>CM029553.1:7593251-8897176 GCA_017141385.1 Sogatella furcifera | reverse complement strand
TTAACAGGGGAAAAGGGGAAAAAAGGGAAGTTGTCTTTGGAAAGAAAAAGCCCCATTCCCGGACTTTTTTTTGAAAGGCGCTATTGGATGTTATTTTGATGGGCTGCACAACACAGCCAAGTCTAATTGGTGAGATTAGATATGACGTGCTCTACCACCACTGTTGTACTGGTGACTGGTTCCGGCTTGAATTCAATTTATGAGCCTCAAAAATTGCTTCTCCTTGGTGGTCCGAACTCCACGCTAAAACAGTAGGTCCATTCATCTCTCATCATCATCCTTCCCATTACCCACGCTTAGGCCTAAGAGCCCATGTAGGCATCACCATCAAAAAAAAAAAAAAGAAAGAAAAAGACGGTCATTTAAACGAAAACTGGAGGTACATATTACATAATGAGTATGGAAAAGTGCGTTTTACAAACAAATAATTATGTAACGAGTGGTAATAATGCCAGTTTGGAAAATAATTTTGAGTTTGTAAACTTTTCCGTAAACAAATTATGTACATTTTTTTTGTCATACCAGACTGAGAAGGATTTATTAAAACCTCAAACAACTAGAAAACATTGCTAATTGAAGCCAATGTAACCTCCTCAAACACAACACTAGCACAAACGGACACACTGGAACTGTCATGGCGGCTTGTCTCGACTTGTTTTATTCATACCTTGAATTCGAAAAACAGCTGGGCTAGATTTTCAGTGCTGTAATTATCATTGTGATGATGACTAGTGCTGTAATAATCATCAAAATGATAATTTCCCCGTGATTCAGAACAGCTGATCTTTGATTTTCCTGTAAAACGGCAATTTTCCAAACGTAAATCTAGCTTGAAAGTTGTGTATATACAACAAGTATGGCATAAAAATATATTATAATGATCTAACTTTCCGTTTTGATGTAGTGAAAAAGTGATGTCACATGCATGTGTTCTCCTCTATTTCGCTACACGCATCAACTCTGTCCATGTTGTTCATTATTATAGTCTGGATGTATCCTGGCAAGATGGAAAAATGACTACAGCTCAGTCAATATTAGTTCAAAAAATTTAAATTGGTCTCAATTTGTAGTGCAGAATGTTTTCTACAATTTATAAATTTTATAATTTTTGAACCGATATTGACTGAGCTGGAGTCATTTTTCCATCTTGCTTCTTTACCTGACCGGACTAGGCTATAATAGTGAATTACATGGACAGAGTTAAGCCGGTGCTTTGGAAGAAATATGCGTGATATCATTTTATAAATTAAATCGTAAAGTCAAACGAACGTGTTGATGTATTTATTTTCAGTTTTTAGTTGAAATAAAGCTCTAGAATTCGATATATCAAAACTGGCGCTCTTTTCGAATCACCTATAGTTAACTAATAAACTTTAATAATAATTTATTGAATACCTTCCGTTGATTTGAAGTCTGGATGTGCTGAAATTGGAGGATGGTAGAGACTTGAATAGGTATTCCTTTGAAACGGATAAGGGGCTGTAATCGCTTTCCTTCATTATTCGTATAGAGATATGTATCACCATAATCCTTTGCTGAAAAATTAATATTTCAATACTTAATATACTTAGATGTGGTTTTCTTGATACATGAGAAGAAAAATTGAAGTTTCAATACATAATACTCGATTAGACCTACATGTCTATCTTGCCTTACTTGCTTTTTGATTTACTATACCTATTTACTTTTTCATCTTGTATAGGGAGGGGCAGGGAAGTATTCCTAGATTTGAGATGGCACTGTGTGTGATAGGGGCATGCTAGAAGAGTGGGATATTAGGCTTGAATGAAGGTGTGGTTTACAAGGTTTCATTTGCTACCCTTATAAGTCGTAGACATGGGTTGGTTGACTGAGCAACGCACTTTTGACATCGAGGCGTATTTTTTTGCAAAATCAGTCTGTTGTTGCAGTGCAGCGTGCGATTTGAACTCGCTCCCGGTCGGATCCCTTTCCTCAAAGCTGTTCCTGACCGTAAATCCATTTTGATGTGGGTAAATAACGCATATTCTTCTTATTTATCGCTCCATAAATGTAAAAGTGCGCCTCGTCACTTAACAAAACCCAAGCTTTGTGAGTGATTGAAGTTTTCCATGCCTGTATTTGTTGCTGCCAGTCCCGTTGGGTTAGTTTTTGGAGAACTACCATTTTTCCATGGATGGAAATGAAGTTACTCATGGAGAATACGACGCACAGTGCGACTAGACAACACCAAGACGGATGCATGCATACGAGCTGAATGTTGAGGAGACTGCAAGGTTGATCTTACTTAATCTGAAACGGCTAATGTTTTCAGGATCCGGGCGGTCCTTTGAGCCCCAACTCTCTTTTGCAATACTTTAACACAGTCACAGAAGTTATTTCCTTACAGCAAAGCGGATTTTCGGTCAGGAATAGCTTTGTGACTAAGGGTTTGATAACGAGTAAGGTACGCATCGCACGCTGCAGTTCAATAGCATACGGTACTAATTTTGGCAAAAATACGCCTTGGCACCAAAAGCGCGCTGCTTAGCCGACCAAGCTATATCTACAACTAATAGGGCTACCAAATGAAACATATGAATTTTCTGCGTCATTTGAGCCCATATTTCCGCACTCTTCCAGCATGCCCCACTACTCACAATGTCATCTCAAAACTGGGAATACTTCCCTGCCCCACATTGAATATTTGTATTATGTTGTACTTTTCTTGGTGACGTGGTAGAGTGTAAGTTATATGATGTTCGAAAATTCACCACTTCATTAAAATTATTAAGAAGTTATTCTATTCATGTGATGTAGAAACAACAATTATGAAAATAATAAGAATAATATTTTTAGAATTCCAGTTTGAGAAGATACAAGTCGTGAAAAGACCAGCACAGTTATAAAATAAATTATTGAAAAAATGCTAATAATATTTTTTAATATTCTGATAAAAATATTTTTAAATCATTTTAATAAATCTTGAATATGCTAGCTAGTAACTTGGTTCATCTTCATCTACTCATGTCCAGGAAATAGGTTACCATAACGGATTCCACCCTAAAAATAAATTATGCCTAGACTTCAAATTCAATGTGGAATAATTATTTCGATCATCTTTAATCTATTAAACATTTGAACAAAATCTATAACAAAAAGTGAGCATTATAATCTATAACAATCATTCAAACTCATGCATCTTAGTAAATGATATCTTGTACTAAAATAAGTCTAATACGTCGGAAAATGATTACATTGCAAGTTCGGCTGAATGCTGTCAGTACCTTAGGGGGAGTGGCTTTGCTCCAATCTTTCAGTGAATAGAGTAAAATGAAAATTTGATGTCGAACAATCGCCTCAAAATGTTATGTATTTAAGTTATGTAAAGTTATGTACCGTATTCAATATTATCATAGAGATGCTTACTACTTTTATAAACACCACGATTTTTAGACATTCCGGTTTTTGCCATCCCTTATAAAATTTATTAGATTGAATGAAACTTGGAAGTTCTGTTCGACCTGTACACTATTCACGATCACTTGAGACGAAATGAAAAATTTTTTGCATGTGTGTGCGTGTTTCCTACAATTTGAGACCAAATTTATAACTTTTGTACCACTATTGACCGAGCTGGAATCATTTTCCCATCTTGTTGGAATTCTTCTTTGCTTGGACAGTCTATATCCTGTAAAGAATCACAGCTCTTGTTGTTTAGTCTTGATGTCCTCGAGCTTAATCAACAAGAGCTGTGATTGGCTACAGCTGTTCGACTACGGCCGATTGTCGGACCGTTTCGCATAAAGGAAAACCTACTTTACACGCGCGCACACACACGCAAAAAGTTTGTTTATTTCGTCTCAAGTGATTGTGAATAGAGTATAGGAAAATTTATAAGGGCGGCAGAAACCGGACTTCCAAAATTGTTGTATATGTAGCAGGACTTACCTGAGAACACTGATTCCATTTGTAAAAATACTAAACAGAGTAAATATACCACACTGCAATAGATTATTCCAAACATTTTGCAAATCTAAATACTCTCACGTCTATCACAAACGAGCAGGACTGAAGATAATAATGGATCCCATTTGAAATTGGAATATAGTGTAAAAAATTACGTCAATATATCAGAGCAGATCTCTAATAATTATTGAATAAATAATGGGGTTTCAAGCAAGATATTTGTAACTCTTTTGATATGGTTACTTGACTATAATCATTTTTCAATCTATGATTGAACTAGATTGATTCTACCTAGTAATAATTGATGATTTACAAATTTGAAATTATGTGGAGAAATTATATAAGTTACTTGAATTATTGAATTCCCAAAAAAGTTCTATGCAAGTAGTATGAAGCAATAATTATTGTAAAATTACTATGAATAATATTGTATTTGGTATGATAATAATGATCTATTTTTGGAAAAAGATTTTTTAAATTGTAAAATTTGTATGGAAATGATTATTGTATTTGATAAATTTTGGTGATGATATTTTTTCGGAAAACAGTTTCTAAAAAAGATTTTGTGAGTTTCAAGTGCTGAAAGTTATTGAAAGAGCCGAAGGAACAATACTGGCAAGGCTAGCAATACTGGAACCTCTTTTAACAATGATCGGCCATACTGGGTCGGCAGTCTCTTTTATATCAGAACAGAAATGCTCAATTATAGTTACGAGCGGTTGAAATTGGAAAAAACGTAATAGAATAAGAGAGAAGCTGGTAGGAAGAAAAAGAGGTGACAGGGTAAAAGTCTGTCAAGCAGAGAAGACATTCTGGCATGATGGAAAATGACTCCAGCTTGGTCAATATTGGTTTGAAAATGATGAAATTGGTTTCAAATTGTAGGAAACATTCTATTCTACAATTTGAGACCATTTTTATAATTTTTGAACCAATAGTGACCGAGCTGGAGTCATTTTCCCTTCTTCCAGAATGTCTTCTTTGCTTCGACAGACTATAAACGAGAAATGAGAAAAGAGTCTTCTGGGATTTGAACAAGAGGAGAATTACAAACGATGTTAATCAAAGAAAGAGAGAGAGAGGGAGTGGCTGGTGAAAGAGAGCTTGAGTAAAATGAAAATGTAAGAGAAGGGTAGAAGATCAGAGGGAGAGAATAAAGTAGTTGTGATTGAAAAGTTTCTAAGAACCTCCCCAGTACTCAAGACAATTGAAATTAGAGAAATGTATTCTATTTCTCTTCGTAGTAAGTTATTTTTTGTCGTATGTCAACCAACATTGTATGATTACTTTGACTTGTTTCCAGTCAGCAATTCTTCTTGCTGAATTGTTGACGTATAAGCTTACAATGAATGGGTGAAAAGTTCAAATATGCGAAGGTAGATGCTAAAAAAAAAACTTTTGGTTGGCGAATGACGTATTTCTATTATGCTAGGTAGGGCTTTATAAAAAGGGGGTAGACGCAGCATCCGCCATTCTGTGGTCAACTTATACTTATACTAGCTCTTTCAGGACAGTCTCAAAGTTGTCTGTGAAAGTTCCTAACTCAATTATAGGCTCTTGCCAACCGCACGCCGACTGTTCTGACAGAGCTGAACATGATTTCCAGTCATTTGCCATCCGTCAGTTCTGTTCACGTCTGCTATTATAAATTTAACGATATACAGAGGGGTTCAGGAGGAGTGTGCAATAATTCTCAGGCTGATTCCTTACACCAAGTAGACAAAAAAGTTCCATGGAACAAACCCCCAAAAACGCTTTGTTACCGAGATAAAAATGGCGGAAGATTGAGATTTTTCAAAAATATGAATTTTTCTAATTTTCAAAGGCTTTATTCAGGTTCTAAAAATTATCAATTCATATGTATAATTAGCTGAGAAATCTAATGAAACAAGTTTGAAGTTTGTAACTTTGAAGGTTATTCAGATAATTGGAAAAATATGCTAAAACGCCTTTTTCAACAATTAAGGGTCAACTTATAACTGGATAAGGAATCATAAATTTGTATTTTTTATTAATGGAAGTTGAAAAGAGTCGGATTCTAAAAAAAAATTTTAATGACGGCGATTGTGTAAATCTTAACTCAAATCTCAGAAATAGCGATCAAATATCGCTACTAAACACAAATTTTCAACTTACGCAATTTTTTGTCTATCTAAAATCTCTAAAAAATTGGAAAAATTTAATTTTCCGCTATTGTTATCTCGGTAACAAAGCGTTTTTGGGGGTTGGTCCTACAGAACTTTTTTGTCTACTCGATGAAAGGAATCAGCATGAGAAGTATATTGCTCATTCCTCCTTAAACACTCTGTATATAGGTATTGGAGATCCTACTCAAAATTGAAAATTCTCCATTACTATGTTTCTTGAAACGTTTCGTCTGACATGTTGTCAGCTTACTCGAATCTACGCGTTTGTTCATTTATTTTTACAACCTAGGCTACTTTGTACGTAATTCTTCACTGTAGTAAAATCATTTTTTGATGCCTCCCATTGGGTGAGCCAATGTGGGTTATTTCGTGGGATGTAATAGTCTGTTCGACCAACTAAGACATTCTAACAAAATGGTAAAATGACTCCAGCTTGGTCAATATTGGTCAAAAAATTATCAATTCGGTTTCAAATTGTGAAAAACATTTCTCTCTACAATTTAAGACCAAATTTATTATTTTTGAACTAGTATTGACCAAGCTGGAGTAATTTTCCCATCTTGCCAGAATGTATTCTTTGCTTGAACAGACTATACTAAGCTTTTGACGTTTTCAAATAACACATTCCATGTTCAATTTTCCAGCCCGTTGAGTAGTAGTGAATATGACACTGTAATTATTATTCTGTTCATTTCAAATTCACGATCTGAAATCTTTTGCTTGGTTATTTTTTTTGTAATTCAAATGAAACCGCAGATCTTCTGTTGATTTTATGAGTACCGTACCTATGTTATTAAGAAAAATTATTGTTCAAAGTTCATCTTATTTCAACATTTATTATTCCAAGCTCTCATTTTACCAACGGAAAATGAACTATAACAAAACCTAAGGCTACTTACCTTTAACAAATCATACTTTACTTGATATAAAAAATCCAGTTTGTTAAAGACATTTGTTTGGTGAAATAGTAATCGATTCTCACTTATATCTATTGAGCGAGCGGTTTGTACATGATTTAATCATTGACTATGGAGATATATATATATCCATAGTCAATGATTTAATTTTCTTTTCTTCAAGTTAACGTTTGAAATGAAACAATTGAGGAAAACTTACGCTTCGATCATATATTAGACATAGTAGGATACTATACTAGGATATTATCTTGTAGGATACCTGGCTATATAGTGTAGTTTGTCCAAGCAAAGAAAACATTCTGTCTGGAGGGAAAAATGACTCCAGCTCGTTCAATAGTGGTTCATAATGATAAATTTGGTCTCAAATTGTAGAAAACATACTGATCTACAATTTGAGACCAAATTCATAATTTTTCAACCAATATTGACCGAGGTGGTATAAATTCATAACATTCAATAGATAATTTACATCAGCCAAGACAATATTGACAGAAGACAATTGTCTCGTCAGTTGGCATCGTATAAACCCGCCATTATTGAAGCAATAATAAGCTATGGTACATTACTTGTTAATATCTCTATTATCATAATAATGAAATAACAAAATGATATTTTCATCTGTTTTCATATGATTTTATATGCAATCGAAAATATACGATAACATTTCTATTATCATAATATGAAACAAAAACACATTTTCAAAGTCAAGTTGAAAGTATAATCTATTTTTTGAACATATGATTTTGTCATTCTGCTTTCAATTCAATAACTCAGGGAGGAAGTTCCAGTCATGTTTCAACGATTTGTTTATATTCGTTGATAAAATAAATATTTTTATTTCATTTTTGTGATAATGGATAAATTTTTCTACACTCTGCCATATCTATTTGTGTTGAATAACTTGGTATCCACCCAGAAATGTGATCTGACAAATGTAAAAACTGTTCTTTGGAAATCTTACGATACAGAAAAAGTATGCTGGAGTAGAAATGATGAATTGCTAGTGAGTAACATATTATATATTATTAGAAATTTCATGATAATATTCTGTATTTGTTATCTATCCATGATACACCCATTCAGGACTGCAATATGGTATGTCTTCAAAAGTAAAATAAAGTTCAGTATTAATATGATAATAATGAACGCACCACATCAGTTTAAATTCAATTGGAAAGCATGCAAATTTAAATTCCACTCTATTGTTTGATGTAATCTAGTGAGATTGTTTTATCACAGTATAATTATTGATGGGAAAGGCTTAATAAAAAGTATCTGGTCAACTTTCATGGCTGAATCAGTGCCAAGAATTTATTGAATGCAGTAGGATAATATTTTTACAAATAATTATTACAGTTGAATAGATTTTATTTTGTATCTTATCTTATACCATGGTATACACTAAGCAATTTCAGGTCATAATAATATCTTCATTATAATTGAAAAATGTGTGGATGGTTGTTGCATCTAATACATAAATGTATTTCATTTCATTTCGTAATTTCTTTATTCACAAAATTGTACAATACATACAATGAATAGTGTCACTTTTATTCATTATTATTCTATCACTAAAATATAGGTAGAAATATAGGTATTGTATAGTTAGTAAAAAGTAGCATGGTTAAGAACTACAGTCAAATATAAAAATAATATCCTATCTTTGATCAAACAATAAATATATGATACAGATTCAACATGTCACCTAGATAATCATACATAGGCTCTACAATATAAAAGCGAAATGGCACTGACTGACTGATTCATTCATTCATTCATCACCAGAACTAAAGATCCACTGAATGCGTTCAAATTTGGCAGGCATGTTCAGTTGGATGTTTAGACGCGCTAAGAACGGATTTTAAAAACTTTTCAAGGATACGCCAAATATTTTAGTTTTTCAACGTTTTCTTCATTTTTTCGAGAACCAATCGGTAGAAAATGTTGATATTTGGTGGGCAGGTTCAGATAAGGTCTAGAAATGTTGTGTTAAAATATTTTTGCAATCCGTTCAAGATTACGCCAGTAATCAGGTTTTCAAAATTGTAGATGTGTTGCGGGTTGCATATCTTCCGCCTTGATACGACCAATCCTAACTGTTAATTCAATGGTTCAGCGAGATTTTAGATGAACTAATTTGGAAGATCAAGTTTGAATCACTGAATCAAGTTTCAAACTATATATACTTCTGATATACTTCCCAAGGTTACGCTTAATATTAGCGTTTTACTATTTTTTGGAATTTTCGGAGTTTTTCTTAGATTTTTCTAGAACAAATTGGCAGAAAATGTTGAAATTAGGTGAACAGGTCCAGATCAGGTGTAAAAATGCTGAAATAAATTTCGAATCCCTTCTGAACGGAATTTGCAGGCAAGCGAAGCGAGCCTGTTTGTCTCAGCTGTCACTGACAGAGGTTTTGCAGGCGAGCGAAGCGAGCCTGTTTGACTCACTTACACTGCCTATACTGTCGGGGTCCAGGGGCGGAGCCCCCTTGCTAGGCGGAGAAGGCGAGCGAAGCAGCCTGCCGCTTGTTAATAAAATATTACTTGACAAATGAAAGTTGCCCTCATTTATCAAGATAAGTATTCTTCTATACTATAGAGAGCTCTTTCTGTGAGGTATCTTTTTAATTCTACTTTAAATTTATAGAACTTGGCACCTATGTATTTGGGCTCTTTCTTATAGAACTCTAGTCTATGGCTTTGCAAGTGTAAAAGTTTATCTCTGTCCCTAGTACTGTATCCATGATTATGTCCCAAAATCAAAATATTTGTAGGGTTTTCTTTTACACACATAACTGTAAAGGCTGTAGACTGTTATGATATTCAAGGGAGCAAAATGTTCTCTGACTGATGCTTTGGCGTCTAGCTGTAGGATTATTCTTATTGCCTGTTTTTGTACTTTTATAATTGAATCCATGTTTTGGTTTGAGGTAGATCCATAAAGACTTATTCCAAAAGATATTATTGAGTGTACATATGCAAAATAAATGGTTTTTCTACATAATATGTAATGTACATAACATGTAC
Organism: Sogatella furcifera; assembly: GCA_017141385.1. NCBI lineage: Eukaryota > Metazoa > Arthropoda > Insecta > Hemiptera > Delphacidae > Sogatella > Sogatella furcifera. Next base: position 8,887,156 of record CM029553.1, on the reverse strand, counting down.
ATGTATAATATATTATATTATTGTTCTATTGTAGCATCACTGATTTACCATGTTTATTGGAAGAATTTAATTTTAGTTGTTAATGTAGGCCTACATAATAATAAGTAAGTAGTGAAAGTACAGCTGGTCCTTCCCCAAGCTCGAGCTTCTTGCTCTTTTGATGAAGTCGTTCCTTATGTTCATTTGTATATTTTTATTGATTCATTCTGTTGTTTTATTCCTACATTGTATACTATTGTGATGCTTTTTCGAGGAATAAATAAATAGATAAAAATAATGTGTGTTGCAGCTGTACGCAAGACGCGTGGCCCAAGATCTGCTGCCGACCAAACTGCCTCCATCCAACCTTGGCCAGTTGCTGCAGTACATGGACATAGTGTGGGAGGCAGCTTACAAGCTGACCTCTAATGTGACGTCATCTCGTGACGTCATCCGGCCTGCTATCGGCGATGCTTTGGGCGGATACTTGCAGGCGGTCGCCTTGCCTTTCGCCACCGAAGCCTACTATGCCGGCACCATCGACTACAAAACTATCAAACTGTTCTACGAGCTGTTTGAGAAGATCAGAGTGAGTGCGCCTAACAATAAAAAAATATGCAAATGACTTGTTGTAGGGAGTTATAGCCTGTCCAAGTAAAGAAGAATCTCTGGCAAGAAGAAAAAAATGACTCCAGCTCGATCGATATTGTTTAAAAAATTATCGATTTGGTTTCAATCCTAGGAAATATTCTTATCTACAATTTGAGAACAGATTCATAAATTTTGAACCAATATTGACCGAGCTGGAGTCATTTTTTCTTCTTGCCAGAGATTCTTCTTTACTTGGACTATACCAATACCCATGCCCAGTGGCGTAGCCAGAATTCGATTTCGGGGAGGGTCCAAAGTTGATCAGAGGGGGTGTTTGGGGGGATCACCCCCGGGAAAATTTTTAAATTGTGTAGTAAAAAATACCGTTTTAGAGCTCTCTTTTTCTTATTAAAAAAAATTGGGAATAAAAGAGGTTTTGGGCGATAGCCTGCTTTTTCTTTCCTCGCCTTGTATATTTGTACATGAATGAAATAGATAAATAAATTGCTTTGTATGGTTCAATCCTCAACATTATTAAATCTGGTTAGTTCAGGGAACTTTAAGGCAAATTTCTCCAATAGCATTGGAGAAATAGCATTGGTGTCCAATATAGCATTGTAAAACAAAATTAGTCAAAGAGAAATAAATAATACTGATTTCACGCTTTATACAGCTCAAACCTCAACAATTGGAATGTTTTGAGCATCTGTTGTTCCTGAGCACCGAGAGTTCTGTTAAGTGGGTGATTTCTTTTTTCCAAAGTAGCGTTTCAAAACTCTGTCTTTGAAGTAGCGTTTTAGACTCTGTTTTTGAAGATTACTAGTGAATAATTGATTATCCAGAGTATTATTTAGATTATTCACTTTATGCACAACCATTTCAACCGTCAGCAATGAGATTTTTTAACACCACTTGATCAGTTCAGGGGGCATTTTCAGTACAAAATTGTAGAGCTCTACATCATTTTTTGAGGTAAATTAAAAATACAGATGTGGGCTTTATGCAGTTTAACCCTATGTTAACCAATGTAAAGTGGGGTCCTGGGGGTCGCCCCTGGGAAAATCTTAAAATTGTGTAGTACAAAATACCGTTTTAGAGCTCTTTTTCTTATTAATGAAAATTGGGAATGAAAGAGGTTTTGGGCGATAGCCTGCTTTTTCTTTCCTCATCTTGCATATTTGTACATAAATGAAATAGATAAATTTAATTTATATGGTTCAATCCTAAACATTATTTAATCTGGTGAGTTGAGGGAGCTTTTAGGCAAACTTCTGAATCCAAAATAGTATTGTAAAAACAATAATAATAATATTCGTGTAACCTGGCTGAGTCAGGTCTGGTGTCAGAGTTTTCAGGTCGCTCCTGATCAATTTCAGGGCCTCTGACATGACTTAACGACTGTTTTTAGGCAGCCGGGACCGACGGCTTAATGTGTCCATCCGAAACACGGGAAAGTGGCCTGAGAAAAATTTCTGGTCTGACCTGGGTTTGAACCCGGGACCTTTGAACCCACTCAGCGTACAATAAAACCTACATGTTCTTATGAATCGTACTAGTGCTTTGTGGTAGTGCTGCTGTCAAGTGGCATGGCTTCAAAACAAGCCCTCTTCTATTTGAAAGTGAAGTAACTCAATTCTCTTTGTATGCTCCATGCCTGTGCATCGCGTAGTTTCGTGTGTGTAGTTTTACTCTCAATTGTGAATTATCACAATTATCAGTGGAGTATTTACTGATCTATAATGTATGTATGTATGTCAATGGCTCAACAGCCCATGAAGGGTTTACGCCTACCAGCTGGTTGCTAGTTTCATATTTACTCCACTATACAGTAGAGGTGTTGGTATGTGGTTAGCACGTTGATCCTCTCAACCATAAGCTACCTTCCTGACCTATAAACTTTGGCTAATACATTTTTTTTAGAAAAAATAATTTGGCAAAGTCTATGAATTTTTGGTTAATATTGAATGACTAATAAATTTTATTCTGTATGTGACAAATAAAGTATAAGACATATTTGTGTCTTTTTTAATTCTATTCTGTTTGTGACGAATTAAGTATAAGGATCATCTAATGCCCATAGAGAAGACATCAGATAAAGAAAGAGGCCTATAGACTACAATGGAACACAATTTTACTGAGCTAAAACGTCGAGTAAAACAGTAGCTTATAGGCCAACCTATTTAAATCAATTGCAGCGTTGGTAAATAGGTAGCAATTGTGTTATTAGGAAGTACCTAGTGTTGTTAGCTTCTTGTTTGTTCTGTTCTATTTTGCTCTGAAACTTATCTAGTTAATTAAACATTTTCAAAATTATTCAACTTTTTTATTTGGTATTTTTGATTGGGTCCTTATTGTGAACAGTGAACTCTTATCAAATTTTCCAAAAGTGAAAAGTGTTTTTCAAAGTGAAAATTGTAATAAACTTTCATTATCAGTCATTCATTATGTAAACACTATCATTCACTCACTTAAAATATGCTTGAACTTTATCAATTTATTTGCTATCAAGTCGCAATTGTAATAATAGAAAATATATTATTGTTTTTCTTGAAGATTTTCTTGGACACGGATGGTGGAGGGTGGGCAGCTGCTTGCGATCTTTCGCAAATGGCGACCAAAGTAGAGCCAATCGATTATTCAAGTTTTCCCACTCAGCCAGATCCTTTCTCTTGTCAAAAACTACACATTCCAATCAAAGAACAACCGCCTGTGGTCAAGGATCCGGACTGCCCTGATGATGGTAAGATGTAATTGGCTATTTTTCTCTCAATTTTTTATTTTGTGGTAGCCTCATGGGGATGATAAAATTATAAATTATTTTTCTAAAATGGCGAAATTGCATGAAACTATTTGGAAGTATGTAAGCTTGTTTGGTGTTGAGACAATGGAAAGAGTATTCAAGTAGAAAATATGTTATAATTACTATCATTCTTATAATGATGTAACTCAAGTTTAAATTTCATCGATATTGTATATAGAAGTAAGTTTTATTCCGTTCAATTTTGAAGAAATCACAATTCACTTTTTTCTCAAACGTACCCAAATCTCATGAATAAGAATTTTAAGAAGACAGGAAAAATAACACATATAATTCAATAACATATATAAATCAATAACACATATATCAATTTCCAAAAGAATGAGATACTCATCTTTCAAATTCCATCAAGTAAATAAAATTCTCAATAAGCACCATTTGAACATGCTATATCATGCATGATTTAAATCAATCCTTCAATACGGGATAATTGTTTGTGGAGGTTGTTTCAATAGCCATTTAAATGAATTATTTGTTACCCAAAAGTTGATAATTAAAACCATCCTTAATAAACCCAGACTTTACCCAACGGAAATGGTTTTTAATGATTTTGAGGTGATGACTGTGAGTCAATTGTATGTGAAAAATCTAATCGATTATCTAATCAAATATAAGGCAAATTTTCCTACTAGCCCAATCTCTATTGCAAATAACTACAGTTTAAGAACCTCTGCAAACAGATGCTTACTTATAACACAAATACAGAAGGTATAAGGAGACAATTAATTTACATAAGTTCCAAAGTGATAAATCAAATTCCAAATTATTTTCTCACAAACTCGAGATGCAGCAAACAGACAAAACTAGATATAAAAAACTGGATTATGAGTAACTACTTTTTTGACATGTAAAAACTAGAGTTTCTATATTTGATTTCTGCAACTAAATTCCTTGAGCCTTGCCTTTTTTCTCTCTGTCTGTTTTAGTAATAAGTGGAACTTTTGAATTTTTTATTAGCAAAACATTTATTTTTTGCATCAAGTAGACTCGCTTACCTTTTCCTTTTCTCTATTATTTTTAGTTTCATTTTACTTTACCTTCTTTCCTTTTTTACCGTCTTCTACCTGCCTGTTACATGGGAAACCATAGTTGGCTAGGTATTTCTCCTCCATCTTTTTAAGCACACCCCACCACAGTAACTGTTGGATTTGTTAATAATGTATTATTCTGTTATTGTGTTTTACAAATTTTTGTATTATATTATTCATTGTGATTTTATGTGTGTTTAAATTGAAATAAATTGAAATTGTAGTTGAATTGAAATAATATGTAATTTACAAGCATATGGTTCCAAGGTTCGATCCTCTGCCAAGGAACAAATTTTGACCACAGCATATAATCACATAAATTCGACCAGCCCGTTGGTCCCGACTGCCTAAAAAGTAGTCTTCATCTCACATTATCATCCCTATAATTGCCCACGCACAGGTCTAGAATCCCATGTGAGCATCACCCTCATAAAAAGTACAACCTAACAGTATCATATGAACATAATATCAATGTTTGATATTTCTATCTAAATAAAACCTTCCCCAATCCCATTCACCTTTAATTCCCCCTCTCCACAATCCAACTTATTCCCTCGCCTTTCCACTGTCTCTCTTTAAAAAAAAAACCATTGTTACAAAACTCCAGTGACTCGGTGTTCCTTATTCGCTGGAGATGTGGCTCAAAGCCCCGAAACGCGTCTGGCAACAAAATCGTGAGTACTGTGAATCGTGAGTCTTGAAGTGAAAGTTAATGTGGTAACTTATAAATATACTTTCAAGAAACTGGAGTTTCGTTAGATACCAATTAAATTGGATTTATTTGTATAAATTTCATTGGCATTAACAATAGTCATACATATTCCATTGTTCTTACATATTACTACCTACATACGATTTTTAGCATACTTATTATCTTTTAGAGCTACTGTATTTATTGTTGAAACTTTAAATAATTACAATCAGAGTACCCTTTTTAAAAAATATTTTAATTTTTTTTTAATGTTGTGTGGAATAAAAATATATATTTTTTTAAAGGACACTCTGATTCTAATTATTTAAAGTTTCGATTTTTAGCATTTATAGTCAATACATTACCTACAAACTAACAATGATTATGCAAAACAAAATCCCAAACTTGGGGGCATTTTTGGAAGTTTGGGGGCATTTTACGGAAATATACACTACTAGCCGCCAGGCTCGCTTCGCTTGCCTTCTCCGCCTAGCCAGCTACGCCTTGCTTCGCTCGCCTGCAAATTCCGTTCAGAAGGGATTCGAAATTTATTGAGCACAGCATTTCTACACCTAATCTGGACCTGTTTACTTAATTTCAACATTTTCTGCCAATATGTTCTAGAAAAATCTACGAAAATTCAAAAAAATAGTAAAACGCTAATATATTAAGCGTAACCTTGGGAAGTATATCGGACATAGTTTGGAACTTGATTCAATATCTTCCAAATTAGTTTATCTATAATCTCGCTGAACCATTGAATTTACAGTTAGGATTGGTCGTATCAAGGCGGAAGATATGCAACCCGCAACACATCTACAATGTTGAAAACCTGATTACCGGCGTAATCTTGAACGGATTGCAAGAATATTTTAACACAACATTTCTAGACCTCATCTGAACCTGCCCACCAAATATCAACATTTTCTACCGATTGGTTCTCGAAAAAATGAAGAAAACACCGAAAAACTATAGAAAAACTAAAATATTTGGCGTATCCTTGGAAAGTTTTTTAAAATCCGTTCATAGCGCGCGTCTAAACGTCCAACTGAATATGCCTGCCAAATTTGAACTCATTCGGTTCAGTGGATTTTTAGTTCTGCTGATGAATGAATGAATGAATGAATCAGTGCCATTTCGCTTTTATATTATACACTATAGGGTCGAGCAAAAAAGACATTCTGGAAAGATGGGAAAATGACTTGAGTTCGATCAATATTGGTTTGAAAATTATAAATTTGAACTCAAACTGTAATAAAACACTGAACTAAAACTGTAAATGTTTTCAACATAAATTTGGTCTCAAAATGTAGAAAACATTCTGCTCTACAAGTTGAGGCCAAATTTATCATTTTTGAAGCAATATTGTCCTTTTCCCATCTTGCCAGAATATCATCTTTGATCGACTATACCGCGGTACACACAATGCCAATTCGGTCTTATCGGGTCATTTATAATACAGTATGAAGTAGTATGCGAAAATCAAATCGTTTATTGCACAAAATATATACAAGATAAAATACAATTCAAAACAATAAAGTAAGTTACATCTTTGTGCCACACGTCGGCAAAAAAATACCCTGTAGGCTACGCCGACGTGAAATCTCAACATAATTATCTTATTCACTCGTATAATATAATATATATAATTATGCTATTTTTCTACATACATGAAAATATCATCTGAACGATTCAACGAATTTCTTTTTATTTATTGAAATTTTATCTATTCATGTCCAATAGTGATTTCTCTTCTTCAGTTTCCAAAATGAAAACTCAAATTTTGTTTTTGTACTGTCCAAAGTATAGAGAATTTGGTCGGTATTGGTTCGTCTTTGCTTGGATGGACTGTATAGTTTGGTGAATATGAAACTGGCAACCAGCTGTTAGGCCTAGACCCTTCATAGGGCTTTTGCGCCATTGACAAACAAAAAACATAGAGAATTTGGTCTTAATCCTTTTCAACTTCTTATATTCAAACTGAAAATATTAATTTTGTAATTATAGGACAGATCTTAGTTCGAATAATCTCTTGGCTTTCTCTAGTTTTATTTGTTATTTTTCAGTAACATTGAACGTGCAACCAGCTCTAGAAACAAAAGTTGAAATGCCAATTCTAGACGATGTGCAGTTTCCCAGAGCAATAATCGTGCCATTCAAAAGTAGACAACACCTCTACAGCATCGCATCGCCCAACTCAGCCGATATTCTCGTCGAATATTACGATTTATCCATGAAATGCATCGGAAAAACTGACCAGAAAACTGTGAAAAGCTTTAATGCGGCTTATTTCAACTGGCTTTCTTCCTATGTGAGTAAATCATTTAAATCAAATACTGATTAATATAATCTATTTCACTAATTTATTATTTACAATACGGTAATTGTCCAGTGGTTCAAGACCTTACTGATCACATTTACAATAGTAGATACAATACTGTCTTCCTCCTTTGGGAGGTTTGCTGTCGTTAGTAAATATAGTCAGTCGTTTCTCGTTTCTGGAGGAATAGTAATTGCTCCATTTATATTTACACTGTTAGCTAACTAACTGGAAGTTATTCAGAGGTGTTCTGCGGCGCCACTTGGTTGAGGAGACTGGCTTAAGGTTAAGAGGATCAACGTGCTAACCACACGTTACCTCTATCCTGATTGAAGCTTATTTGCTTGCTGTATGGTCTGTCCGGGTTGGGAGGGCATTCTGGCGGGGTGGGGGGTTATGGTTTCGGCTCGGTCAGTATTTGTTCGGGGACTGTGCGGGTTCTGTTTAAGAAATCATGGCGGTATTGGTGGAGTCAATGGGGCTGCGGTTCAAAAAATGTATCTATCTATTCACTTACAGTGTAACTTACTATTAATTTTTTCTAGATACCTTATTTGAATACAAATATTGTCTCAATTAAACGCCTATGGCTTGTCTAATAACAGCGATCTTCCATAATAATGTGATTTATTGCAGCAAGTAAATTTTTCAATCGAATTTTTAATAAAATTTCAGATTCTGCCCCATATCCAACAATTGAAGACATGTCCAATTGAAGTTTACCCTGGGTTTGGTGGCGCTATGCGAGTTGTTGATACAATATCACGGAATGGTATGTTTGTATTTTGAATCTCATTTTCATAACTCTATAATATTTGTTACTCCTCGTTTTGATTTCTACATTGTTCTATATTTCCTAATTCATTGTGAAATCTGTACATTTCTAAATTATGAGATTTTTTGTTTGTTTACTAACAATAATCTGCCATAGAAATGAGTATCAATAACATTCCCATTGACATTTTCCATCAATGTTTTTCACTTTTAGATGGTTCTACCTACACATCAAATTACAAAGACTTGAGACAATATAAACTAACCAACAACTTGAACAAACAGGGCTGCTACTGTTGCAATGACAAACCATAGCAACGATTCGAAAAAGTCCTGACGAAAAAATAATAAACGACATACATGCTCTCATACGCATAATGTGTCTATGCTATGTCGTTTATTGGTTATGGTTTGTAATTGTAATATTCAAGGTAGCCACCCCATACTTACATGCACACACTCCCAAAACGTTTGTTTATTTCGTCTTAAGTGATCGTGAATTCTTACAATGTTTTTTCTGTAAAACTGGTAATTTACATTTTTATTCCCATTTTGAATAATATATAAAATTGAGTTCATAACTCAATTACCGTACTTGAGTTATGTATAGGTATTTTGGGTAGATAGGATCCTACATAATAACTTTTATCATATGAACCTTTTTTACTGTCCGAAAAATAATAACTAGATTACCATGAATTTGAACTGCTGCAGCTAGTTACCATATTGATATCATGCACAATAATTTGAGAATTATATCTCATGTTTTTACAGCACTACAATTTGAAATCATGTTTTCAGATTATATACTTTAAATTGTATTTTACAACAATTGTTATTCAACGAACAGAATTTAATACTATTTTTCAATTTAATTTTCTGTTATTTGACCAGGGTTAACTCCATCAAGTGAAAACCGTAATTATGGACTGAACCGGCCACCTCCAAATACCGACAACGACAAACTTCCTGCAATAATTGTGGAGCCGCCCAGAACTGTCTCTGGGTCTGACTCTATAAAAAATTGGCTGCCCAAGATTGGCCCTCCCCGTCTGCCCACTATACACCGACCTACCCTACCAAACGTACGACTCCACTATTTCCTGGTGCCATTGTTGGTACCCCTGCTCGGTTGTTTGCTACTCTACGCGTTCTACTTGTTCTACATTCTGTGCTGTTTGCCTTTATTGGCATGCTTGTGCTGTAGATCGTGAGTATCACTTGGAATAATCTATCATCAGATTTAGTCTGTATACAATTTGAATAAAATGCTAGTACATACCAGGAATTGAATATAGGTTCTAAAAATCCTGATCGGTATTTTGGGTAGATAGGTTCTTATCCAATTGAATGAAAAACGTACGCCTTATTCCTCCTATTTTCAGTTTATTCCTTGGTATGTATAGTATCATCACTCCTACAAGAGGCACATGTCAACCTGGCAGTCGTGTCAGCTTATACAATTATAAGCATAGCATCCTCTGTATCAATGAAATGACCTACTTTTGTTATTTTCAACTATATTCTCGCCAAATGAATTAATGAACATGCATTAGTCCTCCTATTCTCAATTCATGCCCTATGTAGTATATCATCATTGCTGTAAGAGGCACATGTCAACCTGAGAGTCGTGTAAGCTCATCCAAATGTGAGCATAGCATTCTCTATAACAATAAAATGATTACGTTTCCGGTACTTTCAGCAATATTCCTACACAATTGTATTAGAAAACAAGCATTAGTCCTCCCAATTTCAGTTTATTACTATCAGCATTATCACAGCTGTGAGAGGCACATGACAACCTGATAGTTGTGGCAGCTCATCCTATTAATTATGGGCATAGTCCTCTGTAACAATAAAATGGCCATGTTTTTGGCATTCCCAACAATATTCCTACCCAATTGAATAAGAAAACACGCATTTATTTATTGTACATTTAGTCCAGTCATTTTAGGTTTCGCATGAGAAGAAATTCAGGACGCTGCCATATTTTCGTGTGATTTTCCTTGGTCCTTAGACAACTTAAATCGAAAAAGTTGACCTTCTAAACCTTGTGCTTAATACAGAATGCCCCAAAAACCAATAAATTTCGGTTCCGCTACTAGTTTTCTGCTATTTACGCGGTAATGAAGCGTGATACAGGATAATTTAAATCATAATTGTTTTAGCATATAAAATTACCAAGCGATCAATAAATTACCTGTCAACCTGTTACCTGGCAATATGTTACCTGTATTATTACCTGTCAATATATTTTGAATTTGATCATTTTCCATCGAATGACCCATCAACCACACTCAATCGAGGTCATTTTCTAGTATAAAGAGCCCTTAAAGGATCCTTAAGAATCATACGCTAAGGACGCCTCTAACTTTGATGGGAGTGGACGAATCTTGAGAAATCATAGCTCATTCTTCTCAGCTCATCAAGGCGGTTTAAATGCATATATAATAAGTTGAATTCAGTCACAATTGAAAGATTTCATTCCTGTGGTGACTTTAACTTTTAAATTTGTGTAAGGAGTATGGGAAATTTTTTTCATTCGAATGCTCATAACTCGATAGTACTTGATGATAGAGAATCATAATTGGTCTCAAATTATAGATTATAGATTTTTCTTTCATTTCCATCAGATATAATTTGAAATATCTGTTCCACAAGATCAAATATTCTTGTTTATATAAGAAGCGAAATTATCAAATTATCTCCTCTTCTAATATTTCTGCATATCTCCAATTAAAAGAACATTAACAACAGATTTCTCTTACACTCAGTATTGTGGAGAATAAAATTATCTACAATTTGAAATCAATCTCAAGTCTCTAGACTGTTGCAGTTCTTATTTAAAGACCATTCAATAGATGTAAAATTAAGAAGTGGATTTCTGGAAATGCAAGGATATTTGTTTACAGGTGTAGCTTGAAAACTATTCATGATAGAGAGGTCAATTTGGTCTCAAATTGTGGAGGATTAAATTGTCCCCAGAGGGATTTTTAATTATACCTTCCCAAAACATCAGGCGAAAGTTATAAACAATCAAATATTGAGAAGTATCAAATTTTCATTTTCCTTGAAAAAATACTGCTTTTCTGAAAAATCATAACTCGGTCATAATTCAACATAGAAGGCTGAATTTGATACCAATCGCTTGGTAATTTTATAAGCTAAAACGATTATGATTTAAATTATCCTGTCCGACGCTTCATTTCCGCGTAAATCGCAGAAAACTAGAAGCGGAACCGAAATTTAGTGGTTTTTGGGGCACCCTGTATTAAGCACAGGTTTAGAAGGTCAACTTTTTGAATATAAGTTGTCCAAGGATCAAGGAACATTACACGAAAATGTCGCAGCGTCCTGAATTTTTCCCCACAAAGGGCCTTTTTTTGGATAAAATGACTGGACTAATTATACAGTAATCATAATAATTATTATGACCAGGGAGGAAAAACTAGGCTGAGCCTGTACCATTTCTCTCCCAAATTTTGATAAAATGTTCATTATATTGTCCAAATGAGGTTATGAATCACATTACTGTTTTAACACATAATTTTCAATCCAGGAAAAGTAATTGAAAAATTTTGAATTTGTGAAGTCGATGAATGGAACAAATTGATACCAGTACTTCAAAAGAAAAGATTGAAAACTAGAAAAATAATTCACCAATTTGAGAAATTTGAAGACATAAAATTACAAGCATTCTCACAAGAACTAAACAGCTGAACAAAAGCTGCATTAGTCCCCATTTACAGTTTATTCCTTGCTATGTAGCATCATAACAGTATGTTGTGAGATACACATGTCAACCTGACTGTCATGTCAGCTCATCCTTATATGTAACAATTAAATGATTATGTTATCGGCACTTTCAACAATATTCCTACCAAGGTAATTAGAATGAAAAAGGTATCAGTCATCAAAATCGTAGCCGGGAGAAAACCGTGAGCTCTGACGTCATCGGTACCCCAGCTGTGAATTTCCTAACTTTAAGCGCCAGCTAGTTTTGCTACTGATGACGTCAGAACACACGGTTTTCTCCCGGCTACGATTTTGATGACTGATACCTTTCTTTTCTAATTACATTGATTCCTACCTACCCAATTGAATGAGAAAACATACATTGGTATGGTATGAGTAAACATACTCGATGGCTGAATTTTTTGAAAAGGCAGGTATTTGAGGTCCTCATACTTGATCACATTGTCTGTATATATAACTATTTCCACATGCTGTTAAGTGGTGAGTCAATAGATAGGATAATTTTATGATTAATTATTATTGTTATAATACTCTATAATATTATGTATTAATAATCCAATGTAATTATTATTTTTTTCAATAATATTTCTCTTTATGACGTGTTTTATGTAAATGGGGTCACTGTACCGCCATTGCTGTGTAAATGAATAAATAAATCTTCTACTGTACAGCACTTCGCCTATTTCGTAGGCCAGTGCGACAGAATGGCGGATGCTGCGTCTACCCCCTTTTTATAGAGCCTTAGGCCTAATGTAATACTTGCCCTGGGCGTTCATATCATGGAGTTCCATATCTCCTGGGTTCATATCTTAACACCTCATACACTGCTCACCTGATCGGATATCACGATGAGTCTGATATTCAGAAGTTTTATATGAGGAGTTCTGGGGGTGGCCTATGTCATTTATGAAACTTTTTCCTCTACTTAGCTTAAGGAATGAGCCTGAGAAGTTTGGCACTTTACCCCTGAAAATGAACCCTAGTGTGTCAACTTTCTATTTTGTAATGAATCAATTAACTAATTAATTGTAAAGCCAACGTAAAAGAATCATTACTGATAAAAGATTATTCATTTTCAGGAGGTCAACATATAAAACTGGTGAGTGTTAATTTCCAATTACTAGAATTTATCGAGTTTCTGAATTATAAAATTGATTTGTATGAAATGAAGTGGAATTTTCAATACCACAAAGTTCTATAGAACTGTAAATAGCTATAGTCTGTCCAAGCAAAGAAGACCCTCTGGCAAGATGGGAGAATGATTCAAGCTCGCTCAATATCCGTTCAAAAATTATCAATTAGTATGTAGGAAACAATTTGATCTACTATTAAGATCAAATTTATAATTCCTAAACAAATATTGACCAAGCTGAAGTCATTTTCCCATCTTGCCAGAGGGTCTTCTTTGCTTGGACAGGCTTTACCACAATATCAATGTTATTTCTACGTACCATGTTACTGTTTTTGTATTATTTATCTTAAGGCTACTGAACCAATGTTTTCAACCAGATAGTTAGTATGATTCCCAACGACTAAGGGAAATATAGCTACGGAATATAATAATTGAAGAGTTGTAATAGCTGCTCGTCCTTTATGTTTATAATTATAGTAGAGTATAAATTAATACCTTAAACAAATAGTTCTTTTTAGTATAAAAATGTTGAGATTATTACCCCCGTTTTACAGACCACAATTTTTGGACGCTTGGTTTTTGCCGTCTCTATATGAATTGTATAATATCGATAAAAGCTTGTCAATTATACGATGTAGAGACACATAATGTTTGCCAAGCTGTGTTTAATCTGTAACTGGACACAAGTTGTGATCAATCTGAACTTTTAAGCCGCGCTTCACGCTTTGCGATCACAATTGTTGAATTTTACCTTCCCTATACATTTTACCAGATTGATCAGAACTTAGCACATAACGTGTATCTGCGCACATCTCAATGTTTGCCAAGCTTCATTCAATGTTCAATCTATTAGAATTTATAGGGACGGCAAAAAAACCCGGCCGTCCAACTATCGTGGTCTGTGAAACGGGACTTGCAAGGCGGCACGCACATCACAACCAATAATGAGTAATAATAACCTATTTACGATAACTTGAGACGAAATAAACAAACTTTTCGCGTGTAATGGTAGGTCTCAACAGCTGTAGCCAATCACAGCTTTTGAATTGAGCAGTGATTGGCTACAGTCCGACTTGTCTTCTCTCAAGAGTATTGTCTTGAACTGTGATTGGTACAGCTTTTCGACTGCTACCGATCGTTGAGTCGTTTCGCATAGAAGAAGACCTACCATTACAAGCACACACACGCAAAAAGTTTATTTATTTCATCTCAAGTGATCGTGAATAGGGTATAGGCACTAATAGGATACAGGCAACATAGGTACGGTACCAGTATTGCATAGTATAACATCAGTGTACGACATCTGTTGAAATGAAAATAAATAATGAATTGGTGATTAATTTTATATTGAATTTGCTGGTTTCTCATCACTCTACTGGTGTGTGAGTCGCCTCCATTAATTTTATATGATATACTATGTAAATTATAATTGGTTCAATAAAGAGCACAAATTTAAGTAAATAATAATCTGTTAATTGTATTCTCCATGCACGCTTATATTCATTTAGTTCATTATCACAGATTTATTTATCTCATTTATCATATTATTGTCTTACTCATTTATGTATTTGATTTCAGATAAGCAGCAACCACTCTTGACTCTGTATTACAAATGCCTTGAATCTCTGAATGGTTTCAAATGTGAGTTTTTATCATCGATATATTTTTATCATTTCTCCAACCTCATTTTTCCGTTATTCTTTCTTTAATCTTTTCTTTTCTTTCATTTTTCTTCTCTTTTTTACAACGTTTTATTCAACTTGCTTTGGGTCTTGTTCTTTTTTCTCCTATTTTATTCTACATGATCTGAAGTATAAATTTTTATATCTTATTTTTCCTATCTTGTAATGATAAAATTATGAGCCGTTTATTCCGCATCAGAGCTGAAAATAGAGGTTCTAAATTTTTTATTTCAAATAAATTAGAGGTGTTTTCTCTCATTTCAATAATAATCTCACCATTCATATTGGTTTTTTAATCTACCTTTTTATTTTATTTTCCAGCAAATCGAGACGAAGTGCCTGAGTAAGTAATTTGTGATTTTTTTCTAAATCTAACTTTGATTTTAATTGATAATTGGGTCGACATTTTATACTTTCTATAGCTTACTTGTATAATAGGGCTCTACGATATTTAAGTACGATATTTATCTACGATTCCCAAACGGCAGCTTGAGCCGCGCGGCTCAAGCTATCGCGGCTTTAGCTGGCCGACTCTAAATGCGCTGCTCTAGCCATCAAAACTCTATTCACATAACTATATTATAAATGTTCACTATATTATTAGGGCTACCAGCAATGTATAATAGATCAATAAATAGTGAAATTCACCCTTTTTGAGTAATTTTCAATTGAAATTCACTATTTACTGATTTATTATAAATTACCCCTCATAACATAGTGAACATTTTTATAATATAGTTATTTAAATAAAGTTTTGAGTGCTTGAGTAGCGCAGCTGGAGCCGGGCAGCTCCAGCAGCGCAGCTAAAGGCGCGGCTCGAGCTGCCGCTTGGGAATCTTACCTTTAAAAGGCTTTGTCTTATGCAACCCCCACCGTTCCGTTTCGACAACTGTTACCCATCAAACATCATTGGTTTGTGGATAATTTTCCTTCCTCATCAGATGATTGACTGCTCATTAATTTTATTATGAATTCAAATTTGGCGCTATTATTCGAAACAGAATGGCGGATACTGCGTATACGGACCCCTTTTTATAGAACATTACGGTAGTCTTTATGACTCCTCAATCAACAATTACTAGAGGGAATCGAAATAAAATTTCCGACACCTAAAAAATAGGCGGTTTCGAATGTCTCTTGTACATGATGAAACCTGCTAACAGCTGATGTATAGCATCTATTGTCTATTTGATTTCAAAAACATCATCTAGACAAAGCTGATTTGAGACTCTAATTGACAACATAAGCTGTTAGAGCGCAAAAGGAGCAGACGAAACCGCCTAGGCAACCTTTTGAGTTCAGCTATACAATATAATACACCTGTCAAATTCAATCTCCCAATTCATGGATTTTTCAGTATTACAAACATGAATACAGACTAGGTCATTTGAAAAGTCGACTGAGCCGAGCATTGATTCGTGAGGTTCTCATTTCGAGTCTTATTGAGTATTAATGAAGTCTGTATTCATGAATTTTAATGTATGTAACCATAGCTTCCTTTAATAGAAGGCCCTGTTCTGGAGAATGAAAGTCAAATGGGATAGGGTCAACCCATTTTAAAGCATTGAGTAGGCCTGCACTTACAAATCTTGCTTGTTGACTCAGTTTTTCTATCGTTTCAGTATAATTTCCTTGGAATAGGTTCATGAAAATTTTTGTATAGAAAACCTTTTTTGTATACGGTACTGGGTTGTGATAGAAATTACCAAAAAAGATTTGAATAGACAATTATGTGCCCAAGATAGATATGATTTTTACTCAAAAGAAACGCATTCGTTAAAAAAGCTGATTGAAAAATGATTTGAATGCTTTTAAATGTACCCATTTTCCTACTCTACATACAGTAGTTGTCACTTCTCAGGCCATGATCTTATACATGGTGTTTCAGGAGAAATGTGCAATACTTCTCAGGCTGATTCCTTACACCAATTAGACAAAAAAGTTCCATGGGACCAACCCCCAAAAACGCTTTGTTACCGAGATAACAATGGCGGAAAATTGAGATTTTACAAAAAAGATTAATTTTTCTAATTTTTTAGAGGCTTTAGTGAGCTTCTAAAATAATCATGTAAAATTAGCTGAGAAATTCAATGAAACCAGTTCCAGGTTTGTAACTTTAACGGTTATTGAGATAATTGGAAAAATATGCTAAAAAACGCCATTTTTCAACAATATGGGTTATAACTGGATAAGGAATTATAAAATTGTATTTTTCATTGATGGAAGTTGAAGAGAGTCGAAATCTGAAGAAAAAGTTGAATGGCGGCGATTGTGTAAATCCTGCCCAAATCTCAGAAATAGTGATAAAAAATCGCAAAATTTATGAAACATAGCACAAGTGATAAATTTATGTTTAGTAGCGATTATGCGATTTTTGATCGCTATTTCTGAGATTTGGGTAAGATTTACACAATCGCCGCCATTTAACTTTTTCTTTAGAATCCGACTCTCTTCAACTTCCATTAATGAAAAATACAATTTTATGATTCCTTATCCAGTTATATCTCTTATTGTTGAAAAATGGCGTTTTTAGCATAGTTTTCCAATTATCTCAATAGCCATTGAAGTTACAAACTTGGAGCTGGTTTCATTGAATTCCTCAGCTAATTTTACATGGGGTTTGATTATTTTTAGACCTTACTAAAGCCTCTAAAAAATTAGAAAAATTAATCTTTTCTGTAAAATCTCAATTTTCCGCCATTGTTATCTCGGTAACAAAGCGTTTTTGGGGTTTGGTCCCATGAAACTTTTTTGTCTACTTGGTGTAAGGAATCAGCCTGAGAAGTATTGCACATTCCTTTCTGAAACACCCTGTATATTAGAGGAAGCTATGATGTAACTGTAAGTAATTTCTGGGTGATATATTATAATCATCATTCACCACTATAATCATATAACTATATTCCGTCCAAGCAAAGAAGACCCTCTTGCAAGATGGGAAAATGACTCCAGCTTGGTCAATATTTGTTCAAGATTTATAAATGTAGTCTTAATAGTGAATCAAATTGTTTCCCACAATTTGAGATCCAATTGATGATTTTTGAACCAATATTGACCGAGCTTTTTCGAGAACTAATGGGCAGATCACTTTGAAATTTGGTAGACAAGCTTAGGTCTATAAATTATTGTATAGTCTATCCTAGCAAAGAAAGCCCTTTGGCAAGATGTGAAAATGACTCATGCACGGTCAATATTGGTTCAGAAATTATCAATATGATCTCAAATTGTGGGAAACAATTTGATTCACTATTAAGACTACATTTATAAATCTTGAACAAATATTGACCAAGCTGGATTCATTTTCCCATCTTGCCAGAGGGCCTTCTTTGCTTGGACAGTCTATATCATATAAAATATACTATACTATAATATTATATAGTCGTTAAGTCATGTCAGAGGCCCTGAAATTGATCAGGAGTGACCTGAAATCTCTGACACCAGACCTGAGCCAGCCAGGTTACACGAATATTATTATTACAGGAAGCTATGATGTAGGCTAACTTACTGTAAGTAATATAACTATATTATTTACCACTATAGTCATATTACATATAACTTTAATACTTTTCGAACAGTTTTGGGCCGAAGCCTGTTGTCTCAATTGTACATTATAGAATCAATGAATTATAACTTATTTTAACGAGTTTTTTTTATATTGAATTTTCTTCAACAATCCAGCTACGACAGTATTGCAGCCGCTTCTGGAGTATCAGCTCGTTCCTTGGCGTCAGCAGAGTCGGAACCAAAATCTTGCGGCATGTGTCAGTGGATAGGAACGGTGAGATTTCTATTTCAATTCCACTCAAAAAAATTCCTAGGGTCCACATCCACAGGAAGTTAGTGGATGGGGAAACCTTGGGAGTAGCAGGAAGAGATGGAAAGAAATTGCATTAAGTTATATTTTGCCGTTAGGTGCGCTCATGGAACTAGGAAGAGTTGGAAAGGAGGTTTATTATATTTTATCTTTATAATTTATTATATTTTCGAATAATATTTTAATAAGCTTGGAGAATTGAACTCCAAGCTTATCAATCCAATCCAATGACATATATAACATGAATTACTGTCCGTAAATAACGGCGCTATTTGCTCCAAGAGATTGATAACAATAATCAGATTATATTGTTTATATGGGACATGATTCTGGTTAAAAAGTCTAATTAAAAGTCACGCCCCTGGAGAATTGAATTCTCTTTCCAAGGACATAAAGAACGTGAAAGCTGTCCCTAAATAGAGGCTCTATCAGCTCCAAGAGATTGATAACAATCACATTATTGTTCTTATGGGACATGATTCTGGTGTTCGGCAAATGGCCGACTACTATATTGCCCACTCTTTGAGAAAAAATAAAAACATGGTTCTGACAAAGGAAAATTGTAGGTCAGAATTGATTATCTCTGTAATATACAACATAATTAATTATATGATGAAATTAGCGTAAAATTTCGATGAAAATTTTATGAGGGCTGGCAAAAGGTTGGTGAACATGACCGAGCTAATTAATTGAAAAATTGGTACTCAATGGCCACACTGTAGTCTATAATTGCAATTCTCTATAGTTTTTATTGTTTGTCACTTGTATTGTTCAATTGTTCAATTAACCCTTAACTGGTATATGGTGTTTCAGGGGTCACACTCATATGGTATGGATGGGTCAAAATTGACCCCAAAATTAAAAAAATAGAAAAATTCACTTAGATGTATAATTAAGTCTTTATATTTTGGATCAAATAAGAGCATAGTCTACTTGTTGTTCTAACACCATTTACAATATGAAATTACTGTTTGAAAAATATTTATGTTGAAAAAATGTAAAGCTTGTCATGAATGTGCAATACTATTTTTTTTTTTAAATTAAAAAAATACATAATGTTGAACAAAAGTCTTTTTCGCCACACTGGTATGAAATGATCTGTTTTACACGCATCATACGGAGGCCGAAAACGCTCGTTTTCAGGCGAGGTCGCCAGCAAGGTAGTCTCTCATCTGTTATTTTGATTGGTAAATCCCTTGTCAAGAGAACTGAACGTTGAAAGTTTTCACATTAATCAGTAGTTGAATAATAAAGGAAAACTGCTTCAATAACTAATACTTCAACTTTTATAAGATTAAAAATGTTTGTATTGATTAACTGTTGAATAATGATTAACGTGAAATCCATGTTTGAACAATATTATTGTTGTCAGACTCTGTGTTACTTTGTCTAGCAGGTTAGCCAGCGCCATCTAGCGGGTGATAATGCAACTAGACTCAGCTTCTCTGTTAGCCAATATCTGTCGAAAATCAACAACTTTGAATTGATATTGTACAATTGAGGATGATCGTACAAAAATTATCTTGGGCTTAAATGTTTCTTGACTAAGAAAATCGAATACACTGATAGTTATAAAGTAATATTCAGTCAGTAAATCAATAAACTATTGACGCAAAGTTTCAATAGCAAGCAGATGGTACCTACTCCAAATTCAGTATAGGCGAAGATAGCATAATAAGGTTACTGGTCTAGCTGTTCTTGGAACTGATTAACTGATTTTTTATTTTGTTTTGTTTCATTGATGTTGTGTGCCGAAAAATAAAGTTCGACACCACGGGTCGAAAATGTAATATTCCGTCTCTCAATCTTTTCTAGTCCTCGGCCTACGGCCTCGGACTTGAAAACCGATTTCGAGCCGGTAAACGCACATTTTCGGCCCTAGGTACGAAATATACTATTTCGCCACACTGGTATGAAATGGACTGTTTTACATGCTTTATACGGAGGCCGAAAACGCTTGTTTTCAGGCGAGGTCGCCAGCAACTCGCCGGGAAAATGCGTTTTTCGGCCCTAGGGCGGTAAAATAACCTTGAATGTCAGCTGACTGAAGGTTGTTGTCGATTTAAGGGTTAGTCGATCAATAGGTAGCATTCCGGTTTGATTGCATTAAATGTCAGCTGTTTTGGGAGTCAATGTCGACTTATTGGTATTTCGAAGTAAAGGTAGTCTCTCATCTGTTATTTTGATTGTCAAGATCCCTTGTCAAGAGAACTGAACGTTGAAAGTTTTCAAATTAATCAGTAGTTGAATAATAAAGGAAAACTGCTTCAATAACTAATACTTCAACTTTGATAAGATTAAAAATGTTTGTATTGATTAACTGTTGAATAATGATGAACGTGAAATCCATGTTTGAACAAAATTATTGTTGTCAGACTCTGTGTTACTTCGTCTAGCAGGTAAGCCAGCGCCATCTAGCGGGTGATAATGCAACTAGACAATGCTTCTCTGTTAGCCAATATCTGTCGAAAATCAACAACTTTGAATTGATATTGTACAATTTAGGATGATCGTACAAAAATTATCTTGGGCTTAAACGTTTCTGAACTAATAAAATCAAATACACTGATAGTTATAAAGTAATATTCAGTCACTAAATCAATAAACTTTTGACGCGAAGTTCCAATAGCAAGCAGATGGCACCTACTCCAAATTCAGCATAGGGGAAGATAGCATAATAAGGCTACTGGTCTAGCTGTTCATGGAAATGATTAACTGATAATTTTGTTTTGTTTTCATTGATGTTGTGTGCCGAAAAATAAAGTTCGACACCACGGGTCGAAAATGTAATATTCCGTCTCTCAATCTTTTCTAGTCCTCGGCCTACGGCCTCGGACTTGAAAACCGATTTCGAGCCGGAAAACGCACATTTTCGGCCCTAGGTACGAAATATACTATTCCATGTTCCTATGTCGTAGAGTGTGAGTCCATCTCCAAAAAACCCTGTAATAACATAGTTTTTATCTGTTCACAAAAAAACTGACATGGGTAAAAGTTTTGTACTGAAAATTTTCAAAAATCTTGCAGTTTGTATGGAAAAGTTTTCTCTACTCGTGTGAATCCCAGCTTCTTCATTGAATATCATATCCCTAATGTTCTCTTTTTGTTTTATATCAATTTTTACTTTTTCATAAAGATCTTTTACACATTTTTCATAGATGAACGGAATTAATAGATTCTCCTGGTATGGATGGTTCAAACATGACCCAGCCAACGATTATTTCTGTTTCTCAACTAATCTTTCTGTGTAATTGTAATAGGGCCCAAGAATCATTCACCTTAATGGAAGGAATAATCATAATATGGAATAATAGTCACCTAGTTGGTACAAAAGTAATCCAGAAATTGAAAACCGAATTCACCACTCACGGTATGGCTGGGTCATAACTGACCCAAAATGCTCATAAATCGCAAACGACACGCACGAGCTATTAGAGCCTACTGGCTCTTTGTAATGGAGAAGAAAGTAGGAGAATACATGGAGGGAGAGCGTGATCGACAGGAAAATTCCTGCACTAAATAAGAAAGTTAAGTCGACTGGGTCATTTTTGACCCAGCCATACCAGTCAAGGGTTTTAATTGAATTGAGAAATTTTTAGTTACCTAATTGATTATTCTACGAATCTCTAATTATCACTTTCAAAATTTCATTCACTAATTCTGCTTTCTTCCTAGAAAGAAAAAACCCCTGAAACTAACACGAAGAAAATTGTGAAAAAGAAGAAGAAAAAGAGGAAAGCAAACTCTGATTCTGAAGCATCGAATTGAAACCTTGAAAGGTTTCACAAAACGCCACAGTAAAATTTCTCGAATTATGTCTACATTGATAATTCTTTGTTAGACAAAATAGGACCCGATAAATTCCTCATATTGATATTTTAAGAACTTGAAAATGTTCTGTTTTTGACCTATTAATGAGAATAAAACATTTGTCGAGATTGGAAACAATTTTGTCAATTGAAATTAATGGTATAGTCTGTCCAAGCAAAGAAGACTGGCAAGATGAGAAAATGACTCCAGCTCGGTCAATATTGGTTAGAAAAATATTAATTCAGTTTCAATCGTAGGAAACATTCTGATCTACAATTTGATACCAATCAATATTTTTTGAACCAATTTTGAACGAGCTGGAGTCATTTTCTTATCTTGCCAGAGGGTCTTCTTTGCTTGGACAGACTTAAATAATAAAATGGATATATTCTTGAGCGCTGAATAAATAACTTAATTGGTTATAATCAATTCCAAATAATAACTTCATAATTATATTTACTTTAAATAACAACTTCATGAATAAATAACTCATTAAATTTACTTTGGCTGTGTTATTCTCCATGACAAAAACTCATGCTGTTGATGCTCCTCGTGATCTTGAATAAGATGCATATTATTCTCATGCTAAAATAATTTGAATGGAAGTGATAATTTTACAAAAAAACAATATAATAAGTTAGAGTAGAGTAGAGTAGAGTTTTTCCCAATCGATTTCAGCCTTGGGCTGACTGTCAGTTGACAGCTGACCACAACAAAAGTAACTTATGTGTATAGTAAATTTTTGTGTTCAAATGCGTCCACCTTGGAAGCCATTGATGGAAGGAAGCATAGCTTCCTTTAATAGAAGGCCATGCCCTAATAATATGGCAACGTCGCACTGGAGGTACAAATTTTATAGTATAAGTAGTAATCAGACCAGCTGAAAGCATTGAATCGATTGCAAAGCTGGTGTGTTAATTTTGTTTTCTCAACTTTGATTTCAGTTTTATTAGATAATAATCTTTTTGAAAAACCTTTCGAATATAATTCAATGAGATGTCGCATTTCTGCTCCATTCCCGGCATTGACAGCAATAATCTTCGAAAAAGAAATGAATTTATTCAAATTCTCACAATGTCATTTGATGTTGAGCAGCAAAACCAGTGGCTACGTGCAATCCCAAGAAAGGAGTTGATTCCTCCAGAAAAATTGAATGTGTGTTAAGAAAATTCCAACAAGGATGTATTGAGTTTTGTGGAGCGAATATCAGGACAAATATGGAAATTGGATGTAATGGTAGGGATAGATAAGCCTAATTTATGAGAAGAAGCGCTGCCCCATTCTCAAATGTTCATGATGATGGACTTCGGTTCAATAAGTAAGGGGACGGATCAGCAACCAATGTTTCAACCGAAGAATACAAAGATGTATTCTTGACTACTAAATGTCGAAAAGATGTTCTGTGTACTTATTAACGATAAAGTTAGATAGTATCGGTTTGAATGTATAATGGGATGAACAATGAGAGTGTAATCACTGCTAAAACAGTAGACTATTGCATTCAAAATAATTCTAACATTGGCTAATATTGCTCTGAACAATTATTTAAAACAGAAGAATGAATCATTGATCAAAATCTAAATAAAACACAATATTTTATATTGATAAGCGTGATGCACATTCAAATTGATTTTTATTAAATTTATTCCAATAAAAATTATTTCTGTTTCTTATATCTATAAGTATCTATTCAAATTGTAATACAATCTTGATTAAAATAGGTTGAAAAGCATTTTTATTGGAGAAAAGTGAATCAGAATCATACAAGGTAGACCTAAGCTGCAGTATGGTGTTACAGCGTTGTCAGATTTTAGGCCACGGCCTTCTATTAAAGGAAGCTATGAAGGAAGTCGCCCCCATTTGAATTTTTTTTTATTTCAAGTTATTGTTAATAGAATTACCCTTAGTGGTTCAAACTCATGATTTAAATTTCTAAAATAATCAATTACAAACTCATGAATTAAATTACTAAAAGAAAAAAGTAAAAAAATTTCATTTCAAGTTACTGTATATAGAATAACCCTTAGTGGTTCAAACTCATGATTTTTCCATATCAATCGGTAGAAAAGATAATTTTCTACAATTTGAGCCCAAATGCGACTTTTCCTTATCAATGACTTCCAAAGTTGACGCATTTGAACACAAAAAGACAGACGCCTTTTTCTCGGTATATAGGTCTAATCTAGCATCAAAATATTGAAAAAAACACCTGTAGCATGTCTTATTTTTGGAAAAGTGAATGTCATAGCTCCAAAAATTGGTCAATATCAATTTTTTGTACTTTCTGAACTCAATTTTTGATGCTCTACAGCTTTTAGGGTAATGCATGCATTCTTTGTTACCTTATAAGGTACTTATGTAATAAGGTACCAATTTAAACAATTTTTTTGGAAAATTTGAAAAAATTGTGTTTTCTGAATGAATGTAAAACGTTATCTATTCGACCGATTTTTGTTTTCTTTTCATCAATCGAATCAGAATTTTTTCCTCTACAATTTACTATGAGGATGTACCTATAAAAATGTAAACCGTTTTTTAGTTATATGCGAAAAACTAAAAAGTGCATGGTTTTCTGGCTGTCAAAAGTTGTGCGGGGGGAAATTTTGTGTGCACTTTTCGAATACACATTATTGGGACCCTAATGAAGCAATTAAAACAATAAAATAGCATACACCACCTTTTGAAGAAATTAGCCTTACAAAGTTCCCTGCGTACTGGACTATGATTGAATTTGAATAAATGATAAATAAACTACGTCACTCGCAACTTTCATAGTTGCCAAAATAGGTTCGACAACCTATTTGTTAATAATCTTGCGAAAATTGTACGTATTCCCCTGATCAATTTAGAATATCGCTTGTTTAAATAATTTTTACTTGAATTTTTACATTCAGACACTCACTAGAACAAGAAACAAATTCCACATACGTAGGTTACAAAGAAAAATAAAACACTAGCAAATTTTGTTTTAAACAAAATATAATTTTTAAGAAACTACAAAAACTGAACAATAAAATAAATCATATTACGGTACACATAGTGTTACAAAACTAAAGACAATTTGAGGTATTCATTTTATAATTAATTCAAAACACAATAATTTTATAAACAAATTAAAGATATTGCCTCTCAAGGAACGCGAAATAAGTCTTTTTAAAATAATTATTGTGATGATTTATTATGATGGGTACCTAGTAATAAAAATTATGAAACCTCTATTTTCTTATTAAATTATTCTTTTTCGATATTTTACAACACTGAACTTGAAAGCATAGAGCTGTTTTAAGAACATTTCACCCTCATAGTTTTTTTCTGCTTGAAGACACATTAGAGGATATCTTGATTTTTTTATTGATTTATTTCAGTTAGAATCAGAGACTGGCAATTTATAAGAAAGAAACAATCAGAACAGTTATTAAAAAAATTGAAATATTATTTCAAGAATATCTTTTGAAAATTTAAATCCTCTCGAAATATTTTTTTATGAATACTGTTTATTTTGTAATATTGCACTACAAAGCCAACTTTCACATTGGTTGCCTACTGTATCTTGTATCGGCGAGTCTGATGGACAAATTTATCTTTATAAAAATATAAGGTGAGATCATAATCAAAATGTTCAAAACTAATATCAAAACATGAGGTTCAATACATAATACCAATGTGAGAGCCGGCTAATATATATATATATATATATGGATATAGATTTTTAAACTTCAACGTGATTCAAACAGCTCTTGAAAAATTAAAATTAATTCAAAATTAACACAATGTTATATTAATTTGAGCTTTATCTGCTCATATTATCCGCTTTAACCAGGTTATCGATTATAGACTAGTGTTTTAAACTATTCAATTTCAAGGGATGGTAACTTAATTAGAAAAAAATTATCGTTTTAAATTGGGGCCATTAAACAGAAAAATTTCATTGGAAAAAATTTTAATATTGTTTTAAATTGGGGTCCACCAAACTGGAAAATGGTTTAAATTGAAGAAATTGCAAATTGATATTATAAAAGATTGTTTTCTCTCAATTGGGCCAATTTTATTTCTAAATTTTCAATCTTACACCAAAAGCAGACGTTTGGTGTAATCTACATCAACCGGATTATGTGGTTGCATTGATTTAGAATAATACGTTATTTAAAAATGGACTGGTTTAGCGGATAGTCTGGAGCAAAAAGTAAATAAAAATTTAATAATAAAGACGTCAACGTCATCAACTGTGCTTCTATTTCAAAAGCTTACATTTCTAAATGTTTTTTATTGTTGAAAAGTTTTCCTAACTATTGTTAAAGAGAATATTCTCAATAACGTTTTAGCTTCACTCATATCAATTTCTCCTGAATTCCTCAGCCTACATACCTATACGTATTTGCAGTCGAGTCGACTTGATCAAGTAGGCATTAGAAACGACGGCTTTTTTAAAGCAGCAAATTGAAATAGTCATAAACAGGGGTTTACCAATTATTGAAAATTGTTATTTATTAATATACAGTATTAAAGAACAAGTAAAAAGTATGAGTTTAAGTTTAATTTTGATTATTCCAGCAGCCGACGAATTTATAATAGTAAAAATGGGAACAAATAAAACTAGAAATTTGAATAGCCATGCAAAAAGGGAATTATTGAAAATTGTTAATTATTTGTTCATATTCAATATTAAAGCTCTTGTAAAGGTATAGGTTTGGTTTAATGTTGACTTTTCTAGCAACTGACGCATTTACTTGATCAAGTTGACTTGACTGCAAATAAATTACTCATAAAATGTTGTTCCTTGAAATATTTGTGCATCTGTGCTCATATGTCTTCAATCCTATTTGTTCAATAAATATTTCAACTTCATCTTTTTTCCATTTTTCCTTTGTCTTCATTTTTTTATCCCATTCTCATTCCAGAATTCATGGATTCGGACTCAATCGTTTTCCTGCTTTATAATATTCTTGTATTTCCATATCAACACTTCAAATACGAGTTGTACAACATTTCAATTGATTTTTTTGTAAATCAAATTACGTTCTTATTCGCCCAACTCAATTACTGCAACTTACAACTGTACATTCCTCCAACTTTGAAAATTTATAACAATTATTGCACATTTTATTAAAATAAAATCCCACTCGTTCCGCACTACACACTTATAAAATATAAGAAATAATAATGATCAAATCCCAGAATAAAAGCTTTATTTTTAATTTTTTTTATAATTTTGTAATTTGTTGGAGAAAAATTGAGTGAACAGTCTTTATAAAGAAAAAAAAATATTGTGACTCAAAAAAATTCAATAACTCATAATCGCTTGAAAGCTGTACGAGGGGTAAGTAGGCTAGTGACAGCCAGTGGAACAGCTGTAGCCAATCGCAGGTCTAAAGGACAAGACGAAGGCCACATCACTTCAAACCCCGTGTACAGCAGGCCTAAAAATTTACTGCTCAATTCTTGCGGCAAGGTATCTCATAATCGTCTTTTCAAATTTATTCAAACTTCAAGCTCTAAGATCATCTTCAAAATCATTTTTAACATTTCTATTCTCAATTAATAATTCATCTGTAACAAAAGCTTCTACATTTTTCTGAATCACCGGACATTTTGAACAGAGAACAATTCAATAATAAATTTAATTTTATTAAAAATCGCAGATTTTTTTTTCAATTCAAGCTTTTTTCCTTATTTTTCAATTTCTCCCCTCACAAACTCTTCTCTTCACCTTTCATTTATTACTCAGAATCTTATCACCAAGAAGAATTCACTTTCCAACTTTTTTCGATCACGAAGGATTTCTTATTCTCTTCTCTGCTTCTCATTCTCTTCCACTTTCACTTTTTACATAATTTTAAAATTCAAATCCACTTTTTTAATCCCTTTCAAATAGAAATCTCCATATTGTAAACGATTTGATCCAATCATCAACTACAAACCATCATTAGAGTCAGTGCCTCCTAGACCAAAAAAAAAATCATAACAATAAAAAGTTTTTATCAAAAATAAAGTTTTCCAAATCGTATACAGAGTGACAACGTAAACCATTTACATTTTAGATGGGATGGTACTCGAAGATGGAATACAGACGGTAAACCAACATGGACGGGTACTTAAAATTGGAATAGTTGATGGTTTCGAGTTGTTAAATGATTCTACTTTCGAGTACCGTCCCATCTAAAATGTAAATGAATCTCATAGTCACCATATAGATTTTTTGCAAAATTTCTCAACTTCATTCTCATATCTCACAACTCAACGCAAACAACAACACTTTTCCTATTCGTGATCAATCTTGGAGAATTCTCACACATATTTTTAGATTTTTTTCAACTCAAACGTTTTTCCATGAATTTAACAACTTTTTAGTGGGGCAATATTTTCAGATGCGGAATAAAAAATCATCTTCTCATCATCATCACAAGGAATTCTATTTAAAATTTTTAATTTTTTTTTCAACTTGACATTTTTTCTCATCATCATTTTGAAAATCCTCCAATAAACTCAAACATATCTCACCTGGCAGCAAGTTTATCAACTGCACCATCAATCACTATAACTCATAGAATCTTCTCAAATATAACACTTCTACACTTTCTTTGAAAAGAAGATAATATCAACCATCTTTCAAATTATCGATACTCGAGTATTAGCAACAAGTTTATCGACTGTACCACAATATTTATGACTTTTGCAACCATCTCACAATACAACACTTTTGCAGTTTCTTTGAGTGGAACAGGATTCAATTATATTGCAAATTATCAAAACTCCAGAAATAAGTGGCAATTTAATTATATTGCAAATTATTATTAGTACTTCAGTAAGTTGTAACGAGTCGTTTCGCAGTGACTAACCATTCAATTGCAATGGTAACTTAACAAAAGGATATGAGATGTTTGAATCTTCCAAAACGTCTCAAACCAACTCGTTGCTTTTTCAGCTTGACTAGTTAAATGACTAAAGACGTACAAACTTAAATCACCACAACTTTACAGTGCTCTATGTAAACTTTAGAAGAGTATAAAGCGATTCAAGTCTTGACTCAATCCCTCAATACCTCTTCTCAAACACAACAAATCTATTCCGTTCTTGATTGTAGTAGTAAATGCATGACTTATTCTTTTTCTAAAAAAACTCAGATGGACAGTAAGAAAGTCATTAAGTAGGATATTCTCTGAACGCTACACAAAACTCGAAATTCCTCTGAATTCTCTCAGCTATTCCTCTGAATTCAAACACACAACCCGAAGATCGAATAATATTTCTGAAGGCACTCTATTAATATACGTCTTTGGCCAATATCCATTCCAATCCATCAATATAAAAACTAAAACTTCCTCAGAATTTTCTCAGCTATTCCTCTGAATTCAAACACAAAACTCGAAACTACTCCCAAGAACGAATAGCATTTTTGGAGCACTCTGTATGGCCAATATCCATTCCATTCCATCAATATAAAAACTGGAAATTCCTCTGAATTTTATCAGCTATTCCTCTGAATTAAAACACAAAACTCAAATCTACCCCAAGAACGAATATAGCATTTTCAAGGCACTCTGTGGTGTTGAGTGTATTTTTTTCAATATCCATTTGTATTCCATGGACATACAAGAAACTAATTCGTAAACCTTGTTAACAAGAGTGCTCTTGTCAGAGCACTACAACAACCTTTGTGAATATTTTTTTTTTAGTTATTTTGTTTTCCTTTGTTGTGTTCTATTACTGTGCTAAGTGATGCGACGTCCAGCCATTGGCTAGATCCAGTCGGAATATTGAGTCCAACGAGCCGGTAGCGTTCAGAACGACGGCTGTTTGGTGGATCACGTTGCGTATCTTCTGAAAAGACTCTGGATTGTTAACAGAGCGAGCCGTGTTGGTAAGGTCGAAAGGTTCTGAAACAACAAAAAATCATTATTAGTTTTAAAAAATTACTCAACAGCCCACAAAGGGCCTAGGTGATATTGAAAAAATCATTTTACTACAATAAATTGTTAATTATATATATTTTCATTTGTCTTCATCCTACTTGAACTGTTAAACTACCTAAACTTAACTGTTAACTACCTACTCAACTGTTACAACTACTACGTGTTGAACTACCTAGATAGGTAGTGCAAACACGGTAGGTTGAATGAAGTGATTTTACGCTAAAATTTTCAGATCTGAGCATGCGTATAGTTGTGCCAAGAACAGAAGAGCCTCTTGCAAGATGGCGGAGGGAAGTGAGTGTAACTACGCATGCGCAGAACTCAGAATTCCAGGGTAAAATCACTTCAGCCAACCTACCGTTTTTACACTAATCGTAATCATATTAATTTCACGAATGAAAATATTTTTTATTCACTTATTTTTATAATTATTGACATATGATAGTACAAATCATAACATAATTATGAACTGGGACAGAAAAAATAGTCTAAGCCTGTACTATTTGTCTATTTCTTCCTAAATTTGGTTATACTAAAACAATTTTCATTTCGACTACACTGGCAGCAGTGAATGACAGCAGTGTTGCCAAAGTCTCTTCAGTGCTCAACTATAGTTACACTCTCACTTCCCTCTGCTATCTTGAAAGAGCGTCTTCTTTGCTTGGATGGACTTAGACGAGACGTGTTCTTACTGGCGGCTAGCAACACGTCTCGTTTAAACACCAACAAGCCAGGTTATAGGACAGTAGCAAGCCTCAGGTAAGTAACAAGCCCCGGACTTTATACATTCTGAACACGTTGAGAATGTAGAAAGTGACTTGTGAACTTACCAGCTTGTAGGAGGTCACGTGACAGTCTACAGCGCTCCTAGTGACAAATTTGAAACCTTTTTACTACAGCACTCCTAGAGAAAAGTTTTGAAAACTATTTACTACAGCCATTGACTATATAAGTTACTCTATTACTCCGAGTGCTCTAATTGTTTGAGATTTCTCTTGAAAATAAATAGATTACTGCAACAGCTGTTGTAACAAGCTGACATTTAAAAGTGACTTCTTAATAATCCGTCTAAACGCCCACAAGCGCCTCCGAGTAAGTAGAAGCTGGTAAGTAAAAAGCGACTGTACAAGTGACTTGTAAGAAGCGACTTGTACACGTCTTGTCCAAGACTCCCTTTACAACTGATGTCAGTAATTTTTATCCCATTTCGTAAGATCTACAGTATTTTGGTGTAATGATGAAATTATTTACCTTCAATGCACAAGTATTTCCACTGATGAGGCTCGTTCTTTGAAGAGCGCACTTTTCGGCATTCATCAATCAGTAGACAGCAGCCTTGTCTTACCGAGATGGCGTATTGTCGGTAACTGCAATCAAACATACTTGAATTATTAAAAATTAACTATTATTAATTCTCTGACAAATAGTTCAATCAACTAAATCAAATTGTACGGCGTTATGCAGAAAGGAACCATCCCACAATCAACAACTCCTGATATATCCAGTACCATATTTGAAACTGCAATAACACCTCCCAGTTCATTCTCCAATAAGATATTCTGATTTTATGTAGGCCTATATGCTTCAACTATAACATAGGTATAGTCTGTCCAAGCAAAGAAGACATTCTGGCAAGATGGGAATACGACACCACCTCGATCAATATTGGTTGAAAAGTTATAAATTTTGTCTCAAATTGTAGATCAGAATATTTCCTACAGTTTAAAACCAAATTTATCATTTTTGAACCAATTTTGTCCGAGCTGAAGTCATTTTACTATTCAGCCAAAATGTCTTCTTTGGGGAGTCCGAAGACCGGTTATCAAAATAAGGACTACTGTCCCCAAACCCCCCAAGTGAGTTCTTTATACATGCTTGGACAGACAATGCTTGAATGCATGAAAAGCAATTATTTCCAGTTTTATGGCAATTATGTGGGGTTGTTCCTTTCTGCATAGCAACATATCCTTCTTTTTCAATGGAATATTGGAAACCAGACACAAATTTCCCGTTTTATGTGGGTCGGTTGTTTTCTGCATAACTGCAACCAAGTAAAAAATTTATATATATTTATTATTTCACAAAGAGATGGATAAAATTATAGAAAAGAAGAAAAACACAAAGAAACTTACATTTTAAACTAGAAAATATTTCGGTGGCTGTGCCACCTTCCTCAGTTCACTGCAGAATATCATAATAATATATTATCAATTTGACAAACGTTTCTAAGCTTAATCCTATTTAAACAAAAACTCGTTGAATAATAAGAGTACCTACCTAGTAGGTGGAAAATAATCTTGACCATAAAGAGAATCAAGATAAGAGAAGTAAAGTAATAAAAATGAAAATAATGTACAACCTTATGTTGTACAATATCTACATGTTTTATAAAATAATATTATTAATAATGTTAATAAGTTGACAAGAAAACTGAAAAATGAAATATCATTACTGAAAAAACTAAATTTTCCAATTTTGAGGGGATATACAGGGTGTTTCAGGAGGAATGTGCAATTCTTCTCAGGCTGTTTACTTACAACAAAATAGAGAAAGAAGTACTATCAATTTGTTACCGAAATAGTGGCGAAAAATTGACATTTTTCAAAAAATATCAATTATTCACATTTTTTATGGATTTAAAATTATCAATTCCTATGTAAAAATATCAATTTTAATATAGAAATCAAATCAGATAGAAGTTTATAACTCTAACTGTTATTGTGATAATCGGGAAAATATTCTAAAAACACCATGGTCTACTTGGTGTAAGGAATGAGCCTGATTGCACATTCCTCTTCAAACACTCTCTATACAAATGAATTGGAGAAGAAAGAGAGCAAAAAAGGTTAGGAAGAGAAAATTCTACTTCAAGAGTGTATTTATAATCAGCAAAAGAAGAGTTGATGAATATTATTACTTTGTTCAATAATTCAGTGGACTTGGGTAAACAAAAAATTTCAAGTAGACATAATTATTCGCATGTCAAAACGCCTTTCCCACACTCATTATGTAATAATATACTATTATAGTTGTGTCAAGCACAGAAGAGCCTTTGGCAACATGGTTGCCATTCACCGCTGCCAGTAGTCAGAATGAAAATAATTTTTTCAATTATTGTTCTAACATAACCAAATTTAGGAAGAAATACAGTACAGACTCTGTCCTAGTTCATAATTATGTTATGATTTGTGCTTTCTTAAGTCTATAATTGAATAAATATGAATGAAAAAAATTTCATTCGTGAAATCAACATGATTATGATAAGTGTAAAAACGGTAGGTTGGCTAAAGTGATTTCATCCTGAAAATATCAGTTCTGCGCACGCGTAGTTACACTGTCACTTCCCTCCGCCATCTTGCAAGAGGCACAACTGTTCTTCTGTTCTTGGCACAACTATACCTTAGTCCACTGAATTATTGAATGAACAATGAAATATAGATAGGCTATATGTGTTTATTGGAGGAATCTACTCACTCGAACCGATCATAGTAGTTGAAGAAATCGACCAGCAGCTGACCAATGGGCTGCGAGTTGACATCCGACGTTATCGACTGCGTTGGCAGGTCGCAGTGGAAGTCGATGTCATCAACGTCGCGCTGCGCCGAGAAGCGGGCTGCGTGCAGCTGCTGCAGCGAGGGCAGCACGGCCGGGTGGCAGCCGCACTGCAGGAAGTGCAGCACCATGAGGGCCAGCGAGTAGGATGAGATCGTGGTGGCCTTGGCTGAGTTGATGTCGTGCCACTGCGCCCACAACTTCACCACAAGCACCAGAGGCCGCACACGCCAGTCGTCTACACATTTCAAATCAATTTATACAACTAATAATCAAGTTCAACGTTCATATTTCAGGAGGAATTTGCAATACTTAATCCTTAGGGTGCGTTCATGTCGGAGCTGTAATAAACGATAGCCTACTATCTTTGACACTAAATAATAATAATAATAATAAATCATTTTATTTGTTTCGACAATCGCCATACAAATGAGATGAGTTGATATATAATATAACAATTACAAATTCAGATTAAATATGTTCAAAAATCAATTATAGACTATTATCACAGTATCAGATAAATATTTCAACAAAAATGTAACAATAAAATAAATAAATAGTAAATTAGCAAAATTTTGAGCAAACAGGAGCTATTACACATAACAATAATAATCAAATTGGGGTTTTTACTGTAGAAATTAACATTACTCTCCCTAGCCTATACCCCACCCTATCTCTAATCTAAATCCTTATCTCAAGGTCATTTCGCTTTCGGTTTCTGGTAACTCGGCATTTCTCCTAATCAGAGCTTTCAAGATATATTCGTATACATTTTTAATTTTTTTATCATTGTAGTTAGAAAGAAGAATCATGATTTTATCCGTTTTCTGAATAACATTATTGGTGTATGGTAAAATAAGAGACCTGAAACTTTCGTAAGCTGGACATTCTAAGAGGAAATGTGCTAATGACTCCATACTAGAATTACATGAGGGGCAGATTTTTTCGACATGAAGTTGATACTTTTTTCCATCTATATAGAAGTAAGTGGATGACACAGATGATGTTCTCAATTGAGATACACAGCGAATCAATTTTATTGGTAGTTCAAAATGTAGCTGTTCTCCTCTTTCAAAGTTAGGATTAATACGTTTATAGAGAGGGCATCTTAGGGATGAAAATGCACGTTCTATGTCCTCCTCTTTCAAGTATCTTAAATAACGGCTAAGAATCCTATCCCTGTTGTTCGCTAGGTTGATTTAATCAATTCCATCGTCATTGAAAATACTTTCGAATTGGATAGAATTCAATTCCTTTCGAACTTATTCTATCCAATTACCTTTAAAACTAACTCTTAAAAGAAGGCGATAACAAATGAATGGAAACCGTGACTCTCTCAAGTTTACAATTTTCACTAGCCACGATAAATATCTTTTGAACATTTGAAACCTGAGTTTTGGCCTATTTGTTTCCAACCTGACACACCAACTCGGGTTGAACGGAGCAGTAGTAGCAGGCGTTTTAAGAAAAACAACTGAGCTATCTCTACTGCTTCTTCACAATTCAAACCCCAAACCTCCGAGCCGTACAGACATGACGGTATTACAACTGTATCTAATAACTTCATCTTATCTATCCACTTCACTGACCTCACCTTAGATAAAACATCTATCGCCACCGCTGATTCAGTCTTCCCCCTATTTATTGATCGTCTACACATCTCAGAAAACCCACCAGATGATTGGAATATAACTCCCAAATAATTATACTGGCTACACATATCTATTTTATCACCCCCGAACAGGAAATTAGCTTTATGACTTTTGCTTAAGCGTCCTTTATGGAAAGTCAGAATTTTCGTTTTGTTTGCATTTACCTTAGACCCACTTCAGAGCTATATTGATCCAAACATTTTAATTTATTTCTCACGTCAGAAATACTATCGGCCAAAATAACTATGTCATCCGCGTACTGTAACATTAGAATATCGTTATCACCATCAATATTTAGGCCATGCAACCCTCTCTCCCTGAAAAATTCTTCTATTCCTGACGTGTAGAGAGCGAAGAGCAGTGGACTGGCGGGGTTGCCCTGCAAAACGCCTTTGGTCATTGCTATTGGTTCAGACTGACTACCACTAGAACGATTTTCAACCACTATAGTGAAATTACTGTAAAGGTTTTGGAATACATTGATAACTCTCCTACTAACTCCAAGTCTTCTCAATTTTTGCCAAAGCAGATTGTGGGGGACGGAGTCGAATGCTGACTCATAATCCACAAACAATGCGTACACTTTTCTCTTTTTGTACTCCATATAATATTTTACTATTGAGTCTAATACAAAAATATTGTCCACGCATGATCGGCCCTTACGAAATCCTGACTGACTCTCTTCCATTACTCCGCTCTCATCCGCCCATAGCGCTAATCTATCTGTTATTATACCGGTGTAAATTTTAAGAATGCAGTTCGCTATAGCTATTCCTCTGTAGTTTCTGGGATCTAAAGTACAGCCTTTTTTATACAACAAGAAAATTTTAAGCTTCGCCCAATTTATTGGTATATTGCCTGTCTCCAGTATTGAGTTAAATAATCTAATCAACATATATTTTCCTTCGGGAGCTAAATACTTGAAAAATTCGTATGGAATTTTATCCAAGCCTGGCGAACTTTTATTCTTCTGCCTCCTCAATCTCTCCAACAATTCTATTCTTCTATCTAAAACTGGATGTTTCACACCACAGAATACACAGTACTCTCTAATAGAAGATAGTTGGTATTTTTGTTGAAAATATCTAGCCCATTCCTCCAAATTTATACAGTTTTTATCTGTTCCTCTTTTACCCTTGATCATGCCAACTATTCCCCAGAACTCTCTCGTATTAGTAACATTATTGAAATTTTCCCTTATTTTTTCATAGAATTGTTTCTTTTTCTGTTCTATTGTATTCTTGTACTCTCTTTTTTTGTTCATGAAGTTATTCAAAGCGTTTGGAACTGGATTTCTCTTCTTGTAATCTCTGTATGCTTTACGCAACTCTCTCTTTAATTCATTGCAATGCTTATCGAACCAAGGTTTGTTTCTAAATTCGTTAACTCTCATAACCTTTTTCACCATACCCAGCGATTCAGCCCTTTCTATTATACCTCTCATCAAACCATCAGCTATATTCTGAATATTTTCACCACTCACTGAAGCTATACGGAACAACAAAGTTTCTACTATATTCTAGTTTAGCTGAATCGTTTCAGCGAAACATTGTTTGACGTGTATTCAAGTAAGATCCTAAACCCCTTTTGACTTTTATTTTGGTAGATACAATGAGCGGGAGGTGATCCGATGTCAAGACCAAATCGGAAACTTCCAGATCTGAAATAAAAGGGAAACTCTCCAAGTTGACCCAGACTAAATCTATTAAACTGCTTCCGTTAGTACTATTAAAAGTAAATTGGCCTGGAGTATTGCTTCTACATCTGCCATTCAAAACGAAAAATAAATTTTCTTCCATAATACTAACTAGTTTATGAGCATTATTTGAAGTGAAACTGTCTCGTGATACTCTATCAGCACATAATTCTGAGCTGCTGAACACTTCCCCACCTAAACATTGATTTAATTCTCCTATTCTCAAGTTAAAATCGCCGCCAATCACAACAGGAAAAGAAGAGAGTAGTAATTCGTTATGACTTAAAAAATCTTGCAACTCATCAAGGGTATTTGCTACTGTGTCAGGTTTCATATAGATTGAACAAATAATAATACTACCTATAGGACAATCTATTTTAACCATCATAATGAAGTCCTTGGCTAAAATCAAGGACGCTTTCAAATAGTTTTTTACCAATACAATTAAAAATCCACTAGCTCTACCTTTTGAATGCAACTCTTTCTTAGCTGGCACACTAAAACAATTGAAACTATTGAATGATTTAAAATTAAAATTAGAGTCCACTAACCAGCTTTCACTTAAACAAATAATATCAAATTTTTTAAACTGTTCCGTTTGAGTTATATCTAAGTTTAGAAAGTTTTTAATACCATGACAGTTCCAATAAATAATTTTCACATATTCTAGAGCTGATCCTACCTTGATTCGACTTGTTTTTGTATCTGTCACCTGGTTGCATGTACGGCTGCCACCTTCCTCCGCTGGATTCCTGCTGGACTCTATGGATAGAATGGCTCGGCTACCCTCTCCTCTCTTCTTCGTCTGCTATTGAGATAGTGGTCGACTCCCATTCGAAGATGTCTTGTTCCGCGAAGTTTTTGAGATTTTATCGCTCTCCAGCCAAGCTCTCACTCCAGATGATTTTTTTGCCGGAGTATTGGAAGATTTTCTCAAATTTTCAGTTGACGTTTTTCCAGTTAGTGGAGTATTCGACCGGAGCACCCTTGAAGTGCATTGAGAGTGTGTACGCGAGTACTTGTTAAATTGCGGATTCTGTCTCTCCTTGACTGGGTCATCACTCTCTCTTTCAGCATGTATCAAAACTTGAACTTCTCTCCTCGGACTCGGTGCTAGAACTATTTCCTTCTCTGATACCACCGTAGAAGGGGATGATTCACTCGGAATTGTAATTTCTGACGAATTTTCCTGAGCTATTTGAATAGTCTCTTCACTGACAATTTGATAGGATAAAGTTGGTACCTCTTCAACTGGTGATGAGTTCACATAAGATTGCACCCCCATCTGCCCTTCTCCCTCACTCTCCAGCCCCTCTCCTTCACCCTCCAGATTCTCCCCACTTGCATTTTCGAATTTGCTTTTCAGCTTATCTAGTGTGAAAGGATGTCCATTAACTATTAATTTATCGTATTGCAAGACAGCATGTTGTCCATCGCTCCTAGCCATTATCAGGAATTTTTTCAACTCCTTCCTTATATCTCTCACCCGAGTGGTAAAATCTTCCTCGACACCTATATTACAGTCTTTCAATTTATTCCTGTTATTTAAAATCTCTAACTTTTTCTTGAAATTCCAAAATTTAACAATAATTGGCCTACCGTTTGCCGATCGTCGGCCCATTCTATGAGCTCGCTCAATGTCGTAGTTTTTCACGTTCACTTTCAATTTAGATTTGATAAAGTCCATCATAAGAGTCTCACACATAGAACTTTTCTCCCCCTTTTTCTCTATGATATTAAAAAACACGAGGTTATTACGTCTTGAAAAACCTTCAAGACGATCTACTTGGAATTTCAACTGATTATTCTCCTTAGAAAGACGATCACAATGTTCCTTAAGCGTAGACACCTCATTATTAATTTCTACAATGTCATGATTTATATTCAACACAGCACTTTCTATGTTCGGAATGTCTGTAGCTATATTTTCGATTTTTTCTAGTTTAAGGAATACATCATTAATAGTCTTTTCAGGACCGGGATTAGACTCGATTCCAGCGATCGCCAGCAGCAAGAAAACGACACCCAATGCGAAAATATTGCACATTTTTGAGTTCACTGTTAATTTGGACGCTTTATTCAGCTTAAGAAACTTAGTACCAAACACTGCACTAAACATTTCGGTTCGTAACCGGTAAAGAACCGATTCTAACGGCAT
The DNA here is from genome assembly GCA_017141385.1 of Sogatella furcifera. Lineage (NCBI taxonomy): Eukaryota > Metazoa > Arthropoda > Insecta > Hemiptera > Delphacidae > Sogatella > Sogatella furcifera. The sequence goes on along the minus strand of CM029553.1, from coordinate 8,847,793 downwards.
TATCTCACTAGATAAGAGAGCTCACGAAAATACGACTGCTCCGTTCAACGTCTACAACTCAACTCTTGACACTAAATAAAAATGATCTTAGAATCGATAAGACTGATAAAAGAAGCGATTCTAGCAGAGTTTGAATTGGTTTTTTTTCTGGTAAAAATGAGACTAATTTTGGAAATTGTATGTAGAAACTATGTTTGCCGGCTGTTGCAACCTTCGTGGGACACTCTGTATTTTATACAACAATATAATTTTTTTTCATCCAAAAATGTAATTTAATTTGATTTAAGGTGCCAGTTCGCTTTGAAGATGATATCTTTCATTTTATATTCTTTATAGTTTTGAATTTTACTAGATTCCCATAACTCAGCAGGGGTTCAATCTCATTATTTGTTTCAAGCTTGAAGCTTGATATTTGATTATGTTCACTGTAATTTGGATTAGAAGTTATTTTCAATTTAGAAAGTCTGGACACTTTAACAAAAGAATCTGGTATTTTAAATAATAGAACACCATTTTTAATGTATAAACCATACTCACATTTAGCATAGCAGTAGAGCAGATGCGTGTTTCTGATGCCAACAGTGTTATTACAACTGAGATCAATGTCCAAACTGTCGTTTATGTATTTGAACTTCAATATTGGCACCTTGGCGTGAATCAATTCAATATTGATGAAAAAGTCTGAAACTACACATACAAAAACGATAATTATAATCATTATTATATTGATTATTATTAGAAGTGTCAATTTTCAACACATTTACAATATTATTACCTTTTATTATTAGCGAATGACTTTATTTAGTAGAGAGACCAAAAGGTGTAGTTCCACCTCGCCGACAGAACCATGTTTCGCCGGGATGAAACATAGTGAAAGGTCTTGATTATGTCCACTGTAATTTGGATTAGAAGAAGTTATTTTCAATTTAGAATGTTTGGACACTTTAACAATAGAATTTGGAATTTTAAACAATATAACGCCATTTTTAATAGAATTTGTAGGTTGAACATCAGCAATATGTTTATGAAATTGTAATATGTTATGTTTATGTATTATTTGTAATCGAATAAATGAATAAAATGAGTAGATGAATAATGAAGCAAAACAAATTACATCTCCAGTGTCAGAAGTCAAATGTATGTTTAAGTGGTCCTTTGTTCCTTAGGATTCTGTTTGTAAATAAGTTCAATTACTTTGAAAATGGCAATTAAACTAAAACATGCTAAATTATTACCGAACAACTCAAAATAAATCAATTTTAGCCTACCAATGTGCCACTTGAGCTTTAAAATGCTGGTAAACCAACTTATGTATAAATAGACAATAAACCAAGATTTTGTTTTATGGAAGCCTGGAGGGTTGCCTTATCTTGAAAAAATCAGTCCTACTACTTTCGTTCCTTAGTCCCGTCTTTCGGAGGAGACGATAAGCCGTCGGTCCCGAATGCCTAAAAAGACGCACAGGTCTTAGATCCCATGTGAGCCTCACTCAGAAAAAACTGTTGTTGCACCGGGTATGTATAGCCTACAAATATGTAGGCCTACGTTGTATAAGTTTGAAAAATATAAAATAAATTGATTCATAACAAAACACCAGCTAATTTAAGTAACCTTATAATGAATGAAATAATTTTCCGAGGGGGGCCCTCATCTCACCTTGGGTCTTCCATTCCCCAGTTAAACTCACAGCTCACCTCAACAAAAGTAGGCCTACTCACAGCTTTTCTGCTTGTCGGACGCATTTCGGAGCACTGAGCACCATCTTCAGCGTACCCACTGAAGTTTTGAGTTATGTGGAAGGTAGAGTCAATTGATGGGGAGGAGAAATAGACTATCCGATTGCTTGATTTTTTTCTATTGAATCAGCAATGTTGCAGATTTGTATCCCAACCAGCCTATAAAGAGAGCAGAGTAATGAGGTGCTTCTCTTTCTAGGAGTAGTCTACTCAAACCCGCCTTTTAAAAGGGCTGTCGCAATGCCACAGTTGTTCAGATATAGCAGAAGACAAAACGTTGGGCGGTTTGTCTCCTCCTTGTGCGTTCCAAAAACTGATGTCAATTGGAGTGCCATTTGTTTAGCTGTGCCCAGCTGTTAATATGTGACATTACGTACAAGAAACAGACAAACGCGCCCAACTTTTTAGCGTCAGCTACACAAATCTGCACTATTGCTCATTCCAAAGACAAAATTTTCAAATGGTGGACTTGCTGTCCACCCACACAACTGTAAAATTCAAAAGGCCAATCATTCTTGGACACGCCCAGTAATACGCCCAGTGAACTCACCATAGCTGATGAAGTGTTGCATGATGTGAGTGAGATGATAGAGTGCCTCGCCGCGCTGATCTAGCTCGGATTGGCGCACCATCAGACACATGTCCACATCGCTCGTGTTGCTGCCAAAGCCCGACATCGTTGAGCCCACCATGAACAGGCTGTAGCGCGGGTAGACAATCTGGACCAACGACAAAATCACACATACAATCTGGGACAACGACAATATCACACATACAATCTGGGACAACAAGAAAATCACACACACAATCTGGGACAGCAACAATGTCACACATGTTAGTGAAATACAACAAGCAACACACAAGCCAATTGAATAGACAAGCATAAGTTACTATTTTTTGAGCAAATCATTAAATTAATATAGTTGATCAAATGAATATGAAAGTGATTGAAAATTGAAATGAAATTATGTATTATATAATTATGGAATATTTAATTAATATAATTATGAAAGGAGATGGTTTCTTGATCCATACAAGCTGCGGTATATTAATATTTACAGGTGTAAGCCTAGACTATATAATTTATATGAAATAATGTATAACAATAGAAAATGTACTACCTTTAGATACACGTATAAACACTTCCAAAGTGTCAATTTCTTTTCATAGGTTTCTTTTGTTTGCTGATTAGTCAAAAATTTGTTCCAAACTGCTTTTGATAGCTGAAAATCAATTGAGAAAAGTTGGAAATTAGTTCTTAGTTTTGAGTGGTTTCATAAGACTTAGACATAAGACATAAGACAATAAGACTTATCAAGTTTATGGCACAGGGAAAGGGCAAACTTCAACTAAACAAGTAAATTATGGTAGCTTTAGTAATTTATTGTGTGAACATTTTACAAATTTTATTCAATATTTTTTCATGATGAAGTAAATCCTCATTTGGCTTGAGCAAAAGCTTTTGTTCATAAAGATTATTAATTACAAATGTAAAATCAATATTTTCTGTGTAGCTTTTTGTTTAAAATAAGAATTACAGTAACCTTTTCACCTACTTTTATTTTTAATGCTTAAAAGGGTTCTGTGGTCTTATTTTAAATAGAAAAACATTGATAAAGTAGCCCTAAGAAAAAGGAAATATTTCTGTATAGCCTATACATTCAATAGATTGATGAATAAATGGGGCATATTAGTTATGCAAACCAGGCAAAACTATTACTAGATTACAGTCATTAAAAAAAATAAATAAAAGTTTATTTCCCAAAAAAAACTAAAACTACTAAATCAATTACAGAATATTAGAAACTCTACAATTACAGTATATACAATAGTTAGCTTCAGAAACATCTTATAATGTGTCTTTATGTGTTTTCTGTGTGGAAATTGACCTACTCCACTATGGCGTACCATGTTCTAGAGTAGGTTTTGTTTGTTTGTTTTTTGTATGCAGATTAGTAATTAGTAAGTGTTTAGTAAGTCATTAGGTGTTTAGTTGAAATATTAGTTGTTGTTTAAAAATAATGTTTTCTATGTTCTGTCTTCCTTTGCTTCCATTATCTTTACACTGTACAATGAAATATACAAGCTACAATTTAAATATACAAGTTTAAAACAACAATTTATGTTTAAATGTGTTTTATGTGAAACAAGAATTTTACAAGCTTCAAGTCAGCTGGCTATGAATGTAATCGTTCCTAAAAGCTGATTTTTTTCTAAATTTTGGAGCTATTTATGTATATAAGAGCGTAAAGCGCAACTATATTGCTTGTGCAAAACAGTTATTGTGCGCCACAATAGCAGAGCGTGATAATTTTACAAGAGTGATAGAGAAGCTTTACACGCAAATTACATAAATTTTCTACAACTGCACATTATAATAACCTGTTGAACTACCTAATTTCAAATGGCCTACAGTAAACTATTATGAAATTTTTCTGACAATTATTGTAATAATAAAATGAATTGATCCAGTTAAACTCTAAAATTATAATCTATTTTTTAATATGATTGTATGTTTCAATTATACTAAAGAAAAAAAACAATTTTATGAACTTCAAAAAAATCAGCCAGGTGTCAGATTCAAACCTGATATCGTTGCAGCAAAAGGTAATGAACATTGCTCTAACCAACTCCGCCATTGCATTCTTACAGAAGATGGCGGAAATTAAGCCAACTTATATCAATTTGCATCTTTTTTGTTTCACTGATTGAAGCTTATCACAACACTGCTGATTAGCAAGTGTAAAGTAAATCTCCTGCTCATGCGCAATTGCTTAGTGAGCGTAAAGTAGATTCTCCTTGGAAATTGGCTATTTTACAATGAGAATTTGCAGTATGTAAAATCGTGTTTTAAGTGCAGTTGCAGAAAAATTAATTTTTTATTGATGGATCCTACAAGCCAGGTTTTTTCTTGTGAATGTTCAAGAACCAAGGCCTGTTGAGGGCTCACTTGGAATGCTTGGTCAGTTATGAACAGCATTATCCCTATTTTAAATAGAAAACTAAAGTACAGTACTATCATTAATAGTAATAATATTAGTAATAATAGAGCAATAATAGATTAATAGAAGATTAAAATACTCTTACCTCATCCCATGCTGAACCATTAGTGAGTTGTTGAGGAGCTTTGGTGATTTGTACCAGGTTAGTTTTTGTGAGAAACTTATCTGGAGGCGTTCCAGCTTTTATTAGTTCAATGAATCTTGGACTGAAACAATTAATAAGAAGATTGCACTGAGAATTCAAATTATAAGAAAATTATCCAATGAGTTGAGCTACCTATTCTCTACAAATTATACTAAAGTGGATTGTGAAATGACTGTTTATTATATACCTACGTTTTTTTTATATTGACACTTCTAACAGTACTGTATCTGCACATGATTATGAGTATAGGCACAGAGGAGAAACTTCTTTCTTCTCTGTGGTATAGGCTAAATCTACTGTACATCACTCTCATGATCCCTACCCTGTATTCTAGTAGGCCTGTACATGGATGTAATGCTTGAGTAACATAGCCTTATTGTTCAATAATTGAACATGTACCACTTGTACTGTAATAAACTTCCTCCTCTCTTTTCTTTCCAGCACACTCAACCATAAAGCCTGTGTTTTTTGTTTATTTTACATTGTTTTTTTTATTTATGTTTGTCCTTTGATGTGTTGTAATAAATAAATTTATTGGTTGAACCCAGTAGTGTACCCTACTTAGGTTATTGAAGATCTGTTCATATACAAAATGTGCTACTTAAACAACTTGTCAACACACACGTGACATAATGCAACGGTTTCATGAATACCCCTCTCTACTTTATGTGTTGAATAAATAAATATATTAATTTATAAGCCTACTGATTTTCATTTGTCAACACCAAAAGTGGTGAGGAACAGATGAAGCTTGAAGAGCACTATAGGCCTAGTAGAAATTTTCATTTCAGTTTTTAGGTCTTTACTGCATCCAAAAAACTGTGGAGTTGTCAAATAAAACCAGATTAATATTATTATTCAACTAAGATTTATATGATTATCTATGAATATTTCAACTCAGATAAAACCGGAAACATAGAGCTTAATTCATGTCAATAAAATAAATTCCAATTTACCCTGATTAAATTCATACTTACTCATTGGTCAGAGGGAACAGAGATGGCTCACTGACAAACGGAGCTCTTCTACCACGCACCGTCATTTGCATTTCATGGTAGCGTCCGCCATTTTGGAATCGTTTTTGCGCGCCATTATTTGAATTATTTGCTGTCATTACAGTGCCGTTGCCATTGAAATTGGCGCCATTGGGCAAGAATGTGTTGTAGTAGCGGTTTTGGTGACCTCGTCTATTATTGCCGCCTCCCTGATGGAAACCCTGTTGGTGATGGTGATTTTGGTGTTGCTGGTTTCTGTTAGCGGCAACCTGGCAATGTGGGAAAAATCAAAGCAAATTAATTTTCCAGATTGTAGGCTACATAACAGCTCACAAGTTACATAGATTTGATAATTATATGTATTTAATATTATATTATTTACTAAGCCTATGGCTTGCATTTCTTTAATGTTGTTTTATGGATAATAAAATTTATTCTTGACTTTAGATATACTCACAGTATGGGCTTTGTGTGAAACGTTTCATAACAGCATTTTAAGATCAAAATGTTTCCCATCATTCTTTTATCAAATTTATCTTACTACTAAATTCAGAAATACTAAGAGCCTGTTCTTTCTTCCACCATTTTTCAGATTATAGACAAACTTGAAATTATTCAAATATTTTCCAAATGAATTTAACAGAAATTACATTGAAAATAACTCCTCTAACATTCTAGGCAAAATAGTCTAGGCTATTTACTGTTCATTTAGAAAGCATTAAATTGATGAAAAATATTACACTGGCAAAGCCAAAAATTGAAGGTAAGGTACGGTGCCCAAAAGAACCAAATGTCTCATCACACTTGATTTGTGTATCATTTCAATGTGGAATTAAAAGAGACTTATAATACCGTATATAATTAATAAAAATTCCCATATATTACTATAACTTATAAATAGACAGAGGACTTATGCAACTGCAATATTATTGACCAATGTAGGTACTAAATATATAGCTGTAGGCTACCGTATTGACTATATAGGTTGTACCTATAATGAATTTTTTAAACAGTAACTTATAACTACCCTATTATAAAATAAAACTGAATATGTTTGTCAAAAAGTTAAGATCATTTGAATTTTCATTATTTAGAGAATTACGTAACCATAATAATATGTCCCTTTTTTTCTATTATCTCATATTCAGTTGTTAGAGTGAACACTCATGGGTGCAACATTGACATGCTAGACAACATTGGATGCTATATTATAGTTATGAGTGGCTCTTCAATATTGCTTGTATATGTTGAAATAACAAAATAATGTTTGGCAAACAAAATATTGACAAGATAAATCACAAGTTTATCATACTTACGTTCTGGTATGCATTATATCCATTACTGTTTTTGTAAGTTGGTTGATTTGTGTAATGTTGGTAAGCTTGCTTCCTTTGATTATAATCTATATGTTGTCGTCCATCTCGCCTATTCATGTCAAACAGAAAATTGTGTCAAACACTCTAATAAACATAGGTACATCAAAAACAAAATCTTAATGAAAAAAAAATAAATGAAAATTATCAATAAATTATGATAATCTAATTCATTTATTAGCGCGTATGCATTGCAATTGATGCAATTTCAGTTCAAGTCAGACACAAAAATAGAAGCACGACGTAAAATTGTCATCACCTATCACAGCTGGAATTCAAAAGTTATTGAATTGATTTTCAATTTTTACAATGTCCCACAATATTGAAGTTTGAAGTTGTGGATGCAAAAGTTATCTAATATCATAAAACACTTCCTTTTCAACCTCATCTTCAATTGATTTTAAGAGGCTTGATGCCGGTACAAAAATAATAATTTCCTCTGTGAAATTAGCTGAGGAATTGAATATAATAACGAATTAGATTCCAACTTGATTATTGAGATAATGGTTATGGAATGGAATGATTAGGTATTGCGATAATGGGCAAAAAACAGTGGCGTAGCGTACACCCCCGCAGCCCCCGCGGCGCGGGGGAGCCTGGGGCTCTAGGGGGCCCGGCCTGGGGCCCGAATATAAAATATAGGTTTCCTGAAAAATGAAGTACTGTACTTGGGCCCCAAAAATATAGTAGCTTACTTGAACCCGAAATTATATTTTACATAATTTCTAAAGAGATAAAACTGAAGTAACGATTCATAAAAATGCATGATTTTTATTTTGGCAAATACAGCCAAAATCACTAATGTAGTGTGATTGATAATCTGAGAAGAAATTTTGCATCAACAAAATAATGTTGGTGACTTAGTGTTGTTCAAATTTACTTTTCATTGTAAATTGTCTGCTATATAAGCAAGCCCATATTATTATTATTATTATTGCAAAATTTGGAATTTTGTTTGCAAATAATTATTAAAGTTGAAACATCCTGTGTCCAAACTCAGACTAGACTGCTTAAACAAAAAAAAATTTTGATCCAGTTATTGTTAGAGTAGCTTGTTATCTTTCCATTCATTTCTTTGAGTAAATAAAAGAGGAAATAAAATACTTTCCCATTGAATTTCTCAGCATATAGTGAGGCAGAGTCGTTATTAAATTTCAAAATAAATTATGAAGCCCACTAATAGCCTACTCAATCCATTAGGTATTTCATTTGCAATTCCAATTATTCAGTAACTTCAAGTTAGCTACTATTAAAAGAAGTTACGGTACGCCTTTGTCATACTTGCTACTTCCAATCAGTTGTTTCTATTTAGTTGAGTAGCTAGGTTTATTAGTCTTTTAATTTTTTTTGACAGAAATATAATAAAACCCTAACCATATTTGTTTTCCTAAAAATGTACGTTTTTCATTTTTTGAGAGTTAAAATATTGAAATTAAGGGCGAAGAAGAGTTGTGAATAGGGAGGGGGAAGGAGGTATGATTTCAGTTGAAGGGGCCCGGATTTTTTGTTTTTGCGGGGGGGCCGGTTTGGAAACGTTACGCCACTGGCAAAAAACAAGATATTCAATTGTTGAAATGAAGGAACTAGTTATTGAATAATCACAAACAAGTATTTTTTATTAATAGTTACTCAATAGAGAATTAAATTCTGAATATTTCAAAAGACCATGTTTATGTAAAACTTACCCAGATCTCGAAAATCGTAGGTAGGTAATAATAAAGACAAAATATATGTGAAAAATTAGTGTTCTGTGTCCTTTTCATCGCGATTTCTATTTTCGGTAATTTTTTCAGGTACCTAATATATAAAAATGATAATTTTAGAAACTTCATGAAGCCTTTAGAAAAATAGATTTCATAAAAAAATGTTAATATTCCAACATTGTCATTTCCATAAGAAATGAGCATTACTGTGTGTGTGTTCTATGGAACTGTTCTAATTAATTGGTGTAATTAATCAGCCTGAGGAGTTTGACACACTTCTCCTGTAACACTGTATAGAAGAAGACGGTTTGGGCCACAAAATAGGATGGCAAGCCGGTGGCTTTGACGTCACTTCCAACTGTTTCAAATGTTCAATCGTAGAAAAATCGTGTACTGGTCGCGTCCAAGCTATGAAACCCTGCAAGGAATGCACTTAGTGAGTGTGTGTTCGTGCGAGTGTTGACGACTGTATTATTTATAATAGCTTTGTTGACACTAAAACTGGTTTGTATTGTAGTAGGAAGTCTCCCCGTTTCAGCCGTCAGGGTATTAGAGCTTGAACGGCCAGTAGTTTCGGTAGATCAGAATGTTTCCTACAATTTAGAGACTAGATTTATAATTTTCAAACCAATATTGAGAGAGCTGATGGAGTCATTTTCCCATCTTGCCAGAATGTCTTCTTTGCTAGGACCGACTATACCATGGTATTGACAAACTGAAAGATGTCGATATGGTAGCCACCTAGCCACCCTGTGAAATTCAATTCACTAACCTGGGGTCATGGTGACCAGCTGGACCGCGACTGCCTCTGCCCTGGTCATAGCGACCATGGTTGTCGCCACTGCCTCCAGGGTTCACTGTTGGCGCCGTTCTACTTCCTCCGGCAGACGAGAGTGACGATGTTGACGACACACTCTGCTCCGGTCCCGAGTCATCTCCCATCAGCGGCCACGGAGACGAGTCCCTGATAAACCAATTACACATTTCAATAAATTTATAGTAATCAGTTTAGTTTCATTTGATCTTCTTCAAATAGCACTGAAAAGTCAAGCAAAGCTTGGTTGTAGGCCTACAGAGTGACACACGGGAGATAAACGGGTTTCAGCAATGAAATATTAGCCTATAACTTACTAAGCCAATTTTGAAATTAGTGATTTTTTTTGTCAATGGCTCAACAGCCCAAGAAGGGCCCAGCCTACCAGCTGGTTGCCAGTTTCATATTCACTCCGCTATACCTACAGTCCGTCGAAGCAAAGAAAGACACCCCAGCAAGACGGGAAAACGACTCCAGCCCGGCCAATACCATCCTAAAAGCCATAAATTCTCAAACAAAACCCTCAGTCCCCGAACCAACACCAACCGAGCCGAAGCCACCCTCCACCCCGCCAGAATGCCCTACCCGTTCGGGCAGACCAAGTGAATAATTATGTTGTTTACACAAAATCAAAGCTCATTATGTGCCATTCAAGTTAACAAAAAGCTCATCTCCTGCAATTTCAGTTGAGTTAAAAATTATCTATCATTTCGACTCAATTCTCTCCTCAAAATTTTCCATCACACGTCACACGGACTAACATTGCTGAAGTGATATAGTCTGTCCAAGAAAAGAAAAGTATCTAACAAGATTAGAAAATGATTCCTGCTCGGTCAATATTGGTTCAAAAGTTATTGATTTAGTGTCAATTGTAGCTGGAAACATTCTGATCTACAATTTGAGACCAAGTCAATCATTTTTTAATCAATATTGACCGAGCTGGAGTCATTTTCTCATCTTTCCAGAGGCTCTTCTTTGCTTGGACAGGCGTAGCAATTTCTTGGATGACTGCATTCTTCAACTTGTCCAAATTTCTTGACTTGTGGAGGAATTTCTTTCTATCCCTGCAGAATGTTCGTGTGATGGAGGATTTTGAGAAGAGAGTTGAGTTTTGCATTTGAAATGATGGACATTACTTTTACAACATCATTTTTCACACATATCTAAAATTGCAGGTAATGAGCTTTGTACTCAAATGACACATAATGAGCTTTGATTTTGTGTAAACGGATATGCATTAATTTCAAAATTGGCTGTATATTATTCCATATCCATTGAAAACCGCCAATCTCCCGCCTGTCAATAGACAAGACATTGCACAAGTGAAAAATCAGTGATTAGTCGCGATTTTGCAATTTTTCATTGTGATTCCTGAGATTTGGGATTTACACAATAATTACTGCCATTCAACTTTTTCTTTAGAATTCGATTCTCTTCAACTTCCATCAATTGAAAATACAAATTTATGATTTCATATCCAGTGAAAATATATTATATTATGGCTTTTAAAGGTGTGGAGACCCTTACGGGTAGGTTCCACCTCGCCAATGTGTACTTGGCTAAATACTGGTCACCCATCCAAGGGCGGTCCACAGTGTGCGTGACTCAACTTCATGATCACATAAATCACATATCCATCAGTTGTCCATCCCATATCCCTTAATTGTTGAAACATTTATTGTGTTATAGCATATTCTCCTGATTATCTCAGTAACGGTAAAAGTTGAAAACGTCTAACTGGTTTCAATAAATTTTTAGCTAACTCTACATAGGATTTGATAATTTAAAACCCTAAATAGAGCCCATAAAAATTGGAAAATTTTATATTTTTGCCATTGTTATCTCTGTAACAAAGCGTTCTTGGGAATATGCTATGCCATGAGAACACAGAGGCTCATAAGATATAAATTAATACAATATTAATTGTTAAGTTCTGGCAATATGGAAAAATTAATCCAGCTCGGTCCCTATTGGTTCAAAAATTGTAAATTTAGTCTCAAATTATAGGAAAGATTCTGATCTAAAATTTGAGATTAAATTTATAATTAAAATTTACACTTTTATCAGAGATGTTGTGGAACTTATCCATAATTTAGGTAATATTGATCGAGCTAGAGTCATTTTCCCATCTTGCCAGAATGTCTTCTTTGCTTGGACAGACCATACCTATTATTTTATTCACCTATTCTAGTGAATCTGTGCACTGATTTATACAAAGAAACAACCAAATACCGTGAATCAAGTTATTTTTATTTGATAATAGGATCGATAAAAAATTGATTTTTTACAAGAATCTATACCTCATTCACAATAACTTGAGACAAAAGTAAAACAAACGATATGACGCAATCCCGACAAAAGGATTACGGACACATTATAGGCCTACAAATTTGCAAATGCATTGACAAAAGTATGACATGTTTAGTTGTCTACGCTACGTCGTGCTATATTAGTTATGGTTTGTCGTGGCTAAAATAGGCACCCAATACTTAAAACACACATACACACACACGAAAACGCGCGCGCGCGCTCACACAAAAAAGTTGGTTTATTTTGTCTCAAGTTATCGTGAATAGGTGGTTTTTACAGCTACAATAATATAATCCATTGTCTATTTCTTGATTGGCTAACAGTTGATGAATATAATCAGTCCTGATATTAATTTTTTGAGCAAAAACCAAATTGGTCCATTTTGTAAATTTCAAGGTTAACTGTCATGTCAACTGTCATACTTACTTCACAAATTGATGAAGAAGTCCAAAGTGAAGCATAGTTTAGGCCTATAATGACAGAAACTTAATTCATTAACCCTCAATTAACACTTTTAACTAAAATCTATAAAATATAGAGATTACTTTCAAAGTTTCGGTGTACCTAACATAGAAAAACTTTTCAAGATGCTGCAAGGAATCAAAGGATCTTTGGGGTAGTTTGCCGCGCAAAAGCAAAGCAACACCAACACTGTCTGGTGGAATTTTTCAAAAGCTTTTCGAGCTTGGTAGTCTGTCTCTGGCAAAATGAGAAAATTACTCCAGCTCGATCAATATTGGTTCAAAAATTATAGATTTGGTCTCAAATTGTTAATCAGAATGTTTCCTACAATTTGAGGAGAGATTGATAATTTTTGAACCAATATTGACCGAGCTGGAGTCGTATTCCCATCTTGCCAGAATGTTTTCTTTGCTTGGACAGGACAGACTATGCCGTAAGTATATATTGGAAATTCTATGAAACTTAACGAGTTTCAATTGAATTTTTGATTATTCAAATTTACTAGCATCCACTACATTAAATTATTTGAATAGAGTATGATTTTATGTTACCAATAATAAAGGTAAAGCAAAGGCAGAGCAACACATACACTGGTGGATTTTTTCAAAAGCTTTTCGAACTTTTGACTAGTCACAGTACGTCTCTATTAGAAACTCCATAAAACGTGAGGAGTTTCAAATTAATTCATGAGTCCAATTTACCGGCATCCAATACCAAAATTAAATTATTATTTGAATAGAGGATGATTTTAACTTACTAATAATAACAAAAATAGGTAGGCTTACCGTAACAAAGATGCATTGAGTTGATAGGTAAGTTACCGGTTCATTTTTTTAGTGATCAAACTTTGCCTATATATCCCACGAAAAGTACACTGAATTTAATCAACTTATAGTGTAGACCTATAATGAATTTTACTATATACCAATAGATAGTGTTGGCTCTTATCACGTTTTCCGAAATTTTCCAATGTCCATTATAGCCTAAATTAAAGTCCTTGTACATTATAGGTACCGTACCGACCTACCATTACTTACTAAATTGTATGGTAACAAACCAAAAAATTGGTTGCTAAGGGTGGAATGAAGTATAGCTTGTGCTATAGATTAAAGCAGCTTCATCAGTTTCTTGTGCGTTCCAACAGCTTTATATTGTTTGCAAATAATTGATAAAAAATGTTTTAATTCAAATAATGTTTGAAAATAGTCTGCGTAACTGAAGCCTACTAGACAAGCAGACAAGAGAATGGAGTTACGAATATACTCTAGTCAGCTGATCCAATTACTGGCTAGTTATACTAGTTGTTAGCCAGTAATTGGAACGTACAAGGTATAGACGAACCCGCCACCAGGTTAAATTTTTTCAACCAGAATGGAACACCTACACCATAATCTCACTGAAATCCAACACGGTAAGTTATTATACATCCAATGTTATTTTCATACCATCCATTGGGATTCCCATTCATCATCTTTCCGAAAATAAAATCATTAATATCGGCTGTCAAAAAAAGATAAAACTCCATCAATTTTGTTAGCACAAATAAATACTCATCATTCTAGAGCTGGTTCCAAAAATTAAGGCGATTTATTTTACTCGTGTGCTTCTTTTACATGCGTTACTAAAGCTGATGTTGTCTGCATATGGACTGAGATATAGGTATAGTCTGTCTAAGCGAAGAAGACATTCTGGCAGGATTGAAAAATAACTTCAGCTCGGCCAATATTGGTTCAAACATTATAAATTTGGTTTCAAATTGAAGATCACAATGTTTCCTACAATTTGAGACCGAATTTATAATTTTTGAAACTATATTGATGGAGCTGGAGACATTTTCCTATCTTGCCAGAATTTCTTCTTCGCTTGGACAGACTACTATGCCGTTAGCTTTTAAATAATAGAGCTACGGTATAGCCGATGCCAAATATTAAGGCGGTTTCGTCTGTTCCTTGAAAGCTACAACAGCTAATGTTTGCTGCATGTAGTTTGTGTAGCTGTACTGGAACATCTGACTAAGGAATTGAGTTGTGAATACCGGTATATTCTAGTCAGCTGGTCCGATAGTTACTTGCAAGTAATATTGGAATGTACAATCACAGAGATTCACCTTTTCTGTGGTACAATGTACAGAAGAATTGCCTTGATTTTCGAGACCAGCTTTACGAATATACTGTTTAAAAGCTTAGATGTCGAAGTTCTTAGTCAGCTTGTTTGGTATAGTCTGTACAAAGTCCAAGCAAAGAAGACCCTCTGGGAAAAGATGGGAAAATAAATTCAGTGGTCCGCTGGCGGCTCGTACCCACGAAACAGGTGAAGGTGCCCGTATCTTTTACTGTACAGCACTTCACCTGTTTCGTGGGCACGAGCCACCAGTGGTTTGATCAATATTTGTTCAAGTATTATAAATGTGGTCTTAATATTGTTCCCTACAATTTGAGATCAAATTGATAATTTTTGAACTAAAATTGACCGAGCTTGAGTCATTCTCACATCTTGCCAGAGGGTCTTCTTTGCTTGGACAGACTATACAGTTTTTTAGACTATTATTGAAGACAGCTGTGTTAGAACGTACGAAATCGCCATTTTTGGCGCCAGAACCAGCTTTACCCTCCACCATGTCCCACTATAATCCAACACCATACGGTAATCTGTCCAAGCAAAGAAGACCCTCTGGCAAGATGGGGAAATGACTTCAGCTTGGACAATATTGGTTCAAAATTCATAAATTTGATCCCAAATTTTAAATAACATTCTGCTCTACAATTTTTTACTAAATTCATAATTTTTGAACAAATATCGACCAAGCTGGAGTCATTTTACCATCTTGCTAGAATGTCTTCTTTGCTTGGACAGACTATGGGCTACCATGTAGGCTACGGCACAGCAAAGCAAAGAAGACCCTCTGGCAAGATAGGGAAATGCCTCAAAAGTTCGGTCAATATTGGTTCAAAACTTTTCAATTTGTTCTCGAATTCTGAGAAACAATTTGATCTACTATCAAGACCACATTTATAATTCTTGACAAATATTGACCTAGCTGGAGTCATTTTCACATCTTGCCAGAATGTTTT
This sequence comes from Sogatella furcifera, assembly GCA_017141385.1. NCBI lineage: Eukaryota > Metazoa > Arthropoda > Insecta > Hemiptera > Delphacidae > Sogatella > Sogatella furcifera. The sequence goes on along the minus strand of CM029553.1, from coordinate 8,832,182 downwards.
CTTCGCTTGGACAGACTACACCATATAGGTACCGTAGAACCATCGATAATCAAATACCATTTATATAGAACTATACCGTAACCAATGGTTATATTTCTACCTCTACGACGTGACAAAATATCCAATGATATTTTCATATCGTACCTTCTCCTCTCTTGAGTGGTCTGATTTTTGGCTGCGTTGTTCTGGGAACAATTATTATTGTTGTTGTTGTTCCATTTCAGATTCGGATTCGATTGAGACAATTTACCAGCAGTGTTTGCCAAATGGGATGAGTGCTCTTGATGTTTTTGAGGACTGCCTGCGTTTCTGTGATAGCCGTTTCGCCGTGGATTGTTCTGTTGATGGTAATTATTGTTGTTTTCCGAATGTTGCTTGCTGTGATTTGAAGGTTTCCATCTGGCGTACTGCATGTCCAGGCCGATCAGTTGCAAAAGGTCGCAGCCAGGGGTGGAAGTAGTCATCCTCCGGCAGGAAACTCTTGAAAAATAATATATGCATTTGCTGGCTTTCTTGGAGGGGAGCTACCCTCAAGGGTAGTTTCCTCTCACCTTGTTCCTATATTTTATACAGTCTTCTCTCGGATAAAAAAAATGTCTTTGATGTGTTGCTTTCCATGACAAAATACTAATAAGAACGTTATGCTATGAGAAAACACGTATTTCTGAATAAATATTCTGAAACCAAGTACTTTTTGGCATAGTGAAGAGGAATGCATTTCACTCCTTTATGGCTGATGAAGGTCTTCTCCAGGAGTGATGGAATCCATCCCTCTCCGCTGCGAAGACACAGTGTAAGTACCAAAAAAGTATTGTTGCAAGTTATTGAAAATATGTTACGAATTTCTCAGTCAATACTCTATAAATATTGATTGTAAGTGATCTAGTGATTTATAAATCACTTATTTTTGGCACAATGAAGAGAAAAATGTGCATTTTACTCTTTATGCTTGATCAGGAAAGAGATGCATCTCTCTTCGTCACTACGATAACGATTTGCCAAAAAGTAAGTGATTGAAAATATCCACTACTATACTGTAAAATATCGTACATGTCTCCTCTTATCATAAAGTGTAACATTTCTTTTGAAATTCGGTCTCTCTTTTAAAAAACAAAATATGGAACACATTAGGCGAAACTCTGATCACTAATCCGAAAACATTCTTTAGTGCCTGTGAAAAGAAATGTTTTTCCATGTATACTCCTACTTGCGAGTAAATTTTCTAATTTAGCAAGTAGTATTCTTCATTTTGCCATATTTTTAGCTTTCGTTATGTATGAAACATTCATAGAACTTTTCATGAATTATTTTTATGATTAAACTTGTTTCATTACTTGATAAATTGTATTGTTGTGTCAAAAAAAAGGAATATTTGATTTGATTTTTACACCAAAAGCACCTCTCTTTCATATTAACCACCCTTACGAGCCCCCAGACACACCACACAAGTCATGATAATAAATTCAAGTGCTGGTTTTGCAATAATTAAACTGTAATTTTTTTCTGAGGGTGTTGCCCACATGCGAGGTTTAGGCCGGTATTAATTAAACGGTGATATTTTCATTATCATATGAAAAGGAAATTATTTACCAGTATATTGATAATGGCAAACGAAACCAATATCTCGATTTTTAAATAAATTTAGTGGTTTGACAACATCTTGACTTCCCATTTCATATGAAAAGAGATAGAAATACGAGATGATTTCATATGATAATAAAAATATTACCATGTAATACCACCCTGAATCATGTGAGTACGAGTAATGAGAAAGGGTGTTGATGAGAGATGACGACTAAATGCTTTTAGGCAGTCGGGACCGACGGCTTTACGTCTCCTCCAAAAAACGGTATGGCCGTATATATTGAAAATACTTAAAAAAGGTAGAATTAGTACATAAAATAATAATTATTTATCTGCATGGTTTATTGACGATCCGTGCATGGGGAGAGAGCTCATAATCTACATGAAACAATATAAATTTTGTAAAAATTACAATAGATAACTTAAAATTAGGTGGGAGATGAATTATAATAATCTAATTTAAGCTTAATTAAAGGTTAATTGAAGCATGCTATACTGTATATCAACAAGGATTCTCACAACACTTAAATATCTTATTTAGAATACTTCATGTTCTGCTATCAAATGACTACGTTATTTAAATTGGAAACCAGAATAGCAAGCCTATAAAATCTAAGGATATAGTGATCTATATCTATATATCTATAGGCTATTATATAAATATCTCTTGATAGGGAGCATGATGTATATCGCTCATCAGATTTACCTACTATCATTTTTGTTATCATATAGAACAAAAAATATTATCAAATTAAATTTATTACATTCATGGAAAAAAATTAAACGTCCAATACGGTATATATTTATTGTAGAAGTAAGTATTTATGGGCACTTTAAAATATTAGTTACATATTATTTAAAGTTAGTATGGTGTCTGTAATAATTATGTTATCTTTTTAATGTCCAGAAAATTGTAAAAGAATCTTGATAAAATCCAATATCCAATCCAATATAATTTGAAAACGTTATCAGTATATTTTGAAAGAGAAAATCCTGAGAGTATAAAAACAGCTACTGCATGAGTTCTATTACGCATTAATCAAATCATCGTGGCTCTACAAAAAATTTGTTTCAATAATCTGAATATATTCTAGAAAATTTCTGTAGAAAAATCTAAATAATATCTTAAAAATCCAGATTCTAAACAAACGTCTACCTCCAAATTATTATTTTCAAGTAATGTTCTAGTAGAAAGCTTTAAAAGTTTATGTTTTGATGTTTTAGAGCTTAAACAGCCTCAGGTTTATTGAAAAGGCTTATATTTGTAGCATCTTACTAATAGATTAATATTAATTTCAATGGAAACTTGATTGTAAAATACCTAGAAACTTATATGCTTATTCGATTAAAATAAAATTGGGTAAGTTACGTTACAAATTGCTTAGCCCAATTTTTGCAATTTGTTAAAGAAGCATCACTAATTATTACTGTATTAGAATTTAGTTCCCTAGAACTTGAGAATCCCTATAAATTATTAAAAACTATAAAAGTAATTTTGCGTACAATATGAAACATACTAGGCCTATACAAAATAGTTTATAGGCTAATAGTTTACCCAATTTGATACCATACATTCTTTATCAAATAGTAGATTTTAAACTACTAGTAAGCTGCAAAAATTATTTTCATCATGTAAGTTAAATAAACTAATAAATTATGAGTCAATGATGATAAATCACAAACTTTTTGAGTGGTTGTGAAGGTGATATTGTAGTACGGTACCTAGTTATCCATATTGTCATAAAATCTTGAGTTTTCATTTAATTTAAGATGAATAATTATCTTATGATAGTAATTTTTGAACGGTAAATTATTATTGTGAATTTGCAACACTCATTATAATATTTAATTGTGTGCTTTATGAATGCTAACCTTATAATTATTAATATTATATTGGACTCACCGGTCACCTGATTCAGCCGTTTGTCGAGTTTTAATAATAATAACTATTATTATTCACTGAATCCATGAATTGAAACATATTATTAGATCACTAAACAAAATGTGATGTGTTGTTTGATAATGTGTACTCATTAATGAATTGCAAAATATATCACTTGGAATTTAAAACTTTTGTGTCGATGGCAAAAAATTCATGTCAAAACGTTTCTCCTTACCGGGTGAGATAAAGAGTTGCGAACGTAGCCGTGTTTTCTTCTTTCTGACTGTAACCCATTCACTATCTTATCTGATGAGACTTCTACTGCAAATCTCAGTCTTCAAAATGAATTCGTAATACGGTATCAATGCTCTCAGCTTTGGTATTACGATTATATTAGTATAAAATGATTCATTACTCATACAAATGAATATTAAAATTAAAAAAAACTGGTACAGACTATTTTGTTTTGAATTGCAGACAGCTTTGACAGATTATTATTTTATGGTATGACCATTATTTTGTTCACTCTAGTTACCGTGTAGCCTACCTTTGTATAAAATAAATAATTAAGATATCAATCACAATAAACAATTTATCAAATACATGATAGAATATCAATCATTTCAATTCATATTTGTATCTCATACTTGAGTAAATTTGTTCAGGCATTGGCCTATGTGATAATTATTTGTTTAATTTCATTTCAGTTCCAAGTCAGAGTTATGATTTTTGTACTTGGCGCTCCTACAGTCGATTCATCCTCGATATTCCAACTCCAAAATGTTGATATCTATAAAGTCGAGTCTCGATATAGAAAAATAGTTGTGTTGATTGTTGAAGGAAAACTGAGATTGCAGTTTTAGGTTATTTTAAATCCTATCTCAATAATTTTGAATTAATTTTAATATGTCTAGCTTAATAATTGGCCTGCGTGTATCTTTATCTGACTTTCAACGTATAAAAGTTGATGAAGTCAATTTTGATAGTAAAATCGAGCAACTTAAACTGGAAGTTGCGAATAAAGTCAATCTGTCAAGAGATTGCTTTGGTAAGTTCTTTGTTCTGAATATTGTGCAATGAATTTATTTACCATCAGCTTTATGAAAGGAGTTTCATTCATTTCCAGAGGAACTTTACCACTCTATAAACAAATTTCTTTTAATTTATCCCACTCTTGATCTTGATGTCTAGCCATCTTACTGTAGGCCTATAGGCAATATACGGTAACTTAAGTAAGTTAGAAGTAGGCTACCGTATCCTTCCTTCATAAGACAAACTTCTAAATCAATAACAAATTTGCTAATTACTTACCTAAATCCTGTTTTTATTACATCAACTTATTTATTAGATACGGCAATAGTATAACTTAATATACTATTATTAATTATAGGAATAGGTAGGCCAAGTTTATATGATGTAGGCCAGGCCTAATAAAATTTGTTTTAATTTATGCTATGAAAACTAATTATTGTTATCACTATATTATCATGTCAATAGTCAGTTTTGTAAATAAGCTCTGGGCCTCTGATGTAGGCCTATTGAAAACAAGGAAATAATTCTATATTCGGGGAGCATTTCATCTACATATTTATAGTACATAGGCTGAGAAAAGGGCAAGTTTATAGAATACCCGAATACTTCCTTACTGGCCGCTGGCCCCATAATACTTCCTGACTGGTCACTCCAAGAGTTAGCTGTAAACTTCGCCCAATATATTATAGAACACCATCATATCAAAACACTAACCGTATGCTTTAAAGGTTAGATAATTCCATATGATCTGATATTGTAGTATCGAAAAGAAAGTGCTCCCCAGATATAGTCTGTCTAAGCAAAGAAGACATTCTAGCAAGATGGGAAAATGATCCAGCTCGGTCAATATTGGTTCAATTTCAAATTCAGACTCACATTTTAGGAAACATTTTGATAAAAAATTTGAGACTAAATTTATAATCTTCGAACAAATATTGATCGAGCTGGAGTCATTTTCCATCTTGCCAGAATGTTCTTTGCTTGTACATATTATAGCCTACCCTAACAGAAATGTCATAAATAATTATTGATAGTTGCTCGTTCTTTATCAATGTGGTGTATAATAATCTAGTATCTCTTTTTATATAACAGAATTGGTGTACTGTGGAAATATCCTAGATGATGATGCCAGTCTCAGCGCTTGTGGCTTGAAACATGGTGTGATGGTACATGTGCTGAAGAAAAAGGCAAAAGGTAAATATATAACTAGGTTTTTCCTCATATAGAGTTAGTTTATGTTACTAAGAAAAAGTATTCTTGTGTTGTGTGTTATGTTCATAGTTTTCTTCAACAATATGAAGTGACTTCCTGCTTATAAAAAACACTTCTATCTAGAATGTAGAGTCAGGGGATTACTAATGAAAATTCTTTTGAGGTTACTCTCTCTAGCTCCCCATAGGGCCACTGAATAAGTGATATGTGACCCCACCAATTACAGGACTGTGTAAGATCTTGTGTAAGTTATCATTTGATTTCTGATGGAATCGATCTATTTTTCAGAACCACCAAAACCAGCCCAGAATATGTCTGAAGCCGATATCCAAACTCTTGTGATTGCATTCAGAACGCTGACACGAATTGCTACATACAGGAACGCCTTACAGGTAGGTGGTATTCTACCAAAGTCACACTAGTTTGTTTGTTTTGTTTGTCAATGGCTCAACCGCCCATGAAGGGCCAAGGCCAGTTTCGTTTTCACTCCACTATAAAGTCCGTCCAAGCAAAGAAGACACCCCGACAAGACGGGAAAACGACTCCAGTCCGGCCCGAGAGCCATGTCTCAAACAGAACCCACTGCCCTCGAACCAACACTGACCGAGCCGAAGCCATCCCCCTACCACGCTCGGACAAACCATACAGCCATAACCATCTATCAATTCTCAGACCTTAATGTACAAAGCAAGATGGCGGCAATATGGGCCTAGCCAAGCGTAATAGCAATAGTTGAAGTTGCTATTCTTTAGAAGTAATAAGACATAAATAGCATATTTTTTATTGTTAATCATTATGATATTACAATATAATCAATATCCAATACAAAAATAATAATCATTACAATATGATGGACTTCAAACTAGAATCTGATTTATTATTCTATGTGAAAAATAGAAATTCAAGACACTCAAATTCCAATCAGTTTTTCCAACATGTTTGTAGCCTACTTCACTTGCTGCTCATTTCAACTTTCTTCCGTCTCTGAACCTTTCCCCCAATATTTTCAGTTTTTTTCCTTTGGCTTGCAAGTTTGAGACATCTTATTGTCTTCTTCACACTTCAGTATCTATTCAAAAAATGTAAATTCAACTTCTCAAAACTTGTTTTTAGAGTGTTATTTAAGCTTTTAGTTGCGTATTTTTACCATTGCTTTACATATCTCAGATTTAAACTTTAAGAAAAAATATAATTAGTCCGGCGTTGTAGGCCTACCGTATTGTAGGCTATAGTCACAAATTAAGCACTGTTTGTAACCTAATCATTTGATATTTTGAAGCTAACTGGTACACAAGGCAGATCACTGATTCCATTAATTATTGTCTTTCACTTTTACAAAAAGCACATAGGAGCCTAGTTTGTTGGAATTGAAGGAAATGCATCACTTCTCTTGGCACTCCAATGTTTTTCTCGTAGCACTCCAATTAGTTAATCGTCTATGACAAGAAAAATGTCTTTCTTGATAATAAAACGGTCTTCAAAATGATTAATACAAACTATCGAACTGTCTTTCAGTTCAAAATTTTGATAAAAACTTTTCTAACCAATATGTCCATTGAGAGTTTGTTTTCAGGAAACGTGAAAATATAAATATTAATTGAATTACCATACATGGATATTCACAATCATAAACACAACACAGACGACCCATTTGTAATAAATTATCATATTCTCAATAAAATATGCCATATTTTTTAACATAAAACAAGACGAATCGTAAGTGTAATCCATTGTCAACTTAGTAAACATTCAGTAGGCCTGCTTATGAAATGTTGCAAAAATTATTTTATAATAAAACATATGATTTTTTTTGTCAACATAACCAAAACGCTATGAAATCATGAATTTGGAGTAGGGCAATTACGTCCGCCATTTTCCATACAATCGATAGCTACATTAAGGTCTGAGAATTGATAGATGGTTATGATACAGCAGGCGAATAATCATCAACCAGGATAGAGGTAACGTGTGGTTGGTTCGTTGATCCTCTCAACCATAAGCCAGTTTCCGTAACCAAGTGACGCAGCAGAACACCTCTGAATCCAGTTAATCAGTTGAAATGTAATGCAACAATTAATATTCCTCCAGAGACAGGAAGCGAGTGGCTATCTACTAACGACAGCCAATTTCCCAAAGGAGGAGGAAGTCAGAGACTAGTGCAATGCACTATGTTCCCATTGGACGCGGTTCAAATATTGGGTTCTCAGTTGTTGGCGCGCACTTCGAAATTGATTTTCATTATGGCGTTATGATGATGTATTGATTCTTTACATAAAAGATAAAAGTATTAAATAATATCAACTTGAATAATCATATGTTGAACATCATTATTTATCATCTGGAATTGAAAAATAAATAAAAATCAAACACCCTTTTTTTTGAAAACTTTAAAATTATAAAAAACACATACATGTTTCGGGAACTGAACCCATGTATGTGTTTTTTATAATTTTAAAGTTTTCAAAAAAAGGGTGTTTGATTTTTATTTATTTTTCAATTATTTTAAACAGCCCTATGTTTTAAAGTTCTTTAATCATCTGGAATATATGGCATATATTATAAGCCTAATGGATGTGTAATTTTCGGCTCTTAATTTTTTTCAATCAATTTTACTATGTTAAGCTGGTGTCTATAAAACTGAACTATCGTATTAATTCTCAGCTCTGTCAGGAGAGTCTGAGAGAATGTATTGAGTTGCGATATAATTTTATAAAGTTGATTCGGCTCGTGTAACAATCTTTGGTTTTAAATTACTAGTTCTCTACTGTGGGGATTTTCTAGAGTAAAAAGATTATGTTATTTTTTGAGTAAAAAATTTGTGTGAATGAAACAAAATATAAAATAAACAAATGAAAGTCTTAGGTGATCGCCTGTTTTTTCTCTCCGTGTCCTTCGTAATATTGTAGCCTATCTGTAATAAAATAAACTCATATATTCGAAATAATTTATTTTTAACAACGTACCAAAATGTTACAAATTTCATACAAATGAAATACTATAGATACTCAGAATCATCATCATCATCTTCTTACAAGGATTAGGCTCTATTGGCCTGTTCCGGCATCCATTTCTTTCTTGGTCATCCAATGGTCTTTCCTTCGGGCTTATACTCCCATGCTTATATTGGAAGTCTATCGAATGGCATTCGGAGGAAATGACTGGACCAATATTCCCGATTTTTCTTCATAATACTCAACAGTTCCACTTTCAGCTGAGCTCTAATGTTGTCATTCCTTATCTTATCCAGTCTAGTGCAACCTTTGACCGCTCGTAAAAATCTCATTTCAGCCGCTTGTATGCGAGATTCTGTTTTTCCTAGATACCCATGCCTCGCTACCGTATGCTATTAAGGGTACCGCCATTGTTCTATAGAATTTCAGCTGGGTATCTTGTCTTGATTGACTTCCTTATACTGCCACAAACCGCACTGAATCTCGTCAATTTTTGAGCAACATCATCATCATTATCAAAAATGAGATACGGCATCCCAATTAGCTGAACTCTCTTACTTGATCCAACGTCTGGTTGTCTAGCACGATCTTTGATCTGACTGGCCACTTTCCTCTGAATGCCATTATCTTAGAATTATTGCACAATTTTTTCAATATCAACAATATACAGAGTGTTTGAAAAAGAAGTCCCTAGTTTTAGGTAAAAATCTATTGTCTCAATTAATGAAAAACTACATCAATAACTAAATACAGGGTGCGGCAGCGAATCGGGCGATTTTGAAATAAGTGTCAAAAATTGATGAAGCTGTTTACAAAAGATTTATTGATGCCATAATAATCTACATAAAAAAAGCATTTATATTTCATTGTCATAGCCCGTTGCTCGTAGACTTTTAGTGTACGAGACTTCGTCTCGTCTCCATCATGCATTTTCGAATCATTTTTTCGAAAATGAACATGGGGAAACTGTGACTGAGCGGTATTTCGTAATGTTACGCACATTTTCATTTCCTCAACTACCAGTACGAGAAAAAAGAATGAAAAATTATTTCAATAAGACGGAGTAACAAGCCGTACAGCCCAAATGAGAATTCATCTTCTGAATGAAGTTTCTCCCAATCGTTTATTCTCTTGAAACGGAACGATTCCATGGCCCGCACGTTTTCCCGATCTGTCGGCATGTGACTTTTTTCTGTAGGGATACCTCAAAAGTAAAGTCTGCTACCAACGGCCGATGACAGTGGATGAACTGAAACAAAACATTCGTCGAGAGATTGTATGTACGAATATCCCAGCAAATGTTACGGGAAGTTATGAACAGTTTTCATCGGCGGCTTGAGGAATGCCTGATGAGAGAAGGACGTCACCTTGCCGACGTGATTTACAAAAATTTAGTTTGTTCAGTGGAATATAAATGCTTTTTTATGTAGATTATTATGGCATTAATATTTTTTTTGTAAACAGCTTCATCAATTTTTGACGCTCATTTCAAAATCGTCCGATTCGCTGCCGCTCCCTGTACAATGAAAGAGAGAACATTCAAGTTTTGTAGTACACTTTAACATGGGATCTGTTTGTTGCCCTGCACGCGCCGAGAAGATATTCAAGTTCTCGCCATTTATTCAACAACACATCAGGTGTGACTGTCCCTACCGTGACGATTTATCCCGTATTTTTATTTTTTCATTTCATTTATTTATTGACATGATTACACAAATCATAACATAATTATGAATTAGGTTAGAAAAAATAGGTCGAGCATGTGATATTTCTTCCTAAATTATGTTGTATGATTAGTCCAAAACAAGGTTATGTGGGTTCACCGCACTTCACACAATAATTTCTGGCCCTTTCTCACCCATATTGTGTAGGCAGTTGTAAAGATGATAATTATTGTAGTGTTTATCCAGATTAAAAATACTATAAGTTATATTGTCAAACCATAGATTAAATTTTAAAATAAATTCGTTGTTTTGACAATATTTATTCTTTTCTACATCTTTTGACGTCTTTTTATTCATTTCTACAATATTTGAAGTAGCATATCATAATTATAACAATTGCCCATTTCCCGCAATATTAACATGACTCCATTGAAGTTCATGGTTTATGTAGTGGATTTTTTCGTTCTAAAAATTTTTTTATACGTCCCCAAAAGAAAAAGTCTAGAGGGGTCAAGTCCGGGCTTTGTGGTGGCCAAGCAATTTGACCAGCTCTCCCTATTAACCTTCCCGGGAAGCAAGTGTCTAGAGCCGCGCGCACAAGGTACTGCAATGAGGCGGAGCTCCATCTTGTTGGAAAGGTCTGCCAACTGCAGGGGGGCAAAACTTGGACAGTTGCTGAATCACCACATACTAGAATAGTGTTTGTAACTTTTTACAGATTCTATGACATACCGTATTAAAACTTTGGAGTTATTTTTCAAAACCCGGTATTATTAAATAATATACTGTATATTATTTTAATTTGGATTGAAAGTGCAAAATAAAAGGTGAATTAAGGAGCACAAATTTATAAGTATCACAAAAGAAATTGATGATGATGTGATGATGATGATGTAAAATAACATCGAAACAATCGTATGTAGTCAATAAATTTATTTTGTGATCCAAACACAACAAATTTGTGTTCCTTGATTATGTACAAATATCACAACATCTCACCTGAAACTATGTCTTCAATTATAAAACGTTACGTTGCACTTGAACTTACTGTATGTTTCGAAAAACGATCGTTTATTTCTTGTGACATCTCAATTATGGAGTGACTCCTGATTTATTCTCTTGTTGTGTTTCAGAAATTGAGTCGTCCAGATATACTGAACAATATAGTTGCAATTACTCCGGGTCTAAGCCAGGACCCAGTGGCTATATCTATGATACAGGATCCGGAGCTGCTGGTCCGTATGGGCGATATTGATACAGTGAGAAGGTCAGTAAAACGAAATCCATCAAAACTTACAATTAGCGAATGGCTTTGAATAACGATTAGCTCTGTCAAGATAGTCGGGGAGCGGTCTGCAAGAGATTATAATGTTGACCTACGCTAAACAGTTTCGCTCTTGTAGAAAGTTTTTATACTGTCCTGATTGAGATATAATTGAAAGACACTCGTCAACTTCTAGGCTTTTACTCTTCCCAACTCTAACTTTCGTTGGTGACAACGAAATTGGCGAATAAATCAAGCGTTTTATTAGTCGATAAATTTAATAAAATATCCATCATATTGCAATTACATTTCTTAGTAGCTTGAACTTTAGAGTTCAGCACACAGTCAATCCTGGCAATACATTTTTTTTTGGATAGATACGACTACAGTGACTTGATAAAAGCCAGTGTGCCCATTGATTGTCACGCTTTTGATTGGCTAGCTTGATACAAGTCACAACTGAAATTGTGCCTCTTGCAAGATGGCGGAGGGAAGTGAGAGTATAACTACTCATGCGCAGAACTGAATTTTTTAGGTTAAAATCACTTAAGCCAACCTACCGTTTTTACACTAATCATAATAATATTAATTTCACGAGTAAAAAAATTTTTTTATCCATTCATTTATTTAATTATTGACATATCATAGCATAATTAGGGCCGGTTTCTCCAAGTTGGATTAAACCAAATTTTGGATTAACGTTTGATTGGTGTGTGTTTGCTTACTAGCAATACTAGGTACTAGCAATTAGAAAGTCACGGGTTAGAACCTGACACGATCCAAATTCAATTTTATTTATTGCGGATGATGCCCACATAAGCATTTCAGCTGGTGCGTGGGTAATGGATATTCAGTGCAAAGATGATTGATGAGGTGAAAAACAGCCATGCCACTGGGATTCGAACCCAGACCTGCGGCAGTGCTAGCGGACTGAAGGTTGTGACGCCCTAGCCCACAAATTAGCCAAATTCAATCAAATGAGAATAAAAATGAGATTGAAGAAAAGTTTATTTGATTGGAACAAAAGTTGAACAATAATAGGGTGTATCTGAATGTTGAATAATTATATAAAATATGCTGGGAAAGAGAGAGAAACTTTTTCTCTGACCGCAGAATTACTATTATCTCTGTTGGGGTAGTGGTACAAAAAGGTACAAAAATAGTACAAAAATATGATGAATTCGAATTTCACTTTCTTGATAGCAGTAAGCAAGGTCACACCGATCAAACGTTAAACCAAAATTTGGTTTAATCCAACTTGGAGAAACCGGCCCTTATGAACTAGGACAGAGAAAATAGTCTGAGCCTGTACATTTCTTCCCAAATTTGGTTATGTTAGAACAATTTTCATTTCGACTACTTGCAGTGTGAGTGAATTTTGCCAAAGGCCCCTTCTGTGCTTGACAGAACTTTACGACATGTTGACGTTTATCTTTAGGGCAGCTGAAGCAACGCGGGCAGCGCGCCCAGTGTACAGAGATTGTACTAGATGTCTAAAACTAAGTGTTTTTTATCTTGTTTATTTTTATCTGCTATTAAATGAAAATAATTCAGTCTCAAATTAACATTGGAATTCTTGTTTACTAATTATTGACATTTTCGGTAACTCTGTCATGTAAACATGGAATGAATGACAAGGATTTGTTCATATCAGACATATTAGAGAGCGCTCGAGACGATTTTCCAGCTAAGTTAAGCTGTCCTGCAGTGATTGATACATCGAAACGCTCCTTTCTTCCTCATATATTCACACACATCCGACAGCATTATACTCCTTGGGAAGAAAGGACTTCCTTTCTGCGGACTTCCTTCCTTTCTGACGGAAATCTGCGTGTTTTCTTTGTCATTTGGAAGGAAATATGGTCGAAAATGATTAATACATACATGGTCATTCCATTGTTTCAAAAGATACTTTGTTCATCTTTAAATGGGATGACTTGGCTGTCAGATGCATAGCAAGGATATTAGCATATGAAGGATTGAATTGATAATAGTAGGACTGCTTCGTGTTTTTTTATTCAATTGGGTAGAAATATTGTTAATTATTGCGCTGAAAAATTGCAATGCTGCATAATAAAGTTGATAGGATTTATAGCTGTAGAGTGATGGACGTTTTCTCTGTTCTGTTGAAAGTGCATATACTTCCTCACTTCCCACTTCATGGTATATTCTGGTCGAGCCAAGAAGACATTCCTTTAAAATGGCAGCCGTTCAATGCTGCAAGCAGTTGAAATGAAAATAGTCAAACTCTTATCAACTGCCACTCATTGCATCTGACTACCAATATGTTGTCAGAAGTGTTTTTACACTAACATTTTAATATCTGCGCAGAATCTATGCGCATACATTCTTGCTTCAATTTGTCATTTTCAAGGAATGTCTTCTATTCTTGACTAGACTCAAGTAACCAGTGTTTGTTTGACAGAATAGTGGAGCTGCACCCGGCGCTGGCAGAGGCGGCCAATCACATTGTGGCAGCCATGCATGAGGACGCGCTAGGGGGCGGGGCTACCGCTGGTAGCCATGGTAACGCCCAGGCTCAGGCCACGCCCCCGTCTGGTTACAGCTACTCGCTGGAGGCGCTCAGTGATGATGATGAGATGGACTCGTCTCAGGTACATTTATTTATTCATTCAAATATAAGTACTCTATTTCGAGGAAAACTGGTAAAGAACTAAATATTGCATCCTTATGACGTAACTACACAAGGTTCTTTTTGAGTTAAAAAAATCTTATAATCATCATGGTATGATCTTGACAATGTACTTACAGTTGAAGTTGAACTGCTAGGCCTAGAATGGAGCTCTCTTTCAAAAAACATTTCTTTAGAATGTATGTTGTGGGTGATATTGTATGTTTTGTCAGCCAAATGCTCATTCATTGACAATTGTGCCCAAGTCGACTTTATGAAGAACAGTTTTTGAACTAGAAGTAACAGTTTTTTGAAGAGTTTCATTCAATGGATTTCGCTTGCTATTTAGTACATTGGTCAATATTTGCAGTTGCAGAAGTCCTTTGTCTATTTATATAGCAATATATGGAGATTCTAATTAATTATTATTATTATCATCCAGCAGTTGGTGTACTGCAATATCTAATAATTCTTCCTTCTACCCAAATCAGTTTACCACTGATGATAATGCATTGAAACTCGCAATATCGATTGAACTGATTTTTGTAGAATTGATAACATTTTTGCTGTTACTACTCAACTCAGGCCTATTCGGCCTACTAGAAAGCTGATTTTAACTGTTTTTTTTTTCAATTGCAGTCATCAGACTCTCAACCTCACGGACTGTCGCGTCAGGCTTCATATTCCACCATAACAGCGGCTCATCTAGCAGCAGCTATTGCTTCAGCTTCAGGTAAGTCGATAAATTTTCATAGTTTTAATTTGTTAAATAAATATTTTCTTTTTTCTATTCAATTTATTGAATCACACAAAGTGAATAACAAAAATATATTCGTATGGTTTTTAATGGTGGGGAGACCATTAAAACCAAACCAATGATGATGAGTAGGTTCCACCTCGCGAATGTGTACTTGGCTAAATACTAGTGACCCATCCAATAGCAGTCCATAGTGTTAGTGACTTAAATTCACGATCACTAAGAGGCCGCTCTCACCCAGTGTGATCAATACCCAGTATATTTTCAAAACTTTTTTCTCTATATTTAAAAAGTCTATGGAGGGGGAACGCACCAATCACAGTTAAACATCTTCGGTTTCATCTTCCGTTCCATCTGTTATTCATCTTTCGTTACATCTTCCTTTTCAACTCACTATGAACGCACTCTATGAATGTGTACATGTCGGAGGTGTGATAAGCGATCCTAGCTTTGACGCAAGATAAACGATCTTAGCAGCAATAACAGTTGCTATCCTAGTAGAGTGGTGCCGCGAATAGAAGAGCCTTTGGCAAGATGGCGGAGGGAAGTGAGAGTGTAACTACGCAGTGTAACTACGCATGCGCAGAACTATAATTTCTGAGGAATAATCACTTCAGCCAACCTAACGATTTTACACTAAATTATAGCTCCAAGAGGCTGAATCAACAAGGCACACATTGCAACTGCCAATATGATTTTGTAGTCTTCGCCATGACCTACCGTACATAATCTTCAGAACAGGGCCGTGTCTCATAAATCAGCTGACTACAAAAACATTCCCTCGAGACATTTTTTATAATTATTATTTACTGAGCTTTACGGTAACCTCAAATAGGTGATTGTTAGCAGTTTGTTGGAATATTGAATGGTTTTAAAACAAGCATAATATGAATAAATGTATGAATGAATATTAGTACCTAGCCTATTATGGTCTACTGCAAATGGTAATTATATTTTTATTCAATTTCAATCCTTTCCCAGTTTGTTTTCATAACAATCTGTTATGAATGAGCGGTGTTTAGCCACAAAAACTAAACATGAATGTTTACAAATCAAAGTATAATTTTCACCACCAGAGAGCACAGACCCCGCACAGAAGTACCATACTGTAATAATATTATAAAAAATATTGTGTTGCAGGGAAATCATAATCATATTGATTCCACAAATAGAAATATATTTAATTCAAGAATATATTATATATTTTATTTAATATATTTAATAATATTTTTATTGTGACAGATGGTGAGAGTAGAACAATTTTCATTTGGACTGCTGGCAGCAGTGAATGGGATCCATGTTACCAAAGGCTCTTCTGTTCGCGGCTCCACTATAGAGAGTAACGCTCTGCTTCTATCAGCTGTTCATGCTGAAGCAGCGACTCGAGCCGCACTCAAAATTTTATCAAAGCATTTTATCGATTGTTTATCTCGTATCACAGCTAGGATCACTCATCACAGCTCCGACATGAACGCACTGTTCAGTTTGCAAAAATACCATTTTTGAATTGTGATCACCTTGTTTGTTTTCTAAAAAATATATTTTCCATTTCTTGATTATTTTTTGTTTTCTAAGGAGCGTCGCCAGCTGGTAGTGGGGAGAATGCAGCCATCACATCAGAAATGTTCAATCAAGCAATGCAGAGAACCCTGTCCTCTATTGCCAATCCAACCTCTCAGGTCAGTTAAGTCTATCCAAACAGAGAAGAGATTCTGGCAAGATGGGATACGGTAACGACTCCAGCTCGGTCAAAATTTGTTAAAAAATATATAAATTTGGTTTCAAAATGCAGAACAGAATCCTTTATACAGTTTGAGACCAAATTTGTAATTCTTGGAACAATATTGACCGAACAGGAGTCATTTTGTCATCTTGCCCAGAAAGTCTTCATATGAAATGAATTATAAAATTAAAATATTTTGGCACGGCCACTAGTGGGTGTTATGATCCTTTTTGGGTGTGTGAGAGATTTTGTTAGTTGAGATTGAACCTCAGTTCAAACCTAGTTCTCATATTTGTAATTTGTTGATACAGAATCAACCTCAAAGCTAATTTTCAATTTGTTGATTTAGAATTAACAAATTTCAATTTGTTGATTTAGAATCAATTGGTTGATTTACCCTATTCACGATCACTTGAGACGAAATAAACAAAATTTTTACTTGTATGTGCGTGTAAGATTGGGGTCGCTACGTTGGCCATAGCGACATAGCGTAGACATCACGTCTTAGCATTGGCAATGCGTATGTGTTGATTTTTTTCGTGTCTTATCGTATCTATGGTTCGTCATTGCAACAGTAGCAGCGCTGTTTGTTTACTCTGTGGCTTTGTTTATTTCGTCTTGAGTCATCGTGAATGAGGTATGGCTCTAAAATATTTTTTTCGTTTTGGGGAATCAAGACGTGAATCTGTTTTTTTGTTGGCAGGAATCTGGCAGTGGAAGTGGCGGAGCTGGTCAGCCAATGAATCTTGAGCGTCAGATGCAGCAGATGCGAGAGCTGGGTTTGACAGATGACGCGCTCAATTTGCACGTACTGCAGCTGACTGGAGGCAATGTGCATGATGCCATCGATCTGGTATTCAGTGGCACAGCACCGCCGCCCTAATCAGGAAGGCATTGGTGTAAAAATTGGCGGGAACTATTGTTGTTGTGCAGAGTTTGAGGTTAGGTGATTATTTACAACTTTTATTTCCTATTATCTTGTTTATAATAAAATATTGGTATGCAGTAATGACTATATTACAATATCACGCCCTAATCAAGAAAACATTAGGTAGTGTAGAAATTGGCGGGAACTATTCTTGTGTAGTGTTTGATGTTAGGTGGTTATTAACAATTTGTCTATTCACTTGTCTTGTATACAATAGGCCTAATCTGTGCAGACCTTGAGAAGATTATTTTCACATTACCACACCCTAATCAAAAAGGCGTTGGTGTAGAATTTGGCGGGAACTATCTGTGTTTTACATGGTTGAGGTTAGGCAGTTCTTTTCAAATTTTTTATTCCATTCTCAATATTTCACAATAGTCTGTGCAAATCATGGATACATTATTGTATACAAATAACAGCATTGTACTATTTTTATTAAATGTGTGGAATTTGTTATTCAACACTTGCTTCATCAATATTATTTGTGTTACACTGCTTGTTCGATTAGAATTATTATTAAAGTTATAATGTTATGTGTATAATAAAATGTATCAGATGATTTGTCGTAAATTAAATTATCAAAGATAACATTACTATTGATGATCATCCGACTCTTTTAGTCCACAATGGCTCTTAGTTCTTGAATCTTCTTATCTGATAATCTATCATCAATTGGAAAACCTCAAGCTTCTATTTACACCATTCTCATCTTTGTAAAGAATAATTTCAATTTTTTAACATTAGTGATTGATTTTGGAGGACACAAAGATCATCCTTTTTCGTTTGGCATACAAAAAATAATTTGTATTCAACCATTGAACCATAGGAAACCTAAGAAAGGACACAGAAATATTTCTTTAGAACATAGCTGATGGAATATCTGACATTTGTAATGTTTAATAGTCCTGCTAGGTTTTACCAACGTTCATCTCAAGAAACCATAAAATATGTAATTTATTGTAAATATTTCTGAAGCACTGTGACTTCGGCGTTCGGCCTATCTTTTATTATAATTTAAAATATTGTTTCTCGCATTCATGAACGAACATCTTACTGAGATTGCAATGAACGGAAAATTGAGCATTTTTTTGCAGAACTTAAAAATTTATCAGTTTTGCAATGAATAATGCATTCAAGACTGTCAAATACCATTTTTTTAAGGTTTGTGAACCCCAGATTGCATACAGGTATTCCTACAGTATTAAAAATAAAAAGTTCACATCAATCATTTTTTATGTTTGGTTCGTTTATTCAGGAGTATTTTCAAGTTCAATATCTAGATTAGAGAATTCTGGAATGTGCTATTACTCAGTAGTGATCAATCTGAAAAAAAAAACAAATTAAATAAATATTATTTATTGTTTTTTTGTGAGGGTGATGCCCACATGGGCTCTTGGGCCTGTGCGTGATGATGGTGAGGATGGTGATAAGAGATGAATGGACCTACTGCTTTAGGTGGGTTCCGAACCACCGGGAAGCGATTTTTGAGGCTCATAAATTGAATTCAGAGGAACCGGTCACCATTACAACGGTGGTGGTAAAGACACGTCGCTTATCTAATCTCACCGATTAGACGCTCTCTACCACTGGGACAAACCGCTTCCCAAGTTTCCAAGCTTCCCATTGTTTGTTTACAATATTTACAATAATTTAACAAATCTGTGGTTATGACTATTTCTAGCCTTTCAATTCAATATATGTAAATATCTCAATATCACCTTTATTAGTATACAGAGTGTTTCAGAAGTAGTGTCGAGCATTTAAGGGTATTTCTCCTTGGTGAAAAAACATACCGAAATATCATTTTCAAAATGTCTGAAACTCTGAAAGTCCTCAATTACTCACACAGCCGCCATTTTTGTTTTCTCATTTTCATCTAATCTTATAATAGTTTATAATTTTGTGGCATCCTTGAGAGGGTACTATAGTGGTCAATTATTATGTAAAATCAGCTGAGAAATCAAATAAAACCAGTTAGAAGTTCGTAACTTTGATGGTTATTGTGACAATTAGCAAAATAAACTGAAAAACTACATTTTACAACTTTAAAGAGATACAAAAAGGATATGCAATGACCAGTATTTTGAATTATTTTATATTGTAGGAAATTCAATTCTGAGGAAATATCTTCAGTAACTTTTTACTGTCTGAAATTCACCCAAACTTCACAAATCAGGATCTAAAGAAGTCAAAACAGCAATCTTTTCATAACAGTTTTTTTCTTTGTCTGTTTTGTCTTCTTCAAATCCTGATTATCGAAACCTCATTTGAGGTTTGGGTGCGTTTTAGGCGAGAAAGTTACTAAACCTATTTTCTCCAGAATTGAATTTCCTACAACATCTAATAATTATTTCATCTTTGATTGGGTAACATCATAATTGAGTGAGGCCGGAAATTGAGACGTACCTGGAAAAGGGGAAAGGGGCTTATAGATTAATAAGAGATATAATGAAAGAATTAGAACCTAATGGAATAAAACACACTGATGTTGTCGTTTTTACCGTTTATTTCGGTAGAGGACCATGGTTTGGTGACCACACAGATCACATTTTAAAACTGTTTATTTCGGTCCTGTACCAAAATAAACGGTAGGATTGACAACATTGGGTTCTATGCCATTATGGAACGACTCTACAACGACTCAGTAGAATTGAACTTTTCTGAGAGTGACGCCCTTGAGTGCTTTAAGCATGTGCGTGAGTGATGATGAGAGATAACGACTTTGGCAGAAGGGATACACATAAGTCTCCCCCAAAAGAATGAGAAAGAACAAACTGTATTCTATTCACAATGACTTGAGACAAAAAAAACTTTTGTGTACATATAATAAGTATGGGGTGGCTACCTTAGCCACAACAAACCATGTAACCAATAAACGACGTGGAATAGATATGTCATAATATTGGCAATGCGTATGTGTGTCGGTATTTTTTGTCGGGACTGTTGCTGTGGATTAACATCAGTAGCAACAGTAGCCACCCAGTGTTATTTTTTTCACTTTGTCCCAAGTCATTGTGAATGATTTTGTTTTGAACTACAGGATGTTTCATTAAGGACGCAACCCAAAGTTAAGTACATGTCACATTTATTAAACTTCAGGATATTACACTATATACGATTTTATTTTCACAAAATACAAATTCTTAATGAATAGATCATGAATTTTACCTTTAATTAATTTAACTTTACAGTTGTTGTTGGAAGTGATGTCCTACAACTTGAGTACAAATTCGCACTCTTTTAATTACATTTGTGGCAACTTTTCTAAAAGTTTGTTTGCTAACGTTTGAAATCCTGGTTCCGAAATTTGATTTTAATTCAGCAATTTTTTTGAGTATTAGTCTTGTAAACTATGCTTTTTAAATAACCCCATAGGAAAAAGTCAGCTGGTGTAAGATCTGGGGATCTTGAAGGCCTTCCCATGCTTGGAAAAAACCGTTGCTGACACGACGCAGGAAACAGTACTAATGACAGACTAGCACATTGTAACTCTCAGAGGCAGTTGGCCTTGAATACTTTGTTGCCAACATACAGGTTTAGGGCTGCGTCCTCAATGAAACACTCTGTATATCATTAAATGAACGAATACTAACTTCGGCTACGAGGCAGCAGCAGCAGCAGCAGCGGCAGGAGCAGCAGCAGCAGGAGCAGCAGCTGCAGGAGCACCCAGCATAGGCATCTTGGGTATTAAGCTAGTGAGAGAGGACATGCCAGGAATCTGGTAGGCTCCATCTGAGTACTCTGGCTTAATACTGTTCTTGGGTGAGACGGGTTGAGCTCCCATCAACTCGAATGGCATACTCAAGCCTCTCCTTCCAAAGTTGAAAATTGAGGCAGTCACAGGCTGAATTCTGCTCACTTGACCGAACATACCAAAAAGTGGTCCCATCATGCCACCAACCAATGGTATGGTTTTCATACTTTCCTGCATCTGGTTCATACCTGCAATGCAAATCATCAAACAATATTCGTAAGGTCGTTACTAGACTCAGACTGTAATGGTTCTATATCATTAAATAATATCCAGGGCTCTATTCCTAGAAAATGAGGTTCCATTTTCCAAACACTGGAGGTTCAGAACACAGGAGATTAAATCAGTACAAGAGACAGACGAAAACACCTTACTTGATTATGTATATACTAGTAGTTCTGTGAACGGTAGACCTCACGAACACACCCATGTTCCCTTCATCATAAAAGCACTGTCTGTATTCACGGTACGTTCAGATTGTTTTGATTCCGAAAGTCGATCGGCGCGAGGAAGTCTGGTCAGCAATGCAGTGGCCACAGTCACGCTCTGTGTCGGCATCAGTTCGTCACGATTCGTCAAAATTTGAGGGTGCTTAGAAAACAGGGCATCAGTCTCTATAATTGTAATAATGTTTTCCTTCATGCGAAACGGTCCGACGTTCGGCTGCAGTCGAACAGCTGAAGCCAATCACAGCTCTTGTTGTTAGCCTGCGGTCGACCGTCTGACCGTTTCGCATAAAGAAAAACTTACCTTGATATTCATCTGAAAAATCTCAGCTGACTGCAATGAAAGAATATCATCTGAAGTAGAAATTTTTGAAAATCTTTCTATTATGAATGTCATAATATCACATGTTTAGTAATATCAACATAAATATACTCTCAAATCATTTATGGAGTATACCTATATCAGAGAATAGTTCAATCCTTTTTTCCTTTTTTCGTCCTTAATATGAAAATTGTCAAAAAACCTTACATATACATCGACGCGCGGTTTCAAGAGGAACATCCCTGTCAAATTTCATTAGAATGTATTGCCGCGTTCAGTCGTAAATGCGGAACATACATACATACAAACATACATACAAACATACATACAAACATACATACAAACAAATGCAAAATCGTCGACTTGAATCTTAGACCTCACTTACGTTCGGTTAACTATGTAGCACCCGCAACCTAACCTTAAGCCTCACCTTATTTGACATGCTCTAACCCTTACAGTGCTCAAGTACATAGCTTCCTTTAATAGAAGGCCCTGCCCTAATAATATGGCAACGTCGCACCGTAGTCACAGTCTTCTCATATGAAAGCATTCAGTACAGATACAAATCATGCATGTTGACTTGGTTTTTTCTCTCCTTGAGCATAATTTCCATGAAAAACGTTCATGAAACTCTTCGTATAGAATTCCTTTTGTAATGGGTTGTGATAGAGATTGGCAAGAGATATTAAGAATAAACAGTTATTAATAAAATTACTTATGATTTGTAGCAAGTCAAATGTGAGAACGCACACAAGAAACGCGTCAATTAGAAGATTGATTGGAAAGTGAAAGCATCAGCTGATTGTAAAATGATTTCAATGCTTTTAAATGGACCCAATTTCCTACTCTACATAGTTGCCAATTTGTAGGCCATGACCTTCTATTAAAGGAACCTATGATAGCTACCGCCAAAAAACAGGTGGTTTCCTAGCTTATGCAACCTACTGACAGCTGATGAAAACCATCTACGGCAAGGTCTGTAGACAGACCTTGATCTACAGTATTGTTCTTTTGATTTGAAAAACATCATTTAGGTTTAGTGATATGACAAATCTAATTGACAACATCATCAGCTGTTGGAGCACGCAAGGTGCAGTCGAGACCGCCTATTTTTTGGTGTCAGCTTTACCAATAGTCTCAATTAGAATAATTCTAATAAATCGCAGCAAGAGTTATGAACTAATTTCAGACCTAAGATGTCGACCAGAATTTAGTACCATAGTCCATCATATTATTCAAATTTCATCCATAATTTGATATGCAAGACTGTACTTTATAGATTAAGATTTAATTTTCTCGCCTTCATTAATGTGTAGGTTCCAAAGAGTTGTTTACAACTATTTTCTCTAATAATTTTTCCAATCTCCATTAATTTTTTCCAATAATTATACGTGATGAATCTTTTTCCTTATATGTTGCTCTCAACCTGTAATAACGGATTTGTACGATTAAGTTTGTCCGAGCAAAGAAGACATTCTGGCAAGATGAGAAAATGACTCCACCTCGGTCAATATTGATTGAAAAATTATAAACTTGGTCTCAAATTGTAGGAAACATTCTGCTTTTGAACAAATATTGACCGAGCTGGAGTCATTTTCAAATCTTGCCAGAAGGTCTTCTTGTCTTGGACAGACTATACCATCCAAGCAATTGTAGCCAACATTGCAAAGCATGTTCTTCATAGTCTCCTGACCTTTATTTATTCATTCTATTAAGTTTAAAAAATGACCCATCTATTTTCCTGACATGGACTATTTAAAATGCGTTTCAGAGGGACCTAGAGGTAGCTTGCTTCTCTGATAGTAGGCCTACTTTCAATTCCAATTCATTTTTATTCATTCGAGAGAACATTATAAAAATCGCTCAACCTTGGGGGTTTTCCGCTGTGTTCAATTCAGAATTTATTTACTTCCCACCTCCATTAATATGTTCCATGGAGTAGATAACCGCAACTTATTAGTCTATTAATTTCACAATTAATAACGTGGATGTTTACTATTAAATTTAATTACATTGAGAACGAAAATAAGAATATATTATAAAGAAATCAAACAAAAGTATCGTACTGATATTGGAGGTTATAAGAATAATTAGAGACTTTTTTCACAAATGGCGACATTTGATTCGCTGATAGGTGACAATTTGAACATAGAATAAAAATATATAATAATAATAATAATAATAATACGGAAAATTAAATAAAAAATTATTCTTCCATTGTTTTATTTTAATTTTTTTATAAATATTAGGTACATTGTATTTAAAATTATAATTTGGATCACAGCAACCTTTTATTATTTATTTCAACACAACATGTTAAAAGGGTGTCGTGATTTCTAATTTTTATTTCAATTATATTGTTAGTATAGCCCCATAAACATAGTAAATACCATCATAAAATAATAGATTTCTCTCGTGAGCAGGTTTATCCACTGGGCAGGTTACCCCAGTTTTCACAGGGGTTTCAATAAACAAAAAATTCAGTTCATTTCCATATTTATAGGAGTTAACTCAACATTTTTATTATTATATACCAACATCCTCTTTTTGAAGTCTGTCCAAGCAAAGAAGATCCTCTGGCAAGATGGGAAAATGACTCCAGCTCGATCAATATTTGTTCGAAAATTATAAATTTGGTCAATAATTGTAGAGCAGAATGTTTTCCACAATTGGGACCAAATCAATGATTTTTGAACTAATATTGACCGAGCTGGATTCATTGTCTCATCTTGCCAGAGGGTCTTCTTTGCTTGGACAGACTATGCAATTCAATTAAAACATATTGTATGTGTTTTGGAGCTTTAAAACAGCTATATGTAAGTATTTTGTTGCCTACCTTCATTCATGTATTTGGCTCCGCCAGTAAGCATGACTTCACCAGCGTCCAAGGCATTCACGGCCATTTTTTGAGCCATATTGGCCATGGGCATCACCATGCCGGTCATTTTTGACACATCAAGTGGAAGGGCGCCCATGGCTTGGCCGGTTAACCCCTGAACGGCGCCCATGGGATCGGCAGCTGCAGCCGTTACTGTGTTTATGGCGTCGCGACCGTTAGCTTGCACTTTGTCGCCTAAGTCCTTTCCCGCTTTTCCGGCTGCGTCTATCGCGTCCGTCGTCGCTTTGGTAGCGTCCTCGGCCACCTTTGATGCCACCGCTTCTGGCGATGCTGTCTGAGTGAACAATTCAATTCATTGTACTGTACCAACGGTATATAATGTATGGTCTGTATGCTCTTGGATGGGTGACAAGTATTAATCTGGTTGTGACCTAGTACACATTGGCGAGGTGGAACTACCCGTAAGGGTCTCCCCATCATTAAAAGCCATAAGAATAGTTATTTTTTAATGTATCAAAGAAGACATTCGGGCTAGATTGAAAAATGACTCCAGCTCAGTCAAGATTGGTTCAAAGATTACATTTATGGTCTCAAATTGTAGTACTATTTTTGTTCTCTACTGCTCAAATCTACGTAAATATTAAGCAAATTTGAATCACTAAATTGATAAATGAACTGAAAGGAAAAATTGTAACGTATTCGTAATTCCAAATTTATTGGCCTTGTTTACGACTAGAAGTGCTAATCCGTTCTATACGGGTTGGGGGGGGTCCTTGAGCGAGTGTGGCCGACGGCCCAAATCCTAGTCAGTCCAAAACTGGTTTTCTATGTTGTATTTTTTTTTTTCAATTGTGAAAATGTACAATTTTCAATTCACAATGTACAATGTATTGTGAAAAAATGAACAACCTTATATTGTAATACCTTGTTATACAGAATGGGGCAGAGCCGATTGACGAGTTTTGAAGGGTAATGAACCGAAAAAATGGTTCAGCTCATTCGATTCAGTGTGAAATATATAGTTTTTATTGATAATATTTTTTAGAATAGAATTATATCAGTTGGATGGCGGGGGCCACCAGTAGGCAAGATTTTAAAACTTCATGATAGTCCCATAGAAAAAATCGCATAAGGTACACTTCGCATCGGGTAAGCGTACCGGCCATCTCACATCCCCCATCACTTAGAATTGCTCTGGCAACAATTCTCTCAACACATCCATTGAAATACGCGCTGTGTGGGAATGCTTCAGCCCCGTCCCGCTGAAACCTTATTTCCCCCAAGTCTTGTTCCTCAGCAAGTTCTTCCTGGGGCTTAGAAACGTTTGTAACTGTGCAAAAACGCACTGATGGTGACGGTGATGACAACATGAGGGGGGACGTGAGGTGGCCGGTACGCTCACCCGATGCGAAGTGTATGGGATTTATGAGTTATGATTTTCCTGTGGGACTACCTTGAAGATAGTGTTTACAAACCTTGCCTTTACAACTTGGAAGAATTGAAAGTGGAATTCAGAGAAGAAATCCAGACCCTACCAATCGCACTATGCCAAAATTAGTTTGAAAACTTCAAAAATCGGCTATACCAGTGTATCGCTGCTGATGGCCGTAATTTAACTTATAAAATTTTCAAAAATATTAACAATAAAAACTATACCTCACACTGAATTGAATGAGCCGAGCCATTTTTCCAAGTCGTTCGGTTCATTTTTTGTAACCCTTCCAAACTCGTCAGTCAGCTCTGCCCCACTTTGTATTATTGTCTTTATTGAAACGTGTATTTCTATAGAATAAAGTTGTATTATGTATCAACCTTTTAGAAACTTTTGTACCTTCTTAAAAGGAAATAGAACCATGCACAAACATCTGTAGACCAAAATGAATAATAATTATTCTCCAATGATTAAAAAATTAAATTCATGAAAATTGTGTAAGATATCAAAATTATTTTCCTTGATGAAGATAAAAATCAACATACCTTTACGGCCACTATACCAAACAAAGCAACTATTAATAAGAACTTCATCCTATTAAACTTTATAAAACTTCAAATCACGGCAGGCCAACCTCAGAGAACAATCTAGAGTTGCTGAAAGTGATGAACACACTTTTATTCATTTCTTTCAGCTTTGTTCAGGAATGATTTAAGCCAGTAAAAGCTCACAAAAGGATTGACGTTAACTTTAAGGACCTATTTATTATATCACGATTCATATAAGACACCTGAGCAAATAGGTGGGCAACTTCAATAATCTGTACAAACAACCTTCACTTTTTAGCTGTCAAATAATGTGGATATTAATAGGCTTTCAAATCAACAGCCTCTTCGTTGTATTTTCAATTGATAATTTATTGACTTCGCTCAAGGCAGATGGAATATTTCAAGGAGAAAAACGTTTGTTTAAAAGTATTATTATGATCTCTCAAGCATATAACTTCAACAAATCTCAAGAAACTGCCTGTCACATAACTTATATTGGCGCCTACATCTGCAAGAAATTACAAAAAATTGGTTTTATCTTTCAAAAAATCTGGTTACTATATAGGAAGACAATGAATAAGAAATTGAAATATGTAGGCCTACCATTTTTTAATGCGGATGATGCCCACGTAAGCATTCTTATTTGCATGTGCGTGGTAGGCCTAGTTATAAAGGACTTGAAACGAAAATAATTTTATTGGAAGACCTTTTCATTCAAATATATAGGTAGCTCAAATAAATTGAGTAGGGCTACTACACATGAAACATGTCTCTACCTACATACAAAAAATGAACAAACTAGTGATTCATGAATTAAATTGAATAATACATTACCCAAATATTACTCTAAGGGTAAGAATATGTCAAAAAGGAGAGGCTTAGGCTTGGGGTTTTACTATACTATGATATACAAATCACATGATATGATATATGATTTATAGATGTAGAACTATGTATAACTTATACTATATAGCACCTGCAGCCTAACCTTAAGCCTCACCTTATTTGACATGTTCTTACCCTTAAGGTTGCATACACAATTTATAAATACAGATCCAATGAACCTCATGAGTCAACTACATAAATTTTGTATTCATGTTTGTATTCACTGAAGAATGTATATAATATATACATTATCATATATATGTATATAACATAATAAATCCTGATATCATTATGATTTTATATTATAGGATTCTATATATTAAGTTACCAACGTATTTACTATAAGTTTTAAGTTAATATATTAGATTGAATTGACATATGCACTCGTATTATATTGTAGGCCTATATTGTAGGCCTGACGCAAAACAGTTGGGTGCTTTGTCTGCTCCTTGTACGCTCCAACAGCTAGCTGATGTTGTCATTTTGCTATGCATGGATTTGAAATTAGAAGAGACAATTAAATAGATGCTTTACATTAGCTGTTGATAGATTACATCACGTACATAGAGACAGGCGGAACCGCCTAACTTTTCGTCAGATATAGAGGTGAGCCCACTTTATTGTAAGCTTTTTATATAGGTAATCGTAAGGTATAAATTGGGTAATTAGGCTAAATTGTTGAATAATGGGATTTAGTTTTTGGTGTACTCAAAAATAAGTTGAGTTTTTTCATACATCACCAGCACTTGCTGGATAGACTGCGTCAAAAGAACAAACATTATTGAAAAAACTCAAGATCTTGAGATGGTTTGCCGGAAGTGAGCTCAAAAATATTGCTTATATAGTTGTGTAAAAAACTGTATTATACTATGAATTTAAAACATGGTAGTTTTTTAAATAGGAAAATATATTATTCTCACCTTGATATTGAGTAACAGTCCCAATAAAACGGAAGAAATAAGCCTGATAGTCATTTTTCAGGTAAGTTACCGCGGTATTCGACTTAACTTATTACTTTAGTAGGTACCGTACTGCCGTAACTGAAAAACAAACTTCAACTTTTAACACTTGGGTTCAACATTCTTCGTTTTATACTTGGAATTTCATCTCAACTGACATGACTTTTCAAGTTCTTTGACTGAGTGACATGTATATGCATATTCAATGTACCACCTCCAAGCCTAATTGCTGAGATGATTGTCATTCATCAGATTTGATGCATTCCTTTAACATCAAAACATGTTTATTGTTAAGGATGATTTGTAATACTAGAAACGTACCCAATATATGGTACGTATAATAATACAGGCTTAAAAAAAAAACTAGCGCACCTCAAAATGAAATGAAAATATTCTTTATAAGGCGGAGTTGAGGTAATTATACTGTATAGTTTATAATAATGAATGATAACGGTGCAGACTTGAAAAATACCGAGTGAATTAAAAAAAGGAATTGATGAATTTCTACTATTTACACTCTTTGTGTAATTTATGAAAAACCGCCCAGAATATAGAATAGCCTATATACTCTCAGACGTTTATAGATGAACTTAATCAACAAATCGAATGAAACAAAAAATTGACAGAATAATGACCAATCAGGACACTTAAGTACGAAAATCATCTCACTGACATACCATACCAATCAATCACTCAAATTAAAACAAAAATCTTAATATATAAAATTATCAAGTTGCCTTCAAGACTGAACACCACATCCATAGACTGTTCATTTTCACCACCCACCATCTGAAATTTAGCCTACTACAAATACAAATCTGGAGTAAACAGGATCAAATGCTTTTATGTAGAGAGGACGGGCAGGATAATAACATATCCTCTCACCCTATCACACTATTGTAGTTGCAGTTCAAGTCCTTTGTCTATTTAAATAGCAATATATTATGCAGACCACCTCCTCGACACCAACCACACATCACTAAAAACCACGGATTCTAGAATACACGGTTGCTGTAGTCTGTCCAATCAAAGAAGACCCTTTGGCAAGATGAGAAAATGACTCCAACTCGGTCAATATTGATTTAAAAATATTATTGATTTGGTCTCAACCTTAGGAAACATTCAGATCTACAATTTGAAACCAAATCAATACTATTTGAACCAATATTGTCCAAGTCATTTTCTCATCTTGCCAGAAGGTCCTCTTTGCTTGGACAGACTATATCATAAGCCTGATATGCGCAGTAGATTGATAGGATTATGACGTTTCACGAACCCACAAAAAATAGTTAATTATACGTACCATGGAATGATCATTAGCAGTTCCAATACATAACTTACTTACATAAAGATCATCAGCTGACAATCTGCAATTACATTTTTGTGAGTCCGTTAAACGTCACAGCTAGCTGCGGGTGTTGGCTAAAACCTGCGCGTGATCCCTCTCTGCGTATTCTAGTATCCGCGCTAATATAGAAAACAATCTAACCCAAAATACCATAGTTACACATCTTCAGTATCTAATATACTCCTTATAAGCTGAAGATATGGCTCAGTACCCCAAAACGCGTCCGATAAGCAACAACATCGTGAGAACTATAATTGTTAAAGTGGAAATTTATGACATAATTTAATTATTATAATTAGCTTACAACTGGTATGTAAGAAGCTGTCTAGGAGTAATCTATCTCCTGAGAAAGCTGAGATGCCGTACGGTACATGGTAAACCATATAAGTGCCTAGTTATGGCTTACCACGCACTCTTTTTAGCCACCTGCCATATGGATTGCTCTTGTTGGGCCACGTCCAGTCGCTATACAGGATTCTTAGCTTCTGCAAAAGAAAGTACGGATTGATTACCTTTTCGAGCTACAAGGATCACCGCTATTACCTGTTCAGGAACGTATATAGGTATAAGTTACTGACAGTTTACTGCCAATACATATATGTAGCGAGACAATATTGTTTGCTATACCTATACCTATAGGTACCTATAAGCTTACTGTGCTCGCTGGCTACATATGTCAAGAAAAACAAAGATCAACTACTGGCAGGGACCTATAAAAGTTGACCTACTCAGGCCATTCATCTTTTCAACACTCTTCCAAGAGAAGTGCAGGACATATTATTCGGTTTGCGGGGTTCTGTACAACAGTTATAGATTGCTGAAAGAGCCGTTGTATTTGCTGCTGGAGTGAAACGATCGTTTATTATAGCGATCAACAATTGCAAAATCGCTACTAAACACAAATTTTTCACTTGTGCTATGTTTTGTCTATTTTTGTGATTTTTGATCGCTATTTCTGAGATTTACACAATCGACGCCATTTTAACTTTCTTCAAAATCCGACTCTCTTCTACTTCCAATAATAAAAAAAAAACAAATTTATGATAACATGATTCCTTATTCAGTTATAAGTTATAACCCTTGATTGTCAAAAAATGACGTCATTTTAGTATATTTTACTAGGGCTCTATAAATACTACTAATACTATAATTAATTACTATATTAAATACTATAATTAAATACTATTAATTACGCTCTAAATACTATAAGTCTTTATAGTTCCTTATATTTTACCAATCATCTCAATAACCGTTGAAGCTAGTTTCACATAGGAACTGATAATTTTAGAACCTCTGTAAAACCTCTAAAAAATTGGAAAAATTAATATTTTTTAAAAAATCTCAATTTTAGGCTAAAGTTATCTCGGTAAAAAAGCGTTTTTAGGAGTATGTCCCATGGAACCTTTTTACCTATAGACCAGCTGCGGCAAGGTGGCCAGCGCGACCGGTGTACAATAAATGCACTTTCCGTCTATAGCCTAAGCGCGGTTAAATTCAAATGCATGTAGCAACATTTGCTTGTTTTTGAATACCTGCGAATAGAAAAACTACTTACTTTCGAAGAAAAGATGTCGAAGTGCAAGAGGAAATGTTGTGTGATAGATTTCAATAACAATTATTCAAATACTGAAGGAAAAGGTTTCCTATTTATTCTTCTCCTGGAAACTCGCGAGTCGTGATCGGGAGAGAAGAGCTAATTCAAGATGGCGGAAACGGACAAACCTAACTTACCTAACCTATAAGCAAGGAATATAAGATTATCTGATGGAAATGCTTTCAAATTGACTGGTACATCTCTTAAACTATTCCAAACTGATAAATACTTTATAGCTTTACAATATTATTGATAAATCAATGATAAAATTGAATAGTAACCCAGAAAATTCTAGTCAACTGACATACAAGCGTGTCGCCAAAGGAATGTGCCTCTGTACTGCGCATGCGCTAGTTATAGACACTAAGTACAAATTTCGACCATCAGAGACCGGGAAGGTTGAATCACAAGCCAACTTCTGGAGGTCTATTGGAAATTCCTCCTGAAATACTGTATAAAGACTGCCATGGACTATGAAGTCGACGTATTGGGTGAATCGGACAAATAGCAAGTCGAGGATAAGTATTCACCTACAATTCTCGTATTTCATAAATTGTGATATCAGTAATAATTTGATCAGCGTTTGTAAAATAGAGGTGATTTTTCAAGTATATTATTCGATTTCACTCTCATTTTGATAGATTGTTGAATAACAGTCAAATTGATCTGAATACAATAAATTTGAGACCACTCCTTAATCTTGTGCTCATTGTCAGCAGTCACAACTTGTGTTTTCTTGTCGAGTACTCTAGACTTCTCGTTCACTAAGCTAAAGTTCCACGCTGGAAGATGTCTGTTCCAATTTCAGCTCCGTATTTTAAACATTTTAATTAATGTATTTTCCTTGAAAATGTATCAAATTTGTTCAACTTGGCCAAGAGATAATCTGTTTCATTTGCTTGAAACACAACAAAAGTGTTTTGTGACATAATTCTTCTGAAAACAAAGTTTGTTTACCACACCTCTCAGCGTCTGCTTTCGGTAGTGCATTTCGAACATTTCTCCATAATTAGAGGTCATTAACTTGTTTTGATTGGAATTCTAAAACTATTAATTGTGCATTATCAGTTGAAAAATTTTTAGTGCTCACGTTTCCAACATCAATTAATTTCTTGGTGATTTCTCTTGGATTCATTTTCCTCAACATATGGTAAACTGAAATGTCTGTTGATCTCAGCTTCATGGATTTGTTGTTTGATAAGGAGGATCCTGTCATAGGATTCGATAAGGACCTGAAAAATGAGGATTTGAAACCTTTCTTCATGGATGACAAGACATTAAACGTGAGTAACTAGTTTTTTTACTTTTCATTAGTTTTGATGTAATCAGCTCACGTGGAAATGTAACATACCTTACGGTACCGTTATTCTCCGGTAACCACCCAATTCAGGCACGACTTTGGTTTAACGGTCTTTTCAGGTGAATGCTCTTGAACATCTCAATTAGCCTACCTACTGGTGTGCTTGTAACTATGAATCGCTTTGGTTATCATCGTAATTATTCCTAAAACGCTTGAAAATTTTCCTGGCTGATGACGTATGTTGCCCATGCCGGTTGACATATGAGCGTGATTCCATTACCGAGTTTAACTCAAATCAGCCTGAATATCTTAATGCAACTCATTTTCTGTCAACTGTACATAATTTTTAAATAATTTTTTAAATGAATCTATAATTGATGTTATGGATTGTATCAATATGGACAACTCAATATGGATGAGATCACAAGGAAAAGTATGCCACTTTCACCAATGAGTAATTGGTAATTCTAAAGCACATTTCCGACTTGATCTCTTGTAAAATACTTCCTACTCCTTAACAAAATCATTTTAAAAATTCATCAAGTTTTTCCTCTCAGCATTTGAGCTGAGTTGCTCTTCAATATTCCTGCATAGAAAATGATACGCATGCAAATTTGAAAAATATGTCGCAATTTACGTCCTAATTGTTTCATTCTCTTATGACTTCCTATAAAAGTAGTTAACCTAACTTATCGGTTTTTGAGCTGCCTACAAAACATATCTTTGGTTTATAACATACCTTATACATACCTTAAACATATCTTTGGTTTAAGAGTGGATGGTTGTGGACGGCCAGCTGCGAACAGCAAAATTATCTCTCATAAGAAGAATGTAATTTTTTATCAATCTCTTGGAACAGATAGAGCCTCTATTTATGGACAGAATTTCACACTCTATGTCATTGGAAAGAAAATTGAAATATCCAGGGGTGTGACTTTTTACTTTTTCGATTTTTAGTTTATTTTAATAATTATAGTATAATTAATTAACTATAAGGCTGAGGCCGCACTGTCGGTTGGTAGAGGGTGGAGGGTAAATGGTAATTTGCCTGGAGGGTAGATAGCTTGGCGGGTGGAGGGTAGATGGTTCCGATAGTGTTCGGCCGCCATCTTGAAATATTCTTAAAATTTAACCTCAATATTTGTCTTATTAATTAATATTGATAAGCGGGAGTTCGTGTAACTTAGTTAAGCTTTTCAGACGATTCAAACTGAAAACTTAGCGATCAGACATTCGAAATTTTGAAGAATATAACTTTATTTCGAGACTATCGTAATTATTATTGGTCAATATTTGTAGTGAATGGATTCATATATGATAATGTTTGATTTAAAGTATAATCTATCGTCTATTTGACGTAAAATTCCCGAAAATCCAACTACTGTATCTTCAACTTGAATGACTTCTGAAATAGACCTGACTTCAGAATTTTCAATAATACTGCTTCATTTTGATCAAAACATGTTTGAACTTGTATAATATTTGTAGATAATACATGTATCTACAAGAATATAATAAACAGATAGATTTTTCCCATTGTCAATTCAATGACAATACCGAGAAGCAGGCCCATATGCTTTATCGTTTCAATCAATCTTTCTCAACAACTTATTACTTGACGGAGTCATCATAATTGTTTCTACTATGGAATAATGATTATTGAATGAACAGGTTTCTTTTTTAATAGAATGAATTAATAAATTTATTGATA
The DNA here is from genome assembly GCA_017141385.1 of Sogatella furcifera. Taxonomy (NCBI): domain Eukaryota; kingdom Metazoa; phylum Arthropoda; class Insecta; order Hemiptera; family Delphacidae; genus Sogatella; species Sogatella furcifera. The sequence continues at coordinate 8,797,418 of CM029553.1, read as the reverse complement.
TTTAATTAATAAAGCAGAAGTTTGCGCAGATAAGACATGAGTTTCTACAGTAAGGTTAGCCCATAGTTTTTAAGCTCTAAAAATAAAACGATGAGAAGTTTACTGCAAACGTTTTCAATTGGTTTGAAATCAATAAATCCGAATCAATGGAATTGGTGAGAAAAATAGTAAATTTCGTTATTTATCGATTTGTATTTTCGTTTAGGCTTGCCGCTATCAGCTCCTCTTCCATGTTGCAAGTGAGAACATAACCTCAAAATTCTTAAATATTGGAAGCAGAAACTCAAAAACAAAATAGCGCTAGAATTACTTGGTTGGAGGGTGGATGGTAGAGGGTAGTTGGTTGAAGCTACCAACTACCATCTTCCCTCCACCCTCTACCCTCTTGCAGTGCGGCCTTAGCCTAAAAGTATTGAACTCAAATTATTAAAATAAACTGAAGATCGAAAAAGTAAAAAGTCACGCCCCTGTGACTTTTAAATTAATTCTGTTACCAATGACATAAAGAACTGCGCTATCTGCTCCAAGAGATTGATAAACAATACCTAGCTGGAGTAATTTTCCCATCTTGCCAGAATGTTTTCCTTGCTAGGATAGACAGTTAATCACCAATAATTTATCAAATTCCCATATTTAAAAATATTTATAGAAAATATCTCTGTTTTACATTCTACCTTGTATTTTTAACAAATTACCTGCTGACATAAGAGACTACTCAAAATTGGATGTAATGATCTATGTAATAAACAATCCTCGATTTCAGCTCAGTAGAATCAAATTGTGAGCAATTGATAGTTGACAATAAAACTCAGGAATGAGCTGTTATTATTCATTGTTCTAATTCATAATAGGCCTGCGTCCGATGAACAACTTGTCTTTTTTCAACCTATTAGCCTATTCTGCTGTTTACAAATTATATTCATTGTAAAATCACTGCCGCCAGCCTGAACGATTAATAACTTGGTAACTTACAGTAATAAAAATTCATTTAGTATGAACATTGCTTCCTCAATTCGCCTATTCCCTTATCAACTCGTTATTATGCTTAAGATTAATAATGCTATCTATCAACTCTTTTTTCTCGATTTTTACTTATTATGTTTCTTGTAAATTTTTTTTGGTTTCTCAATATTATTTAATTTTTTTCTTATTTCATTCTTGTAAATATTGTTTATAATTTACGACAAATGAGCTAATTTTATTCTATTTATACTTTATTTTAGTATAACGTGAATAATTTTTATATTGAAATAACACCTGCTGAAAACCCCACGTGTTTAGCAAGTTCAAAATCTGTAGTAATAATTTATTTCAAATAAAATTGATCGATTGAAATTCATGAACGAAATTAAAAAATAATTTACATTTTTTTAGAACGATGACTGGGCCTGTAACGCGGATAGTTTCCTGGACTCGATATTCCAAATGGAAAATGAAAATCAGCCTTTTGAGTTGCTGCAAAATCAGCCGTTCGATTTGCTCGAGAAACCGGTTGGGGATGACGCGTTCAGCAATTTTGAAAGTAGCTCTTGTTCCGACAGTGGTAAGTCTTTGAGAATATCAAATTTGTTGAGTAAACTTTCGATGATCATAATATACAACCTACATAATCTACTCTTCATTCATCACAATATGGGAGCATATTGAGCCATATGAGCCCCAACAATAATTTAATTTAAATTATAAAAATTGAAAGTACACATGTACTTTTTTAATAGATATTCTGGAGATATGTATAGTTTAAGACTGTAGCATGGTTATTACAGAGAAGTTTGCTCCATAACTGCTTGATAACCGTAACTTACTGAACTTAATATTGGAATGTTATACATTTTCTAAAAGAAGAACTTTTGAATGGATAATTAGCAGCAGAATAGAGAATAAAATAAGAGTTTTTGATAAACTCTTATTATCTTTCTCTTTCAATAGTATGTTTAACATCTCTCTTCCTTTCTCTTTCCCTTTCACCTTCCTCCCACTCCTTTATCTTATTTTCCTTCTTCTTATTCTTCTCTATCTCTCCCCTGTTGCCTCACAGCGTCGGGGTAATTTTTCTATTATTAAATTAATATCTGGTACCGAGCTTTGCTCTGAAGCTGCGGCCGAACTGTTTGATTACATAAATATGTTATTGTATAAAATCAAGGAACCTCCTTGTAAAAAATAAATTCAAAATTGATATGATCACCTCTCACAATTTTTTGGCATGAACATTTGTTATGTAACTCCATTTACTCCAGCTGGATAGTTTTGGTCAGCTAACGATAACAGCCAATATACGCAGTACTTGGGATTATGCCTGAATGAGGAATATTTTATTCTTTTATTAATCCTGCCAGAGAGTTTTCCTGGACATGAGACCTGGTGCAATCTTATTTTTCCATGACGGTTATATTACATTTCAAATTTCAAGAAAAACGTTGGAGCCGTTTTCTAGATCCGTGGTTCTACATACAAACATACATACATACATACATATATACATTCAGAAATTACTCGCTTAATATAATAGGATTGAATTTCCTTAAGTATTCTTTTCTTAAGTATTGTCTGCTCACATGATTTTCCGTGCAGGAGATTGGTTTCTTGTATTTTTCTATTTTAGAAGAACCACATTAAAGTTATTTACTATTAAAACATTACTAATTTTGTGAACAGTTTTTTTGCTCTGGTGAAAAAATCGGTTTTTGACGTACTATTTCGTTCAATTCTATTTAATCAATTATATTTACGTAGGCTACTATTTCGTTCAAAACAATTATATTTGTTTATCGATTTAAGATGCGAGAGCGTCTTGAAACTATGAAGCTAGACGAGCAGAAACAAATGCGATTTTAGCCTTTAAATTAAATGGGAAATTCGCATTTGTTACTGTTTGTACGCTCTGGACATTAGCAGTCATTAGCATGACTGAATGTTTTTCAGAATATCTTGTTTTCGTTATTATTAGTGAATTGTACTGGTGAGTCATAACGTTAACGTTCCCACTTTAAGGAATTGAAGATTCTATTACATCCGTTCTACATGCGATTTCGTTGTATAGTCCGTCTAAGCAAATAATACATTCTGTCAAGCTCGTAAAATGACTCCAGCTCGGTCAATACTGCTTCAAAAATTTGGTCGAATTGTAGAAAATTTTCTGTTCTACAATAATTAGATACCAAATTTATATTTTTTGAACGACTATTGACCAAGCTGGAGTCATTTTCCCATCTTTCCAGGATCTCTTCTTTGATTGGACGGGCTATATCGATGTCATTTTAGTTGAAGTTAATTGAGCTATGAATCTTTTGTAATTAACACTGACTCATGTAATACTGTAAACTTTGAATAATAATTGAATAGAATAATAGTTGTATGATTCGAGTTTTCGAATCTAGGTTAGTTTGGATCAGCAAATCTATAAATAAAATGAATTGCTGATTGAACAAAATTATTAGCATGGTTAAAAAGTACAGTGGATTCTTAATTAATGTGAATCATGTGAAATAATTAAATCTCTAATTGTTCTATTCTAGCGCTTGCTAAGCTATAATATTTTAATAGTTTTTTCAAGATCTGTCAATTGATTTCGAGTTTCAACACTGATAGGTCTTTTACAGGTCTTCATGAGTTATATTACAATAATTGCTAACGCCAAGAAGTTGGGTGATTTCGTTTGTCTCTTGGAGGCTACTTGATATAACCTATCAAAAGATGATATAAAGGATATAGCCTAAAGTCTAGTTCGATCTCAAAACTTTTATCTAGGCATAGCTATATGACAACATGAACGAAATTTCCCAATTTCTTTAGCGTGAGCTATGTACATATAATGAAATAATGATTTGAAGAGAGGAAACATAATACAATATATTATAGCTTTCCCGAATATTTTTGTTAGAACAGCTCAAAATAAGTTCAAAAGAAGTTTATTAAAAAATACATGCAAATTATAATAGTTCAAATTCAATTTATTCACAGCCAACAATACAATAGTACATCAAGGAAGAGTCAGAAAAGTTATCTGTAATAATCTTACAACACTACAGTTATATAAAAGATACAGAAAATTAGAAATGAGAAATTAAAACACAGTAGCCTATGTGCTAACAAGTTGGACAATAATTTTACATAGTTCACTATGCTGTCAATATTAATGTTAAACTATCTATGTAGTAGTCAGTTCTACGCAATAAATATTAATTCTGGAAATAAAAAATAATAGTTAAATGTTACTTGTTAACATTTCATCAATTGAATAAAAAGCCCTGTCTTTGAATAATTTGGTAACTGCCTGCTTGAACGGTTGGTAATCTTTTTCACAGATACTCTCAGGCAATCTATTGAATAATTTTATCCCTGTATACAAATACATATTTTGAGTTTTAGACAGTCTTACCCACCTGGCGTCTATCCGATTACATGCTCTAGTATTATGCTCATGTATACCGCATCTGAGATCAAATTTACTTAAATTCTCTTTGATAAATATCAGAGCCTGTAGCATAAAGATGCAGGGCAGGGTCATAATGTCATGCTTTTTGAATAATGGCCTGCATGAATCCATTCTACCCAGATTAAAAATAGTTCGCAATGCTCTTTTCTGGCATAAGAAAACATCGTTGGCACTACTTGAATTTCCCCACAGCAAAGTACCATATTGTAGATGGGAATGAAAGAGAGAAAAATATGCCACCAAAGTTAAATTAGCACTAGTACATGATTTCAACCTTTTCAATAAGAATATTACCCTGGATAGGCGACTACAAAGAGTTTCAGTGTGGGTGTTCCAGGTGAGTTTGGTATCAAGGTTAATCCCTAGTGATTTCACTGATCTCTTCTCACAATTTCTACTTAAACCAAATTCAATAGATTCTGTTTTGCTCTCGTTTACCACCAGTTTATTAGCTGAGAACCAAAGATTGGCTCTGTTGCTCATGAATGTTGTGACAATTTTATTGATCACAGAAGACTTATTTGAGCATAACAATGTTGTGTCATCAGCGTAAAGAACAGATTTATTTGGAATGTATGAAGGAAGGTCGTTGATATACACTGTAAACAAGAAGGGGCCCAGAACAGACCTCTGCCATAATGTTCTTTGATCTCTGCCATAGGATTAGCTCAAAATTGATAAGAAAAGCTATTTCTTAATTTGAAGAGTCAATGATGTGAACTGCGCGACTAAAAGTCAACCATGTGTTTCCCTTTCACTGAATTTTTCAATTCGGTTTTGAAGGTCGAGACTGGGTGCTAGCATTTGAAGACAAAGTTTTCAATCTGAGACTCTTATCAAACAATATATGATTTACTGAGCTGATAGTATCACAAAAATTTCAAGGTTCACTATTTTGTTTGAATATTTTGCTTGCAAATTCATTCCTACTTAGAATATCATTTCATATTACCTAAATTTCCTTGATAATCCCGTAACAAAACAATATTTACCAACTGATATATAATAACTGGTATTTGTTGATACCCGATAAGTTCTATAGTCTGTCCAAGCAAAGAAGACCCTCTGGCAAGATGGGATAATGACGCAAGTGCGGTCAATATTGGTTCAAAAATTATCAATTTGATCTTAAATCGTAGGAAACAATTTGATCTACTATTAAGACCACATTTGTAATACTTGAACAAATATTAACCAAGCTGGAGTGATTTCCCCATCTTGCCAGAGGGTCTTCTTTGCTTGGAGACTATATCATGCAGCCTACTTTACATTTAAATTACAATAATAACATTTTAAATTCAATAATACAAGGTTCGTTTCATTTCTGATCTTGGCCTGGTATTAAACGATAATATTCCTATTAAATAAAAATAGATGGAAATATGATTTCGTATTTTCATCTTTTTTCATAATAGAGGTATTACCGTGTAATACCAGCCTCAAGTTTGTTGAATATTTTACTGTGTTTTCCTCCTAGTTGAATACACGGTCTTGACAGATATTATTTTCCATTACCAATCAATCTTGCTGGTGTCTTATCGGTTCAATTTTGAAGTTTAAAAAGATGATAAATGTATCAAATTGAAAGGTATAATTCCGAACATTGATTGTTTTGTTTGATGCATGTATCATATTGTGTATCTGATTGAAAGTAAATTCAACCGTGGACACACTCAATTGAACTGCTTCAATTATCACGTTGTATAGTCTGTCAAAGCAAAGAAGACATTCTTGCAAGATGGAAAAATTACTCCAGCTCGGTCAATATTAGTTGAAAAATTATCAATTTGGTCTCAAACTGTAGAAAACATTCTGATCTACAATTTGAAACCAAATTTATAATTTTTGAACTAATACTGACCAAGCTTGAGTCATTTTCCTATCTTGCCAGAATGTCTTCTTCGCCCGGACAAACTATACCTATTTTTACTATACCCTATTCACGATCACTTCGGACGTAATAAACAAACTTTTTGCGTGTGTGTGTGCGTGTATAGGTAGGTCTTCTAGCGAAACAGTCGGCCGAAGTCGAACAGCTGTAGCCAATCAACAGCAACAGCTCTCGTCTTGAGCTGTGATTGGCTGAAGTCCGACACGTCTTGTCTCAAGACTCTTGTCTTGAGGCGTGATTGCCTAGAGCTTTTTGACTGCGGCAAACCGTTTCTTATTAAAGAAGGCCTATCTTTAAGGCTGGTATCGACAGTGCGAGGCATGTGGCGCGAATGCCTCAAGGTAACTTATTACTGGAACAATATCGATCAGCTGTAGCCAATCAGAGCTATTGTTTTATCCTTTAGTATTAGTGACAAGAGTTGTGATTGTTCACAGCTTATCGACTTCGTTCCAGTCGCACCAGTAACAACATACCTTGAGGCATTAGCGGCACTGTCGATTCGGGCCTTTACACGCACACTCTAAGGCTGAGGCCGCACTGCCAGTGGGTAGAGCCTGGAGGGTGGAGGGTAGTTGGTAAATCTATAGAACATACACACCATCCACAGTAATACATCGTATGAATGGTATGTGTTCAGCCGCCATCTTGAAATTCTTAAATATGGACAACATAACCTCAAAAAACAGAATGACGTCATACCATTCTTACAATGTATAACTGTGGATGGTGTGTATGTTCTATAGAATTACCAACTACCCTCCACCCTCCAGGCTCTACCCACCGGCAGTGCGGCCTCAGCCTAAAGGCTATATCTTTACATCCTATCAAATTCAAGCAAAGAATGTCCTCCATTAACTTAGTAGTATTCTCGCTCTATATTTTCATCTAATCAAATTTAACAAAGTTTTTTCCTCAACAATTACATTATCATACCGTAGTATTTTCTATCGATCGTTGCTATCCTTTTCAATTTATACAAGGTCTGTTCAATAAGTATGTTCCATTTGTCAACCTAGGTTTGTCCAGCGACCAGCAGATGTCGCCACCGTCGATTGTCGACATCGATGACGAGATCGAGATCAAGGAGGAAATCATCGAACTGGACTCGACCGACTATGACGAAATGCCGTCGCTGAAATCGGAGCCAGTCGAGGAGGAGGAAGAGGAGCCGGAAGTGAATGTGATCGATGACGTCAATGAACCGGAAGTGGAAGTGGTGACACCAGTAGCCGACGCTGAGAAAAAAGTGCAACAGCCGATTCTCAGCCGGCCACCACAAGTGCACCGAGTGACACCAGGTAATTTATTGTTGTCTGTATTTGGATAAATTCCAATCAATTGAATATGGGCTACTTTGAAAAGGGCACCGGTTTTAATATACCAAATTAAGAGGTTTATTTAACAAAAAAATGAAAATAAATACATCAAAATGTTCATCTCACTTTCTGATTTCAGGAATGAAAAATGATGTCAGTCATAAATGTCCTCCTCTACTGCGCTGGCACGCATCAAAACTCTGTCCATGAAATTCACTATTATAGTCTGTCCAAGCAAAGAAGACCCTCTGGCAAGATGGGAAAATGATTCCAGCTTGGTCAATATTTGTTCAAGTATTATAAATGTGGTCTTAATCCTAATCTGTGATCAAATTGTTTCCTACGTTTTGAGATCAAATCAATATTTTTTCAACCAATATTGACCGAGCTGGAGTCATTTTGCCAGAGGGTCTTCTTTGCTTGGACAGACTATATCAACTTCTTTTTCGCCGATAACCCGTCGAATTTCCTCCATAAAGTCATTGATGTCTCGTGCGCCAATGACTTAAGATGACCCCAAAAATGAAAGTAACAAGGCGTCAAATCAAACGACCTTGGTGGCTAATTTGACGGGTTATCGGTGAAATGGAAGTTGAAACTTGTGGCCAGAGTTGATGCGTGCCAGCGCAGTAGAGGAGGACACATGACTGAAATCATTTTCAATTACTGAAATCGGAAAGTGTGATGAATATTTATTTTGATGTATTCAATTTGATATTCAATTTATCGTTCAAATGAACCTCTTAGTTTGTTACATCAGAACCGGCACTCTTTTTGAATCAACCTAAAGTATTAATCGGATAATCAATTCATTCATTGAAATTATTTTCAAGTATAATACCAAAACGTTTCATCATTCATTAAAAAAGATAAGGATGATTTTTCGTCCGATGCTTTGCTTTGATCGGAATCACAGTAGGCTAGAAAAGGAACCTGAATTATGGCCGTCATCTTGAACTTTAAAAAATGCTCAATCTTCACAAATTAACAATCTGGTTCGAAATAAACACTTTTAAATCTATCATAATTAATAAAAATATCAACTTCATATCTCAAAAAGAACTGTTCGAAGTGGGTGGTTGAAAACTCTATGGCTAGTCTGAAAGTAGACACCTATCTCTTGAACAGAGAGTTATAGTCTGTCCAAGCAAAGAAGACCCTCTGGCATAAGAGGAGAATGACTCAAGCTCGGTCAATTTTGGTCAAAAATTATCAATTTGAACTCAAATTGTAGGAAACAATTTGATCTACTCTTCAGACTACATTTATAATTCTTGAACAGATATTGACCAAGCTGCAGTAATTTTTCCATCTTGCCAGAGGGTCTTCTTTGCTTGGACAGACTATAGATATGAGCTCGTCTGGTTTTGTATAATTACACGAATTCCTCTGTGAGTCATTTTATTCAATATTTTGGCGTGTCTTCAAGAAGCTTCTTAGAGAAGGTTGAATAAGAAATGACTAATCATTGAAATAATACGAAAATATTGAAATTTAAATATAATATAAAAAATAAAAATATTATTTCAATATAAATCATGAAATAATATTCTGAAGAAAAATATTAGATACAACTAGGAACTGATAAATAATTTCGATTTACTATTTTTTTTATCTGATTCAAGGATAATATTAAATCATTCAAATTCGAAAGTACCAAAGAACGAAGAATTTTAAATATTGTATTGTAAAATTCATTGTAAATGTCAGCTAGATAGATAGATAGATAAATGCCTTTATTAACATTTTGTAAATACTTTACAAACGTTTTGTGGGTGAAGTTGAGGCATGCAAGCCCCCTCTTCCACTTAACCCACTCTATTCAGCTAATTCAGCTCTATTCAGCTATTATGTATTTCGCAATTATGCTATATCAAGTTATAACTTGAAATTGAAAAAATTCAACACGAGCATAATTTTTCGCTGATTTTCCAATTTTAATTGACATCTTAGTAGATTCTCTATGAATAAGGTCAACTTGGATGCTGACTCTGGCATTTTTTATCGTGTGTGTGTGTCAGAATATAAAGTCTATTGTGTAGTTAGCATATCAATAGACAATTGAAGAGGAATAATCCGATCAAAATTGTGTGTTGTTATACAGCGTCATTCACAGAAATCAGACGTTTTTAAAATGTCATAAAAAATTAAATATTTGTCTTGAAAATGATATATTAATTCAACGAGTGTTTATGTACCGATAGAACGTTTTTGAAACAACTATTTAATGTTTTATTTTTAAACTTACCACTACCGTGAATGATCCGTGAAATATCGGTCTAATTGATGACTTGAGAATGAATTTATGAAGTTTTTTTAACAAATTAATATTGAATGTTTTATTAACACATTTAAAACGTCCTACTACCGTGAATGGTTCTGTATACCGAAATATCGATCTTAATGATGACCTACAAATGGATTTATAAAATAGACTTAGCCTAAATTATACATTTTTTCGATTCAGACTGAGATAAAATTAAACCAATCTAAGAGAAACTCTGGATCAATTGCATGAAAGAGAACTGAATTTCTTATCTTCACATTGATGATTAACGAATTACTTTGAGTTCAATATTCCTTGTGAAAGTAAGCATAACTTTTTCATAATCTTAATAAAAAGTGAAAAGGTCGTCATCAAATTAATTGTAGGCTATAGTTTACTCTTCTTCATTATCAACAGTACAGTAATTAATTTTCATAAGTTTGTTGTTATTGTGATTAGGAATTGACAATTTATTGCAACGTAATATCTTTCAAGGTCGAGCCAACTTATTATTTCACTTTTTTCATCGTTATCCTAAGACATTGTAGTGTCTATTCTTTCACATTCAATGGTTTTTGAGACACTTTTTTACATTATGTACTTTCATATTTTTCAATAAATGTTATTAAAACTTGTCCCAATAGGCAAAACATTAATTTTCAGTTGATAATTCTAGTCGACAAACTTAGAAGCTTCAGTTCATCTATCGATTACTCAAGCAGTTTTGATTTTACTAGTATCAATTTATGAATTTATTTATTCAAACTTCCATATTTTAAAAAACGTTTTCTTGTTTTCATCGTCTCTGTTTTCTTGTGTTTCTTCATCATTTATTCTGCAATCTCAACTTTTGAATTGTATCATAGCATCCTTTAATATAAGGCCATGATATCAAAAGTGGCAACTATGTAGAGTAGGAAAGTCGGTCCATTTTATCGCATTGAAATCAGTTGCTTCAAGGAAGCGTTTCTTGTGTGCGTTCTCACATTTTATTTGCTACATCATAGCTATCTTAAGACATAATATTGCCCATTCTCAATTTTTTATGCTAATTTCTATCATAATCCAGTATAGGATCATTTTTCATGAAAATTATGCTTGAACAGGGTGTCTAGCAGTCGGGAAAGTCGGGAATTAGTCTTGAAATGAAATAAGGTCGGGAAAAGTCGGGAATTATCCTGGAATTTGAAGTCAAGTCGAGAAAATTCATAGATTATGAAGTAATAAAATAATGAAATAAAATAATGCGGAATTTTCTTCCGCATGTTGAGTTATTTTCATATTGGGCGGGCCTGAACTATTGTTTGATATCGAACATCGATATTTGCAAGGCAAGTGTTTTCAATTCAAAGTTAGAAACTTAGTAACGGAATAATTCCTGTGAAAATACTATGGAGTTTTAAAAAAAATGTAACTTGGGAACGGTTGATGATATAGAGTTGTCATTGGTCTCAATCTCTTCCAAATTTTAACCCCCAAAAAAATTCATGCATGAAATTTCTTCGTCCGACGCTTGGTTCGGCACCTATTTACGAAAAACTGAAATTTTGCTCCTTTCAACCCACCTCCCCTCAAAACCCGATGCTCAAAAGGATATAACTTTCTACCAAACATTGAAGGGGTTATATAGAACAAGTTGGCGTAGGAATCGTCCTTTCTCTTTGGATGATGAGGTTTGAGTGTAATTACACCATACTATATGTAAACATAAAATATCTTAATAGTATTTTTGTAGCACATCACAGTCACTTTGAAATAATTGTAATAATATATACAGGAACACTTGTAGAGTTAGAAAAAACATTTAGAAACTAGACTTAACTTACATTTTTGAGCCAGGAAATTTTTTGAACTTGGCTCAAAAATGTGATTTAAGTCTAGTTTCTAAATGTTTTTTCTAACTCTACAAGTGTCTTCTGTATATATCATTACAATTAATAGTATTTTTTATGTATATATCAAAATATACCCAATTTTAAGACATAGGATGGTATTTCTTAGATATTAAATCATATCACGAGTTGCAATGTTCAAAAATGCATAGAGAAACTTTCTTGAAAAAAGTCGGGAAAAAGTCTTGAATTTCATTCATGCAAATTGCTAGACACCCTGTTGAAAGAGAGAAAGACTAGGCCAACATGTATTATTTGTAACTGTACTCTATGGTATCATGTGGATAGATTGTACCTACGGTGCGATTTTGTCAAGCCTTGGCCTTCTATTAAAGGTAGCTATGATTGTATGCACTGACAAAAATATTTGTTTGATCCGCCAAATTGAAAAATTGTGCTACACTAAACCACTCTTGTTTTGTTATCCGTTCTTCCCTTGCTTTTTTACTTTTTTCTCTCTCCTTATTTCTCTTGGCTAAATTTGTAGTATCTTCTCTAGTGTTGGCCAGTAGACCTAGCAATCAAGCCTAGTATTGACGTGCGAAAGTCAATAAGTCGATAAGTTGATATGCTGAGAATTCTATTGAATTGTATGTCATATAGCCGATAAAAGCATGCATTCTTGTAGCTTATTCCTTCCACTATAAATATTTTTCAATATTGGGAAGTGATAAAACGCCGGTCTGATAACCAAAGGTTCAGAGGTTCAATCCTCAGGCAGTGAACAGTTTTTGACCACAACACAAGCACATGAATACAGCCAACTCGTCTTTCGGAGGAGACTGCCTAAAAAGTAGCCATCATCTTTCATCATCATACCTCTCATTACTCACGCACAGGCCTAGGAGCCCATGTGGGCATCGCAATCAGAAAAAAAGATACCTTCAAAAATTAAGCTGTAATCTTGAAAATTCTGAGTACATGATCGAAAGTCTAGTTAAATTTTCCGCTGCTAGAAAAATGTTGTGTAAGTTTATGATAAGTTTAGTTTGTTTGCAGTGGCATCCAGTTGATATTGGACTCTGAAGCAGTCATTAACCTAAGCTTCCGTCAACAAATGTAACTGAACAACCATGTTCCTACTCAGAATCTTCATCAACTTCATTTTGAATTCATTGTTATTGGTCAATATTTGTAGTGAATTGAACTTGACACAAGAACGTTTGATTATTAATCGACTGATGTAAAATTCAAAAGAATTCTGAAACATGCACGTCAGTACTAGGCTTAATAGCTTACTGGTAGACACTATTGTCCTCGTGAACTGAAGTATTTAGTACTATGTTTCTACAAATTCTTTCTTTTCTCTTGATTCACGGCTCTCAATTAGTAATAGAATTATAATGATACACAAATAGTAATAAATACTGAATCGCTTTTGATTAACGGTCAAGTTCAAGAGCGTTTATTGAATGAATGATAAGATTGTGGAAATATTTTTAAACAAAGTCGTGATTTTGTTGTGCTTGCGCTCTCTCTCTCTCACACACACTCTCACTCTCTCTTTCTCTTCAATTATTATCATCACGCTTATTATAGACCTATTTATCATCCTTATTTGAATCATCAGCGTTTAGTTTTGATAAATCATGCTATTTTCTCCTAAACAGAATATGACTTTCTATTTTACTTTCAAAAATTATGGTCTAGTGGGCCACTATTAATTTTATTTCAATTTTTAAGTAATGAATTTCATTTTTTCAATGCTCCTGTACCTAGTTAGTTCCTTAGTACTCTTCTACCTTTGTTCTATCTATACCAAGCATATTGATCAATAAAATTCTGAAATTCTTGCTCAAGAACTTTGAGGATTAATGAAAAATTTAGAAAGAAGGTTGAAATTTGGACTTCGAGCTGCACAACATTGATATTTTCTTTCATTACATTCAAATTTTTAAAATTGAAATAATTATTGCTTTCTTTCAGAATGTAACTCAAATAATTGGATTAAAGTGAAATTTATGTAAAATTTGGCAATATTTGTTCTTTCTCTGATAATTAGAAAAATGTTGTAAATCTCATGAAATTTGAGTATCATTTCTGATGAATCTATGAATAAAATTGAAATATGGTATATGAAGTGCACAAGATTAATTCATATTTTCTTAACAGTCACATGTAGTAATTGAATTTTTAAATCATTAAGGTTTTTCGCAATTTAACACGAAAAATCAGCTTTCATTTTGCTTGAAACCTCCAAAGGCATGTTTACACAGGAAATATTAGATAGAGAGTCTCAACAATGGTTGATACGAAAAGGAAGCTCCTTGACTCGAGATGTTTGTAACTATGGGAAAATGACTCCAGCTTGTTTAATATTAGTTCAAAAATAATAAATTTGGTCTCAGATTGTAGGAAATATTCTGCTCTAAAATTGGTGACCAAATTTCCTATTTTTTAATCAATATTGACCGAGCTGGAGTCATTTTCCCACAGTTACAAACATCTCGTGTCAAGGAGCTTCCTTCTTGTATCAATGATTGTTGACACTTCCTAATATTTCCTGGATAAACATTGCGAACTTTTGCGTTTTTAAGCAAAAAGAAAGCTAATTTTTCGTGTTAAATTGCAAAAAACCTTGATTCAAAAATTCAAATACTGCATAAAATTTAAACTAAACTCATTTCCCCATCTTGTCGGAATGTCTTCTGTGCTTGGACAGACTATATTCATGTGGGTTAGGATCATATTTTATTTATTTATTCAAGAGATTACAATGAAGGGTAAAACACAGACAATACAGTCCAAACCCTTCTTTTCCCAAATTTAGATGAATAAGCTTAAAAAATATAGGTTATATTCATTCATCTGACAAATTTCAACTAGTTTGTTGTCTATTTTACATTTTCGGGAATGTCTGTCATGAAACATTTCTGTATCAAATCTTTCCCGTGTACATGGTTGGACACTCTCTCTTGATATATGACTTTGATTGGGCATAATATTGTTGTTTATATTGTACTCGTAATAGTGTAATGTACATTATTATGAACAGAGTGTTTCCAAAATAGACCAACAAACTTCTCAAGCTGATTCCTTATACCTTCCAAAGTATTGCAGGCGTCACAAATTGAGGTGGTTGACGAATGACTTGTATCAATTCCCAGCTCTGTCAGGACAGTATTAAGCTGTCTGCAAGAAACGATTTTGCTTAGGCAGCTATTGGCTCGATATGCTCTTGCAAACCGTTCGCCGACTGTCTTAACAGAGCTGACCATTGATAACAGTCATTCATCAACCGCCGTAAATTTTGGTGTCAGATATAGTGGAAAATGTTTGAATTTGATATTCCCTGAAAATGCTTTGTTTCCAAGATAGCAATGGCCGAAGATAGAACATTTTTCATCAAGTCTTTAATTTTATAATATTCCAGAGGCTTCATCAAAGCACTTAAATGATCAATTCCCTCCTAAAACCAGCTGATAAATTCAATGGAACTAGTTATAATAATTTTCTATCAATGAAAAGTTTAGAATAATCATTACTCAATCTTGAAATAATGGGCAAATATGCTAAAAACCTGATTTTCAAGTATAAATGTATGTAGATTGAAAACCTTATCGTGTACCGGTTTTATAAATCAAATAATATTGTGGAAAATTCAATTCTGAAGAAAACATTACCAGAAAGTTTTAGACCTCCAAAACTCCAGCATTTAAAAGAGACACATGCTAGCACATTTTGTCCATTATTTCAGTAATCATGGAAGTTACAAACTTTTAACTAGTCCCATAGACGTTCTCTTCTGATTTTACATGGGAATTGCTCTCTTATGTACTTCTCAAGCCCCTGAAATGATGATGAAAAATGTGTTATCTTGATAAAAAGCATTTTCAGTTGTATGCCCAATGGAACTTTCTCACCATTTGGTGTAGAGAATCAATCTGAAAATTCTGGCATCTTCCTCCTGAAACAATCTGCATTGTAGTATTGTAAAGTAGCCCTACCTAACTGTATATTGTTATGCCGATTGAAATAGTAATAATTTTTGATTGTTGAACAGTTGTGGACTACCAGGCTAAGACGGGAGCCACGCGAGTGAAGCCGATCGGTGTTACCAACCCCAGCCGACATGTGCTGCGAGTCACGCCCATCACGGCTGCCAACCCACGTTCAATACTCATTCCTGTCAACGTGAAAGCAGGTAAGAACTACACCAGTACTTCACTTTCATCAAAAGAGAGAAAACGTCGATTTAAGATCACATCTTTACCTCATTCACAATGATTTGAGACAAGTAAACAAACCAACTCAGGGTGGCTACTGTTGCGATGACAAACCATAGCAACGATACGACACAGTGCCGACGGAAAATAATTACCGACACATACGCATTGCCAAAGCTATTACGTGTCTATGCTACGTTGTTTATTGATTATTGTTTGTCGTGGTTAAGGTATCCCCATACTTACACGCAAAAAAGTTGTGTATTTTGTCTCAAGTGATCGTGAATAGTTTGGGGCTTGTGAGTGTCATGTGTCAATAGCACAATAATTATTATGATGAATGTTTATTGTTTAATGTAGATAATTGCAGTACTTATGAACAAACTTGTTATAATACTGAATTTGTGCAATGGCTGTTACAATAAAAAGAATCAATTTCAACTTACATAAGATACAGCTTAGCTATTAGCTAAGATTATTAACTATCTAAGATGAATTAGTTATGGTACATTCTTTATCATTGTTCGATATGTATGAAAAGTGCCTCTTAATTGTTTTGAAATGTTTTATTTTCTTTGTTTCTCTAAATTGAATCAATTTGTTATAGGTACACAAACGGGTGTTGGATCGATGGGGGGAGGTGTGCGAGCAATCAAGATAGTGAACACGAATGGGGGGATGCGAGGGGGAGCCACAATCCGTGCCACCAAACAGATTGCACGCGTGCTGCGCGCAGGAGCAGCGCCCCTGGTGGCCAGAACTTCAACTAGCAGCGATGACGAACCGGCTAGCATCTATCCTAGGCTCCAGTTGACTGGTGAGTTATTCGCCCAGGCCTCAATTTACTTATTGTGTTTATTTAAATAAAGCGAAGTTGGTACTCGCATGTCCTTTCTTACACTTAACATTGAATGTAGTCGGTCCAAGCATGGAAGACATTCTGGCTAGATGGGAAAATGACTCCACGGTTCAACTGCCTTTTACTTTCATACATCCAATTACACAAGACAATTCAATGATAATTGATGAATTGTATTTTTTAAGCAACCTGTCAATTTATCAAAATTTGATGTAGCTTATTGAATATATCAAACTGAGAGGCGATCGAACCAGAGAAATAGCTGAGGAGGTTTTTTCGAATTTTACAGTTATTTCTATATTGTAATATGTAAATCAAGTGTTTTTCATCCAGCGCGGCTCTGGGAGAGTAAATATAGTTAGAGTATCTACTATTTCTCTTGCAAACTTTGTTGAGTTAGTCAGCCTAAAACTAGATTGTGTATTATCTCAAGATTATTCACAATTCTTACACTAATTTCTGGTTCAGGAATAATGTAACAATCTGACAAATTTCCAAATTCTGAAGAGTACATTTGTCTCTCAAGTATTGCAGATAATTTTGATAGTTGGAGAACAGTGTACATCATAGTGATGTTATTAGGCAACTAATATTTCAATTTGAATTTCATATACAAATTGATATGTTGAAAATGAAATAACTTGATATCATACTTTATTGTCCATCTTGAACAATTTTTTTGTATATGTTCCATCCAGTATCAGACATTAATTCATTGCCACAGGTTCACAAATTCAAAAGTTTGGTATTAAATTTTGTGTATGAATTTATCATTTATAATTTGTCCAAGAGATTACAATAAGATTGGAACACAAATTCCAAAAGTCTCTTCTTTCCAATTTTGATTGAAATTAAAAATAAAGGAGATTATCTTCACACTTGAAACTCGAATTGTACACAAATTTTGACTTCTAAAGCTGAAAAACTATGACACATCAATTTATAATTTGGAAATTTGTTATACTGTTTGAATATGATTGTTGAAAATGAAATATCATACTTGATTGGGCATCTTGAACCATGGTATTTTATGTATGCTGCCTCATTTCATCATTACAATTCCAAAAGTGTGGACTAAAATATAGTGCATGAATTTTCAGCTGAAGAAAAGCGTCTAATGATCAAAGAAGGCATATCACTGCCTTCACACTACCCACTCACAAAACAGGAGGAGAGGGAACTGAAAAGAATCAGAAGGAAAATCAGGAACAAGATATCTGCACAAGACTCCAGGAAGCGCAAGAAGGAGTATGTTGATGGCCTTGAGGACAGGTGAGTGACTTTAAATCACAGATACTTTATAATTATTGCTATTGCTGTGAAACACTTTATAACAGTGTGCTGAAATAAGAATTTTTCTTGTCAGATGCCAAACTTTCAAATTCTAATGAGATTTAACTGGAAAATTTGACAAACTTTTTCCAAAGTAACAATATTCTAAAATTAAAAATAGTCTCTTCACTTCAATATTTTGTGTGAAGTGTTAATTTTTGCAATTTGTCTTTTTTCATGAAACCAGCTGCTGAAATAATGTACAAAAACTTTTAGATTGATTATAATAATGGTTAAGATTGAGTGAAGAAATCAAAACAATTGAAAACTTGATTAGAATTTAATAAACTCACATGCTTACTCACTATGAGTACTGCTGAGAAAAATAATAATAATTATGATTATATTAGAAAATCACTCTATTGATTTCTCTACTAATAAAACTCAATTCAAATCCACTTCATTGTTCTTTCAATAACTTGCCTGTATGAGTTTCTCCTAAAAATCACTTATTTTTCATTTGTTTGTTATTTGCTTGTAATTTTCATAAATTACATTCCCCACATTATTAAATAATTTAGAGAGAGAATTTCTCATTTTTTGATTTTTCAATTGATAATGGAAGTAATAATTTCAATAAATGAAAATTAGAGCTCATAGCACCCTTATACTGCATTTATTCCAACAAGACTTGATTTTTCTTGTAGGTAAGAGTTTTCAAAACAGTTTGAAAGGAACAAACCACTTTGTGTTAGAATGAATAATAGGGTAAATAAATAATTTAGGGTGCTTTAATTTCTAATTTTCATTTATGCTCTTTTAGTAGCCAAAAAACAGTCATCATTGACATTTTGTGGTTCTTTCCTCATTGCATTTGTGTAGGTAGTTGTATATTTAATTCCAGCATTTCAAAATGACAGCAAACAAAATTTTGCAAAAAAACTCTGATGCATTTAACCCTCACCTGTCCCATCTTTGTAGTCCATCTACCTGAGTGTATATGGTCTCCTTACAAAGTCTGTACAGACTCATATACAGTCTACAAACTCAACAGAGACTATGACAAAGAAAATGTCTACATTTCACATTATAGAAAGTCTCCTTATATATTTTTCACAGACTCATATACAGTCTAAAACTCAACACAGACTATGTAGAGGAACTATGTAAAACTGGAGACAGTCTCTTTATTTAGTCTGTACAGATTAATATACAGTCTACATACTCTATACAGCTCTACACACACTATGTAGAACGACTATGTCTCCTTGGTATGAGATAAATAATGAACACTTAGAATTACAAAACAATGAATTGAATAGATGATTCTTATTTTAATGTGCATGTGCTTTGTGACAGAGTAAAACAGTGCACTGAAGAGAACCAAACACTGATGAAACGTCTGAAAACACTGCAATCACAAAACCAAACACTGTCCGCTCAGCTGAAGCGTCTGCAAGCAGCGCTGATCTCTTCCAACAAGTGTGGTGGCGCCACTGTTGCCGGAGCCACTAGTGGCACACAGCAGAGTGGTGCAGCTTCCACAAGTGGCGCCCACGCGCAGCCGGCCACCTGTCTGATGGTGTTGATGCTGTCGCTGGCTCTGGTGATGGCACCCAATCTGCGGCATCAGCACAATGCTACGCTAGCAGCGCGTGATTTGACCAATGCGGTCGAGATTTCTGATGCAGCCGCCATGCATGGTCAGCATTATAGTTTCTAAGTACAGTATAATCCGTCCAAGCAAAGAAGACTCTTTGGAAAGATGGGGCAACAACTCAAGCTCGGTCAATATTGGTTCAAAAATAATCAATTTGATCTCAAATTGTAGGAAACAATTTGGACTACTGTTGAGACCACATTTATAATTCTTGAACAAATATTGACCAAGCTGGAGTCATTTTACCATCTTGCCAGATGGTCTTCTTTGCTGGACAGACTATTTATATAGTATGTCAATGGCTCAACAGCTCATGAAGGACTTAGGCCTACTAGCTGCTTGCCAGATTCATACTCACTTCACTATACAGCAGAGGTGAATAATCATAAACCAGGATACAGGTAACATGTGGTTAGCATGTTGATCCTCTCAACCATAACCTAGCTTCTGTAACCAAGTTACAGTGCAGACCACCTTTGATTAACATCCATTTGATCAGCTAGAGTGTAATGCAACAATCACTTTTCCTCCAGAGACAGTAGTACAGTAATTCAACACATAGAAATCTCAGTACAGTAAAACTACAAAGGTTGAGTAGAATATGAAATTATTAGATTATAAAATATGAGCTACAACCTTCAAGGGAATGTTTTTCAATCATTTATACCTCTATAATTCGCAATTCCCTATAATTTGTAGTAAAGGTTTAGTCCCTTGGAATAATTTTCCATATTTTATAGCTTTGACAATTTATAATCTTTCCTGATTTGTAATAGAACTTTTGTCCCATCAACTAGAAATATGAAGTTCTACTGTACATTGAAATAGTATATTACATAATGAGTGTGGAAAGAAACGAATAATTATGTTCTCCAAACGAGCGGTACGCGCATAATTATGAGTTTGTAAACTTTTCCACACGAATTATGTAATTAACTCAAGTCAACATAACCTCAACACAACACTTTAGCACAAACGAACACACTGAACTGTCATGGCGGCTCGTTCGACTCGTTTATTCATACGTTGGAGTTCGGGAAAAACAGCTGGGCTAGTTTTTCAGTGCCGTAATTATCATCGTGATGATGACTAGTGCTGTAATAATCATCAAAATGATTATTCCCGCATTCAGAACAGCTGATCTTTGATTCTCCTGTAAACGGCAATTGAAAAAGATCTAATGCCAAGTGTACCTGTTTACCTCTGTTGAGTAGTTGTGAGTGTGATATTGTAGTAGTTATCCATATTAAATTAAAATGAGATATTTTCAAACCAAATATTTATTAGAAATAAAGATACCAGTTTGGGTTGCTTCACCATTATATATCTATGGTAAACTGGACTGGAGTTCACCAGAGATTGATAATGGTGTACCTAGCAACCGAAGCCGGTATCTTGATTTTCTAATAAATAAATCTGTGGTTTGACAATATCTTATCTTTAATATGTTCACAAGTGATCAAGTATGCCATGTACAGGGTCCGACAGAAAACCTCCCCTGTAAGAGAAGCTAAAAAAAACAAAACCAAATAAGGTAGGGCAGTTTTATTCATACTAATAAAAATTACACATTCTCCCATTTTTCAAAGTACCATTAGTCTTTACTTTTTTAAATAGAACATTCCTTAAATGCCTTCCTTCACTGTCGATACACTGGCTGAGTCTCTCCCTGAAGTTAATCATTACTCTTTAAGTCATTTCCGTTGGAATAGCTTCAACCTCTTGAGTAATTGCTTCTTTCAGAGCTCGTAAAGATTGTGGACGTTGTTCTTAAATTTTTTTTTAAATAGCCCCAAAGAAAAAAAATCACAGGGCGTTAATTTCAGCGATTTTGGGGGCCAGCCAATGTCACCACGCAATGAGATCCCATGTCCAGGAAAAATTTCTTCCACCAATGCCAGTGACTGCCGCGCTGTGTGGGCTGCAGCACCATCTTGCTGGAACCACACGTTCTCTATTTCACCAAAAAGTCCCCTTAGTTTCGATTGGAGAAATTCGCGGAGCATGGCACAATAGCGTTCACTGTTGACGGTAAATTGCTGTCATTTCCTTCATAAAACGTAAGGACCGATCACTCTGGAATTGTAAACAGCACACCATACTGTTACTTTAAGTAACAGTAACAGCTATGAAGTGGCCGTTGATGAAGTTCTTGGGAGTTGTGTTCACACCAGTACCTGCAATATTGGCAATTCACTGTTCCGAATAGGTGAAAGTGTGCTTCACCAGAAAAAAATCACAACATCTTCGATCCGCCATTTTCAATAAAACCTTCCTCTACTAACGCACGATGTTTACCAGACCACGCCATGGTGTACACTGAAAACGGCACGTAGGCAGCTACTCAAGAACGCGCCCCCCATCACTCTGGTCCTTTTACTGTCTGCATCACGTTACTTTGTAATTGGGGAGTTTTTTTCTGCCGGACTCTGTACATGAAAAAAGATGGATTAACAAATTTACAAGAAGAGTGCTCCTTAGAATTCTTCATTTTCTGTGTATAAATACATTGGTAAGCAAATCCTAGAATATTGCAGTCATCATTGTTAACCTAATCTTGAAATACTCGTACAACCTCTTATTATCCATGTTACTTCAACTAGAAGTTTTGCTGCTGTATAGTGGAGCGAATATGATACTGGCCCTTCATGGGCTGCTGAGCCATTGACAAACAAACAAAAGCTTTGTTTAATCCATCAACTAACTCAAATGAAGCACATTATAATAAATGCAAGCATAGCCTGATTTAACCATGAATCAATTTATTTTTGGTTTAAACTGCTATTGATGATATGCTGGGCCATGAACATGGAAATTTGCCCATTTTATAAATGACAAAATGCCACATCTGAAATCAGAGTTGAAGGAAACAAAAATAATTATCAATTATTATTTTTGAGAGCAATAATCGCTCTCTTTTCCTTGTATTTTTTAAAACAACAAATTTTGTAGGGCTACTGTATAATTTTTGCATTTCTAGTATACTTAATTGTGTATACAATCTGTACAATCTTGAAATTGTGAATCGAATCTTTTTTTCTCGTTTCTTTGTGTACACAGAGCATTATGAAAATGCATTCATCAATCATTTCGTACTAATTAACCCATTGAGAAAACACATTGTAGAGAACATACTAAATACTACCTTTCAAAAAGATTTAACATATTGATTGATTGTCGTCCTATGGTGATAGCTCATATCAGTGCTTTGACTAGAAAAATACTTGATATTGCCATTTTGATGATTCGGAAAAACCATGTGCCCGTTTCTTAATTTTTTTGTAATGATTTATATTTGATGACCCTCAATAGTTGAATAATGTAATGCTGTGATGAAATATTGAAACGTTCACCTGATTTTTCCAATTCATTAAATGGTAGTGTCGTCATTATCTCCTCAATATTACAATTAAATGTTCTTTCTATGTTACAAAGACTGTTTAATCAGAGTGTGTCTATTGAAATTGAATCTAATCACTTTGAGTGTATCACTATAGATACCCTTGATCAGTCTATTATTAAAATCAATACACAATACTTTTTGACAAACTCGACTCAGATTTACATTTAAATGAAACACAAATCGTATCTTATGCTAAGATATTTTCTCAATTTTATAATTTGCCCTTGTCAGTGTTTTTTGTTTCCAAACTTTGAACCTTTCAACGCAAAATCAAAAGTGAAGAGTCCTTTTTCAATGTTGGAAAAGTTATTTTAATGTTGTTTTTATGAAAAGAAGTTTTAAAAATAAGCTAATAAGTTCAATTGTGCATGAAATTCCACATCAGAATCCAAAAGTATGGTATCCGGAAGTTGAAAATTTAATCTTAACATTCTGTTATGGAGCGCTTCACGCCAGTGGTGACACTGTGATTATACAGTTTCTTGTGATCATACAGTTTCTATACTTGATTAACCTGTAGTACATTTTCAATTCTTAGGTCGTACACGTTCACTGCTGTTCTCCAAACAGCCAGAACTGGCATCAGGTGACTCGCCAGTAGTCGATGCAGGCGCTCTCATCTCTGACCTCGAAGAGTTGCTCAAGTTCAACAACAACAACCAGAAACAGCTGATCGGCGGCGGAAACGATCACGACTACACTCTGTCGTCGTCCGGTTTTGTCGGACACCACACTCTATCGTCTTCCGCCGAGCGCACTCTGTCGTCGGCTAGTTTAGTCGCCGACAACACTTTGTCGTCATCCGGCAGGAAGCGTCCGCTCAACTACGTTGTGCCTCCGCTTGACGACGACTGGCCGACGCCGCCTAGAAAAAAATCGGCCGTTGCCATGGAAACGGCGGCGGTGAACAACTCCAGAATTGGCGGGAAAAGCGAGGTGGTTGTAAGAATCGCTGGTAGGGGTGTTGGTGTTGACGGTGATCGCTTTTGATGATGGTAAAAAAATAATTCCAAGTTTATTGTTTTCTTTGTCACTAACAACGTGAGCCCTACAACAAACTGTATTCCTTCGCAGTTATTCAAGCTACGGTCGCACTGTTAGGTTTTTACTTTTTCTTAGGGTGATGCCCCCATGTGCTCTCAGGCTTGTGTGTGGGCAATGAGAGGGATTTAAAGAATCACAGAGCTAGAATACTATTACTATAATATTGTATTCTTGTATCCGTGAGAGGGGTGATGTTTAGAGATGACGAATCCTTTCCAGGCAGTCGGGAACGACGGCTTCTCGGAACATACAATATCCATATTAATCATATGAAGTATATAGGTTTTAATCTCCAGCTCTCAAAATTTGTGAATAATTTCAATTTTACGAGTAAACACAGCCTTTACTATTCTATAAATAAATCAACTTATCAAAATTAGGAAGAAGAGACGTTTTAGACTTTTGGTATGTGTTCCTATCTCCTAAATGTATTATAATTTCGTAAATGAATGATGTAGTGTTGGTGGTTGAAGCCCGGTAAGGTAGGGAATTCAGCTGGCTGGTTTCATTCGCCTTCCACCAACTAATCAATTCAATATTTCGAGGTTATGAAATCAATATTCAACACATCTAAAGGTTGCGTTGTCCTTACTTTCAAGATGATGGCTGAGTGCCTGGTGTCTGTCCAGCAGTGCGGCCACAACGTTTAAATATGCTCAATTGCTTTGTGAGCGTTTTTCAGCGTCAGCAATAATTGAGTTTGTACGCATGCGCAACTCAGAGCGAGTTGAATCAGTGAGGCCCTTTTATTCCTTCCCTTGAAACGTCAGGGCTCATGTTGTCAGTCCCGACCAGTATTTGTCATTCACAGTCGCAATAAGGGAACAATATCAAAGACAACCTTCAGCTAAATTTTGAAACACGGTTGACAAACGTGATATTTTTGCCAATTTGAACTCTAATTTAAAAAATGTTGTTTATTATTCTGTGACTGGAAATTTATTTGTTCAATCAGGAACATAACATATTTTTGGAATTGATTTTGAATCAAAATTTGAGAGAGAGAGAGATAGTAAGGGCTAAGCCTATTCTCTACTTCCAGAGTCATTCTGTTGTTGGAAGTATCAACAAATCAGAATAATTTATTCATTCAATTAATACAGAGGTGATTACAACTTGCATAACGCCCAAAAATGTTCTTCAACCAATTCTTACTAATGAAATATATGAATAGATTTATAACAAAAATTTACATCGAAAAAACATGTAATGCATAAACTAAATAATCATTCCCGGTTTGTAAATTTGAAACATTCTCTCGAAAACAAGATTGAGCTATCAAGAAGGTGGCAAGCTTACAAATATGTTGAAATTATGGAATCAAATCACCATTGTGATTGCAAACATTTTGTGTTGCAGATCCAGTATGTTGCGTTCTAGGGTTCGAATCCCGTTCCCTATGAAATTTTTGTCTTGTTACCCATGCACAAGTAATGTACACATGTGGGCATCGTAAGCAGCAAACACTTTGAACGTGCTTTATAGAAATGAATAATTTGATTTCATTTTCAAAATCTGATATGAAAATTTGATCACAATTTCAAATCAGGTTTTTCTAAAATTGTTGGAGAAATACTGTACAATAGCTTCAATTTGAGGAAATAATTACTGATTATTCAAAAGCAATGATATCATGTAAAGTCACAGTGTATCTCAACTTAATCTTCCGACTAGTATAATACTATCAACATTCAATATAATAATAACAACACTTCGTGAAAGTTGTTTTATGCAAAAAAATAATTACCTAACTATGTAACCATAATTATAGTATATTTACTCTTTTTTTGAATATTTGAGAAGTACCTCTTTAAATTTCAATAGCATGTTTGATTTCTTTTTAAATTCTCATCAAGCTTTTGCGTTAGTAGTAAATTTCTGTAATAGGAACTGTAAATGACTAAATTGATTCATTTTTTATAATCGATTGCAATATAAAATTATAAAATTGTAAAATTGATTAATATTTTATAGAGGATCAACCCTTTACATTTTCAATTTGAATTGAAAAAAGCTAATATTATAAGCCATTTTCAGCAAAGTTAACTTGGAATTACTTTCATATATTTTGAGAAATGATACTTATTTTTAATGCACTTTCATTCAGACTTCCCGCCCAAAACATCTTTTTGAAGAAAGTGTAGTGATCTCAGTCTATATCACATGACCATCAAATCAAAATGGATATTAAAATTTGATATTCGATATTTTATTCTTTGAATAATACTTCAAGTTCACAGTAGAGGTATATTATAAAAAAGACAAATTTGTTATCAGATATTATGGTGTACCATATCACATCACACCTTGACTAGAATGATTTCATGTTTGGTGTTAATTCTATTTCATTTTATATGTTTTCTTTAAATAAGAGTAAATGTTCTTGTGCGAGAGTGAGTGAATGAGTGAGTGGTTTATTTTACTTTTTGGTATCTTTTAAGCTTTTAAATTGTTTTAATTGGTGTTGAACATTATTTTTCTATGTTTTTGATTTATGTGTCAATTGTTGAAAATAATTGTCTGCAATCCCAGTACAGGTATGTTTCAAATTTGTAACTTTTTAATTATAATGCATCTTTATCTTATTAAAGCTATGTTTTCAAATCATAGTTTTATATTTGCATTTAATGCTGTAATTTTCATTATTCTTTGTTTTTCCATAGTTATTGTTGAACGTACCTGTTAATTTTTCAAAAATTCTTCATTCCATAAATAATATCACATCGATATTTTAGTACAACTGTTCTATTTATAAGTAGTGTAAAACGTCCTTTATTTACATTTTATTGATTAAAAACAAATCCTTATTATTCAGAGAATTTATTTACATTTATGTGTACATAGTATATCTTGTTGTCGATTTATAAATTTTAATAATATTATAGTTGTATTGGTTGATTATTGATATTCCATTTTTTATATAGATTTGTGTGTTTTAAATTAATTTTATGTTTCAATGTTACATTAATGTCATTCAACTATTATACTATTATTGAGGTTTAGCATAAGTATCATTGGTTCATCTAGGCCTAAGATTTCTACTGTTAGTTTTCTTTTGAGAATACTTCTCATTCTTTTTTAAAATAGAGCTTGGACTTTTTTCCAGGACATGAATTCTGTGTAAGAAATTTTAATCCTTGAAAATTATGAAAATTTGATGATTCTCCTTACTTCTTGAATAAGGTTCTGGCAATGGTATTAGACTATTTGTTATTATCAAGTAGTTGACCCCAAATGATTAGTTTGTGTTACATTATTTATAAAACTAATTTAAATCCGTATAAAAAATTAAATTGTTTGAAAAGGCTAGAGTTATTTCTACATGATGGAATTTTAAAATCCAGTTTAAAAATATATAGTAATTGAACAACTGTGTACAATCTGCACACACATTAGATATAGTCTGTCCAAGCAAAGAAGACATTCTGGCAAGATGGAAAGATGACTCCAAATCGGTCAATATTAGTTCAAAAATTATGAATTTGGTATCAAATTGTAGATCAGAATGCTTCCAACGATTTGAGATCAAATTTATAATTTTTGAACTAATATTAAACGAGCTGGAGTCATCTTGCCAGAATTTCTTCGTTGCTTGGACAGACTCGATCTAATATTATCACAGGCTCCTGAACTACAATACTGCAAGTCTAGTGAGTGAGATCAGCTATTTAATTTGCAGCTCGCTCGTGCTTTTATGAATTGTATGTAAAATTCGATTATTTTTAAACGGTCTATTAGTATTGTATGCTTGTGACAAAACATTGTAAATTGTTGAAACTGGTCTCCAAGCTTTATACAGTATGTTGCATTGTAAAGCTGTTATCAAAAAGTATGGTGGATTCGTATGTTCCTTGTACATTCCAATTACTGGCTGTTAGCCAATAACTGGAAACGGACGAAACCGCCTTAATTTCTGGCACCAGCTCTACTCAAAAACCAATACGAAGATAATTTAGACGTTTTTATGTATATTTCCTATGATAATTTAATAAACCTAGAGAATGTATTCAACAGAAATAATTAGCCTTTACATTTGTCAGTATAACTTCACTTTTAGAAAAATCATTTTTACTCGAGTAGGTATCAAGTTTAAAATGTTTATTGTGCAATGTTTGCACAATTGACTTGACGTGATAGTTTATCATTGTTTTGCAAACTATTTAGACGTAATTCTATTTCATGTAGAAGAGTCATTTTATTCAACTTGCTTAACAAATTATTCTTGTTTCAATCATAACAATTTGTGAAGCGCGTTGATTAGCTACTTTCCTATTCTATTACCATTTTCTATCGATGAATTTCTTATTCTATTTATGTTTTTGTGCTTGAGTAAGAATTATTCTGTCAGTTCTATATCAACTTTGATGTTTTATTAATTATTATAAAATTCATATCAATTTGTATGTATGTGTGCAATTATGTATTCAATACATCAATTATTGATATTGATTTTTGTATGGAGGTAGACTGGTTCTAAGTATTCTTATACCGGCTTCAAACATGCAATATTTCTTATCAATTGAAATTGAAATGTTGTTATTATAATACAACCTAAGCTTGTTTTCTCACGGTTCATTCAGCAAATATTACCTGTATGCAGCCGGTATTATGAACAACTTGTATTAAGTATTTTACCTGTGCTGATTTTGAATAGCAATTACACTTTTAGAACATAGATTGAATTTTGATCGAACTATCGAACTGTGAATTTGGATTGTTCTTGTTTAATGAGATGATGTGAAGTTTTTGATGTTCTGAGTACACGAGATGTGAAATTTCGCATTCTGCATTGATTGTGAAATTTGGAACAGAAATAAACATCAGTTGAGATTGAAAATCGAAACTGCCGACGATATTAAAATGAAGATTGTTTCTTCTTCAAGTTTTAATGCTCCCTCCTCCTTCTGGTACATCCTATTTAATGAATATCACCAATATAAATGTATGTAACTTACCCTACATGATCAACTGAAAAGTATATTGAGTTTGGAATGTCGATCAAGAATAGAACTGCTAAGGGTAAACGCCCACTTGTACGACCCAGATCAAGGAGCAGCTGTAGAAACATGGAGTCATGTTGTTCAATAAGACTCATTTTTTCCATTGCTTCTTGGCAATTTACGGGTCTTACAGTCTATCCAAGGAAAGAAGACCGTCTAACAAATAGGAAAATAACTCCAGCTCGGTCAATATTATTTGATCTCAAATTGTAGGTAACACTCTGATCTACACTGTAGATCAGATTTATAATTTTTGAACCATTATTGACCGAGTTTGAGTCATTTTTCCATCTTGCCAAAATGTCTTCTCTGCTTGGCCTGTGCGCGTTCATTCTTATTATCGCTCCTCACTGAAAAAACTTCAATTCTTTTGACGTGTCTTTGTGGTTTTGGAATCAAATTATGGAGATGGATTATGGAGACTGAAGCCTATTGGGGGGTTTCTCCTCTGATAAACGAGGTAGCACCATCTTTGTTATTGTGCTGTGGTCAAAGACTGTTCCCCAGTCAAGAATCAAACTCGGGTCCTTTTGGCTATCATTTACTATAACGAGTCACCAAGTGTTCTAGTGTTTCCTCTGATAGAGAGAAAGCAGGAAATATATTTTTTGAAAGGGGAAATCTTGAACAGAAACTTTCATTATACTTAGTACAGTGGTTGGAGCAAATTCAACCTCCTATGTGAGTGTTTGTTGTATGTAACCACTATGATTATGTTTTCAAAAAATAAATGTTTTTTTTTATAAGAATGGGTCGCGCATTTCCAAACCCCCCCAAAAAACAGAACTATCCAAATAGGTTGTACTAAGTAGGCTTTATTAGCCAGTAGTTTATTGTCAATATTCTGAATTAGAAAAATACTGTAGGACACTGCTTTTGACAATAATTTCTATTTTCAATTTAAATGAGGAGATCCTCATACACCAGCAATTTTACAAAAAAACGTCCCAATTTTTAAATCTCATTTGAGTTGCGGTACTGCTGGAAATTGGTCTAAATAATAATGGTTTTACAAACAGTCGAATTATTTGTGAAAATGTATAGAAAATGGATTGGTGAAATAAAGATAATTATGTAATCAAATCTTAGATTTTATAATAATATTGAAAAATATAGTCTATGATTGACAACTCATGGATTATAATTTTTACTTTTTCTAATCAATCGCTAAACTTGAGATGTAAGTTATGTAACTTATTTATTTCATATCAGTGTCTTCACTAGCTAGGAAAAAGAAGTTAATTTATCATCTCAAGTAAATGATTGAAACTATGAAAATATAGGAATTTTTCTCAAACCGCAGAGCTATTCAAGAGGATCGATTAATTCGCGCACTATTGAATTGAAGGCGGTTCTATTGAAAGTGGGATAGCCGGTTTTGAATATTATTTGAAAAAGAATGATCCTTGAATGAGATCAAGTATTACAGACCATATGAATTTCGTTTATGTTCCTTTGTTTGTAAGTCTTAGCATAATTACATTTTCTGTTGAAGAAAAATAATAATACAAATCAAAATAAGGTACTATTTTTTGCCTCTACACAACCAGTACGTCATTCTTTCTGTATGCCTTTGAAATATCATGTTCTTTAGTCAAGTATGTAAGTACGTCATCGAAACAAAAAAAATGTTTCTAAAATCGGTTAAAGGATTGAGAAAACTCTTAAAACTAATTAAAATGTCTATTTCAATAGAAATAAAACATTGTAAAAACCAATCTACGTGTATAAATCATTTTTAGGCTTTTGAACCCGATAACTTTCCAATAAATTTTTTCGTAGCAATCTCAAGATTCAATCACAAAAAATTAGAAAAATCACTAGATTCACAAAAAAATTCTCAACAAGATTAGTTCTACTGAAATTTTTAATATTTTTATAAACTATATAGCGTGTACTATATTTTCAAAATGATGATGTATCACTCCGCTGCGCATGTTCTGTTTCTCCAATCGTTGAAGAAGGTCAGCCATTTCGATCTTCTGGTTCTTATAGCCTATAGTTGTTTAGACAGACGCTTAGAAAACCGGCGCCTTGTTATTCTTTGTTCTTGATTAAAATGCGAGTGAAGAACGAAATGGACGAAGACGAACAAGGGTAAGTCTAAGTATTCGATTGAAGTAACTATTTTTCTTGAAATTGACGTTGTATCACATATTCAGATTAAGAACAAAAATGATTTTGCCTCGGTGTCCAATGTACGCCATTTTTAATTTCTCTAAGTAGGAAACTGACAATTTTAAGCCGAATGTTTCTATTCCAATTTTATTTCTCATTATTTACCTATTTATGATGACACGTTTGAACTTGGTTTAAAGTTATAAACTAGTCACTAGCTATCTTAGTCGATTTGTCACCTCTGTTTACCATCTAATAGCAACTAGGCCAAGGAAGAACGTGGACTCTTGGCATAGGCAATAGAAGATAGATGTTCCCCTTTTATTGTATTATTTATATTATACTCAACATCACATCAATTCTCTTTCAAATTAATTTTGTTTAGTCTTTCGATGTCTGCTTCCTTGATGTAGGCTAATTGTCATATTGAACTCAACTCAACTTAGGCTAGCGCTTGTCTTCCTCTCAAACAATTATTCATTCAAGGAATTTGCTCTACATAATCTAACATTCAAACAAGATTCATTTGCTCTTGAGAAATTCTTTTTTTTTTTGTATTGTTTTATTATATTTTGTGGTGTATCTGTTCGGGACTGGATGATGGATAGGCATACAATCACACAATATGTTAGGCTACATCGGTATCCCTGTCTAGGCCATTAAGAGGTCAGTTCAGTTCGGTAATGATTCTTCTGGATATGATCACATTATGAATGAGTAAATGATGGTTTCAAATCTGTACTAAGTTGGATTTTTATTTTCTCTGCTCATATTTTTTGAGTAACCTAGGCCTAGGTACTACTACTAGGAGTAGCCTGAGTAACCTATGTTGGTTGGGTTGAATCTACTTTGGAATCCTTGAGTAATCTTACTTTGTGTAAGATGAGTTTCTAATGCAATATAAGATGTATGTAGTGATTAATATTTTATTTATAACTGGTTTGACAAAATTTTGACTATCATCTTTGAAAAAATATGTTAACTTTATTATTTTAAGCTTATTTGCGATGTAGGCTAATGAAATTAACTCTTCAAATCGAGAGTAAATTTATATAAATAGTTTTAAATGGTTGTAATGAAGAGCGCACTAAAATTTGATGATCAAATATGTGTGCCCCTGTACGAACCAGTTTCTCGTTTTTGTGATTTGTGAAGAACCAAAAAATTGTCACAAGGTTATATGAAATCATCCGTTACTATTATTCTACATAACAATACAATATTCACAATATTCTAGTTTGTTGATTTATCCGTTGTTAAAATTGATCCATTCTTGTGATGAATCTTGACTAAATTGAATTCTTGTCCAAGCTTATTTCACCTGGTTCCTTGGCAGTTCTTTCTTATAATTTTGGAAACCGATATTAAGCATTGAAATTCTGATGCCGGGTTTTTCCAAGTACACTCAAACTTGAGAGATCCTCAAATTTTGATAGAACAGCTGACGTTTTCTATCTAAGTATTGAAAATGTTAACTGATGAATGTAAACTTGAGTGTCCCTCAAGTTTGTGTGCTTGAAAAACCCGGGAACGAGAGACTTACAAATATGATGGATCTGTACGAATCTCGTTCAAGTTTCTGAGTTTTTCGAGGCTTTCTAGTGTAAAATAATGTTTATGTTTTCCAATGTAGGCTAACTCAATATAAACTTGAAATCATCATAGTGAAGTGTAAATTTTACTGTCTGTATTCAAGTTACAGATCTCATGTGCAACTTATACACTATTATTAAATCACTTCAAGATTATACATTCAAGAAGATGCACGTATCAAATCGGACGATTCCTTTCCAATAATGATACATGATGTAGGCATTGAATCTAGAATCAATAAATTCGTTTCGCATAAAATAAGACCTACCTTTACACGCGCACACATACCCTAAAAGTTTGTTAATTTCGTCTCGAGTGATCGTGAATATGGTTTAGTTTGTTAAATTTATTTGCGAAATAACTACAGACACTACACATTAAACAGACACTAGACACTACAGATTAAAGTGAAGACTAATTCAAGCTCTGGTAAAGTTTGTTTATTTCGTTTCAAGTGATCTTGAATAGCGTTTAGGAAGTGAATGTATCACCTGTCCAAAAAACGAAGATATTCTGGTAAGATG
The DNA here is from genome assembly GCA_017141385.1 of Sogatella furcifera. Taxonomy (NCBI): domain Eukaryota; kingdom Metazoa; phylum Arthropoda; class Insecta; order Hemiptera; family Delphacidae; genus Sogatella; species Sogatella furcifera. The sequence continues at coordinate 8,763,973 of CM029553.1, read as the reverse complement.
GAAGAATGACTCCAGCTCGGTCAATATGAGTTCGCTTTGTAAATTATAGATTTGGTCTCAATTTGTAGAAAAAAATGTTTTCTACTATTTCACATTAAATTTATAATTCTTGAACCAATATGAATCGCGCTGGAGTAATTTTCCCATCTTGCCAGAATGTATTATTTGCTTGTTTGGACAGACTATTCACTCCGCTTTAGGCTTGTTTCACATCAATGCATGCTGGGCCTGGGTCGGACGAGGTGTAAATGAATTGTCAGGCGATTTAACTTGGTGTCGATGAATCCATTGAGTGAGAAACATCAGTCATCTCTGGTTGAACAGAGATGTGGGTCCAGAATCTCACACTGGTTGTACAGAGATTGTCCACTCACAGTGTGGCCATTGAGTGTCACATATTTGATTGGTTAGTTCGCTTCAATTCACCATACTTTTGTCAACTCTCATTAGAAATAATATTGAATTCGTATGTTGCATTGAGCTATTTGTTTCTTACAGTCTACACCTTGCAATTATCAGGATCATTTTTATGAATTTAGAGGTTTAAAAACATGAAAAGTGAAAAGACCATTTAAAATAGAAGTAACCAGTAAAGTAAGTAGAGGAGTAAAGAAGTAAACAGGAAGTAAAAGTAAAGTAAAATAGTAGAGGAGTTATTTTTAATAATGTTTCTGTTGAGAATGCGCGGTAGCATTCGACCATTTGTTGAAGAGGTGGTGAAATGATATGATTTCTGCAGACTAACTGTTATTTAATGCTTCACACAAATGACTACACTGTGAATATATATATACACTGTTCTGTAGAATAAGTCTTGAAAGACTTGGAGAAATCTTGAATTACGCACGCTAGGATCACAATACTGTATTGGAATTTCCGGTTTTCTCATTGAGTGAATGAGGTCAAAGATCGTGTGATTCTATTTTGATTGATTGTTCAGTCTAGCAGTAGGCTACTGTACTAATATTGGTGCAAGTATTTCTATTAATATTTGTCAATGGCTTGTTAAGCCTCTAATGTATTTGTAATCTACAATTACATCTACATGAACAAATTGTATTCGGCTAAATACCAATGTTGAGCAAGGTATAGTTTGTCCAAGCAAAGAAGACATTCTCGCAAGATGGAAAAATGAATCCAGCTCGGTCTATATTGGTTCAATAATAATAAACTTGGTCTCAAATTGTAGGAAACATTCTGATCTACAATTTGAGACTAAATTTATAATTTTTCAACCAATATTGACCGGGTTGGAGTCATATTCCCATCTTGCCAGAATGTCTTCTTCGCTTGGACCGACTATACTCACCTGCATAAAAACTCTTTGATATTCCTAGAACTTTTTCAGAATAGTCAGAAATTTACTGAATAGTCAGAAAGTACTGAATCGAGATATAATATTAAAAATTCATAATTACCTGTTACTTATTTATTATTTTATTTTAAATTGATAATCTTCACTGAGTCTGAAAAGACCCATAGTGGTACTAAAACAAAAATAGTGTTGTACAGTTATAGGCATTTAACTTACTTCCACAACTGCACAAAAAAGTTCAATACTGTTCGCTGAGATGTAGAATTAATTATTCCTGGCTGAAATACAAAATTATTTATGAATGATGACTCGTTCACAAACATTTGATGAGTTTCCATTGATAATCATTCCGATTTTCAACTTCAATCATGTTATTGTTTGGGGGTTTTCACGTACAAAAAATTCCCAAAACAATATTATGTTCCTAATCACATGGTGTAAAATAGTACGAACTGACTGGCCATCCATGGGTTTTATGCAGACATCTTTCGAGAAATTGTGTGTGCTAAGTGGCTTTAGTTGGTTATATACAGGAAAAATTTCATACATAAAAGTCTGTTGAATAATATTTATAAATAAATATGTCATATTGTAACAATGTCGTAAAGCAGTTGAAAATTTATCCCTATTTTCCGAAAATCTTATGTGATGCTGAAATGTTTAAATTGCAAAGTGGTATGAATTCCCATACTCTTATTGAAAAAATTAATGAGGTTAATGATTATTTTGAACCCGTTAGCTAGAACCAGAAGATAACCAGTTAGGATAAAGATGCAATTCAAATCTCCTGTCAACTCACTAACCTACACGTAAATGCGTCAACAGAAATTTAATTTCTGCTCTATCATTACATTTTGTTTCAGAAACTCTACACACTAATCATAATCATAATAATCAATTTTATGATTAAAATCAAGAAAATTCAAGCTCTTGCTTATGTTTTATTTGCATGATTTACTCATGCATCTTTCTGTTTGTTGACTTCTAAAATTTTGTTGATAAGAATTTTTATGGTCAAGCCCTTGTTGTTGTTTATACCAAGTTGCTGGTATTGGCATATTTTTTGCAAAGTGTGAAAAATTTAGGTTGTATTTTCTTGGATTTGTATACTCTGAGTAGGACGTAAGTCACAATTTTGTCAGGTGACGTGTCCCTCGCTGTATAATAGAAGTTGATTATATTTGCAACGTCTTACAATGCATTCCAAGTCAAGCTAAGTTACTTTGAATTGTTTCGTTCAAATTATTTAGACAAGTAAATTGACTCATCTATTCCACTTTCTATGACAAACTTGATAGTCCATTAAAGAAAACTAGTTGATTAAAGTGAGATATCTTTCAGTTGATAATATTGTCAGGAATTTTTGTGAAAAAGTACTTGATTAACTTGTATTTTGAAAACCAATGAATTAGTCGATAGGGATGATTAAATTCTAAGCTGATTAATTCTTGAGGGTAAGCCACCCTCTAAAATAATTTTACTACTCTTTTTTTTTAATTTTCATTCTGTTTCAGTTTTGAAAACAAATTTCACGTATGGGAAACCGATTTACAGTTAATCTAATAAAGTAGATAAGTAAATGTATTAACAAAATTTGTATAGCAGACGCCAATGAAACTGGCGGATAGGAGAGGTCTTTCACAGTTGACGCCAAAAATTAGGCGGGTCTCGTTTGCTCCTTTTGCGCTTCATCAACTGAAGTTATAAGTAATAGATGATGTTTTTAAATTAAGAGACAATAGATGTTTCACATCAGCTGTTATTAAGCTATATCACGTGCAAGAGAGAGAGACGTAACCGCCTAACTTTTTGGTCAGCTATATCAATGCTCCGTCATGACAGTAGGCGAGCAGTCAGCGAGAGCATATCGAGTCAAGAGTGATTCTAATTGAATTGTTACGCGCTCTAGGTCACTCGCTCTCACAGCTGAGAAATAAAAAATCATTCGCCAGTTTAGTAGGCGTCTGCTATAAGACTTGGGGTATAGTCTGTCCAAGCAAAGAAGACCCTCTTGCAAGATGAAAAAATAACTCCAGCACGGTCAATATTGGTTCAAAAATTATCAATTTGATCTCAAATTGTAGGAAACGATTTGATCTACTATTAAGACCACATTTATAATTCTTGAACAAATATTGATCTATCTGGAGTTATTTTTCCAAAGGGTGTTCTTTGCTTGGACAGACTATACGTTTTGGTTTGTGCGGAACGTAACGACTGTCGGCCGCAGTCTATCAGCTGTAGCCATTCACAGCTCTTGTAGTTTAAGTTCAAGGATGAGAAAAGAGCTGTGATTGACTACAGCTGATCGACTGCGACCGATAGTCGTTAGAGGAAAACCCACCTTTACATGCCAATCCTAGGAACGATGTTTTTAAAACACACATTGACAGTAACAATTGTATCGCTTAAAAGTCTCAATTAGTGAGACTTGTTGTAAATTTCTTATTAATTGGGCATTTTTCAATAGGGGCATAAAATTTTATTTTGGATATTGTCACTTTTTCTCTCTGTCTAGGACAATGGTTGAAGAGGTGGATGGATCGCTCAACTCCAATAATTCTGAGTTAGTAAACCGTTTCAATTAAAAACTGCATTATTATTAATTTTAAATTATTTATTAGATACTACTCGCAATTTTGTATAGTTTCAAAAAACCTCTCAAACAATGACAGCATTAGAATGTTGTTGCTCTATTTATCAATTCACAATTTTCTACTATTTTTATTGCTGCTCTACTGTAGTAATAAAAACTTTGATGTTTTAGTTTATTTTCTGGCTGAATCTGATATACTTGTTTATTTATTTGTCATTGAAAATAGTAGTGATGCTTTTTGGAGTAATTTCGGCAATTTCCTTGTTTTGAGATACATGCATCCTACATTTTAACATGAGCTAATGAGTTGATTGCTTGAAAATCACATAGCTTGAACACAATAGTAGATTGGTTATTGGTATCACCACACATGTAGCTGTTTGAATTTCAATTAATACCTAATTATAATAATTGATGTATCGCTCTTCCAGACCCTATTATGGTAAAATATACATTAAGGGCCCTATATGTGTGAGATTTTTATAGAATGAATTAATTGATTTTATCACTTGTTTCAAGACAATCAAGCTCTATCCAGAACTTTTTAACTTTTTCAAAACAAGTATTAAATTTGCATTCATTAATCTTCCTTAAATTAAAAATATATTTGCTACACTTGAATTCATAATATGCATATAATTTGATATTGAAGCAATTGCATGCTTAATTGGATTTGTGGAAAAATTACGCATATCGTGATGTAATGCATAAGAATTTATTATAAGCGTTCTTCTACATTGTCTTCAGTGTTGTTTTCAAGAAATTGAGGAAAATATGACAGTTTGTAAGCATTTCCACAATTTGAAGATTAAAATCCCAATTATTTATTTGGTAGGAAATGCGATATGAATGAACAGTGATTTGCTCATAATTTCTAGGCTATTCCAATATGTTGGAAATGTATTTATTCATTCAGTTATTTACAAATAATACTTGATAATAAGGTTTAACAGGCTTAAGCCCAAAACTGACCCTTTTCCAATTTAGAAAACAATCCAATTCTAGCTTATGTTTGTTGCTTATCTTTAGAAGTTACAAATTTTCACTCCAAACAAGCACTTGAAAAAAATGTCCAAAGTCAGGTTATGTCTTGTACTATAATAATATTGTTATTCACTCACACAATTTTTACTCTAAGAAATCACAAAAGGAAACTATTGATTTAGAACTAGAAAGGTTGTTTCCCAAGCCGAATTAAAATTTTGAATTGAAAAATATTCGATAAAACTTATCCAAAATCAATTTTTTTATTTTATAAGCAACAGAAGTATCTATTGATTTATCCATTTTCGTTTTACTACCTCGTAATTTCCCCTCAATGAGAATGTTTTCACGTCTCTCACTGATGAATTCTGAATATTATATTTTTTGCATTATTTCTCAATTTTCGAATCTATGCTTATTTCGACCCTGTTTTGTTCAGTGCTAGCTCTCTTAATGACTTGTTTGAGAACTGCCATGACATTGCATACATTTCCTCAGCCTGATAACTAGCTTGAACTGAATATCGTTTGTCTGCTCTCCTCTCCCTTTTTTATACACGAAAACAAGTCTCTGCACGCTTATAAAATGCTCATTTGCTAATGAGTTCAACTCAAGTAATTGATTGTACTTTCCCAATAGAAGCGAATAGGCACAGATTGAGAATTCTCAAAAAATCTCCTCTATGCTTCTTCTATCTATTATATTGCACTCTGAAATCTTGAAATCTCTGGGTTTTTACCACTTATGAAGTACATTAGAACTATAACTATCTTGTAATTATTTACTGATAAGTATTTCTGGGCCGTGTTTGATTAAAGTTGTAATCTTTCAAGTTTAGTAGTTGCAAACGGATGAAAGTCTAACCTACACGGGAACGTCCAAAGTCAGGTTATGTTCAAAACGTATGAAATCAGCTAATAATAAGTATCGATTATGTATATTATTCGAGTTTTGATAGATAAACCAAACGGTCAATAATAATCGAAAATAACAAAAAACGAACTTGGAAAAGCTGATAACAAGTAGATTAATTATAGATTGATGAATATAATTATAGATATGACGATAAACAATTGAATTTTCAAGTTGAAATAAATCTTATTGAATAATATCATTTAAAAATGTTTTCATGTTTTACTAACAACTGATTTAATGTTATTAGCATGCGTTTGACTTTCCTTCTTTTGTCAACATCGAATTTATAAAAAACACGGCCCTTAGTTTAAGTTTGTTGATAAATCTGTGCAGTCTTTGGTGAAGGTTAATAAAGACTTGGGATCCCCATTCTCTGACAGTCCGGTCGATCTTAGTCCACGGACAGTAAACTGGCAAATGTTAAAAATCGTTGATTGGAATGCCGGTTTACAGCTGTTTTGAACTGTCGGTTCCCCCCATCCACTTACAGATTTTGACTGTCACAGTCCGAACCGACCGTGTATGAGGACCCTAAAGCTGAGGCCTTACTGTCGGTGGGAGGAGACATAGTCCGTCCAAGCAAAGAAGAAATTCTGGCAAGTTGGGAAAATGATTCCAGCACTGTCAATATTGGTGTAAAAATTATGAATTCAGTCTGAAATTCCAGAGCTGAATGTTTTTTACAATTTTCTTCAAGTTTTTAATTTCAGAACCAATATTGACCGAGGTGTAGTCATTTTTCCATCTTGTCAGAATGTATTCTTTGCTTGGACCGACTATAGCATGGAGTGTGGATGGTTTATATTTAGAACATACAACATCCATAGTAATATAGTTGGTCCAAGCAAAGAAGATATTCTGGCAAGATGGGAGAATGACTCCAGCTCGGTCAGTATTGGTTCAAAATTTATAAATTTGTTCTCAAATTGTAGAAAACATACTGCATTTCAATTAGATACCAAACTTATCATTTTTGAACCAATATTGACCGAGTTGGAGTCATTCTCCCATCTTGCCAGCATGTCTTCATTGCTTGGATAGACTATACCTAAGGAACTGGGTAAACTCAGTCGCTGCCATTTTGAGTCATAGCATGTGTTGTGAACCAATAGAATTGAGGCAGAGTTGAAAGACTACAGCTGACTCAGTAAAATAACATAGCTTACTAGTATAATTTGAATTTGGCTCCTTCTACTGGGACCCAATATGGCGGTGACTGCTCGTACCTGGTATTTATAGAGCCCTAACTATACCTAGTATGAATGATATGATGTCATTCTGTTCCTTGCACGGACACTAATATGTGCTTAATATACAGCTGGTGTCTTCCACAGTTTAAAGTTATGATGTTAGGCCTAATGTATATAATATTACAAAATGTCTAAACTTCATTCCAAAATAACAAAATCACAATTATCCAGTAATATTATTAATTTCAATTGTATTGTATGAATAGAATGATGTTTTTCAAAGTTCAATTGAATATAATTTGAAATACTGGCCAAAAAGTTGTCATTTTAATCAACAAGCTGGTGTCAACAAAACTGGCGTGTGGCAAATGACTGTTGGTAATGATTGTTACTTGAAGCCAGTCTGATGGCGGTCTGCAGATTTGATCTAGCTAACACAAGTGTGACACCAATGACCACACTTTGAGTAATACTCAGTGACATCATGTAATACAATAGATTAGCTGATTTAACAAGAAAATTGGTAGAAATCACATCATTGATGTCAGAATAGTGACAATCTCGTGATTAAGAGAATTATTGGCTATTCATGGTATTGGGTTATTCTTATTTTTCTTAACCCTCTTCTGCTTTTACAGCGTAGGGTTATTATTTTGTTATTATGCCTCATTATATTTGTCTCAACAGGTCGAGGGATTCGCTTCACTGCCTGATTTATCATATTATGTCTAATGAGAGCATATTCATATCAATTTTATATAAAAGCAACAGAGTGGGATTTATGTATGAATTCCTTTCAAATGCACAATTTTCATTAGAGCTCATTCATTCTATGTCACTCGTAAAGCCCTCGATACTATTCAATGATTATGTATTGAATAATATCTCATAATTCAATGATGAATATGATCGTATGAATTGTGATACATTTCAATGCTACAAGTGGCATTGAATTTCTATATCTGCTTCAATTGCTGAGGACCAATCACAGGGCATCATATTGCTATTGATTAAAGGATTATTATAGTTTTATTTCATAAGGCTGTGGTCACTTTCAGCGAGTCTGCGTTCTAGCAGCCATTTGATCGAAAAAACATTTGGTCTGAGGAATATAAAGTTGGAACGCTAGGATGCTAACTCACTCGAAGTCGCTTCCATGGTAATGAAAGGGTTAGGATGAAGCTTAAGGTTAGAATTGTTTGCTTTTAGGCCGGTATTATACGATAATAGTTCTATGATCATAGTTGATCATATGGAAAGAGATGAAAATACGAAATCATATTTTTGTCTCTTTCCATATGATCAACTATGATCATAGAAATATTATCGTGTAATACCTGCCTTAGCCTATTTCTGATTGATTTGACTGTTTCTAGGTAGTCCCCCCAAAAATGACTGGTGAATCAACTGATTAAGAGTAACACAACATTGTTCTCAAATCTAATATTGAAATACACTTTATTAAATGAAAGTTCTTTAAAATGAAAGAAGTTCTTTTAAAAAATGAATTTATCATAAAAAAGATTTATCCAAAATGTTTCATAATTATACAAAACTAATGCTAAAATCTATCAAATGCTGCTATAATCTGCTATAAACTAATACTATAATCTTTCTCTTTTCCCAATACAATCAATACACTCTTTCAGTGTAGCATAAGCTTCATTGATAAAACATCATTTCCCAGCTGCCAGTGTTCATTTTTGGGATTTTTTTATTTGATTTTTTCTTGCCTTACTTGAATTCTGGCATAATACTGTATGAAAATAATCAATGAAACAAATTGATCTGTCCCATGTGATTTCGCCATTTTTCTGTAGTACAGTATATATAGCTGGTGCCAATAATTGAGGCTGAACTTATTAACTCTCAGCTCTGTCAGGACAGTTGGCAAGCTGTCTGCGAGAGCACATTATAATGATAGCGAATCCTGCCTTACTGATACGCTCAGCTTCATTCTATCGAGACAGAGCTGAGCATTCACCAACCAATTGTTGGCACCAGCTTTAACAAGCTTATTATGTTATAGAATCGAGATATGAGTTTGAAACTTGAAAAGTAACCAGTTCATTTCACTTCGATTTGGTTTGTCCTGTGGAAATTTGAATCACAAAAAACTCAATAATTTCGAGATAGTGTTTGAAATAATCGAAAAATAGTGTTGGGAATCATTTCAATCATTGTTGAATAGAACTAGTAGTAATTTATATTGAATTATTTGCAAGTGAGCTTATTCAATAATATTTTATCTTTTTTGTTACAGAAAACTTTTTGTCGGTGGACTGAGCTGGGAAACCACCCAAGGTGAGATTGACTACTCTTAAATTAATACATATTAATATTAATATCGGTCAATGTATAATATATTATTTGGAATAATTATAACATATAATAAATATTATATATATTTTTTATTATATATGTATATAATAGTTTATAGTAAAACATAATAATATTTTTTTAATTCAGCAACTAGTTAGAGACTAATAAGCTATTCTATTTTAACTTGGATTGATACAAGTAATTAGAGAAGGTATGACCCATTGGATCAGCCTTCTATATTGGTTAACCACTAATACATTTTTTCACCTATTAAAAACTGCGTTTGAACACTTTAGCACTAAACTAATTCGTGTGGCTTCCTGTGTTGAAATCTTCGTATCCCATGCACATTGAGCAGCTGGATTGCTTCCACGTTCACATGAAAAAAAACAAGTCAAGATAGAGCTGATGCCAAAAGTGAAGGCGATTTTGTCTGTTCCTTGTACGTTCCAACAACTGATGTTGACTGCAAATAGGCTGCGTAGCTTACTAGAGATTGGTGTTACAGACTAGTCAACTGGTCCGATTAATGGCTGGTTACAATCTGTTCAAGCAAAGAAAACATATTTGTAACTAATATTATCAATTTGGTCTCAAATTGTAGAGCACAATGTTTTCTGCAATATTTTTTAACGTTTTTAGAATTTTTATTTTGAACCAATATTGACTAAGCTTGAGTCATTTTCCCATCTTGCCAGAACGTCTTCTTAGCTTGAACAGACTATACTAGAACTTAGAATGAACATACGAAACTGCCTTAATTTTTGGCAGCAGCTATAACCATCCGGTATTTTGGTTATAAGTGTAGTTGGGTCGTTCAATAACGCCGAAAATCGGGAAAAAATTACTATTTGCTCTCTGAAAAGAATATTTACTGTTATTTTTTTATTATTTCTACTTGAAAATGCATAAACTATGCTAAAATGATCTCTAAATATTAAATAATTTAAAATAGAATCGGAATTTATGAAATATTTTGGTGCTCCATGCGCGTTTCTTGTTGTAAATCGAGTATTTAGTTTTTGTATTTCTTGAAAAACAAACGTTTTCACTATCATTTATGAAACACGGCACCGATTGCATTAATTTTGCCATGTTCAAATACTGTATGAAAATTCTTTTTTGAGAGATGTCATGTGGCCTGTGTCAACATGTTGAGAGATGTCAATTATTATACCTATGAGGCTGAATGAATCTGTTGAACCACATATTTATTAGAAATTGAGGTACCGTTTTTAAGTTCTGTACCATTCATTAAAAGGCAGTTCAACTTTCCATACTCTCTTCAATCCAGTAGGGTCCCTCTTCATTCGCGATGAGTCCGATTCCCAGAGAGGTGTAATATATTATAGAGGATTGACATATTATACATAGTGAATATATTATTATAGTTTGTCCAAGCAAAGAAGACCCTCTGGCAAGATGAGAAAAAGAGGCCAGCTCGGTCAATTTTGGTTCAAAAATTGTAGATCAGAATGTTTCCTACAATTGAGACCAGATCAATAATTTTTGAACCAATATTGACTGAGCTAGAGTAATTTTCTCATCTTGCCAGAGGCTTTTCTTTGCTTGGACAGACTATAATAATATATTCACTATGTACTGTATAATATGTCAATCCTGTCTGCAACTGTATTGAACAATCTAGGCAACCGATTCATTGGAGTGAAGAAACCACTCAAATTTCTAGGTCGAAAGTTCTTAGGTAATAACAGTTTGGTTGTAATCAAATAGATTTGCCGTTGGATACGATTACCTATTTTAATTTAGTAAATTTTGAAATAAACCCAAATTAATAAAAGTAGTTGTAAATGATTGCTCCCCTTAATGATTTGGGACGCCTATGAAATTATTCTCTAAAATTCATAGAATCTGCTATACAGTATCTATGATCTTACTTTCCTGCCCGCTACAAGCTGGTGTCAATGCCCAGTAGTGGATCGGCTGTCGGGGAGTCACTTTGAAGCCAGCGCCCAAGGAGCTTGGTTGTCGGATACGGCTCCGACAAACTGTCTCCTTCGTTCCATTCGAGGATCGGTTGACGGGGAGACACTTGATGGCATTGGTGTATTTTCAGCAGGGTACTGGTTGACACCTGTGGTCAAAATCAAGAGAAGACTGGTTGTTGGGGAGTGACTTTGACGGAAACCTGTTTTTTCATAAGAAACAGTCCTTCAATATGCTAATAAAATGAATACACAATGAAATTCCTATTTCTATCGTGTAGTGTCTAACCAGGGTAGGCATAAAATTTATGGTGAAAGATATGCTTTCCGAAACTACGCCGCTCACAGGAGTACAAAGAATTGAGTTGAATGCAAGATGGCTTGTTTGTAAACGTGCCACTAGATAGTAGCACTACCACGTATCACTAATACGTTTCATAGGAACACGTAGGTTTCATTGTACGCTGGACGCCGGCGTAGTTTCGTATAGCATTCCTTAAGCAAAATATCCTATCTGCAATTCCCATGCACTCATAACAATGTTTTAAATCTGTATTTAATTTACATAATATATCTAGATTTTCAAATTTCTGCCTCCATTGTTATCATCAAATACAGAGTTATAAAAAATGGGATTGTTGCACAAATATTTTGGAAAATCAATTGCATTGATTAGCAATACTAATACTACTACAACAGTAATAGTACAGAAGTTACTACAGAAAAAAATTAATGATAGATTGATGCTAAAAATGTGAGCAAATTCTTAAACCAATTTCTGTAGAGATTCTTCTAGCCACCCCCATTACATCCGTATTGTGCATTACCTACGTGCATGCTTTTGAGGTTTTAAAGTTTGAAACATGAGAAAGAAATGGATTGTCATATGTCTCATGGAACTTTTTTCTCTAATAATGGTGTAAAATTGGTGTAAAGAATTGGTAAAAGAATATCTAAAATTGGTGTAAAGAATCAGCCTGAGAAGTATTGATCATTCTGAATGACTGTCTAATTTTATTAATAATTCAACTGGCTAGTAGTCGATATTGCAGGAACTTTTCAATATTTTATTAATAATTTTGCTGACAAGTTGATTAATTTGGTGTTACAGACAACTTGCAGCGCTACTTTTCGCGCTATGGGGAGGTGATCGACTGTGTGGTGATGAAGAACAGTGAGAGCGGACGGTCGCGTGGCTTTGGCTTTGTCACGTTCAGCGATCCGGCCAACGTGCAGCTGGTGCTGCAAAACGGACCGCATCAGCTCGATGGCCGCACCGTGAGTACCTGACATTTGATCAAAATAGCATAGGACAAGGACGCACATCGAAGTTTGAGAATGTGTTTCTATTACATTAATGTCGGGGTTTTCCAAGCACACTCAAACTTGAGGGACCCTCAAATTTTGATAGAACAGCTGACATTTTCTATGCAAAGTATAAAAAATGTAAACTGTTTAATGTAAACAGAGGGTCCCTCAAGTTTGAGTGTGCTTGGAAAAAAATCAAGATAAGAAAATGGAGACTTGAAAGATTTAGTAAAGTCTGTCCAATAAAAGAAGTCCCTCTGGCAAGATGAGAAAATGACTCCAGCTCGGTCAATATTGGTTAAAAAAATATTGATTTGGTCTCAAATTGTAGATCAGAATGTTTGCTACAATTGAGACCAAATTATTAATTTTTAATAAATATTGACCGAGCTGGAGTTATTTTCTCATTTTGCCGGAGGGTCTTCTTTACTTGGGTAGACTATAGTAATTGAAATGATTATACGTTAAACTGTATTTAAATTACCTTTAAAACTTGACAGTAAATGTTCAAAATTATTTCCTCCACTAGTTGGCCTAATGCAGGTTCGAATAACTTTTCAACATTGACGGTCAACCTGTGATTTTCCAATCCTATACACTTCCAGTCTTGAAACATTCTTTAATCAGACGCGTTATTGTGGTGTTATTAGATACTGTGGAATTGGGAAATGCCAACCTTGATTCGTCTTTCACTCGTTTGTTAGATTTATATGCGATAGCCTATAACTTTCAATAATAACAACACGTTCACCCTTCGAAAAAAACTATAGTTGAACATACACAGACACTATATAGATTAAAGTGAATACTAATACAAGCACTAGTATAGTTGCGTCAAGCACAGAAGAGCCTTTGACAACATGGCTGCCATTCACTGCTGCCAGTAGTCGAAATGAAAATTTTAGGAAGAAATTGTACAGGCTTAGACTATTTTTTTCTGTCTCAGTTTATAATTATGTTATGATTTGTGCTATCAATTTGTAGTCAATTATTGAATTAATAAATGAATAAAAAAACATTTTCATTCGTGAAATCGATATGATTACGATTAGTGAAAAAACGGTAGTTGACTGAAGTGATTTCACCCTGGAAATTTCAGATCTGCGCATGAGTAGTTACACTCTCACTTCCCCACGCCATCTTGCAAGAGGCTCTTCTGTTCTTGGCACAACTATAATGTAAAATTGTGTATGCCGGCTCAACAATGAGTACGGTAGTGCCCACTGTTATTTGCGGGAGGGGGAGAGGAATACATCCCTCAAACTTTTATGTGCGTCTTCTTTAAACACACGTTATTTTACTTATATTCCACTGTTTGTACTGTAAAATCATAAATGGGATAGCTAGCTTTAATAAATTAAGGTCCTTGCCCTAAAAGTGGCAACTATGCAGAATAGGAATGTTGTATGCTATTTAACCTAAGAATTAGGTTCTCTTCAACTTCCATCTATTTTAAATTTATTTCATTTCCAGTTATAAAGCTCAATTGTTGAAAAATAGCGGTTTTTAGGATATTTTCCCTATTGCTGTATCTCAATAACCGTTGAAGTCACAATTTCTAACTGGTTTCATTGAATTCTTCAGGTCATTTTACATGAGAATTGGCCATTTTCAAAGCTGAATAAAGCCCCTAAAAAATTAGAAAAATGCCAATTTTCCACCATTGTTATCTCAGTAACAAAGCATTTTTGGGGGTATGCTCAATGGAACTTTTTGCTCTACTTAAGGAATCAGCCTGAGAAGTATTGCACATTCCTTCTGAAACACTCTGTATATTATATCTTTATCGATTTCTATCTATCTATTGAGGGTCAAATGTAAGAGAGGGCCGGCTGCGCCCTAACTTCGCCCTCCCACAAAAAATGAAAGACATTCTATTTTATTCTTATCAATGAATCAATCATTGTGTATCTGTTTGTTTTGGTGCTGTACATTTTTTGTTGTGTTTTGTTTAGATTGATCCGAAGCCGTGTAACCCTCGCACACTGCAGAAGCCGAAGCGCAGCAGCAGCTACCCGAAAGTGTTTCTGGGCGGACTGCCCTCCAACGTCACAGAGACCGATCTGCGTACCTACTTCATGCGTTTCGGCCGCGTCATGGAGGTGGTCATCATGTACGACCAGGAGAAGAAGAAGTCACGAGGTAACTAACAGACAATCACTAGAACATCAGATAGGACGTTTTTCAAATGCCATTTGGTTGGCGGTGAGAAGACACTGTCCAGTTGGCCAATTCAAATCACAATAAAATTTATTTTCCCATTTGCGAAATGATAGATACATTTCATGCAATACCCAAATATACATAATACTTGAACAATGTACATATTTATTTAAAATAAATCAATAAATTATCACAGTATCCTTGAAATAAGTTTACTTCTCCTCACAACTGGTTTCGAATCTTTTCAATTGAAATAAACAACGTTAAGTTTATATAACAACTGTAATATCCTCTTATTTGAAGAATTTATTACAGTTGTGTTGTATTAACTCAACTTGGTTTATTTTTTCAATTTATTGCACTTGAAAGATTTGAATGATTTCCGAAAAATTTCAATGTAACTTAAATCTATGATGGTGAATTTTAACGATCAAAATTGTGACAGTGTGAATGAAAAATCAAATACACTTTTTTTAAACTTTAAAAGTATTATTTTTCACAGACATGTTTATACTAGTCACTTGTATCATTCTACTCACATTGAAAATGAGCTTAAGCTCGAAACATGTCTGTGAAAAATGATACTTTTAAAGTTTTAAAAAAGGGTATTTGATTTTTCACTTTATTTATCAATTGTGACAGTCAATATAAGTAGGCTATGCAGTCTCTGTACCTACCAAAGGCATTTCAAAAACGTCCGTTTCTCCCAAGTCTACCTGTAGGCTTGTAAAGAACTATAATAATGATATACTTATTTCTCAAATTCATCGTAAGTTGATTCCGGCTCTCAAATCAGCTGATAAATTATATCTCTTCATCTTTCTCCAAACGTCTTACATCTATGGTATTGTGTATTCAGTTGATGTGTTCTTATATCATTATCTACAATACTATGATGGGTTCCTATGAGACTTAATATATTAATAGTGTAGTGTAATAATGTTCTCATCAAATCTAAAAATATGACTCCTGAGCACTGGCGGCTCGTACCCACGAAATAGGTGAAGTGTATCTTTTACTGTACAGCACTTCACCTATTTCGTGCGCACGAGCCGCCAGTGCTCCTCAGGTCTGAGGAATAGACGAGAGTGTAGTAAATTACAATGAAACTGGCTGTTTGCAAATGTCTGTTATCGATGTCCAGCTCTGTCAGGATAGTATGAGAGCGAAACTTGAGGTCTTATTAGACCTAGTACAATACAAATAAGTTATTGTAAATCAATAAAACCATTGAGCTGAGATCTTTCTCGAATAGATTTTTTGTTGAAGGCTGCCGACCATCTGACAGAGTTGAGCTTATAACTGTCATTCATCAACCGCCAGCTTTGTTGGCGTCTACTATGCCTAGATTAGATTTTTTCTTGCTTCTCTGATGATGATACAAGGTACATTCAATAAGTAACGATACTGGTTTACTAGTCTCAACAGAGAAGTGGAGGGGGGCTGACTGGTCGGGCTCTTCACCGTTCAAGAGCATTGTAGTTTAGCCTCCTAAGTTCATTAGTAAGTTGAAACAGAGGTCGATTCTTATGCAATTTGAGGAGGGGGTGAAAAACAAATTTTGCACCTTTCATACTTCCTTCCCCCAAAACCAGTTGCTCTGAATTTTTAGCAAAGCACTTAGAGTATTATAGGAAAGGTTGGCGTAGAAGGGAAACTTTCTAATTGGATGTTGAGGTCCAATTAGAGGGAGGGGTAGGTTTTGAGATGACTTGGAAATTCCCTCTGTTGGCACTGCGACATGCTCTCGCAACCCCGCATTCAATTCAAAACACTTGGCGAAAATGGACTTGGGAGGATAAACAAACCACAGTGCTTCTGAATGGTAAAGGCGCCCTTTATTAGGCCCAACCGGTCGAAACCTCCACCAGTTCTCTGTTGAGGCTGCAGAGAACCAGTCTCGATGCTTATTGAATGGAGAATGTACGGATACTAGAATACACGGTTGATATCATAAGCCTGATACACAGTAGATTGATAGAATTATAACGTTTCACGAACCTTAAAAAAATAGTTGATTACGTTACCATGTAGCAGTTCCAATGCAGACTCACAAAAAGTTCATCTGCAATTACTTTTTTTGTGTTTGTGAGACGGCACAACTAGCTTGTTTTTGGCTAAAAACCTGCGCGTGATCCCTACCGTGTATTCTAGTATCAATGGTAGAATGTATCTTATTCTTCTTATTCCTTGAAATATTATTTAGTATTGTTATGTAATGTATATTTTATGAAGTGTTTTTTTATTTTTGTGCAAATGAATGTGTTTAAAGCCGTACCTGCTGCCAACCATGACAAATTTTCATTTTCAACTTGATATAATAATTTTAACAATGATTAAATTTACTTGATTTTACCAGAAAGTAGTATCAATTCCTTTTTTGGACGTAAATGTACATTTTTGGTAATTCAATATTCTATGCCTTTGATTTGGCAGAAGTCTGAAATGGACTGATTAATTGATGTCCAAGTTGGTCGATATCACAACACTCTCAGATGGTAGATTACACAAAAGCCAATAAATTCATCCTCCTATATTAATGTCATTTGGCGGAAATCAATACGGGAATTGTTGCTTTTGTTCCGTCATTTAATACCAATTTAGAGTAGTTGAATTTAATATTGATAGCTTTTTGTGCAATCGACCAATTTATCTTCGGATATTTATTAAGTTCATAATCATTAAGTCAACTAAAAATAGTTTATGAATTATTTTAAGCTTTAACAGCTGTTCTATTCAAGTAGTGTTTGACCGTTACATTTATTTAGTTAATTAATTTTATTCAGAATAGTTTGTTATAACTAGGGTAACAACTCGATAATATTAATAATAATAAGCAGCTCTATAAATGCCTTTAAAATTAATTTACAATACATTAACCAATTAATCAAATGTGTATAATAGACTTCAGCTAATTTGCAGATGGCGAATATCTGTTACTTGTGTCAGGACAGTCTGAAAGTGGTCTGCGAGAGTGTAACGGTTAAACCGAGGTTGCTCTAGGAGATCACTTGCCGACTGGCCCGAAAAAATAACTGTCATTCACCACTCGTCAACTTTGCTGGTATCTTCTATAAGTGGGATTGTAAAAGTTACTTACAATAAATTAATGTATCTACTAGTTTTAATACCATGTAAGTGTTATCTATAGATATCTTACTTGAATAGATTGTGGTCTCTGTCGTTGGTTTGGGTTAGAAGTGTAAATAAATCTCTTTTAAATGAAAATAATTCTTGAACTTGATAATAGGTAATAGTTATCTTCCAAACTGAAACATTATATGGTAACAGTTTTCAACAGCAATAAAAATCTTTCTTTTGTCGAAAATCAGTGTGCTGCATTTCTCTTCACGGGAATTAGCTTCGGGATTCATAGACTTTTTTATCTTCATGGGAAGACGCTGCCGCGAGGTTATAAAAATTTGTTCAAGCTAATCAAATTTAATAAATTGTTTAGTGAGTTTTTATGCTAGGGAGTTTTCCTCGGTTTGGATGTAAGGGTCAAACACGGCTTTTTTAAAGAAATATTTGAAAATTTGGGAGACAGCAATCTTTTTGAAGCTAGTCTTTTCCGGTTACCTGAACTAAAACTGAAACATGACTCTGAATTTGAGTTTTTCTCGGGGCTTTGGCAGCTGGGAAGGTGTAATCGGATCGTCCAGAATGCACGATGATTCCGATTCTGAATCGGATGTTTCTGGGTGAATCCATCAGGATGGTAGTGGTACAGTCTGTCCAAGCAAAGAAGACCCTCTGACAACATGGGAAAATGACTCAAGCTCGGTCAATTTTGGTTAAAAATTATCAATTTGGTCTCAAATCGTAGGAAACAATTTGATCTACTATTAACACCACATTTATAATTCTTGAACAAATATTGACCAATCATTTTCCCATCTTGTCAGAGGGTCTTCTTTGCTTGGACATACTATACCAATCACAGTAGACTGCAACGTAACTGATATTGAACTGACGCTCCCATCCACTCACAATTCGGACTGTGCCTGTCCAAAACTGGCAGTTCGGACTGTGACAGTTCAAAACTGGCAGTTCGGACTGACAGATTCGACTGTTAGTCCAAAGGAGATGGTCGATCCTATTGTTAGTGGGTGTGAGCCCTTACTTGACGGTGTTGTCAGTCGTATTTGATGTGATTTTCGTGTCTGACTGGTTGCTTTTCGACTCTAGGCTTTGGGTTTTTGTCCTTCGAAGACGAGGAAGCAGTGGAGCGATGTGTGTCCGAACATTTTGTCAATCTGAGTGGAAAACAGGTATTAAAACTGGCTTATTTACTTTCAACATTTTTCTATCTCTCAACCATCATCATTTTCATTTTTTCCCACTCTCGACGAGAAATCGTGTTTTTTTCTCCATTGATAATTTTTTACATCTGGGGATTCGGCGTGTCTCTTTAAAAATCCAAATTACAATCTACAGGATCATAACTAATCGTGACATTTTCCTCTGTTTAACTAATGTTGAGATATTATAGCATCAATTTTAGTTCATCTCCAATTGAAACCAGCATAGTTTACTACAAATAGTACTTTATTATCAACAAAATATCCAGTAGCTCTGAGAATAATTCCAATGAGAACATACAATACTGCAAATCACTTATATAAATATCATACCACTTGATGAAATATAGCTTGGTTTTGAGAATGTGCGCTTAAAAATCAACATTCAAATCAAATATTTCTTTATTTTGACACTTGAACAATACAATTTATCAAATGAAACAAGTTTTATAAGAAAATGTATGTATGTATAATAAAAAACGTTTATCAATGTTTCATAAACAGAACTTATGTTGAAAATATCTCAAAATGAAAAATACTACTTGCTAAATTATAAAGTTTGCTCGCAAGTAGGAGAAAAGATAAAGTGCAAACATCAAATTCTGCTCAACGACTTTGATTATAGCCTACTAAACATTGTTGAAATATTGACATATTTTAGTTTAGAAATTAAAATTTGTCAAACATAACCCAATTTCATAAGTTCATTACTATGACACTCATAAATATGTAGGCTAACATTTGTGTTGCCACATTACCCTCATGTTTCATGGTTGAAAGGGGATTGCTCTCCCTACCGTAATTTTTCTCCGGTAACATCACAGCTCCCTTTAATAGAAGGCCCTGGCCTTATAAAATGGCAACGTAGCACTGTAGGTAGAATCTATCCATGTGATAGCATTGAGTACAGTCACAAATCATGCATGTTTTCTTAGGTTTTCTCTCTTTTAAGTAGAATTTTCATGAAATGTGATCATGAAAATCTTCTTCTAGAATTCCTCTTGTGTTTTCTTGGTTTGTGATAGAAATGAACAGATAAGATTGAAAATAGACAATTGAGTCTAAAGATAGCTATGATTTGTAGCAAGTCAAATTTGAGAACGCACACAAGAAATGCATCAGTTGAAACAGCTGATTTGATAATGATTTCAATGCTTTCAAATGTTCCGATTTTTCTACTCTACACAGTTGCCATTTTCAAGGCCATGGCCATTAATGGAAGCCTTGGTAACATGGTAGTTCCTGATTACAGTACTGTAATGTCTGGCACTTTGGAAACTCCATATTATAGGAACTTTTTCTAGTTTTTATGATTGAATTACATTGCAAGTATTTTCAGAGCTACAGGACGTTCTGTATGAAACCATTTTAAATATTTAATAAAATGTGGAATAGAAGTCTTGGGCCGATGTTGAACTATAATAGTTCTATGTCACATGAAATGAGATGAAAATATGAAGCAATACTCTCATCTAATTTCATATTCCAGTGTGGCCACTAATGTGGAACGCTTCATTAGTAAGATGAAAACATATTTTTTCCTGCCAGCAGCTATACTTTGCCAAATTTTTGAATTTTGAAGTTGGATAACAGTAAACTTGAACTCATTAATCTATTATTTAAATATTCTCATACAAAAAAAACCTTATCTAACAATTTTAATATTCTTTTTGAATTTGATTGCGCTTTCAAAGCTTTAAAATGATGAAAAATAAGACTGGCAAATGCAAACTTTGGGTGAAAAGCGAGTATCTCAATTGAAAACAAGATTACCGTATAATTATGTAAATCTAATATGAGTTGGCAAAAGTATGGTTTATTCGAGTGAGCGGACCAATCAAAAGTTAGACACTCAATAGCTATACTGTGATTAAGCTATTACATTGAACTATTATAGTCTAATACCGGCTTTATTGAAAGAACAGCTGTATATTTTATAGTTATGCTATAATGAGGGTCAAATTTCAATTTCTTTATTTGCCATATATACAATTTGTAGCAAATTATAGAACATTGATTTTTAAATCAGTAATATATTCAGAATTAGTATCAATTGAATAGCTGTAATTAAATATGTAGCTGTCAATAGGTTCTTATAATAATATGACCATCATGATTCAGATTTTCATTATTAGATCAATAGGTATAGTCTTGTCAGCTATAGCATGTTATTATGCGGCTGTGACATACATAGTGCTGTGGTCAGATACCTCTGAAGCGAGATGAATTCAAATTAAATTTTCCAAATCAATAAACAAAATTTACAATCATGCTATATAAATGAAAACAATAATCTTTCACTCATGGAATAATTCACAATTTAAATAATAATGATGATGATGGAAGTCTAAAATTGCCGGCTCTTCAGCGAAACGGTGCAACCTTGTGTATTAATTCAATCAATTTTTTCACCAATTCAATTCTAATACTAATTCAAATCAATTAATTCACAAGGCAACATCGCAATATGTCATAGCCGCTAATCTAGTTTGTTAAAATGTTAATTCTCTACTTGAAAAAATAGAAAGTTGAAATTGGCGGCTCAGATCCTGAAGTTGAGTCACGAACACTGTGGACTGCTCTTGGATGGATGACCAGTATTTGTCCAAGCACACGTTGGCGAGGTGGAACCTCATCACCATTCAAAAGCCTTACAAATATATACTTTTTTGTTGATATCGAATATTAGTGATTTTGGCGATGTTTTTGTGTCTAGGTTGAGATCAAGAAGGCAGAGCCGCGTGACTCTAACAAGATGAACGACGGCTCCGGAGGCAACAACCAGTGGGGCCCACCGCAGGGCGCCGCCGCCGGCCACATGGCCATGGGCTACAACGGCATGGGCATGGGTACGCCCAGCGGCCAAATGGGTGCCCCCATGGGCAGTATGGGCCCCATGGCGCCCGGCAACATGATGCAGAGCTATCAGACCGGATGGGGCTCCTCGCCGCAAACTCAGGCTTATCCTGGTTGGTAACAATTATTTACTTCGTTCTTCAATACAATAATTACAGTCCGTCCAAGCAAACAATACATTCTGGCTAGATGCGAAAATGTCTCCAGCTGGTCAATATTCGTTCAAAAAATAAGTTTGGTCTCAAATTGTAGGAAATATTGTGATCTATAATTTGATTCTAAATTTATAATTGTTGAACGAATATTGACCGAGCTGGAGTCATTTTCCCATCTTGCCAGAATGTCTTCTTTGTTTGGACAAACTATACAAACATTTATAATGGATAAAATAACAAATCACATCACCCTTTATAATGTTTCTATCAAAACACATCTGATTCCGCATTCTTGAAATGTATTTTCAAGTGAAAATATCTCTTTAGTTCAATAGCATGTATAGGGTATTTCAGTAGGAATATGCAATCCTTCTCAGGCTGTTCCCTTTCACCAAGTAAAGAAAAAAGTTCAATTGGACATACACATAAAAACGCTTTGTTACTGAGATATTAAATCAAGCAAAAAATTTATATTTTTCTAAAAATTATAATTTTCCAACATCACCTGAGAAAATCAATGAAACCGGTTGCAAGTTCTCAACTTCAACAGTTATTGAGATAATCGAGGAAATATACAATTTTTCAACAATTGAGTGTTATAACTGAATATGAAATCATATATTTGTATGTCTAATTCAAAGAATTTGTAGAGGATTAAATTCTGGAGAAAAAGTTGAGTTGACCATGATTGTGTAGAACTTGACCAAATCTCAGAAAACGAAATCGATAATCTCAAAATCGTCCCTAATCACTAATTTTCCTCATGTGCCATGTTTTGTCTCCTTTTGATTTCGATTTCTTAAACTTTGGTAAGTGCTGTGATTTGTTATTATATTTATTATATATACATTAGTAGCCCTAAAAGTAACAATTATAAATATCAATTATAATAGATGTATGGGCTTGTGTCTACTATTGGAAACAATCATATTATTTATATTCATTAATTTGAGAAATACAAAACTCTTTGAATAAATCAGTGAGGCTAGGTCATATTCTAGTAGAACCTCAGTAATTCGAACCTCGGTAATAGAAAATTATTTTGAACTCTCATTGGTTATCTCTCTTATAATGTTTCTTAATCACAAATATTCTTGTAATGTTACACAGACTCGGGGATCACGTTCATCCTAATATTAATCCTCTTATAATTATTGCTTTTGGAATCTTGTTAGATTTTCATTCTATAATAATATAAATCTTCTCGATATGTTTATTAATGTTGATTCAATTTTCAACTTTCATGATGTTGAATGGGAGTAGAGTTTATTTCTTCAATAATTATTCCAATATCTCATTATTCATCCGAATATCAGTCATGTTAATTATTATTTAGCTCGATTTTCATTTAATACTCATCATAATTTCAAAATTTGTTTAGTTTTTCCTTGTAAGTGAAAATTTGTTGAAGTCAAATGAAATGAACTAAAACTGGCATAACCTAAATATTTGGACTAATGAAAAATTGGTAAAGGAACAGTTTTGGGAGTAATCCTGTTGAACCTAAACCTACCATTTAGTATATGTTGTAATCTGAAAATAGATGAAATATTTATTTCGATAATAATACATTTTCGTTCAATTGAACTTTCTGTTGATGTAGATGGAAATTAGAGTTTATATCTTCTGTTGTCTATTAATACTTATAAAAATTATTTATTGGAAAATTTAATTCTTGATATTGAAATCTGTTCATTTTTGTTTTTCTCAATAGAGATACGAAATGGTTTTATTAAATTTACAGGGTCCCATGCGTGAAGTAAAGTGGATGAGTAATGATTTTTGTTTATTTATATGGGGTGATCAAAAATCTAGCAAATCAACTATAAATTATTTGATGAGGGGTGCTTGATACTTCGATCAATCTTCAGACAAGATCAATAGGCTTCTTTTAGTCGTCTTTGGAGACTATTTTTTTATATTATTAATATATTACAAAGCTTATAAACAGCAATCGGATTGAGAGGATTGTGCAAACGGTCCTTGTAAATATTCTGTCAAAAATAGTCAAATTCTAAAAAAATTGTGTCAAATTTCAGGCCAGTGGGGACCATCTGGTCAACCACCCATGAATGGTACGTCCGTAGTGCCTGAATTAACTGCCTGCCATACCTTTACCTTGTGCATTCAGTTTTGTTTGCTTTTTTTTGTCTAAATTGTAGAGTTTGATTTCTATTTATTGTGATTTTTAACTAGGTAATGAGAATTTATAAGCCTGGTTGTTCGTAGATCTGTTGAATTTAATCATGCCATTAGAACTTGGCCATTGTCAAAGTAGGGGAAACGATATTATATTTGGAAATGAAGTGTTGAAGTGTGATAGTAGTAACAAAATGAAATTTTATTGTAGTTATAAAATTAAATTGTAGTTATTTAAAATGAATAATAGAATCAATAACTATCTTATTATTGTATGAACTCTTGAATTATTTAAAAAACATAATCTAGATCTTGCATGATTATATAACTTTATAATGGTGTGGTTGGTAATCGCACAATCTAAAAATCTAAAGCTGCTATTATTTTCAAATTTTGAGGGATTACAATCATTTGTCAGCTGATGGATTTATTAAAATTTAATAACTCAATCCTCTCCGGTTAGTTTAGTACTGTGAAATTCTATTTAACCAGCACATGACATGATTAATTGAAAACCCGTATTTGGAATTTTCCAAAACCTTATTGATGATGAATCTAAACTTGAGTAATACATTTTGACTTGATAACAATTTTATCTTCATATTTATGCTATAAAATTCAATTTAGTTGTGTGTTATTGAGCTTTTGTAAATAAAACTATTGCAATTCAAGGTTTTGTAAAAAGTTGAATGTTTCAATTATCTTCTTCAAGTGAGTTGAGTTTGTCGTTGTTGCAAGGTTTCGTTATCCACGTTAATCACCCCGTTAAAATTTAACAGACCTACGAACATCCAGGCGAAGGTAGTGTTCACGCTCATCTTAGTCTAGACTAGACTATAGAGACTGTCTACTCACAGTGTTGCCATTGGTGTGAAATGCTCCATAACAGTTTGTTGAGACCAAACTCTAGCAGCCATGTTTTTGCAAGTTTTTTAATTATGGTGTGGAATACAGGCAAAACTATTTCTCTTGTTTTTCTAACTTACTCTATAAAAATATAAGAAATTACTTTCTAGCAATTAAAATTGTTTCTTCAATTTCCTGACCGCTTCACAGTAAACTTTCGATTTTACTTTTAAAGCTCTTCAATGTTGAAACTAAAACTGGCAAGTTGGCAAAAGTATGGTGGATTCGACTGAGCTGACCAATTAAAAGTGGAACAGTCAATGTCAACACTAAGATAATGCAGTCTCCATGGAATAGACTACAAAGACTGTCATCTAACAGTGTGACCATTGAATCTCAAACTATTGATTGGCTAGCTCATTCGATTTAATCATACTTTTGCTAACTCATAGATTTACATTAGAATGTTACGCTAATCATATTTTATGTTGGGAAACTCGTTTCTTACCTACACTTTGCCTTTGTCAGGGTGTGTTCATCTCGGAGCTGTGATAAGCAATACTAGCTTTGACATTAGATAAACGATCGATGAGAGAAGCTATCCTAGAAGAGAGTAACGCTCTGCTCCTATCAGCTGTACATGCGTCATTATGCAGTACTATACAGCTGATGAAAGCAGAGCGTGAAGGCCCTTATCGACAGTGCGAGGCATGCGCCGCGAATGCCTCAGGACGCATGACTCGGACTGTGGATACCGGGTTTGCTCGCAGCGAGCCATACGCGGCGCACAATTCGAGGCGAGCAGTGTGCTTGTCGTTAAGGCCAGGCGTATGCTGGGACGCACGTGTGCACACGCACGCAAGCCAGCCAATCACAGCTCCTGCCTTGTCCTCAACAAGAGCTGTGATTGGCTGGCTAGCCTTCGTGTGCACACGTGCGTCCCAGCATACGCCAGGCCTAAAAGGGCCTTGCTCCAAGGTGCCTCGCCACGCAAAATTCTACAAACTAACCTCCAAATTGTAATTTGGCTTCTTGTTCGCGTGCTCGCAGCGAGCATACGTGGTTACAAACAGCGAAAGACCACGCATGCCTCGGCCCGAGGCAGATGTCGTGCCTCGCACTGTCGATACGGGCCCCTACTCTGCTAGGATCGCTACCTGTATCGATGCTAAGATCATTTATCTAGTGTCATCGCTTATCACAGCTCCGACATGAACGAACCCTTTTCATATTTTCTGCAAATTTTAATTTTATGATCTAGTAGCGGCCTCTTTAGAATATTAAAATGATCAATTAATAAAAACTAGCTGAGAAAAGGAACTTGTGTAACTCAAATGATTTCATTGAGATTATTGGATTTTTTTTTAATTGAATGCTTTGCAAATAGGATATTTAAAATAGGATACCTGATTGATAGGATAAACCTCACAAATCAGGATTCAGAAGCAAATTTGAAATTAATTGTTGTTTAGTGGATAAAATACCACAAATATGTTTTGGTAAGCTTTAGACGAAGAAGTAAATTGAAAATTTCTCATGGAATTATTTACAATTTACTCTTCGAAGTGCCGTTCAACATTCAGATACATTATTTATATTCATTTTGAGTAGGAAAATTTGGGTTTCTAGAACTTCTTACAATTATTATTTCAATAATCATTGAAGTTAGAAACTAGGATTTTTATTATTCTCAGCTAGTTTTCCATGAGAATAGACAATTTTTGTATTCTCTTGAAGCAGCTACAATATTATAAAATTTAAAATTTTAAGCAAAATGTGGAATTTTTCACCATTATTATCCATGCACCATGCGTTTTTGGTCATCTTATGGGAACTTGTTTCTTTATCTTTGCTTATAGAATCAGCTCCCGAACTGACTTAGTAGGTAGCTTTATACGAATCACCCTATGCATTTACCTTAGTTCTTAGAATGCTTTGAAAGCATTTCGCCTGTCTTGGCTCAGCAATGTGTCGGTAGTGTGAAATAATAATTTGAGAAGATAGTTGAAACCAAATTGGATTTCAATTGTTGAATAATTTAAAAGTTCCCAACTACTAATTTGCTACTACAAAGTCCCTATTGTTTTTTAATAATAACCAGTTCTAACAGGTTTTTGTATTTTTCAACTTTTTAAAAAACAATTATGTTAACTTACATCAACGATTGTATTTATTCCACAATCCAATTCATTAATGCTTTTGTTGGTCATAAAACTTTTATCATTTTGTGTCTCATGTTGATTTTTCTGTCATTCTGTTGAAATTGACTTGATCCAGCTGAATTCTCCATGCTAACCAAGTGTGTCATTTTGAATTTTCAAGTTGATTTAAGATTTGTAGAACCTCTCAATTTAGATCTTGTAACAAGTCTGATGTCATTTTCCAAAACTTATTGCTTCTAAAATCCACCTTGCTCCTCCTTGATAAGTTTCCTCTCTTGAAAACTAAATCTTTGTTTCACTTGCAGCTTGAGTCTTGTAACGTATTGAAAACTCCTAGGCGATAGGAAAGCTGTAGTTTTATTTAGTTTTTTGTAATTATTTTTAGTATTGCATGATGATTTTTCACCGCGTGAAATTAGATATAGCCTGTCCAAGCAAAGAAGACCCTCTTGAAAGATGGGTAAAATGACTTCAGCTCGGCCATTCATTATTTGTTCAAGAATTATAAATTTGGCCTTGATAGTAGATCAAACTTTTTCCTAAAATTTGAGATAAAATTGAACCAATATTGACCGAGCTGGAGTCATTTTCCCATCTTGCCAGAGGGTCTTTTTTGTTTGAACAGAAAATACACTATGATCTCCATATTAGATTTACTGACTGAGTTAGTTGATTATTTTTCAAACAAGGCCTCGGTATGCATGGTTGAAATACTAGGACAGTTTGGTAGTGATCTTGCAGTTCAAGAAAGGTGAAACAATTTTTTGTAGGATTATTTCTAGTTGGTAGCGTGTTCTATAGGCGTACGTGATAAGTGTATAGCGTGAAAAGATAAGTTGATCATCCAAGAAGCAGCATAGATTACTAGATAGACAATTCAGTAACTGGTCATTTTCATCTCTGAATCCAACTCTCTGCAAGTTCTATTGGTTTGAAATACCATTTTATGATGGAGTATCTTTTTTTTTTTTTTTTTTTTTTTTTTTTTTTTTTGAGGGTGATGCCCACATGGGCTCTTGGGCCTGTGCGTGGGTAATGGGAAGGATGATGATGAGAGATGAATGGACCTACTGCTTTAGGTGGGTTCCGAACCACCGGGAAGCGATTTTTGAGGCTCATGAATTGAATTCAGAGGAGCCGGTCACCGTTACAACAGTGGTGATAGAGGCACGTCGCTTATCTAATCTCACCGATTAGACGCTCTCTACCACTGGGACAAACCGCTTCCCAAATCTCATCCCATATAACCATTGGAAAATAAAGTTCTTGACATATTTTACCCATTATCTCATCAACCCTACATTTTTTCTGAGTGTGATGCCCACATGCTCGAACCTGTGCTGGGATCGAAACCCAGGAACCTCATCAGACTCTTGGCTACACATGTAACTTATATGGTAAACTTGAGAAAACTGTTGAAGGTCATCATTTTTAAATTCATGTAATCTATGTACATGGTATATTTTCCTTTTGATATGTGTTGAAATCCTTTTCAAGGTTGCTATTTTTTCACTCATCTGTCTGATCACCTGATGTTTGGGATATAATAATTATTATTAATTGGATTATTGAATTCGTATGAAATGAGATGCAAAATGTGATTTATTTTAGTACATAAATAAATTTAATGTATAATGTTGCGTTTTGCAGGTTACGGAACGCCGTCGGCTCCAGGGGGCTACCAGGGATGGGGGGGCCCACCTGCCCATCAGGGCCAGCAGATGGGGCCACCGCAGTGGAGCGGGGCCAACTACGGTGCTCCACCTCAGCAGACCGGATACGGATCCTACGGTCAGCTATTTTATCATTTATTCTATTCAATTTATAATTAGTGGAATTTTGAAAAATTGCATTTCAATCCAAACAACAGTTTACCTGATATCTGTTGCTATAGTTGTTCTTATATTATTGAAATAACCAAGGACGACCAATTCTTTTGACACCACTCCCTGTTTCTCCTTCCGCTTCGTACTCAGGTAGCTAGTAGGATAGTGTGTAAGGAAGAAGGAGTGATTTGGATGAGGAGAATGAGGGTGGACAGTGGCAACAGGGCTCAGCAGTCCCAGTGACCTTGGTTATTTCAATGATCTGTGGTTCAGTATAACGGCTATTGATAATAGTAGAATATGGAAAAATTGAATGGAGCTTATAACCCCAAATATGTCATAGTGGGGTGTATAAAATTGAGGCCTATTCTCTCCTCATATAACACTTGGAAAAAATCCAGACAAACACAATCATAAATTAAGTAATGTTAATTAATTTAAGGCAATTGAAATTAAACTCATTACTTTTTATACAATTTCCCGTTACACTAGAAATAATGATGTGTTATATATAGGCCTTTATTATTCTGAATTGTTGTTTTTATAATAATTCATTGATAACTTGAAGTATCCATTTTGAATTGACATAAATTCATCCCAAAACCTGATTTAATAAAATATATATTTTAGAAAATAATGAAACAATGGGGTCACACAATTCCCACGCGGGTTTGGTTTTTCAAAGCATAGAAGACATTTTGACAAGATGGGGAAAATGATTCATTGGTTCAAAAATTATAAATTATGATTCAAACTGTAGAAAACATTCTAATCTGCAATTTGAGATTAAATTATTATTATTATTATTATTTTTTTTTTTTTAGCTGATATAACCGAGCTGGAGATATTTTCCTATCTTTCCAGAATGTCTTCTCCGCTTGGGGCCTATATTATTTTGAATTTTAGTTTTTCATTTCATTCATAAGTATGAAAGGATGTACTTTGAATTGATTTGAACTATCCCTTAAATTGATTTGGAAAAATATATATTTAAAATTGGATGGCGTCATTGTCCCCAGGCGAGTAATGCAGGGTTAAAGCCAGAAAAAAATTATAAAGGTGTAAAAATGAATACTAATGAGTAATAAACTTTTTCAGCATTTCAGTATTTGCTTTTTTCAGCTCACTTACGATTTTTTGAATCGCGAACGCGTTTCTAAAACTGTGTTAGGTTTCCTAAACCTGTATCTTGGCAACATTGTATTCAAGGCCAATTTTCTCTGAGAGTTGCAATGTGCTAGTCTGTCATTAGTATGTCATTAGTCGTTTTGTTGCGTTGTGTCAGCAATGGTTTTTTCCAAGGAAGAATGAGCCAGATCTTACACAAGCTGACTTTATCCTATGGGTTTATTTGAAAAACTTAGTTAACAAAAATAATTCTCATACAATAAATTGCTGAATTGAAACCAAATTTCAAACATTAGCGAACAAACTTGAAAAGATGCCAGAAATGTAATTAAAAGAGTGCGAATTTGTACTCAAGTTGCAGGATATCACTTCCAACAGCTACTGTTGTAAAGTTGAAATTCATAATCAATTTATCAAGATTTTTATTTTTTGAAAATAGAATCGTATATAGTGTGACATTTACTCAAAAAATATTCCATTCATAATTATGTTAAGATTTTTTCTATCTCAAAAATTGAATAAAAAACATTTTACTTATTTTTGGGTTGCGTCCTTAATGAAACATCCATCCAAGTATCTCGGTGTATAGTATTGTATGTATTGTTTTGTGATGTAGGTGAGATGTACCGGGGTGCGGGAGCCGGGGCGGGACCGACTGCCGCGGGACCAACTCCGCCAGGAGCTGCCGCAGCACAGAAGCCCACCACCGACTATGCCAACTACGGCGCCTATGCTAACTACACTCAGGTTAGTTGATACCTCTAACCTAATTGACTACTAATACAATAGAACCTCTATAATTCCCTTGAAAAAACTCTATAATTCGTACAATAATACTGTAATGTATTTCAGTCCCCTTGATAAATCGTAGCAATTTTTCAGCCGTTGATTCATTATCACACTATAATTCGTAGTTACGTCTGTGGAAGCATTATATAATTCGTAGTTACGAAATTTTGCATTAATTATTAAGCGATACTACCTAATCCTCCAGTGCTGAAGTCATAATCTGAAAATAGATCAGTGGAATTTTCCAGTCAGTGAAGGGTTGAATCATTTGATTCAGTTCAGTGTATGACACCACAGGTTACAGTTTTTTATTCACGTTTTTACGCTTCTCCTTCCTCTTCTTCTTTTTTTCAACGAATTCAGAGAAATCCACATCCAGGTCTACAATTATTATTCAGTATCGTAGATTCGCGATCACGTTATAAGTCTCTATCAGTATTCGAGAAAGAAACAAATTTTAGAATCCGTGTCGCGAGTGGTGTTGGAAAGAAGGATGTTCAGATCGGTTCGGAATCCCTTTTTAAACACTTTGAATATTCTGGGCAAGATCTTCTTAATCTATAAACATAATAATTCGTAATTAATAATTAATTATTGAATTATCAATTTATAACAATTGAATTAACCATAATTCGTAGTCTCGATCATTTGTAACCCTCCATAATTTGTGATGTACCTTCGGTCCCTTGAATTATCGAGGTTCTACTGTGCGCTATACATTTATACCTGCGCTCATTACGCTATAGTTGTGTCAAGCACAGAAGAGCCTCTGGCAACAAGGCTGCCATTCACTGCTGCCAGTAATCGAAATGAAAATTGTTCTAGTGTATTCAAACTGTCCTAGTTCATATAATTATGTTATGATTTGTGCTATCATATGTCAATAATCAAATAAATAAATTAATGAAAAAATATCTTCATTCGTGAAATCAATATTATTACGATTAGTGTAAAAACGGTAAGTTGGCTGAAGTGATTTCACCCTGGAAATTTAAATTTTGCGCATGCGTAGTTACACTCTCACTTCCCTCCGCCATCTTGCAAGAGGCTCTTCTGTTCTTGGCACAACTATACAAGCATAGAAAGTGAGGGGAAAGCGATAGCAGGAAATGAGGAATATGTGGGAAGATTCAGATTCAATCACCTGTAGATTACATAATACAGTATATCGATTTAAATCCTATTCTATGTTAATAATAAAAAATGAGACTAATTACACAGTTCGCATGGTTTAACTAAGTATAGCCTATCAAAACTTTTAAAATGACTCGGATATAGGGTTTAATAAGCTAACGATCACATAAATTTGTGCTGTATCTACATGAAATGGCGGAGCTTAGACATATAAATGTCCATTCGTGGAGAGGGATGTTCAAAGACATCCTTCCCATTAACACTTAACCTTGAGGATAGGAGATGGACCGAGGCATGATAATCACCTGTCGCTGAGTGGCAGAAGGTTTGGTTGGGGGGAAAATGAGAAGAATCTCAGAAAGTTGTGTTTACGGTATGAGGATAGTTTCCCGGGTGAGGCTTGCCGAGACTAGGAATCATACAAATGCCGTTAACTTCTTATGTGAGAGTCGATTTTCACCACACTAAGGGCCTGGAAATTGATAAAGAAAGAATTTTTGCGGCGTTTTAAACGGAATTAGGTTATAACGGCTCAAAGGAATATGTTCTAACGATTATGAGGAACAAAGTGGGAGACCTTCAGTCATTACTGATGTCCATTTCATGTTGTTGCGGTCATCTTTGAGGCCCTAACAAATTATCGCACTATTCCATCACTCAGAATGTCTTTACCATTCACTTCACTGATTTGGCAATGAATTTCAACCGATTTGAAGTTATGAGCACAGTGAAACAGTATTACAGCACGCTTTTGTAGTCGGCGGGGTTTTTTTTTTCGAGGAGGTATTTTAAAAATCATGCAAACAGATGTAGTAGACTTGATCGAATGGTCCAAAAATGTAGTTACACAACGCGCTTGCGCTGAATGACAACTGCAGCGTTGCAGTGGAGTAATTTACAAACGGTACTTGATAAAAAATGAGCCTCCTATTTCCTATAACCTGCACACCTTGCCATTAGAAAAGAAACTTTGATTTAATAAGGCAGACCAATTTTCAATGTTACAGTTATATGAGCTCTCAACTTTAGTTCAATTATCACTCACCTACCGTTAAACTACATTCTGTGCGAAATACAGCTTACGCCAAATATGTAGGCGGTCTCGTCTGTCTCTTTTACGTTGATGTAACTTACTAATAGCTGATGTAACGCATTTATTGTCTCCCTTGATTTCAAAAACGTCTATGTAAATCTATGTATATTTCTAGAAGAAACAAATACGAGACTCATTTATAAATGTCAAATCAAAATCTCGTTTATTCCACAATCAATACACTGTACATATAGTGGGTTAAGTAGAAGAGGAGGCTCTTGTGTCTCAACTTCGCTCACAACACTTTGTATAAAGTGGAAGATGAAGACATTCATCTATGTACACAGAAAGGAAATATTTTATTTGCTAATAATGCAATCTTATAAATACAGTACTAGACTAAATTTTTGTTTAAGCATGCTGTGCACAGGGACAGTAGTGTCGGCCGGTTGAATATCTGTAGCCAATCACAGCCTTTGTCTTGTCATTGAGCCAAACAAAAACAACAGCTGTGATTGGCTACAGGTATTCAACACTACTGTCCCCTTGTACAGCAGGCTCTAGTAATGATGCAATGTTATAAATACAGTTCTATAGTATTAATTGTTATTTATAATTATATAATAGGAATAAATGTACATAGTCTCTATGGCAAGTGCGTAGTCTAACTAAATAAAGTACCGTTTTTAAATTGTGCGTTGTTTGGCTAAAATTGTTGGGAAACCACACACGCCACTATGGAAGCGTCCTAGCGAATCTACATTTTTTGCGTTTTTAAAAATAATGTCTCCTCGTATTGAGAATATTGTTGTTATTCCTCCAGCATATTTCCCTGTTTATCTCAATAACCGTTCGAGTTACAAACTTGCAACTGGCTCCATTGATTTCCTCAGTGTATTTTACATAGGGTTTGATTATTTTAAAACCTGAATAACGCCTCTAAAAAATTATAAAAATCCATATATTTTGAAAAATGTTAATTTTCCGCTATTATTATCTTGTTAACAAAGCTTTTTTGGGGGTTAATCTCATGGAACTTTTCTCTCTACTTGGTGTAAGGAATCAGCCTGTAAATTATTGCACATTTCTTCTGAAACACTCTGTATACAGTAATGTAGTATTATTTGAGTTGTGTATTGTTGTAGGACTCGACGAGCTACGGAGGCGGGCGCAGCTACGGGGCTCCGGACACGAGCGGCCAGACGAGCGGAGGTGGGTACACGAAGCCATTTGACTTTCATAAGGAATGGCCTTCCTCTTGATTGACACAAGCACACAGTTACATTATTAAAGTGAGATTAGGCACTAGTGAAACTATGATGAGATGTTAAACTAAGCAGGAATCAATTGATGATTATAGTTCTAACCCGTTCTGTCCTCCTTATTATATATATATACTCACTCTCACTTACACACAATATTGAGAGGACAAGAAAGTGTCTTTTAATTATTAATTAATTATATAATAATGATAATTATTATTATATTATTATAATCACATATTATTATTATTAACTATTTTATTATTATTATATCATTCTTATCATCATTATTATTATTACTTTTACTACTACTACTACTACATTTTATTATTGATAATAATTGAAAAGTTTGGATTAGTTTTTACACGTTAAATATAATAAATAAAATAATAATAACCATCGACTGATTGTAAATACAGGTAATAGGAAGTTTCTTGAGTAAAATCTATTAATTATTGGAGTTAATGTAAAATCGATATAATTAATAATTATTATTATATATTGTGGTTACTTTGACTTGTCCCATGGATGTTGAAAGATAAAAGTGAAGAAATTATTATTATTATATTATATATATATATATGTTGTAAGAAACAAAAATATTAGAAAATGAATGTTTGGAAGGCATATTGAAGGATGGCTAGAGATTTTTATCCAACTTGACTAACCTAACATAGGTAATTGAATTTAAAGCGCTCTGACCTGACATCCAGCCCTCCCCTCCCCCCACCATGTCCTGTTTCTATCCCAATACACCCCACCCGCCTTGATTTGTTTACTAGTATGTAGATAATAATGATAATAGATTTACGCCGCCCGCATCTCACACACACACACACTCACAATTATGCAAATCACACCTATAACTATTAATAGTCTACCCTTATTTTGTATTTACTATAATAATATAGAATAATTGAAACTCCATAGCAAGTTATTCGACGATCTATTTATTAAAAAAGAATTTATTATTAATTGAAATTTCGAAACGAACCAGTCATTAATTTTAAGAGCATTGTTTTTATATTAAGGAGCAATAAGTAAAGATTAGATAGATCTAATAATTAATTATTAGTGGAGAATACCTATTTGTTATTTACTTCTTAATGAGTCCGAGTTTTTAAGGAAAAAGAACTGTACAAAATCAACCGTGATTAAAATTAAAGAAAATAGAATATTTGCAGATTTTAAATTAATTCTTAAGTGCGTCGTACTGGTTAAAAAGTAATGTTAAAGCAGTTTAAGCATAAATTTAATTGATAAAATAGGTTTATTCAGGCGTAAGGATATTAATTTTTAGGTTTAGATCGTAAATAACTGTAAAAATATACAGAACGACTGCAAAAAGTACAATTTTAAGATTCCAAGTTTTTGGGAGAGTCTGTTGGTAATAATATTATGTTGTTGTTTACTACATTCATACTACTACATATATATTATATATATATAAATGATTTCGAAACGTTTTATTATTATTACTATTATTCGATTGTTTGTTTTTTATTTTTAATTGATTAATTTTTTTCTCAGAGTTTATTTTGTAAAACAATTTTCTATATATATATAGGACTGTGGCGTTTTTATCTCAAAAGCCCGTGATGCTTTTTTAAAAACTAAGAAAATTCCTATTAGAATTGTATGTTAACAAAGATAAATTTAACGTAAAACAAATCTATCATCAATATTTATTGTGTTCTTTGTAATTGCGCAATATCCAAGTAGTGAATTGAAATGAAAACCGTGCGAGAATTAATCGTGTTTTTCTTCAATCAGCCCCTCTCTCTCTTCCTCCTCCCCCAACCACCACACCTTACCACCCACCCAGCAACATTGCGAGTGATAAGATTTGTTTTTTGTTTCAATTATCAGGCTGGTTTCTTACCGAGGATCTTTGATTTTAGGCTCTGACAGGCGCCAACAAAACTAGCGATTGACTGTTACAAATGCTTAGCTCTGTCAGGACAGTTTGAAAGCATTTTGAGTGATGGCAGCTAAACCATTTCACTTTCAAACTTTGCTGACAGGGCTGTGAGCAGCAATAAGACATGAACAATCTCCAGTCTCTTCGGCATTTGCCATACCCACCCAACCCCCTTCAGCATCCACAATCCACATTACAATAGGATTATTTACATTACTGGACAAGTTAAAGTAACAAATCAATCCTTTCGACGAAAAAATATGCCTTTTACTTGTTTGTTTATTTTGAGCGGCTATCCGTCTCCCTTTGCTTTTATTGACAAAAACATTTATCTCCACTAATTAAAAATAATTCACGATTACGGCTACAATCTCAATCCAACACTCAATAAATATTTAACAATTTTACACTATCCCTTGTAAAATGTTGACTAAAATTTAAAAAAATTAATAATATCGAAATCAATCATTGCATTAACTACATCGAATGATTCCACAAAAATCACCAATCACTTTCCAATACCTTGTTTCAAAAATTCAAAATTTAACAACAATCAACTTGAAACTTTATCAAAGCTTATCGCGTCTCAAAAGAGTTTTTCCAAACATTTTCCAATAATGGGTAAATTAAAATGTGGGCTCACTCAATCATGAGGTCTGCCAGACCTTATCAATTGCTATAATTTCTATTTCTGTTTTCAACTTTCTATTTAATCATTTATTTTTCTCTTCGTGTACCTTCTCTTTTTATACCTTGTACTTGCAGTGTTGTTGGTATCCCTTCTACTGTTGGAATATTATTTTTTTGGCTTATTATTTTTAATCCGCTTCTCCAGGGCCTCGTTTCATAAAGATTTACAAGCAAAGTTTACAATGCCTCAGATTTTGACAAATATTGAAAAGTCAGAATCAGATCAACCAGTCTGGTCGAGTAAAGAAAGCATTCTAGCAAGATTGGAAAGTGGCTTTAGCCCGGTCAATATTGGTTCAAAAATAAATAACTTTGTATCAAATTGTAGGAAATATTCTTGTCTTCAATTTTTGAACCAATATTGACCGGGCTAGTCATTTCCTATCCTGCCAGAATGTCTTCTTTGCTCGACCAGAGCAAAGTAACACACTGAAACACTTGAGTTCTTTTCAATATCTATTTATTTATTACAATATCAAGGAAGACTACAGGCATTGTGCCCAATACAGTCTTCACTACTATTTACAATCCTGTTAGTGTTAACTAATTCTACATAAAAAAGAACATGCAAATCGCAATAACTATGCGTGATTGTGATAAATTTCAATAGTTAATTGTTAAAACAGTCTGCTATGAACTTTTTAATATAACTTGGATAATTTACGTCTAATAATATTTCTCAAGTGTAAATTTGATCGAAGACCAGCGCATGTGAAGAAGCACGTCAACCGATACGCCATTTGAAATCCAATCACGTAATCTTGTAAATCTTCTTGAAAGGAGGCCCTGGTGATGTATTGTTTATTGATAAGTATCTTTTGCCTTTTTACAAAAATAATTTTTCATAATCTATTCAATTGAACTGTGTATGGCTGAATGCAATTAGACTGTATAATCACAGCGTCGCCATTGGACAGTTTGGTTGAATCCACTGTACTCTTGTTGGATTGTTTCGATTAGTCAAGTGTTCGATTAGACAATATCCTCTTCTACAATACAAAGCTGGAAAACTTGACGAATCAAACACCTCGATTTATTGAAACAGCGTATTCCGATTAGTAAAGTGTGCGATTAGACAAGGTCTTCAAATAAACAAGTACTGCAGTTCGAATAGTCAAGATAAGTGAGTGTGCGAATAGTCAACGTTGATGAATCGCACGTGTCTAATCGAGACAAGCGTTAAAACCGGTTTTGATGCTTCGATTAGACAATATGCCATACTGAATTCGAACTTGGTTATGAATCGACTATATGTCTTGACAAGGGATTGAATATATCACAAGGAATTCACTGTATATCACTCACTATAATTATTCGTCTCTACAACGGGATAGCGTCAAAATGTGTTGTCTACCAAATTTCAAATGCAAACCGAGGCAAACTAAGTTTAAATTTTTCAGCAAACGATAACTTGACTCTTTCTCAATTTTTAACAATAGAAATCTTTGTCCTAATTATCGAATTAGGTATCTGCTATTAAATATTTGATCATTTATTTAAGTGAAAGTTTGATGAGTATTCAAGATTATCACAGCAATATTTGAAGTATTACATAATAATATAATTATTTAGAGGCAAAAATTGTACCTACTAAATTATTCACTCATTTATAAAACTAAAAGTATAATGAACCAAAAAATTGGCATCGATTGTTTATCTATTCATTGAATTATATATTAATTTATTCACGCGAATACAAAACAATATTCATGCTTTTTTAATTAAAGCACTATATGATTTACAGGTATAAAAATTCTTTGAATCCTTCCAAAATTAAGCAACTATTTTTCGAATAGGCGACTTATTGGAAGTTTATCTTGATTTTTCTTCATCAATCATTGCAGACTGAAATAAAAATACGTTTGAAATTTCTTATATAGGTTGAGCAAAGGTATCCAACGATCTGATTCAAAATTATTTTTCATCTCCGGGAAATTACACCTAAAGAATATATTTTTTGCTTTTTACACGAACAGTACATACTGTCAGGGGCATGACGCTATTCACTTCATGTACTCGATGATCATTTGAACCAATCAGGAACATAATCAATATGTGATTGAAAAATAAATAAATAGCCCTAAGTTTTAAAGTTCTTTATTCAATATGTGATGTGTCTTCAATACTCAAATTTATTCATTTACTCGACGTAGGCTAATTCATCTATTTTTCAAATACATCACCAAGTACTGCATTGAAGCACTAAATTCTTCATTTCTCTCGCCTTATCCGTCTAGCTGGACCGCCGGTAGTGTGAGCACTGAGCAGTCTCAATGACAAAGTAGGCTCGCTTCGCTCGCCTGCAAGTTCAAACGGATTTGCTTTATTCATCATATCACTCAACAGGGTCTCCGCTCGAATGCTATTTTGAAATGTTCAAACTTGAACGATATAACTTTTGAATTAGTGAATATTTTTAAGCATGTTCTTTATGAATGTTAGTTGGATTACAAAATGATTTAGAAATCAATCCGTAAATTTCATTAATTTATGGTGGACACAGCGAATACGTGGCAACGGCTATCTATAGAGTTAGGGTGTTGAGGAAATTACATGCTTCTTAAAGTTGAGAACATTTTGAAAGAGTCATCAATAAGGTAAGTGGAATCTTTGGGAAGGACTCAATGGGGGGGAGATTATAGTTGGAATATTCTCTAAGTTTTCAAAAAGGAAAGAATAGGATATTCCATTTGGTACAAATTGTGACTGTAGGCCTATAATCATAGTGTAAACTTTTGATTGGTTGGTTCAGTAAAATCCACCATACCCTCGTCAACTCTCATTAAATTATTCATAACAGGCAGATATTGTAAATTTTTAATGAAAAATATTAATCAAACGTTCGTACGGTAACCATAAAATTCATTGTACAATAGAATTAAACTTGAGATCTTATTGATCTTTGATAGTTTGATTTGCTTGCACGTTTTCCAAATCTTGTCAGAAATTGGTCACAATTTTACAAGAATACTTGTACTTAGTAGGCCATTTAGAAAAAGTTTAAAGGGAAGGAGCACAGCTTATTTTATCAAAAATGAATTCAGATCGTAGGGTTTTCTGAAATGGACAAGAATAAGGTAGGTACGGCAGTTGAAAACTGATCTAGGAGCTTAAAATTATTTTTAATTTGAATAAAGTAGGCTACTAAGTAATTAGGTCGAATATTAACTTTAAAAAATGTATAGAACTAATTGTGAAAAATTTGGTCTTAGAATATGGCAAAACTATTCATGATAGTTGTACAGTTTGAAATCTAATTTCCAATTCTTACGCCATCAAAACGTTGAACCGATGAAATGATTTGAAAATTGCGTAAAGAAGAAACTCAACATGCAGAAAAATAAATGAAAGGATTCCAATTCAGTAATATTTTTTTTAGACAAAGGTAAGGAAGATAACTCCCGTGTCCCGTACCGTATTGTGTATTCATCAAAATATTATTTAAAAGCTAGAAAGTTGTGAAAAGCTTGCCAAATTTTCACATTCTTGATAAAAATTGGAAATATTCTAAGTTTTTATAGTTGAAGCTTACTTTTATTCACCTGTTCTGCTTAGTAAATACGAGGTGTTTGAATTTCTATTAAAATTTATTGGGAAAAGTATTTTCTATCATGTTTCAATCATCTGAATCTTGAAATATACTTTGTAAGGTTTATTCTAGCAAATAATAACCAACCCTACCTTATTTAGGATGTCAATCTCTAATTTACCCATGAACTAAATTGCTCATCCAAAAGTGGTGAGAATGGTAATCGCCAACCCCTCTTTCTTTAAAAAAGGAAACGCTATTAGAACCAAAACCACCCACTTCACAATAACCGTCTTATCTTTCTCCTCCATTTGCTTCCCTCTTACTTCAACTCTCTTCTTCTTTGGCTTGTGTTGATCCTTGATTCTTAAAAAATAACTTTTTTTGATTTTAGACGGATATAATGACAAGCTAAAGGATGACCCTTACCAACAAGGTAAGTTGTAAATCAAAAACTCCCTACCTAATCGAAAAGATTTCTATTAGTTTTGTGACTTGAGAAGTAAATTGGTGTGCTGTTAGGAAATATTTGTCACCAGAAATGTCTATATTCAGTTTCATAAATTTTCCAATAGAAGTAGGCTACGATATCTCCCACTAGCGAATATTTCTATACATTGCCCTCTTTCATGAGAAAAAAAAAACAATCTAATATCTTAATTTCTCATTCCAGTAACAAGCTAAGTAGCCTACTAATATGATTAGCTTGTATTTACTAATATCATTAGTGTATATTTTCTCATGCTATACAGCCCTTGACAATAGGTATTCAAAAGCTTCTTTACAAATTTGAAACCTCATACAATTATTCTAAAAAAGAAGCAGAACTATCAATAGTTTTTAAGAAAAATACGTTTAATTTTTACATCAAACTAAGTGATATCCCGGGAACCTCCTGGTTATTCTGCAGATATCCCTTTGGTGTAGTCTTTCCAAGCAAAGAAGAAATTCTGGCAAGTTGAAAAATAACTCCAGCTCGGTTAATATTGGATCAAAAAATTATAAATTAGTTTTAAATCGTAGAAAACATCTTGATCCACAGTTTGAGACCAAATTCGTAGTTTTTGAAGCTATAATGACCGAGCTGGTGTGATTTTCCATCTTGCCAGAATGTCTTCTTTGCTTGGACATACTTTAACTTGGTAGATTTGTTCCCAAATTTTCTCCAGCATTGCCTCATAAGTGAATGAATAAGTTTTATTCATTATTCTACTCATCACTTCTTATTGAGCACCCTTAATCTAATAATCAATGGTGTAGTTTATTAAGGCTACTCCGCCTACTAAGATTATATTTAAAAGAATATTGCAATTGTCGTTTGTAGCAACCTTTTTAAAAACAATCATGCATATGGCTTTCATCAGTGGGGTTGCCCTCATGGTTAGGTTCCACCTTGTCAATGTGTATTTGATTAGATACTAGTCACCCATCCAAGAGCAGTTCAAAGTGTTTGTAATTTGGCTTCCCAACCACCAAGCAACCACCCTCACCGAGTTATCTAGCAATACATTGCAACAGAACACAGATGAGGGCACTGATTGGGCTACTAGAAAGCACGGTAGGGATCATGAGCAAAATGCGCAGTAGATTGATAGAATTATGATGTTTTATGAGCCCTCAAAAAATAGCATCCTAATGCCGGGTTTATACGATGCCAATTGGCGAGACAATTGTCAGTAGACAACTGATGCCGAACTCGAACTGCTGATTTTGTCAATTTGTAGTAGTAGTGTGTAGTTGAATGAGTTTGAAATTCCCGGCTTGAACTGAGCAGTCAAAATAATTATAACGAAAATATTATTATGAAATATTATGTTCAATCAACTATAATTATATCAAGTGATATTGATGATGATCGTTATTTTGTTGGAAGGATGTAAATTTTGCCGCGAACAAACATAAAAACATCAATATTTCTAAGGCCACTCAAAAATTCGATATTGACGTTCCAATATCGATTAGAAGTTTCTACGTTCCTGACAATTACGACCGCTTGTGAGCTGGTAGGATCATGACGTTTGAACCTTGGAGGAGGAGCTTAGGTCCGAACACTCAGTAGACGGAGTATTTATAGGATGGCTTAAATGAAAACTCTTATCGACATCACCTGTTTGAACCCGGCATCAGTTGTCTAATGACAATAATTATCTCGCCAATTGGCATTGTATAAACTAGGCATAAATGTGGGTGATCGAACTAACAATATCATGAACGGTACATTATCAGCTGACATTCAGCTTCTACATTTTTTGTAACATTTTTTTGTGGGTTGATGAAACGTCACACTCACACCTAGCTGTCTACTGAAATGTGCGCGTGACATTCAACATGTATTGTAGTATCTGAGGCTATGGTGAACGTGCACTATAATAACTTAGGGTAATAACTTAATAACTTAGGATAGCTTATGCCTCGTATTGAGGCGCTATGTGCGCTCCAACAGTTGATCAAATACTAATTTTACAAATATGAAAAACAAAAGTTTCTTATTCATTGAAAAACTGAAAATTAAAATATTTACCACTTAATAATCGATAATAAATATCATTGGCGTTACCAGGAAAACGAAGTTTGAGCGCTGGCAACGAGTGTTGGTGTCTTGAGATACAGTCGAAAATAGAATACCGTACTAAAATAGCATCAACGTACAATATGAAAAGTATGAAAAACTAAAAAAAGTGATGATAATTTAAAACTAAAAACAGAATTAATTACTAAGAGAGTATGAACAACTAAAATGAAGTAATAATAATTAATACACTGAAAATAAAATTGACTCATGTAATATATTATAAACCAGGGCTCTCCAACCTACGGCCCACGGGCCACATCTGGCCCGCGGATAGATTTTGTCCGGCCCGCCAAGAGTTATTGCAACAGAGTTTTCAAAATATATATTTATACACGTATTTGTCAACAACTGTGATAGATAGTAGTACTCTTCTCTTACTAGCCACTCCATTTCTTAATAAGTGTAAAATTAGCTGTAAACAAGCAGCGATCAACCATTGCGAGATATGGTCTGCTCGGACTGTACATGTCACAGTGTACGTGCGCGCGAACTGTTTGTGTACGTGAGACTAGTCCAAATTACAATT
Organism: Sogatella furcifera; assembly: GCA_017141385.1. NCBI lineage: Eukaryota > Metazoa > Arthropoda > Insecta > Hemiptera > Delphacidae > Sogatella > Sogatella furcifera. The sequence continues at coordinate 8,720,365 of CM029553.1, read as the reverse complement.
AAAAGTTTAATGTTAAATCCAAATACAGATCTTCCTTGTCAGGTGAACATTTGAATTCAATTTCAATAATAATCGGAACCACAAAGTTTGATTCTAAATGGGCTGATATTTTAAGTGGAAAACAAATGCAATCTTCTCACTAAAAATAAGTTTTCTTATGACCTTTTTACACTCAATAAATTGGACTTTGAATTGAAATGAAATAAAATGGGTTGTTCGTTTGTTTCTTCCTATGTTTCAATTGAACCTACTCGACTCATTTTACATAAAACATATTATTTTTATGAAAATATAATAATTTTACACCCCCCCCCCCCGTCATGTATCCCCCCACAAGTTAATTTCCACATACATCCTTGTTATTGGCCCTCTAAGCCTCCCAAGAATATTAACAATGTGACCCTTGGATAAGAAAGGTTGGAGACCTCTGTTATAAACTAATAATTCACTGTACATATGTAATCCATTTTGTAACAAGATTATTATTTTAAAAAGCCATACAGTATAGACAAAACAATAGAAAACTTGATCATAGTTGCCAATGAGATGTTGCCAGTTAGAGATGTAATTTATGTATGCCCAGAAGATGTTATGGAAATCATAAGAGACAATAGATGCTTCACATCAGTAGGTAGTAGTTTACATCTCGTACAAGAGACAGACAAAACCGTCTTATGTTTCGGCGTCAGCTATATACAAGCAATACCAATGAGATGCAATAGAAACAATGAGATTATGGAGCAACGCAAATATAAAATCAGCTGACCAGTATGCATTGCTGTTTACAATTCCCATGTTTCTATTGCATTGTATTGATCCTGATCGTACCGATTGTGTATTCAGCCCAGGCTAAATTTCAGCTTGCTTTGGTCCATTGAAGGCAGGTAAGTATTAAATGAAAAGACAAGATGTTGTCAAACCACTGATTTATTTGAAAATTCGAGATACCGGTTTCGGTTTTTATACCATAATCAATCTCTGGTAAACTGATAATTAGATTAGATATGGTCAGCTGTATTGATTATTATTACATATAATCAGTTTACCAGAGATTGATATTGGTGTAACAACCGAAACCTGTATCTCAATTATTTTTTATAAATCAGTGGTTTGACAACATCTTGTCTTTTCATTTAATATGGATAACTACCCCAATATCACCTTCACAACTACTCAAAAAATGCAGGCAAGTACCTCTAATAGGAGAAAGTCTGCACTAAATTCTAGTCATAACATGATGTAATTCACGGTAAACTAACCGCCAGTTCCGTTTATTTTCTAGAAAGATTTTGTGGGATTTCAAAGTTGTCAAGTAATTTTCTGTAGATGGATTCTTGAATGGGTTCCTATGGTAGATTTCGATGCATGGTTCTTCGTGTTTCAGTTCAGCCAGCATGATTTAGCGTTACTTTGAGGCCACTGTTTAACTGTTTGAATTGTCAACTAAGTTTGAACTGTTTTACCCGAAAAATACAAGCAGACATTTATTATCGATGAGGTTGCTCTCTCGAAAAAAGTAAGCTGAAATTGTAGTTTAAGTTAAAACCATCAGCTGAAACACAATAATGAATGCGACCTTATACAGAGTGTTTCAGGAGGAATGTGCAATACTTCTCAGGCTGATTCCTTACACCAAGTAGACAAATAAGTTCCATGGGACCAACCCCCAAAAATGCTTTGTCACTGAAATAACAATGGCGGAAAATTGAGATTTTTCAAAATATATTAATTTTTCTAATTTTTTAGAGGCTTTAGTGAGGTTCTGAAATAATCAATTCCTATGTAAAATTATCTGAGGAATTCAATGAAACCAGTTCCAAGTTTCAACGGTTATTGAGATAATTGGGAAAATATGCTAGAAAACGCCATTTTTCAACAATAAGGGTTATAACTGGATAAGGAATCATAAAATTGTATTTTTTATCAATGGAACTTGAAGAGAGTCGGATTCTAAAGAAAAAGTTGAAAGGCGGCGATAGTGTAAATCTCACTCAAATTTCAGAAATTTGCGATCAAAAATCGCAAAATTGAAAAACAGCACAAGAGATGAATTTGTGTTTAGTAAAGATTTTGCGATTTTTGATCGCTATTTCTGAGATTTGGGTAAGATTTACACATTCGCCACCAGTGAACTTTTTCTTTAGAATCCAACTCTCTTCAACTTCCATTAATAAAAAATACAATTTTATGATTCCTTTTACAGTTAAAATCCTAATTGTAGAATAATGGCGTTTTTAGCATATTTTTCCAATTATCTCAATAACCGTTGAAATTACAAACTTGATACTGGTTGAATTCCTCAACTAATTTTACATAGGAATCGCTCATTTTAGAACCTCACTAAAAGCTCTAAAAAATTAGAAAAATTAATATTTTTTGAAAAATCTCAATTTTACCCCATTGTTATCTCGGTAACAAAGCGTTTTTGGAGGTTGGTCCCATGGAAATTTTTTGTCTACTTGGTGTGAGGAATCAGCCCGAGAAGTATTGCACATTCCTCCTGAAACACCCTGTATACTTACTGGATTGATAGTTGAACCATTTTCAGACTATCTATAATAGTAATTTATGCCGTCGTGCCGGGGTGTCTGTCTTCTTGGCTTGGACAGGCTGTATAGTAGAGTGAATTTGAAACTGGCAACCAGCTGGTAGGCCTACGCCCTTCATGGGCTGTTGAGCCAGACATACATACATATTAGTAATTTAATACCAAAAATGAATTAACCGGTGGGTAGTTTAATAATATTGTACTTTAACCACAACATTGAAAGATATATTTTGATTCCTACACCAACCTGTTCCATACAACCCCTATATTATTGTTTAGTGAGAAGTTGAACTATTTCGAGCTTCTGGTTTTAGGGAAAGTAGGGTAGAAGTTGCAAAATTTCAGTTTTTCTTTGCTAATTGTAGCCGGGCCAAGCGTCTGACGAAAGAATTTCATTCAAAATTTTTTTGTGAAGAATAAAACTTGAAAGGGATTGAGACAGTTAGAATTTACAATTCAAAAGTTACAATTTTTTCGCGGAATATTTTGTTACTTTTGAAGTTTATAACTTTGAATTGAGAAAACATCCATATTTCAAAATCCCTCTCGGCGAAATTCATTTCTCTTCAATTGGAGACCAAATCCACACTTCTATGCTAAGGGCCTGTTTCTCCAAATACGTTTAACTGAAATTTTAGTTTAAACTATCAGCTGGCAGTGTATGGTCACTTTTATTAACTTGTGTTTCAATTGAGCCAGCTGATGGTTTAATCCAAAATTCAGATCAACTTTTCTGGAGAAACCGGCCCTAAGTGGTTAAAGTGATACGGCGATTTTGGAAAACCCTTACACCTAAAAATACCTAAAATTGCATATTAGGACATAGAAGACTTACTTGAAATATTGGGATGGTGTAACGTTTTACCAAACAATAAAGGGGTTGTATAGAGCAGGTTGGCTTGGGATTCAAACTTCCTCTTTGGATGTTGAGCTTTTTTCTAGACTATTAGCACGGTACTAATATGGTATAGTATTGTCGAGCAAAGAAGACATTCCTTCAAAATGTCAGCTGTTCAATGTTGCCAGCGGTCGAATTGAAAATAGTCCCAGTCCCACTCGTACCATCTGTCTCTCATCACATCTCACCAGCGGTATGTTGACAGAAGTGATTTTCCTCTAAAATTTATAGATCTGCGCATGCGTAGTTACACTCTCGCTTCAATAGGCCATTTGAAGGTCCGACTGTCGGACCGTTTCGCATGAAGGAAAACCTCCTATACACAGGGTAAGTAGTGTGGGCCAGTTGAGTATCTGAAGCCAATCACAGCTCTTGTTGTTTGACTCAATGAAAAGACAAAGGCTGTGATTGGCTACAGATATTCAACTGCCCAACACTACTTACAGTTTTTCAGTTTATCGATAGATAATCCTCGTGTACAGCACGCTTTACACGCACACCTACACAAAAAGTTTGTTTATTTCGTTTCAAGTGATCGCGAATAGGGTTCTAGGGTAGGGCTACTATCAGTGTATCTGTGAATGAAAACTACAACCTGCAGAAATTGCAAAATTGCAGTAGGCTACTATGATTGCAATTTTCATTTACTAAGATGCAAGCTATATGTGTGATGGTAGACTAATAAAAAAAATCCTTGTAATAAATTTGTGTAATTGTTTTTCAGGTGGTGATGGATATGGAGGAGGCGTGGGACCCCAGCGAGCTTACTCGGCTCCCTCCCAAGCCGGCTATCATCCTTACAGGAGGGCCTGAGATCAGGAGATCGAGGAATCCATGCTCTACTCCGTTTCACTTACTACTACTACGACCATTTGACAACAAACACTTTTTCGCCAGTAGAGTAGCATCTCAAATAGGCAGAAGTAGCATTTTCAAGTGGCTAAAGACAGTTTACAATAAAAAACTTTGTGACTCATAAGTGGGGAAGGGGTTGGCAGGGAAGCTTAATCTGAACACGTTTTGATGTGAATGTAACCAAATACGATGTGGCAAGACCTTCAAGTTCAAGCAGAAACAGCTGATTCCACCCTCAATTATCTGTGGTGTTTAAAATATCTCAAGTGATGAAAATATCGCCATCTTGTATAGGTTTTAGTAAAAATAGCTGATTTTTGCTAAAAACTACAAAATAGCAAGCTGTTAATCGCTGGGTGTGACATAGGCTTGAATATCATGTGCGACACACACAGTAGCTTCTAGTAGTAGCTGCTGTTGGATGCTATTGCCTGTATCACATTTGCTACTTAGTAGCAGCTACTAAAGTACCGGTACAAAGATTTGGAAAGCTTTAGTAATGTTTGTTCTTATAGTTTAATATTACTTTATCACTAGCTTGATATGCTTTAGAAATGCATTGTTTTTTACAGATCAACTTTACTTTGTCAAAATGATTATCATGAACCCGTGATTGATTGCATTCTATTCAAAACGTGTGAAACATCCAAAGCGACCCCAACCCTTTTTACTGAACTGTGCGGGAGTACGAGGCAAATAGTTTGAAAAGTGATAGAAAGAAAAGTGAAACAATGAAATCTGTGAGTGCAGGTTCGGAAATATCGGCAGACAGTTAATAACATTTTAAATTAAAACAGGTTGGAAGTAATTTTCAAATAGTTTCTGTCCAAGTAACTGGAAATTTAGTTTTTACAATGTTTAGAAAATACTGTGAGTTGATAATTTTTTTTGTAAATGTTACACACAAAATATTGTGTAATGAATAAATAGTCTTGTGTAAATGTAAACACAGACATGGAAAATTGTGCATACCTACATCAATATTATTCAATGTTACTACTATGTAAATAGAAATGCAGATAAATAGATATGAGCTTTGGTTATGAAGTATGTTGATGCTTGAAATGACCTGGAAAAATGTAAAAAGTGAGTTTTATGATGGTTTAATGATTCAAGGAGACAAGTGCCCTATCTTTGCGTAACTTGTCTTCTTTCTTAGAAGTTGAGTTCATGTCTATACGTATCTTGTATTTTTTATTCATAATCATAAGCTATATCATGAATCAGCTACTAAAGGTACGGTACGGTATTTTCTATTCTTCAAAATTATCTATACTTCAATAAATGTTTTAACTATGTTGACTGTGTGAACCCTAATAAAAAATGTATTTATTAAAAAATATTGAATTCAAATTAATCGGATGGGAACTCAATGCTGGTTCCATTGTAATGTTGTCAGTAATAAAGTAGTTGAAAATTTCCAGTTCATATTCTCCTGTAAGAAACTCTCCCAACTGACATATTACATTATTTTCATTGGAAGTATTTTTTTAAATTCATTTAGTGCAGGCTTTTGATTTAAATAGACAATAATTTCAGTTCTGAAATTTAACTAGACAAATAAGATCTAATTGTAGCTATATCTTTATTATTACACCGGCCAATAGATTCAAAAGTTCCGTATAATATATTAAAGTTATCTTCCTTAAAATTAATCTAGATTAGGAGAAGTCCATGTTATTCTACTATGTGGTTCCATTGACATAAATGTTGAAATGTTGTATGAGTAAGTTATCTTGATTGTCTGTGGAATAACCTGATAGCATAGATATTAGCTGTAAAAAGATTTGTTTCCAACAACTTATTTTGATGTCTTGCTGTCTAGATAAGTTGATGTAATAACTACTAATTACTCATCCCTTTTGCATTCCTGTAACTTTACAATTTGAAACCTCGATAACATAACTATTCCAACATGTTGAATATCCACTTTTATTATCCCCAATATTACCTTGAATATTGATATTGAATATTATACATTTTCTGTAAAAAATAATCACTTTTTCCTTTCAGGTTGAAAAATTTGACCTTCAAAAATATGTGAATAGTACAATACAATTATGCAACTTCACTACTTTGTAAACTTTCCAATGTTATCCTTTGCACTGTTTGTTCAATCCTCAATTAGAATATGTTATATGAATACTATCTGCCGATGTTATTGAATAATTATATTTTATTTTTAAATTTGAACTATATATTGTATTATCAAACCCATTATTAATACCTTACCCTGAATGAATGGAAGGAGCAAATTGGTTTTCTTTTATTTAGTTGGAAATTAAGTTTGTCAATAAATAATATTATTAGCATTGTTTTTTAATGCTGACACTTATTTTTCGTACAGATTTGTATGGTTATTATTCTTATCAACATGTTTGTCTTGCTTAATTTTTTAATAAATTTGTTTTTGTCTTCATAATTACTGAGTTAATTTGATTCTGAATTATTTGGTGACGGGGTTTCCGTGATTGAAGATATACGAACAGCATTCACTTACTTATTATCACCTTATTTGCTTAAAATTCTTGCTATAAAGTCGCAGTTGTAACAATAAAATAATAATTTTCACCTTATAGTTTAAGTGCGCCATACTCTGATGATCCCAATCAAAACAAAACCAAAAATCTTTGGTTGGATGAAACAACTAGGTTGAATTTGATACATTTTTTTCTATAAAAACACATATTAGACCAGTTTATTTAGTTGACCTGGTTTGCTAATTGCAGTCAATCTATACAAACTATGGTAGAAAAACCAATTATCACTCATCCACGTCTCTGACAATACTACGAGGGCTATTCACAAAGTAAAAAACGTTTCTGTCTGACGCCGCTAGGGTCTCAAAAAGCGCCTATTTTCATGTACAGAACAGACGCATTCTCCTATTCATTCTTCGGTTTCCCATCTACACCAGCAGAACTGCAGAAGTGACGTTACGCTGTGCATTATTGCAGTATTCAAGTTTCAAATGTGTGCTGCAATTGAAAATCAATCCCGCGAGTCAAGAGGTCAGAGATCAGTAATACGGCTTTTGTTAGCTTATTATCAAGATGGTGGTTCATTATTGGGCGGATTGGATCGTTATAGGCTGCTTACACACTGGTGATTCTATCATGTAGATTTAAATTATTATTACGAGACTAGAATTCCTCAGTAAAGTCTGTCCAAGCAAAGAAGACATTACTAGCAAGATGGGAAAATTACTTCAGCTCGGTCAATATTGGTTCGAAAGTTTTGAATTTTGTCTCAAATTATAGAGAAGATTGCAATCTACAATCTCAGATCATATTTTCAATTGTTGAATCATTATTGACCGAGCTGGAGTCATTTTTCTATCTTGCCAGAATGTCTTCTTCGTTTGGGAAGACTATACCATCATCCGGCTTTTACATATTCGCTGTGTGCAAGTGGGTGGAAAGGATATTTTTGGCGATCGAGGCGCTATTGGCGGATCATTTCGGCGAAAAATTGAGAGAATTAACATTGGAGGAGATAGGGCTAAACCTAAAATAATGTCCTGGAGAATTTGTTGTGTTCCGGATTGTAAAAATAAAACACGCAATGGAAATTTCAAGTTCTATACTTTTCCAGTTGCCATACATAAGTTTCATCAATAAAAAGAATGGTTCACTGCATTGAATAAATATTGATAGGTGAAGCTAACCTAATTGTTTAATTGTTTTGTTTACGTGCAAAAGAATTTGTCGATCAAGTAGGACCATGGAGTGCTCCATTCTAACCTGTACATGAGGTAATGTACATGAATAGTTTTTATGTTAGTTAATCTAATAAGCTGTTACTATCAACGCAAAAACTCTATTAATTATGTTTTAATAAGGAATATTCATATCATTCAATTTTTCAAATAAATGTGAACTTGTGCCAATTTTTCATTTTCATGTAAGATAACTTATCAGCTGTTATCTCAAAGATTTTGACGACTCTCAAATACATCTGTTTGCGGTTGTCTGCTCTCAAATACTTGAAAACTAGGATTTTTCTTATATAATGAGCTATAATACTATCAATAACTAACATTCCTATCCTAAATATCATGTTCTAATTACTGAGAAATGCATGAAGCAGCAAATAATACCATTCTAATTATAAATGCGTTTTTCCCATTTAGCGCTATGCTTTGTATGCTAAAACGCGTGGAAAAGTACACACGATAATCCACCAGAGCGCAGCACGGTAGATTCTCATAGCGAATATTAGAATATTCAAAAGGAATTGGATTAGAATAAAAAATGGTAATTACAGTAATTTATGGTTTTGTGGCGCATCCCAGGAGCCTGGAAACGGCGGAAGCTGCGGGGGTGCTATTAACGCCACTGAAAGAGTAAATGTGATCTATCGCAAAAAGAGTGTTTTGATCTATCCTGAAAGTTTCAAGTCTCTAGCTCGTCGGGAAGTGGATGCAAATTAATTCACAAAATTTCAACCTGACAGACAAGACCCAAAGCAAGTTAAGTGATAATAAAAAATAAACTTAATAATAAACGTTCTGGCAAGATGAAAAACTGACTCCAGCCCGGTGAATATTGATTCGAAAATTTAAATCTAAAATTATAAATTGGGTCTCAAATTGTAGGAAACATTCTGATCTAGAATTTGAGACCTGATTCATAATTTTTGAACAAAAATTTTGACCGAGCTAGAGTTACTTTCCCAACCTGCCAAAATGTATTTTTAATTGAACAGACTTCAGACCTTGAAAATACTGAATCAACAATAACAAGCTCATACCAAACAGATGGGATAATGTAGAGATCACAGCGGAAAATGGTCTGAAAATTGTGCATTCTTGGCTAAATGAGCACTTGCTAACCCTAAACACAAATAAAAGCGTGTTCATGACTTCTTCTCCTAACGCATCTACTCAACCTCAATCACTCAATAGTATTAAAATCCATACAATAAATTGCAACAATGAATAACCTGTTCTTGCCCAAAAATAAATAAAAAAGATGATGTTTAAATACTTGGGTATAACAGTAGATTCTCACCTAAGATGGATCACTGATATTGACAACTTGTGCAAGAAACTCAGATTTCTTGTTTATAAATTTTATCAAATTAAACAACTAAATAATTCAAAAATAACAAAACTAATTTACTACCTACTTATATGCACAATCCGTATTACAGTATGGAGTTTGGGTTTGGAGGGGTGCATTGAATGCGCATTTTAATAAACTCTTTATAATTCAAAAACATCTTATCAAAACAATCTTAGGTAATCCTCGTTTATATCCAACTAAATATTTATTTAAGAGTTGAAACAGTTTGACAACTATATATTAAAAACCTCACATTTTTTGTTATAAATCATAGAAATCTTTTCCACTTCCGTGTATCAAACCTTGATTTAAGACCATCCCGGAATAGATATGAAAATATAAGAATGAATGTTTGAAGGAGGCAATATTTTTATCTAGCAAATAAATTGATCAACAAAATTCCAGATAGCTTTATTGAACGGATTAGGTTAAAATCTCATACGGGTTTAAAGAGGAAAATTGCTAATTGGATAATGTCAAGTGAAATTGAGGAAAAACTTTTTGAATGATTCTTGTATTAATTTTGTTTATAAGTACCCGTTTGTTTTTCTTTTCTCTCTCCTTCTCTCTCTCTCTTTCTCTCTCTCTCTTTCTTTTTTTCTTTCACCTTTTCTTCTCTCACTCTTCTCATCTCCTTTTCTACTTTTTTGCAATATATCATTCCATTTTTTTGTTTGAAGGTTTTTTATGATTTGTTTACAATAAAAAAATAGTAGCAACTCTCACCTGCGCACAGGATTTTTCCATGCAGGTGATTTGGTTTTACAGTTAAGTTGAAAGTTTCAAATGTAATATGTTTTGTTTTCTAAAACCTCAATAAATTTGATTTGATTTTAACAGTTATAACTTCAAACATTTTCTATTAATAGCCAAATCCATGAAAACCCATTAATAACTAGAATAGAATAAAAACAATACTATTATATTAGGCAAGTAATTTCTGTATGTATGTTTGTGGAACCACGGATCTAGAAAACGGCTCTAACGATTTCCTCAAAATTTGAAATGTAATATAACCATGATGGAAGAATAAGATTGCACCAGGTCTCATGTCTGGGAAAACTCTCTGGCAGGATTAATAGAAGAATAAAAATAATATTCCTTATTCAGGCAAATCCCAAGTACTGCGTATAATGGCTGTTATCATTGGCTGATCAACGCTATCCAGCTGGAGTGAATGGAGTTACATTCAAGTCTATAACACATGTTTATCTACGGGCGTATTGAAAAATTCCTATTTCAGTTTTACAATTGAAATTGAAATGACTACCATTTCAAAATGGAATCTTAGAACCGTGTTGTAATGAACGTTTTTCAATACAGGAGGAACTTTTCGATACAGTCCAAATTCCACTTTATGATACATTCCTTGTTTTGTTTCAAAATCAGGGCCCTGGCTTATAAAGATTTACAGCTTGTTTTTCTGATGAAAAACAAGCGATTGGGATTGTAGATTCACCAATAAAACTCTCAAATTACAATGTTCCAATTTTTGGAAAGGATCAGCTGTTGAATCAACGATCAGCCAAAACTCACTAGAAGACCCTAACATTCGAATCCAAAATGGCCGCGATGGTTCGAGTGAAATAGGAAATCCCATGTATTCTTTATTCTTTCTTTTCAATTGCGACTTGGTTTCCAAGTATTTTAAGCAAAGGATGAATGAGTGATGATGAATAATGAAGGTTTAAGATGTAGGTTATATGTCTATGTAAATTGGTTCAGACAAAAAATTCACGATATCGCTGTTCAAACTCAAATCATCGCGGCCATTTTAGATTACAAGGCTAGGGTCTTCTGACTTGGTTTGTTTACGATTTTCTTTGTAGGTTATGATAATATTTTAGCAACAATAATGATTCCTGTTCAAATCTCACTATAAAAATAATGATTGATATTTATCATTAAATATATTCATAATAATAGATCAATTTCTATATCAAAATCATTAAATTAGGAGCAAAGTTTTGGTTTTAAAGGAATAGCATTGGACTATTCCGATATTCTATTCACTTGAGGTAAATTCGTTTCATGTAATTTTTTTAATCAGCTGAAACTGTAGAATTTACATTTTATTGGAAACGTTTATGAGACAGAAACGCCCATAAAATCAACGAATTATGAGTAATGTGGATTGTAAAATGTTTATAAGCCAGGGCCCAGGTGATAAAAAGTAAACAGTGTTCAACTAACCTCAAAATCAAAACTGCGATTGGGATTGAGTAGCCTACCAGTATTTTTTTGTCAATATTTCAATTTACGTATTTGAATATTTAACTAATTTGAATAGCCCAAAGTTTAAATAGTTTAATATACTTATAACTTTGTTAGTGAATATGTTAATAAAATTCACTTTTACAACAACACTCACGATTTTGTGACTGTCAAAAAATTGTATGAGGTGCATATCAATTTTGAATTTATTTTTTACAAGGAGGTTCCTTGATTTTTTTCAATAACAAATTTATGAAATTCAACAGTTCGGCCGCAGCCTCAGAGCAAAGCTTGGCACCAGATATCCTATCCTATTATATTAAGCGAGTAATTTCTGTATGTATGTATGTATGTTTGTATGTGGAACCACGGATCTAGAAAACGGCTCCAACGATTTTCTTGAAATTTTAAATGTAATATAACCATGATGGAAAAATAAGATTGCACCAGGTCTCATGTCTGGGAAAACTCTCTGGCAGGATTAATAGAAGAATAAAATATTCCTTATTCAGGCATAATCCCAAGTACTGCGTATAATGGCTGTTATTGTTAGCTGACCAACGCTATCCAGCTGGAGTGAATGGAGTTACATTCAAGTCTATAACACATGTTCATGACTGTCAAAAAATTGTGAGAGGTGATCATATCAATTTTGAATTTATTTTTTACAAGGAGGTTCCTTGATTTCTTTCAATAACAAATTTATGTAATTCAACAGTTCGGCCGCAGTTTCAGAGCAAAGCTCGGCACCAGATATTATTAATAATAAGGATAGTCCTTCGACAGAAAACCGATAAGAACCTTCCAATTCAATTGTAATATTGTGTAAAGTATGACATGAAATGATTGGTCATAAAAATTAGTTCACTATGAAAAGACAATCAAAAAATTAGAAAAAAATACAAACCAAATTGGTAGCCTACTCATGATACAATTTGAATCATTATTTTCAGTTTGAAAAAATGCAACAACAGCACTAAACATGAAAGTCGTTACATTAATAACGTGATTTATTTTTGTATGTATTTATTTATTTTTGACTTGGAAGTTCTTCAACCTGAATTAAAATCATAAATCTAAATCAAATCTCTAATTAAATCTAAATTAAATCTCTTCATAAAGTTCATTATGCATAACAAATTGTTCTGGAAATAGGGATAAATTATCCAAGAGCAGCAATCGAAATCAAATGTTCAAGTTTTATTAATGAAAAAATAAGTGTAAAATTAATTTAACACTCAAATGAAGGCTAACATTGAATTTTCAATTCATATTAATTTCCATTGAGCTACATACGATACCTATCAATTAAATAATAAAATTCTCTCATGTAAATGTTTATGATAATTTCGTATAAATAATACTTTTTGGTCAATTCCACTGTAAAATAAATCATAACAAAAACAATATTAAGATGATTTAAAGGGATCGAGTAGGATTTCAAAGCAATTTATCAGCAGAGAGTAAGTATATATGTAGTAGGAGAAATATTCAAGTACGTTAATTCCAAAACTGTGAGTAAAAATAAAGATAAATCTAACATTTAAAAGTAGTGGGAACAGATTTAAGGTCATCTTCCGAGTTGATTGAGTAGATTTGTCCTTGAGGTACAATTCGAATTTTAATTGTTCCGGATCTATCCACCCATACATACTTGTACCCGAATTGTCTCTGCAGATTTCTAGCCTCAGCAGAGCCTTCTACGTCGGGCAGTCAACGATAAATTAATATAAATCTGTCGCTGCTCACCTTCCAGTCCGATATATCGAGTAGACAAATCCTTCACCTGTTTTCGACCCTCCAACATGGCATGTGTGTCCGTACGCCTGACGAATTTTACAATGATGGGAGGCGTCTCTTTACGTGGTCCCCTCACTGGCAGTCGGTGACAGCAGTCGATCGCATCAGCTGCAACCTGCATGCCGATGACCTCACATGTTTACACCACCAGTTCACTTGTATTTTCATCTGGTACTAACGGAATACCATGAAGCTCAACGGTATTTTTTCGACCATTCTGTTCCAAGTCGTCGAGTTTCACAGTCACATCACATAATTTTTTCTTGAGAGTCTCATTTTCAGCAAGCAAAGACTCGATGATTTTTTGTTGATTACTGATTAATGCATCTTGTTTGGCCAAAATTACAGAATTAGCATCCAACTTTACAAGACAAGAATCAAGAGATGCTTGCAGAGTAGTTTGGCCCGCTAATATTTCACTTTTAAAATAATTCAAGGTCCTAATATAAACAGAAATACTAGCGGCAGTCTCAGAGCACAAACTATCAATAGTTTTTACAGGTGTTAATTCACATCGTTGTTTAAGGAGACCTTCCAAACACCTTTTGCGCTTCCATGAGGTACTAGTTAACATCTTAACAACTTCACCGTTAATGTTAATCGGCACAAGCAATTAGCTTTATCGGATCTCTCCACTGACAAACTACAAACGGAGCACGCACTGGGCGATCATTTTGAAATGATTACTGTGACTAAGGAAATTAATTATAAATTTTAAACCCGAATATAAATTCAAAAACAGTTTCAAGTACGGCCGAAGATGACTCTATAACTAAACTTTATAACTCATCGACAGTAATGAACGAGTTAAATCAGATGAGACGAGAAAAGATTCAAACATCCGACTTCATCGAGAGCCAACTGATCACTACTGATTATATCCCTACTCTCAATTGTTTCCAAGCTGTTGAAAAAAGTAATGAGAAGAAGAATTTTTTATTTTCTCAACTCATATAATTTTTTCTATAGATATTTTTTTATATATATTATTATTATTTCTATAGAAAACAGTTTGGCTTCCGTGAGTTGATGAATACAGAGATGGCTCTTCATACTTTCATGGTAGCTATATACTCTGGCATTAACTCCATCAAATATCTAGGTATTACAGTTCGTGAGAAGCTAACTCATTCATTGAGTAAGTGTTGTATTCTTTGTGTGTATAATTCATAAGAAAAGACAGTATCCTTTTACTATTTTTATTTTGAAAACAATATGTTTACACTTGGAAATACTTCCATGACAGAAAGTAGAAGTGTAAAGTGATTTTTTTATTCATTATAATATAATTTGTACATATTATGTACAAACAATGGTAGCCCTAAACATCAAGTTGAATATTATTATGGTAAGATATGATTTCTAATACGCATCACCCCTGCCTCCCAATTTATATCCAAAAGCATCTTCTTCAAGGTTATAGTAGCCTGATAGGTCCTCTTCAACATATTGCTGTTGCCTGGTGTTGCTACCAGGCTGATAGTCAGCAAAGGGCGTGGGAAAATTAGTAGTAGGCGTGGCCAAATGGCTGGTAGGCGTGGCCAAGCGGCTGGTGGGCGTGGCCAAGTGGCTGGTTGGCGGGACAATGCCTTGCTGTCGGCCAATAGGAGCAGCATCACTCACGTTTCTTGGGCTACTGCCACAAACTGAGCTGGCTATTGTCATCAGCACCAGCTTAGCGGTCTTGACTACTGCAACATGTGCGGCAAACTGCATTATGAGTGAACCAAATCCCTTGTACAAGCCACTGGCACCTGCAGCAAAACAATACACAATATTCATAAAGAAAGTAATTTTTATTATAATGCAAATTTGTTTCCAAATTTGTTTCCAGTTTAAAATCAATTCCAGCCTGTGATTGAGTAGGTACCAATTTGCTTCCAGATCAAATGCAGAAGCCAGTGCCCTATTCAAAGAGCAAAAAATTATAGGTTTTGGACCAAGTATGATTGCCATTTTTGGCATATTATCTGCCTATACAATAGAATACAAATTAATTAAATTAATGTTAACTATAAAATTAAGGGAGAGAGGAAGGAAATATAAGTTGGAAAAATTATTAGATATTGCAGTATACCAACTGCTGGATAATTATATTAATAGTTGATTAGAATCTTCATATACTCTTATTGCTATATAAATAGACAAAGGACTTCTGTAACTGCAAATATTGACCTAGCTAGTACAGCAAGCAAGATCCATTGAATCAAACTGTTCAAAAAACTGAAGGGTGGTACCGGGTTTGATTCCCAGTCCAGGCACAGTTCCCGGACAGAAGAGGTGACGGTCATGTGTCCATTAAACGGCCCTTTGTTGTGCTTTGAGCTATTTGTTCTATAAATTCTATAAGATCAGGGCCCTGGCTTATAAACATTTTACAATCCACATTACTCATAATTCGTGGATTTTATGGGCGTTTCTGTCTCATAAACGTTTCCAATAAAAAGTAAATTCTACAGTTTCAGCTGATTAAAAAAATGGCATGAAACGAATTTACCTCAAGTAAATAGAATATCGGAATAGTCCAATGCTATTCCTTTAAAACCAAAACTTTGCTCCTAATTTAATGATTATGATATATAAATTGATTTATTATTATGAATACCGGTATATTTAATAATAAATATCGATCATTATTAGTGAGATTTGAACAGGAATCATTATTGTCGCTAAAATATTATCATAACCTACAAAGAAAATCGTAAACAAACACAGTCAGAAGACCCTAGCCTTGTAATGGCCGCGATGATTCGAGTTTGAACAGTGATATCGTGAATTTTTCGTCTGAACCAATTTACATAGACATATAACCTACATCTTAAACCTTCATTATTCATCATCACTCATTCATCCTTTGCTTAAAATACTTGGAAACCAAGTCGCAATTATAAAGAAAGAATAAAGAATACATGGGATTTCCTATTCCACTCGAACCATCGCGGCCATTTTGGATTCGAATGTTAGGGTATTCTAGTGAGTTTTGGCTGATCGTTGATTTAACAGCTGATCCTTTCCAAAATTTGGAACATTGTAAATCGAGAGTTTTATTGGCGAATCTACAATCCCAATCACTTTTTTTTAATTAGAAAAACAAGCTGTAAATCTTTATAAGCCAGGGCCCAGCTTGAGTCCTTGGGTCCCAAGATCCTGGGACCCAAACGGGTCCTTGTCCCATCTATTTCCAATTTGAATCGGGCCTTATATACAATTGTATCTTCCTGCAGAAAAAATTGATAGATTGAACTCTCTGGTATAGTCTGTCCAAGCAAAGAAGACATTCTGGCAAGATGGGAAAATAACTCTTGCTCGGACAATATTGGTTCAAAAATCATAAATTTGGTCTCACATTGTAGATCAGAATGTTTCCTACAATTTGAGACCAGATTTATTAATAGTTCTTGAACCAATATTGATTGAGCTGGAGTCATTTTCCCATCTTGCCAGAACGTCTTCGTTGCTTGGACAGACTAGCTAATACTCTATAGCTAGCAGCTGTTTGGCAAGAGATAAATAATTATGTTTTCACCTTCTTGCCGCAGTGTAGTTTCATAGCAGTCGACGACACCCTCATAGCTAGTTAGTATAGGAGTGACATGTGAACCAGTGTCCAAGTTATCAATGATTGTTCTTGTGCCTTGCAAATGTAACCTGCAAAAAATTGAAAATTTTCAACAGATTCGAAATGATTGAATTTATAAATAAATAAGTTTATTTGCATTTGGGGCTATGCCCCATACAAAGCGTTACATGCCAATTTATGCAAAATTTAATTTGATTGAATTTATAAAAAAAGCACTCAAATACCGTATTGTTCAACTAAAAGTTCTATACCTTCAAAAAACGCCCTATTATATTATGCGATAATTTTCACTTTGTTATTAGGGCTTCTAATATATGATAAATCAATATATAATCACAATACCCTTGAAATTAGTTTATTTTATTGAAAATTAATTGAAAGTTCGAAAGTAGTTAGGAAAAATAAACTCATTTCAAGGGTGCTATGATTATTTATTGGTTAGTTAGTTATTTATTTATTCATTTAGATAACAACAAAATATTTAGTTTCTAGATTAAAATAATACATTATAAGTAAATCCAATTGTTTTATCATTTTTACAGGTTACACTATGAGGTTATTTTGCACTATAATTTCCTCAGTCTATTCTATAGTTTATTCAACAAGCACGGTTACACATGGATGCAAAAATTATTTAATATATCAGTTGCTTACAATCCTACTTATTGTGCATCAGAATATTAGGCGAAGTTTGGACATGAAAATGTCCATTCTTGGGAAAGGATAAGTGGTATAGTCTGTCCAAGAAAAGAAGACCCTCTGGAAAGATGGGGAAATGATTGCATCTTGGTCAATATTTGTTCAAGAATTATAAATGTGATATTAATAGTAGATCAATGTGTTTCCTACAATTTGAGACCAAACTGATAATTTTTGAATCAATATTGATCGAGCTTGAGTCATTTTCCCATCTTACCAGAGGGTCTTCTTTGCTTGGACAGACTACATATGTTCTTGTACTCTATTGTCAGGCTTTTATATTGTTTTATTTATGATTTCTATATTCATATAAAAACAATACATCATTTTTCTGCAAACATAACATCTGTAGTAGCTACTTTAATAATATGTTTTCTGTTTCGCCATTTTTGAATGTCAAAATCCGAATTTGTAATAATTCATATTATTGATAATTTGGCTATTTTGGATTAGAAACTTTCATTCATGTTTAAAAATGGTCAAAGCGTTTGGAGCGAAAAATTGTGAATGTGGAAGATATGCAACATAACCTAGATTTGGATTGCATTCTGAATTGGAAAGGAGACAGTTATTGGACTCAAGCCTGTTGAGCCTTAATGTATTTTGTTACTGGTGCAAAAGGAACAATGATCGGTTGTAATCTGGTATTTTAGAGATCAGACAGATTTTTCAAATGTATTATTTTTGTCCAACTAAATGTATAATGCAAGCTCAGTGAGTGCGTTTCTTTGTTGTTCCTTTAATGAATTCTCCCCTTAGTTTTGTTTTGGAATCACTTTACAAGTACAATATACTTATAGTTACAATACTTATTTTCTCTTCGGGCTACTGTATTTATTAAAACTTTAGAATAATTCAAATCACAGTACCCTTTTTTCAATATTAATATTTTTCTAGCGTGAAAAATAGAAATATTAAAAAAGGGTACTTTGATTTGAATTATTTTAAAGTTTCAACTCATAGGTAATTACAATATGAAATAATAATATTATATTACACATATATAATTAATTGAAAATAATCAAAGTACAATATGATCATAATCTATTGAACCATTTATGAAGAAAAGTACAACAGGCTTATGCTCAAAACTATTCCTTTCGTAGAAAAACGTAAAAATGGGAATCTCACCTATGAAGGATTGTTTCAAACGGATAGAAGATTGTTTCACTAATTATGAGCGAGATCATATTCGATTGCAATTCAATTTCATCGTTCACTACAGGATTTAGTACATCTTTGGAGAGTGCTCCCTGGAAAAACCATTACAAAAGAACAATTATTTAAATGTCAATAATTACATATAATTTCTTGTGATTTGAATTTAAAAAGTAAGATTACCACAAATGGCGAAAAATGGGAGTATCTGCGACATAGCTTGTTGCACTCACCTATGTATATAATAATTATGTAAATTATTGAATGAATCAATAAATTTCATTTCCTCTGAAAAAAAACATTGTGAAAAACAAATTTACAAAAAAAACTTGGAAATCACTTCTTCTAGTAATTGTGACAAGTGTGCACAAAATAAAAATTTAATAAGTTGTCTGAGTCTAGTTTTAGCAAAGATACATTATAGATTCATAATTTTCAGGTGATATGATGTTAACTTAACACCAATATCACCTTCTATAATGAGAGGGAACTATATTTTGTAATTTCCTCAACTTAAAAAAGTATGAGTTCAACTATCCTCAACTATACTACTAGTTTATACTCGAGGAAAATAGATTGGTTATGGATTTTATAAATGAATTTCACCTTTGGTTTAACAAAAAAATGATAAATTTGTGTCAAATTCATTTCGAAAATAAATAATATAAGTTGATAATAGGATGACCCAATCCCCGAATTTTCTACACTCAAATCACAATTCTAATATTTATTTATTCCTATTAAGTACAAACTTACTACAATGAGAGGTTTACAGCTCTAAGCCAGAAAAAATCTCACCAAAACCTCAAAAATTATTTTAAAAAATTGACAAAAGCTGAATGATGAAGAAAATAAGAGGAAAGAAATCCAAGTATAAAAGCAATTTGAATAATAGGTGAATTCTTGTCGAGCAAAGAAGACATTCCTTCAAAATAGCAGCTGATCAATGCTGCCAGCAGTCGAAATCAAACAAACAAAAATAACCAAATTGGCTCGAACTGTTGATACATTATATCATAACCATCTATCAATTCTCAATTGAGAATTGATCGATGGTTATGATTATATAGAGTGATTGAAAAAGAGCCCCGGTTTTAATATATTAAATTAAGAGGCTTATTAAAACTAAACATTGAAAATAAATACATCAAAATTTTTATCCATTTTCCCGATTTCATGTATGAAAAATGAGGTCAAGCATGCGGCCACCTCTACTGCGCTG
Source organism: Sogatella furcifera (assembly GCA_017141385.1). Lineage (NCBI taxonomy): Eukaryota > Metazoa > Arthropoda > Insecta > Hemiptera > Delphacidae > Sogatella > Sogatella furcifera. The sequence goes on along the minus strand of CM029553.1, from coordinate 8,700,325 downwards.
GCACGCATCAACTCTGTCCATGACATTCACTATTATTGCACGAAAAGTTACCAATTCCATTTCGCCAATAACTCGTCAAGTCATTGATGTTTCGGAGTTTATTTACATGCACCAATGACTTCAGAGATGATCCCAAAAATGAAAGTAACAAGGCGTCAAGTCACACGATCTTGCTGTCTAATTCGACGGGTTTTCGGCAAAATGGGAGTTGAAACTTGTCGTGGACAGAGTTGATGCGTGCCAGTGCAGTAGAGGAGGTCACATGCTTGACCTAATTCATTTTACATGAAATCAGATAAAGAGATGAACATTTTGATGTATTTATTTTCAATTTTACGTTCAAATAAACCTCATTATTCATCTTATACATATGCTACTTCAGATATCTTAAAACCAGCCCTCTTTTCGAATCACCCTATAGTTTGGAAATGGTTCAGCTAAAGAATTAGAATAATTTAAACCTGTTTCTGTTGATGTATTTTATGGGAGATGAGCAGCATCCTACTGGTAACATTCTGCACAATGAGGCCGAAAATATACTTCATAACTCCAAACACCACTGTTGGCACAACTAGACTGAGAATGGGCAGCATTCTACCTGAAAAATAACAGATTCAATTACCAACCAAACTCAAAGTTCAAAGTAGAATTACAAATTACATATAGTAAAATTTGATGCCACGTTGGAGTAAGTGTCTCTAAATTTTTCAATTTTAATGAAAGTTTGGAACTATTCTGTGTTTTTCAGATCAACCCTCCAAAATTCAAATTTAATTATCACTTATTTTATTAAATGTTCTATAGAAATCGAGGAGATTTCACATTTTGATGACAGAAACTCATCTTACCATATGAGTAACATAAAAATAAGTTATTCAATGACAATAAGCTTCAATTATTGTTTTAGAATTTTTAATGAAAATATCTCAGTAATAATAATGATTACTCGACACCCAATGGGTAAAAGAGGATTCGACTAAGTAAGTAAGTAATAATAATGATTAATTCGAAACTCCTATTACAGCTTTATAAATAGAACAATGGACTTCTGCTACTATGCTTGGACGGACTGTATAGTGAATATGAAACCAGCTGGTAGGCCTGCTCAGCCATTGACAAACAAAAAACTTCTACTACTGCAATTATATTGACCAATATACTAAATAGCGAGATTCGTTGAATAAAACTTTTCAAAAAACTATGACAGGATCGGGAATCGAACCCCGTACCTCTCGGTTGCCGGCCGAGCGGCTTTACCACTTCGCCCACCTGGAAGCTTCACTCAATAATCATGATGTTAGCCTTTCTGGCCAAAGATGGAACAATCAATATTGAATATTGCAGTACACCAACTACTGGAACACTATAAATTCTTCTTAATACGGGAAACTTTGATAAATTATTGATTTATGATTATAAATTATAATTATGGGTTGCCGGCCGAGCGGCTTCATCACTTCGCCTTTGATAGCTTTAATAGGAGTTTCGAATTTATCATTATAATAATGTCACAGCAGTTGGTGTACATTAATATCTAATAATACTTAGATATTAAATAACTTAGTGTTAGGAAAAATATTGTGTGCAACCATAGCTTCCTTTAATAATAGTTAGTTTTTTTAAGTTATCGCAAATGATGCCCACATAAGCATTTTAGCTTGTGCGTGGGTAATGGATATTAAGTGCGAAGGTGATTGATGAGGTGAAAAACAGCCATGCCACTGGGATTCGAACCCAGAGCTGACGGTGCTGGCGGACTGAAGGTTGTGACGCCCAACCAGGCCAGCGAAAAGGTCATGGCCTAAAAATTGACAACTATGTAGAGTAAGAAATTGGCTCCTTTTAAAAGCGTTGAAATCATTTTTCAATCAGCTGTTCTAATGGACCTAACAGCTGATCAGCTGTTCTAATGGATGCATTTCGTGTGTTCGTTCTCACATTTGACTTGCTACAAATCATAAGCTATTTTAATAAATAATTGACTATTCTTAATAATCTCTATCACAACCTATTACAAAAAACAGGAATTCTATACGAAGAGTTTTATGAACGTTTTTCATGGAAATTGTGCTCAAAAGAAAGAAAACCCAAGTCAATACGCATGATTTGTATCTGTACTTGATGCTTTCATATGAAAAGACTGTCTTCGGTGCGACGTTGCCATATTATTATGGCAGGGCCTTCTATAGGTAGGGCAGGAAGCTATAGACGAGCTGCGGCAAGGTGGCCAGCGCGACCGGTGTACAATGAATGCACTTAACGTCTATAGCCTAAGCGCGGTTGAATTCAATTGCATGTAGCTACATTCGCTTGTTTTTGAATACCTGCGAATAGAAAAACTACTTACTTTCAAAGAAAAGATGTCGAAGTGCAAGAGGAAATGTTGTGTGATAGATTTCAATAAAAATTATTCCAATTCTGAACGAAAAAGTTTCCTATTTATTCTTCTCCTGGAAACTCGCGACTCACAATCGGGAGAGAAAGGGGAAATCAAAATGGCGGATACGGACTGATAGGTTGAACCTATCCTATAAGCCTAGTGATATCAGATTATCAGATGGAAATGCTTTCAAATTTAATGATACATTTTTTAAACTATTCCAAACTGATAAATATTTCATAGCTTTACGATATTATTGATAAATCAATGATAAAATTGAATGATAGCTCAAAACATTCTAGTCAATTGACATACGAGCGTCTTGCCAAAGGAATGCGCCTCTGTACTGCGCATGCGCTATGATGGCTGTGAAGTTGATATTTCGACCACCAGAGACCGGGTCAGTTGAATCACAAGCCAACTTCTGGAGGTCTATGGTGCAACTGATGTGCAAACGTCTTGCCAAATTCTATCTCTTACGGCAATGACAATGTTTTGCACACAAGTTGCAAAAAAAAATTATTTACATTATTATAATTATGAAAATATTACCTTTTTGGGGGCTACCCCAGCTGACCAGTCGACAGAGTCCTTCACGAAAAACATCAAAAATTCCCGGCTTTTCACTGGCTATATCACTTTGAACGGTTTCCACGAGGCTAGCTGAGTAAAAGGGCGTTATTATCGCCAAGGTAAGACTGCAACAGACAAAGTAAATTCAATGTAGAACAATCATAAATGGGCTGAGGGCTATTTATGCTTTTAAAATTGAGTAGCATGCATATTATTTATTCTTACCTCTCGTTAATCAGGTTTTTATACTGGCCATTGGCTACTCGTACCACGATCATATCACGTCACTTGGGGATATTTATTGATAAATGTATATGTACATTCAAATTTAATCTATAAATTTTTCATATAAATTCAAGTAATTATTTAATATAAATCTGTCACTTGACAACCCTTTCAGAAATTTGACGTCACACTGTACAGCAATAGCAACTGTACCTCAATAGAACTGATTCTGTAAAATTAGCTTTCTCAGACTTTGGAATCTTCATAATACGGACAATACAAAATATATGATGTTATAGTCTTTTTCAAAAAATATGCTGACACAAGCTTGAGAATTAACACTCATGGTTATGATAAGAGGATTGGTCATGTAATAGAGAGGCACAGATTAGATATTTTTACGAAAAAACCGTATACAAAGGTAAGAAGTGTTTTTGAAGTTACCAAGCAGTCTTAACATATTAGAAGATCCTAGAATGTTAGCAAAGAGTTTTAAGGAATATCTGGTGAAATTATCATTGTATTCTTTTCAAGAGTTTGACATAGATTTTTGACTGAACTCATAGACTCTTCTTTTTTTAGTCTTTTGTTTCTAGATACTTGGCTATCCTATATAATATACATATATATTTTTAATTTATTAACACTGATATAATGTATTCCTTACATCTGATGAATAAAGACTCTTTCTATTCTATTCAGGTTGACAGTTATTGATAATAGGCTTCCAGGCGACTTGGCCAAATTATTGTTAATTAGTTTAAGAATTATTTTGTATTTTAGGTGTTGGAAAAATATGTTTACGAGTGTATTGTGGGGAATTGGTTTATATTTTATGTAGTTCAGGGGCACTATTTACTGTAAGATTGAAGATGTTCAATTATTTATTGACATTTATTGTAAAGCCAGAACGTTAGTGACTTGAGGGGATTTGATATTTCTGGGGGTTCGTCCTGAACAACAATCCAGCTGGAGTCATTCTTGAATCTTGCCAGAATATCTTCTTTGCTCGACCAGACTATAGCAGTGAATAACGTGGACAGAGTTGATACGTACCAGCGCAGAAGAGGAGGACACATGCATAACATCATTTTTCTTCTATTAAATCGTAAAGTCAGATGAACATTGCAATTTATTTATTTTCAGTTTTTCGTTTAATTGAACCTCCTGATTTGATGGATTATTTGTCAATGGCTCAACAGCAGAAGAAGGGCCTAGGCCTACCAGCTGGTTACCAGTTTCACATTGACTCCACTATACAGTCCGTCCAAGCGAAGAAGACACCCCTGCAAGACGGGAAAACGACTCCAGCCCGGCCAATACCGGCCCAAGAGCCATAAACTCTCAAACAGAACCACAGTCCCCGAACTAACACCGACCGAGCCGAAGCCATCCCCACCCTGCCAAAATGCCCTCCCTGCCCGGACAGACCACACAGTAAGCAAATAATCATCAACCAGGATAAAGGTAACGTGTATTTAGCACGTTGGTCCTCTCAACCATAAGCCAGTCTTCAAAATGAAGTGAAGCCGCAGAACCTTCTCTGAATAACATGCAGTTGATCATTTAGAGTGTAATGCGACAATTACTATTCCTCCAGATAGATAGATAGAGAGATGTATTTCTAGAGCCACGGGCACATAAGTGCAAAGACTCACGTCAAAATTATAACTCATACAAAATGAAAAAATAAATAAATCAAGTACATTAATAATCAAAGATAGTCTGTCTGAATTGTTTCAGACGTTGTTGAGCATTGCAGGACAATGCGGGGATCTGGCAGCTCAAGAAACTCGTCGATTTTATAGAAAGGATTCAGGCAGAGCCACCTATATAATGCACTCCTAAACTCTTCAAGAGCAAGGTTCCTGAAATTAAGGGGCAATTTATTGAATAAACGTATCCCCATAATGAGATGACTTGACCTCAGCCTCTCCAGATGGACAAATGGAACATTAATGTCATGTCTGTGCCTCGTTCTGATTTCATGGATGTTTTCTCTGCTTTGGAGTGATTCCTTGCGTTTATGAGTGTGACCAAGATAGTGTAAATATAGAGATTTACCACTGTAAGTATGCCAAGCTGAACAAAAAGTGGCTTACAATGGGCGATTCTATCGGCTCCACTCATTATTCTGATTGCTCTTTTCTGTATGATTAATACCTCTCCAATCTTAGTTGCATTTCTCCAAACTGGGGAAACAGAGACTGGAAACGACTGACTGTCTTTACTAACGACAGCCAATCTGCCAAAGGAGGTATAGCCCTACAGCTCAATGCATTAAAGCTCTAAATTGAGCCCCCTTAGTATAAGAATGCATGCAACAACTGCAACACTGACCATTTGAGCATAATATGCTGTCCATGACTCTTGGCCGAGTGGTGCCATTTGAACTCCTTTGGCCATGGAGTGAACTTGCTGATGATGTCCTCGACTGCCAACGACATACCTCGCACCAGCAGCATGCTGCCCAGTCCCTTCCACAAAGTTGTCATACCCTGACGTTGATTCAGACGCCAAATCACTGGCAAAAGAGTCACCGACACCAGATGGTATTTGCTGGAGCTGTTGTGTACCTGGCACACGAAAAAATGAACTTATGAAAAAAGAGTTCTTTGTTCATTTAGAAACTAAAAATATACTTTTTCTCCTCGAGGCGTAGCCGAAGGCGACAATTTTTCAAGGGAAATTATAGTACTTATCATATTTTTATATTATTGAAGTAAGTACATACTTTAGTTCCGAAAAATTTCCTCCACCTACACAAATAGAATAGTTTGTCCAAGCAAAGTAGACCCTCTGGCAAGAGTAGAAAATGACTCCAGCTCGATCAATATTGATTTGGTCTCAAATTGTAGATCAGAATGTTTCCTACGATTGAGAATAAATCAAGCTGGAGTCATTTTCTCATTTTGCCAGAGGTTCTTCTTTGCTTGGACCGACTATACTAGTACATATTTTAGTTAACAGTAGACCTCATTCAGTCATCTATGCTCTCTGCCCTGTCTGTACATTCAGAGTGTGGGTTAATCCCAAAAGTCGGCGCAAGAAAGTCAGCTATGCTGTGTAGTGTGTGACCATAGTCACACTCTAGTTTTTGTCGGCCGCCTACTATGGCTACAGCTAGTGCTACACACAGACAAATCCCATATCCCATTGACACTAAACCTACTTGGAGACAGAGAGAAATAAACTTACCTGACACTGCCGTCTCAATACAACAAACGGGTGACATAGTAGGTTTTCGGTTATTAAGGTAGCCAAACCAACTCCAGTTGCAATGTATTTTCTCCAGGCCGCTTCTAGAATAAGAAAAAGTTCATCTATTTCACTTTCCATGACGAACTGCTATTAATATTTCACTTTTTGAATTTCCCTATTTATAACAACATTGCTGTCGAAATCTTTGTATATTAGTTGATAATGACGAGTAGACTACTCAGCGTGGACGTAACGCTTTCGGATAATAACATCTATTTTCAACACTGCTGTTTTCAAATAAAGAAAAATATTGGATATCTTGAAAGATTATAACTTGAATCATTTCGTGCAGTGTTATCATATTTTGCATGCTTTGATAAGAATTTTAGCTTTAAATTAGATTGTAAAAATTATTAAGTTCAATTAATGAACACAAGTAGGCTAAGTTAGGAGAATACAGTAGTTGTTTTAGCCAATAATTCAACAACACTGGAAAGACAAAGCTTAATAAGTACAGTAATGAGTAGGCTATGATCTATAGCAACTATCATCAAAATGTAAAATACGGAATAAAATTGAAAGAAGTGATTCTTGATAAAAGCTATTAAATGTCAAATTGTCATCGGGTTTTGATCTATTCTAGAAGTTTCAGGAAGTTAAAAGACCATATAGCCAATAAGCAAGTTGAATAAAACGTTTTGGATAACTTAAAAATAGGATGATGATGATGATAATAATAGCCGGTCCAATCAAATGAAAAAACTAATCATATAGGCCTACTATGTTGAAAGGTTAGATAATTATTTATTGTATATCTGTCGACAATAGCTAACTATCAACTATGACAAAAATTTAGCCGGTTTTATGTCTCTCACCTACTAACAGCTGATGTAAAGCATCTACTGACTATTTTGATTTCAAAAGCATCATGACTCTAGTTACCGTACATCAGCTGTTGGAGCAGACGAAACCACCGAACCTTTCAGCGTCAATTGTAGGATTGGGTTCTTTTTTAAAAACCCCCTAATAAGGTTCAAGCAAGAATATTTTATTTACAAACCATCATCGTCTATGGGCGTCTGGATTTTTGCTGGGCGTATAGTTATGTCTCTGTCAATATTCATGTTGTAAGGCCTGGGAGCTGTCTTCACTCCTTGATAATCCATTTCGTTAACTAAGTACGGTCTTTGACTCTGCAATCCTTTCAAATCACTAGGACGACGCGGTACTGCGCCCCTTATTTCCTGTTCATTTCCCAATTCATCATACAAATCACCTTTTCTCCTGGGTCCAAAATAATCTTCCATTCCTGCCATTTTATCATGAAACTTGAGATATTGGAGAAATAACTAACTCATTGCATAAGAAAAGTCTGCATTAGAAAAGCGATGACACCCTAACCTTCACTTCAGAAAAATCTTCAAAAATTTTGTTCGACGAGTTGTCAAGATAACACGAATTTTGTGATGCATTCAATACGATTTCCGTATCTACTGTATATTGATTATTAATAATCAAAATTGCAAGAAGAATTTTTAATAACTTGGTTTTTACAATAATATAACCTAGAGATTAGAAGAAATGTCACAAATGAGATCCAGAAGTACAGTTATACCAACACTGCAAACCAAAATTGACAAGGCGAACAGCTGGCTTTCTACTGGGTACGGACCGCGGTGCTACAAATGTGTACCACCGACAATCTTTCAATCATTCTTAAAACGACATTCGGTGACAATTTTCATTTCTTCCGCTCCGCTCATACACAATAACTGTGTATGAATTGAAAGTGGCCGACTTGAGGCGGGAATTAGAAGAACGAGATATTGAACCTCAGGGAAGAAGTCAATTCTACTGCAGCGGCTTTGTGGTGCATTAGTGGAGGAAGGGAAGGATCCTGCTACCTTTTTATTTGAGAATGACATGGATCAACGATTTTCATCACTGAAAGATGACATTACAAAAAGCACTACAGCACTACAGAACAATATTCTAGATATCACAACATCATTGGAGATCAAGATACAGGAACATATCAATTCACTACAAGAAGCGGTAAATGTTGAAATTGATAAAGTGAAGGACAATTTGAAGGCCATGGAGGAACGCCTCAAAAAGCTAGAGTCTGGAAATGGTGCTTCAATCAACCAGGAAGTGCCACCAAGATGTTCTCAAAGATCCAATTCAGTGAGCCCTGAGGAGACTACCTTCCCTGATGGGTGTGAAGACTTTAAGAAGCCTACACTTATACCACCACAGCACACAGGACTTCCAACCTATGATGGCAAAACACCACTGGACGACTTCAGAATTCTATTCGAAACAGCAGCAAGCATTCATGGGTGGTCATCAGCAGCAAAAGCAGCCATCCTACTACAACATCTACGAAGTGAAGCCCTGGCAGTTGCGCAGACTATTCCACCAACAGAGAGAGGTAACTTCAGTGAAATCTGGAGATGACTGGAGATGAGATTTGGTAATAAGCACATGGAGCAGCTACATTGCGCACAGCTGAACAGCAGAGACAGAATGAATCACTTCAGGAGTTTGAAGCCAATATTGCCCACCTGGTGAGGATTGCTTACCCTTCTGTTGATGACAGTACTTTTGAGAGCTTTGCAGTAGATAAGTTTCTTAGTGGACTCAGGGACCCAGAAACTCAGCAATTCATCAAGCTAGCTAGACCAAGGACACTCAGTGATGCCTAGGTACAGGCTTTGGAGTTTGAGGCTGTTAGGTTGTCAGTAAAGGGCCACTCCAAAGTGCAAGCTTTAGAGGCTGAAGATTCTGGAGGAAGCCAGATTGAGAAAATTGTTGAGCAAGTCCTAGAAAGATTGAACTCTAGGAGGAAGGAAATCCATTACTATGCCTATGGGAAGTTGGGACAAATGAGAAGCAAGTGCAAAGCAGGAGGACAAGGAACAATGTCACCAAGAAGGACAGCTACCCACTACCTAGAATTGATGACACATTGGACAGCCTTGAAGGATGCAAGCTATTCTCAACACTGGACCTTAAGAGTGGATATTGGCAGGTGGGACTGAAGCCAGAGGATAAGGAGAAGACTGCATTCTCTATTGGAGAAGGCCTCTGGCAGTTCAAGGTGATGCCATTTGGATTATGCAATGCACCAGCAACATTTGAACGGCTCATGGAGAACGTGTTGAGAGGATTGTCTTGGGAGACTTGCTTAGTCTACTTAGATGATATAATTGTACTTGGAAAGTCTTTTCAGAGTCACCTTCATAATCTAGAGCAAGTATTTCAGAGGCTGAGGAAGGCAAATTTGAAGCTAAACCCTAAGAAATGCCATCTATTCCAGAAACAAGTCAACTATCTTGAACATGTGGTATTGGATACAGGAGTTGCCCTAGACCCAGAGAAAATAGAAGCTATCACCAAATGGCCAGTTCCTCTAGACAAGCATCAGGTCAGGAGTTTTCTTGGCCTCTGTACCTACTATCGGCGGTTTGTGGAAGGATTCCCACACATTGCAAAGCCCCTCACCAAGCTCACAGAGGATGAAAGCAATTTCATCTGGGATGAGAACTGCCAGGAAGCATTTGATTGGCTGAGACAAGCATTAATCAATGCTCCCATTCTGGTTTATCCACAACTGGAAGGAAGGTTCATTCTGGACACAGATGCTAGCAATGCAGCCATTGGAGGGATACTTTCTCACAAACAGGGAGGAATAGAGAGGGTCATTGGATATTTCAGCAAGGTCTTGTCATAACCAGAATGCAACTACTGTGTTACTTGGAGAGAACTGTTGGCAGTAGTCAAGTCTGTGGAGCACTTCCATGAGCATAGTGAAAGTGGACATTGTGGATAGCAGGGGTGCCTATCACCCCCAACGTCTATGATGCCAATCCCCCCTAAATAAACTAAAGATCCCCCCCTAATTTTTGGATTTTTCTGTTAAACAAGTGAGAGTGAAATGTGAGACAGTGAGACTATGCAATAACTTAGTACCTAACTAAAATGTTGGGGCTGTGTACGCCTCACCAACTGGTCCAGGGGCAAACCTAGAAATAAATTTTGGGGGGATATAAAATCAGGGTCAAACCCAGGAAAACCCCTTTCTTTGAGATGTTGGTGATTGCATGGAATATCTATAATGTGTTTGCCTTCTCTCAACAAACATATAAACATATTCATTTTTTTGCTGTGTAGAAAAATTCATTCACCAATAAATTATTGTAGATTAATTGATTTGAACAAGAGCTATTGGACCATGTTGGTCTCTTGTAGTTGTTGTATATTGTATTGTACACTATTATTGTTGAGTTGAACATTCTAGTTCTCTAAGCTGCGCTGAAAGATTTTTTCTGTCATTTTGAATATAAACTGAAGAATATAGGCCTATGTGCTCTTGATACTTAGTATTGTGATGTGATTGGATAATATATAAATATAGCCTATACAGTTGATTGATTATTATACCTTTATTCCAAATAATATTTATTGATAATTGTATTGGAAACAAGAGATTTGTACCTGATTGTCTGAATCTTCATTACAGAAGTATATTGTATTCAATTAAATAATTGAAATGAAATTGTTAAAGTTATATCAAATAACCACTGGCGGCTTGTGCCCACAAAAGAGGTGAAGTGCCCGTATCTTTTAAGGCCTGTATTGGCAATGCGAGGCATGTGCCGCAAATGCCTCAAGGTATAGTCTGTTTAAGCAAAGAAGAGTCTTACTCCAGTCTCCAGCTCGGTCAATATTGGTTCAAACATTATTGATTTGGGCTTAAATTGAAGATCGAAATGTTTCCTATAATTGAGACCAAATCAATTATGTTTAAACCAATATTGACCAAGCTGGAGACTGGAGTAAGACTCTTCTTTGCTTGAAAAGACTATACCTTGAGGCATTTGCAGCACATGCCTTGCACTGATGATACGGGCCTTTACTGTACAGCACTTCACCTATTTTGTGGGCATGAGCCACCAGTGCAAATAACATAGAAAATCCAATCACAAAATGAAATCTACAAAACGCAGAGATTTATTTTGATACAATTTATTTGACATATAACCAGGGTCAACAGTAAAATCTCTGTGGATGAATAGTAGGGCTAAATCATCCAAATGATTTCAACCAGTAACATTCCTCATGTAAGATTTTACTCTTTGAAGGTTTGAAAAGAAGTGCTTAAATAAAGAGGAAGTTGCTGTTGTAACTGAAATCGTTGCACCAATATTCAACATTTCATGAAACATTTTGTAAGGGAAAAAAATGCTTGTTGCATTCATTTAAGCAAGAACTGAAATATTTGGGCTTGCTATGCTTTGTTTCAGATTTGATCTATTTCCTTCTCCAGATTTCCTCCGTAGGGGGGGAAATTTTTTTCAAAAAAGTAGCCTAAAATTACATTTTTAGAAGTTTTCAGCCTAATTAGTAAAAAATTTGGCAACTCCAACAAAGTGCATTCTACCTAGTGTAAGATGAACCCCAATTTCGGGGGGGATATATATCCCCTCAATCCCCCCCTGGGTTCGCCCCTGCTAACTACAACTTCCCAGTTGGAACTGTTATTCTTCACAATAATTATTAAAGAGAATCGGTCCTCTAGGTTAAAATTAATTGCCCCCAAAAATTTGTATGACGGCATTGGCGTCACATCCCCCCCTTGTAGGCACCCCTGGTGGATAGACATATAACCTATATCTTAAACCTTCATCATCATCATTCATTCTTTGCTTAAAATACTTGGAAACCAAGTCGCAATTGTAAAGAAAGAATAAAAGAATATTTCTATGGGAGGCACTTTCTCTTGAGGACTGACCATGCAGCACTCAAATAGCTTCTTTGTTTCAAGACTCCGGAAGGACAAGTGGCACGCTGGATTGAGAGACTGCAGGAGTATGACTTTGAGTCAATGCATCGAGCAGGAAACAGCCATGGAAATGCAGATGCCCTTTCTAGGAGACCTTGTAGAGACAATTGTAAGCACTGCTCACAACATGAGATTAGGGAAGGAATTTTGAGGAGGACAACTGTTGTTGCTGATCTCTGGGAAAGTGCAAAGCTCCAGGAGGACCAGAAGGAAGATCCTGACTTGAAACACATATGGGCATGGAAGCATTCTGGACAAGGGAAACCAGCTTGACAGGAAGTTGTACCTCTTTCACCATGTGTCAAGAACTACTGGGCACAGTGGAGCTCAATTATTGAAGATGATGGTGTACTTAAGAGAGTTATTGAAGATGTTAGAGGAGATCAGAAGAGGCAACAAGTGATTGTTCCACATATCTGTGTACCAGAAGTGCTGGGAAGACTGCATAATGGGATCTCTGGAGGACACTTGGGTCTTCATAAGACTTTGGAAAAAGTTTGGGAGAGATTCTACTGGCCAATCCTAATGGAAGATGTCAGGGATTGGTGTAGGATGTGTACAGTCTGTGCATCAGCAAATGGTCCTCTGAGGAAGAAGAGAGTAACACTGAAGACCTACAATGTAGGAGCACCATTTGAAAGAGTTGCCATTGATATTACAGGGCCTTTCCCTACTACCAATGATGGGAATAAATACATCCTAGTTACCATGGATTATTTCAGTAAGTGGGTAGAGGCATATGCCATTCCTAACCAGGAAGCAATCACTGTGGCTGAGGTTCTTATAGAACAGTTCTTCAGTCGTTTTGGAGTCCCACTGGAACTGCACTCAGACCAAGGGGAAATTTTGAGTCAGAGGTGTTCACTAGAGTATCTGAGCTTATGGGCATCCAGAAAACCAGGACTACACCACTACACCCACAGTCTGATGGCATGGTAGAACAAATGAACAGGACCCTGAACAAGTACTTGACAAAAGTTACTTCAGAGAACCAGCGTGATTGGGATCAATATCTCCACTTCTTTCTCATGGCCTACCAGAGTTCCATCAATAAAACCACAAAGGAGGCACCTGCCCGCATAGTGTTTGGACAAGACCTTTGACTACCTAGTGACCTACAGTTTGGGATCAAGCCAGATGAGCAATTGCAAGGAGAAGACTACATCTCACAGCTTAGGAAACGTATAGATGATATTCATGGAAAAGTCAGGATCAACTTGGAAGAGAATGAAGGAGAGGTATGACATTAAGGCAGATCATGGTGGTTACCAAGCAGGAGATCTGGTCTAGCTATACAACCCAAGGAGGATTTGAGGGTACTCCCCAAAACTCCAGAACCAATGGGAAGGACCATATGAGGTAGTGACCAGGATAAATGATGTGATATACCAGATCAGGAAGCTACCCAGGGTAAAGCCAAAAGTGATTCACTTCAACAGACTAGCCCCATTCCATAGCAGCAATAACACAGGAGTGGAACAGGTAGCCCAGGTTCAATGCAGCCCTACAACTGAGGACTCACAGAGGATGTCTGGAAGTGAATTGATCTCACTGAGCAACAGAGACCTGTTTACCCTCCCTAAGGAATATGCACTGGCACATTGTGCCACTGGTAAGCTGGCAGATTCCCGTGGACTAGCAACGGTATTCAGGAGGAAGTTTGGTCATCTCAGAGACTTGGAACAGCAGGGTCCAGCCAAAGGGAAAGTTCTTGAGCAGCAACAAGAGGGACAACATCTTTTCTACCTGGTGACTAAGGAGCAGCCTGAGAGGAGATCATCTTATGAAACACTCCTGAAATGTTTGGTGCAGCTGAAGGATAGATTGCAGGAGTTGGGAATAAGGAAACTCAGGATACCAAGACTTGGTTGCGGCTATGATAGCCTGAGATGGACCACAGTAAGACCCATCTTGGAAGAGGTGTTTGGATCCACTGGCATTCAGATTGCGGTCTGTGTCTTCAACCCTTGGAGAGTTAACAAAGAGCTGAGACACACCACTGGAACCTCTGGCCACCCACAGGACCTTTGTTCTGAGGACAGAACAATTTCTTAAGGTGGGGGTAGTGTTGTGATCTATGGACAAAGAATGGGGGGAGAGTGATTGACAGCTGGATGGAAGTCTATTGTCTCATGCTTTTGTTTACTATTGAATGGAATAATCAACAATCGACATCATTCTAGTAAACTGTGAAAGCCTGTTGCCCTATTGTCCATGGCCTTGCCTAAGCTGGAATTTGCTAGATTTATGATCCTCAGCTATAAATAGGAGAGTGATTGTTCTTTGAGTTCAGTTCAGTTTCAACCGGCGAATGTGACAGATTGTGACAGTAGTACCTAACGTGACAGTGCGTTATTGAAATACGGAGTGTATAGCGCGAATTAAGAGAGTATATAGTGGACAGTAATAGTAAATCAGCATTCTGATAAAACTGTATTATAAGTGATTTAGTTTAGTGTGTGTGAACAGTGATAGCTTATTGAATTTAGAGTATTTCTGTTGTAATTAACAGTTGACCGTGTTAGTTTCAGTTATTATTATTGAGATAAGTGTTTTTAGATTAGTGAATAATAATAAAGAAATAGTGTTAATTAAAGTATTTACCAGCCTAGTTATTTTAAGATAGCGAACCCGTAACAATATGTATCTAATTAGGATGCCAAATCGGTTATAAAGAAGAAACAGATATTGAAAAGAAAATTGGAAAATCCCAAGTGGTGTGTGGAAATATCCGCAGAACCTTGAGGAAGAAAGCACAGAGGGATACCATCATGAAATTTTATAGAATAATAGCTACTCCAGTCCTCCTTTATGGAAGCGAATTGTAACAACTAAACCAGTAGAGATAAGAGTAGAGTACAGGCAGCAGAGATGCAATTCCTCCACAGAACCAAAGGTTGTGATCAAAGAGACCACATACAAAACAAAAATAACCGAGCAGAGCTGGGAATTTACAGCTTAAATAGTAAAGTTGCAAACGCAAAATATCGGAACCAATGGAGGATCACATAGAGAGAATGTCGGCGGAAAGGGTTTTATTAAAAGTATTGCATTATAAACCAGAAGGAAAAAGATGTGATGGTAGGCCACAGAAGAGATTGCAGTAAACACATCAATTCACATGTATAATACACTATATGTTCTATGTTATGTTTCATGACAGTATATCATAATTTATTAAACCAATATCTGTAGGAATAATAAGTATATTTGTAGATATTAGGCTACTGTTGGTAAGCCGGAACTGGCAATTGCCTAATCCTTGTAAGAAAGTTTATAATGATGATGATGATGATGATGATGATGATGAAATTCATTCATGCATTGATCAATAATTGAAAACCCACGATCAACGTATGGCCTATCTATGAACAATGTCCTTTGGAGGCTATGCATGAAGGCGGGTCCAGGTCAAATCTGAAACATCACCTACAGTGACTATAGTCGACCACAGATCATTGGGATTACCAAGGTCACGGGATTGCTGAGCCCTGTTGCCACTGTTGTCCACCCTCACCCATACAAAACATCACTCCTTCTCTCTCACACACACTCCTTACTAGCTACCCCCAAGTACAAAGCAGCATCACCGGAGGGAGAAACAGGGAGTGGTGTCGGAAGAATTGGTCGTCCTTGACCATTCCAATGATCTGTGGACGACTATAGATAAAAGATCCTTTATCTAGTCACTGCAGTCACCCTATTGCCACTGCCATCTGCTGGCTAAATTAGGAACTATTTCGAATGTTATTCAAGAAAGTTGAGTAGAGTAGTTTAAATGGCTGAAGTCTTCAATTTCCTTGTTATTGAGTTACCGATTTTTTGTGAAAACATCTTTATTCCCAGTGGAATGAAATATTTAAGATACCCAATATTTTTCTTTGAAAAATTTATTATTCCCTTTCTGTGCTCCCCTTATGTGCTTTCGAGCAAACTAATAAAATAGATTAATAAATTGTTTAAATGTTAATATTTTGCCAAAATCTCGCACAGGGCGCCAAAAAACCACGCGAGGGCCCTGAACCATTGAGAATCACAGGTTAATGAAAGTAACCAGCAGTGGTAAAAAAGTAAGCAGTGAAAATAAGATACGATATTTTCCCATTGCATGTGAATACGTGAATAGCTAAATGAATTTTTTCACTAGTTTCTCATCTTCAAGTTTTCAATGATACTGATTTTCCGAATTTTTAACATTTCTACGTTGGAATCTAAAGTGTCTACTTTAGTAATCTGAATGATAATATAATATTTATAAAACTTTATTGAATAATTCTATTTCACGTCCGACTTTTCGATTATTTGTATTTTTTAATTAATTTCTATTTGAGTTGAATTCAAATTCAATTACACTTCAATCCAATTGAATTGGAATGATTCAATAATATCTCATTCAAATTGAGATTCAAAAACAACACCTCTTTAAAATTATTGATTGACATCATGAATAATGTTTATTCTCGGCTATTGTTAGGTCAGTAACAAAGCATTTATGAAAATAATAAGAATAACTTTTAATGCAAGATTTTCATTACTGTATAAAATCAAGAACTAAATACAACCAATCACGGGAAAATGTGGTTATGTCGGATGTGGAACTTCTTCGAATCTCCCTACAAATAAGTCATTAGCTAATAATAATAATTTGAAGGTATGTCCCATGGAATTTTTTCCATCAGTGTAAGAACTTGTCAAATAAGGTGAGGCTGAAGATTAGGCTGCGGGTGCTACATAGTATATACATACACCTACATCTATATCAAAATGATTTGTATATCATAGTATAGTATAAACCTCAAGGCCTCACCTTTATTGACATTTTATTCTTACCTTTACTTTAGTTGTGAGGAATCAGCCTGAGATATTTGACACCTTTGTCCTGAAACAGTCTGAATATTTATTTATAGCTGTTTTATTTTCTTATGAATGTATAGCTTGTGTCAACAGAACTGGCGTTTGACAGACTGTCCTGAACGAGCTCATTTCTGCCCGGTTCGTTGACACCATTCCTTCTTTCCACCCCCTAACCAACAAAACTTCCCACTTTCACACTGCTGAACAACCTGTCATCTGAAATCAAAGGAACCGATCTGAGGCGCAGGGAATTTTCGTGGCAAACGGAGAAATTTCATTCCATCAGGCTGTCCAGTGAATCAGTTGAAAATAGCCTCAATCTTGACTGTAGGCTCTCTCGACAGTGTTGGGTTTAGCGTTTCGTGGAGTGGAGTACCGTTTCCCCCATCTGAAACTCAACTCCTAACGTGTTAGTAGTTTAATTCCACTAAAATCGTCATTTTACCACAAAAATTCGAATTTTCCATGAGTGAGTCCATCGTGGAATTCAGCTCCAAGTGATCATTGAGCTGTTTTCAGAATATTGTATTTCTAGCCAAAGTGAATAATTGTGTTTACGTGATTCTGTGAGTTGTTGAGTTGTGGGTGCTGCTTGGTGAACTTGGAACAAAGGTTATCACTTCTGTTCTGTCCTATGTGGACGCTGCAACCGCTAGTCTGGAGTGAAGGGAGACATTGATGTAAGTAGACTATTATTATAAATTACCGTATCAAAAATAAATTGATTCCAGAAAATAGAAATAATTTATCAAGTTTCCTGGAAAAATAAAAACAGATTAAGATGCAATAAGCAGTGAACAAAAAATGTAAAATAGAATGATAGTAGAAAATATGAACCAATAGAATGATGATAAAAATTGACAATATTATTAAAAAATAATAATCTTGCCCAATACTTTCAAGAGAATACTCATGCCCACATGAGCTCTAGGCTTGTGATTGGGCAATGAGAAGGATTTATTTGATTTACTCATATTGATATTATTGTAAAAAAATGTAATGATGATGATGAATATGATGGGCAGGGGCATACTGGACCCATTTCGGGTACGATATCTGGTAAGGGGTTCCCTCACTGTGGGAGTGGGTCAAGGTGTGCATTTTTCTCCAAGGAAAAATTATGCGAATTGAAACTGGAATACCTTGATTGAGGGGGGTCCGAGGATGTTTTGGGGACGGGGTTTGAAATGTCAAAGATATTGGCCTGGAGACTTTAGTTTTGGGTAGTGGGTAATTATCCAAATTAGGCTATACGTTATACTATATGTTAGTAGACATATAATGACTTTTTATAATGTTTTATTCAAGATTTTTGGATAAAAGAACTTTACTTTCGAAAGTTCCACCCCAGAAAAATGACTTCTGGATCCGCCCCTGGTTGAAACTGCAACCATTCGATTTAGCTCAAACCTTAGTTCTATAACTAAATATCTCAATTTCTACCTGTCCATTACTGTATGTACATTCCAGAGGAGGTAAATAGGGTCTGCGCAGGTAGCTGCATACTCTGATCTCAATTAGGTAGAAACAGTCAAATTGTCAGTCATTTTTCCAGAATTTAAAAGCAATTGTGTTGGAAGTTTCACATTACAATTATTCATGAATTTGTAATTGAAACTGCAATATTCTGATCTTTTCCAAGAAGAATTTCACTATTCTCCCCTATTCAACGATAATCTAAAGGGATGTGAGTGGGTGGAGAAATAGATGTAGGATCTTATCAGAGAGGATCTTAGTATTTAGAGAGAGGTCTATTATTCTATGATGTGGTTCAATAAAGTCGCAATTTGTGCGACCCGGGCTATACCAGTTCTACACTATTGATCGAGTTAACATTGTTTTCTACAATTGGAGACCAAATTTATAATTTTTGAACCAATATTGACCAAGATTGATTCATTTATTGCAGTGAAGATAATGATATGACCGTGTTATCACAGCCCATTGTCCTTGAACCATTGATAAATAGTGAAAAATCTTTATTCCGATATAACATAATTTTAGGCCTTCATATTTTTACAAGTGTGAATGATTACAATCAAATATATAGCTGACGCCAAAGCTTTGAGCGGTTTCGTCTGCGGCTTGAGCGCTCCAACTGCTGATGTTGTCAATATTGGAGTTGGCATTTAGATGCTTTGAATCAGCTGTTAGTAGGTTACGAAACCGCCTAAACTAAACTTTTGACGACAGATATGTTCATGTAGATAACAAACAAAAAACAAAACATTCCAGTTTTTATACTACTATTGATTATAGTAATAATGAAACTATTTATTATTATCATCGTATGTCTTATTTGATGGGGAGTTCCAATAGGAAGTTCAACCTGCAACAATTTCCCTCGATGGGAAATTTTGGTATTTCTTGATACGATCCTCTAGGATTCAAATTTTTGTAAGTTTTCCAATGCTATCACAGAGAAGGTGAATCTATTCATCTATAATGATATAATGGTATAATGAAACTAAAGAAATAAGTATACAGTGAGTATAAATCTATAGAGAAATTAATATACAATCAGTATATCTATGGATTTTACGAGTTGAAAACTTAATAATTATTATTATTCTACATTCAGAAACCACCTAATTTTTTTTGGCAGCTATAAACATGCATCAATATTGTTTGTATAGTGGATAATAGCATAGACATTAACTATTCTTAGTTTATAGACTAACTATAGACTAGCTTAGCTTAGACTTACTATAGCTTAGTATATCTACGACTACGATAATAGACTTTGAGGATGTAATATTAGGCTCATATAACATTAGTATAAGGGCTAATCTGTAATACTATCGAACTATCTGAATTCAGTAAATTGCTACAAAAATTGATCGTTGGAGGAGTGATAAAGCGTCGGTCTGATAACCGGTTGAACTCTGGTTAGAGTCTCAATCGGGGAAAAATTCTTACACCACAGCACAATCACATAAATACGCCCAACCCGTCTTTTGAAGGAGACGTGGGTCCTGACTAGGTACCTGAACAGTAGTCTTCATCTATCATCGATTACCACGCACAAGCCTATATGAGCTCATGAAAAATAAAAAAGTGGAAATAATGATCATTATTATTATTATGAGAAATGAATATATAGATAATTATTATCACAGGGCCCACACTACGCACACCACATGTCACACTACGCCATGTTTGAGATAAGAAAATGTTCTTAGATAAAAAATGTTCTTTGATACTAAATGTTTTAGATAAGAAAAATGTTCTGTGAGAAATTTATGATGTGCAATAGTAATTTGAAGCATGGCACCTTTCATTTATCCCGTGAACAATTTCGTTTTACGACAAATTTTCTGAACAAGTGACGCCAATAAAAATGCGATTGGCGTATGATTGTTATCAATGCTCAGATCTGTCTGGACAGTCGAGCGGTCTTTAAGAGCATATCGATTCAAGAGCAGCCTCAGCTAACCGTTTCGCTCTTGCAGACAGCTTTCAGATTGTCCTGAAAGAACTGAGCATAATTAAAAGTCATCTGTCGAGCCGCCGTAATTTTTGGTGCCTGCTATACAGTATTAACTGCTCGTTGCTAATTGTAGCATTCAGTTGAAAATGACCTTAGAGCACCAATAATAATAATCAGCATGTGACCAGGCTTGTGTTAAATTATGTTGTCTTCTTTTTCTTTTCCTTTTTCATCTTCATTTGTTGTTGTTACTCTTCTCCACTATTAATCCTTCTCTTATTGTCTTTTTCTCTCACACTATCACTCTTTCTCTTTTTCGCTTGTGGGTTAAGTGGAAGAGGGGGCTTGCATGCCTCAACTTCGCCCACAAACGCTTGTAAAATTTTTACAAAGTTTAAAATAAAGTCATTTTATCTATCTATCTCTTTTCTCTCTCTCTCTCTCTCTCTCTCTCTCTCTCTGAGTCCGTTCTCTATATTTTGGCACCCAGTGTATAATGGATAAGTGCCAGAACTCATCAGACATAAATTTCATCGAATGTAGCTAGAAAATTCCAGTTTCTAGTGTTTTTCTGAACTTCAATTCTTTTCTATCTCGAAACTCTTGTCTTTCCCAATTTTTCCTCTATTTCTCTCACTACAATCTCTCTTTAGCTCTTACTCTCTTACTATTAGAAGAAAAGAAGATGAATAATTGGAAGAAATTAAGCTTAGAGGAAGAGAAAGAAATTTCAGTAGTGTAGGCTTGAAGTGTACGAAGAATAGTGAAAAAAGAAGAAACATAATAAGGCACTAAAACCAATAGATACTTTCATAGATACGATTTAGGAACAATGTTGAGCTGACGCCAATTATCAAGGCGGTATCGTCTGTCCCTTGTGTGTTCTAACAGATGTTGGTGCTGCAAACAGTATGAAAAACTGTACCTACATAACAAGCTGACCAGAGTCGTTCATTCAAATAACATCAGTTTTCTTGAATAGTGTATTCATAGAGAATGTTGGGATTTCGCAGGTGAGCGAAGCGAACTTTTTGTCGTATTTACTGTTGACATTGCCGGGGCAGAACCCCTGGCTAAACAGATGAGGCGAGTGGAGCGAGACTACCAGCTAGTTTATTTTTATTATCTCAGTGAAAACAATAATCTATAATAAATAGCAAGTTTCTATTGTCCGGTAGATAACCTAAAAATATACTTTGTTGTGCTGGTCTGTTTCTATTAATATCTTTCGAATAAATAACATTCTGGTTTTTGAAGTAGTTAATAGAATTTTGATAAGAATGAGAGAAAATTAATTAGCCTATGAGCTAATGAAGATGAACTAAATCACCTAGTAAACAATACGATGCAGACACGACAACCATAGACATAATTGTAGAGTTTGTTCATTCTATTCATATATTTGAGAAAATTCAATACATTATGGGTAAAACACAGACAGAACGTCCAATCGTTTCATAACACATCTTATATCATTCCTTGTTGCTACGACTGCCTACAACATATTTGTTTCTGCTAGTAGATAGACCTAGAATCCTAGAGGATGTTTTTAAAATCAGAAGAGACAATAGTTATTTTGCTTAACAACAGTTTTTAAAGTAGAACGCATGAGAATAGTTCAATGGAAAATGGAACATCTCAGTCACCCCTGTAACTGTAACTCAAAAAAATACATTTTTCTGGTATATGATGGAAAAGTCAATATTCTCTCCGGAGTTATTTTCCACAATTTTGACCGAATTTGACATATGATATATGAATTTAGATCGCCTTGATGAGATGAAAAGAATGGAATATGGTTTGTTGAGATCCGATGACTTTTACAATAGTTAGAGGTATCCTTAGATTGAGATCCTTGAAGGGTCCTTAATATTGAACATAACCTAAATTCAGGTCGATGAGTAGCTTATCTGCTAGAAATTGATCTGAAAGACATTATTACAAGAGAAAATATCAATAAAAGCACGGTATAAACTTTTTTGGAGGCCATTTCCCGCCAAAATAGGGTTTTTCAAATACAAGGATACCTTTTAATTGCTCTAGTTCAAAAACTATACAAGGAAGCTTTCTTGGTCTACTTGGTCTCAAATTGTAGAGGATAAAATTATCCCCAGAGGGATTTTGAATTGAACAATTCAAAGGAGTATGCCAAGAGATCTGAGCGAACAAAAACTGAAAATACTCAATTATCGTTTTTCTTGGAAATTAACCTATTTTTTGAAAAATCCTAACTCGGTTTCTAGTAAAGATGAAGAGATGATTTTACCACCATTCTCTTGCAAATTTTATTTACTAAAAAAAGGTAAAGTAAGTTTTTTTGTCCGACGCTTCATTTTAACGTTATTCCAAGAAAACCAAAAAATGAGCAAAATTTTCCAATATGGCGGCCAAAAAAACAACTTTCCGACAAGAGTTGAGAGTGGGATTTTTTACACGTTAAATGGGAGGGTGTCACCTACCATTTCCTCCATCTTTGTTGTAATTACTTCCAGGTTGACCCCTGTTTTGAGCTAGAATGACTCGACTATAACTTGATGAAATGGCAACTTCTATTAGTGCAGGGGGGATGGGGTGAGGGTGTACTCAGCAGTTTCCATTGGACTATTTTCTTGTGTTTTACATTCTTCTAGTAAGTTCAGTGAGTAGCTATCGAATAAGACTGTAATTCAGAGGTTTTAGAATAATTCACTTCTATTTTCACTTCTGAATTAGTTAAATCAACGTATTAGAGACAGACATCCCGTTTTTGGCGTTTAAACTGCACTCCGCAACTCTCATTTCATCACAATTGATTCTTCCACTCTTGAGGTTTTACTGTCTCCCTCTCACTCTCCTTCTATCACTCACTCTCTCTTTCTTTCACACACTGTCCCTCTTTCTTTCGCGCTCAACTCCACCCCCCAACAGGATTACAGAACGGTAAAAAAAAGGAATTCGGTCATCCCAGGTAGAAGAGCAGAGGTAGCCAGAAAACACAAACAAAAACATAACTTTTAAAAACCCAACTTTGAAAGGCTCAGAAACTAAAACCAATACCAAAAAGGATCTATTGTTTTATGTTAAAACCTCCCAAGATACAAAAACATGAAAAGTAACGAATGAAGGCACTGATGTCCAGGGCCCTCGCGTGGGGTGTGCGATCGCACAGGGCGACACGGCCAAGGTGGCGTCGCGATGGCTGATGCGGAACGGGATTCATAAAAATTTCAATTGGGCTATTGGAATAATTTTTTCACTATTTGATAAAAAACTCATTTCACCAACTACTTGAATCGACAAGAAATTATTTCCTCTGCATAAACTCATTAATAATAATGAATTGATCAATTGAAAACCAAAAATCAATGTATGAAGCAAGCCAAAAAATTAAATTTTATTCTATTGTTAGCTGACAATCACCATACACTCTGTCGACCAATCACAAGCCAGTTTCCGATAAAAACTTCTCCCTAATATTTTTAAAGAATTGTAGTTTTTCAAACTTTTTTCTGGTATCAAGTCGGTATTAGATCATGAATAGTTTGAGTTCTATTCATCGTATAAAAATAGAATTAATGAGTATAAGATGAGAGTGCGGGTGCGAAATCATATTTTCATCTCATTTACGGCATAAAACTATTGAAGTCTAGTACTGGCCCAAGTTACGCAAAGTAAAACTGAGCCTAAACTCTATAAAATATACTCTTCAAATACTAACTTGATAGAATTTTACCAGTCTGAATACTGTAACAAAACAGTCCCAAATTTCCATGGAAATTGGAAAAATATTCTCAAAATGGCACTCACCAGAAATAGTTTATATTTTATTCAACAATGAATCATTAATTAATTCATAGTAGAACATAACCTACTCTCAGGTAATTGTTATTATTTTTGGCGGTGAAAGCTGTCATCTCAGCTGACAGATAAACTACTGATAAGAATTTAATGCCAAAACCGGCAGGCTTACTAATTGAATAAAATTATTATAAATTGTTTCTCTTGTCTGTGATTTATTTTTTATAAAATTTAATATGCAATCTTGAGCCAATGAATTATTTCAGTAATTTGCAATAAATTCAAATTACTATAGTTTGCTCTTTCAAGGGTGGCAATTATGCCACTGCCCTCTTCTCTTCTCACTTCCGAGAAGGAGACCTTACTTCCCTTTTTGCCTTGCCAAAAACAAGTGGCATTATTCATAAATTAAATTAAATTATAAACGTTAAAGTTCCTATTTTTTCTGTACCATAAATGTTAATTGTTTTCTTTAAATGTTGGGCTGTGATTAATTAATTCCTTCAGTATTGGAAAGACCCCTTTTTAAATTAAAAAAGTGATAGTGATTTTCGTCGCCGGGATTCCCGTGCACGGGGTAAAAAAGGTGGGGACACCAGTGAGGAAGTTTCATCTGAAAACATCGAAAAACTGTGAGTAGCATTTTATTATTTAATCAAGTAAAGTTCAAGGTAGAACTTTACAATACATAATGAATATTATATTAATGAGCACAAGGTAGTAAATCAGCGTAATTTTTTTGTGTGTGATCAATCTTTTTTCTAATAGCAGTCATTTTCTAAGACAGAACTCACGAAACACTGTCAACCAATAAGAAAAGAGCAGGCGGGGCATGAAGGCGTGTCCAAGTAAAATCTGAAACATCACCCGTCAACTGCTGCCATCTACTGGTCGAACATGGAAACTTTTCTAACCGATGTTTTCGGCGATTTCGATAGTAGGCGGAGCTTGGAGGCGTGTCCAATGGAACTCGAAGAAAGTCACCCTATTGCTACTGACATCTGCTGGCTGTATTCGGAACTATTTCAAATGATTTAAGAAAGTTGGGTAGAGTAGTGAAAATGGCTGAAATCTTCAATTTGCTTGTTATTGATTTTCCAATTTTTTGTTAAATCATCTTTATTTCCAGTGAAATAAAATATTTATGATGATACCCAATATTTTCCTGTGAAAAATGTATTATTCCCTTCCTTATGTGCTTACAAGCAAATACTTAAAAATAAATTAATCAATAATAAAAAATTCAATATTTTAATCATGAAGTACGGTACAAAGTGCCAGTTTTACTCAATGTAGCTATTTTCTATTAATTCCTGTAGGCTTTTGCTCATCACGTATCCAATACATAAAAATACGAAACAATACGTTGGGATACATTAAAATAAGCAAGTCCCTATCATCCTTTTTGCCACACCACATGCAACATTGGAATTGCTTATCAGAAGAATGTGAACATGCAAGGCAGCTTGAATCATGTTTGGCTTTGAATATATTATAATATGCTAGATTGCATTCGTCTGGCAATGGGGGGTGCCTGCCAAAATCTCGCACAAGGCGCCAAAAAACCACGTGAGGGCCCTGCTGATGTCAAACATAGAACTATAATGTAATGTAATGAATTATAATGCCTACAAGAGCAAAACAGTTTCCTGAGGTCGTTCTCGATAGGATGTGTGCTGTTTCAGACCGCTCGCCGAGTGTAGTTACAGAGCTGATAGAGCATAAATAACATATAGTCACTGGCGGCTCGTGCCCACGAAACAGGTGAAGTGCTTTATAGTAAAAGATACGGGCTCTTCACCTGCTTTCACCGGCGGCTCGTACCCACGAAGCAGGTGAAGAGCCCGTATCTTTTACTATAAAGCACTTCACCTGTTTCGTGGGCACGAGCCGCCAGTGCATACAGTACTATCATTCGCCAACCCCTAGTTTAGTCGTTTACATCAGCTTTTGGCAGAATGGGCGCCATGGACGCAGCCGAAAAATGGGAAACTACAAGAAATTAAGTATTATTTATGAAAAAAATATTAAATGAAATAATAAAACAGTGTGGTCTGTGTGGGCAATCTCCTTTGCTTTCGGAAGTAGTTGCTATAGTCTTTCTTGTCTATGGAGAAGAAGAAAAAGAAGAAGAAGAAGAAGAAGAAGAAGAAGAAGAAGAAGAAGAAGAAGAAGAAGAAGAAGAAGAAGAAGATGATGATGATGAAAAAGGATGATGAGCAACGATTGAAGAAGAAATAAAACAAAACTGGAGAAAATACGGAGGGCAAGGAATACTGTACATTCCTCATCTATTTTATTTTATTTGATAAATTTATGTACTTATATTATACAGTAGTTATTACCGTATAAGAAAAGTTGAGGTTTTGAAACTAACTTATTATTGTGAGAGAATATCCAATTTATAAGTACAGCTTAAATTTTTAAGAACAGGGAATGATGGTTATTTTTTTTAATCCTTTGTGGATTTCGTTGAAAAAATAAGAAAGCGAGTTGAGGACCTTATTGTTGACAACATTATTATTATTTTGTCGTTTGAATGAAATGCTGTGTTGGAGGAGGTCAATGGATAAGAGGAGGCAGATATAGAAGCAGTGATGATGATGAAGAAGAAGAAGAAGAAGAAGAAGAAGAAGAAGAAGAAGAAGAAGAGAAACAAAAGGATACCATCATCACAAGACCTTGAAGGTCGAACTTTTTCTACCTTTGTTCCGGTGCTCTCCTGCTTGCGACGTTGCCACGTTTCTTCCCAGACTCTTCACGAAGAAGAAGAAGAAGAAGAAGAAGAAGGAAAAGACAGAGAATAGGTAGAAGGAAGGCTGGATCTTTGTGACGATAAATACAGTCCTCAGAGAAGAGCATTAACGTTCTATTATTTTTAGATTCTTGTCTCTCCAATCTTAGTTGTACAGAAACGACAAGCCTGAAGACTCTCAACTCTGATCACTGAGTGTTTGGAGCAAATTCCATTTATCTTTTAGGTGTTATAATTCTTGTTACCCTGCTAGGATTGACCTTTTTTCAGGTTTCAGGTTTTTCAATTAAGACCTATTCTATCTTGAAACATGCTGGAAAATACAAATTAATTATAATAATAATTATGAAGTGTAAATTACGAGTGTATTATAAGTATATTCTATGGTGCACTGTACTTTGGCTGACGCCAAAAAGGTTGGGCGGTTTCGTCTGTCTCGTAACCTACTAACAGCTGATATAACGCATCTATTGTCTCAAGATTTCAAAAACATCATCTAGCTTGGCATAGCTGATTGACAACTCTAATTATTCGTTTAGTGAACAACATAATCTACAATGTATTGTAATAATGTATTATGTTGTGCGAAATAAATAAATTTTTAAATTGAAATTGAATTGAATATTTCTCTAATCTAGAACATTTTGGAGAAAAACATGTATGTGTATGGGGGATGGCGGTGTCGTCATAGTCAGTGGGGAAGGGGACGAGTTTAGGTGTGAGGGGCGCTTTTTGGTTTGTAGGCCTAGGGGCGCTGAACTGCTGAATGCGGCACTGCCTCTGGCAAGATGGGAAATGACTTCAGCTAGGTCAGTATTTGTTCAAGAATTATAAATGTGGTCTTAATTGTAGATAAAATTGTTTCCTACGATTTGAGATCAAATTGATAATTTTTTAACCAATATTGTCCGAGCTGGAGTCATTTTCTCATCTTGCCAGTGACATTTTCTCATCTTTGCTTGAACAGACTATAGTTATGCTTAGTTTATAGGTTGCAATAGTTGTAAGTGAAACTAAGTGTTCTATACATTCCACTACTTAACCCGTTTTGCCTAAATTTGCTAGTTATTATACAGAAATTATTCGACTCAAAAACACAAAAATTATATAAGTATTTAGTATTTCTATAATTATTGTAGAAGTATAAAAGTATTACAAAATTCATCTTAGATTCTAAATTGCAATGTTAATGAGTAATACTATTTCTTCCATGAGTTCCACAAAGTAGACACTTCTAATAAAAATTCGAAAAAACTGTGATGAATTGAATGAAAAATTTAAACAACTATTAATTTTATGTCCTGCGAAAATGGATAAAGACTAAAGAGTGTCAGTTATCTAAGTGAAATGGCGAAGTTGAGATATGAGAGAGAGAGAGAGAGAGAGAAAGAGATTAGATTACTTTATTCAAATAGATAACAAAATTCAGCTTAGATTTTACATTACAATATAAATGAGTAGAACAAATTATTCTATAAATTCCACAGAATAGAAACTTCAAGTAAAAAATATAAAAAACGGTGATGTAATGAGTGCAAATTTAATACAAATCTCAATTCGAGGTTCTGCAAAATGGATAAGAAGTGTAAGTAATCTAGATGAAAAGGCGAAGTTTAGACATACATATGTCCATTCTTGGAAAAGGATATCAAAGATGTCAAGGATATCCTTTCCTTTAACACTTGGCCTTGAGAGAGAGAGAGAGAGAGAAAGAGAGAGAGATAAGATTAGATTATTCACTTTATTCAAGTAGAGTACAGCATTTACGATTTTAAATCCTAGATTCTAAAAATTAAACATAAATCTAATTACACGATTGGTTGAAATAAGAAATTAAGAGAGAGTGATGGTGTGGTTAGGGGGAAAGAAAGAGAGAGAATGAATGAAAAATCAAGAGAGATATAGACAGAATTGAAGGAAGAGAGAGAGTGACGAAAATGTCGATTGGATAATGAAGGGGGACTGGGGGGAGAATGGAGATGAAGCCTACTTCCAACATGGTTACCATGACGACCACATGGGGGAACTGTGTGTGTGTGTGTGTTAGTGAGTGCTGTGAGGTGGCTACCTCAGTGGAATTCACCTCAGAGTAGCGCTATCGATGAGGAGGCGACATGCGCTCACTCAATCAATGCGAGGAGGAGGCATTTATAGGGAAGAAAACGAAAAAGGAGTGGAATGAGGAAGAAAGAGAAGAAGAAGAAGGAAAAGAAGGAGTCAAAGAAGATGAAGAGGAGGAAGAACAAGAAGAAGAACAACAACATCAAGGAAGAAGAGGAGGAGGAAGGAGAAGAAGAAGAAGAGGAGGAAGAAGAAGAAGAAGAACAACAACAAGGAAGAAGAGGAAGAAGAAGAGGAGGAGAAAGGAGAAGAGGAAGAAAAAGAAGGAGGAGGAGGAGAAGAAGAAGAAGAAGATGATGATGATGATGATGATGAAGGTGACGACGAAGAAAATTTGATGAAGAAGAAGAAGAAGAAGAAGAAGTAGAAGATGATGATGATGATGATGATGATGATGATGATGATGATGATGATGAAGGTGAAGGTGACGACGAAGAAAATTTGTAGTAGTAGGCTAGTTGTAGAAGTATAGTATGTTCAAGCAAAGAAGACATTCTAATTCTAGCAAGATGGTAAAATGTTTCAAACTCGGTCAATATTGCCTCGAAAAATATAATTTTGGTCTCGAATAGTAGATCAGAATGTTGCCTACAATATGAGACCAAATTTATAATTTTTGAACCAATATTGAATACTAAGCTGGAACCTTTTCTCATCTTACCAGAATGACTTCTTTGCTTGAACAGTCTATAGAAATAGTACAATAGTAGAAGTAGTAGTAATAGTAGAAGAATAAGAAGAACAGAATTTTTAGTAGTAGAAGGTGGAGGAGATAAAGGTGAGGTTGAGAAGGAGAAGGAGGATAAATTAAAAATGAAGAACAAAAAATTGACTAGGAAATGGTGAAGGGAGTGGAAGAGAAGAAGTGAGACAGAGGAGTGCATAATAAGGAGGAGAAAAAAAGAAACGGAAGATAATTATCATAATGCAATCTTAATGATACTAGAAATCTGAAAGGACAGCTGATTGGAAAATGATTTCAATGCTTTTAAATGGACCAAATTTCCTACTCTACATAGTTGCCAATTTTTAGGCCATGGCCTTCTATTAAAAGCATTGTTTACAAACTAATCGAATGTTTTCACCCGAGACGAAAAGACGAGTGTATTATATGATAATGAGTTTGTAATAAGCATCTTTCAACAGGAGTTTTATACATAATTAATGTAAGAACAAGTACAGTGAACAAATTAGTTTGAATAAATGACGCTCGATAATTCTCCTCAAATATAACCTCAAATCAGTTTAGAAATTGATGACTACGACTCCCATTACAGACAAATAGCTGCTGTTCCTATCCAAATTAGAAATTTTTTATTCTTTCAAGTTGTTGATTGTACTACTGTACTATGACAGAGAAATATCCTCAACTTTCATGAGAGAAATATTGCCTTCTGTCAGCAATATTGTTACCGAATTACCAGACGTTGTTACTCAGCAAATTATAGTCTGTCCAAGCAAAGAAGAAATTCTGGCAATAAGGGAAAATGCCTCAAGCTTGGTCAATATTGGTTCAAAAATTATGAATTTTTACTCAAATTGTAGATCAGACTCGTTTCTACAATTTAAGACCAAATTTATCATTTATGAACTAATATTTTCCGAGCTGGAGTTATTTTCCCATACTGCCGGAATGTCTTCTTTCCTTGGACAGACTAGTTAATCGGGAGAATGCTGAATGCCATCTAAATTCACATTTTGACAATTGTGGGAGGGGGTTCTTGGGTTAGGGCCGTTAGGGGGTATGACAGAGCGCATTACAATAATGACAGCAGTTTCAGACAAGATCGCTTTGAGTACAGATAGAAACTGACTGGATGTGCTGCTCTCTAGCTGTCAAAATGCTAACTATTAATCACTTTGGGTGACAGCTGTTTGTATATGCCTCCCACCAATATCTGGAGTTTGAACTATTTACAATCTAAAAGGACTTTAAGGCTAGAAGTCTTGTTTTATGAAGTTCAAGGGTAAAAACATGTCAAATAAGGTGAGGCTTCGGGTTAGGCTGCGGGTGCTACATAGTATACAATCAGCTGTAATGGCTTTTTGTTAGTTTGGTTCTATTTTGATCTGAAATTTTTCCAGTTCATTAAAAAATCCCAAAGTTCTTGAACATTTTTATTTAGTGTTTCTGATCAGATCTTCATTGTTAACAGTGAACTTATATAAAAATTCAGGATTTTTTAAAGTTAAAATTGTAATGTAAACATTCATCATTCATTCACTAAGTAGCCTAAACATCATCATCCACTTATCATCTTTGCTTAAAATACTTGATATAAGTCGCAATTGTGAATGAAATAAAATAGTTTTACATCTATATCATATATCATAGGATATGATTCCTATATCGTTGTAGGTCTGTTTAATTTGATGTAAGTCGCAATTGTAAATGAAATGAAATAGTTTTACATCTATATCATATATCATAGGATATGATTTCTATATCGTTGTAGGTCTGTTTAATCTGTATTAATCTCCAGCCTAACCCTAACCCGCAGCCTCACCTTTTTGACATGTTCTTTTTGATATGTTGATTATAGAGATCGAATGGACACTCAAATTGGATTGAAACTGATAATGGTGTTAGGGGAAGATTAGATCTTTGCGAGATATGGAATTTGCTTATTTTACAAACTTATTCCAAGATGAACAAGATTGAAATTAATTCTTCGAAACGTGAAATTGTCTCTTCTGTTTAAGTATTATTTTGTAATACTTATCTTTGAAATAGTTGTAATTATTTTATTGTAAAATAAAAATTGATTATCTAATATGATAGAATGAATGATGTAAGATGATGATCACCATATGATAGATGAATGACATGAGTATCTTATCATTAATCCTTATATCATTCCTCTATGCTATCACTGGCAAAGCGGCCTAGGCGAATTTCAGGTTGTAAATCGATCACTCCAAAATAACAGATGATTCATGAATTTATTCAAATGAGTTTGCATGGAAATTGGGAAAAGTATGGCGGATTCAACCGAGCTGACCAATCAAAACTTCAACATCCAATGACCAAACTATGATTCATCAGTCTTTATAAGCATTGCAATATTAATATACAATAACTGCAATGCCGAGCATTCCAATCTTCTTGAAGTGAGCCAGAGGGTGGGTCTTCAGCACTGGCGGCTCGTACACACAAAACAGATAAATGAAGTTCTGTACAGTGAAGCGTAAAGGGTACGGACACTTCACCTGTTTCGTGGGCTCTTCAGTGTTCCAGTCATGAGTTGCAGTGCAACACAGTGCTCTTACCGTGATAATAATTCTAACTCTCGGAATAGGCTACCAATACGGTTTTTCAAGTACAGTTGTACCATGAGGGGGATCTAGAACAGTGCTGTATACCTCTCCTTGTTATAGAGATATGGTAATATCTACACATTCTTGTAATAGTCAATATACCAAGTGGCTCTTATCGTACCTAACTGTGATTGCATTCCCTCAAGTATAATCCGAAGATTTACTCAAGTGTAAAGTCTGTCCAAGCTGAGAAGACCCTCTGGCAAGATGGGAAAATGACACTAGCTCGGTCAATATTGGTTTGAAAATTATTAGTTTGTTCTCAAATTGTAGGAAACACTGATCAAAAATTTTAGACCAAATGAATAATTTTTAAACCAATATTTACCCATCTTACCAGAATGTCTTCTTTGCTTGAACAGACTATAGTAAGCACACTTCTCAAAATATCAACATGACTCAGGTACTCAATTAACTCGAATACTGTACTTGAGTATTTGAGTATGCTGCAGTCATGTAGTGTTCACTGTTCAAGTAGGTACTCAAACAATGTTTATGTATAGTCTGTCCAAGTAAAGAAGGCATTCTGGCAAGATGGGGAAATGACTCCAGCCTGTTCAATATTGAATAAAAAATTATGAATTTTGTTTCACATTGCGGATTTAAATGTTTCCTGAAATTTGAAAACATACTTATAATTTTTGAACCAATATTCACCAAGCTGGAGTAATTTCCCCATCTTTATTTTTTTCGAGAGTTATGAATTTGGGCTCAAATTGTAGGAAACATTCTGATGTACAATTCGAGACCAAATTTATAATTTTTGAACAATTATTGATCTAACTGGAGTCATTTTCCCCATCTTGCCAGAATGTCTTCTTTGCTTGTACAGACTAAAGGAATAAGTACGAAAAATCCACTATTCAGAGCGGATTAATTGCCATCTCATCTCAATCAAGTGAGTCATGCTCACTATAGCTATATTACAGTATAGCTATATTCTGTCCAAGCAAAGAAGACCCTCTTGCAAGATGGGAAAATGACTCCAGCTTGGTCAATATTCATTCAAGAATTATAAATGTGGTCTTAATAGTAGATCAAATTGTTTCCTTCAATTTGAGATCAAATTTATCATAATTGAACCTATGTTGCCCGAGCTTGAGTCATTCCTCCCATCTTGCCAGAGGGTCTTCTTTGCTTGGACAGACTATATATATATATATATATATATATATATATATATATATATATATATATATATATATATATATGAACCTTGAGTCATGCTCTGTTCATTGAAGATGGGAAAACGATCCTAAACAAGAACAGGCGCGTGGGTAAAACAAGATTGAAAAACAATAGTAAATAATAGTTGATGATTCAACAGAAAGCAAGACGCTAGACATTCACATTCACACCCGTTATCTAGTGAAATAGTAGAGTAGTACCGTTAGAACTCTCTAGTAAAACGGCATTTACCTATGTAGAACAATGTACCGCGCAATGTCACGCTAAAAAGATCAATACAAACAAACTTATTTAACTTGCTTTGAATATAGTAATACTTTACTATAAGAGAAGACAATCTTCTATTACATTCAACTGTATATACTGTCTTTGCTATGCTGTTTCGTCTGCCTTTTTTGCTTTTTTTCTGGAGAAATACAGGGACCAATAAAATACTCAATTTACAAGCTAATCTGGAGAAATATATATAAAAAGGTTTTTCATTTTTTTTAAAAACTTTTTATTTAACGCTCAGGGATTGTCGCTATATTGAAAATAATAGATTCTATTTCTCAATGATTGAATACTTTGAGAGTATTTAAAGTAGTCTGGGTACTCTATTACAGTAGTTGAATTGAATCTATCAAAAAGAATAATTAAACACTATTTTTCAGAGAGATGACAGTAAAGTCTTTGCGAGCAAAGAAGACATTCTGGCAAGATGGGAGAATGACTGAAGCTAGGTCAATATCAGTTGAAGAATTATAGATTTGGTGTCACATTGTAGATCAAAATGTTTGAGACAAAATCAATAATTTTTGAACCAAATATTGATCAAGCTGGAGTCATTTTTCCATCTTGCCAGAATGTCTTCTTTGCTTGGACAGGCTATAGGCCTTCTCGTTACTCGATTATCGGCTTAATCGAATATAGGCCTAATCTAAATTAATCTAAATTTAAGTAAGTGTTGTTTACATTCAAAATTTGGAACTTGTAAATCGAGTGATCTATTATTTCTTGTAATACGCATATATTTTTCAAATTTTCCACCCTTGGATCAGTGCTTTTGGAATTTCTGAATTGAAAATTACTTTTCCGAATCGAAATTACTGTGAACATATTTAATATCTTCCACCATGTTTCCTATCGGGGAAACATGGTTATGTCGACGAGGTGGAACATCTTCGGGTCTCTCCACCAAAGAAAGCCATACTTATAATACGCATATTTTTTTTCTTCAGAAAAACAAGCTTGTAACTTTTTATGAAACACGACCCTTTTTATATTATAATATAAAATTATAATAATATAAATTAGGTATATTATGAACTTTTTTATATTATAACCGTACGAGTAATTAGCTGAAACTCAATAATGTCCTTCCAAATAACTTTCTACAAGAAACATTGTTATGGCATTTAATAAATGGTCTCCCCTTTCGAGTAGGTTTCACCTCGCCAATGTGTACTTGGCCAACTGGTCACCAATCCAAAAGCTGTTCACAGTGTTCAAAGTCCACTTCACTAACACTAAACGACCTCCCTCACCAAGTGGCCAATACCAGTGAATATAAGGTATCATATTCTTTGCAAATACCCAGTAGTATAGTCTGTTGAAGCAAAGAAGACCCACTGGCAAGATGAGAAAATGACTCCAGCTCCTTCCATATTGGTTGAAAAATATTTATTTGCTCTCAAATTGTAGATCAGAATGTTTCCTACGATTGAGACCAAATCAATCATTTTTGAACAATATTGACCGAGCTGGAGTCATTTTCTCATCTTGCCAGAGGGTCTTCTATGCTTGGACAGACTACATATACTTTCTAGAACTAGGTCGAACTATTTGAAGTTGCACTCAACTGTCATTTCCACAAATTTCAAATGATGTTACTGTAATTTATTGCAGTCTTCCACGTATACCCGCCGGGCAGTAATTACATTATCATTGACAAGTAAATTACACTGATAAGTAACTAGCTGCCACAATACGCCACTGTCACAATGAGAAATTGCTTTTGTTATCAATAAACAAAAGCAATTAATCTATCAGTGCAGTACAAAGTAGAATTGTACCTCAATTACGCCCCCTGGCCTCAATGGCATGAAAGATAAGCTGACGCACGCATTGCATGTATTGCCATAGGGTGCAAGATAAATATTATTATTACTACAGATACAGATTGTCCATGCAAAGAAGACACTCTGGCAAGATAAGAAATGACTCCAGCTTGCTCTATGTTGGTTCTAACATTATAAATTTGGTTTCAAATTGTAGATTAGAATGTTTCCTTCAATTGAAGACCTAATTTATAAGTTTTTATCGAATATTAAACGAGATTGAGTCTTTTTCCCATCTTGCCAGAATGTCTCGATTGGATAGAGTATACTATACTATATAATTACAATGTACATTGGTGTGAAACACCTCATAACAGTTTGCTGGGATTATATTTTACCCGCCAGCCATCATACTTTTGCCAATTTTTTAAATTCGGTTGTGGGATTACAGGCGATTAATTTAATTACTTCATTAATTCATCAATTGATTAATTACTTTATTTCATTCGCTTGTTTTCCAATTTATTTGATGATTGGAAAACATCAATTTGAAAACATTTTCAATAGGGGTTGAAACATAGATGTTTTCCGAATATCTCTTGTTGATATTAGTAAGTCCAAGTGAAGAAGACATTCTGGTGAGCTAGGAAAATTACTCCAGATTGGTCAATATTGGCTCAAAAATTATAAATTTGGTCTCAAATTGTAGAATAGAATGTTTACTACAATTTGAAAACAATTAATAATTTTTTAACCAATATTGACCGATTTGGAATCATTTTCCCATTTTGTCAGAATGTCTTCTCTGCTTGAACAAACTATACATTGAAAATCTTCCATACCTCACACCTCACTAAAACAAGTTTTGCAACATATTTGAAGAATTTTGCCTCTTTGAAACATATTAATCCACTGTTTTTTTCTGTTGTAAAGCGTAATTCTCTACACAATGAGAATTATTTTTTAACGATAAGTCGAGCATACAAAAATTGGTTGGTCAATCTCTAGTCTTGCGTGATTTATAATGAACTCATTGTTTGGCGGTTGGGTTGTTTGGGGGGGGATTGGTGTTATCAGTGGGAGGGACTTTATTCAGAGGTGGTGGGGTTTGAATTATTGGCTAAACTTCCTGCCACTGGTTTCCTGATTAGAGATTTTCCATGGTCATCACATCACAGCTGATTCATTTCCAACTTCACCTAACCCATTATTATTATTATTATTTGCGTTCCATGTAATTAACGTATCTATTGTATTGTTTGTGACACAATAGTATGCGGTCACTGTGACTATTTATTGCGGGTGAAAGCCGCACTGAAATTTATCTATTGGTCATGCTTCTCTGATTTTGTTTCCAACTACTGGTTTTCAAAAATTGTTCTGCATTATTTTGAATCATAACTGTTTTGATTCAGACTTATTCTAATAATTTCTTGCTGATAGTTAGAGTTAGTATTCAATTCGAATACCCTATTTTAATGATTTTTTTAAAACGTCAATGAATTTGATTTCAGTTGGTAAGCTGTATAATAACGTGATATTATCGCTAGCGCTGCCTGGTTAGGGTTCGAGACCCAGTAGGCATGGCTGTTTTCCTCTTCATCAATCAATCACCTTTGCTCTCATTATCCATAACCCACGCACAAGATAGAATGATTATGTGGGAATCATCCGCAATAAAAATATTATCAATAAATTTTTATTAAAAGCCTGCATATTTGATCGTAAAATTTGGACCAGTACAACAGACACCAACAAAAGTATCGGTTGGCGAATATCTGTCGTTGATGCTTAGCTCTGTCAGGATTGTGATCGAGCGGTCTGCAAGAGCTTATTGAATCAAGAGTGGCCTCAGCTGTCAACAACAGTTTCACTCTCGTAGACCGCTTCCAGATTATCATGTCAGAGTTTAGCTTTGATAACCGTCATTTGCCAACCGCCAGCTTTGTTGGATTCTGCTATTGATGTATAGTCTGTCCAAGCAAAGAAAACCCTCTAGCAAGATGAGAAAATTACTTCAGCTCGATCAATATTAGTTCAAAAAATATTGATTTGGTCTCAATCATCGGAGACATTTTGATCTACAATTTGAGACCAAATCAAAATTTTTTTAACCAATATTGACCGAGCTGGAGTCATTTTCTCATCTTGCCAGAGGGTCGTCTTTGCTTGGACAGACTATACTAGTGTTTGTTTCATTCTCTGTGAAGAATATTATTGATTATTCAGATATTGGAACAGGAAGTTGGAAAAACAAAATGAAAAATTGATGAATCAGATATTTAACCATATAATGTTAGTCTGGCAACAAATAACTGTACAATGTTAAAAATGTGACAAATTCAATGAACTCTATTGTCAGAAAATTGATGAGTTATGCTATTACTATTGTCTATTTACATATATTTACTTCTCAAAATTTGTATATATTTGATAATTCTGAGTTCATCAAGATTTTTCCTGGATTATTTCTTAGAGTATTATAATAACTCTAAATACTCCAATATGTCTTTGGACATAGTCTCTACTTCTGGAATTCTTTTGCTTTCCTATTTCTTTAATTGAAGTATTCTATGCAGAGAAGAACTAACTACCTATAGAGTCCCTCTTCATAGGACCCTTTATAGTAGACTAGAGATTAATAAACTTTAAAAAATTAATTATGTGTTCATTGTCTTACTTTTTTTATTTTTCACATGTCTGCATACACTCATGGTGTTTGGCTAAATCGATTTTCAAGGTCATGAAGATTTAATGCGAAGGTGATTGTGTGTCTAATTTATCCAAGTATTTATTCACTCATTTGAAAAATATTTCATTTATAATTTTTTTTTAGATCTATCATATGAAAAGAACGATTGTAAAGGGTCCTATGTTGAGGGACTATAATATATAGGTAGTTACTTTTTCTCTGCATGGAATATTGCAATTACGGAAATAGGAAAGCAAAAGCATTCCAGAAGTAGAGACTATATCCAAATACAATTTGAGTATACTTCTCCGCTGGAGGAGGAGGAGGAGGAGGAGGAGGAGGAGGAGGAGGATAAACGATAGTGTGGAGGGTGGATGGTTCATCCATTTAACACATACAACATCCATAGCATTACATCATATGAATAGTATGACGTCATATAGTTTTTCAGTTGTTCAAGAAGAAGGAGGAAAAAGTAGACGATAGAAATGAGAAAATGTCACAGCGGAAGTTGAAGTAGCGAGACACAAAATAATTCGCTTGATCTGTAGTTACGATGTCCAATTTAGAAATTCTGGTCAGTGCGTGAAGTGCATTAAAATTAATAATACGACCACAACACACCTCGCCCGTTATTACAGCAGAATATAATAGACGAGAAGAGAACAAATGAAGAGAGAAAGAAAGTGTTCAGGAGAAAACGAGTGAGAGAAAAAGAAAACGAGTGAGTGATAGAGTCGTTTTATAATTCTCTCTAACAAGATTTTTCACTCATGAAATGGAAAGTGTGGCTGTCACACGTCTTCATTGCGTGATGTTAATCATTTTTCTACAACTATTTTTTCTTATTCCCACAGAGTCACTTTTCTCTTTCAGCCTTTTTTCTTGTCCATTTTCTTCTTTTCTCTTTGACTTTTTTGTCTATTTGTGTAGGTGATATTGTGTTAGTTATCCATATCGAATTGTGCTACGTCTTGTGATATGAGTGCTTTCATATTTTTTTTATTGTAACACAGCTAACCTTTCATCTGAATTTACTTTACATATTCAATCTGTTGAAAAACTATCATTATATGATCAACAATAATAATAATTGAACTTTTGAATAGGCTATTTAATCAACATCAGAATTACTAAACTGGAGATTCCCATAGGATTATTCCAATAATAGTTTGAAATAGTCGACTCACCAAATAAGTCAACCAATTTGCATGGTATGAACTTGAGTCAACAGAAAATTCTGTTAACACCTGATTTTTCCTATCTTGTAAAACTATTAGGCTCAAATTTACATCCGTTTATTCCACACAAGTGCAGAAAAATAGGCTTTCGAGGCATGCCAAAATGATCGAAACCGGCTATCAAGTGTACCAAAAATCAGTGTTTTATTATTATCATTGATATGGGTATGTTAATCGGCTAATTATTATTATTTGTTAAATCATATCGGCTGCTATTTTTCTCTAATGCATTACTATTTGATTAACAAATAACAGCATACCACGACTTAACTTATAGATCTTGAATAACCCTATTATTATAATTGATACAAAAAGGGAAAAACTCAATTTAATCGAATACTCGATTCAAACCCCAATTGTTTAATCAACTCCCTGAGCGCAATTACAGTGAAAATCAGAGCGCGCAAAAGATAGCATCGCATCGGATTTCCTCCAGCTAGGTGTGGCAAATTCCGTCTAGTTTTCTACTAAACTCATAAAAAACAAGGAAGTTAGGTCAGAAATGTTGAAAAAATACAAGATAACTCCATTGTTTAGAA
The DNA here is from genome assembly GCA_017141385.1 of Sogatella furcifera. Lineage (NCBI taxonomy): Eukaryota > Metazoa > Arthropoda > Insecta > Hemiptera > Delphacidae > Sogatella > Sogatella furcifera. Next base: position 8,660,144 of record CM029553.1, on the reverse strand, counting down.
ACAATTTCAATAAAAGGGAAGGCCATTTTTATTAGAAAATGTCTGAAAGACAAGATTAGATAAGAAAATAATGTAGAGCTTAAGTCTGTACGTCTAAGATAATAACAGGAAAGTGAGAACCGATGTCATTTAAAGTGTAATTTTGACTTCCCAACTTATATAATAGATTAGTCAAAATGTTTACTCTAATGACAATACTACGTTTTTCTATTATGATAAGCCATTTCGGAAACCTTGACCCACTTGTGTTGTGATTATAGTCAACATTCAACCTCAAATGGAGGGGGGTTCGTCGCCATGGGTCATGATGGGGGCCCAAATATTTAAAAATAAGGGCTAATTTTTCATAGTTTCATACTTATTTAGGATATTTTGTGGTAATTTTGTCCATATGACTCGAAAATGACTCTTGCTCGGTTGATATTGGTTCAAAAATTATAAATTTTGGTCTCAATTATTGTAGAGGAGAATGTTTTCTACAATTTGAGACCAAATAAATAATTTTTTAACCAATTTTTTCCGAGCTGGAGTCAGCTCCCATCTTTCCAGAATGTATCCTTTGCTCGACCAGACTATAATAATGAATTACATGTACAGAGGTGAAGCGTGCCGGCGTTTGGGCCGGTATTGGCCGGGCTGGAGTCGTTTTCCAGCCTTACCTGGTTGTCTTCTTTGCTTGGACGGAATGTATAGTGGAGTGAATAAGAAACTGGCAACCAGCTACAGGCCTAGGCCTGGGCGAGGGGTGCCTTTTTGGCTCGGTCATCTCTAGGAAAAATTTATTTCCGCACCTCCATCTATCACACCCCCCTCCCATACCCAAAAGATGATATTGTTCCATCTTAGACGATTATTTATCAAGCTTTATTATAACTAGTTCAATTACTCAAGATACAAAAAACTGTTAGAACACAAAACTGTAAAACTGATAAATTAAAACCAATTATATTTGGTTTCTTGAAGTTCTATTTCAATTCTTAATTTCTATTTCAATTATCATACTGATTTGAATAACACCGTATTTTATCAATCCAATTATTTATTAATTCCCAACAGTTTTTTGTGTTCTTCATCGTGTATTATCTTGAGTAATTGGACTAGTTATAATAAAGCTTGATGAATAATCGTCTAAAATGGAACACTTATCTTTCAGGTATGGGAGGGGGGTGTGATAGATGGAGGTGCGGAAATAAATTTTTCCTAGAGATGACCGAGCCAAAAAGGCACGCCTCGCCCCTGATGGAGATCATTTTCCGTAAATTTAGTACAAAACACGGATATTCTATTTATCAATAATCGGCCGAATAATAATGACGATACGTGTGATTAATCATTTTAATTTAGAGAATTAATCATCAAATGGAAAGCAGGAACTAAGAACCAACACTTAAGCAAAACTATTGAATCAATATTGTTGTTTGAATATTGTAGAGGATCGAGAACAGGGAAGTTTGACACCAAAACTGCTCTTTGGTGCTCTATCTTTGTGGAAAATCACGGCCAATTATATTCTCATCAATAGCCATCTGGGATTCCTGTCAATTTCAATTAACGCCATATAATCGATAATTTCCAATGAGATTCTCAAACCACTACATAGACCTCTATGTTCTATCACACATCCAGTTAACTATCAACAACCGGTTAATTGAACCGGTTAATCATCACTTTTAGTAATTAATTCTATGTGATATTTTGCTATAGTTGATTAGTTTTTTATTTATTTTATCACTATTACTACACAAAGCTCTAACTGTAACTTATATTAATTCATTTATTTTTTATTCATTCATTTTACAGAAACTATTAAACCTATAGTTAAAAAAAGACAGACTTATGTCCAAAACAACGTCTTTATAATTTTGATGAATAATAAACTTCGAAACTGGGTAGGTTGTACATTTACATAGCACTTCAATTAAGAATCTATAGTCCGGGAGAAATTCCGAATTATAAGAATTTTTAATTTAGAGCAATAGGGTAGTCCAGGGGCCTACCCCCGGAAAATTTTCAAATATGTTATGGTCAAAAAGAGCGTTGAATGGTTTCTTGGCGTATAAAATATTGATAAAAATATCTTCTATAGTCCATTCACGATGGCTTGAGACGAGATAAACAAAAGCTCTGCATGTGTTTGTGTGCGACTGGAGTGGCTTCGTTTTAGCCACGACATAAACAAGTCACAGCAATGCCGAAATCCCGAATTTTGCTGCCGGGACTGTAAAGAAAGTATTGGCACAAAAACTTTCATTATAATTGTGTGTTCATTTTAGGTGCATGCAGTCGAGAGGCAACCGAAACAAGCAATTTCCCATTGTGTATCTATAAAAAAATTACTTGAAGTTACTTATTCTGAATTGCCTACAAAAAATTCGGGATATCGGCATTGCTGGACTTGTTTATGTCGTGGCTAAAACGAAGCCACTCTAGTCGCGCACACACACACGCACACACATTCAGAGCTTTTGTTTATCTTGTCTCAAGCCATCGTGAATAGACTATAGTTTCCTAATTTTTCTCATTTGAAAACACTCAAATTAGAATAAATCCCGCTAGCCTATAATTATATATTTCACGTCTCAATTGAATCGTCAACAAATATGAATAAACAAGAAGATCAAGGTAATTAGATTCTAATATAATTACATTGGAATAGATGAATACATTTTCTCAGAGTGATGGATCAGGATCAATTCAATAATTACTCCGATCAAGATAAAATTGTATAAATAACGAATGAATTGGGATTACAAACCCAGGATTTTCTACGTTGATCCAAGCCAAAATAAAATTGAAGGAATATGAATTCAATTTGAAGATACAGTGGGGGAATGTGAAATTCACTTGGAATTTTAAAGTTCACCAAACTGTGTGAACGATTCAACTCATTTTTTGTCATGTAGATATTTTTGTATTATTTATACAATATCGTAACATACTTACAACTTTTTATTATAATTTATTTCACTCTTTCAACAAATATCCTGATTTAGAAAGCGGAAAAGGGTCTGGAGATGTCCCTCCTAAGACTTTAGTAGAAAACAGGCCATCCAGAACAGAATTTTGAAATAGTTGAAGAGCTTTTTTTAATCTATCCATCCAAACTGTAGAGATGAGAAACCCTTCAAAACAAAATAAAATCCAATATCAATTTTTATCAAACATCAGTCTCTTGTGGATTACATTGGATGATTTACTAGAAATGTAGGAGAAAACTAGCCTAGGGCCCCCAAATAAACCAAAATAGAATATGTGAATCTGAATATGTGTAGCTGAAGGTAGGCTAAATAAATTTTCATTCAAGTTGAAATGAGTTACCGTATTCTTAGTTTTGTGCTGTACAAGAGGTTTTGAATGTAAACAGAATGATCTTGTACATAAACACAAGATAATGTCAAAACCGTTCTTTGGAAAAAAAATTTGGGCCCCTCCTAGGACCTGAACTATGTAAATGTGAACAGAATCATACAAAATTACGAAATAATGACAAAATCATACTTTGAAAATTATGTTGGAGCTCTTATAGGCCCCAAACAACTCGCAATATTTAGATCAGCTTCTCAGACTGTATAGAACTTTGATAAGTAAAGTATTAATATTCTTCGTTTAGTGTGTCTAATTATTCCTAGAATGTAAAAAACTGTAATCAAACACAAGATTGCAACAAAATCTTTCTTTGGAAAAACGAAGGCGGCTCCTCTGCGATCGTGGACGAACTGGCCAGTCCAACCCTGAACACAGGTTAAATATTTGCACAAAATATTATTGATACATTGTTTTGTTATCAAGGATTTTTGTCACATACTATCACATCAAATACTTTCAGTTTTAACTTTAACAAAGCTCATAATAAGATTATTGGAGTAGTTTTAATTTAAGTATCGTACTTCAACATCGTCCGTGGTCTGAGTAGTTTACTAAGTTTATTAAGAACGTAATATATCACGATTTCCGCGCCGATTGCGGCTAGCAAAAATATCTCTTGCCCTTAATATAGGTTTTAATAAATAAAAATTACATATATGAAACAACGTCTATTGTGAAATACAAGTCGTAGGTTTGAATGAAAACATAAATACCAAATTATTCAACAAGTAGTTTTCTATTCTCCCAGTTTGGGGACCCCCTACCTCTACCCCTGCCAGACCGGGCCTGGGAACAACTAATTTTAGCGTTGAGAATTTTCTTTATTTTTCATTTTCTTTTACAAATCACTTCAATATTTAATCATCTAGATCTAGTTAAAAAACTCCAACTGTCTTCGACAAAGATTCTTCCAAATGCTAGATCCAAATTAGGCAGAATTCGCGAAATTTGCATAGCTCAGAAGTGAACACGTAGTTTAAAATCAAGCAAAGCAAAACTTGAAGGAAAATTGTTCCGATTTTCAATGAATCTAGTGCTTTTTTGCGTTGCCTCTTCAGCATTCAGTCAACGCCACGTTGCCTGATTTTGAAATCAGAGTGACGTGACGCTACAGTCACTCAGTCACTTTATAGTCTGTCCAAGCAAAGAAGACCCTCTAGCAAGATGATAAAATGACTCCAGCTCGGTCAATATTGGTTCAAAAATTATTGATTTGGTCTCAATCGTAGGAAACATTTTGATCTACAATTTGAGACCAAATCAATATTTTTTGAACCAATATTGACCAAGCTGGAGTCATCTTCTCATCTTGCCAGAGGTTCTTCTTTGCTGGATAGACTATATCTACCGTCCTGCTCCAAATCATTGAGTGACCTGCTCAACCATCCTTTTCTAGCTCGATGTGCGTTTTCTAATCACGTACACGGCTGACAGTCCCATGCTAAAACCAGATGACATGAATGGTGATGAGCTCTTTACAAGTTATATGCAAACTAAAGTGAGCTAGAAAATATAGTTTGTGAGAGAGAGTGAGTGAGGAGAGGAGGGGAGAAAAAAGAGAGTGATAAAGAGGGTGAGTGGGAATTAGATATCGATTGTCTGTTTTTATTGAAATTTCAAGTACCGGTACTGTTTATAAATCGTATCGCTTGTGAAGATATAGGGATTGATTTATCTTATTGAAATTACAACACTATTTAACAATTTATAAGTATAACTAGTAGTTCTGTGAACAGTAGACCTCTCGAAGTCACCCATGGATGGGGCATTATTCATGAAGGGAATACTTAGTTATGTAGAGTCTCATTAATTGCATGCGTCATTGAATGCAATTAATAATAAACTCGACAGCTGGTTTATCATGAATAATTCTATAGAGTGAATTTTCCTATGTTCAGAAGTATAAATGTACAGTAATATTTTAGCATGGAGGTAATTACTTTTCCTTCCATATTATCCTTAAAATGCAATATTCCATGAAACCTTACACATACATCGACGCGCAATTTCAAGAGGAACATTCCTGTCAAGTTTCATCAGAATCTATTGCCGCGTTTTGTCGTAAATGCGGAACAAACATACATACATACATACATACAAACAAAAATAAAGAGAAATGCAAAATCGTCGTCTTGAATCTAGACCTCACTTACGTTTGGTCAACTAGTAGTTCTGTGAACAGTAGACCTCACGAAGTTGCTTATGGATGGGCAACCATTATTCATGAAGGGAATAGAGTTGAGTTTCATCAAGTGCATTCGTTATTGCATGCAATTAATAATAAACCCAACAGCTGGTTCTAGCATAAATATTAACATACTCTATAAATAATTCTATAGTGTGAATTCTCCTATGATCAGAAGTATGAATGTATATAGTAATATTTTAGTATAAAGGTTTCCTTTTCCTTTCATATTATCCTTCAAATGCAATATTTCAAGAAACCTTACATATACATCGACGCGCAATTTCAAGAGGAACATTCCTGTCAAATTTCATCAGAATCTATTGCCGCGTATTGCCGTAAATGCGGAACAAACATACATACAAACAAACAAACAAACATAAAGAGGAATGCAAAATCGTCGTCTTGAATCTAGACCTCACTTTCGTTCGGTCAATCACGTTTCTAGAAAATATGATTGGTTTAAAGCCAGGTGTTTTCGCATTTGTTTAAATGATTACCTACTTTCAAAATTGGAGTCCAAATTTTATTCTTTCCTCACCTGAGCGCTATCGTCTCAACTCGTGTTTCCAATCAGTCCTACAAGTCTATTCATTTATTGAATTACATTTTCATCATTCTTTATAATCATCATTTGACCACCACCAACTGTACAACTGATCGTATTGATAGTATTTTCTGAGTAATAGAACATCTTTAAGGAGGTAACCTCCTTGGAAAATTATATGTACATTGCAGTCATCAAATATATGAATAAACAAGAAAACAGCAAAATAGATAAACTTGTACAGTAATTTGTTGTCTGCAATTTGTTTGTGATTTCCTATTCAACGGAGAACGCAAGTAGGTTACCTCCTTTGGAAAACGTTATCCACCATTTTGAATCCAGTATGATGATGAATTTGGTGATGATGTGACGTAGTTGAGAATGATTCCAAGTAATGTTGCAATGTTTATATTCTGCCCAGTTTACATCAAATCCGAACTAGTCAATATAACCCCCAAATTTTCAAAGTTTCCAATAAAATAGTAGATTATTCTCTTTTGAAATTCCAGCTAGTCTCAATTTAAGCGATTCGTATAATAATTATCGTTCGTACAAGTTTAATATCTTTAATTTGTTTTGAATTCAGATATGGTTTGAAAACGGCGAGGCATACGATCGAGTGTAATGAAAATTGGTCAAGGTAGTGTGAATTCCTAGTTTCTGTCGAAATTTTCGGGGTGTAAAAAAATTCAATTCGTGTCGTGATTATTGGAATATTGTTTATTTCTGGTAAGTGTTACTGTTGATTGATAAATTTGTTACAATACAATTAGACAAAAAGGCCGTCAAATAGAGTTCTTGATCATGTAATAGATGGCGCTAAGAGTTGGCGGTTTTGTCTGCTCCTAGTCCGCTCCAACTTCTGATGTTGTCAATTACAGTTATTGAGCTATATCTGAATGATGTTTTTTGAAATCAAAACAGGCAATAGATGCGTTACATCAGCTGTAGGTTACGTCACAGACAAGAGACAGATGAAACCGCCTAACATTTTGGCGCCAGCTTTACCTAAACTGTTCCGATATGGATAAGAATAGCCTGAAAATGCTATTTTTCAACGATTAATAACGTACCAATGGAACGTTTTCGAAACAAAAATATCATATTTTTGAAACGTCTGTAATTTTTATGAAATTTTCTAAACCTGACATCTTTTTTCATCAAATTTTCTAAACATGTTCACGATCATTTTGATTCATGTTCCATCTTCGTCTCTTCCTTTTTCTTCATCAAAATACTCGTATCTTCTAAATTTTCCATTTATATTTTATTATTATTTTTCCATAGTTTTCATTTTTATCTTCTGCAATTCTTCATTTGTTTATATTTCAGTTTTTCTTATTATTATTTTTGTATCGTTATTATAGAATTTGTTTTTTATTCTAAATTTAACTTGAGAATATTTATTCTGTAATTGTACATTTTATTGTAATATGTTTACAAATGCAATAGGTTTTTCAAGACCTGGCATGTAATAAATCAATCAATCTTCTGTCTGAACTTGGCCTAAATTTCCAGCTGCGCCAAAAAGTTAGGAGGCTTCGGCTGCTCCTTGTGCGCTTCATCAGCGGATTTTTTCAGAGTACTTGTTTATCTATGCTTAGATTGTGTTTTTTTAATCAAAAGATACAATTTTTGATTGATAAACATAATCCAAGCATAGAGTACTCTGAGAAAAAACAGCTGTTGGAGCGCACAAGGAGCAGACGAAACCGCTTAACGTTTTGTCGTCAGTTATAACAGTTCCAGATTATGTAAGGCTGCCTCAGAAATGAAATTGAAAGTTGATAGCGCATAACAGTGGTTATCAGATATAGTCTGTCCAACAAAGAAGACTTTCTGGCAAGATGGAAAAATGACTCCAGCTTGGTCAATATTGGTTTAAAAATTATAAATTTGGTCTCAAATTGTAGATCAGAAGTTTTTCTACAGTTATAGACCAAATTTATGATTTTTAACTAATATTGACCGAGCTGGAGTCCTTTTCCCATTTTGCCTGAATGTCTTCTTTGCTTGGAGAGACTATACTGCACAAGGAAAGTGGTCTCGTAGTATAGCAGGCCCCAACAAAACTGGCGGATAGCGAATGACTCTTATCAATTCTCAGCTCTATCAGGATAGTCTGGAAACAATCTGTCAGAGCGAAATAGCTTAGTTGGAGTTGTTTTCAAAGATTATTTCTTTCAGACTGTCTCACTGACTTTCCTGAAAGAGCTGAGTATTGATAACAGTCATTTGCCAACCGCCAATTTGTTTGAAATCTGCTATAGCAAAAGAACTGGTTTGGGCGTGGTATTTTTGACATCTATACCGTTATCGGTTCAAGGCCTACCAAACTGGGTCCCATCGACCTTCATGAAATATTTCGATCTTTTTCAAGGTTCCTTAGCTAACTGTATCCAGAGATTAGGAGAAATTGAAGATGAAAATATTCAGTTCTACCAAAGAAAATCTACAGATAGATTGTATTATAGTACTAATTAGAATTATAATAATATATTAATAAATGAGACAGTATTCATTTCATTTATTTATTGACATAATTATAGAAATCTTGGATTTTTCGAGAACCAATTGGCAGAAAATGTTTTAATTTGGTAAACAGGTCCAGATTAGGTCTAGAAATGCTGTGTTTAAAAGGATTTAGGATTTCGAAACCCTTCCGAGGTTTCGCCTGTTACAATGTTTGGAATCTGCACTTTTGTTTATTTCACGGAAACTACTGGACTAAATACGTTCAAATCATACACCCAGGTTGAGCTGAGGTAATAGAACAACTAATTCAGAACGATTACCCAAAAGAATCCTGTTAAGTGATATGATGATCAAAGCAAATCCATTCGAATGGTATGTGCAGGCGAGCGGAGCGAGCCTGTTTGTCTCAGCTGACACTGACAGAGGTTTTGCAGGCGAGTGAAGCTAGCCGGTTTGACCCATTGACATTGCTGATACTTTCGGGGGTCCAGAGGGCGGAGGTTCCTGGCCAGGTGGAGAAGGCGAGCGAAGCGATCCTGCTGTCTAGTATCATAATAAATCCAATTAGAATTGGCAAAAGTAAAATGGATTCGTCCGAGCTCTAAAATGTGATATTCAATTGTCACTCTGTTATTATACAATACAGTCTTTGTAGTATAGAATGAAAAATTTTATATATAAATATTCATTTGCATTGAGAATATTAGGGTCTGCATACATTTTGTATTTGCAAAGTTCGGTCAAATTCTAGTACAATTTTAGAGAATACAATTTTAATCATACGTAAAAATACCGTGGTCTGGCAACGAGGGTGTCATAATTATTCACTTGATATGCACCCTAGATGTATAAATTACACTCAATTTTGTTTACACCTGTTTACACCTTTGGCTATATGACACATGATATGATATCTTCATCTACCCTCCTAAACAACTAGCCACCCCTTATAATTGTTACTATTGTGTTTTTTAGTTTTTGTTTAGTACCTGTTGCTTAGAAACCTTACTCATCATCATCATCATCATCATCATCATAATCACAAGCATCGTCATTGATATCTTTTCAGGATAGGGGTGATTCGGCTTTGAAATATTATACTTATAGGGTGGATTAATATACATTTTAAATCGAAGGGACTTCAACCCCTCAGTGCTATAGCATCAGGTGGCTTCTTGGTTGAACTATACAATTGTTGTGTATCAAATTAAAATTCCTCCTTTTTAAAACTTATCTTTGCTTTAATCTGTTTAAAATCTAGTATTTTTAAGCCTGGAGAACACATATCTCTAATCAATAAAACCAAATACGAGATACATGAAACACTATACATACAAAATGTATCATCGAATTTCATCATACAATGCAAAAAATCATTTTTTTATACAATACACATGTACCTACTGTATTAATAAACCAATAATGTGAAAGCGAGCTTATTTTGTAAATTATATTTTTGCTTTGTTGCAGGTGCCAGGTGTAATGCGTTGTGAAGTGTTATGAGTGTTATGGGGGGTGTTTGGGGGGCAGTGTTGGTGGCGTTGGTGGGGGGGCTGGCGAGAGGCGGTGCGGCCAAACACTTTTCGTCGCAGTGGGCCGCCCACATCGAGGGGGGCCCACTCAGGGCGCAGCAGATAGCTGACAGACACGGCTTCACGTTTTTGGGAGAGGTAAGTTACCAATCAACCGAATTCTCATTTTTCACTCCATTAGCTGATTTTTGATTTGCGTTGCTCCATACAACTACGTTATTTTTCTATTGCAATTTGTGCCCGACATGTGCCTGTGTTTTTTTGTAATATAAATCTACATATAGTTACCATCATATCTACGGTATGTATGTATGGCTCTACAGCCCATGAAGGCTACCAGCTGGTTGCTAGTTTCATATTCACAGCAGAATTGAATAATCATCAACCAGGATAGAGGCAACGTTTGGTTTGCTCGTTGATCCTCTTAACCTTTAGAACACACGGTCCGGCGAAGTCGCCGGACGGTGATTTCGCCGGACCCGGCGGAAATTATTCTCAGAACACACGACAAGACGCCGTCTGGCAATTTCGCCGTCCCGGCGACAATTATTTTCTATTGGGGATGAATATTAAATTTGATTGTAAAATTTGTAATAAATTTATTGATAAAATATCCTCTAGAAAACTTGCAACTCTTCTAGAGGGACAGAGGGTCATTCACGATCTGTGCTAAGTTGTGTTATTTTGTATTTGTTAAGTCAGTAGTGAATTATAAAACAAATCGCCTGCTAATTTTTTTTTCTAATGTGATGCTTTAGCAACTCACTTTAATCAAACAAAATCTACAACCAAACACAGACCGTGGATACCCAGTATTGCACTTCAAAATATACTATTAAATAAAAAATTATCTTTAATATAATCAATTGAGAGTTATATATAATTATGGAGGTTAAAAAAAGTTTAAATTTAAAAATTATTATCTATTAAGGGAGACTTGAGACAGTTCATTCAGAGGGGCTTGAGACACCCTTTATAATCCTTCTCTTATAGTCCTATGAAAGACTATATAAAAAAATCTATCTACATTAAAAATGAACTATTATAATGATTTGGGCTATTATTAAAACCCAAAAAATTAACTCTTAGAAAATGTTTGAGTATTTTATATAATTATGTAAGTATTTTAATATGTTAAGATGAACCTGAGTAGGCTGAATCATTGAAATCCTGCAGAAGCTCAATATGCATGTTTTCATATATTCACTTTAAATTATAATAAATATATTGAATCATAAATTAGAATTGATGGAAACAAATTGAAAATAATATTGAAATTGTTTTCAAAACCAGTTAAAAGTGCATAAAATGGTTCAAACTCGAACATGTAACTTGAAATAGAATAGATTAATTGAATTTAATACATCTCAAAAAATCTTATCTATACCTAAAAATTGTAGGACGAATCTTGCAAAAATCTAATTAAACTAATAAGATATAAGTTAACATTTGTCTAATAGTAATAATACCAACCATGAATTATTGTATTTGGTCAATAACTATGAATAATTGAAGAAGTGGGAATTAACTAACTATAAATAACTGGAGAAGTGGCATGGGTGGGGACATCGCCGTCCGGCGTTTTGCCGTGTCGTGTGTTCATCTCCATCTAGTGCAATGGCCTTCTACCACCGTCCGGCGGCAAAACCGGACGGCGAAGTAGAGAATAGCCGGCGATGTCGCCGGCTCAATTTCTCGCCGGGCCGGGCTCAATTTCTCGTCGTGTGTTCTTCCCCATGCCTTCCTGTGTACTTGATACAACCGGACTGCAAAAGTCCCAAACGCGACGTCGCCGGACGGCGACTTCACCGGACCGTGTGTTCCTGGCCTTAGCTAGCTTCCGTAACCAAGTGACGGTGCAGAACACCTCTCAATAACATCTAGTTAATCAGTTATAGTGTGATGCAACAGTTACTTCTCCTCCATGGACGGGAAGCGACTGACTGTCCTTGCTAATTAATCAATGGATGATAGAAAATGAACTACCATAATACAGAAGTTGATAAACATCATGGAAACAAAATGTACATACCGGCAGCATTGTTTCTCCATTTGGAACACACGTTTGGTTTGGAACGATACGTTTGGTTTTTGGAAGAATGGTACGCTTTGTAAGCGAGTAAATACGATAATTATTTCTGTATCGTTGATAATATAGGAAATACAACGTACTGTAATAAGGAAAATACCTCTAATCAATTAAAGTATTTACTCATAAGAAGATCGCTGTCTTGAGCTATTCTGAAGCATTCGTTTTCCAAGAAGGGGGGTTTAATGTCATATTGAGCTTCCAATATAATTTCCTCTAAGCTCACAATACAGCTACTTCACACGTTTTGAAAGGCTCCAAAATACCCCCTCCTCCCTGGCAATGAAGCTCACCAACTACAAAGCACAATTTATGCATTAGTGGTGAGAATAAGGAAGGGATTCTCTATCTATACTGTACTTGGCTCAGCCCAAGGTTCATACACTAAACTTGGGCTCAGCCTAGTTATCGAATGTCTTTTATTAATTCTTGGCTCTGTCAGGACCGTCTGAAATTGGTTTGAGAGGAGGAAAAGTTCAGCTGAGATCGCTCTCGACTTGAAATGCTCTCGAGACTGCTCTCCGATCGTCCTGACAGAGCTGAACATTAATAACAGTCATTCACCAGCCGCCAGTTTTTTTTGAGTCTATATCAACAAGGATGCAACAGCGATCTTTTAGTTACGGAATTAATGAACGTAATTGATGATAAACCATTTAACTTGAGAATTAATGACAGCGATTCAAGTGTTTTCACACCAACTTGAGTAAACTCTTGTTCAGGTAGGTAGGCATTGGCAGAGGAAATTCTCAACAGATTACAAATTCTTTGAATGCTTGGGTTCAACCAGACCTGGTCTGGACCATGATTTTATAGAACCCAATCTATGAACCTTGTGTATCCAAGGTTTAGTCTGTCCAAGCAAAGAATATATTTTGGAAAAATGGGAAAATGACTCCAGCTCGGTTAATATTGGTTCAAAAATTATAAATTTGGTCTCAAATTGTAGATCAGAATATTTCCTACAATTTCAGACCAAAAAAAATATTCTTGAACCAATATTGACCGAGCTGGTGTTATATTCCCATATCGCCAGAATGGTACCATTAAAAATTAAAACTTTCAACTTGTCTCATCGAATTTCTCAGCCAATATTACAAATAATTATCTATTATTTCTAGGAAAAATGATTTTGGCACATTTATGAAGCCTCTAAAAATTATAGAAGTTGAAGAGAATGGCAATCCTATGATATTGTTATCTTGGTAAAAAAGCATCTCTGTCTCTTAGGTCAGTCATGTAAGTTCCATTTTCAATTACATTTTCATTTTTATTTATTTTACTTGCTGTGACGAATCAGCCTGAGACGTTTCCACCTTCCTCCTAGAACACTATGTATGTGAACACTCGAAAAAGTATGTAACACTCTATTCAAGGAGATTTTCCTTTTTCAAGCGGCTAAAAATTCTACAGTCCACTCTAAAATTGCTGTCATTCCACTCACTTGGCAGTCGGCTTTAATGATATTCATAGAAATAAACGTTTGACTTCTAGAGAAAATCCCGCTTTAGCTTGGCTTTTCCCTTAAGCTTTACTTGATATCGTAAAACGCTGCGGAAAAGTTCGAAATAGAACAGTTTCGTGAGAATCTCATTTACGGGGAAAATTCTCAATTGGTGGAAACGAAAATTTGCATGGAAGTGGAACTCCCAGCCGACTGCAAATGCGTTTAATAAAACTCAGTACAGAACTTCAAATTAAAATTTCAATTGTTGATTAATTCACAAACCACTCAATAGGCTACTTAAGTTACAGACCCGTATTGTCAATAGGAGTTTAACAAAATTTTTACTTCAGACCATCAACTGAATCAAATATACCTCATAATAATATTATTAATTCCAATTAGCCTTGGAAGAGAGACGGAGTGAGATTGGATTTCTTTATCCAGGTAGATATAGTTAACGCCAAAATTTGAGGTGGTTTCGTCTGCTTCTTTGTGCTCCATCAGCTGATGTTGTCAATAGGAATTTAGATATACCAAGCCTCGATGATGTTTTATAAATCAAAATAGACAGTAGATGCTTCACTTCAGCTGTTGGTAGGTTACATCACGTACAAGAGACAAACAAAACCGCCTAACTTTTTGGCGTTAGCTATGTCAGAAAAATGTTTTATATTCAGATTCAAGATTGTAATAGTTGTGATAATAACTAATTGTTTCTACAAGAAAGGGTGCACATTTGAGCCGAAATAATAGAAATATTGAATGAAAAGACAAGACGTTGTTAAACCACTGATTTATTAAACACTCAGTGTACCAGAGATTGATAATGGTGTAACAACCGTATCTCGATTTTTTAATAAATCTGTGGTGTGACAACTTGTCTTTTCATTTTATATAGATAACTACCACAATATTACCTTCACAACTACTACTATTTCTACTTTAGAAATATTATTTAAAAAAATTGTTATTAGCAATTCATGGAGAAGGATATTAAGGATATACTGACTAACAGAGATTAAGATTCAGATTCAATAACTTAATTCATGTAGATTTTTAGATTACATTATAGAGTACCATTTAGAATCCTATGCTATGGGAATAAAAATGAGAACTATTCCACAGTTCGCATAAGTATATAAACTATAAAAACTTGTAAAATGACTCAAATATGGAATTTAATAAGCTAACCGTAATATAAATTTATACTGTATCTACTTAGAATGGCGGAGTTTAGTCATATAAATGTCCATTAAGAGAAAGAGATATGGTGAGAGAGGGAGTGACAGAGAGATATCGTGTATAAAATTGAGAGACTAGTCTATACAGTACAGTAGTAAGATGGAGAGGCATTAACTTTATTTACGTTCAAACTCATGAATATACAAATCGATTGGGGGTTCAGCTGAACCCACTCTAGTGATTTGAACGACCTCTCCCCCATCCAACTTTTCAAAGCCCTAGCAGAATCCAACAGAAACTGGCGATTGCCGAATAACTGTTACTAATGCTCAGCTCTGTCAAGACAGTCTTGAAGCGGGGTGCGAAAGCGAAACGATTCAATTGAGGTCGTTCTCGACTTGAAATGCTCACGCAGAACGTTTGCCGACTGTCCTAATAGAGTTGAGTATTAATAAAAGTAATTTCCCAACCGACAGTTTCGTTGGCACCAGCTGTAACTGCGTTGCGCTAGAATGCACCAACCCTACTCGATTAAACTTTATCTCTCTTCTCTGTCTGATCTCAAATCTCAAAAAATCAATCTCTCGATTGAAAAACTAAAACAGAGCAATCTCTTTTGATTTATTTGATTGAAGGATTTGATTTTTCGGTTATACTGCTTGGTGGGATCGTATGTACTGGAGTTCTACAACATAACAGTTATTCAGCTTGAAACTTTGAGAATGTTCTTATAAAGTTTATGATTATTTTGAAACGTCTAGCTTATTTTGCATGTAAACAACAAATGATCCCCTACAAGCGTTGCATATAAACTGATATTTTTAGATTAGAGGGCTGTTTCATGGGCTTTTCCAACAAATTGGAAGAGAAATAACTATTTTGCTTCATGTATTTGAGGAAATACAACAAAGCTATTGGATGAAATTAGAGATAATAAAGTCCAAAACGTTTTCCCACAAATTTTGATGAAATATTCAAAATTATAGAGGTGATGTGAACTTGATCTAGATTCATCTCGTTCAAGGTTATTAGAAAAAGGTTGTTCCATAATGCCTGATTTTGGGCAAAATGAAAAAGTGGTGGGGAGACAAAAATTTGACGTAGTTCAGATCAGAGATCCCGACTACACTGGCGCGGTAGTGCGGCGCATGCGCGGTCCTTCAATCTTTTCAGCAAAACAATTTTTATATTTTAATATCATATGTTGCTATTTTGTTCACGCGTCTCAAAAGAAAACACCAACTTCATATTGTGCCAATAGTAGATCCTATTCCTACATTATGGACACATTAATACAGTATTAATATCATTAAAACAATAATATCATAATAAATTCTGTATTGATTCTATAACAACAAAATCGGCCAAATTGATAATAATCTGTCAATTTATCATATCTCTTCCGTCATAACGCGTAAATATTGTTTTATAAGTGTCATTGTTTCAATGCGCCAGTGTAGTTGTGGTCCAGTGTAGTTAAGATCTCTGATCTGAACTACGTCATTTTTTGGGCTCCCCACCACTTTCCAAATTCTCGAAAATCGGAACAACCTTGTCTTTAATAACCTTGCATCTCGTCAATATCTTCCAATTCTTAAATACTTCTTATTTCCCTGTATTCTTCATCTTCCAACTTTTTCTCCTCCTCCTCCTCCTCCTCCTTCTCCTCCTCCTTCTCTTTCTTCTTCTCCTCCTTCTTCTACTTCTCCTTCTGCTTCTCCTCTACCTCCCCCTCCTTCACCTTCTCCTTCTCCTCCTCCTTCCTCCTCTTCCCTCCTCCTCCTTTCATTCTCATTCTCTCCTTCTCTCATTCCCATGCTATCCTCCTCTCATTCTCATTCTATCCTCTTCCTATTCCTCCTTCTCCTGCCCTCCCTTCTACTCCACCTCCACACCTCATCTTCTTCTCGTTTCTCCTTATCTTCTCGTTCTTTTCCAACTTTCAAGACCTCTCTCTCTCTCTCTCAATCTCTCTCTCACTCTCTCTCTCTCAATCTCTCTCTCTCTCTCTCTCTCTCTCACCAATTAATACCCAAGTGAGCAGAACAGCTTTTCAAACTCTGATGATAAGGAGGGGGGAGGGGGTGGCTATTGATGCTGTGCGTGAATGGGGCGGGGAAGGGGAATGCTTTTTTTTGGTGATGAGGAGGAGTGACCTATCCCTGGCAAACAACACAGTTTTAGCAAAAGTTTCCTTGGTGTCTGAAGAAGAAGTAGAAAACGAAGAAGAAGAAGAAAAAGATGGAGAAGGAGGAGGAGGAGAAGTAGAAGGAAGAGAAGGAGGAGGAGGAGAAGAAGAAGAAGAAGGAGGAGGAGGAGAAGTAGAAGGAAGAGAAGAAGAAGGAGGAGGAGGAGAAGAAGAAGAAGAAGGAGAAGGAGGAGAAGAGGAAGAACGAGAAGGAGGAGAAGTAGAAGAAGAAGAAGAAGAATTGATCGTAGGGGTGGGGGTAAATGTTGAATGAAAGAAGAAGGAGGAGGAGAAGAACGAGAAGGAGGAGGAGAAGTAGAAGGAGAATTGATCGAAATTTCATCGTAGGGGTGGGGGTGAAAATTGAATGAAAGATCATACACTCTACTGTTGGACATGAATTCTGAAGTGGTAACTTCTCATTTGATATGCTCGGTAGACTATCAGAGCTGGTGGTAGAATTAGGGAAAGAAAGAGAAGAATAAGAAGATAGAGGTGAGTGAGAAGAAATAGAGAAAAAAAAGGTGACAGAGAAGAAGGAAAGTGAAGAGATGGAGAAGTTCTAGAAGAAGAAGAAGAAGAAGAAGAAGAAGAAGAAGAAGAAGAAGAAGAAGAAGAAAAAAGAAGAAGAGGAGGAAGAAGAAGAAGAAAAAGAGTGAGAAGAGGATGAAAATGCACTACTAGAAGGGGTAGAAAAGGAACTAGAAGAGAAAGATGTTTGAGAATAAGTAATGAGATGATAATAATGAGATAAAATCGCGAGCGTTGAACTATGGGCAAACTCAATTAGGTTGAATGTGCGTGTTGCACAAAGAATACTTTGAGACAATATTATAATTGCGTTTTCCCCCAACTTGATGAACTTACTATAAACTTGGCCGAAGCCAATCTGTCTCTCAAAGCGATCTCATTAACGACACTTAGGAGGTAACTTTATAACTTGTTAATGTCATCAGTTTCTCTTGAATATCGTCTTCTTTCATACTTCTCAAATTCCCATGTATCACATGGAGCCTTTTTTACAACGTCTCAATTTTCTATCAAGATGATACATAGGCATTCATTTGAAAAAATTAGTACGCGATTTTTTCTGGACCTCCCTAAACATATTTTGAAATAATGTCCGAACCCCACCCAAATTTATTTGGCGACCTCTGAATAAAGTGTAGTAGAGTACAGTACAATAGATAATAATGATATGATTATTAGTACAATAGAGTAGAGTAGATTTGACTTCAGTACATTAGAATAGAGTATAGAGTAGAATAGAATAGAATAGAATAGAATAGAATAGAATAGAATAGAATAGAATAGAATAGAATAGAATAGAATAGAATAGAATAGAATAGAATAGAATAGAATAGAATAGAATAGAATAGAATAGAATAGAATAATAGAATAATAGAATAGAATAGAATAGAATAGAATAGAATAGAATAGAATAGAATAGAATAGAATAGAATAGAATAGAATAGAATAGATAGAATAGAATAGAATAGAATAGAATAGAATAGAATAGAATAGAATAGAATAGAATAGAATAGAATAGAATAGAATAGAATAGAATAGAATAGAATAGAATAGAATAGAATAGAATAGAATAGAATAGAATAGAATAGAATAGAATAGAATAGAATAGAATAGAATTGAATAGAATAGTATAGAATCGATTTGGTGTTTCATTAACAGCGATTTAAGCTACAAGCTACCGCTATGTAACATAAATTTTAATGTTTAAAATATTAAAAACTTGAAAAAATTCAGGGGCCATAGGAAGAATAACCTTTCTAGCATGATTCGCCGTGATAAAAAAATCACTATAAACATCAACTGAAGCAATATTGTTCTTATTCAATCCTACAATAGTAATTAACAGTATTGTAACTGTAGTTATACAGAGTGTTCCAAAAAGAACAGATTCGGGTACCACCACGGTGTTAGTCAAGCTATGACGTACAGAAAATGTCGTGGGAAAAATGCCATACTTTTCCTGTTATTCGCCATTTTGAGGAACACCGTGGTGATACTCGAATCAGTTCTTTTCGGAACACTCTGTATATTTAATCTTCGTCATCATTATTATTTAGCGTATGGCTTTTAATAGTGGGGAGACCTAAGGGTTGTTCCACTTCGCCAGATAACCTCATTTTCCACAAACGGAGATATGAGTTATAGTTCTTCTAAAAGGTTTGTCATCATCCATCACATTAACGACGCACAAGCCTAAAAGCTCATGTGCATGTGAGCTTCACCCTGAGAAAAAACTAATTGACGTCAGCTGTTGGAGCGAAGAGGAAACCGCCTTGCTTTTTGGCGTGAGCTATATAGTCTGCCCAGGCAAAGAAGGCCTCTGGCAAGGTGGGATAATGACTCAAGCTTGGTCAATATTGGTTCAAAAATTATCAATTTGATTTCAAATTGTAGGAACAGTTTGCTCTACTAATAATACCACATTTATAATTATCCTTGAACAAATATTGACCGAGCTGGAGTCATTTTCCCATCTATCCAGAGGGTCTTCTTTGCTTGGACATACTTTACCCACTCTTTTCTCTCAACACTGTATTGTGTTGGAAAATTATTGTTGATTGGCAGGTGAGAAATATCGTGGAAATGCCATTTTCCATCCATTAAATCAATGAAAAAGTCAAACAATCGAACATTGATTTGTGATTTTTTGCGAGAAGTGGATTTGTGAATTGCATTCTGGATCGCGCGTGAATGTCAGATTAAAAAGCAATCCGCTATAAGGATTGAAGAGGGAACAATGGAGTTTTTATTGGCTTCCAGCACACATTTCTCCCGGAATTGGAAGATTAATCACTGGTGAGAGATATTAATTCATTCATTCAATGCACTGAACAATTGGGGGTGACTCCGACAATGCTGGACAATTACAGAGAACTGCTATTCATGAATATTGGAGTTGATTACACGCTATTAATTAACCCATTCGAAGATAAATTCAATTTAAATTTTTTCATTTCCCATTAACAAATTACAGCAAATAATCGCATTACAATAAATTCAGTACACATGAACAGAAAATAGATATTAGGGAATAATTCACTTATAATTTTAGCTTACAAATGAAAAGATTCTGTAGAATTTTGTTCTAATATTATTCCTACATACACGATCACATAAAGTGGAAATAGAAAAAATATAATTGGCTATAAATTTTGAATTTCAAGAACCGTGCACGATGTCATAGGTTTTTTTCATTATAGAAAAGTAATATTATTTCTATTACAAGTATTGTGTTATTGTGTATTGTGTATATTAAATAATTTTGAAGATAAATTCAATTAAAATCTTTTAATTTCCTATTAACAAATTACAGCAAAGAATCACATTACAATAAATTCAGTACACATAAACAGAAAATAGATATTAGGAAAGACTTCACTTATAATTTTAGCTTACAAATAAAATGATTCTGTAGAATTTTCATCTAATATTATTCCTACATACACAATCACATAAAGTGGAAATAGAAAAAATATAATTAGCTACAAATTTTGAATTTCAAGAACCGTGCACGATGTCATAGGTTTTTTTCATTATAGAAAAGTACTATTATTTCTATTACAAGTATTGTGTTATTGTGTATATTATATAATTTTGAGAATAGTCATTGCTCTAATTCTAATGGTTCAGATCAAATGGTTGTTGATCTGCTGAGACTGTATAATCACTGTATGGTAAAGGATGCGTCATAAAAGTTTAGTATATAAAAAATTATTACTTGACAAAATAAAAACAATTTTTATATTTTTGAGTCGAGCAATACCGTATTTCAAAAACTAGTTGACGTTCGTAAACGAGGTGAAAAAAACAATGAAACCTGAGTTTTTAATGTTAGGCAAAAATGTGATGATTGAATTTATTAATTTGCAAAATGTTTACATTGATTGATTTCAACCTTTTTTCAAGCAACTAGGAACATTTCTATGATTGAATTTATAATATTTTCCATGAATTAATTAGTTTATGAGTTTCTTTTCACTGGGATTATTCTCAGCCCACATTATCCGTCATCCACTCATCCAAATATTTATTTTACAATCATCAATTCCAATATACAATTATTTATCTTTAATAATTCAATAATCTCAACCTCCTTTGGGAGATTGGCTGCCGTTAGTAAAGACAGTCAGTCGTTTCCCATTTCTGGAGGAATATCAATTGTTGCATTACACTCTAACTGATTGACTGCATGTTATTCAGAGGTGTTCTGCATCTTCACTTGGTTGTGAAGACTGGCTTATGGTTGAGAGGATCGACGTGCTAACCACACGTTACCTCTATCCTGGTTTATGATTATTCGCCTGCTGTATTGCCTGTCCAGGCTGGGAGGGCATTCTGGCGGGGTGGGGTGGCTTCGGCTCGGTCGGTCTTGGTTCGGTGGATGTGGGTTCTGTTTAAGAATTTATGAATTTTGGGCCGGTATTGGCCGGGCTGGAGTCATTTTCCCGTCTTGCCGGGGTGTCTTCTCTGCTTGGTTGGGTTGTATAGTGGAGTGAATATGAAACTGGCAACCAGCTGGTAGGCCTAGGCCCTTCATAGGGCTGTTGCGCCATTGACAAACAAACAAACAAATCAATAATCTAATCAATTCTTGGTATTAATTGCTGGTAATTCAATTCAAATAGATTGGATACTGGCCGCTCAATCCAATTTTCTAGAGATGAAAATAATATATGTGCAAACTATTACTGTATCGACGCTATCTATAGCTTGCAATTCCTGGAATATTGTTCCGGTATCGTTAGAAGTGATGAAATAGCAATTTGCGTTGTGTTCATCGGAATGAAATGGGTCAGGGATTTGAACTTGAACGAAGATGATTTCGTTGATAATGATGTTGATGTTCAGTGCCGCATTTAGCAGTTCAGCGTCTCTAGGCCTACAGACCAAAAAGCGCCCCCTCCCCCCACACCTGAATTCCTCCTCATCCATACGAACTTTGACGACACCCCCATCCCCCATACACATACATTATTTTTCTCATAACTGTTTCAGATTAAATAAATAGGCCAACAACTTAGTAAAACATACTAATTATTCTTGATGATATTGTACTGTCAGAACTTTATTAGGTAGGATGGTGTGTAGGATACCTTAAAAAGTGTGAGTTTTTTAGTAACTTTTTTATTTTAACCCTAGAATAATGCAACTGATGGACAACATTCACAAAGTATGGAAATAAGAAATAATTACATTACGTTAAGATTTATAATGTAAATCTATACTTAATAACAATTATATTTTAGAGCTTCATTAGATAGCTAACAAAGTCCAACTTTTCTGCAAAAGTACAATTAAGGTCAAAAAATATACAGTGAGTAGTAGTTCTTGAAATTATTATTTTATGAAAATGTTCTTCTTTGCTTGGATTCTACAAAAGTTCTCGTCATTTCTCCGAAGTCAATGAATGCTTTCAGTAAGTTCAGACCAGTGAATATAAAGTACTAGCCGGCAGGCTCGCTTCGCTCGCCTTCTCCGCCTAGCCAGACCGACCTGGACCCCCGACAGTATAGGCAGTGTGAGTCGAGCAAAACCTCTGTCAGTGTCAGCTGAGACAAACAGGCTCGCTTCGCTCGCCTGCAAATTCCGTTCAGAAGGGATTCGAAATTTATTGAGCCCAGCATTTCTCCACCTAATCTGGACCTGTTTACATAATTCCAACATTTTCTGCCAATTTGTTCTAGAAAAATCTAAGAAAAACTCCGAAAATTAAAAAAAAAAATAGTAAAACGCTAATATTAAGCGTAACCTTGGGAAGTATATCGGTCATAGTTTGAAACTTGATTCAATATCTTCCAACATTTCATTTGACACAACATTTCTAGACCTTATTTGAACCTGCCCATCAAATATTAACATTTTCTACCGATTGGTTCTCGAAAAAATGAGGAAAACGCCAAAAAACTCTAGAAAAACTAAAATATTTGGCGTATCCTTGAAAAGTTTTTAAAATCTGTTCTTAGCGCGAGGCTGAACGTCCAACTGAACATGCCTGCCAAATTGTTTCATTCAATTGAATCATTCGGATCTGTGGACTTTTAGTTCTGGTAAGGGCCGTCGCGTGGATTGTAGCGCCCCGAGGCAAGAACAAACGCCGCGCGCCCCCCCCCCCCCAACTATCTCTACTCTTAAATGTCCACTACCATGCTGTCTACTACAGTTCACATACCGGTACTATGTTCATGTTCGAATGTAAGCAGTGGCGGATCCAGTGGGGGGGTCAAAAAGAATTATGTGGGGAACTTTCCGGGGGTCTGGGGAAAAATGTAACTCGTGTTTTTAGACAGTATAGAGTTCAAAACCTTATAATTTTTGTAATTTAAATCTATAGTTTTTAATTGGATTTATTCATTTAATATACAGGTTGTTTCAGGAGAAATGAGCAATACTTCTCAGGAAGATACCTTACACCAATTAGAGAAAAACGTTCCATGAGACTCACCCCCCAGAAACGCTTTGTTATTATTATCGAGATAAGCTAGATAACAATGGCAGCAAATTGACATTATTCAAAAAAATATTATTTTTTTCTAATTTTTAGAGGCTTTATTTGGGCTCTACGATGATCAAATCCTATGTAAAATTAGCTGCCGAATTCAATGAAACATGTTAGGAGTTTTTAACTTCAACGGTTATTGGAATAATTGGGAAAATATATCAAAAAGACACAATATTTCAATTATTAAGGGTATAACTTGATTAGAAATCATAAATTTGTAATTTTAATAGATGGAGGTAGTTTTTCCAAATAAAAAAACCTTTTTATATTACTAATCACAGAACGAGACTTTAGATTTTGTACAAAACAATTCAACACCTATAGGAGAGACAGGGTGTTGATGCGACGATTGCTTGCTCATCAAGTATTTATTCATTTTAGATTCACTATTACAAGTTGTTCAAATCTAAAAATTTTGAAAAAATTTACAATGCCGAGGCGCCCCCCAGGCCGCGGCGCCCAAGGCGATCGCCTCGGTCGCATCACCCACGTGAAGGCCCTGGTTCTGGTTTGGTGATGAATGAATGAATGAATCAGTGCCATTTCGCTTTTATATATAGAGATATCTCTCCGTATTCTTTGGTTCAGACTCAGCGTACACGTGTGATAACACTATGAATCATATTCCATAACACTGTGAATGTCGGTCGCTACATTGTTATTGATAGATATTTAAAGTTAATTTAGTATATTTTCTTTTGAGGATAAATTTTCTGCTAGCTGCACAAAACTTTTTCGATCGCTTGTCCGATCATAATTATCTTATCCACGCTCGTGTATGTGCTTCTTGAAATTTCACTCCTCCCAAAATTTTGCGCCCTGGGCCTGGGCCTTGTGGGAAATGCGGTACTGTTGATGTTGTTGTTGATGATAATGATGATCAATTTTGTAGAGTAGCCACTAGCCAATGTAGCAAATTTGTTTACAAATGCGTGGGTCTCCAGCTCGAATCCCATAACTGCCTCACAGTATTTATGTGCCTTGTTTATTACACAGTATTTATGTGTAGGCTTATTGCAATAGCACCAGTAGTGGCCACTTTACCAGTACATACAGTACTACTGTATGTACTGGTAGTGGCCACTTGAACGATTTTTCCTTCCAAATACGGATTTTATGCCTTCAAATGGTTTCTAAACCTGCTATAGTGACTTGTAGTGACTTTATAGTGACTTGGCTAGACTTATCTTGTACAAGGTGTCCCACAAAAGGTGTAACAGCCGGCAACCATAGATGATACATGCAATTTTAAACAAAAAATGTCCGGTAAAATTTTTTCCTGTCGAACTTCGTTTTCAAGATACGATAATACGGTATATCAATATTTTTCAAGTGGACCTACTTACAGTCATGAAATCGTCAATATCTCAAGAATCATTTGTAAAAATTCTATTCTGAGGATATCATTGGGAAGAGGACAAAATTTCACATTTAAGGTATTACACATGCATGCCAAAGTCGATTATTGATTATTTTTGAGACTATTATTGAGCAGTATTTTTCAGCGGTTGAAGCTGAAAAAGATTTTTCAAGTTTTTCCAACAGATTTTTCGCGATTTTTTTGGGTACGAAAACTTTTTTAATGGCAAACCTCCTCTTTTGTTTGATCTTTCAAATGAGACCAAGTACAGGGGCCTAGCTCAAATCCCTGATTTAGAATTTCAGTTTAAATTCGATTTTTTATTTTTAAAAAATCACTAAACTAGTTGTAATGACTAAACAAGTAATCATGTTGAGTGTAAATAATTGTCTACAATTTGTAAGCTTTGTGTCGAGTGATATAGGGCATAAAAAATACTTTTCTCGAAGGTAATTTGGCTGAGAAACTCAATTAATGGAACTGGTTAGAAACTTGTATCTGCAGTGATTATTGAGATATTCGTCAAAATATGAAAATAATCAGTATTTTTCAAAATCAAAGAAATCCGTCGATAATTTTATTTTGAGTCAATTCTCTGGCCACTTTCCGTGTTTCGGATGGACACGTTAAGCCGTCGGTCCCGGCTACCTAAAAACAGTCAGAGGCCCTGAAATTGATCAGGAGCGACCTGAAAACTCTTGACACCAGACCTGAGCCAGCCAGGTTACACGAATATTATAAATAGTCAATAAGCAGCCTAAAATTACTCAAAAACTCCGATCGTCAGTATTGTATCTTTAAAAATTCATTCGTAATTGAAAATTCTTGAACCAATATTGATCGAGCTGGAGTCATTTTCCCATCTTGCCAGAATTTCTTCTTTGCCTGGACGGACTATAAACGTTTGAACATTTTTTTAGAAGCACACCTTGAACATTGAAAACATAATCATAGGCCTACCCTTAATTTCATTCTATCAGACATTCACACGATTTTATAAGAACTGAAGTATAAAAAATTTGTAGTAGTACTGAAAACTAATATTGAGTGCATCATGTATCAATCAATCAAGCATTGAAACACAGAACATTCGTAACGCCATTTCCAAGCAATAAAATCCGATTTTATCTCTCTGATATCTAGCAACTGCAAAAATATTTCCACCTCAATTCCAATTTGTTTGGATACCACTGACCTCATTCATAAATGTTTGGTGAATCTGATGTAAAATCAACGGAACAAATGGAAACAATCTAGAAAAATGGACCAATAAATAAAGCTTGTTCAACTGTCATACTTTTTTTGTAAAATCCACACGATTATTCACAAAGCAACCAATATAAACGTTTTTTCTGTAAAATAAATAGAGCTTTCATAAAATTTTGGCAAAAAAACAGTATAGATGTTTCCTGTGCGTCTGATAGTCCGTAAGGTTGAGGCCGCACTGCCGGTGGGTAGAGCCTGGAGGGTAGAGGGTAGTTGGTGAATCTATAGAACATACACACCATCCACAGTAATACATCGTATGAATGGTATGTGTTCAGCCGCCATCTTGAAATTCTTGAATATGGACAACATAACCTCAAAAAACAGAATGACGTCATACCATTCATATGATGTATTACTGTGGATGGTGTGTATGTTCTATAGATTTACCAACTACCCTCCACCCTCCAGGCTCTACTAACCGGCAGTGCGGCCTCAGCCTAAGAGTTGTCGTTTAGCCTAGATGATGTTTTTGAAATTAAAACATACAATCGATAGCCGTTACCTGTTAGTAAGTTACATCATTTACAAGAGACTGACGAAACCGCCTAACTTTTCGGCGTCAACTATAACCAATTCAACCGTGTTTTTTCTGTACAGTGTAGAGCTTTTAAAAAAAGTTTTGGCAAAAAATAGCAAATACATCAGCTTGCTTGTGTGTGAATTTTCCTGAAACAGTATTAATCCGTTGAGCGTGTTTTATTTGGCCAAGCTTAGTTTAGTTTGCTGAGGAAAGTTTAGAACACTGTTGACAAAGCAACAGAAAACGTTTGTCAGATTTATCGTGCTACTCTATTGAGTTTGGCACGGAAGGTGTATCGTGCATGTAATCCAGTTTTATATGAAAAGTTTGTGTCATGTGACCAGCTATTTACTGGATAAATTCACCACATCACTACATTGCGTGTGTAGATGTTGATGAAACTGTTATTTCATGGTGTTCAACTTACTGGTGAATTGATGTAAAAGACCCTGTCAAATGATTTAATTTACTTTATTAAACAGTATGTTCCATTATTGAAATAATAGCGCCAAATTTGAATTCATAATAAAATAAATGAGTCCACCGGGAATAATAGAATATTCTATCTGATTTCAAATTCCCAAAACTTGTTTCTAGAGTGATTTATATACAGTACATTATATTTTCAGTGTCTATTTGTATAGCAATACATGGAAATGCGAATTAATTATTATAAAAATTAACCAGCAGTACTGCAATCTATATCTATAAAAGCGAAATGGCACTGACTAGCTGACTGATTCATTCATCACCAGAACTAAAAAACTAAAAATCCACTGAACCGAATGCGTTCAAATTTGGCAGGCATGTTCAGTTTGACGTTTAGACGCGCGCTAAGAAAGGATTTTTTAAACTTAATAAGGATACGCCAAATATTTGAGTTTTTCTATAGTTTTTCAGCGTTTTCTTTTTTCGAGGACAAATCGGTAGAAAATGTTGATATTTGGTGGGCAGGTTCAAAGAAGGTCTAGAAATTTTATGTTGGAATATTTTAGAAATCTGTTCAAGAGTACGCCAGTAATAACTTTTCAAAATTGTAAATGTATTGCGGGTTGCATTTCTTTCGCCTTGATACGACCAATCCTTACTGTAAATTCAATGGTTCATAGAGATTATAGATGAACTAATTTGGAAGATATTGAATCAAGTTTCTAACTATGTTCTATATACTTTCCAAGGTTACGCTCGATATTAACGTTTTACTATTTTTCGGAATTTTCGGAGTATATTTTTAGAACTAATTGGCAGAAAGTGTTGAAATTTGGTCAACAGGTCCAGATTAGGTCTAGAAATGCTGTGTTCAATGAATTTCGAATCTTTTCTGAACGGAATTTGCAGGCGAGCGAAGCGAGCCTGTTGGTCTCAGCTGACACGGACAGAGGTCTTGCAGGCGAGCAAAGCGAGGGCTAAACGCCGTAAAAAACCGTTTAAAAGTTTACTTTTTTATTTATTCATGTATATATATATTTTTTCAAATTACTTTATTTGGTTATACATAACATTATTTATTCTATAACTCTTGATGATATTGTACTGTATGTGTTTTTTGAATATCCACAGTGAGAAGATGGACTTATCTAATAATGTAATTTAAGTAAGGAAACTTAAATATCTTTCTTTCCATCTGTCTAAAACGACTCTCCCATGCGCACGGACTTATCGTCCAAGCAGGGTGTTATTCATTTACACCGCACATTTGTTATCATATTAATATCAAATCTTTTATGTAACGCATTTACTTGTTTTGATAACATATTATGTAATGTATAACATAATCTCGAATAAAAATTTATTTGAATTTGAATTTGAATGTGTGGGTCACTGCCGATACTGTTGGGGGTCCAGGGGGCGGAGCACCCTAGATAGGCGGAGAAAGCGAGCGAAGCGGCTAGTACATATCTAATAATTCTTCCATCTTGAAATTTTGAATTTTGATGGTATCTTTCACATAGAATTTTCTCGGGAGTGTCTCTTCTCAGTATTCAGAGTACATATTTGTTAATTTTTTCAGAGGTTTTATATTTATGTTTGTACTTTTGTTTATTGAGAAACAAAATTTATTCATTCATTTTGAAGCTTTCAGTTGTGTATTTTTGCCATAATTTTTCCCATATTTTCAATAAAGAATTGAAATTATTCTGCCTTCCTCCCTTTCCCTCTCAGAGGAACCGGTACGGCGTACTGGTGCGTAACGTCACAAATTAAGCCCTGGGTATTATTGATACGATATCGTATTAAATTTCTATTCTATAAGTGATGAATTAAAAAAAAAACTGGGAAAGAGTTTTAGATTCCCCATGAGACAAAACATGATTGTAAAGTGGATGAAGTGTGTAGGGGGTAGGGAGTGGGGGATCTTATCGAAATATGATGGATCATCTCAACAGCTATGGTCTGTCTGAGCAAAGAAGACATTCTTGCCAAATTAGAAAATGACTCGAGCTCGGTCAATATTGGTTCAAAAATGAAAAATTTGGTTTCAAGTTGTGGAGTGTAATGTTTTCTACAATTTGAGACCAAATGAATAATTTTTCAACCGATATTGAACGAGCTGGAGTCTTTTCTCACCTTGCCAGAATGTCTTCTCTGCTTGGACAGACTGTACAAGATGATGGATTAAAGGGGAGATGGATCGGTTTTGAACAACGGAGGGACGTGCGGACTTCACTGAACGCTCTACGAATTTTGAAGTTTAGTAAGGAATAATGTATCATTAGATCATTATTCAGTACTATAGTCTGTCCAAGCAAAGAAGACCCTCTGCATAGCTTCCTTTAATGGAAGGTCCTTCCCTAATAATATGGCAACGTCGTCAAGTAGACAGTCTTTTCATATGAAAGCATTAAGTACAGATAGAAATCATGCATATTGACTTGGTTTTTTTCTCTTTGAGCATAATTTTCATGAAAAACGTTCATGAAACTCTTCGTATAGAATTCCTTTTGTGTTTTTTGTAATAGGTTTTGATAGAGATTAGTAAGAAAGATTAAAAATAGACAGTTATTTATTAAAATAGCTTATGATTTGTAGCAAGTCAAATGTGAGAACGCACACAAGAAACACATCCATTAGAACAGCTGATTGGAAAATGATTTCAATACTTTTAAATGAACCCAATTTCCTACTCTACATAGTTGCCAATTTCTAGGCCATGGCCTTCTAGAGAAGCTATGACCTCTGGCAATATGGGATAATGACTCAAGCTTGGTCAATATTTGTTCACGAATTATAAATATGTCTTAATAGTAGATTTATTCGTTTTTTACAATTTGAGATCGAATTGATAACTTTTGAACAAATATTTACCAAGCTTGAGTCATTCTCCCATTTTGCCAGAGAGTCTTCTTTGCTTGGACAGACTATCAGTTAATTCATCAATAATTCACCTGTGATGAATGTATCCAGGATACTGTATCATGAGAGATTAGATTACTTTATTCAAATAGATAACAAAATTCGGCTTAGATTCTACATTGTAATATAATATATGAGTATTTCACAAAATATAAACTATATGTCCATTCTTGGGAAAGGATAATAAGGATATCCTTTCCATTAACACTTGATCTTGATTAATTTTATCTATAGTTTCATTGATTTTAGTGATAGGGCATAAATTTGAAGGTCGTCAGCATAGGTATGGAATTTCTTGATAACAGTTGGAAGGCATTTGCATACAGGGTGAGAGAGAGAGAGAGAGACAATACACACAATCATAATCATGATAGGGAAAGAGAAAACAGGCACATGCCCTTCACTATCTCGATCCCAATTTTGATGAAAAGTTCAGTTCAGAGAAGGTTAATCATGCGTATTTCATAAGGAAAAGTAAGTATAGCTGGCGCCATTTAACATTTAGGCGGCTGTCAAGTGTCTGCTATTCATTCTCAGCTCTGTCAGGACAGTCGGCGAACTGTCTGCGATATTTCATAGGGAAGGGAGAGTTCCCAGCTATACTAATTCGCTTTTGGGAAAAGTTCCAGACTGTCCTAACAGAGATGAGAGTTAATAACAGTCATTTACCAACCGCCGACATTTTTGGCATGAGCTGTAATATTGTACGAGTAAAATGAGGAAAAGTAGGTACGGTAGATAGTGTATGAGAAACAAGGGATAGAATAGAATAGAATAGAATGGCTGCCTTTATTCAATAACCTGGGAGGGCGAAGTTAGGGCGCAGCCGGCCCTCTCTTACACTTAACCCTCAATGATAGATGATGGAAATTTGATGGATTGATAAAATTCTGTGTAGAAATTTGATTATGAGAATAGAATAGATATTTTTCTCCACCTAGTATCTGAAGTCGCATTTTACTCCCTGTAATCGAATACTAAAGTTTAACATTTTCTCCCTAGAGTCTAGAAGTATAAAGCTGATCACTTTTAGTCCTTAGGTAGTTTACCGAATAGTAAACCCATAGAATAACACGAGTGACTTCATCCATAAGTGCAGCATAATATGAAAAATACATATAGATAAAAATATCTATATGTATATAAATACAGCTGTAGATCGAAACAGGTGATCAGCAGGTACGGTACAGTAAAGAAAAATTGCTCTTTTTCGATTTGTGTAGGAATAGGAAATAGCTGATGCTTTTCGATTGTGAGGTTATGTCATCTCTACGACAGTATGGCAGATTACACTTATTATATTCCATTATATTAAGTGAAGAATTTCTGTATGTATGTATTTACACGGATCTAGAAAACGGCTCTAACGATTTCCTCGAAATTTGAAATGTAATATAACCGTGATGGAAAATAAGATTGCACCAGGGCCCTGGCTTATAAAATATTTACCGCTTGTTTTTCTGAAGGAAAACAAGTGACCGGGATTGTAGATTCTCCAATAAAACGTTCGATTTACAATGTTCCAAATTTTGGAAAAAACAGCTCTTGCCCTATATTTGGGTGGCTCGTTGGAGGAGTGGTAAAGCGCCGTTCTGATAACCAGGTGGACCCTGGTTCAAGTCCCAAGCGGGGAAACAATTTTTGACCACAGCACAATCACATAAATACGGCCACCCCGTCTTTCGGAGGAGACGATAAGCCGTCGGTCCCGACTACATAAAAAAAAAGTAGTCGTCATCTATCATCCATTTCATTACCCACGCACAAGCCTAAGAGCTCATGTGGGCTTCACCCTCATAAACAAACAAACAAACAAACAAACAAATATTGCAGACGTTGAAAGTACATCAATGGCCGACTTCAAGGTTTCATATTTGTAGGTTAAAAAAAAATAATAATCGATGTTTATATTCATAATAATATATCAATTTATTCTTCAAATCATTGCATTGGAAGCAAAGTTTTGGGTTTTTCATGTAATAGCAACTAGCCAGCTGAGGTTGTAAAATTTCCGAATTATGGGAAACGATTATGAGACAGAAACACCAATAACATTCACGAATTATGAGTAATGTAGATTGTAAAATATTTATAAGCCAGGGCCCAGGTCTCATGGAAAAACTCTCTGGCAGGATTAATAAAATAATTAAATATTACTCCAGGAATAATCCCAAGTACTGCGTATAACGGCTGTTATCGTTGGCTGCCCAACGCTATCTTGCGGGAGTAAATGGAGTTACATTCAAGTCTACAACACATGTTCACGTCAAAAAATTGTGAGAGGTGATCAATTTTGAATTATTTTTTACAATAACACATTTATGTAATTCAACATTTCGGCCGCAGCTTCAGAGCGAAGCTCGGTACCATATATTTATATTCTTGTAATATTAAATTTATTGGTATAGGTGTAAGAAAAATTTTGTGTGAATCTCGGGACTGAAGTACTTTTTCTCCCTCAGGAAATCGTCGCCCTCAGGCAAGGACAGTTTCCCTCAGAGAGAAAAAGTCGAACAAGTCCCTAGTCGCACAAATAACTAGGCTATTATTCACAATTTTTGTTACAAGGCTGCCGCCAATTGTTCATTAAAATTTTAATAAAACAAATTTTTAAATGAAATATTTTAGTTCACAAGTATTAGCTGAGGCCAAAAAGCACCTCAATATCAATACGATAGCTGATGCGAAAAGGTTAGGTGGTTTCGTCTGCTCCTTGTGCGCTCCAACAGCTGATGTTGTCAATTAGATTCATCATTGAGCTATTCCTAGATAATGTTTTTGAAATGAAAAAAAAAATTATCATTAGCCTTCAATGAAAATTCTTACTGATAACTTGAGGAGCAAACGAAATCGCCTAAGTTTTCGACGTTAGCTATATAATCGAATCATCTTTTCTTTCTAGTCACTATATCCCTTTTTCCCTCTCTCTTCTCTCTTTCTTCTCTTAGTCTCTCCAACTTCTTTTCCTTCTCTTCTCACTCACCAACGTCCTTTGAGCAACTTATTCCACATTTAATAATACAATTCCGTTTGACCTCCCTCCCCCCACAGCTAGCTGCTCTGTGATTGGACGATGTAGTCCGTACGGCTTTAAATTGAAGAATTTACATAGAAACTACATTTTCTGCATGCCTCGGCCTGTTGAAGTCTTACTTCAGGCCTTGAAGCTTGGACTGAATTTCAAGAAGGAGCTAGGCTTTACTGGTTTACATCACAAAAACCAGGTTTATGTCTCGGAATCTAGGTTAGGCTCTGCTCAGCATGTGCATAGACTGTTCAAGCTAAGGGCTAAGAAGATCCTTTGGCAAGATGAGAAAATGACTCCAGCTCGGTCAATATTGGTTCAAAAATTATTGATTTGGTTTCAATCATAGGAAACATGATCTATAATTTGAGACCAAATCAATATTAATTTCTTGAACCAATATTGACCGAGCTTGAGAAATTTTCTCATCTTGCCAGAGGATCTTCTCTGCTTGGACAGACTCTACCCGCCCTTTCGTGTATTTGTTAGGTTGGTTAAATATTAACACTGCAGTGAGTTTTGCCTTCTGTATCGAAACAAATACTTGAAAAAACACGAAAATTGCACTTTTTCAGACACATAAGCCGTTTAAAAATCAACTCTCACAGTACAATATTACTAAAAAAATTCAAAGTTCATTTTCATAATTTCTTAATAATTCTAAACAGATCAATAACCTGAAAAAAGACATATAGAACACACAAAAAATACACTACAATAATATATTTCAATTTTCACACTATTACATTCATTAAAAAAACACAATTGTTTCAAATTTGATATAAAAGTAATAGTTAAAAAAACAACAGTTTTTAAAATTCACTAAAAAAAGTACACCAAAGAAAGTACCGTAGTTGGAAACTTGAAAATATTCCACTAATTCGAAAAAATAAAGAATCCATACACACCACTACTTCAACATGAATATATTGATAAACACATTCTTCTAAAAATTATCATTGATGATAGCGGAGTATTTCAAAATTTGCTGATCACCTGATTCACCAATACACATTAGTAAATGGAGATATCCAAATTGTCTCACTTCAAATTCTATTTATTCGTTAAAAAAACTAATTAATACTAAATCCAATGAAAGCAAATTGCTCAAATCGTAGTGTCGGATGGTACCAATCAACTTGTAAAAACCAGAACTCTCTATGTGGCCTATGAGCCGAGATATAATCGAAAATATATGGCGTGTTAGAGATTACTCGCCAGAGGAATAACTAGATAAAAGAAGTGTATAAGAAGGGTGGAAACGATAGGTAGAAAAAACCATGACAGGTGGTTGCTAAAATCTTGAAATTATATCAGAGCTTCAAAATAATCTAAAGTGAACTGAGCGAGAAATTCTTATTCTTCCTCTTTCATCTCTTCTTCTACTTTATCCCCTTCTCCTTCTACTTTCTCTTCATCTTCACCTGCAGGTAAACTGCCCAGCAGTGTAATAAAAAAAGGGCAACCGCCCTCTAAATGAGCCTCAATCCTCATATTAATTTCAACATCCCTGCTCGCTTCTTGTGTGTATCACAAGCAGACCAGCTGGGACACGGCTGTCTCATTTCCGTGATTGTACAGCGCCAGTCTCGATCTCAATTCCGGCGTCCCTTCAATTCAGCTGACACTGGCAGATGGTCGAAATTGCTGTGAATGCACTTTCTTGTCCGCAAACGCCCTTCCTCCTCCTTCTCCTACTCCTCCTCCTCATCCTCTTCCACTTCTTCATCATTCCATCTCCTCCCCCATTCCACCTTCTTCGCCTCCTGTCAGATACAAGTGTTGTTTTGCACCTTCCCCCACCCTCTCTTCTTCTAGCTCTTCCACCTATTCTCCTTCCTCTTCCTTTTCAACCTCCTCACCTTCTTCTTCTCCTTCTTCTCCTTTTTCTTTTTCTTTTTTCTTCTTCTTCTTCCACTTCATCCTCCATCTTGCTCTTCGCCTTCTTCTTTATCTTATTTTTATTCTCCTTCTTCTTGTTTTTCGCCTTTTTCTGATATCTCTTCCACTACATCTTTTTCTTTTTTTCCTTCCTTTCGCCCCAAAACATATCCAAAGTCGAAATTTGAGGTTGAAAAATTAGAGGATTCTTCTAACCCTGGTGTGCTCTTTAACGAACTGATTGTCAAAAACACGTCAAATCATTGAATAGAACTGAAACAGTTTATTAAATCACAAAAAAATAACGTGGAGTGTAGTCCCAAAAATTGAACAACAGTTTTTTAGTGCCCAACGTGATTTTCTTTGTACGCTGGGCGCGGCTTAGTTTCGGAAAACATCCCTCTAGGTCCGTTAAACTGAGTTCAAATTAATCCAGGATAGATGGTAGCTCTACTATGGAGATGATAAAATGCAGATTGGATGAAAATCCTCAACAGAATATTCCGAAACAAAGAAAAAACAAGTTACATATAATGCATATGCATAGAGGGAAATAGTCGGAAGATAAGGGAGTAACATATATGGCAGAAGACTAGCAAAAACTAGAAAGACCATTCAGTTTTTGCCGTTCTGCAGTTCCGAAAATCTCCAGCATAACATTAATTTGTTCTGGGGTTGCTAGAGGGTTTCTTCTTCAATTTTTTTCCATGTTTTCAAACGTTACGATCATCGTTCCTCGTTCCATGGAAGAGAAAAAATATAATATTTAGATTTCTCTATAGCTGACGCCAAAAAGTTGAGCTTGTTCGTCAGCTACTTGTGCACCCTAACAGCTGATGTTGTCAATAGCAGTTGTCATTTAGCTATGCCTACATAATGTTTTTGGAATAATAAGGCTTCCAAAGGTTACGAAACCGCCTCAACTTTTGACAACACATATGTTCATGTAGATAACAAACAACAAAATATTCCAACTATGTTATTAGATTACAATTAAATATAGTAATTATGAGGAAATAAGTATACAGTGAGTATGAATCCAAGAAGAAATAAATGTACAATAAGTATAATTCAAGTATTATTAAGTATTATAACTTCTGTATTATATAAATTTCACGAGCTGAAAACTGAATAATATTATTCTACCAAAATGGATTCAGATTATACGAAAGTTGAATAAATTTTGTCAAACAATTTGCAATTTATTGGCAATCTATTGCTATCTAGAGTGACAAACTTCATCCATTTAGAGAACTAGAGTTAACTAGATGGAAAGGCGAAGTTAGGACTTGAAGATGTCTATTCTTGGGAAAATATATAAAGGATATCATTTTCTTTAGGCCTTGAGAGAGATATACTTTCTTTATTCTTTCTTTCTTTCTTTACAATTGCGACTTGGTTTCCAAGTATTTTAAGCAAAGGATGAATGAGTGATGATGAATGATGATGATGAAGGTTTAAGATGTAGGTTATATGTCTATCTACAATGTCCACTTTCACTATGCTCACAAATTTCAACTCACAAGAATAATAAGCATGATTTATTAATTTAAAATTTGAAAAGTTGGTAAATGATTCAAAACAGCATCGAAAATATCTAGAATGATTTGAAATTATCAATTCTCACTTAAAATTTTATAGATTCGTATGCCGTATGGGTGGGGAGTTCCAAATGGAAGTTCCACCGGCACCATAACCTTAATTTCCGTCGATGGGAAATCATGATATTCCTTGAGATTTAAATTTTGAAAAGTTCTTCCGAATCAAGAAAGTCTAAAACACGAGGAAGATCAAAATCACCATTCACTACCGAAAAATATGGAATTTTGAAAAAAATTAGAGCACGAAAAATTTTAGCTTGAGAGAGAGATTAGATTATTAAATCGTAGATTCAGCTTAGATTCTACATTGCAATATAAGAGAGAGAGATTAGATTACATTTCTTAATTCATTTAGATAGCAACAAAATATTTATGCTTAGTTTCTAGATTACAAGAGATGTTATTAAATCTATCAATTTTACAAGTTATGCACTAATTTCGATATTTTACACTACAATTTTTACAGATTATTCTATAATTCTATAATCAATTCAACTAGAGGTTACATATGAATGCAAAAATCATAGAAAAATTGTCCAAACAGTATGCTTCTTGCTTGCAATCTTACTTGTTGTGCATTAAAATATCTAAATGAAGGCAAAGTTTGTACATAAGAATGTCCATTCTTGAGAAACGATAAGAATATCCTTTCCATTTACACTTGGCCTGTAAGAGAGAGAGAGAGAGAGAGAGAGAGAGAGAGAGAGAGAGAGAGAGAGAGAGAGAGGAGAGGGGAGAGAGAGAGAGTGAGTGAGTGAGAGTTGCATAAAAACCAATTAGATTAGTACTGTTGTGATTGTCTTTTTCCCATTAAAAACAGACATTTCCAGTCGCCAGTTTTCCTTTGCATCTTCTATACCTGAATTCAAACGTGATCGCAGGTAGTGAGAAGATTAGTCTATAAAAATATGAGATTCTTCTCATTCGACTGCGAAATTGAGACACATGTGATTGACGGTAGAGAATGGAGAACGGAACATATGGAGAAGAATAAAGGAAGGAGAATGTGAGAAGGAAATAGAAGGAAAAAGTAATTACTGCAGAATTTTGGGGTCTCCTAATAATCCCTCTTTTATGCCGTTTTTGTTCTCTCCAACATTCTACCCTCCTTCTGATCAGTTTTTTCTTCTTCTCTTTCTATTTCTTCCTCTTCTCTTCTTCCTCCATTCTCTCCCCATTCTTATTCCACTGTATGTTTACTTCTGCTACCCTCAGGGGGTTTCACACAAGGGAGAAACTTTCGCTTTGATATCGCCATTCAGGGGTGAAAGTTTGATCTGATCTTCTTCATCTTTGTCTAGTTATCCTTCATATTCATCTTTTCTTGATACTTTTTCGCCTTATTCTTTCATTTCATCTTCATCTTCTCATCCTCATCCTTTTTTCTACCAACACTTCTTTATTCTTCTTCTCCAATCGCCAATTATACTTTTTCTTAATCTATTTTTTTTCTTCTCAACTTCTTTCCATTTTTTTTCACTATTCTTTCTCCTCCTCCTTCTTCTTCTTCTTCTTCTTCTTCTTCTCCTTCTTCTTCTTCTTCTTCTTCTTCTTCTTCTTCTTCTTCTTCTTCTTCTCCTACTCCTCCTTCTCCTCCTCCCTCTTCTTCTCCTCCTCTTCCTCCACCTCCTCCTCCTCATCATCATCATTCTTCCTTTCGATCTTTTTGTACTATCCTCAATTCTTACCGCCTTCTCCTTTTTTCTTTCGTCTATTTGCTTCCATCCTCTTGTTGTTCTTCTTCTTTTACCACTATTCCCTTCTCTCTTCTGCTTCTCCTTTTTTCATTTCTCTTTTCTCCTTTTTTCTATTTCTCTTTCCTATTTTTTCTTTCTCCTCTTTCTCCTTTTTCTCCTTTTCTCTCTCCCTCCTCTTCATCTCCTTCATCTTCATCTTCTTTTCCTCCTCCTTTGTACTCTCACTCTTCTTCTTCTTCTTCTTCTTCTTTGTCTTCCTTTTTCTCTCCTCTTCTTTCTCTACTCGTTCTATTTCTATATCTTGTTCTTATCCTTCCTCCTCCTCCTACACCTTCTGCTTCTACATATTCTTCTTTCCTTCGTCTTCTCCTTCTTCTTCTTCTTCTTCTTCTTCTTCTTCTTCATCATCATCATCATCATCATCATCATCATCATCATCATCATCATCATCATCATCATCATCATCATCATCGTCATCATCATCATCATCTTCTTCTTCTTCTTCTTTTTCTTTTTCTTTTTTCTTCTTTTTCTTTTCGAAGGAGGAAAGATGAAGAAATCTTTCTCTCCTTCTCAAACAATGGCGAATGTTGGGGTGTGCCAAAATCTAATAGGCCTACCAAATAATTGATGTTAGAACCTCCCCTTGGTTTCTGCCTGAAAGCTACACAATATTGGTGACTTGGTGAGTCACCTTTTTTGTTAGATAGTTGCAATATTTTTTGTGTTCCAAGCTCCGTTTCACATATGATACCACAAATTTTGGACGTCTGTTTTCTAATAAATTTCCTTGTTTATTAGGAAAATATTCAGTAGGCCAGGAAAATATTTCCTAATGAATTCTACTAGATTGAACAGAACATGGCAAATACATTATATTGTTTCTGTGCACATTATTATCATAACCATCTATCAATTCTCAGACCTTAATGTACAAAACAAGATGGCGGCAATATGGGCCTAGCCAAGCATAATAGCAATAGTTTAACTTGCTATTCTTCAGAAGTAATAAGACAGAAATAGCATATTTTTTATTGTTGAACGTTATGTTATTACAATATAATAAATATCCAATACAATATTAAAAACCATTACAATATGGTGAATTTCAAACTAGAATCTGACTTATTATTGTATGTGAAATTAGAAATTCAAGACACTCAAATTCCAATCAGTTTTCCCTAACATGCTTCCACTTCACTTCCTGCTCATTTTAAATTTCTTCTGTTTCTGAAACTTTCCCCTACCCTAATATTTCCAGTTGCTTTTTTTGATTTGATTTTTTCCTCTGGTTGGCAAGTTTGAGAAATCTTATTGTGTTCTTTACACTCCAGTATCCATCCTAAAAATGAAATTTTCACTCCTCAAGACGTGTTTTTAGAGTGTTCTTTAAGCTTTTGAGTTGTGTATTTTTACCATTACTCCACATATCTTGAATAAAAAACTGAAATTATTCAGTCTACCTCACCCTCTCAAAGTTATTTGTATGGCCTAGGCCTACCGGTTTGTACAGTCACAAATTAGTCCCTGTGGTAACCTTATCATTTAATATTTTGGAGCTAACTGTTACACAAGGGAGATCACTGCGGGAGGTCACTTTTACCTTGTCTTTCACTTTTATAAAAAGCACAATGTCTATTTCAACAATATAAATAGAAACAAATCCGAATTCCTTTTGGCAATGCTATTTGAAAATCAGAGATAGTGACATTTGTTGCACTAATTTATGGAATTATCCTTATCTCTTTGTGAACACATTATTAACAGAACATACACAGATTGGGGGTCATTCCTTTCTTTGGTATTTCGGCTGGTTGGGAAAAATTAAGGAAAATGCATCACTTCTTAATTTTGGTTTTTCTCTTGTCACTCCAATTAGTTCATCGTCTATGACAAGAAAAACGTTTTCCTCAAGAATAAAACGGTCTTCAAAATTATTAATACTAACTGTCTTTCACTTCAAAATTTCGATGAAAACCTTAATATGTCCATTGTCCATTAACCAATATGTCCATTGAGAGTTTGTTATCAGGTAACGTGAAAATAGAAATATGATTTTAATTATCATAGTTGGATATTCACGATCACAAACACAACACAGACAACCCATTTATAATAAACTATTACATTTTCTAGAAATTATGCCACATTTTAACATAAAAGAAGACGAACCGCGATTGTAATCCATTGTCAACTTCGTAAACATTCGGTAGGCCTACCTATGAAATGAACCAAAAATTATTTTTATAATAAAACATATGATTTTTTTGTCAACATAACCAAAACGCAATGAAATCATGAATTTGGAATAGGGCAATTACTTCCGCCATTTTTCATACAATCGATAGTTACATTAAGGTCTGAGAATTGATAGATGGTTATGTTATTATCATCATTGGCAAACAAGCGTCATTCAATCTATTATAGATTGAATATACTGTTATAGTGTTATAGATCTATAATAGATGACGCCATATGTTAGGCGGTTTCGTCTGTCCCTTGTACGTGATATAACCTACTAACAGCTGATATGGAGGATCTTTTTGAATTGAATAAAAACCATCATCTACTATTAATTATAGCTGAATACCTCTCGATGTCGATTTATCTACTCAACGTAAGTGTAGCCAAAAAACATACGTTTTCGGCTGTTTCTTATGCTCTCCAACAGCTGTTGTTGTCGATTTCATTTGCTAGTCAGATTTTCTTAGACGATGTTCTATAGACAATGGATGCTTTCTTTATATCACCTGTTTGTATCTTAAGCCGCCACCAGACATGCGTTGTTCGACAAATACCGAGCATCTATTCGACTAGTGAGGATGGGAGTGTTCGTTATTTGTCAAATAGCAAACACGAATGTTCGTGTTTCCTGTACATTGTCGGTCTTTTGGACACATCAAAGTGAATGAATGTTTGGCAAATAGAAATCTTTTTCCCGTCCTCACATTCGCCTACGTGTTTGGCTCATTTTGTTGTTTGTTGTTGCATGTACATTGAGGGAAAAGTTCCTCACGTTTTAATTTAATACATACTGTATTTTTTTTTAAATTGGATAAATTTTATATCGCAGTCTGTGCATGATTTTAAGTGATATTAATAAATTTTGATACAATGAAAAAGCTAATCTACTGAATTCAAATATTGGTGAAAACTAGTGAAGGTCCAGACCGGTTTAGGCTACTGAACTATAAACTTGATTCTTTTAATGTTTCAAGAATTCCTACAAATATTAATAATATTCAATCATTGCCAAAATTGAAGTTGAAATTCGTACCGTAGTTAGATGTTTGTAAGTTGAAATAGGAGACAACATTTTGACATTACTGACATTGACAATGTCAACTATTAGATTGACGATTATTTGCTATTCCCAGTAGGAATACGTGCTCGGAAAACCACGCATGTGGTTGCAAATTGCAAGCAAAATAGTTCGCCATAGGCCGAATGTTCGGTATTTGCCGAATGACGGATGACTGGAGCTTTTGGCGTCAGCTATACTTACTGATCATTATGATACGTCATGTTTTTTAAATTTAACGAGTAAAAAATGCTTTACATCAGCTGTAAGTGGGTTACATGTTACATAACGCCAAAGGGACAGACGAAACCGACTTACTTTTCTATTTGAGCAACTTGACATAGAAACGACCCGGTGTAATACGTGAAGCAGCTTTAACCTTCATGGGCTGTTGAGCCACTGAGATATACACACAATTAAGTCGTGACATTTGTTATTGTATCATTCCTTCTTATGTAGTTATGAATTTGCTAGATTGATGAAACATCTCCAGTTTCTTGTTGAATGAGGTCCTGACAACAGAGAAATCAAGAACCAAAAGTTAATTTGAATTTGCCGCCTACAGACATGGCGGATGTAACCGGATATGCGTCTGCTTTTAATCATGATCGCAACTTGTTCATGCATGTCACTTCCGGTTTCAATGACTGACAATGCTTTGAATTCATGCTATTGCTAATTAATTGAAATCCTCTGTTTTGACGTATCCAGGATATTCCAAATTTGTATTCATAATTCAAGGTTATGTTGTGCGTTCCGTATTTTTTGTTTTTCCTCCGTAATTTTTATTATCACTGCAATGAAAGTTCTATAATATGAATCAACATAATATACGGTAACAGAATCCTTTTTCAATAAGGGCATGGCTTCAAAAGTGGCAGCTATTTAGAGTAGGAAAATCTTTCCATTTAAAAGTATTGAAATCATTTTTAAAACAGTTGTTTCAACGGTTTCGTTTCTTGTAAGCGTACTCACGTGACCTAAATAAACTACAGTAGATTAAGTTGTCTTCAATAAAACATTTATGTTAATTTTGATGACAAGGCGGATTTCTGATACGCAGTAATGATACAGAGTTCAAATTCATAGAGGAAAGAAACTCCTTGATACGAGACATTCGCAATTGCTCATGGATCGCCTCCATATTCATTTATTCATTCATTTATTTCTCCATAGATTCATTTATTCATTCATTCATTTATGCGACAAATAATTATAAGCTGATTCTATTTCTCAATGATAAAACATTTTGAGATCATTTAGACTTAGTTTCTTCTCCTTCTTCACAGTCCCGATTAAAAAAATCGCGTGCACATACACGTTCCCAATGCCATGACTTGTCTATGCCTTGTTGTTCATTGGCTAAGTTTTGTTGTGACTGAGGTAGCCACCTCAAACTTACACGCATACACACGCAAAAGTTCTGTTTATTTCGTCTCGATCTCGAGTCATCGTGAACTGACATAGTCAGTCTGGTCAAGCAGTGATTTTACACTAAAATCACCAGATCTGCGCATGCGTAGTTACACACTCGCTTCAATTGACCAGTTTTAAAGAATGTCTTCTTTGCTCGACCAGAGTAGGAATGAAATTAATGATAGACAACATTTTTAGCTGTTGGAGCGCACGAGGAGCAGATGAAACCGCCTAAATCTCTGTCGTCAGCTATTCCATTTCTCATTTCCCTTCACTTTGACATCTGTTGGCATGTATTTGCATGACATAGTGTGTGCATTTCATATTCAATATTCTCTTGAAATATTTCTCCGTTTTATCTTTTTACAATATATCCACGCGGCTCTGTCACATTTCGCACGCGTTTAGACCTTTGTCTTTCTATTTGTAATTTCCCTTTCACCCTCCCTAAACCGTTCTTTCTTTCATTGTCCTCAATTTCCCTTTGTTCTTTTCCCTTACGGCTAACCCCCTTCCCCTGAATTCCGCTTTTCTCTCGCTTTGTTTGACATTCAAAGCGAATTTCAGACATTTCAAAATCATGCTTTCAATATTCTTGATCATCATCATCATCATCATCTTCTTCCTCTTTTCCTACTTATCTCCTCCTACTCTTCCTTTTCTTTACTACTTACTTCTCTATTTTTTACCTCATTCTCCTTATTTTTCGCCTCATTTTCTTGCTCCTTCCTCTTTCTTCTACTTTTTAATCTTATTCTAATTTTTCAACTTTTTGTTATTAATTATCTTTTCTTCTTGTTCTTCTACTCATACTTTTTCATCTGTTTCTTCGCTTTTCCTCCTTCTTCTTCTTCTTCTTCTTCTTCTTCTTCTTCTTCTACTCCTCTCCTTTTCCTTCTCCTCCTCCACCCTCTATTCCTTGTCCTTCTTCTTCCTTCATTCGTTTTTCGTTTTCTCTTCTTTATCTTCTCTTCATTCCCTTTCCCACTTTCTTCCCTCCTTTACTTTTCCTCATTCTCCTTATTTCTCACATTATTTCCATGCTCTTTTCTCTTTCTTCCAGTTTCTCATCTGATCCTCATTTTCATAGTGTTTCTCATTTATCATCTTCCTTCTCTTTCCATTTTTCTCCTCCCACTTCTTCTGTTTATTTTCTTTCTTCTTCTTCATTTTCTGCCTTCTTCTCTCTTTTCTTCTTCTTCATCTTCTTCTCCTCAACTCACATTATTTTTCTTTTCCTTTTTTATTTCTTCTTTTCCTCCTCTCTTAGTTTCCTCTCTATATTTTCACCTCTGTGTAGTCTTTTTTTTTGTTTTGACATGATTGTACCTATAGCCGATGACAGT
Source organism: Sogatella furcifera (assembly GCA_017141385.1). Lineage (NCBI taxonomy): Eukaryota > Metazoa > Arthropoda > Insecta > Hemiptera > Delphacidae > Sogatella > Sogatella furcifera. Next base: position 8,615,834 of record CM029553.1, on the reverse strand, counting down.
CCTGTAATTGACACGTACTACAAAAGATATCATTCTTCCTTTTCTTCTTTACTCACAACGGTTTGCTATAAAAACACTCTTTCTATTTGAAATATCATTTCCTACCTTTAATGTCGAATTTCAGAGTCTGCAGAATATTGATTGATCAAACTGTAGTAGGCTATTTTTGTGTAGCCTACCGTAGTTGTAAAGGTGGTATAGTGGTATAGTCTGTTCAAGCGAAGATGACATTCTGGCAAGATGGAAAAATGACCAACTCGATCAATATTGGTTCATGAATTATAAATTTGTAGAGCAGAATATTTCCTACAATTTATAACAAATTCATAATCCTTGAACCAATATTGACCAAGTTGGACTCATTTTCCCATGGAAAATAAGTCCCATGGAAAGCACAGACTTGGACAGACTATAGTTATCCATATCATTTGATCTTGTCAAACCACAGTTTTATCAAAAATTGATTAACTGGTTGAACCGGCTGAACCAATTGGTGGATCAGATTGAACGTTCCCATTGGCCTAGAAAATCCCGTTACCAGTAATGGAGATTTCTAAATAGTTACATAAAATTTGTTTTTATTTTTATGAGGGTAAAGCCCACATGAGATCATAGGCTTGTGCGTGAGTAATGAGATGGACGTTAGATGCCGACTACTTTTTTAGGTAGTCTTGTAGTCGAGATCGACGGCTTATCGTCCCCTCCGATAGAGGGTGTGGCCGTATCTATATGATTGTGCTGTAGTCGATTGAGACCAAGATGTCATTTAGACATTCTGTGTCTAAGAATCTTGGATTGAGACTCGAGCCAGAGTCCAGACCAGATTATCAGACCAGATCGTCCGTCTCTCGGACGTTCCTTTTTGTCTGAATTAGGTCTAAAACCTCTTTACACGGTTGTTTTATGATGCTCAGTAGTGATACAAAATACCAAAATTGATATTATGCAAACGATAAGAAAGTTTGCTCATCGACAAAAAAAATTTGCAATGTGATTTTAGCTAATTTGACAATGTTGAAATCGGGGAAAATAACTATTGATTGACTCTCTGAAGAATTAGGGCCGGTTGCACATACGTCCTGCTAGTTTAATCAGCGTTATTTCACCGTGTCAAAGTAGAAAAATGTTCAAATGAATAAAGTATTGGAATGTCATCGTAGTAGCAGAATATTCAAATGTACTTATTCAAAATAGATATATGAATAAATAATTATCTCATTATTGTATAAATTATTTATCTATTAAAACAAAAACATGATCTGGAAATTGCATGCTAATACAACTTAATTGTTGTCAGTACCACAAAAATCGAAGACCTTCAGCTGCTATTGTTTTCAGATATTGAAAATTTAATCATCAGCTGATGGTTATGTTAAAATTGTTAACGCCCTTAATTGTACGGAGTTATGCAGAAAGGAACCAACCCACAATCAGCTACTTTTGAGATATCGCGTACCAAAGATGAAACTGCAATAATACCTCCCATTTGATTATCCAATAAGATATTCTGATTTTGGGAACGTATTTGTGCTCTTAATATCATAAAGTAGATATTTATATACAAAAAAAGCATTAATTTCCCATTTTACGGCATTTATGTGGGTTGGTTCCTTTCTGCAAAACACATATCCTACTTTATGTGTTATGCAGAAAGGAACCAACCCACATGATTGCCATAGGAACCAAACTAAAATTTTTGTTTTTTCAGAGAAAAAGAATCACATGAGGCTAATTTTTTTACTCATGGATCAATATTATGAAGAAAAGTGTTCTGTCAAAATTTCCCACCCCCATCCATCTAGCTTGCTACCCCCCTCTGCACCCCTCAAAGTTTCAATTTGTAAGGGTTTCTCACATTGACTGTATCTCAGCACTTATTGGAAATAAGAAATCGAACTTTTTTTTCATTTTTCAGTAAATGAAATTCTCTTTATTTTAAGTCTCACCATTTCATTGTAGCTCCTGCGGTTCAAAAGTTATATAAATGGAAGAATGGAGGGATTCCCTAGATTTCTGCATGAAATTTTAATTATCTTCTAAATGAAAGTTTACAGAATGATTCTACTGGAAATGTCTCTTATGAAACTTGTAGAACTTTTCAAAACCTACATTTTGAATGATAGAAACATAATTATATTTTTCTGAAATTCAACGTAAGTGTAAGTCAGTTGATAAATGAAAAGCACTATCTCAGAAGCGCTTGGCGGATAGACTGATATTATGGCCTATCAAGTGAGTACTAAAATACCCCTTTTAATTAATTTTATTTTAAAATAATTCATTTGGGGAAATTGTATGGAGTTTATTTTCTCCCCATTGATAACTAGCATGTTGGCAAGTGTCCTGTCTGAAGTCCCCACACTACCCCTCTTTTCAAGAATTCTTAAATCACATGTGTCTCGGCACTCTATAGAGATAAATAGTTGAACTTTGTATCATTATTCAGTGAATTTAATTGGCTTCAACTAGAAATATATGTTTCTTTATTATATGTGAAGTAGATATATTAAAATTCTCTAAATGTTTCATATTAGACATTTCCCAGTTTACTTTTTTTTAGGGGAAGAATGACATTTTCAGGCAGAAGTCTGTACCTATGTGGGCTTCCATCATACTTCCATGCAAATAACTCCTGAACCACATGAGCTATAGTGAAATGGTGATGACAAAAAAAAAGTAAATTTAATTTTCTAAATAATGAGGAGAATTTCAATATCTTATCTTCAATGGTTGCTGAGATACATTCAATGAAAGAAATCCTTGCAAATGAAAACTTTAAGGGTGTGTTGGGAGGGTAGCAAGACGGGTAGGAGTGTGGAATTTTGGCAGAACACTTCTCTGTATGATAGTAATCAATGGTTAGAAAATTAGCCTCATATGATATTTTTCTCTGAAAAAAAAACAACATTTCAGTCTGGTTCCTAATAACAGAATTTCCCATTCCATGAGGGGTACAGAGGGGGTAGCAAGATGGGTGGGGGTGGGAAATTTTGACAGAACACTTTTCTTTATAATATTGATCCATGAGTGAAAAAATTAGCCTCATATGATTCGTTTTCTCTGAAAAAACAAAAATTTTAGTTTCGTTCCTATGGCAATTATGTGAGTTGGTTCCTTTCTGCATAACACATAAAGTAGGATATTTGTTTTGCAGAAAGGAACCAACCCACATAATTGCCATAAGGGTTGATTCCAGTGATTTTTTTTCATCCAAAACAGTTACCTAGGGGTTTATCAACCCAAATATTGAAAAATCCGATTTTTTTATTTTTGTGGATTGGTTCCTTTCTGCATAACTACGTCGAATTCTGGCCGATCAGTTTAGTACTGTGAAATTAGTATTCAATTCTATTTAAACAGCTGCTGACCTCTTAAATTTGAAAAACCGCCATTCAAATTTCCAATATCTCATTGATATCATAGCCTCAATGATAGTGAATCTGAACTTGATTCATAAACTTAAAGGTTAGTAATATTTTTAGGCAATAAAATTCAATGTCAATTATGTGTCATCAAGTTTTGTAAACGAAACTATTGAAACTCAAGGCTTTTTAATAATTTATATGTTTCTATTCTCTATTTGAATTGAGTTAGTTTGCCGTTGCCACAAGATGTCGTTATCCAGGATAATCACGGCGTTAAAACTTAACGAAGTTACGAACAACCGGCCCTTTATGTGATAGAGGGACGTGAAGTAAGAAATATGAATGGATTGTTTCATTGAGAAGGGATGGCAGTTCAGGAAAATACTTAGCTGGATTGGTGATGGTGTGAGGGAGAGTGGCCGTGGGGGGGGGGGGTGTTAGAATAGAAAAATAGAAAAAAGCATCCTCTTACTGTTGGACATGAATTTAGAAGAGGTAACATCTCGCTCGATATGCTCGGTCGGATTTGATAGACTATCAGAGCTGGTGGAGAAGAAGGATGAGGAGAGGGAAGAGAAGATGGAGAAGAAGGAGGAGAAGGCTAGAGAAGAAAGAGGCGATAGAGAAGGAGGAAAATATAGAGAAGGAGAGGAAGGAGAAGGTCGATAAGAAGGAGCAGGTCGAGAAGAAGGAGAAGGTCGAGGAGAAGGAGAAGGTCGAGAAGAAGGAGAAGGTCGAGAAGAAGGAGAGGGTAGAGGAGGAGAAGAATTTAGAGAAGAAGAAGAAGGCAGGGAATTAGGTAAATGTGGGGAAAAATGAGAAAAAAAGAAGAGCAAAATGATAGATTGAGTAGGGGACCAGTTTGCAGATGATAGAAGAAGAAGAAGGAGAAGAAAAAAAGGAAGAAGAAGAAAATAATAATATTAATAACAATAAGAAAATTATTATAATAATAAGAAGAAAAAGAAGAAGATAGAGAAGATGAAGAAGAAAATAATAATAATAAGAAGAAGAAGAAGAAGAAGAAGAAGAAGAAGTAGTAGTAGTAGTAGTAGAAGAAGAAAAAGGGAATAGTAGGAAAAGAAAAAGAAGATGAAAGTAAATTAGCGAAAGAAAGAAGGAGAACAACGCGGTGAGAATTTGGGAAAGGACAAGAAGATGGAGAGGAAGAATGATGATGAGGAGGCTGAAGAGAAGAAGGAGTAGAAGAAGAATGAAAAAAGAAAAAGAAAAAGAAGGGAAGAAGTTGAGCAAAGAAAGAAGGAGAAGAAGGCGGGTAGAAGTGGGGATTGGACGAGAAAAAAGACGGAGACGAAGAAGAAAATAAAAAGAAGATTAATGAACAAAAGAGAAAGATTTGGTGGTGTTAGTGGAGGGATTGGTTTAAAGATGAACGAAGAATGGAGAGAAGGTTGAAATAAGAAGAAAGTGAAGAAATTCTCAAGTAAGAAGCAGTGATCTCTTCAACTCGAAACTAGGACAAGTGCTGAAAAAATATGAGGGAGAAAAAGAAGAAGTAGATGAAATTTAACACTGAGAAAGAGAAGAAAATGTAGAAAAATATGAGTAAGATGAAGACGTATAAACCCTGCTTTTTCCATCAAAGTTGGAACACGTTATGGACGATTCATCAACTGAAAGGAAATGTAAAGGAGGAGGAGGAGGAGGAGGAAGAGGAGGAAGAGGAAGGAGAGGAGGAGGAGGAAGTGGAAGGAGAGAAGGAGGAGGAGGAGGTATGGAGGAGGAGGAGGAGGAGGAGATGGAGATAACAAGAAGAGGAATAAGAAGAGGAGATGATAAAAAATGAAAAGATGATAGGATGAGTAGATGGAGGTAGAAAAAGAAAGATGATAGAAACAGTAAAAAGAGGAATAGGATAAGAATGATCGTGGAAGTGGGGAAAATAATAAGACGTTGAAAAAAAATATGATTAAAAATGATAGAATAAGAGAAAGAGAGAAAAAAGATAGAGAAGTTCGTATATTACTCTCTTAACCACGAACAAGATTAGTGTATCACCCTCGAAGAAAAGAAAGGTGAACAGATACTGAAATAGATGACGAAGAAGAAAATGAAGAAGAAGGAGGGAAAGAAGAAAAAAGAGAAAAAGGAGTAAGTTCTTCAGTTGGGAACTCTACCACTCTTGAAAATTTTTGCATTAATATTAATGCAATACAATTATTAATGATTGTTAATGTGTATTTCGACATAAAACTTATAGGATCAGAGAAAATACATCGAGAGTAAGAGAAATTTGGAAAATGTGAGAGAGACATAGAGTGTGAGAGAGAGAGAGAGAAAAAAAAGAGAGAGAGAGAGAGAGAAGGATAGTAAAGGAAAATTGCGTGGAGAGGGGGACGAGATGAGAATTTGTGGAAGAGATTCCCATTTCTCCAGGGAAATTGGAGGAATCCTACGAGAAAATTACAAATAGACCAATACTCACTACTCACTGGAGAGTTGGCTATTTTCATCTATTCTATCTATTTTAAGAATAGCATGGGGGTCAATAATACCGTACAATTTGAAATATTATTGTAACATTAGAAATTCGAAATTGTGTTGCCTAACGTTGATTTGATTTTATTGGAAAACACAGGCTTCTTTGTTGATGATAGTTAAAGAAAAACCTTCTCAAATTGAGATTGGGGTCGGATGTATTCATAATAGAAGCATCATCTACTGTACAGGACAGCTTGTCTTTTTGAATTAACGCGCTATAGAAGAAGCGTGACCAACCTATAAAATTACATTTGTAATAATAAGTACCTGTAATATATAAATACCTGTTCAAGTTGGTAGAAGAATTCCTTTTCCCCCCCACCACCACACCAACTGTTTCAGAACCTTACTTTATCTCTCTGTCTGTTCTGCACGACAATTCACCGAGTCAACAGTTCTGTCTACGTTCTACATGCACTTTCCGCGAGATGCCCGTAATTAGTTTAGGTGAGACCAATTTGTTACAAAACCACCTTGGTCCTCTAAGTCTTAAATTTTCATCACCATCCCAATCATCTTCTAAGCACCCTATATTTCTCTCATCATCATCCTTCCCATTACCCACGCACAGGCCCAAGAGCCCATGTGGGCATTACCCTCAAAAAAAAAATCCATAAGGAACTCTCTTAAGTCTGAATAAAATTGAATTAGAAAAAAACAACCACAACAATAAAATAAACACTTCTTATCATACAACTCTCAATAAAAAGTTGGCTATTTATTTAATATTGTTGCATTATTTCATCCAATTATTCTATGCCCAGTTGAGCGTTTCAATTTATCTTGGTATTTCAATAGCTAAAAAGATATAGTCAAGGACTAAATTCGAGAATAGTTTTGACAATTTAATAAGTAAACATTCTTTATAAAAATAGAATAAACAATAGAGTAATTATTATTGCCACATCCCATTGAAATAATGGCCTTCTATTTATTTCAATTTTAATATAGGTATCAATGGCATGATATCAAACTATATTTGAAGAACATTGAAATCAAAATACATACAGATGAGTAATAAATATCCCAAATATTTGAATAATTATTTGAATTGAATAATTTCCCGAAAACGAATTGAATGAAATTTAGGCATATTATTTCGAATTTCCAATGGAGCAATAATTAGTTATCAATGTGTTACCCATTGAATCCCGTTTCACACACCATGATTCTTGGACGTCCAGTTTTTTGTTTTCTTTATAAATTTTACAAGATTGAATAGAACTTGGCAAACACATGATGTGCGTCTCAGCGCACATACTATGACGTTTGCCAAGCTTCATCCAATTCATTGAGAAACCAGAAAACTGGACTTTCTAAAATAGTGGTGTGTGTGAAACTGAGATCATAGGGCTGGCCTGTGAATATTCATTTGCCAATGGCTTAACAGCATATGAAGGGCCCAGGCCTACCAGCTGGTTGTTGTTTCATATTCACTCCACTTTTGGAAAAAATGTCACGATAACAGATGTGGATAATCATCAACCAGGATAGAGGTAACGTATGGTTAGCACGTTGATCCTCTCAACCATAAGGTAGCTACCGTAACCGAGTGACGGCGCAGATCGCCTCTGAATAACATTCAGTTAATCAGTTGGAGTGTAATGCAACAATTATTACTATTCCTCTAGAGACAAGAAACGGCTGATTGTCTTTACTAACGACAAGTCAATCTTCCAAGAAGTCCTGTGAATATAAAGTGTCAAAATATACAGAGACTGGGAATATACAGTCTTTCTACGAATGGCGGCTCGTGCCTACGGAACAGGTGAAGTGTTCGTATCTTTCACAGTACAGTACTTCACCTGTTTCGTGGGCACGAGCCGCCAGTGTCTACTATCAAAGATTAAATAACTTGAAAATATCGAAAATTTATTGTGTGCCAAATATATGTTCTATTAAGATTGGTTCTATACTCTATTCACGATCACATGAGACGGAATAAACAAACTTTTTGAGTGTGTGTGTGTGTGTGTGTGTGTGTGTGTGCGTGTAATGGAAGGTCTTCTTCTATGCGAAACGTTCGGCCACAGATCAACAGCTGTAGCCAATCACACCTCAAGACAAGTCTTGAGACTGTAACCAATCACAGAAGAAGACCTACCATTACACTCACACACACGAAAAAGGCTTGTTTATTTCGTCTCAAGTGATCGTGAATGGACTATAAAGTATTTTGGAGTATTCATCGATAATGTCACATGGAATAGGTGAAGCAGAAGGGGGAGAAAGTTTCTAATTAACTGTTGAAGCCCTGTTATTAAGCTCGTTTCTGGATTCCCAATAATATCAATAGGCTACTGAATACTGAGATTGTTCATTAATGTTATGGTCTATTATCACCTAAATATATCTTCCCTCACATTTATGGCCAGAGCTGTTTTCACCCTCCAAATCAATATGATGTGGTATGGAGCTCTCTACCCTCTTCCTGAGAATAGCCCCTTAACAGATGCCATGTGAGGAAGCTGGTAAAGAGAGGAGAGTAGAAAAGTGGGAGGGGGAGGAGGAGGAGGAGGATGAGAAGAAGAAGAAGAATAAGAAGAAAAAAAGAAGAAGGATAAGAAGAAGAATAAGAAGGATAAGAAGAAGAAGAAGAAGAAGAATAAGAGAAGCAGAAGGTGGAGGTGGAGGAGGAAGGATAAGAAGAAGAAGGATAGAAGTAGATCGAGTAGAGGAAGAAGTATGGGAGAAAAAGGAAGACAAAGAAGAAGAGTGACAGAAAAAAGGAGGAGGAGAAGAAGAGGGAGAGAAAGGAGGAGAAGAAAAAAGGGAGAGAGAGAGAAAGATGAAGAAGAAAAGGAGGAGAAGGAGAAATGAAGAACAAGGTGAAGAAGTTGAAAAAAGTGGAAGTAGGAGGAGACATGAAGTAGTAGGAGAAGAAGAAGAAGGAGGAAAACAAAAAGAAGAGGTAGACAACAAAGAATAATTAGAAGAAGACGAATAAAGTGTAAAAGGAGTTGAGAAGAAGAAAAAAAGGAAAAAAGAGGGTGAAGAAAAAATATTGAAAAAGGATAATAGAAAAGAAGAAGGAAAATATGGAGAAAAAAGGAGAGAAGCCAAGAAGGAAAGGGAAAAAGGTTCAGGAGGAGGAGGAAAAAGCAAATGGAATGGCACTTCCAGTACAAATGCATATTTCAAGCCAGCAAACATATTGATTCTCTATAATGAAATATATGATAGCAGAGGGAGAGCCTGGGTTTATTGAAGGGTGCCAATATATTGGGAATGCACTATATGTGAGGAATCTGCTAAAAGCATATGCCTTTTCCTTCTTCTTCTAACTTTTTTCTTATTAACATTTTTTACTTTCAATCTTCTTATTCTACTTATCGTCTCCCATTTTTTTATAATATTTCTTCTTTTTTCTCTGTTCCTTCCCATCCCTTCATTCCTTTTTCTCATCCCAGTCTATTAATCTACTTCTTTTTCTCATTCTATTCTTCCTTATCATCATCATCATCATCATCATCATCATCGTCTTCTCATCTCCTTCTTATTCTTCTCCTTATTTTCTCATCCTTCTTTTCCTTCTCCTTCTTCCTCTTCTCCCTATTTTCATTCTTCATTTTCTCTTCCCCTGCTTCACCTTCTTCTCCTTCATCTACTCCCCCCACTACTATTCCTATTTCTTCTTTTCCACTTTCTCTGTAAATTTTGATTTTTCTTCTCTTTTTTATCTATTACCACTACTACTACTACTTCTTCTTCGTCATCTTCTTTTTCTTCTTCTTCTCCTTCTTCTTCTTCTTCTTCTACTCCTCCTCCTCCTCCTGCTACCCCTCCTCCTCCTCCTCCTCCTCCCCCTCCTCATCCCCCTCCTCCTCCTCTTCCTCCCACTCCTCCTACTACTACTATTGCTTCTCTTTCCTCTTCATATCTTTCTTTCTTTTTCTCATTCTGAGAGAACAAAACTGTAACATACTATACAATAATTAATGATAATAATCAATATATAACAATAGTATTCTCTCTCTCTCTCTCTCTCTCTCTCTCTCTCACTCTCTTAGATAACTCAATGTCATAGCAACGAGTCATTAAGTTAGTGTTTTTATTGTGGCTCAAAATTTTTCAAGTTTTTTTAAGTTTTCATAAGAAATTGTGTGAAACATTTGGTGAATTGCTCAATTTGGAATATCCTGTTGCTCCAAATTCAAAATTTTTGTACTACGGTATTTCTCCTGGACTATAAATCCTTGATTGAAGTGCTGTGAAAAAATATAACCTAGTTTCGAACTTATTAATCAAAATTTGGTATAAAGACGTTTTGGACAATAGACTGTGTTTTTAACCATTAAGTTTACATGTCTCTGTAAAATGAATAAATAAATAATTAAATAAACTTAGATAACTTACACTCCTTATTCGTTTTGCAGAACCTTGAATTAAAATTTTGCATTCATTACTTCACCGTTTTATAGTATTTTTACTAGAAGTTTATATTTTGTGAAATTTATAGGATAATTTTGTTTTACTCATTTATTATATTACAATGTAGAATCTAAGCCGAATTTTGTTATCTATTTGAATAAAGTAATCCAATCTAATCTAATCTCTCTCACTGCTGTAAAAATGGTCATTTGCTAATCAAGATTTCTTTTATTTTCAGGTATGTTGATGATATATCAAGAACTAGTTTGAAATCTACAGTTTGGTGAGCGAATTATTCAATTGTATTCTCAATTCAATTCACTTTTCAAGAGATCGATTCTTTTTAGAGTATGGATCGATATATTCTTTAAATTTCAACACCAAACATGGATGTTTAATGTTCGATGTCTTTCACTTATCGATGATTCTACTCGGAAATCTGCTTCACGATTTTTTCCTCAAATAAAACTATTTATCATTTTCATTTTAAATTTACGAAATAGAATTAGAAAATTGAAATTTTATCACAAATTTTAAAATTTTGCAAAAAAATCATCAATAGATTATCAAGGGTATCGCAGTGGTTGATATTATATTCAGAATAATTATAAAATTTGTCTGTGAAATGATCTCTAGGAATAACACCGATAGCTCAGTTTCTTGAAATAAATCGTTTTTTGAAAACGTTTTTTATATATGAATTTGGACCGCCTTGATGAGCTGAAAAGAATGAGCTATAGTTTGTTGAGATGATAAGATCCGATGACTTTAACAATAGTTAGAGGTATCCTCAGATTGACATCCTTGAAGGGTCCTTACTATTTAACATAACCAAAATTCAGATCGGTGAGTGGCTTATCTGCTAGAAATTGATCTATAAGGCATTATTACCAAAGATAATATCAATACAAATTCGAAAAATTTTTTTGGAGATCATTTTCTCCAGAAATAGGGGTTTTGGGGGTACAAGGATATCTTTCTACAGCCCTAGTTCAAAAACTATACAAGAAAGAAAGATCTACTTGGTCTCAAATTGTAGAGGACAAAATTATCCCCAGAGGGATTTTATTCACACGATTCAAATCAGTGCGTCAGAAGATCTAAGCGAGCAAATACTCAAATTTTTTTCTTGAAAATTTTCTTTTTTTTGAAAAATTATAACTCTCTTCCTAATGTAGATAGAGACATTAATCTGATACCATTCTCGTTAGAAATAAATTTAGTAAGCCACTCCAGTCGCACACACACACATACATGCAGAGCTTTTGTTTATCTCGTCTCAAGCCATCGTGAATGGACTATAGATAATATTAATCGTCTATTTAAAAAATCCAACTGCCATGAGTGACTCTGTATTAATAACCGATCAGATATACAAAATCAATAAGTCTAAGTATAGTAGTAGTATAAGTATAGTAGTGAAGAGTTAGATAGGAAAAAGTTTAGTGAATAAGAAAAGTATACAAAAAGCGTGATGAAGGATGAGAGAAAGACCGAAAGAGAACTGATCTTGATAGGTTTATGATTGATATTTCTAAACTGGGAGCTAAGCCTTCATCGGTTGTAAAGCTTTCATCACTAGAGGATAAATAAATAAATAATGATGAAAAAGGAACAGTTTTGAAAGACTAATGGTCCCTTATGAAAGACTTAGTCAATCAATCAAAATGCTCCTTCTTTTCCTTTGTATTTTTTCTTCCTCCTCTCTTTTGTATTTTTATTATAAATTTTTCTTCTTTTTCTTCTCCTTTTTCTAATTCATCTGTTCTTCTTATTTTCTACTAGTTATGGTGTATTTAGTTCTTTTGATGCGATCGCTGAAATAACCATAACCAACAAACACTTAGCAATTCAACTTACATTCTAGCTGCGGAAGACAGACAGAAATGAGAGAAATAAATGTTGGAGGAGAAATGAAATGAAATGAAATGAAAATGAAATGAAATAAAAAATGAAAATGAAAAAAATTTATTCTCCTTTTGTACAACAAAAATCTTTTACACAATAACTTTTCTTAGAATTATACTGGCAGCAATTTTACATAGGCGCTGCCAGTGTCATGAATTATAAGTACATGATTTGAATATTATATAGTTGATATTTTGAACTTAAGCATAGTATACTGCGGCTATTGCGGTACAAAGTCATTCATATATACAAAAATGAAAAATTAATCAGAAATACAAAATATACAAGTGAAGTGTTACTAAATTTTGCAATATTGAAACAATAATCAAACTAAGTTAATTATATTTGAGCTGAGGAAAAAAGTATAAGTAGTAGCATATAAGATGGGAGAAGATGATGGGATAAGAAGATGGGAGATGAAGGGATAGAGGAATACTTTGACGGATAAGAATGAAATCGAGGAGTATGAGGAGAAAGAGAAGATGAAGACTTAAAACAAGAAATAGAAGAAGCAGGAGAGGTAGAAGAATAATAAGTAGGCTGAGAAGAAAGTGCAATTCGAGAAGGAGCAATAATACCAGAAGGACTAAAAGAGCATGAAGAAGGAGAAGAAGAAGAAGAAGAAGAAGAAGAAGAAGAAGAAGAAGAAGAAGAAGAAGAGGAAGATAATTGAGGAACATGAACATGATCATGTTAAAGAAGGAGATGAAGGAAAACAGAAAATTGATGAATCGAAGATGTAAAAGTAACGGATGAAGAAGAAGGGAAACAGAACGTTGTAGAACAAGAGGAAGTAAAGAATTCAATGAAGAAGAAGATGAAGAGGAGAAAGATGGGTTGTTTGGGTTGGAAAATGATGGAATTCAGCAGACTTCAAAGTGGAAATATTTAGTTCCACAGTATAATATTGAATGGCATTTCAAGCTTGGTTGCCCTGCAATGCTTGCATGCTTGCATTGGACGTTTGTAAATGTTTTAGCTCAAATTTCAAATTCGAGGAGAATGTTTCTTGCATAAGGAGTATCTCTCCCTTCAAATCATCTGCCACATAATACAAGTGAACGGAATTTGAGGTTAGTTATTGTTACAGGTTGAACAGACCCTAAGAGATAGTTCCACTCATGATAATAATAATAATGATAATAATAATACAGTAGAACGCTAATAATCCGGACGTCGATAATCCGGATTCGTCTCTAGCAAGAAATAAAAATATTTGTACTGGATTACGGACTTGGCTGCGTAAAAAAGAACCACCACTGGTGTTCAAAAGCCTATAACACATTATTTCAAAAACTCAAATAGTTGTGGATGTTCTACTGATCTTTTTTTTGTTATTGTATTATGCTAAAAATAAAAAATAGGAAAGAAATTGATGACATAAAAGGACCCTGTATCTTCCTAATAGAAAATATACAATTTTGAAACAGTTTCTTCTCAAATAGTGCCTGCTTGCCCTTTTTGTAAGGTAATTCGATAATAATCCGGATTGGGTCCAGTCCCAATTTATCCGGATTATCGGCGTTCTACTGTAAAAATAATGTTCCACTTATTATAGTTCCACTCATAACCTGAAATTAGTTTCTTTAGTACACTAATGATGATGTAAAAACGTCGAAACAATTTTATGTACTCATTAACATTTTCTGTGATATAAACAATATTGTGCTCTTTAATAATGTACAAGTATAGTATGACCCTCAGACAAGATGAGAAAATGACTCCAGCTCGGTTAATATTGGTTCGAAAAATAATATTTTGGTCTCATTATTTTCTGATAAAAATGTTTCCTACGATTGAGGAAATCAATAATTTTTTAACCAATATTGAGCGAGCTGGAGTCATTTTCTCATCTTGCCAGAGGGTCTTCTTTGCTTGGACTGACTATACAAGTGATTGGAACACCAGGTTTCAAGGTTAGTTATAGGTTGAGCTTTTGAGCAGACCCCATAAGAGAAATTGGAAGGTGAAGCAACGCGGACAGCGCGATTTTACAAAAAGTGTACTGGTTATCCAAAATTATTTTTACAAGCGTTTTATTCTCCTAATCTGGTATATTTTCATGCACTAATTTATTCAACGACAAATCAACATTCATTGGAATATTTTATATAACTGTCACAATTTGAGGTAGACTAAATGCTGTTAAGTTAGTGACACTAGATTGATGATCATTAATGTTTAGAGACTGGGTTCTATTACCCAGGTAGCTTTCAATCAATTCAAGCGAAACACCCCTGAAACATAGGACTCTTGCTTATGAAACAAAGTGTGAAAGTACGAGTACAAGCTTATCATAAAATAATGGTGCGGTTTCGAATATGATAAAAAATCACTTACAGTTAATTTGGCTGATTCATCTAATTTGTCGTCCAAACAGTTTTTTTACAATATAATCAATAAATTTCTATAAGTTCTCCCTTAGTTGCTTGACTGGTGTCCAAGCGATGATAAATTTATCCTTAAACATTCGCTAACATTTCTTCGGTAATGATAGTCTCATTAATTCTGTGGTACAGGTTTTGCGAATTTCTTGTGAATAAACAATGTTTCTGATGCACCTCTACAAAATAAAATTGAAAAATAACAAGGTGTCAGGTCTGGACACAGTATAGGTCCTTGCCGGATCAACCACCAATCTCAAAATTTTCCACTACTACGCACATTCTGGAAGGCTCCACTGCTACATGAATACTAATGCCGGGTTTTTCCAAGCACACTCAAAGTTGAGGGACCCTCAAATTTTGATGAACAGCTGACATTTTCTATGATAAGTATAGGAAATGTAGCAGAGTGTAGTAAACTTGAGGGTCCCTCAAATTTGAGTGTGCTTGGAAAAACCGGGCCTAAATCTCCAATGTTACTGTACAACTTGCGACGCTAATCGCGTTTTTCCGACCCTCGTAACTCACATCCAAAAGTTCCCATCTTTTTGCGCCACCTTGTAATTTCTTGAAATAAACAAAAGTGCAGATTCCAAACATTGGAAAACCTTATTACAGGCGTAACCTTGGCAGGGTTTCTATATTCATTGAACACAGCATTTCTAGACCTAATCTGGACCTATTTAACAGATTTCGACATTTTCTGCTGTTTCTCGAAAAATCTAAGAAAAACTCCGAAAATTCCGAAAAATAGCAAAACGCTAATATTGAGCGTAGCCTTGGGAAGTATATCATTGGACATAGTTTAGAGTTTAATATCATCCAAATTAGTTCATCTATAATCTCGCTGAACCATTGAATTTACAGTTAGAGTTGGTCGTATCAAGGCGGAAGATATGCAACCCGCAATACATCTACAATTTGAAAAACTTTAACGGATTTCAAAAATATTTCTAAACCTTATCTGAACCTGTCCACCAAGTATCAACATTTTTGACCTATTGGTCCTCAAAAAATATTTAGAAAACACCAAAAATCTATAGGAAAACTCAAATGTTTTGCGTATCCTTACGAAGTTTCAAAAATCCCTTCTTAGCGCGCGTCGAACCGAACATGCCTGCCAAATTTGAACGCATTCGGTTTGGTGGATTTTTAGTTCTGGTGATGAATGAATGAATCAGTCAGTGAGTCAGTGCTATTCCGCTTTCATAGATATAGATGTAAAAACAGAGACGACAATTAGATGAAGCAACAAAATCGACCTGTAAAATGTTCCATTATTTCATTATAACTCTTTATTTCATTATGGAACGATTCCACAATATCGGCATCGCCAACTACTGAGTCGAATGTTCTCTTTGGATTACTAAGGCGACCACATCCAGGTTATTTCGATTCAATGGAGGGAGCTGCTCTATCCCTCCAACGTCGAGTTCTGAAAAGTAGAGAAAGGATGAAAATGAGTGGTGGAAAATTGTGGTGGAAAATTTCACTAATGAGTGAGCCCACGTAAAGTCTCTCCAAGCAAAGAAGACATTCTGGCAAGATGGAAGAATGACTCCAGCTCGGTCAATATTAGTTCAAAAATTATTTATTTGGTCTCAAATTGTAGAGAAAATTCTGATCTACAGTTTGAAACCAAATTAATAATTTTTGAACCAATATTGACCGAACTGGAGTTATTTCCCTTATTGCCAGAAAGTCTTATTTGCTTGGACAGACTACATAATATGAGTTCAATGGGAGGTGGAAGGTTATGAGTAGGAGGAGGAGGAGGATGACGAGGAGGAGGATGTAGAGGAGTAGTAGGAGGAGGGGTGGGAGGACGTGGTGCGGGAGGAGTTGGATGAATAGAAGTGAAAGGAAAGGAGAGAAATATCATCGCTCTGTAATTAAGTGCTCTGAACTGAGTTTTTTGCCTGTTTGCAAATTCCGAGTTGGAAAAACTCTATGAACCGCGCGAATGGCAGCGGAAGTTTTCACAATACACTGGAAAAACTGAGGGGGTTGGGTTGATGAAACAATGTGTAACTTGCAATGGTTGAAATTCCATCAAATTTTAGTATTATATTTAGAAAAAATCTGTTTGAATCTGGATTAGGAACATGTCTGCAATTATGCAGGTTGCATGCGATTATCACTTATCCCTCACCATCATTTCATTAATTGATTATTACATGACTCGGAGTGAATATTATATTACAGTATCACTACAATATTATATTTGCTCAGTCCTAATGGTCATAATTAAGTCAGAATTTAATCATAATTGACGGTATAATTTGGATTTCATCCACCTTCGGGGTACATTTGCTGTTTTTTACTTTATTATTGTAATGTTCAATTCTCATTTCAGCTTGTAAAAAACAGAATTGAATATAGTGATGCCATGAGGGAATTAATTAAATTTTATGTCTCTTGTACGTAACCTAGTAACAGCTAATGTAAAGCATCTATTGTCTCTTTTGATTGTTTCAAGAATCAAAAGGCATCATCTAGGCATTGCTAAATGACAACATCAGCTGTTTAGCGCACAAGGAGCAGACGAAACCGGCTAACTTTTTGGCGTTAGCTGTAACAATTTTTGTTACCAAATCTGAGACCCTTTTTAACCCCAGTATTGAAACAGATGTTACCGTTGTTATTTATTCAGTCGTATATCTTTAAGACAACTTAATCCTTTTGTGATTTACGATTACTGAGCGGAGGAATTTCGCAAGTTTTATTACCATAGGAACGTGTGCTGCCGTGCTTTGCCTCTAGACACCGCTGTTAAAGTCCATGATTAATAATCTTTTCTCACCTTTTTAGCTTTGTATCCACTTTTAAGTCAGATTTCACAAATCTTGCTTCAACCCTTTTTACACAACAGATTTTGGATATGCATTAGTGACACACACCAGTGATACAAAGTCGCAAAATTGATACGGGAAGGAAACTTCTTTGATACGAGGCATACATAACATGATGTAAGTCTTTGCAAGAATCTAAAAGTAACCATAATATTATACAAAGTAAGTTGACTTATTTGAGAATGCCGGAAATTGGGTAAAAATAACTATTGGCTCTCTAAAAATTATGGTTTATTCAATTTTTTATTCATTCAACTTGATTGCATTCTGGCATGATGGAAAAATAACTCCAGCTTTCAATATAGGTTCAAAATTTATAAATTTGGTTTTCAATTAGGCTATAGAAAACATTCTGGTCTACAATTTGAGACCAAATTTATATTTTTTGAACCGAGCTTGACTGGAGTCATTTCCTCATCTTGCCAGAATGTCTTCATTGCTTGGACAGACTGTATTAATGGTTATACATGAAACGAGTTTTGCAATATTTGATTAATTGTAATATTGATCCAAGAGGATAACTGGAGCATGATTGGCTCTTCACGCTCAAATGCCATCTCCTCATTGGTCATTTCTCATTGGCGCGCTAATTCAAATAATTAATCTAGTGATGAAACGTTTGAACTGGAGTCAACAAAAGCGCGATCAATTCATGCTTCATTGGCAGACGGAGCATTCCCATTGTATTGCTAAATTAAGCCTTGATTAACTGTGACAAAATTACCTCTATTGTGATAATTTCTATTCAGTTGCATTTATTTATCTGCATGCTGGTTTGATGGATCATTGATGCCTTTTCCTGTTTTTAATCCAGTCGATCAAGCACAAAAAAGGCTCGTCCTGGAACAAATTGTCACAAGTATGTTTTGTCGTATTTTAACCATTCGCTAATTAGATAGATACAGTAAGTGGAAAATATTGATCGGGTATATACGATGAGTATTACAACTTAGCTAGAAAAGCTCACTCAAGTAAGTGATAATACTTGTTTAGTGATATGTGGTTTGACAATATTCTGTCTTTTCATTTAATAAAGTTGTTCTTTCCGAACCTACGCGCGTACCTTCATGCCTTTATGATATAATCAATGTAATCATCAAGAATCCAATCAGGATGTTGTTACCACAATGGTATTAATATAACGAGCAGTAGCAGAATATACTAAAACCTCATTTTTTATTTCAAAATTATATACCTGGATCGGAATCGTAACCTAATATTAAAAACGAATGGAACTTGTAGAAATCCAAATCTGAACAAAAATTTGAATGAATTAATGATTGTGTAAACCCAGAAACTAACTTCAAGGCGTAGTATTGTCTTTGGTACAGCTCACCCAAATCTCATAAACTATGATAAATCTTATATCTCATATCAATTATAACTGGAACAAATCCAATAAAATGAAATGGAAACTAACAATATTTTTTCAAGCACAACAGATTCCTGCCGGAACACTCTGTATACTCTTGGCGTAACACATATCAGGTACATGTAGGGAATAAGTGACAATTTGTAATATCAAAAGATATTAAGACTTTTTAATTGTTTAAATCACATACAAGAAACAGACGTAACCACCTTTTCTAATACCATACTAATACTATACTAATATAATAACAATAACGATAACAACTCGAATACTGTAGCCTACTAATTCAGGGTGACACAAAAAACGGGAACTTTTGAAGTAACACATACGTGGATAAAAAAAATATTATTAGTTCTATTGCTGAAAATTTGAAGTACAATAGTTGCCATTTATAGTTTTAACAATAAAAATTTCAATTTTCGTAGATAATGTCCTCGACATGACGACCATTGAAACGTATGTATAGATTCCTGGAAGCAAACAGTGAGATTTTGCACGGCAATTTTAACCACTGCAATGCGAATCTCAGCGATTTCTTCGTGAATCCTTGTTTTCAACTCGAATAATTATTTTTGAGCGTGAAGCGCATGCTTTACTTTTTAAATGGCTTCACAAGAAAAAGTTATACACAGTGCATCTAGTCCAGTCAATAAAGCATTATAGAGTGCATTAAATATGCCCCAATTTTTGACCTCAAGGATTTGTTAAGACTAGTTATATAGGAGGTTAACATACCAAAAGTCCCCGGACCTGGGGGGTGAGCATAGGTCGTGAGGGGGGTAGACGGTACAATTTTTTAGTTTTTCGCATAAAACCCGAAAACGGTTGATCCTAGAAAAAAGTGCTCTGTATAGAAACTGAAGAGGACTAAAATCCGCGACGATTAAAAATAGAAAACGAAAATCGGCCGAATAGAAATTTTTTCACATTTGATCAAAACTCCCATTTTTCATGAAAAATCCCAAAAAATTGTCCTAACTGCTTTTAAATCTGATGTAACTCATAAAGTAACAATAAATCCACTACCCCCTCACCCTAAAAGTTGTCGAGCATGAGATGTAGAGTCTTCTTTTTTCGTTTTTTTTAATCGACACAGATTTTAGTCCTTTTTAATTTCTATACAGAGCACTTTTTTCTAGGATCAACTGTTTTCGGGTTTCATGCGAAAAACTAAAAAATTGTACCTTCTAACCCCCCTCCCGCCCTATGTTCACCCCCCAGGTCCGGGACTTTTAGTATGTTAACCTCCCAACTAGTCTAAACAGATCCCCGAGGTCCAAAATTGGGGCATATTTCATGCACTCTATACCCGTGTGGACAGGCTTTATTGACTGGACTAATCGACATTCCATGCTTACATGGAAATCTCACTGCTCTAGTCTCACTGTTTGCTTCCAGTAATGTATACTTATGATTGGTCGTCATCTCAAAGAAATTGTCCATGAATATTGGCATTTTTTTGTTAGAACTATAAATGGCAACTATTCTACTTCACATTTTCACCAATAAAACTGATGACTACATTTCCTTTATTCACGTACGTGTTACTTCAAAAGTTCCCGCTTTTTTTGTATCACCCGTTACTATACTAATACTATACTATACTAATACTATACTATCACTATACTGTTACTATACTAATATTATACTTATTTATTTTATTTATCGTATGGCTTTTAATAGTGGGGAGATCCAAGGGTTGTTCCACTTCGCCAGATAACCTCATTTTCCACAAATGGAGACATGAGTTATAGTTCTTTTAAAACGTTCATTTGAAAACCTATTTTTTGATTTCAAAACATTGTTGACTACTAAAACTTAAGCACTTCACAAAATCACTACACCATAGCCGAAAATATTGAATTTTTTACTGAAAATTTAATATTATACTAATACTATACTAATACTTTACTAATATTAACTTAAAAAAATTAACTGAGCATTATCAATGTTATTCATTTATTTATTTATTAATTTTACAGAAACAAGTAAACTTATTGGTTAAAAACACAGACTATTGTCCAAAACGTCTTTGCACCAAATTTTGATTTATAAGTTCGAAACTAGGTTATATTTTTTCGCAGCATTTCAATCAAGAATTTATAGTCCAGGAGCAGGAGGAATACCGTATTATGAAAAAATTAGAATTTAGAGCAAAAGGATATTCCTAATGGTTCAATTCAACAAATTTTTCACAAAATTTCTTCTAAAAAAAAAAAAACTTAAAAATTTTGAGCCACAATAAAAACACTAACTAGTTGGCTCGTTGCTATGACGATCGTTATGATGTGTCTATACTTCGTTATTCATAGGTTATGGTTTGTCACCCTTTATTCTCACGCACACATGTGCAAAAAGTTTGTTGTTTTTGTCTCAAAGTTATCGTGAATAGGGTATAGGTGCAATGGGAGTTCCATTGAAACGCCTAGCTAGATGACAACTCTAATTGACACACCAGCTGCTGGAGCGCGCGAGGAGCAGACGAAACTTTTTTTCATCAGCTATACAATGCAATCTGAAGCAAAAGTTGAATCAAATCGATTATTTAAGGTTTCCTCGATACTTGTATAGTCTGTCTAAGTAAAGAAGACATTCTGGTAAGATGGAAAAATGACTCCAGCTCTGTTAATATTGGTTAGAAAATCCATACTTTGGTCTCAAATCGTAGAGCAGAATGTTTTCCATGATTTGAGGCCAAATTTATAATTTTTGAACCAATATTGACCGAGTTGGAGTCATTTTCCCATCTTGTCAGAATGTCTTCTTTGCTTGGACAGGCTACATCGGGGGAAGCCAGGGTTATGGGGAATAAAAGGGAATTCCCTTTCCAAGTGTTTTAAAAATAAGTGGATGGGTAAATACGCCCCCTCCCCCACTATGCAATGACAGTTCCAGAGTGAATGGTGCTGAGAGAGGAGTTCCATTGCCCTGGGAATACAATCAATTAATTCCCGTGCCATGAAATTGGTCTTCGCTCATCTCTCAATACAATATGTGTGAGCTATGGTGGCAAATTTTGTTTGGTTTTTACAGAATTTTTCAAAAATAACTGTTTTGAGTACCTTCACGGTGTTATTCAAGCTAAAACAAACAGAACATTTTTTTTACATTGGCTAAACGCCGAATTCTTTTTAGTTATCCTGTAATCTTTAAATTGTAATCCCAAATTTTTTCAATATCAGGAATTTACAAAATGGCGGCCGAATAAAATTTCCAATAGGTAGGCCTATAATATAATTCTTACGAGCTCCCTCCTGTATCAATTGTATCGATTTAATTCATTGTTCATCGTTTCACTTTATCATTCACTTACTGATGAAGAAAATATAAAATGAGAAAAGAAGAAGAAAATATTATTTCATTAGCCTCAAAAATATTTATTAAAATAAGCAGTTCTCATGATTTGACCACAATCGGGAAAATGATAGAACAGAGTGATAAAGAGATTATCGAAGGGATTGTGGAAGCACAGAAGAGCCTTTGGCAACATGGCTGCCATTCACTGCTGCCAGTAGTCGGAATGAAAATTGTTCCAACAAAATTTAGAAAGAGATAGTACAGACTCATACTATTTTTTCTGTCCTAGTTCATAATTATGTTATGATTTGTACTATCATGTCAATAAAAATATATATATTTTCATTCGTGGAATCAATATGATTATGATTATTCTGGAACACAATATTTCATAATATTACAGTATGATGCTTAGAAATAACCAACAAACCTATCCGAGGTTACCGTACCGATCAGTATCAAAAATGTCATGTGGGAATGTTTTCGTATTTTTTAAACAGCTGATATTGTAGAATTTTCGTTAATTGGGAACGTTTATGAGACAGAAACTTTAATAAAATTCACAAATTTTTAGTGATTGTAGATTGTAAATCTTTATGAGACATGGCTCTGTACTATAGATTATGTACGGTAGGTATGGCGTAGACTACCCAATCATATTGGCAGCTGCAATGTGTGCTTTGTTGATTCAGCCTCCCGGAACTATAATATAGTGTAAAGAACGGTAGGTTGGCCAAAGTGATTTTACCGTAATAATTTCAGTTCTGCGCATGCGTAGTTACACTCTTTCTTCCCTCCGCCATCTTGCAGGAGGCTCTTCTGTGCTTGGCAAATCTATGACTATATCACTACTACGTGTCAGAAATCCGTTGTGAAAAGAGAGGTTTATGGAACCAGCCTTAAAAGCTTGGCTCATTACTCTTGAAACACTCTGTATAGTTACTCCGTTCAAATCAAAGTAAAGTGCGTAACATCCCACTTCACTCCATTCCTATCAACACAAACGGATTCATTCCATTTGCCAAAGCTGTATGGTCCATTCCATTCACCTACAGAAAATATGAATGTCCTCTCTTGAAATAGTTCGTCCAAGAAAGGAAGACATTCTGGCAATATGTAAACTGACTCCAGCTCGGTCAATATTATTTTTAAAATTACAAATTTGGTCTCAAATTTGAGATTAGAATGTTTTCTACAATCGAATACCAAATTTATAATTTTTGAAACAATATAGAACGAGTTGGATTCATTTTCTCATCTTGAAAGAATGTCTTCTTTGGAGAGAAAATTTGCTTCGTCGGAGGATTCCAGGGAAGCTCTTTAGTCCCTACATAACCATTCGAAAGGGAGTATTTTAGATATCCTATACCTCCAAAACTCTTTGGGGAGGTCATTCATTCCCTTCCTGCTCTTTGGAGCTGGGAAATCATTTTCACTCAGATTTCACCCTTGTGGGGGGGGGGGTGGTTTGGGTTATTTTCAAGTTCCAAAAATTGAGGCGCTTGGCAAAAGACTATTTCATCAATGCCCAGCTCTATTAGAACTCTATTAGTCAGTAGCTGTCTGCGATCGAAACGAGAGCGATCCCAATTATACTGATTTGCTCTGAGAGACAGCTGCAGAGTGTCCTGAAAGAGCTGATCATTAATAACAGTCATTCGCCAACCGACTTAATTTCTGGTAGGGCTCTATAAAAAGGGGGTAGACGCACGGTCCGCCATTCTGTGGTCAACTTTTAGCGCCAGATTTGAATTCATAAGAATATTTTTGATGATAGAGACGATCAACAGCTGTTTATCAAGTTGAGCAAATGAATGAAGTTATTGTTTCGAATTCTTGGAGGTTAATTTGTCATATAAAATGGTTCATATTGCTTAGCATCAAATTGCAAAAAATATAACCATTTTTATCATAAAACTGAAATTAAAAAAATACAAATTTACCAGATTCAGGAAGATGAATCAAGGTTAAAATTTTTACCTAAAAATTGCCAGACTGGAAATTCAATGCTCTGTGAAGAAGTATTATTTTTTCTACCATGATTTTTATCATTAATCATATGTTTGACTGTCGAATTGAATGATTTCAAACCTGGCGCTAAAAGTTGACCACAGAATGGCGGACCGTGCGTCTACCCCCTTTTTATAGAGCCCTAATTTTTGGGACCAGCTATACAGAACTATCCTTCTATAGTCTGTCCAAGCAAAGAAGAACCTTTGGCAAGATGGGAAAATGAATACAGCATGGTCAATATTAGTTCAAGAATTATAAATGTTGTCTTATTAGTAGATCAAATTGTTTCCTACAATTTGCGATCAAATTAGTAATTTTCGAACCAACATTGACCGAGGTGGAGTTATTTTCACATCTTGCCAGAGGTTCTTCTCTGCTTGGACAGACTTAACCCTTTCTGGATCGATGATTAAACTCCGTGGCTGCAATCATGGTGAATTAAAATAATAAGATGGAGAGAATAATAAGAAAAATGAAGATGTAGAACTGTGAATTGGTGCGCTTCCCCTCCATAGATTTTGCGTAACTTTCAAATAATGAGAAACTAAGAGAACTACTCGTATATTAGTCCAATTTGTGATTCTGATATTGGAGACCAGTTTCTCAAATAAATATCAATATTGCAGGAATAAATCTCCTCACGAATTTTTCAAATAAAGTAATAGCCTATAATATGATTGATGATACATGGCAGTTGAATCAACGTGGGCAGCGTGTCCGGTATATTTATGATTAAAGCTAAGCGTTTTATACTTCTAATTATTCTAAATGTATTCTCGCTAATTTATTCAATCACAGATAAACATTGGAATTTTGTTATAATTACTACAAATTTCGGTACCTCTGTCATAGAAACATGTATGGTGTGAAGGTCCAAAGCAGTTCATAGACTGATTGAAGAGCACCGGAATCGAGTTTCTAGCTGCACTATATTTATTAACATAGCACAATTGATAAATTTGTGTATAGTAGCGATTTTTTGATTTTCGATCGCTATTTCTGAGATTTGGGTATGATTTACACAATCGCCGCCATTTAACTTTTTCTTTAGAATCCGACTCTCTTCAACTCCCATTAATAAAAAATACAATTTTATGATTCCTTATTCAGTTATAACCCTTATTGTTGAAAAATGGCGTTTTTTAGCATATTTTTGCAATTATCTCAATAACTGTTGAAGTTACAAACTTGGAACTGGTTCCATTGAATTCCTCAGCTAATTTCACATAGGAATTGATTATTTTAGAACCTGAGTGAAGCCTCTAAAACTTAGAAAAAATTAGAAAAATTAATATGTTTTGAAAAATCTCTATTCTCCGCCATTGTTATCTCGGTAACAAAGCGTTTTTGGTGGTTGGTCCCATAGAACTTTTTTGTCTACTAGGTGTAAGGAATCAGCCAGAGAATTATTGCACATTCCTCCTGAAACACTCTGTATAAATTATTACATCAGACATGTTTCGAGGTCATTTTCAATGTAATGTCATTTTCAAGACATAAGCTCATTTTCAATGTTAATGAAATACTTTAGTAAAGTGGGGGTATTTTATTTACATTGAAAATGACCTTGAAACATGTCTGATTTAATAATACATTTAAAGTTTTTCTAAAGGGATGATCGATTTTTATTTTTATTAATTAATTTGAATTTGCCCTTAGTATGAATTTTAATTTCATAAAATTTTCAAAGGAAATGTATTTTTGTAATAATGATATTGATAGGAGTTAGTTGTTAACAAAATCAGAATTTAAAATTGGTCTCAACAATTGAACTATGGAATACTCTTATTTTCTTTATATTTTAAACTTAAGCCAATTCTATGGAGAGGGAAAATCACATCTCAGTTGAACATTTTCATCTTTCAATTTCTTCATCTCATCACACTTTGAATGGTTTTTCTGATACTCTACTGAGGAGGGTTTCCTATCAAGCTGTAATAAAAAAAGCTGTGAGAGAAGGTAAGGGTCTTGTTCCATCTTTCAATACCCTCATAACTCTCTGAAATATGTGAATGCGAGTTCACCATTTTACCTGTATCTCTGGACTCACAGATTCTAATGGAACCGGCCCCTTGAGAAAAAAAACAATTGGCTAGGACGAAATTAATGGCAAATAGGCCTCCTTCGCATAATTCTAGGGATTGGTATTGAAAGACGACAAAACATTGTTGTTTTGAACATTAATCGTTTCACAGACATATGTCTTTTTTAGGGTTATGCCCATATAAGCAATAAGGCTTGTGCGTGGGTAATGAGAATGATGATAAGAGATATATTAATGATATTAATATATGATATTATATATTAATAACATTAATATCATATGATATTATATAATACATAATATTTGATGGATTTGAAGAGAAGAAATCCTGAGTTGTAAATTCAGGTTTTTTAATGCTCTGGTGGACTGTAAAGAAATTACAATAAATAAGATATGAATAAATAAGAATGTATTCTCATTTATTACTTCCTCAAATCTCATCAATGTTTTAAGAGACACTGAACTATTGACGTTCACAACTGTAATGTTGGTGACAGGTAAGATTGTCGGCCGAATTCTGGGAAACGGACCGACGGCTTAATCAAAATCAAAATCAATGACAAACAATGAACCGGCTGGTTAAGTGCGGTCAGACAAATTAAAATTAGAGAGTGGCCGACTGGTTGAATGCGGCTCCACTTATAAATAATAATCATGAAATTGGTAAGTTGAAAAACAACAAGTGATTCCAAGCAAACAGTAGATTATATTGAGGGATTTCTTTTTCACATGTAGGGGACGTTAATTGATAACGATGTTCGTTGCAATAGCAAAACAAATTTGTGGTTTCGTTGACAAATACAAACTGCATGAGCAGCTAGAAAAGGCTGAATGCACAATCAATCAATTAATTAATTAGAATTAATAAAATTAAGAATAGAAAAAGGTAACTCGTTACTTTACATGGAGCAATTGACGCTCGGTATCAAAATTAATATTAAATTCAAAGACTAGGAATAAGAAAAAATCAATTGCTTGACTGTGCTCCAGTAACAAACAATTATTAGGATTTGAAGTGCAAGTCAACAGCTCAAAAAGAAATAAAGCACAATCACACAGTCTCAAAAGTAATTGTTAATGACAAATCTAATCATGGAATTAGAATAATAATTGGAACAAGAGAAATAACCTACAATAAAGAAATTTAGGCAATGTAAAAATTAAAGATTGAATTTAGATATTTAGGTTATGTTTTTTAGACATTGAATTTTTGGGAGAATGCTAATTGGGACATTCTAACCTAACCTTTTGTTTAAGAATGATTATTAGTTTGAATTATTTTTAACAAAAAGAACAAAAAAAATAATGGTATGACCAATAAGATAAAAAGTAGGAGAATGGTATCAACAAAATGTCGATCAATTACTTATCTTTCAAGTTGAGAAGAAAGGTTTGCCCAGTGCAAAACCAAGATGAGTGAAGGCTCACAGAGAACCCAATGGCAGGCGACGTGGAAAGGACTTCAGAGGCACTCTCTGAACGTCAGTGAACAGGATTTGGCGGTGACCAAGATGATGATGATTCTGCGATGACCACGGCAGGTCGATCCAGACGATGGCATCCAAGTAGGACTGC
Source organism: Sogatella furcifera (assembly GCA_017141385.1). NCBI lineage: Eukaryota > Metazoa > Arthropoda > Insecta > Hemiptera > Delphacidae > Sogatella > Sogatella furcifera. The sequence continues at coordinate 8,588,151 of CM029553.1, read as the reverse complement.
CCCAAGAAGAAGTGATGGTTTCCAGGGAGGACAACCAGACGATGAGTTCTGCGACGATCCGGGAGATCGATCCAGACGATGGCATCCAAGTAGGACTGCCCCAAGACGAAGTGATGGTTTCCAGGGAGGACAACCAGACGATGAGTTCTGCGACGATCCGGGAGATCGATCCAGACGATGGCATCCAAGTAGGACTGCCCCAAGACGAAGTGATGGTTTCCAGGGAGGACAACCAGACGATGAGTTCTGCGACGATCCGGGAGATCGATCCAGACGATGGCATCCAAGTAGGACTGCCCCAAGATGAAGTGATGGTCTCCAAGGGAGGACGACCAGACGATGATGAATACGATGAATATGAGGGTGACTTACAGATGATGATGAAAGTCCACTGTGACTGTTTCAGAGGCGGAGATGGTCGTTTAAAACAGTACAGTTACTTGTCGCGCACGATGAGTGAGATGAATATTCTCAAACATTAATGAGTGAGTTCATGAACAGCACTACAATTGAAACTAAATTTGATGAAAGACATGTGCAAGTTTGCAAACATGAATCAAGTTAAGTGTGTTGAAAACGTGGTTCCATGACGAGGTAGGACACTGAATTTACAGATAAACATATTTGCTTGGAAAAAAAATTGATAAGAGCAAAATTAGATCACTCGACACACATAACACTGTGACGCACCATTATTTGGTGTAAAAAAGGCACTAATTACGACATTTGAGATTAAAATGATAAATTTGCCCGGAGGGAAAGACAATTCAACTTGTTGCCATTTTGAGCACGATGAAACGGGGCGAACCGATGCCTAGCCAGGACAGTTCGAGTAAAAACGAGAATAGCCAAACCACTTCGGCAAACATCGTATCCAATGAGAGCACAGGAATTTGAAATAATTCCAAGCAAAAGCAGAAATACAATACATATAATAAAAGTTTGATTGGCAAAGGCCAACAATTAATTTTAGAAGATCAAATACCAAAAATCTCACATAACTAAGATTTCTAACCAAAACTGGAAAAGACGCTACTGAGCCAAAACGGACAAGGACCACAGATGATACGCACACAGAGAGAGACAAAAATACGATACGTACAAAAATACAAGATGCACAATGGCGGCCAAGAGCGATGGTGGCGCTACGCCGCAAGACCACAGATTACAAACTAGAACTAAATGTATGAGATTCAACATAGACTGGGCCCCTTGAATCATCCAGGTATGATTCAATAAAAAGGTAAAAAATATATGTTGAATCGAATGACAAATATGTAACTGTTAAGACAAAATGACAATCAAAAAGAGAAAAAAAAATGGAATACAAACTACGACAAGTAGAAACAATGCAAAGGATACAAAAAACTACAATTAGAATACAACTAATGCAAATAATGCAAAGAACAATTGACGAAATCAGAAACTATTCTGAGTCAGAAATATCCTCATCATCAGGAAGAGGAGCGAGACTCGCTATAGAGCGAGTGAATTCACCAGCCGATGTCTTCACCTTGACGACTCGTACCTTGTTGTCTTGTCCGGGATAAGTTTCAATAATTCTGGCAAGTTTCCAGGCGGACTGTGGCGCGCCAGGATCCTTCAAAATTGCCATCATTCCAACTTTGAGGTTTTCACAAGTGGAAGTCCACTTGTTCTTCTTCTGCAGTGTCACAAGATACTCAGCAGACCAACGGTCCCAAAGCTCCTGAGTGAGAAGCGCTAACTGACGCCAGCGTGAACGGTGATCAATGTGTGTGGTGGCTGGTGCATGGAACGGTAGTGCGGTGAGTGGACGACCGACCAAAAAATGGCCAGGAGACAAGTATGCTAAATCTTGTGGGTCCTCAGATAGAGGCACAAGAGGACGGGAGTTAAGGATGGCTTCCACCTGTGCAGACAGCGTGGACAGCTCCTCAAAATTCAAAATTTTATTCAACATAACTACTCTGAAAATTCGTTTAAAATTTTTGATAGCATTTTCCCATAGACCGCCAAAATGGGGAGCTCTGGGAGGGATGAAATGCCAGCCAATATTGAAAACTGCAGCGAAATTGTGAATTTCAGACTGAGTGGCAGAATCTGAAAGAAATGCATGTAGTTCATTGAGTTCATTATGAGCACCAACAAAGGTTGTGGCGTTATCTGAATGGATGGCAAACGGGATACCACGACGAGCAGAAAACCTAATGAGTGCAGCAATAAAGGCTTTTGTTGAAAGCTCAGAGACCACTTCAACATGAACTGCGCGCGTTACCATGCAGATGAACAAGGCAAGGTAAGCCTTTGAGAAATTGCGAGATTTCGCGCCGCCTTGGCGAATAGAAATCGGACCTGCGTAGTCGACTCCACAGTTGTAGAATGGAAAATTCGGTTGAACACGTACAGCGGGAAGATGTCCCATGATTTGCTCGGAGCGAAGTGTAGAAAAACGAAAACACATCTTGCAACTCTTGATCACACTCTTGATGATGCGACGTGTAGCAGGTATCCAAAAACGTTGTCGAATGCTGGCCATGGTGACCTGTACGCCTGCGTGCTGAAGACGTCTATGAACTGAAACAATAAGCGCTGAGTGAATTTGTGTTTGGCCGGCAGCAGAATTTGATGTTTGTAGTCAAATGAAATGTCTGCTTCTCTAAGTCGACCACCTACTCTCAGGAGATTGTCGGTATGAATAAACGGAGAAAGTGATTTGATAGAACTATTGGAGGGCAATTCCTTTCCCTGACGCAGAATTTTCAAATCGTCGGCGAAAGCATGTGATTGAATATCTTGAATGATGCGCAGTTCGGCAGCTTGAATTTCCTGAACAGACAATTCACCAGCTTGACGAGATGCTGAATTACGGCGATGCTTCAGATTGTGAATAAACCGAAGGACGTAGGCAGCAGTGCGAATTAATTTGTGATATGTAGAGATTTTTGATGACAAATTTGAAAACACTGAAGTTGTTGAACGGGTAGCAAGTGAAATTTTAGGCTGAGCAATGATTACGTTTGATGAAATTTCCTTCCAAGCTGCAGGTTGTTCCTTCAGCCAAGTTGGACCGTTCCACCACAAACTATTTGAAATTAATGAATTGGGTGAACAGCCTCGTGAAACAAGATCAGCAGGATTTTGACTTGATTTGACGTGATTCCATGAAAAATCCGAAGTGGCATTCTGGATGGCAGAAACTCGTACCGAAACAAATACATCAGACCGGTTAGGAAGGACTTTCAACCAGTCACATACAATTTTTGAGTCTGTCCAAAAATAGACACCTGAAAAATTTAATTTGGACACACGAAGTACTTTCGTGACAAGCTGTGAAGCCAGAAGAGCTGCTTGGAGCTCGAGACGAGGTATTGTTAAAAGAGGTTTAATTGACGCAACTTTAGATTTGGATGTTAACAATTGTACATTAACTCCATGAGGGGATGAACTCCGAACATACAGACAAGCACCGTAAGCGTGCGCACTGGCATCGCAGAATGCATGCAATTCTAACTTGATGTCAGTTTCTTGAGGAAGAACACAACGCGGAATGTTAATATGAGCAATATTAGGCAATTCAGATAAGATATTTAACCATTCGGCAAGCAAATCAGAGGGCAACTTGTCGTCCCAGTCAATCTTTAGAAGCCATAATTTCTGAAACAATATTTTTGGCAAAATGACTACCGGCGATACAAGTCCCAACGGATCAAAAATACTTGAGATACAAGCGAGGAGTTCTCTTTTAGTGAATGTAGTTTTTTTGATTACTGAAGTAACACTAGACGATATAACAAGTTGGTCGGAAGTTGAATTCCATATTAGGCCCAACGCCTTGACGACACTATCGTCAGAGTCTGACAGTGGTTTTGAGGAGACAGTTTCAACTAGATGTGACGGTATAGTAGCTAGTACTTCCGTAGAGTTGGATAGCCACTTACGTAGTTCGAAACCACCGCTGGCAAGTGTGTGTAATAATTGTTGAGCAAGATCGATGGCCTCAGAGACAGTCGCACAACCACTTATTAGGTCGTCTACGTAGAAATCAGATTTTATTGCTGTAGCAACCGCTGAACGGGGTACATTGAACATCGGCTAGATGATTCAACGTACGTGTCGCCAAATAGGGTGCAGAGGAGGTACCATAAGAAACTGTATTTAAAAAAATTCTTGAACAGGCTCGTTGACGTCAGTTCGCCAAAAATTCGCTGAAAATTACGATCCGAAGGATGAACAAGGATTTGTCTGTACATCTTAGTGATGTCGGCAATAAACGCAATTCTGTGCGTGCGAAGCGCAGCACTGTTTCAAAAAGTTCTGGTTGAACAGTAGGACCTACATGAAGGACCTCATTAAGTGAGATACCTGATGTTGATTTGGCGAGCGTCAAATACAACTCGTAACTTTGTGGTGGTGGAATCCGGTTTAAATACAGGGTGGTGTGGAATGTGATAACACTTCTCATAAGGAGAAGAGGGAGGAGCAGGCGACATATGTCCAAGCTCTTGATATTCATTCATGAATGCCATATACTGTTCTTTCAATTCTGAATTTGACGCAAATCGTTTTTCAAGTGAATGGAAGCGAGTAAGTGCTTGAAAACGGGATTGACCTAATTTGGAAAATGAATCTTTTTTGGGCAATGAGACCGAGAAACGGCCATCTTCATTACGTTCGACTGTGTCGAGGTAATGCTGTTCAATTTTAACTTGTTCAGTAGGCAAACTAATTTCGGGGGAAATTTCTTCTAATTTCCAAAATTTTTCCAGCTGTCTGGAAATTTCAGTGGTAGTTACAAAATTAGAGATAATTGAAGTTTGACTTTGATTACTGTGATTAGCGTTACAAGGGACAGAGCCCATGACAACCCAACCTAGCTTGGTATTCTGCAACATACAGTCATCACTGAGCTGGTATTGACCAATAGACATAAGTGACACATAAATTGGAACATTCAACAAAATGTCGACACTTTTCAATTTGTAAAAAAGTGGATCAGCCAATTTCATGTTGTCAGGAATGTTGAAACAACTCAAATCAAGACCAACAGGAGGCTTACTGGGAGTAATCTTGTCAGTAATGATGCAATTTATTTTCTTCTGCCAACTATGGTCGGGAGAACAAACATTGAGTGAAGCAGTATTCATAAGAGCAGATTTACTGCCTGAAACAGTATGAATAGTGTTGCCAGTGGGCACTTGATACAGTTGAAGACGGTCAGCTAAGCTTTTAGAAATGAAGCAAGTGTCTGAGCCACTATCTAATAGTGCTCGACACGAAACTGGTTGGCCTACATTATCCAGGACAATTAACTGAACCGTGGGCATAATACTAATTAATGATTTGTCGGCGGCAGCTCCGATACAGTTGACTGCTGAATTGCTGATTGCATGAGACCGTGGGGCTGGACTAGGAGTCGAGCTCGGTGGGGGCACATTGTGTGCGCTGGACGAGGTTCCAGGACGAAGTGTGCTGAATTCGTCGGCTGAATGTGGTCTGCTTGGCGGTTGATCGTAAGAGGATAGAGATAATTGAGAATCGGTTGACTTACTGTGAGAATCAGCATGTATGTAGTGTGAGCGAGTGTCACGATTGGTCGACCTCGCGCATGATTGACAGCGCTGTTACCGTACGGCAGAGGGCTTCCATGAAGCAGTGAGTGATGCGCTTTGTGGCATGTGCGGCATTGACCAGTGCAGCGGTGTCCGTCCAAGTACGGTCGTAGACAGTTGTAGCAAAGACGTTTGCGTTGGACTGCTAGTCCACGTTCAGCGATTGGAATTTTGCTGAAATGGGTACAGTTGAATACATTATGTGAAGATTCACCACAGAAAAGACATGAAACAGATTTATTGAATACATGGGCAGTGCCAAAGTGAACGTTGTTTGATTTAGGCTGAGAGAATGGCTTACTAAAGCTCGGTTGATTGGAGGAAGTATTCCGCTGATTGATATTTGTAGCATTATTGCTATTGAAAGCAATAGATTGCGAAATTTTGTGTTGAATTTCTAAAAATTCCCACAAATGATCAAGAGTCAATTTTTCTTTTGAAGAATTAAATCTTTCCCAGTCACGAAGTGTAACATTATCAAATTTAGAAACAGTTAAAAACATGAAGATAAGATTTTGCACTGAAATAGGTAAGGTTAGTGTTTCAAGCGCAAAAATGTTGGTTTTTTGGTGATCAATAAATGTTCTCCAAGATTGAGCTGATTTGTTGTCCAACTTTGGTGGATTGAGAATTGCTGCTAAGTGAGTTTCAGCGATCAGAAGTACGTTGTCATATCGTTGAGTGAGAAGCTCCCAGGCGAGCTTAAAATTTCCAGAGGGCGAATTAGCAATTCGGTTGAGTGCCTCTGAAGTCAACATTTGTCGGAGATAATGGTATCTGAGACCATCATCTAGGGTTTCATTATTAATTACTAAACTAGTAAAGGTTGACTTAAAATGCAGCCATTGGCTGAAACTGCCATCAAAAGTAGGTAATGGTATGTCAGGTAAGTGAACCTGAAATGCGCGGTGCGCACTACTAGAGTGGGATTGAGCAATAGCAGCTTGAGTAACTGCTTGTTTCAATTGTTGTTGTTTTTCTTGATAGATTGCAATTTGAGCCTCAATTTTAGAACTAATTGAAATGAACTTACTTCTAACTTCATGATATGAATCAAAATCGAAAGTAGGCTCACTAGCCTCTTGATTGTCACTTAATGCATCAAATTTTGATTTGAGATGAGCAATTTCTTTTCTAAGTATGGTCATTTCAAAATATGCTTCAGTTGATTTAATTTCACAAATAGGGTATTGTTTAATGAGAATACTCAAATGTCGATTGAGTACTTCTAATGTGGTCCAAGGAACAGACTGTTCTTCATTTGGACTTACATCCTGAAACTCAACTGAATCACTTTGAGACGTCATGATGTTGCAAAAAATTACTGATAAGAACAAATTGATTTAAAAAATGATGAGAGTGAGACAATAATATTGATAAAAAAGATACGCAAAATTGTGACTTGCACTTCACTGCCTTTTGCTGGATTCCGATCTCTTCACTTGTAAAGCGCTTAGGACAATAGCGCGCCGCCAGGTAGAAGGGCGCGTGCACAGCGTGAGCGGGTACTTGGCTACCGCTTGTGAAGTAGAGTCGGTCACCGGCGTACAGAACGGCAGAGCTTGGAACGGGAATGTCACAGCACCCCTTGCATGGTTCCAGCGAGATAGAACACACCTTCTGAAAATGATAAAGGACAATCGTTATTATGGAATTAAACAGTGCTTACCGCTTGTAATGCAATGACAAGGACGCTAATAAATAGCCTAACTTGTGGATATATTAACCTTAACCTTTAATGGTCATACCAAAAATAATAAACAGATTTCAAAATTCAATTATTGTGACTATTGGGTATCCACAAACTATGGGACCATAGGTCACAGGCCTTCATTCGGCCGTGGAGGACCAAAAACAAATGATGGATTTGAAGAGAAGAAATCCTGAGTTGTAAATTCAGGTTTTTTAATGCTCTGGTGGACTGTAAAGAAATTACAATAAATAAGATATGAATAAATAAGAATGTATTCTCATTTATTACTTCCTCAAATCTCATCAATGTTTTAAGAGACACTGAACTATTGACGTTCACAACTGTAATGTTGGTGACAGGTAAGATTGTCGGCCGAATTCTGGGAAACGGACCGACGGCTTAATCAAAATCAAAATCAATGACAAACAATGAACCGGCTGGTTAAGTGCGGTCAGACAAATTAAAATTAGAGAGTGGCCGACTGGTTGAATGCGGCTCCACTTATAAATAATAATCATGAAATTGGTAAGTTGAAAAACAACAAGTGATTCCAAGCAAACAGTAGATTATATTGAAGGATTTCTTTTTCACATGTAGGGGACGTTAATTGATAACGATGTTCGTTGCAATAGCAAAACAAATTTGTGGTTTCGTTGACAAATACAAACTGCATGAGCAGCTAGAAAAGGCTGAATGCACAATCAATCAATTAATTAATTAGAATTAATAAAATTAAGAATAGAAAAAGGTAACTCGTTACTTTACATGGAGCAATTGACGCTCGGTATCAAAATTAATATTAAATTCAAAGACTAGGAATAAGAAAAAAAATCAATTGCTTGACTGTGCTCCAGTAACAAACAATTATTAGGATTTGAAGTGCAAGTCAACAGCTCAAAAAGAAATAAAGCACAATCACACAGTCTCAAAAGTAATTGTTAATGACAAATCTAATCATGGAATTAGAATAATAATTGGAACAAGAGAAATAACCTACAATAAAGAAATTTAGGCAATGTAAAAATTAAAGATTGAATTTAGATATTTAGGTTATGTTTTTTAGACATTGAATTTTTGGGAGAATGCTAATTGGGACATTCTAACCTAACCTTTTGTTTAAGAATGATTATTAGTTTGAATTATTTTTAACAAAAAGAACAAAAAAAATAATGGTATGACCAATAAGATAAAAAGTAGGAGAATGGTATCAACAAAATGTCGATCAATTACTTATCTTTCAAGTTGAGAAGAAAGGTTTGCCCAGTGCAAAACCAAGATGAGTGAAGGCTCACAGAGAACCCAATGGCAGGCGACGTGGAAAGGACTTCAGAGGCACTCTCTGAACGTCAGTGAACAGGATTTGGCGGTGACCAAGATGATGATGATTCTGCGATGACCACGGCAGGTCGATCCAGACGATGGCATCCAAGTAGGACTGCCCCAAGAAGAAGTGATGGTTTCCAGGGAGGACAACCAGACGATGAGTTCTGCGACGATCCGGGAGATCGATCCAGACGATGGCATCCAAGTAGGACTGCCCCAAGACGAAGTGATGGTTTCCAGGGAGGACAACCAGACGATGAGTTCTGCGACGATCCGGGAGATCGATCCAGACGATGGCATCCAAGTAGGACTGCCCCAAGACGAAGTGATGGTTTCCAGGGAGGACAACCAGACGATGAGTTCTGCGACGATCCGGGAGATCGATCCAGACGATGGCATCCAAGTAGGACTGCCCCAAGATGAAGTGATGGTCTCCAAGGGAGGACGACCAGACGATGATGAATACGATGAATATGAGGGTGACTTACAGATGATGATGAAAGTCCACTGTGACTGTTTCAGAGGCGGAGATGGTCGTTTAAAACAGTACAGTTACTTGTTGCACGATGAGTGAGATGAATATTCTCAAACATTAATGAGTGAGTTCATGAACAGCACTACAATTGAAACTAAATTTGATGAAAGACATGTGCAAGTTTGCAAACATGAATCAAGTTAAGTGTGTTGAAAACGTGGTTCCATGACGAGGTAGGACACTGAATTTACAGATAAACATATTTGCTTGGAAAAAAAATTGATAAGAGCAAAATTAGATCACTCGACACACATAACACTGTGACGCACCATTATTTGGTGTAAAAAAGGCACTAATTACGACATTTGAGATTAAAATGATAAATTTGCCCGGAGGGAAAGACAATTCAACTTGTTGCCATTTTGAGCACGATGAAACGGGGCGAACCGATGCCTAGCCAGGACAGTTCGAGTAAAAACGAGAATAGCCGAACCACTTCGGCAAACATCGTATCCAATGAGAGCACAGGAATTTGAAATAATTCCAAGCAAAAGCAGAAATACAATACATATAATAAAAGTTTGATTGGCAAAGGCCAACAATTAATTTTAGAAGATCAAATACCAAAAATCTCACATAACTAAGATTTCTAACCAAAACTGGAAAAGACGCTACTGAGCCAAAACGGACAAGGACCACAGATGATACGCACACAGAGAGAGACAAAAATACGATACGTACAAAAATACAAGATGCACAATGGCGGCCAAGAGCGATGGTGGCGCTACGCCGCAAGACCACAGATTACAAACTAGAACTAAATGTATAAGATTCAACATATTATTGTGAATGATATCAGTATGTAACCGCTGTTCTAGTCTTATCGAGCAAAGAAGACATCCTTTCAAAATGGCAGCTGTTCATTGCTGCCAGCAGTCGAAATGAAAATAGCCCCACTCTTATGCCACCAGTGGTATTTGTGCAAAGTGATTTCACACTTTCGTTTCCAAATCTGTGCTTGCGTAGTTACACTTTCGGCCACTGTCTTTACTCTGGGAATGTCTTCTTTGCTTGACAAGACTTCACATCAATAATATTCTTTACATCTATATTTCTATTACAATTTTCGAAATTGTGATAAAATTAAATTAATAAACTCCATTTTGTGAATTTGTAGTGGTAATTAAAAATGGTTCTATTTGGGAAAGAAAGGTGTCTAGGTGAAGCCATCGACGAATAAAAATCATTGAACAGTGAAACATAATTTTAATTTAATATTGAAAAATGAAGAAAACTAAATTTTGAAGAAAAAATCTTTTACCAATTTTTTTCAAAAATTCACTCGAAGTTCATAAATCAAAGGAGTCATTCAACATAGAGAAAACAGACATTGATATCTGGTGTTGTACATGGATGTCCAATAAATACCCTTAGTAATTTCACGCAAGTATGGAGGGAAGAACTGTTGTTCATAGTAGCTATCAATCGTTGGCTCGCTCACCGCGCAACACTCTGTATATAACAATGTCCTAGATGGGCAATTTTCCCCTAACCCCAGTCCAGTTAGTTGATAATAGCCTCATAAAATCACCCTTAATAACCTGCCCAGGCCATACTTTACCTCTGTATTACCTCCGCTACTGTAGTCTGTCCAAGCAAAGAAGACATTCTGGCAAGGAGGGAAAATAACTCTAGCTCGGTCAGCCTTCATACAAAAATGATTTGTTCTTAAATTCTAGGAAACTGTAATTTAAAATAATTTGCTCTTTAATTTAAGATTCATTTTTGAACCAATTGACTGAGCTGGAGTCATTTTCCCACCTTGCCAGAATTTCTTCTTTGCTTGGTCATACTATTTATACGTACCATCCAATTATTATTCTCTTTTGTTCTCTTTTTCGTCGTCTTCTTCTTCTTCTTCTTCTTCTTCTTCTTCTTCTTCTTCTTCTTCTTCCTCCTCCTCCTCCTCCTCCTCCTCCTCCTCCTCCTCCTCCTGCTCCTCCTCCTTCTCCTCCTACTCCTCCACCTCCTCCTCCTCCTCCTCCTCCTCCTCCTCTTCTTCTTCTTCTTCTTCTTTTTCTTCTTCTGAAATATAATAATCTTTGTTTGGGATGAACAGTTTTGGGAGAGAATTAAAATTTTCATCAGAGTATTCAACTTTAATGCTTCATAACCCAAAATTATTGTTGAGTGACTTCGTTAATCTCTGCCGCTCAAGTATATTCGAGCTTATTGGAAAAGTAATTACTATCCCTCTTATAATAAATAAATTAATTAATTTAGTCTGGTCTAGCAAAGAAGGTATTCTGGCAAGATTGGAAAATGACTCAATATCGTTGTAACAATTGAAATTTTGTCTAAAATTGAGGAAAACTTTCCGCTCTACACATAGAAAACAAGTTTTGATTATTCCAATATTGACCGAGCTGGATTCATTTTCACAACTTGCCAGAAAGTCGTCTTCGCCCAACCAGACTATAACACCATGTTCATCACAAAAGTATTGTTCTTTTCCCTAAAAAAAGGCCTGTTTATATCAATATAGCCTATATGAGTTAGAAAATTTCGTCGCTCTCTTATACGTGATGTGGCTCAAGGTTCTATACATGAACCTTGGATGTGACCTACCAACAGCTTATGTAAAACATTTTTTGTCTTTTTTTATTCCAAAAACATCATCTAAGCATATAAATGACAACTCTAATTGATAAAATCAGCTGTTGGGTCGCACAAGGAGCAGTCGAAACTGCTTTACATTTCGGCTTCAGCTATACTCCTTTTTATACCAACATGTTCATTCCAAAAACATTGCTCCTTCAATATCAAATATTTTAAATATATAAATATTTATATTATATTATATATTTATATAATATATATATATATATATATATATATATATATATATATATATATATATATATATATATATATATATATATTAACGGTTTACCGGGTACATCCGATCTGTGACTGTTAACTTACCCAAGTAAGTGAGTTCACAGATCGGATGTACCGTAAACCGTTAAAATATTCATCCATCCGCGAAAATTCAAAAGTAAACATATATATATATATATATATATAATTATTTTATATTATTAAATATTTATATTTATATCAATATTTTAAATATATTAAATATATGAAATATATGAAATTTTCACTGCTTAGTTTTAATTGGTCAAGGCCGTTATCACACGATAATAGTTCTATGATCATATCTAATAATAAAAATATGTTTAAAAAAACCTATAAGATATAACTTATATATTGTACAAAGAATTTAGTGTTTTAGTGTTAATACGTTTTTAGTTTTTAGTGTTAATACGTTTTTAGTTTATAGTGTTAATACCCTATTCGAAATAAATCTTTTGAAGTTTGTGTATTTAAGACGTTCAGAGTTTCCAGTTATGGAAGAACATGTATATTCCACTCGTCGTAATCTCTCTAAAAATTAAAAGAACCTTTCACAACAAGTAGAGTGGCCTCCTTACATGCATTTGCTAAGGGATCACGACTTTTCAATAAACTGCAATCAGATATATCAGATGCAACCAGTTATAATTTGTTCAAAAATAAACTAAATCGCCTCTATGAAGAGAAAGTTCAATAGTAGTATGACATTGATTTTGGAATTATTATTTTTTTTGTCTCTTCAATTTTTAAAAAAGAGAAAAAAAGGAAAATTTTTTTCATAGAAAATCTATTGTTAATATTAAATTTCCAGATCTTATTTTGTAAAAGCGCACCTATTATTGTATAAAATGTACTGTTTTGTTTGCTACCTCAAAATGTTTATTGTATTATTGTATTAAGTGACTCTTTTAGAGAGCGAGCCATCCCTCATCACAGGTTCAACCTAAAGAGGGGTGCACTGTGGTTTTATTTTTTCTGTTACATGTGAGATTCTATTATTATTTTATGTTCAATTATTATACTTAATGTATGTATACAGATTTAATGTATGTAAAAATGCAGTGAAATAAACGAATTATATTATTATTTATATCTGGTCATATATGGAAAGAGATGAAAATACGAAATCATATGTTTATCTCCTTCCATATGGTCAGATATGATCATAGAACTATTATCGTGTAATACCGGCCTACGAGGATAAATTGAATTGAAATCGTCCTAATACACCCTGTTCACAAACACATTCTCCAATAATTAGAATAGATTGAGCCCATTGTATAAGTACTCAACCCTCACTGTCATGCTCATTCCAAAAACATTGCTTCGTTCTGTCTGCGGATCTCAGTTCCATGTTTATTATCATAGTTAACACAGAACATGGAAAGCATCTCAAAAGTTATTAATAATTTAGGACTGAAGGACTAAAGGTGTCTTATACTGGTCCTCATCATCATCATCATCTATTCCCTAGTGTCTTGATTTGCGAACTTTGTTGGGTGAAATATCAACTATGAACTTCTCATTCCAGTGAATAAGTGAATATTCCTACAAAGCTATTGTCTGTTCAAAAAAGAAGACATTCGGGCGAGATGGAAAAATGTATACATCTCGGTCAATGTTGATTCAAAAATTATAAATTTGGTATCAAATTGTAGGAAACATTCTAATTTACAATTTGGGATCAAATGTATAATTTTTGAACCATTATTGTCCAGCTTTCTCATCTTGCCAGAGTGTCTTCTTTGCTTGGACAAACTACTGTAACTTGACTGAAGTTTGTTTTGAGTTGAAGTTCAACCAAGTTTTAAGACTATGTGGTTGGTTAATGTAGGTCTATTACATTACTACAAGTCGCGTGTACAGCAAAATCCAATGTGCCTGTGCGACTCTTGTAGTAATGGAATCCCAAGGTGTAGGCCTATAAAAAGTAGAGGTGGGGCAGAGTGAAGCAGCTGACTATGATACTGACGTCACGGAGATCCTCTAGTCAAAAATTTAGCATTGATTTCTATTCCTTTGACGAAAAATCGTACGTTTTTTCCAATTTACGAAACACAGAATTGTTTAGTGGATGAATTTCTTATATGAGCTTGTAGAGAATTTCAAGACCTACATTTTGAGTGGTTTACATCTATATTTTACTCAAATTTAACATGGGAAAATGTCCGTTAATGTGTCTCGGGAATACTCTGCAGCTGGGCTAATGCTATTATGGATAGCAATGCTATCGAATGCAATGATATTATAAATGTATCTTATAATAGCATTGCTACTCATAATTGAATTAGCCCAGCTGGAGAGCATTCCCGAGCCACGTTAACGGACTTTATCTCATGTTGAGTAAAATATAGATGTAAATCACTCAAAATGTAGGTCTTTAAATTCTCTATAAGCTCATATGAGAAATTCATCTATTAATTTATTTAATACAATTCTGTATTTCGTAAATTGGAGAAAGCGTACGATTTTTCGTCAAGGATAGGGAAATCAATGCTAAATTTTTGACTAGAGGAACTCCGTGACGTCAGTATCATAGCTTTCCCAGCCAGCTGTTTCACTCTGCCCCACCTCTACTATTCTATACACCTCGATTGAAACCTACCTTCAATCCTATCATGCATTATTCTTTATAAATAGTCTACTCCTCACTTTTCCTCAAAATACTGTATCACTTACGTTTCCTTCAATCTTGTTTGGCCTCATGAAAATATATAAAAATAATCACCTATCTTGTAAAACTAGAGGAGAACTCGAATAAAAAATAGTATAGTACATAATGAGTGTGGGAAATGCGTTTTTACATACAAATAATCTATGTTTACAAACGAGCCGTTTAGGAGAGTTTGGAAAATAGTTATGAGTATGTAAACCTTCCCACACGAATTATGTACATTTTTTCCGTCGTACTAGCCTAAAAAGGATTTATTAAAACTTCAATCAACTGAAAACATTATTTGAAGCCAATATAACCTCAACTCAACAGCTACACAAAAGCACACATCAAACTGTCATGGCGGCTCGTTCAACTCGTTTATTCATACGTCGGAATTCGGAAAAAAACATCTGGTCTAGATTTTCAGTGCTGTAATTATCATCGTGATGATGACTAGTTCTGTAATAATCATCAAAATGATTATTCCCGCATTCAGAACAGCTGATCTCTGATTCTGTGTAAACAGCAATTTCCCAAACGCTAATCTAGTTTGGAAAGTTGTTCATTACATACGAGCTTGGCGAAAAAATAATTAATCTCATCAATGATTATTTGAAAAAAAAAATGCAATTTTCAACTTCAAATGGATATTAATTGATGACCTGTTGTGACCAGCATTTCAAAGCAATAAGAATTGAATAAATTCAAGTTTTGAAAGAAAATATTTAGTCAAAGTTCATAAATCAGGATTCAGAGGAGACAATAAACAAAATATTCCAAATTACTGTAATGTTATATACGGTGTGTTCTAGGAGGAATATTCAGTACTTCTCAGGCTTATTCCTTTCACGGAGTTGTGATGAATGTTCCATAGGACACACCTTCAGAAATGCTGTGTTATCGAGAAAACAATGGCGGAAAATTGACATTTTTAAAATAAATTGATTTTTACCTACCTCAAATCAACATTCACATGTTGAATTCACCGGGATGCACACCAATTTTATGATATAGTACAGAGCCTTCCTCCCTGCAAGACTAGGTCACAGACGATCCTAAAAATAATGGAAATTGCAGAGAATTTAGCAACTGAAAAAAATCGAATCATCTATTGAAAAAACAGTATGTCACTTGAAAACTGAGAATAGACTTCACTATTCGAAAACGATATGCAACTTTTAAATGGTGGCACTTTTGACATGTTTTGAAACAGTAGAAAAAAGGTAAACTTCTGACAAACTCTAAAATTATTTTAGAAATGACAATCTATAGGACTGTAGAAAGTAGAATGACTGTCAGAATGCATGTTAACACAACTGAAAAACTCTAGTTGTTAAAAATTGCTGAGAAACGAAAAAAAAATAGTTTATCAAAGAAAGTGGGACATCTATTGTTTAGTTGAAGGAGAGAACATTCACAAAAAGCAGTAATGATCGCTTATTCGCCAGTTTCATTGACTTAAACTAGCCTAAATTTCCAGTATAGTAGGCTACAGAGTGTAAAACAAACTGATTCTTGTAACTTTACGATATTCGACATCCTAAACAAACTAAAAATTTTATTGGCAACATACCGAATTCTCCTTGGTTTTCCTGTAATCGGGAATTTTAGTTCTAAGTGATTTTTCATGGTATGCAACAGCCAAGGCTAGTAAATCTTACCAGGTGTGATATTTGCTTGGAAATTATGGTTCACAAATCTGACGTTACTAATTTTCTACAGTGTCGCACTCTAGCGCCCAAAATGAAAAGCACAGCTGATGAAAATGTAAACAACCTATTTTCGTTAGTGTTGAAGAATATTATTGTTGTAATTAAATCTGATGAGTTGAGAACATCACAATTAACAAGGAAACAATATTTTCAAGTTGTCCTAGTTGTTTTGTAGTGAAATATGATTATTTTCATTTTTATAATCGTAATCGCATAGTTTGAACCCACCAAAGCTTACTTTTTTCTCAACAAGAGCACCAGCTTCTCGAATCTTTGGCCCCAATTTATGAAAACAATAGCATTATATTGTTCTAATATCACAACATTATTCATCATTATTCGACTGTAATAATACTCAATAATTTAATCCATCATTTTTACATATTTTCACAATTATTTTCATTGATATTGAGCTTTTAACATGGTATTTTTTATTTTTCAATTCTCTGTAGAACAGCTGGAAAATTGGAATCCTTGATACATGTCAAATCATAAATATAGGTATAAAGCATAATGTAAAAATGAAATTAGTGACGTCATCCGGCAGGAAAAAAGTGGACTGCTGGGCTCTTATGGACGCTGGCCTACCTGGTAGATTTACTTACAGCTGCCATGTTGTCGAATGCTCTTCTCTATGCAATTGACCTAATGTTGTTGGAGACTCCTCCTAGATGACGCTAAAACATTAGATGGCTTTATCTTGTACTTGTACGTGATGTAATTCACTAACAGCTGATGTAAAGTATCTGATGTCTCTTTTAATTTCAAAAACATCATCTATATACGCATACCTAAATGACAACTTCTAATTATCAACATCAGCTGTTGAAGCGCACAATGTACAGATGAAACCACCTAACGTTTTGGAAGTAGTTTTACTTATTTATTTTACTGAGTGACAATAGTTTCCAGGCTTCAGCCTATTGAAATAAAATAATTTTTAATAAAACGTATTGGATAAAAAGGTGCAGTAGGTGGAAAACAATCTCATAGGTCTAGAAAAATTAAATTGAATAGTATAGTAATGAAGCTAAATAAGATGAGAGAAGTAGTAATAATGATGATACAAAATACGTAGGCTATAGCAGTATAGCTGACGCCAAAGAGTAAGATGAGGGAATTGGTTACATTTCGCACTCCCCGCGGTTTTTCAATCTTTAGAACTCCTTGCGCTTTTTTGGGAGAGAAACTGGTTCGTGAGCGGAGCCTTTTCAGGAAATTGTGGAGAGGGGGTGGGGGTGAGTTTAATTAACTTGCAAGAGATTTTACAGGTTATCTTGATAACAATAACAGGAACGGTTTGTTCCGTTTTGTGACATGGAACAGGAAAAGTACGATATGAGTTAACAATGCTGCGAGGTTGCTGTCAGATGCAGAAATATTAGAATGACGATCAAAAAACAAAAGATCCGTTTTATTTTACTTCAATACTCTTGTCCTGATGTTTTCTGTTACCTAAAAACTCATTTTCTCTTCACAAAATTTCTCAATTCATCATAAGTCTTTTAATTATTTCTGTTCTTATTCTATATTCGCGTTCCTTGTAATTGATTTATTTATAATAAATATAATACAAGTACTTAATTATAATGAATAACATTTTAAATATTATAATAGTATGTAACATTTATCATTCAAAATAATATTTTTTACATTAAAAGTGTTTGTGTACTGTATTATTGTATTCATACCTAATCCACAATAACTGAAGACCACTGGCGGCTCGTGCCCACGAGACAGGTGAAGTACTGTACAGTAAAAGATACAGGCACTTCACCTGTTTTGTGGGTACGAGCCGCCAATGGTCTTCAGTTTTTGTGGATTAGGTATGAATACAATAATACAGTACACAAACACTTTTAATGTAAAAAATATTATTTTGAATGATAAATGTTATATACTATTATAATATTAAAAATGTTATTCATTATAATTAAGTACTTGTATTATATTTAGTATTATAGTATCGTACGAAGTACGATACGATACTTTCCCGGCAAAAAAAGTTGTCATTGGTATGCTAAATCGCTCATGGTTTGTTGGTACTACTTCATATTTACACGCATGCGTACGCGAAAAATTTGTTTTACTTTCTCTCAAGTTATCGTAAATAGGGTATGGTGTGTTTGTTGTTTGAAAATTAAAGTTCATCTTTCGACTCACATTTTTTAGAAAACGATAGTGGATCCAATGTACATGTTTTGTATGAAGCTTGAGAAAACATCAATCTGGTACTCATCGAAGTTGAAATTTCAGATTTCTCATAAGTGTTCATAAACATCGCAGAAAATTCCAGCTTCATACTGATGAATAAGAACCATGCTTTTTCTCAAAGTTCATCAATGTTTTTAAAGCGATAATGTTCAAATTATGATTTTGAAAGATTTTAACCTGGAAGATTGAAAAACAATAACTCAAATTCATTAGAAATCCATACCAAAACTTCCAATACCATCGTTTACATTTTCCCAAAATGAAATTAATTATAGATATACTAGCCGGCAGGCTCGCTTCGCTCGCCTTCTCCGCCTAGCCTGGACCCCCGACAGTATCGGCAGTGTCAGTGAGTCAAACAGGCTCGCTTCGCTCGCCCGCATAACTCTGTCGGTGTAAGCTAGGACAAACAGGCTCGCTTCGCTCGCCTGCAAATACCGTTCAGAAGGGATTCAAAACTTATTGAACACAGCATTTCTTGACCTAATCTGGACCTGTTCACCAAATTTCGACATTTTCTACCAATTTATTCTCGAAAAATCCAAAAAAAAAAACTCTGAAAATTCCGAAAAATAGTAAAACGCTAATATTGAGCGTAACCATGGGAACTATATCGGACATAGTTTGAAACTTGATTCAAAATCTTCCAAATTAGTTTATCTATAATCTCGCTGAACCATTGAATTTACAGTAAGGATTGGTTCTATTAAGGCGGAAGATATGCAACCCGCAATACATCTACAATTTTGAAAAACCTGATTACGTAACCTGTTGGCGTAATCTTGAACGGAATTCAAAAATATCTTAACATAACATTTTTAGACCTTATCTGAACCTACCCACCAAATATCAACATTTTCTACCGATTGATTCTCGAAAAAAATGAGAAAACGCCGAAAAACTATAGAAAAACTTGAATATTTGGCGTATCCTTGAAAAGTTTTGAAAATCCGTTCTTAGCGCGCGTCTAAACGTCCAACTGAACATGCCTGCCAAATTTGAACGCATTCGGTTCAGTGGATTTTTAGTTCTGGTGATGAATGAATGAATGAATGAATGAATCAGTCAGTCAGTCAGTGCCATTTCTCTTTCATAGATATAGATAAAATAATTCACATTTACTCACAATAGTTAATTTCGGGAAACAAAACTCTCCAAATGTGCCTATACTACATGTTCAATGTTTTTGTATGTGGAATTTACATACTTCACTATGGCGTACCATTCTAGAGAAGGCTTAAATAAGAGGTGTGATCTAGTACGGGAAAAAAGAGCGGAGCCATCACATAAATAAAAATGTTCTCCCTTTACAAAAAAACAAAGAACGCCCCTCACAAACCCACATACAGTGATACGATTTTAGAAAATGAAGCGATAGCAGAAAAATTGCAATTCAATGTTCATCCTCCTCAACAGGATTCTGATAACAACATTTTATAATAACGTTTTCAAACGAAATAACAATTCATAGAACAATTTACAAACTTGGTAAAAGTTTGCCAAACATTCAAAAATTATTCTTATCTCTGTTTAGATTCTGGGAAGTGAAGCGCTACGATTAGGATTTGCAGATAACATTATCATGACTAAACAAACGGTATTTTTTAGTTTATGAACGACTTTTAATGGTTGATGATAACAGTAACAACTAGGCCATTCAGGAAGGGGATATAGCTCAGTGGTAGAGCATTCGACTGCAGATCGAGAGGTCCCCGGTTCAAACCCGGGTGTCCCCTAATATTTTTTTGTAAATAATATATCGCCTGAAGACCATCAACAATATTCTTACTTGTTTTTATTTGTTCCAGGTACGTTTGTAATGCTGACTGAAAAAGATTTGTAGTCTGTCCAAGCAAAGAAAACATTCTGGCAAGATGGTTAAATAACTCCAGATCAGTCAATATTAGTTCAAAAATTTTAAAAATTTAGTCTCGTATTATAGGAAACATTCTAGAATTTGTGAAAAAATTTATAATGTTTGAACCAATATTGAACAAGCTGGAGTCGGTCCATCTTGCCAGAATGTCTTCTTTGCTTGGACAGACTATATCATACCTACATTTTCACGAGCTCGGTAAGTTTATCTCGAGAATATCATTTGGTTGGACATAACGAATATATTTTGATCACAGTTTGAATCAGTACAGTTATGAGGTTTGATGAAGAGAAAATTATTACTGAATCAATCATTTATTAAAAAATCATTCCATGCAGCACGCAAACTAAATATTTATTTTTCAAACTTATATTTTTTATAGTGTAGACAAAGAGTATAGTAATAGATCAAAGCGAAAAATTTGGATGGAATTGGGTCAATTTGGACCAAACTCTCAGTAAACTAGGGACTGCGGAACGGTTTTTTTGGTGGGGGGTTTATAACGACTTCTAAATTATGAGTTCTTCCTTTCTACTTCAATGTTTCAGACCCTTGACCTTTGATCTAAGCTTTTTTTTGTTAAAAGTAATAAAATTCCTAACTGTTAGGAAATAAGTTACATGATATGACGAGGATGACAGTGTTGCCAATTCAAAGTTACAAATTTTAAAGTAACGGAATAATTATTGAGAAAAAATTATGAAGTTTTCAAGAAATTGTAACGTGGAACGGTTGATGATACAAAGTTGTAATTGGTGTCAGTCTCTTCCAAATTTTATTCTTTAGAAAAGAGATGCAAAAGAGTTTTTCGTCCGACGTTTGGTTCGGCTACAATTCACGAAATACTGAAATTTTGCACGTTTCAACCCCCCCCACTCCCCCATCAAAAACCCGACCTTAAATGGTGTAACTTTCTACCAAACAATAAAGGGGAATTGCATAGTACTTGGAAGTAATCGTCCTTTCTCTTTGGATATTGAGGTTCAAGTCTAATAATAATTGTATCTCAGTGTTTCCTTTATCTCAGGGCTACTTTTATCACTGATTTTTATTTTAAATAATATCACAGTACCCTTTCCAATTATTTTTTATAAAAGCATTACATGTTTCGACTATTAATAGTCATTTTCGAATGCAAATGAACAAATTGTTATTGTAATAATAATTATAATCAGTTATTGCATCTCGTATTATTGAAGTTTTGACGTCTAGTGGGATCGGACTCCTCTCTCCTTTTGAACTAGTGAAATATAGGCTAGTGAAATTTATTGATTGAAAAAACCGGACATCCAAAAATGTTAGTGTCAGAAACGGGCCATGCTGGGACGCATGCAGTAGCCAGCCAATCATAGCTCTTGTTGAGGACAAGACAAGAGCTGTGATTGGCTGGCTTGGCGTCCAGCATACGCCAGGCCTAATAAAGTCCTTCACAAGATTCAAGATTTTTTCCATATTACACTCATAATCAAATCTTGTAGTGGAGCTAATTCCCAAACAGATGTATGATTGATTAGATTCAAATTTGCCATTTTCACTTACAGAGCATGAGCTACTAATCAAATTCCATTATCCTTGATGCAGAGGGTCTAAATAGGATTGTTGATTGGATGCATCTGATAATTAGTCGTAAATATTGATGAATATCCCAGTTTCTAGTCATTCGCTTGGGCGTAGTTCCGCTGAATTTTGATTGCAATTAACACCTTCAGTGATCTAAACCAGGAGGTAGGCGAGCACTGGTTATCTTATAAGCTCACGTCTCACCAGGCTACTCCAAAAGCTTCTTGCGGGATAGTTGATTAGTATAGTCTGGTGGAGCAAACAAGACATTCTGGTAAGATTGGAAAATGACTCCAGCTATGTCAATATTGGTTCAAAAGTTTTAAATTTGATCTTATATTGTAGAAAATATTCTTATTTACAGTTTGAAACCAAATCAATATTTTTTGAACCAATATTGGCCTAGCTGGAGTCATTTTCTCATCTTCCCAGAATGTCTTCTTCGCTTGGACAGACCTACTAAGTACACTATAAGCTCGTTCAATATTGGTTGAAAAATTATTGATGGAACATAATTGAGGCCCAAGATTTGCCCAAGATTTCTGTCCTTCTTACACGATTACGGCTGAATGCGTTGATATAATCGCATGATACTTGGCAGGAATATTCCTACTTTAGATACGCGTCTATGAAAATGCTAGGTCTTTTTGAAATTTTCAATATTTAATGACGAAAAAAGTATTGATTTCTCTCTGATATAGATATACTGGATACACTCATAATCTGATACTCTAATCATGTGGATATCACTGAAACATGTACCTCAATGTGATTTGACATAATACTGTATTACTACTCACTCTTTATTAATACTGTGTCACTCTGTATCACATATAAATAATCTGTTATGGTTATAAAACAACCCTTCGCGTTGGTTTTCATCGGTAAGAAACTTCTGCGACCTGCAACTCATAAAAAGCTTTGTCAATGAGATATTTTTTAAAATCACTCTTAGATATTTGGGAAAATTCTATATTTTTCAGTAAATTGTTAAGTAGCTTGTTATAGCATAACAATAGAATGTTATAGAATTACTTCAGATGATTGACTTTTGATTAAATTCAGCTGAGATGTTTCAAATGAATGTTGATGTGTAAGAAATTATCATACAACAATTTTTCCAATCACTAAATCTAAGATCAATATCAAAGAAAGGTAAAAAATAACTGTGATAAATTGAAATCAAATTGTTGAAGTCTAAAGCTGTTGAAGCAAGTGAACTTAACCTATTATTTTGCACACTTAATCCAAATCGGAAAAGGAATATTGAGGGTTTAAACCTGTTTTTCCTCACCTAAATTATGACCATTCACTCACCACCCATCGGCAGTGCGGTCTCAGCTGAGAAGATTGAAACACCCGTTCAATAGAGTGTAGTAAATTATGATGTTTGAAATGAAACATCCCAAGTTAGAGTTAGTTAACATTGTTTATCCTGTCAGTTGAACGAAGACTGGGTTCATTATTAGTTTGAAGAGAGCAAGCTGCTGCAGTAACCTAGTATATACAGACCAAGTATATACAGTTATATCGTTAGGTATAACTGACCAAGTATATACAGTTATATCGTTAGGTATAACTGGGTGGAGCATTTCATCAGTATATCTATGTGGGTGTAATACTCGTGGAAGGGCTAGTACATACACATTATCAAGTTCTACTGTATAAGGTCTACTGATATCTTCATTAAATTCAACTTGTATCCATATTCTTCTCATTATTATTAATATTCTTCATCTTATTCATCTTATTCTTCTTCTTCTTCTTCTTCCTCTTTCTCTTCTTCTTCTTCTTCTTCTTCTTCTTCTTATTATTATTATTATTATTATTATTATTATTATTATTATTATTATTATTATTATTATTATTCTTATTCTTCTTATTCTCCTCTTCTTTCTCCTCCTCCTCCTCCTCCACCTCCTCCTCCTTACTCCTCCTCATCAGACTCCTACTCTTCATTAGATTTCCTCTCCCCATCATTAAAATCCACCTTTATTCCATCAAGTTTTGTGTTCTCCCGCACTTCATAGGTCCGATAACCTATAGACTAGAGGTTTCGTGCTCTATTCTGGATTGGGGAACAGGAACAGATTTTGACCACAGCATAATAAACACATAGATAAGGCCACCCCGTCTTTCGGTGAAAACATCGTCGGTGCCGCAACTGCCCACTAAGTGCCACTGGCGGCTCGTGCCCACGAAACAGGTAAAGTGCTGTACAGTAAGAGATACGGGCACTTCACTAGTAAACAGGTGTAGCTGTACAGTTAAAGATACGGGCACTTCACCAGTTTCGTGGGTACGAGCCGCCAGTGCTAAGTATTCATCTCATAATCATCTCTCTCCTTCTTCTTATTCTCCCTTTTTCTCTCGTTCTCCCACTCACTTACTATCTCTCTCACTCCCTCGCTCTCTCTTTCTCTCTTTCTGCCCACATTACATTACCGTTTCATCATTCTCCATATTCTGTTACCCATTCAGTTTTCGATAGTATGCCGCAAGCTGTGCTGTCTTTATTGGACTATTACCATTAAACCAGCGCAGATTGTGTCCATTAATCTAACTCGGTTCTCGTTTATAAGCAGCACATGTTGGAGTGAATCTCTTCATACAGAGTGATCGATTGCATAAAGTTACTGCACTTTGGAAGCTTTCTTACGTGCAAAAAGAAAAGTTTAATTTAAGAGGAAAGCTCAGTACGGGACTTGCGACTATAAGAAGGTTTCCGAAAATAATACCTTAATACGTAACCTAAATAATGATAAAATAATATTTTCCTTCAAACGTACTTCAATTATTGTTCAAAGTAGTTGAGAATTCGAAAACTCCAACAAGGAATTTCAGTTATAATTGAAATAATAGGCAAAATATGCTTAAAAACGTTGATTTTAAACTTTAAGGTTTTAAGGCAAAACTTAAATGGCATACCTGTTATTTGACCGGTTTTTCAAACTTGAATCAATTGAAATAGTAGAGAATTCAATTTTGAAGGGAATACCTTTAGTCATTTATTGTTTAAAAATCCCCCACGCCGTTTTCCCAGAGTCTTAAATTGTTGTTATGGTAACATGTTTTCTCTTTTTGTAAACTCCAATAAAGTTTTGTTTGTTTTGAAAGTAGGGTAGCACAAATACAGAACTTCAGCTCAAATTCATACTCTTTCACTATGTGTTCAATTCACTGCATTTATTCATTAAGGCCCCTTTTCATTAATACATAAATCGCATGGGCATATGTTCCCATGAAATACATGGAGTTAAATAGAGCAACGCACAGCACTGTTCAATTGATTTTTGATTCGCTTTGCTCCAAACAAAATACAGTACGTGTTTCTATTGCATATTGTGCACGAAAATTGTAGTAATGGAAACCTACCTCCCATACACTGGCGGCTCTTGCCCACGAGACAGGTGAAGTGCTGTATAGTGAAAGATACGGGCACTTCACCTGTTTCGTGGGTATGAGCCGCCAATGGTTGGAGTTCATCTAACCACGAAATTTTCAAATCTATTACTGTGATGTATATGTATACACGAGTGTGTTATTTTGAATGTTGTGTTATTCAGTATTTCGTACCAAAGCATTCCAACTGATTTTCATGATGTTTGTTTGCATTGGAGGTGTTGTATATAGATAGTTCATGCCGAGCCCTGACCTCAAAATACACTGTTTCACATGATTCACGTTTGTGTTTCGACCAATCTCCGCCAGATAGTGCGCCATTAGGTGTGGTTATGATAGCAGCAGAATATTATTTATGGTTGGTATAGTCTGTCCAAGGAAACAAGAGCCTCTGGCAAGATTGGAAAATGTCTCCAGCTTGGTCAATATCTGTTCAAGAATTATAAATGTTGTCCTAATGATACATCAAATAGTTTCCTACAATTTGAGATCAAATTGATAATTTTTGAAACAATATTGACCGAGCTTTAATCATTCTTTCCAGAGGCTCTTCTTTGCTTGGACAGATTATATGGCCGTCATCAAGTAGTTGCCAACAAAACTGGCGATTGGCTGATGTGTTATATTCATGTTAGCTCTCTTAAGATAGTCTGAAGGCGGTCTACGAGAGCGAAAATTTCTACTTTCGAAAATTTCGAAAATTCGAAAATTGCACTCGATTTGATGCGCTCGCCAACAGTCCTGACAGAGCTGAGCTCAACCGCCACTCTTATTGGCATCTATGTATAGTCTCTCTAAGCAAAGAAGACCCTCTGGCAAGATGGGAGAATGACTCAAGCTCGGTTAATATTGTTTCAAAAATTATCAATTTGATCACATTCATAATTCTTGAACAAATATTGACGAAGCTGGAGTCATTTCCCCATCTTGCCAGAGGCTCTTCTTTGCTTGGACTGACTACAGTCAGACTGCAGCAATTAACATGACATTTAGCAATAATTTAGCACACATGGATGTTTGCCAATAGAGAGGATGCTCACTGAACAAAACAAACACTAAATCGAGGAAACACTACCACACAAGAGTATAATTTAGTGTAAGGGATGTACATAGATGGTAAATAATAGAGTTATGTATATCTGTTAGGGAGCTGGAACCAATATTTCACAACGCAAAATGGAATTTGAGTTTGCTTTGCTCCAAAATTGAATTTACAGATGTGGTCTGGTCAGGCTCTCGGAAATAAATAAACACGATGTTAAAGTCCCGATAAAATTGGTTTTTGAATGCTGCAATTGTAATCTATGATCAGTGTTGACCGACAGTGTAAATAATTCAGGATCAATACTGAGAATTGATCCAAGCGTTTTACAATGAAATTCGTGGAACATTTACATGAGTGTGGCTCCGGGAAGCCATTAAACTTCACGGAGCCCATTAATCTCATTTTGAAGAGGACAAGGATTGAATTGATCTGGGAGGAAATAAAAAAAATCAATTTTTAGTCAATAAAAATATTTGAAATAAGTTAATAAAGATGAGAGTAGAGTGAGAACTAAATTTTCTTCTTCAATCTTTGGATAAGAAGACGTGAGCAACTGGAGTAAACATTTTCTCATATGTATTCAGGTATTTATTTATTTACTTACAAAACTGGAGACAACAGGTTTCCCTTTTTATGTCTCCTTGATACATTTTATACTTCATAAATATTACAGATAACAAAGTTTAAACTACATTTCCAAATAAAAGAACTTTCTACTTACTGCAAAAAATAATAACAATTATAGAATTTAAACAAATATTATAATATAATCTGAGTGAACAAAGGAAAACAAAATTATAGTCGTCCACAGATCATTGCAATGCCCAAGGACAACCAATTCTTCTGACACCACTCCCTGTTTCTCCCTCCGGTGATGCCGCTTCGTACTTAGGGGTAGCTAGTAAGAGAGTGTGTGTGAGTTCTCAGGAGTGATGTCTTGTTTGGGTGAGGGTGGACAACAGTGGCAACAGGGCTCAGAAATCTTGCGACCTTGGTCATTCCAATGATCTGTGGTCGACTATAGTTTCATCTAACCTTAAACCTAAATCCAACCCTAGACTCTAACTATATCGATTTAGAAAAAATTGTATTTATTAATAATTCACATGAAACTACAACTAAGTTGTTTCTATGTTGAAAGAGATCATGTTAAAACTAAATTACATAATTAAATTAAATACTAAAATACTAACTAAATTACTTCTCATTTGTATTGAATTAATAAATGAAAACTGCTATATGCGAATATACTGCTATCAAGCACAGTACACAATTAGTATTCAATTTGAGGAAAACGAGGGGATGACTAGAGAAAAAAATGGAGGAGGAGAAACTTTGAAGAATACAAAAATAGAAACGAGCTTTTGGTACGCTCCAAAAGTCAGTGATGTATGCATTAAGAAAAAAATTTTTTTTTTTTAGAAATTTTTGAACCGGAAAAAGGACAAATCAATGAGAAAAGATATCAATGGAATTGAACGGTGAAGATACCACGCCTTTCAATAGGAGTTGGAAATAGATTAAAAAAATAAAACGCAACTGAAAGATGTGGGAGAAAAAGGAGGAATGAGTACGAACCGTAGAAATATCTTTTTAAGCGGATGAAAGTTGCCTTTCTTGAGTTTTCAAAGCACTTCAATATCGATAAGACATCTAACGCTAAAAGTCTGCTCCTTGTGCGCTTCCACAAGTATTCTCTGTTGGTAGGATACATCACGCGAAAGAGAAAGACTAAACCGACTAACTTTTTGATTTCAGCTGTACTAGGAAAATATTTATAATAACCACTGGTGGTTCGTACCCACGAAACATGTGAAATGCCCGTATCTTTTACAGTAGAGCACTTCACCTGTTTCGTGGGCACGAGCTGCCAATGATAATAAGTTATAAAACTGCTAGCGTTTTGGACTTTTTGAGAGGTATTGGAAAAGTATTTTACTACTAAGGCTCTCAAGGCTCTTGAAGTCTACTGTGAGAATTCATATATATTTCTTTAGATAAATCTTCTGACTCAGCTCTTTGATTCAGTTCATATTTCATCTCTTCAAACAGGAAAATAGTAATTTTAGCATGTTTTTCGAAACATTTTTCTTTCTATTGCTTCCACACCACACCTTACCGCATTTCTTTGTATACAATCTTAAAGCTAGACTTTTTTCAAGTTTCATAAAAATTAGATTCATTTCTTCTTGTCTTGAAATAAAAACTAGCTCATTCATCGTGAATTTTTCTATACCCTACTATCAATAGTATCTGACAGATTTCCTGGTTCTAGAAAATTTGTAGTTTAGTTAAACGCATATTTTTGTGTGTTTGCTGCACGAGTAACGAACACCACCCTAATTACAATATTCACTCAATACATCGAGCAAGTAACGCTATTAAAACTTTAAACCAACTCTGACATAAATAGATTCAAGTAGCTACAGAACACAACCCTATTTAAACTCGGAACACCAATTACTGTTTTAAAGTTACTTTGCCCGCTGACTATACAGAGTGTTTCCAAAATAGACAGACAAATCGAAAACAATTATAGACTGTCCAAGCAAAGAAGACCTCTAGAACAATGACAAAATGACTACAGCTCGATTCAAAAATATTATTGATTTGGTCTCAAATCGTAGATCAGAATGTTTCCTACACTTGAGGCCAGATCAATAAATTTTGAACCAATATTAACCGACTTGGAGTCATTTCGTCATCTTTCCAGAGGGTCTTCTTTACTTGGACGGACTAAAGTAGTGCGTTATTCCGGTATGTCATCCATAGAATTTTAGCAAACCTCACCAAGTAAATTTCATGGAACAGACTTCGGAGGGTGGAGAAGTAATGGAAGAATAGATTGAAAAGTTTCCAATTTCGAATGACTTCCAGCAGTTCAGAATGTGAGGTTATGTTCAACGATGATGAGGAAAACTGAAGAAATAGAGATATTTTTATATGACTGTTATTATGCTCAGCAATGTTATAGTCTGTCCAAGCAAAGAAGACCCTCTGGCATTATGGTAGAATGACTCAAGCTCGGTTAATATTCGTTCAAAAATTATCAATTTGATCTCAAATTGTAGGAAACTATTTGATCTACTATTAAGACCATAATTATAATTCTGTAACCAATTTTGACCCAACTGGAGTCATCATCCCATCTTGCCAGAGGGTCTTCTTTGCTTGCACAGACTATAGTAGCCCATGTTATGTCAGTCTGTAAGCTCTCTCTCCAGGAACAAAACGGTTTGCTGAGGTTGCTCTCAAACTTGAATCAATATGATTCTGCAGACCGCTCGCTGAATGCTCTGATAGAATGTAGCATTAATAACATTTACCTAACCGACAGTTTTTTTGGCACAAGCTAAACAAACCACTTAGCCACGGTTTGAATCACACTTAATTAGTTTGAGGTTGAACCTGAGTCTCTCAAAGTGCCCTAAATAGCCTCTCCTTTCAGCTCCTTTGCTATCCATGCAAAATTACAAGGCTTTGTGTTATCTTGGTTTGGTTATAGTCTGTCCAAGCAGAAAGGACACTCCGGCTAAATGGTAAAACGACTCTACCTCGGTCAATATTGGTTCAAAAATTATAAATTTGATCTCAAATTGTAGATTAGAATGTTTTCTACAATCTGAGACAAAATTTATGATTTTTTAATCAATATTCACTTAGCTGCAGTCGTTTTCCCATCTTGCCGGAATGTCTTCTTTGCTTGGACAGACTGTAGTAACCTACTGTGATGCACTTACAGTACAAAGTAATGTTTCACCTGCCAGGTTTGCCCCTACAATGACGCAGTTTGTATAGTGGTCACTTTTTACGTTTACATTATACAGGGCGTTTCAGGAGGAATGTGCAATACTCCTCAGGCTGATTCCTTACACCAAGTGGACAAAAAAGTTCCATGGGACCAACCCCCAAAAACGCTTTGTTACTGAGATAACAATGGCGGAAAATTGAGATTTTTCAAAATTTATTAATTTTTCTAATTTTTTGAGGCTTTAGTAAGGTTCTAAAATAATCAATTCCTATGTAAAATTAGCTGAGAAATCCAATGAAACCAGTTCCAAGTTTGTAACTTTAACCGTCATTGAGATAATTGGAAAAATATGCTGGAAAACGCCATTTTTCAACAATAAGGGTTATAACTGGATAAGGGATCATAAAATTGTATTTTTTGTTAATGCAAGTTGAAGAGAGTCGGATTCTCAAGAAAAAGTTAAATGGCGGCGATTGTGTAAATCTTACCCAAATCTCAGAAATGGCGATCAAAAATCGCAAAATTGACAAAACATAGCACAAGTGAGGAATTTGTGTTTAGGAGCGATTTTGCGATTTTTGATCGCTATTTCTAAGATTTGGGTGAGATTTACACAATTGCCGCCATTCAACTTTTTCTTTAGAATCCGACTCTCTTCAACTTCCATTAATAAAAAATACAATTTTATGATCCCTTATCCAGTTATAACCCTCCTTATTGTTGAAAAATGGCGTTTTCTAGCATATTTTTCCAATTATCTCAATAACCGTTAAAGTTGCAAACTTGGAACTGGTTTCATTGAATTTCTCAGCTAATTTTACATAGAAATTGGTTATTTTAGAACCTCACTAAAGCCTCTGAAAAATTAGAAAAATTAATATATTTTGAAAAATCTCAATTTTCCGCCATTGTTATCTCAGTAACAAAGCGTTTTTGGAGGTTGGTCCCATGGAACTTTTTTGTCTACTTGGTGTAAGAAATCAGCCTGAGAAGTATTGCGCATTCCTCCTGAAACACCCAGTATAGTCTGTTTAAGCAGAGAAGACATCTTATCATGATGGAAAAATAACTCCAGCTCGGTCAATATTGGTTCAAAAATTATAATTTTGGTCTCAAATTATAGATAAAAATGTTTCCTACTATTTGAGACCAATAATTTTATAATTAATCTACCATTATTGACTGAGCTGGAGTCATTTTTCCGTCTTGCCAGAATGCATTTTTTGCATACTATATATTTGTACAATTATTACTATAATCTGTTTTAAATTGCATTCTTGTCTTGCTTCATGTTTTGCAAATAAGAAGATTGCATCTTTCAACTAATTGTAAAAAAATAGGGGACACCCGGGTTTGAACCGGGGACCTCTCGATCTGCAGTCGAATGCTCTACCACTGAGCTATATCCCCTTCCTGAATGACCTAGTTGTTACTGTTATCATCAACGATTAAATATCGTTCGATTGTCATTCATACACGTTTCAAATAGACTTTCTTTAGAAATTTAGTTTTTTATTAGTACTGTAATCAATTCACTATAACAGCGCACACCGATTCTGATTCTGAAACAAATGTTTTTTTGAGGTGGCAAGGTTTAGTGGTGGTGGGG
Source organism: Sogatella furcifera (assembly GCA_017141385.1). Classification (NCBI taxonomy): domain Eukaryota; kingdom Metazoa; phylum Arthropoda; class Insecta; order Hemiptera; family Delphacidae; genus Sogatella; species Sogatella furcifera. The sequence goes on along the minus strand of CM029553.1, from coordinate 8,556,325 downwards.
GGGTGTTAGGTCACAACTGAATACTCACCTGATAAAAACTTCAGAATCAGAATCGGCTTGCGTTACAACAAACAGTAGGGGAAGTTGATCTGTACGGTCATTAATCTTGGAATTTCCACAAGATGAGTTCTCTCTGACATGAACGTTATAGATGTTGGAATGAGAGAATGAATTTTTTCCCCCTCTCACTTCTCTCTCTCTATCTCTCTTAGGCTGAGGCCGTACTGCCGGTGGGTAGAGGGTAGAGGGTGGAGGTTAGATGGTAAATCTATAGAACATATACACCATCCTTAGTAATATATCGTATAATAGAGCATGGAGGGTGGAGGGTAGATGGTTGAAGCTACCCACAACTCTCTATCCTCCCCCCTCTACCCTCCACCATCCATGCTATCCACCCACCAGGCAATTTACCCATCACCCTCTACCCTCTACCCTCCGGCAGTGCGGCCTCAGCCTTATTCTCAAACTAATTCCTTCACAATTACACTGCACAGCATAAATTATTATTCTCCTCTATATTATTTTCTTTATTTTCTTCTTCCTCTTCATTCTACTCCTCCTCCTAGTCCAAATTTCAAACATTTTTCTTCTTCTTTTTCTTCTTCTCCTCCTCCTCCTCCTCCTTCTTCTTCTTCTTCTTCTTCTCCTCCTCCTCCTCCTTCTCATCTTCCTCCTCTTTCTCCTTCTTCTTCTTCTTCTTCTTCTTCTTCTTCTTCTTCTTCTTCTTCTTCTTCTTCTTCTTCTTCTTCTTCTTTTTCTTCCGCTTCCTCTTCCTCTTCCTCTTCTTTCTCCTTCTCATCTCCCTGAGGTTCATAAACTAAGAACACTGAGGTGCGATTGGATTTTAAACATTCAAAGGGTAGATTAGATTGAACACCATAAAATTTTCTGAAAATGTATCACGTTTCACGGTACCACATTTGCATCTTCCCTGCGCCTTCTTATTTTTGTTCCTCTCTAACTTTTCCCTCCTCGTTATCAGCTTCTTCCCTATTCACGCTTCCGTCTTTCCTTTTTTATTCGAATACTATTCACCATTTGTCCATAGATTCTTATGAGCATTCAAGTCTCATTGTATATTTAAATACTCTTTTAAATTTATATAATTATATTTAAATACTAATTTTTACATAGAGAATGATAATTTTGAAACTCTCAGAAATTATGAAATTGATGAAATATTTATACTTTGTCATTATCTCGGTAACAGGGAATTTCTTGGGTGGTCCAATATAACTTTCCTCACTATTTAGTGTGAGTAATAAACCTGAGAAATTTGGCACATTCCTCCTCAATTACTTTTTATTTTGTAGTGAATCATATACATGATCTTTTATTTGAATTTTTGTGAAATAGTTTCAAAATGTTAACGGAATACTGATTAAAATTCAAACATCTTCATATTTCTTGTAAATTAGTTGGAATGCTCAAATGCAGTAGTTATTTTGAGATCTCTGCAGGTTAGGATTTAGCGATCCAAATCTCAATATTTCAAATTGAATATTTAAGTGTATTTATATTACAATATAAAGTATTATGTATTACTCCATTTTTTACATGTATTACAACTTTTTTTTATAATTCATTCCTTTTTAGTGCATTTCATTTGAAAAAATACACTATTGGTCTTGACCGGATAATCGCAAATATATGATGCGATATATTTTTTACACGTTTCCGAGCCCCCAGAACACGAATCTGATGTCCGTTCAAATTCATAAATATAATATACTAGCCGGCAGGCTCGCTTAGCTCGCCTTCTCCGCCTAGCCAGGGGGCTCCACACCCTGGACCCCTGACAGTATAGGCAGTGTGAGTCAAACAGGCTCGCTTCGCTCGCCTGCAAAACCTCTGTCAGTGTCAGCTAAAACAAACAGGCTCGCTTCGCTCGCCTGCAGATTCCGTTCAGAAGGGATTCGAAATTTATTGAGCACAGCATTTCTACACCTAATCTGGACCTGTTTACCTGATTTCAAAATTTTCTGCCAATTTGTTCTACAAAAATCTAAGAAAAACTCCAAAAAATAGTAAAACGCTAATATTAAGCGTAACCTTAGGAAGTATATCGGACATAGTTTGAAACTTGATTCAATATCTTCCAAATTAGTTCATCTATAATCTCGCTTAACCATTGAATTTACAGTTAGGGGGTGGCGTAGCTGAGTGGGTAAAGCGCTGGCGTTGCAACCCAAAGGTCCCGGGTTCAAACCCAGGTCAGACCAGGATTTTTTCTCAGGCCACTCTCCCGTGTTTCGGATGGACACGTTAAGCCGTCGGTCCCGGCTCCCTAAAAACAGTCGTTAAGTCATGTCAGAGGCCCTGAAATTCATCAGGAGCGACCTGAAAACTCTGACACCAGACCTGAGCCAGCCAGGTCACACGAATATTATTATTATTACAGTTAGGATTGGTCGTATCAAGGCGGAAGATATGCAACCCGCAACACATCAACAATTTTGAAAACCTCATTACTGGCGTAATCTTGGACGGATTGCATAAATATTTCAACACAACATATCTAGACCCAGGGTGACTAGTGACCTGGAAAACCTGGAAAAGTCAGGGAATTTAAAAAGTCTGGAAAAGTCAGGGAAAAATCAGGGAATTTAATTAAAAGTCAGGAAAAAAGTTGGCACGTTTAATTTTCTATGAAATTCCTGAAATCTATTTTAAATTGAAAGATTCCAAAGTAGTGCAATTTTCTGAAGTGGAGAAATATTGTTTCTCATTGATCGTGGGTCAGTATTTTTCTCAAGAAAAAAAAAACTGGTTGCAATGGGCTGGAAGATATACCAGCTCTTGTATTCTAGAAAGCACCCATTGTTACAGTCAAAAATCATTGTGCAGCTCTAGGCAATGGGACATGTTCATTGTAACGTGTCTGGGACGGACACAAGGTCATTGAACTTGATGCTCCAAAAATATAGCACCTCCCTCCACTACCCCTATACTTTAGTCACCAATGATGGTTCAGTGTTGCCGGTTGTGGTGATTTTTCCCCTAAGTGGGGATTTTTGCTGTTGCTGAAAGCTCAGGGGTGTAATGTAGGCGACTCTTATTCTTGAGGGAAAAAGTAGTTTATATTATTATTTTATCACTTTTATATTATTTAACTAACCTCTTTTTTACTTTCCTTGACCTACCTACTACCATAGGTAAGGAAAGTATTGCTTTCCAAAAAAATTAAGGTACCCCAATTTTAGGTTTTCTATCCGTTTCAAGGTCCCCTGAGTACAAAAAAGTGGTTTTTGGGTATTGGTCTGTGTGTGTGTGTGTGTGTGTGTGTGTGTGTGTGTGTGTGTGTGTGTGTGTGTGTGTCTGTATACACTATATCTCGATCCCTAATTGACCGATTGACTTGAAATTTGGAACTTAAGGTTCTTATACCATGAGGACCCGACTCTAAGAAATTAAAAAAAAATCATCGAAAAATGCCGAATAATATGCCAAAAATGGGTGTTTTTCAAGATTTTCTCGAAAACGGCTCTAACGATTTTTTTTTAAACTCATACCCGAAATAGTCCTATATAAGCCCTATCGACTGCCATGAGTCTCATTTCTGGCAAAATAGCAGAAGATCCGCAGCATTGTTGAGAAAATGAATTTTGCAATATTCCTATCTCAATGCAAATTTGTTTTCAAATTGACACCCTATATATAGTAATTTATGGGCTCTATCAACTGCTATGAGTCCCCTTTGTGTCAGATTAGCAGGGGCGCCACCTCATACTTGAAAAGTTAAGGTAGTCTGTAGATAGGCAACCCGCACTACATGAATTTGTATATTGGCAACCCGCACTACATGGCTCGGTAAGTGGAGTTGGAGCAACGCGGGCAGCGCGCATGCCGTTCGTGTACGAAAAGTGTATCAATGTCACTCTGTCAAACTCGCTTCCGCAATCCGCATCAGGGTTTAAAGGAGACAAAAATCACATTTGAAAAAAGTATTGGTGTTCCATAATAAATTATTTGTAAAATACCAGAGTTATGGTTTTGAATATGGATTGAACTATTACAGACAAAAAAACTACTTCCATTCAAAATCCAAGTCAATTCGGCTAACATCTAGCCGAAGCGCCAAAAGGCGTGAGGCATCATGGGTTTGTGAAAATTCTAAATCCCACACACGATGAGCCGAAGCGCCGTTAGGCGCGAGGCGTCATTGGCGTTTGCAAATTTTACAATATCGGAAGATGAGGAAGTAATAGCCAAAAGCTATTAGCTTTTAGCCGCGTATCGACAGTGCGAGACATGTGCCGCGAATGCCTCGCGGTGCGTGATACTGGTGCGACTGGAACGCAGTCGATCAGCTGTGGCCAATCACATATCTTATTTTATCCTTTCAATTCAATAGCAAGAGATTGATTGGCCACAGCTGATCGACTGCGTTCCAGTCGCCCCAGTATCAACGCACCGCGAGGCATTCGCGGCACATGCCTTGCACTGTCAATACGGGCCTTAATGAAATTTGCAGTTGCTGATGACTAAGTATATAGAAAGCCTAGGTTATTTTACGCAAATGTAAATGGCAAGGAAAGTTGTGTGAGTGTGCCACACCAGATTTTTCAAATAAGAGGTTAATTTTCGAGGAAAACAAGAATTTGAGTATTTTTAGTTTTTGTTTGCTTAGATCTTCTGCCGTATTTATTTGAATCGTGTAACTCAAAATCCCTCTGGGGATAATTTTATCCTCTACAATTTGAGACCAAGTAGACCTCTATTTCTTGTTTAGTTTTCGAACTAGAGCAGTAAAAAGATATCCTTGTATCTCAAAAACCCCTATTTTGGGAGAAAATGTTCTCCAAAAATTTATACGAGCTTGTATTGAAAGTTTATCTGGTACGATAATAATGTCTTTCAGATCAATTTCTAGCTTATAAGCCACTTACCAACCTGAAATTGGTCATGTCCAAAAGTAAGGATCCTTTAAGGATCTCAATGTAAAGATACCTCCAACTATTTTAAAAGTCATTGGATCTCAACAATCTATAGCTCATTATTTTCAGCTCATCAAAGCGGTGTAAATTCCTATAAATAACTTTCATGGCATCTTGCATTTAAAATAGTTTTCATCAACTTGAATAATTGCTGAAAATCCATACATTCTTTTTTTAATGGCTTGTCAGGCAATCAATGGACTCCAAATCAAGTTTGGTCATGTTAAAAAGGTTCATAAGAATTTAAAACATGTAGAACAAATCATTGCCTACAATTTGAGCCCAAAAACGTGTTTTTATCGACTTCCAAGATATTAGCCTACTATTTTATAAGTAAAGTCTAAATCAAATATATTTCAGTCCTTTTACAAATTTGTAGGCTGAGCATTAAGGTGTTGATTTTTCTGAAATAAAATCAATTTGTTGGTCAGGGAAAATTGGTTTAAAATCAGGGAAAAGTCAGGGAATTCCAAAACATGATTTCACTAGTCACCCTGAGACCTTATCTGAACCTGCTCACCAAATATCAACATTTTCTACCGATTGGTTCTCGAAAAAATGAAGAAAACGCCGAAAAACTCTATAAAAATTAAAATATTTGGCGTATCCTTGAAAAGTTTTTAAAATCCGTTCTTAGCGCGCGTCTAAACGTCCAACTGAACATGCCTGCCAAATTTGAACGCATTCGGTTCTGTGGATTTTTAGTTCTGGTGATGAATGAATGAATGAATCAGTCAGTGCCATTTCGCTTTTATATATAAATATATGTACAGATTCTTGTTAACACGATAACTCCCGAAGGGCTTGTCGGAGAGCGACCAAATTTTGCATTAAAATCATTAGTGTTAATATCTCGGTCAAGTTCGTAGCCAAGTAGCCAAATTGGTCCAAGGGTAGGGGGTGAAATTAGGGGATGAAAATTTTAAAAAATCACTACAAATTGACCAATAACTTGATCGTTTTGAAAATTGGTGTGTATAATACCCTTATCATGCCCTACAATTTGAGCCATCAACGAAAAAAATCCAATCAAAAATGGCGGAGAAAATGGCGAATAATTTGCCAAAAATTGTGTTTTCCATCCGTTTTTCGAAAACGGTAATAATTCATACCCTGAATAGATTATTATAAGTCGTATGATTTGAGCCATCATAGAATTTTGTATTTGAAATGCACTCTTTCCGACCGCCAGCTGCCGGAGCGAATTTTTTTTATTCTCATGACATACAGTACAGTGAACAATACAGTGAGCTGATATCATGCTTTCAAGAATCTTCAAAAACATTCGGTCTATATGGAGGGGATATAGCTCAGTGGTAGAGCATTCGACTGCAGATCGAGAGGTCCCCGGTTCAAACCCGGGTGTCCCCTGAATTTTTTGGTAGTTTTGAGATACTTTATTTACATTTATACCTATTCAAAATCCACATGATGTGAATAACATTCTCAGTTGTTTTATGAATGCTTAAAAAATAATAATTTTCCCTTACATATAATTTTTTCCATTCAATTCCTTTTATTCAACCAATACGTATGTCATATTTTTCTTATCAATGAATAGTTCGTCAATGATCATTCGTTCAGATCATGCATTAAAAAATATATACCAATACAACATTATCTACATCTCATCTGAATAATAATTATTTTCCGAGTTGAAATTGAGAACATTTTTGATGTTAGTAGATTCATTATTGTTATTATTCTTTTTGCGAAAGTTTCAAATATGAGCGAATATTGCAAATTTTTCTGTTGAAACTTGAAACGCAAATACAACCTGATTTGGAAATTTGGCAAAAGTATGGAGTCTGGAGGGAAAATTCACAATTTTGAGTAAATGTTACTGAGCAATGCACGCAATTGTCACAGTGTGTGAATTCTACAATTCACAGTATCTGTAGATTAACTGTATGACTAGAATAGATTCCATAAATACATTTTAATCTATGTCTATCTTCAGCCTATATCCCAATCTTAATTTATCTATTTACCTGTCATGTTTCTAAACCAAATTTCTTTCTGAATGAGGAGAAACTATTTCAATAAAATGTGAGGTTCTTCTGCGAAATCTCTTGTAATTTGTACTTTACTCAAATTTTGACAATTTCTCTATTTTAAATAATTGAACTGTCGTGATCGGGGATCGTATCCTAATTTATTATTTCTTTTTTTCCAGGTAAGAGGAGTTCAACCTATTGAGCGATGAATTAGTATCAACAATTCGGTAAATAGCTCAGAACTTAATATTTTTTATTTCTCATTGAATATAAATTTTTGTCTGTTTTATTTAGGAACTCAATAGTTCATCCCGATTATAGAATCCGTATACCATACAAATCCAATACCAATACGTATTTAAACAATACGGAAGTATTTATTCAACCAATACCAATCCGTATCCAATACAATCGAGATATTTGTGCTATCTTCTTTCTTCAACCTTGTGATTTCATTGCTGAGAGACTTACTAAAATGTTTAAGCGTAGTGAAGAAATGCTCTGATAGTCGAATACTTCTTCGTAATTTGTGATTATTGCAATTACTTCTTCGTAATTTGTGATTATTGCATGAACTACAGTTTTTGTTTTGAAATTGTTGATAACATTGAACCTCTATTAGATTTCCATCTTTTGCTGCCTATATTTGGAAATGTTTTGCTTAGTGGAAAATATTATGAAAATTTTACGATGCAAATCTAGGTTGAAGACAATGAATAATTTTCTCACAAGCTCGTGCAGTGTTGTCAAGGTTTTTCGGCGGAATCGTCTTACAAAATTTTATTGAATTACGTTCGCAATTGTTACATTTTTACAATTCTGCGTATTTTCGACTAATAACTGTTGATAGTTCAAAACTGAATTTAAGGTGAATTATACTGGAAAAATCTATATTTAATTGTATTCTTTCGATTAGGAGTTTTCCATTTAGTAAATCACCACAGTTCTTGAAGATGTACATAAACCACTTCTTTCTCATATTTGAATTCATTTATTCATTGAAAATTATTTACTTCACCTAAAATTAGAATCACATTGGTTGTTGAAAACACGGACTCACATCCAAATCCGATTTTTTCCGAATTTGATGAAAATATATAGCAAACAATGAATTATGGATTCAGAATTTTACTTGTAGCCTCGGCAAATTAGACTTCTAGCACCTAAAAAATGATGGATGGCTGGAAATCTTCTTAAACCACTGTGGACAATCCAAATAAGTTTAATATGAGTTTGCGACGCTTTCTGAGTGGCGCGTAATACTGAGTGCCCAAAAAACCACGAAAAATTTGTTCATTTTCTAGTGTTTTGCAACTCACGTTAAAACCAAGCGTCGGACAGAAAAATTTGTAATTACAATGTAAATAAAATTCTTGAGCGATTGATATCAAATACAACCCTCTGTGATAAGCGATACCGAGCTATGAATTTTTTAAAATGCTTTATTTTTTGAAAGAAATTGATATTTGACAATTTTCAATTTTTGATTGCTTATATCTTTTGTACGTTTCACTAGAAATGTAAAATTCCAAATCCCTCTGGGGATGATTTTATTCTGTACAATTCAAGACCAAATAGAACTTTCTATCTTGTATATTTTTTGTGCTAGAGCTCTCAACATATTTCCTTGTGCAACAAAAAATACAATATTTTCAACAATAATGACCAAAATGAATCTCTATATCCTTGTATTGGAGTTTTCTACCAGAATAGTTTTTGTTAGATCATATTTCAATATAATACTCACCATACCGTCCTCAATAAAGGCTATTTCCAGCTAGAAGGACTCTTTAAGGATAATAAATTAATTTATTTACTAGTAGTTCTGTGAACAGTAGACCTCACGAAGTCACCCATGAATGTGGCATTACTCGTGAAGGGAATACTGTTGAGTTTCATCAATTGCATGCAATTAGTAATAACTTGACAGCTGGTTTATCATGAATAATTCTATAGTGTGAGTTCTTTATGTTCAGAAGTATAAATGTATATAGTAATATTCTAGTATGGAGGTAATTCCTTTTATATTATCCTTAAAATGCAATATTTCAAGAAACCTTACATATACATCGACGCGCAATTTCAAGAGGAACATTCCTGTCAAATTTCATCCGAATCTATTGCCGCGTTTTGTCGTAAATGCGGAACAAACATACATAAATGCAAAATCGTCGTCAAGAATCTAGACCTCACTTACGTTTGGTCAATTATAACTCATTAAAGTTATTTGGGATGTCCACAGTGGTAAAGATCATTTCCAGCCATCCATCATTTTTTAGGTGCTAGGCCCTTTTTTTAGTCTAATTTGCCTGGGCTAATTGTCGCTTATTCGGAATTGTCACTTATTAAAGCTGATATTTCGTCAGGTGTATTATGAAATTATAAATTAATTTCTATTCAAAATTAGGTGAATTGGCAACTTTGCATCAACTCCCATTGGACTATTTTCATGCGATCAACTCTAGTATATGGCGTGCAGCACTGGCCGCTCGTACCCACGAAACAGGTGAAGTGCCCGTATCTCTTACTGTACAGCACTTCACCTGTTTCGTGGGCACGAGCCGCCAGTGGCGTGCAGTAGAAAACTTGGAGTATGTGCTTCAAAGCAAAAAAACTTGAGATCCACTGTACTAGAAAAAAAGTTTATTATGTATACGTGTTACAAAACTGCACAGGTTTTACTAAATACCTCCATTCCAAGTCCACTACAGATTTTTGCAAATGTTTTCCCTGAACCAGATGAGGCAATCCCATGATAGTAATTAAACTCATTTGTATGCAAATTGGGGACTTTGCGTCCCTTCATGTGTTGAAGCGAATTTACATTTTACTCTTTTTTACCCTGTTCACTCGCCATATTCTATTTTCATCGTCTCTTCCCCCAACATTCGTTGTTTTTTCTATCGTTTCTTCATTCTTCTAGTTCATTCCTCAAGGGAAAATAGGATGTAGGCCTAGGAGGTATATTTCCTGAATTGAATTTTGCACTGCACTTATTAACGTAGAATCTTGTATGAATTTCTTTATTGATTCACGAATGGATAAGAGAATCTAAAGATAGTAGGGGCAAATCCATAAACAAATTTGTGAGGGATATAAAATCAGGGTCGAGCACAGGAAAACCCCTTCTCCGGGTGGGTGGGGGGGGGTATCTGTTACTTGCAAGGAATAACTATAGTATAGTGCATTTGCCTTCTCTCAACAAACATGATAATAATATACCGTGTAGAGGAATTCATTCACCAATTATTTATTGTAGATTAATGGATTTGAACCAGAGCTCTTTTATTGGTCTCTTGTAGTTGTTGTTGGCCTATATTGTATTGGACGACTGTTGAGTAGTTGAATTGAACGTTTAAGTTCTCTAAGTTTTTTCCTGTCATTTCGAATCTAAACTGATGAAATTGGATAATAAATGCAGAATATTTTATGAGTATACCTTGATTCCAAATAATTATTGATAATTGTGTTGGAAACAAGAGGATTTGGATCTGATTTTATTTGTCTTCATTACATGAGTATATTGTATGTTATATAAAGTGACTTGAAATTAGTATAAATTTTCAATTGAAATTCTGAAGCCAAAAATAAATGAACCAATTTCCATCATAGATAATACAGCTGAAAATTGTTTCATGAATCTAAGAACATTATTATTTCATGAACTTTACTCCTGTAAGTGTCAAACTTTTCCACTCAAAGTCAGGTTATAGACTACGATGATGGCAAATAAAAGTAACTTTCTGCTAATTCTATGCATATATTTAACGGGAAATTATTTAACATGATTAAAATACATGTAGTTGAATAATTGCAAATATGCTCTTCCATCCTTCTCATTCTCCTCTTCTTTCCTTCTACATTCTACCTAAATCCCTTCCCCCTTCCACTCTCTCTCTTTCTCTCTAGGGTTGTGTGGTAGAGAGGACCAAGAGTCCTAACTCCGCCCTTAATAAAGGCAAACAATCAATCAATCAATCTCTCCCTCTCTCTCTTTTCCTCTTTTCAATTATCTCTTTGCCTCAGACATATCCCAATAGATGTGTGGATCGTCTTCTCCATCCAGCACTGGCGGCTCGTGCCCACGAAACAGGTGAAGTGCTGTGCAGTAAAAGATACGGGCACCTCACCTATTTCGTAGGTACGAGCCGACAGTGATTCAAAGTGGATCGCCTCCTTCATCCAGTCTAGTGAACCTAATTCGATCCCGTGTTATAATTGCATTAAAAAGTTCACTCTTACGCGGCATATTGCATTATGCATCAAGCATGAATTGCACTTACGTTATAACTATAACTTGAGTGTCACTTAACCTGGATGTTGCAGCCAGCTTGATAGTGACTTATTGAGTTACCTAGATGGAATATCCCTTTCCGCAGGCATGGGAACAGGGAAGAAATCTAATGGAAAGAGATCTAGCTACCCTTTCCAAAGAAGGAGAGTCTTCTTGTTGTAGAGAGTGTAAATCAAGAATTCGTAACCGGTTTTTTACCCTCAGCAATCCAAGTGTCAAAACCTTCAACTTCCTTTTGCCATTCCCAAACTTGGGACCCGTTCAAACAACATGTACTGTTTGACCAGCGAAAGAAAGTCCCCGGAAAACTGGAGCAATAGTGGGTTAAAATGATTCCAGCTCGGTAAATATTGGTTCAAAAATTATAAATTTGGTCTCCAACTGTAGGAAACTCTGTGATCTACAATTTGCGACCAAATTTATAATTTTTGAACTAATATTCACCATGCTGGAGTCATTTTAGCCCACTATTGCTTCAAGGTTCTTATAGTACCTTATTGTTCTATATATGAACCTTGCTATTTCTCCAGTTCGCCGGGGACTCTCTTTTGTTGGTCAAACTAACTCAATGCATGGAGTTGTTACACAGTCAAGTCTGATCTGAACTTGAAAAAAATTAGTTAACTATTTTAAAAATTGAAAAGTTAAAAGTTTAATGAGCAAAAAGTTAATCATCTTTCATTCACCATGTAAACACCATCATTCACTCACTTACTCACTCAGTATTTGCTTTAAATATTTGCTATCAAGTCGCAATTGTAACAATAAATGATAATAATTGTTCAAAAATGGACGAGTATGACGAATAGACGAGAAAATTCAAATTCGAGGATATCAGTCCAGTCTGGGTTATAAATGGTTGTTACAACTTCAGAACTTCAGATTAAATATGGAAGAATCATTAGATATTACACTACATCAACTGCTGGATAATCATCATAATAATAATTACACAATGGATAAATGCAATGCACCATTCAATGGATCTAACTTGCTATTCAGTACATTGGTCAATATTTGCAGTTGCAGAAGTCCTTTGTCTATTTATATAGCAATATATGGAGATTCTAATTAATTATTATAATATGCATATTAAATCACTTCATAAACTTAAACCCGATAGGTGTCGAACATTATTTTCTCCTTCCTCAAGCTCGAGCTTGCTCTTTTGGGGAAGTAGTTACTTATGTTAATTAATTGGTTCACTTCGCTGTCCTATTTCTACTTTGTATATTATCGTAATGCTTTTTCGAGGAATAAAATAGATGATAATAATACTTATAGGATCCTCATTAAGGAAGATTGCATAAAATATCTGAAAGAAATCCAAATTTCTTCATAAGAATTAGCTTTTCTGTCAGTTTTGAATATCTTAAGCAGAAATTTATACAACATAGGCTATTTATTGATGCTCTAAATCTGAATTATAAGATATCTCAAATATTTCAATTGATATTTATTTTGCTTTTTGTGATATTTTGCGAAAAATTCGAATATTTGCTTTTTCAACACTTGACCGTTTAAAAACTCTCACTATATACTATTCTTGTAGATATTAATATTCTATGTTTCTTGATAAAATATTGGCCACATATCGATTGATTAGAAGCAATACATAGAGTTTTATTTCGAATTTTCAATCAACTGACAGCCTAAAACGCACCATAACTAAAAATAAAACGTTGTAAAAACAGAATTGAAAAAAGTGAGACTCATTGAGCAATTTTTAAATCTTTTCTATTTATTTTAATCCTGGCTCCTGAAATTGTGGGGCTATTTAGGCTGTAATTTGATAAGTGTACGATTTACATTCAACAGAAATTCATAGATAATAATAACATTGTTATCATCTATATCATAGATCTAGATGATATCATAGATAGATAGATATGATTTGAACACTTCAAACTGTACAAAACATACGAGTATACGTACATTCCAATCAATAAAATTCATACAACCAATACACACACTATTACATTTTCGCTACACTTCACGGAAATAAGCTGCTTACCAGTCCCTATGTAGACTAGGAAGTCGTCATTTACATACATAATCATTCAGCTGTTGTCCTCGAGCGGAAAGAAGTCCTTTCCATACAAGGACCATCTCTTTCCAAGCGTGGACAGCTGACGCCATCTAGCGAGAGAAAATGCAACTACAATGGACCATCACTTTCTTTGAAACTGCCAGAAACAAGAATTGTCAGAAACAAGAAACTTTGTATTGCTATTGTACAATTTAGGATGATCGTACAAAAACTATCATGAGCTTAAACTTTTCTGGACCAAGAAAATCGGGTATTCTGATAGTTATTAAGTAATATCCATCTGATTAAATAAAAAAAAATTGTGATGCAAACTTTCAATACTTAGCAGTTCAGCTTACTCCAGATTCAGCTCAGCCGAAGCTAGTATAGTAAGTTATCTGGTCTTAGCTGTTCTCAGATATCATTAATCTTATTTATTTTGTTCATTCATGAAATTAGATTGATAATATTTATTTGAAGTGTAGCGAAAAAAATTATACACAACTCGCCCAGGAAGTTTTTTACGGTATTTGGAATTATTCCCAGGCTCGGCAAGCCTCGCCCGGGAAACTATCCTCATACCTTAAACTTTTCCTTCCCAGGCTTGTGGCGTAATGTACTATTACTTAATTAATTCACACACTATTATTCGGTAATATTCCTATCATTATATGAAAATATGAAATCATATTTTTTTCTATTTTCATATGATAATAGAAATATTATCGTGAAATACTGGCCTTCTTTTAAAATTGAGGCATCGATTATTCCCATATGCATTCTTTATACAAAAAAGACTGTTTAAGCGTTATCTAAACGAAGAAAAATTGTTACGTTTCAGGGCGGTGACTTTATATTTTATTAAAGACACTCCGGAGATTTGAAGCCGAATTGTTTATTATGTTGGCGTGAGGGAGAGTTGGGTATAGCTGTCTAAGCAAAGAAGATCCTCTGGCAAGATGAGAAAATGACTCCAGCTCGGTCAATATTGGTTCAAAAAATACTGATTTGGTCTCAAATTGTAGATTAGAATGTTACCTACGATTGAGCACAAATCAATAATTTTTGAACTAATATTGACCGAACTGGAGTCATTCTCTCATCTTGCCAGAGGGTCTTCTTTGCTTGGACAGACTATATAGCTGGTCCCAAAAAAACTGGCGGTTGGTGAATGACTACAATGAATTCTCAGCTCTCTCAGGACAGGCGGCGAGCGTTCTACGAGATCATATCGAGTTGAAATCGATCTCAGCTCAACAGTTTTGTTCTCGTAGACCGCTCTCAAACTGTCCTGAAAGAGCTATCATGATTGAAATACATTCGCTAACTGCCAGTTTCGTTGGTGTGTGCTATAGAAAATTGCCCAGGGGAGAGGTAATGACGATCTAGAGCCACGCTTCCAGCTTTTATAACGTTGCGAAATTCAATTTAAACAAGCAATAGGCCTTGGAAGAAACCGCTGAAAGGAAGACAGAATAATGAAGACGAAGTGTTCAGAGAGAAAGAGAGAAAGGGTGTGTGAGAGAGAGAGAGAGAAAGATAGATAAATTGCCTTTATTAAGGGCGGAGTTAAGACTCTTGGTCCTCTCCACCACTCAACCCTAAGAGTGAGAGAGAGAGATTCAGATTCAATCACTTTATTCATGTAGTTTACATATATATAATACAGTTTTTTTAATTCTATGCTTTGATAATATAAAAAATGAATATGGGATTTAATAAGGTAACGAGAATATAAATTTGTGCTGTATCTACATAAAATGGCGGGGTTTAGACATATAAATGTCCATTCTTGGAGAGGGATGTTGAAAAACATCCTTCCCATTAACACTCAACCATGTTGAGATAGAAAGAGAGTGAGAGTGTGTGTGAGAGAGAGAGAGTGATTTGAAGTGGGAAACAATTAAGAGGTGTTGCAGTTAATCAACTGTTAGAATGTAATTATTTGTTATATTTTGATTTGAAAATTCCAATTATCTTCATGTGCATTTCTAAAGACAGAGAGAAATTGGATCAGATTACAACAATTATAACATTTTAATGAATCTAATTTCCACAAATAGGTTTAACACACACTTGCAACATTATAACAATGTTTTCTAAATAGCAGTTCAACTTTTATCTCAGTTTAAACTCATTGAAATAAATGCCATCATAGCTTGTTTCAACCGTGGATTGATTAATTTCTTTCTGGTTTTAACTGCAATTATTGATAATGCGGATCATCGTCATTACTATTATAAGGTACAGTCATGGAGAAAGAAAGTTGAAGATCAACTATCAGGTTGAAAGAATAGTTGAAGTTCAACTATCATGTTGAGAGTATAGTTGAAGTTCATCTATCATGTTGAAAGAATTGTTAAAGTTCATATATCATGACAAAATATAGCACACGTGATAAATTTGTGTTTAGTAGCGATTTTGCGATTTTTGATAGTTATTTCTGAGATTTGCGTAAGATTTACACAATCGCCTCCAATTAACTTTTTCTTCAGGATCGGACTCTCTTCAACTCATATTAATAAAAAATAGCCCTTATTGTTGAAAAATGGTGTTTTTTAGCATATTTTTACAATTATCTCAATAACATTTGAAGTTACGAACTTCAAATTTCTGCATTTTCTGAAAATTTTTGCAATTGCTCTCTCGGTAACAAAGCGTTTTTGGGGGTTTGTCACACGGAACTTTCTTGTCTACTTGGTGAGAAGAATCAGCCTGAGAAGTATTGCACATTTCTCCTGAAACACCCTGTATATTTTTTCTTTTGATTTCAAAAACATCATCTAGCCTAGTGACAACTCTAACCGACAACATCAGCTGTTGCAGCGCACTGAAACTGTTTAATTATTTTGCGGCAGCTAAACTTTGTGGTCAATTCAAGTTTATTTGTTCATCCAAGTTTTTTTGTTCATTTAAGTTTGTTCCATCCAAGTACTCTCATAGAATAAGAAACCTAGGATTTTGTCAAATTCCACTTAGGCTATTTATGGTAAAAACTGCTCACAGTATCCAGGTTTCACGTTAACCAACGCATCATCCATCAGCTGTACTCTCGTAGAAGAAATTTGAAAATTTACCGATTTTCATTCAAATGAATGTCTTGAAAAAAACAAATTCAGAGATAAGATAGTGCCTGCAACGCAACAATACGTTTCCTTTCCTCCAGACACGTCAAGTTTTTATTAAAAAAGTTCAAGTAGAAAACGAGGAAAATAAAACGGAGGAAAAAAGAAGATGATGAAGAAGAAGAAGAAGAAGAAGAAAACAGAACCTAGTGTCGAGCAGATATAAATAAACTGAATGACACGAAAAGCATTTTCATCTGGGAAAAGTGTTGACGTCGGCCATTTCACCGTTGGAAAAAGTTTCTCTCGTTCACTGATGACCTCTAAGATACAGCTTGAAAACTTTTTCTTGCAGTTTTTCAGCTGCTTTACTTTCGTATCCGTGAAATTTTTCTTGAAAAATTTTTTGCTTTCGAACTTTTGAATTTTCACTCTCAAAATACAAATTATTATGATTATCATTGATATCTGGTGCCGAGCTTCGTTCTGAAGCTGCAGCCGAACTGTTGAATTACATAAATATGTTATTGTAAAAAATCAAGGAACCTCCTTGTGAAAAATTAATTCAAAATTGATATGATCACCTCTCACAATTTTTTGACAGTCATGAACATGTGTTATAGACTTGAATGTAACTCCATTCACTCCAGCTGGATATTGTTGGTCAGCTAACGATAACAGCCATTATACGCAGTACTTGGGATTATGCCTGAATAAGGAATATTTTATTCTTTTATTAATCCTGCCAGAGAGTTTTCACAGACATGAGACTTGGTGCAATCTTATTTTCCCATCACGGTTATATTACATTTCAAATTTCGAGGAAGTCGTTAGAACCGTTTTTTAGATCCGTGGTTCCACAAACATACATACAAATATACATACATACATACATACATACATACATACATATAAACATACATACATACATACATATACACATACAGAAATTTCTCGATTAATATAATAGGATAAAAGATGTGGATGGAGTTTCCAGCGAGGAAGTCGTTAGAGCCGTTTTCTAGATACGTGGTTCCACAAACATACATACAAACATACAAACATACATACATACATACATACATACATACATACATACATACATACATACAGAAATTGCTCGCTTAATGGATGAAAGATGTGGATGGAGTTTCCAGCGATTTCGTCTCTAACAGCTGATGTTTGCGAATAGTCTGCGTAACTGTACCGTAACAGCTGACTAGAGAATAGAATTACAATAAATTCTACTCTAGTCTGCTAATCCGGTAAACTTTCTCAGACTATTTGCTGACAACATCAGCTGTTGAAACTTACAAGGAACAGACTAAACCACATTAGTTTTTGTTGCAAACATTACTTTTCTGTGAATTCCAACAATTACAGTAATAAACTATCTACTGAATTCAATTAAAAAATCAGTAAACTCGTTTTAAAGCCTTAATGGAAGCACTTTGAAATGAGTATTACATCAAGATTAAAATTTTTTTTTATTATTTTGTGGATAGATAATAAATATAGGCTACTGAATTGAATAGCAAAATCAATGAACTCGTTTTAAAGCATTACCGGAAATAGATATATCATTTTCAAGATTGAAACTGCTATAGTATTATCAAATAAATGTCGTAATTTAGTCCAGTTACTGTATCGTTTCGCTGACAAAGAAAAATTCTATTCCATCCATGGTAAAAAAGGAATAATGCTGAATTTTCTCTGCTTACAAATCCCAATCCAAGAACAATAGAACTGTACCTTGATGAATTTATTTCTGTGTCTTTTGAATTCCAATTCAATGCTATATTCATTACCAATTATTATTGTTGTTGTTTTCAGATTGTCAACAATCAAATTCTTGATTCATTTCAGGTCATGTGCAATGTGATACACAGTGCAAACATAATACAATACGAATAATATCAAGTGGTTGCTAGTATCAACACATGGGTTTGGAAATTTGGTTAATCCACTGAAAAGTGAAAACATTCCATTCAAACAGTTGAATATTATAACCTCTCTCAATATTTAACCACTTTAAGGCTGATGCCGCACTGCCGGTGGGTAGAGCCTGGAGGGTGGAGGGTAGTTGGTAAATCTATAGAACATACACACCATCCACAGTAATACATCGTATGAATGGTATGTGTTCAGCCGCCATCTTGAAATTCTTAAATATGGACAACATAACCTCAAAAAACAGAATGACGTCATACCATTCATACGATGTATTACTGTGGATGGTGTGTATGTTCTATAGATTTACCAACTACCCTCCACCCTCCAGGCTCTACCCACCGGCAGTGCGACCTCAGCCTTAAAGTGAGAGAAAGGTTTTTGATGAAAAGGAGGCGGAGGAAAAGAACAAGGAGAAGAGGAAGAAATAATAAGAAATGTAATATTTCATAAACAATTGTAATTATTTAGATGAATAGCACCCTGCTTGGACGATAAGTCCGAGTGCATTGGCGGTAGTCGTTTCAGACTACAAGAATGAGAATAAATGTCATATCGTTTGCTATTATTTGATCATTCTATCTTCTATGGTTCAAATATAATATCTACATATGGTAGTATGATTTTAAATACATAAACATAACTTTCTAAATTACATAAGTGATAACTTGAGATAGTAAAAAATTTTAATGTAATAATTTTCGGCGTTTAAGGGCGAATCTGGTAAAGTAGGGACATGATAACTTTCATGAAAATGATGTGCAAATAAAACTTTTTAAGCATATGGTGACATCAACAGAGCCTCTGCCGCCACTGTATGGGCCGATACTGAGGAGCCACCTGCTCATTCTGCGCTCATAGACGGCGATGCTACATCTTAGCATCATTTCTTAGCTATAATTTCTGTAGGAGAATTACGGTATAGCCAGTGGGCCAAGTGAAAAGAGTTAAATAATTGCATTGAGCTTTCAAGACGAGAGATTTGGAAGTTAGTTTAATCTATTCCTTGTTTGGTAATTATGCTGAATTCCTGTGAAAATTGTGTTGTTTTTTAAAATGAAAATTAAAAGGTTTTTATGAAGAGCTGTTTGATATTCAATACTGGGATTTCCTGGAAAAGAAGAAGGTACAGAGAGAAAAGATACCGAGAAAGAAGAAGGTGGAGAGGAAGAAGAAGGTACAGAGAAATAAGATGCCGAAAAAGAAAAAAGAGAAGAGAAGTAGAAAAAATAAAGAATCAAGAGGATGAGATTGAGGACGAGGAGAATATAAGAAGAAAATTCAGAAAAGGAGAAGACGGAGTATAAGATGGAGAAGAAGAAGGAGAGAGGAAAAGGAATAAGAAGAGTCTGTTGAAAGCTGTGAGGAGCATTGTAACAGTGACTTACTGGCGTGATGTAATGTCTGTCCTGGCATGATTCCAAAAATCTCTCTAAAACCCTTTCCGCAGAAGCTACAACACTTCACTGTGTTCCATTCCAACTCAACTCTTCTTATTTTTCACCATCTTCTTCTTCTTCTTCTTCTTCTTCTTCTTCTCCTTCTTCTTCACTCTTTTCTCCCTCTTTTCCTTCACTACTTGAGTTCTCTTCTTAACACACTACACAATAACTCCGTCCTGGTGTCTTGTCAAATCATCCCCTCCCCTCTCCCATCGTATAAACGACATTTTCTCCTCTTTTCCGCCTTTTTCCTGGATCTGTTACAGAAGACTAAACAGATCGTTCTTCTTATTCTTTCTCTTCTCTTTCTTGATCTTTCTCTTTTTCTTAGAACTACAAGGATTTAAAAATGCCTATAAATAGTCGAGACATGTAATGCATTAATTGCAAAATCAATAATTTTTTTTTTTCAAATCGTCAGTGGTTATAAATGAAATGATAAGATATGGATAGAATGTTCTATCATTCATGGAAAAATTTGTTTTTAGGAAAATTCCTTCTCTAATAATACTGATCTTATGAAGAGCTTAATTGATTGAAGGATAAAAAAAATGTAAAATTTAGGGGACACCCGGGTTTGAACCGGGGACCTCTCGATCTGCAGTCGAATGCTCTACCACTGAGCTATATCCCCTACGTGAGTATTGATCGATTATTGAGAGAATTTCATTTTCAAAACATAATGACTTTGTATATCTGGCTTCAAAAACAAAGGCAATGAATGAATTTTATTAATACTCATACATGTCAGAAGTGCTAGAGTAGCCAAAATCGAATCAAGAGTTTTACTATTTCGCTCTCTAAGACAGCTTCAGATTGTCCTGACAGAGTTGAACATTAATACGTATTCTGTCACTTGTTTCAGCCTGAGATTACTATTACAGGTACTGTATTCTCACAGTTTGGCCATTGGTGTGGAACGCTTCATCACAGTATGATGAGATAAAGAAACCATACTTTCTGCCAAACTTTCAAATTCTGTTGAGATTGAACTGGAAGATTTGGAATATTTGCTCATTATCAGTCATTTTTCAAGAGAAGCGACATTAAAAATAATTTTTATGAAATTTGAAATTGCCTCTTCAACCGCATTTTCCATCAAACTTTGCAAATAAAAGACTGGACAATGTGGAATGCCAACCATACACTATTCGATTCTCAGTTTGGAATTCATTATTGTTTGTTTTCATATCCATGAGAGTCACTCTTGAGAGTCAAAACATGCTTTAATTGAGTATGATATGGACGTGGATTTTTAATTAATTAAAAAAAAGAGCAAATAGAATATTACCAATAAAGGCTACTAGCCCTACATTACATAGAGTTCCCTTCATGAAGAATGTATATTTAGTCAAATATAGATGACGCCAAAACGTTAGGTGGTTTCTTCTTCTCCTTAAGCGCTTCAAAAGGTGATGTACGATTAGAGTTTTAGAAAGGTGTAGTTGTTGATTAGAGTTGTCATTAAGCTATGTTTAATGACATCATACGATGATGTTTGTGAATAATAAAAAGAAACTATAGATGTTATACATCAGCTGTTATGAGGTTAGATCAGCTGCTGTTAGTTTGGAATCCGCCTAAATGTTTGGCGAGAGCTATATTATTTTGTACCTTACAACAGCTGATTTTGCCTGCCAATACTAGTTGCAAAACCTTTCCGTATTAGCTGACAAGAGATTTGAGTTGAGAATATACTCTATAGTCCATTCACGATGGCTTGAGACGAGATAAACAAAAGCTCTGCTTGTGTGTGTGCGCAACTGGGGTGGCTTTGTTTTAGCCACGACATAAACAAGTCACAGCAATGCCAAAATCCCGAATTTTGTTGTCGGGACTGTAACCAAAGTATTGAGACAGAAACTTTTATTATAATAGTTTGTTCATTTTAGGTTCATGCAGTCCAGAGAACCGAAACAAGCAATTTTCCAATGCGTATATATAAAAAAGATTACATAAAGATACTTATTCTGAATTGCCTACAACACAATTCGGTATTTCGGCATTGCTGTGACTTGTTTAATGTCGTGGCTGAAATGTTAAATGTCTAATGTCGTGGCGAATGAGTGGCTAAAGCCACTTCACTCTCACTCAAACACATGCAGAGCTTTTGTTTATCTCGTCTCAAGCCATCGTGAATGGACAAAAGTGAGCTGATCCCGTACAGTTTCGTAGAGAACATTAACTGCCTTCAAATCTACTTGAAGTTCTGTTATAGTCTGTACAAGCAGAGAAGACCCTCTGGTAAGATGGAAGAATGACTCAAGCTCGGTCAATATTGGTTCAAAAGTTATCAATTTGATCTCAAATTGTAGGATACAATTTGATCTACTATAAATACCACATTTTATAATTATTGAACAAATATTGACCAAGCTGGAGTAATTTTTCCATCTTGCCAGAGGCTCTTCTTTGCTTGGACGGACTACAAACTCTCTCTTCTATCTTAAAAAGTTATGGTTATGTTTGGAAGAAATTTTCGGAAATAGGCTAAACACAGGGAATGCAAAAAGTTGAGGCAGTTGGTGAATGACTGCAATATGCAATTAATGCTTAGCTCTGTCAGGACAGTCTGACGCTGTCTTCAAAATCGAATCAGTATAGATAGGGTCGCTCTCGTTTTGTTGTGCTCACGCCGACAGCTCGCAGACTGTCCAGACAGATGTGAGAATAACTAACAGTCATTCGCCAACTGCCTTCATTTCAGGTGTCTGCAATTCATTGAATGAATGACATTCAACCTTTGAATAATGATGCATCAGATGATGAATCGCTCTTCAACTTGCTAGAAAGTCATTAGTTCATGTGCTTTTCCTTGAAGGAAAAAAATCAAGAAACATTCCTCTTTTCATGCACCTACACAGTATTAAAGGCTTTGCCTGTGCTTC
Organism: Sogatella furcifera; assembly: GCA_017141385.1. Taxonomy (NCBI): domain Eukaryota; kingdom Metazoa; phylum Arthropoda; class Insecta; order Hemiptera; family Delphacidae; genus Sogatella; species Sogatella furcifera. The sequence continues at coordinate 8,533,720 of CM029553.1, read as the reverse complement.
TCAACTTTTTTCTTCTTCTTTTTCTAAATTTCTACATTTTATTCTTCTCGACCACTTTCACCATCTCCGTCTTATCCTCTTTGTTCTTTTCCTCTTCCTACTTTTCTTCTTCTCCTCCTCCTTTTTTTCTTCTTCTCCTCCTCCTCCTCCTCCTCCTCATTCATCTCCTTCTCTTCCTCCTCCTCCTACTCCTCGTCCTCCTCTTCCTTTTCCGCCTCCTCCTCTCCATCATCATTTTCCTCTCCTCCTCCTCCTTCTCCTTTTCCTTCTCTCCTCCTCCTCCTCCTCCGCCTCCTCCTCCTTTCTCTCTCTTTTTTCTCTCAACTCGTTATTCTTCAAAGGTTCATTAGGCAACGGTGGCTGCAGCCTTCATTTTCAAGCACCATTTACTTCCTTCCCTTGAAGTAAATTTCGCAAGAAATGTCGACTTGTCAACAAATTGTAATTGGTTAGGTGAAGACAGTGTTCTACATTTACTAGAGTAGAAAGCATGGAAATAGTCCGGTGAGGTGGTGAGTCATAATGCAACTTTGTCAATTCAGCTTATTATCAATAAAAATCAATTTTTTATAATATACCTGACGAATTGTCAACGTCTCTTGATTGTCAGCGGATCTCGTGAGGGGGGAATCTGCTGTGACAGTTTCAATTGTACTGCTTTCATGAATTTTATCCTCTCTGCTTGGTTTCTATTCAACTAAACTATATGGCCTATCCACGATCACTTGAGACGATATGAACAATTATTTTTGCATGTAAAGGAAGGTGAAACAGTCCGACGTTCGGCTGCAGTCGAATAGCTATAGCCAATCACAGCTCACGGACAAGACAAGATCAGTGATTGACTACTGACAGTCGGACCGTTTCGCATAAAGGAAAACCTACCTTTAAACGCACACACACATCCAAAAAAATTGTTCATATCGTCTAACTAAAGTGATCGTGAATAGGGTAGAGTTTCATGCTATATAATTCTTGCAATACACAAAGTGAGGGTAGGTCATATAGTCTGTCCAAGCAAAGAAGACATTCTGGCAAAATGGAAAATTAGTTCAGCACATTCAATATTAGTTCAAAAATAATAAATTTGTTCTCAAACTGTATATCGGAATGTTTATACAATTTGAGACTGTATTTATTTTTTGAACCAATATTGATCAAGCTAGAGTCATTTTACCATCTTGCCAGAATGTCTTCTTTGCTTGGACAGACTATATTATGGTAACGTCAACCAATGGAAGAAATCTAGAACTATTCTAACTTCCTTCTCTCTGAACTATCTGCTTCTCGTAGCCTATCATCTATGTTTTTTATTTTTTATAAAATTAGTTACCTGAGTTTTGCTGCAATGCTCATTAAATATCCAATTATTGAGAAATTTATTCAGCTTATTTTCAATATAACTGGGATTCATGAACTTTATAATCGAGCTTTCCATCAGTTTTTTTTTCTTTCAGAAAACAAGCTTACAACTTTTTGAACCTACCCCTCCTAAACTCAATTTCAGATAGATTCTACCATGCCCGGAAGCATGACTCCAATATTCATCAATAACGAGATAGAAACTTAGTTTTTCTTTGGGAAAATTCTTGTTTGTAATCTAAAAGCTGAGAACATTTTCTTTACTAATAATAATTAAAGTATAGAACTATGCTGTTTCCTGGGCACAAACGTCAATGTAGTTAGTATAGTGTATATAGTCTTTCCAAGCGTAGAGGCCCTGAAATTGATCAGGAGCGACCTGAAAACTCTGACACCAGACCTGAGCCAGCCAAGTTACACGAATACTAAATTATTATTATTAAGCGTAGAAGATATTCTGGTAAGACTGGAAAATTAGTTTTGCTCGGTCAATATTTGTTTAGCAATTATGAATGTGGTGTCAATTGAGGAATTGGAGCTTGAGTCATTTTCCCATTTCGCCAGATTGTCTTCTCTGCTTCGACGGACTGATAATTTGATCCCAAAAAGTTGGGCAGTTTTGTCCAACTTTATTTGATAAAAGGATTAATGATTGAATGAATGATTAATAATTAATGGTTAATGATTAATGAATGAATGATTAATGATAATGGAGAAGAGGATTAATGATACATGATGTAACTTTCTTATTACTGCATCTATTTCAAAGTGTATTGTGATTAATTTTATCGATTCATCACATATTAGTAACTCTAATAACTAGGTAAACAACATCTATTGTCTCGTATAATTCAAAGTCGTTATTTAGGCATTGTTAAATGACAACAGGGATTGACAACATCAGCTGTTTGAGCACACAAGGAGCAGACGAAACCGCCTACTTTTTCGGTTTCAGCTATGTTGTATACGCCAACAGAACTGATTGTTGATAAGAAAAATGTATACAGTTGGATATTGTTATACAGTTTACGGCATAGAAAATGAACGAGAGTAGATTGACAATAATAATGAAAATAGTAAAGAGTGAAGACAATGTATATAGTACAATGAGTAATGCTTTGAGACAATGTATGGTTTGTCCAAGCAAAGAAGACCCTCTGGCAAGATGTGAAAATGACTCCAGTTTGGTCAATATTGGTTCAAAAATTGTAAATTTAGTCTCAAATCGTAGGTCAAATTAAACATTCTGATCGACAATTTGAGAATAAATTCATAATTTTTAAACCAATATTGACCGAGCTGGGGTCATTTTCTCATCTTGCCAGAGTGTATCCTCAGCTTGGACAGACTATATAAGAGTAGATTGTCCTTGTATTGGTATTATTCTTTAATTTTTGATTATTTAATCATCTAAACTAGGTAGTGTGAAAGGGGTATGAGTATTTGTTAAATTGATTCTCAGCTCTGTCAGGACAGTTGGCGAGCGGTCTACGAGAGCTTATCGAGATAAAAGTGAAATCAGCTGTACCATTGCGCTCTCATAGACCACTTCCAGACTATCTTGATGTACCTAACCAATTGGCGCCAACCGCCAATTTCTTTGATGTCTGCTTCAGCCTCTACTTACTGATCGATCAATAATATAAGCAAAATAGTCCAAGCAAAAAAGACATTCTGGAAAGATGGGAAAATACCTATAGCTCGGTCAGTATTGGATCAAAGTTTTTCAATTTAGTCTCAGATTGTAGATCAGAATGTTTCCTACAATTTGAGATCAAATCTATAAATGTTGAACCATATTGAACCAAGTTGGAGTCATTCTCCCATCGTGGCAGAATGTCTTCTTTGCCTCGACGGACTATTGCAGTTCAGGCAAGTTCGAGTATCAGGCTTCACTTCAACAGTTTGCTCAAACGCTAATGAGATGTTTGCAAATAGCCAAACTTGAAACAACAAGGAGATGGTGATGAAGGAGAAGGTGAGAGGAAGAAGAAGAAGAAGAAGAAGAAGAAGAAGAAGAAGAAGAAGAAGAAGAAGAAGAAGAAGAAGAAGAAGAAGAAGAAGAAGAAGAAGAAGAAGAAGAAGAAGAAGAAGAAGAAGAAGAAGAAGAAGAAGAAGAAGAAGAAGAAGAAGAAGAAGTAGGAAAATTGATAAAGTAGAAAAAGAAAATAAGAGTTGTGATATTGAGGAGGAACAAGAACAAGAATGATCCCTTTAGCAGAAGAAAGTCTCTACTGAATAATGTAATATGTGACCATTTGCTATACCTTCAAGGCACTAGGTATCCTCAATGGGGCACTTGGCTTTTATTTCAGCCATAACTCTTTGAAATATTTTATTCTGCAGTGGAAAGATATCAAAGTTTCCGTCTTAAATTTATTGCTGGCTACATCGTACAGATGCTTCTTCAGTTGTGACCAATACCTCACAATCATAAACAAGATTGGCAAAGTATAAATTCAGAGTTTGGTCGAATTCAGGTTGCAAGTATTAATAAAAAAAGAACATTATTAATGGTTTCTTATCTGAATAATATCGTTGGATATTACAGTAGATGTGACATATTGTGGCCCAAGCAAATCATTCTGTTTGAGACAAAATTTGTGGTTTTTCAAGTTCAACTAATTCCTCTGTTTCACCCAAATTCGCCACCGTTCTCTTCTCGATGATTTAAAAAATAAAAAGTACAGTTACAATATTTTATTTTATTCTCAAAATAGATACATTACTTAACTAATTATATAACAGATCACAGATGTAATTAGATGGAAGATACATTTTTTCATTCATTTTTACAGAAACTAGTGAACTTATTGGTTAAAAACACAGATTAATGTCCAAAACGTCTCTAAGTTATACCAAATTTTGATGAATAATTTCGAAACTAGATTATAAATAGAATTATTTCACAATAAAGATAGTCCAATAAATAATAGTCCAGGATTATAAAAAAATTGAATTTAGAGCAGTAGGATATTTCAAATGAATCAATTCGCCAAATTTTTTACAAGATTTCTTGTAATATATTAACATGTAACATGTTCTCAAGATATACGCATTTTAAAACAAAAAAATTTGTGTTTTTATCGGTATATAGGAATGAGCTCCAAGTACTTAGGTCAATGAAATTCTTCAATTTTGTCCGAATTTCATATACATATAGTATATGAAATAGAACCGCCTTTTGAAGCTGAAAACAATGAGCTATAGTTTGCTAAGATCCGTTCACTTTTACGAAAGTTAGGGATGTCGTTAGATTATTATCCTTGAAGGGTCCTTTCTACTGCAAATAGTCCAGATTTTGAGCAGCAAAATAAGTATCCTGATAAGGAATGATCCATATAGACTACCAGAAACCACTTTGAATATTTTTATTACTTCGTATGTGTATTTTAGTATCAAAATATTGACAAAAACCACCTGTAGCTGAATTTGGAGGAATTCCATTCTTTGAAAAGTGATCCTTAAACTTCCAAAAATAGGTCAAATATCAATATTGATATGTTATTTGGTCTCTACTTCTCATGCTCGACAACTTGGGTCACTAGGGTGAGGGGGTAGTGTTATTTTATGAGTTACATCACATTTAAAAGCAGTTAAAACAATTTTTTGGAATTTTTTTTTAATGGGAGTTTTGATCAAATGTAAAAAATTTTCTATTCTGCTGATTTTCGTTTTCTCTTTTTCAATCGACGCAGATTTTAGTCCTCTTTAATTTATCTATGGAGCACTTTTCTCTAGGATCAACAGTTTTTAGGTAATATGCGAAAAACTAAAAAATTGTACCTTCTACACCCCCTCCCACCCTATGCTTACCCCCCAGGTCCGGGGACTTTTAGTATGTTAGCCTCCCAACTAGTCCAAACAAATCCCCGAGGTCGAAAATTGGGGCGTATTTCATGCATTCTATAATGCTTTATTGACTGGACTGTAAGTAGATTGTCAATGACCATACGCACCTCATTCTGTATTCTTTTTTTCATCACTTTAAATGTTTCACTTTTCTAAATACAGCCTATTCAAATCCGATTAATTTTACATTATAACTCTGCATGGATTATACCGCCTACATTCGCCAGCTTACACGAATCACTCGACATTTCTTCTATATTTCGCACTTTCAAGTCAGACTAAATAATTAATCACGAATAAGGTGTCAGAAGCAGGACTTAATGTAGTTAGGACGACGTCCCTAATCTACTCAAAACAACTTTAACAAACTCTCTCAACTCTCATCTCAGATTTTACGTTCAGATCACTCTCTCTTACTCACTCTCTCTCCTCTTTCAACTTGCCAATTCATTCTGTAAATTTGTTCGTTTTTCAAATGTTCTCCTGATTATTCAATTCATCGATCAACTTTGTTCAATGGTCCCTCGGTTGCTCACACCAAAATTTTTTGCCGTCCTGATAAACTCCAATTAATTTAATAGATCTTGAAAAAATCAATTCCCAATAAATATAGTTTGACAATATCTTCTCTCTTCATTAAATATTTTACACGGTCATTTACAGAGGTAGGGCGTTTTTCAAATCGTCATAAAGAATTTAATATTTATTTTGAAAACGTTTCATTGGTTCAGAATGCTCATTGGTATCCAATACTCACTGAATCTAAGCACAGGGTGTTTCAAAATGAATAGCCGGGTTTCATTGCATTATATTATTCATCAAGTTGCACTTACACAAATAAATTATAAATCAAATGGAAGATTAATTCAAACAGTTTTTAATTCTAGTGTTACATATGTCATACGTTGCACTATTCGGTCTACAAACAAGTTTTTCCAAAAGTTGATGAATTTTTCTTCAATGATCTGATTCAATAGTCTAAGAAGATTACTCACTCACTATTCATTGCCATTCAAGTCACGTGATTCTTTCCTTTGAGAGTTCAAGTATTGTGTGAGTGTGCCCTCTGCTTTAAAAAAATACAGATGAAAAAGGATCAAAGAAGTTGTTCCATCAATTTTACTGAATACCTCCAATTTCTCCAATTTCCGAAAAATTTGGATGTAGACTTGATAGCGCGCCGTGTGACGAATGCAGCACTTGTACCTAAATCTTATTGAGTTGCTCTTTCATATTATGTATTAATTATAAGTTAAACCTGATGAATAATATGAAGTGTAGAAACTGCGACATTCATTTTTTCAACCAAAACTCCTCGGTAGTTACTCAACCGATCAAGTTTGTTCAGTTCTCATCCGAAAGATCTTATTGAGTAGATGACCTATCGGGTCTTGAATTTTGTCAAAGTTATCAAGTTATTAAGGGTTCAAAGCTCCATTTCCCCAATAGGATTAGTATGCGACATGCTTGTTTATTGGGTCAAAGGAAAATTCTGTTACACTGAAGAAAAATTCATAAACTTTTTGAAAAACTTGACTGTAGACTGAATAGTGCACCGTATGATATATGTAACAATTGAATTGAAAACTATTTGAATTACTCTTCCATTTGATATATAATTTATTAGTTTACGTGCAACTTGATGAATAATATGAAGCAATGAAACCCGGCTATTCATTTTGAAACACTCTGTATTTCAAGGTTTTAATATCTTGAAAGTCTCATTTTCATTTAAGAGTTATTGGAGTAGAAATACTCATTGAATAATAGAATTTAGCTATTTATGATATTGAAAAGCCTGTTCAGTATTTACAAGATCTCTCTAACTTGTCTTCGAAACGGAACGTTTCCAGATTCGGCGACATTTTTTTGCTCCCTCGGTCCCCCAACTTGAGTAATTATTGTAACTTTTTTCAAAATCGTGTGTTTCATAAATTCACGTGAATAAGGAAATACACTGAAAGATCCCTTATCACGTTAAACAGATGAAAGAGAAGAGCTGAGGTGTGTCGCCCAAGAATTACAGAGATAAGCAATCATTGCATGTAGGCTACTGCTCCAATAAAAATACGGTGCTTTTAAAATCTTGAAATCTTGAAATGAGTAAAAACATTTTTTCGACTTAGAACGTTAAAGTCGTTTCAAGAATAATAAATGTCTTAATAGTAGATCAAATTGTTTTCTACAATTTTAAATCGAATTGATAATTTTTGGACCAAAAATGGCCGAGCTTGAGACATTTTCCCATCTTGCCAGAGGGTCTTCTTTGCTTGGACAGACTAGAGCTGGGAACCTAGATTCGATAAATATTGTCTCGCTGAAATTGTTTTTCTATTGTTTCTTAAACATCCATTTTGAAACACACATAACTCCTGTTGAATTAAACAGTCATTGTTAAAAATGTCTATAAATGAACTAATGAAAAATATTTGACCGAACGTAAGTGAGGTCTAGATTCAAGGCGACGATTTTGCATTTCTCCGTATGTTTGCTTTGTTTGTTCCGCATTTACGACAAAACGCGGCATTAGATTCTGATGAAATTTGACAGGAATGTTCCTCTTGAAATTGCGCGTCGATGTATATGTAAGGCTTCTTGAAATATTGTATTGCATTTTGAGGATAATATGAAAGAAAAAGGAATTACCTCCATGCTAAAATATTACTATATACATTTATACTTCTGAACATAGGAAAATTCACACTTTAGAATTATTCATGCTTAACTAGCTGTCGAGTCTAGTTTTAATTGCATGCAATTAATAAAACTCAACATAACCAAGTATTCCCTTTATGAATATTGCCCCATCCATGGGTGTCGTCGTGAGGTCTACTGTTCACAGATCTAATAGTATAGAATAGTACGCCTCACCTAGAACGAATATGTGTGTGAGGAGGGTATGAATGTATAATATTTCAAATTTAAAAACTGTTCGTTCCCTCCTTCGTTGGATATCTTCCATACAGACCGACACACGGTCGAACTTGGAAAGAACTCTTTCTAAGAAATTGATATTAAGAAGAAATCTTTTTTCTCGAGTTATGAATTGGATATTCATGTGGATACTAATCTGTCGATTATAACTCAATGAATAATCCAGTGCTAATGATGGAGTAAGAATACTGTACCAGGGTGGAATACTACTTACTGGTGGCTCGTGCCTACGAAACAAGTGAAGTGCTGTACAGTAAAACATACGGGCACTTCACCTGTTTCGTGGGTACGAGCCGCCATTGCTACTTACAAACTTTGAGAATGTTTTTACCAGCTTTCAAAGTGCTGTACTTTTGGTGAGAACTTTCGAAATGTTGAACCAACTTTCAAAGTGTTTGATTAGAGTTTCCCGTGTTGATTCGAATTTTCTTGTTCTCTGCGATGTTGGGAAAACTTTGTATTCAGCTCTCTCTATATAGCTCCTTCTGTTCTTATTTTCTTGTACTTCTTCTTTTCCTCTTCATATTTTTCTCCTTCTTCTTCTTCTGCTTCTTCTTTATATTTTTCTCCTTCTTGTTCTTTATATTTTTCTTCCTCTTTTTCCCCCTTTCCTTTTTCTTCCTACCTTTCTTCTTCCACCATCTTTTTACTTTCCATTTTCTCCTTTTACTTCTCTTCTTTTTTTAAATTTTAATCAGTTTCAATACTCTCTTCTTTTCATCTTTTTTCCCTTCCCTTTTGGTTCGCAAACTTTAAAGCGATTTTGTCTGCTTCTTACGTTCCAATAGAAACTACCTAGCGATTTAACCAGCTGACTATAGTATATTTGTTACTTTTCTCCAATCAGTTGCTCTGGTACAGCTTGAGATGTGGTACAGTTTTCTTGAACAGACTATTCGCAGACATCATCAGCTGCAGGCCCGCGGTTTGCACATAATGCGCTGTGGGCCCGGGCCCGATTTCCGCCCCTCCCGCATTGCAATGACATTTCAGCTAACTATCACTGGCGGCTCGTGCCCACGAAACAGGTGAAGTGCCCGTATCTTCTACTCCTACTGTACAGCTACCTACTGTTCGCTCCGTTCATTCTGCCGCTGTAATTCAACAACATCCGAGTCACATGCAAAGACAAGAACTATTTTCAAAAGTAAAATGGATTTTTATGTGAAATAAACTTCGAATTAAATCAAATTTAGCTTTTAATATCTGGTACCAAGCTTCGCTCTGAAGCTGTGGCCGAACTGATGAATTACATAAATATGTTATTGTAAATAAATTCAACTAAATTGATATGATGATCTCCGACATTTTTTTGTCATGAACATGTGTTATAGACGTAAATGTAACTCCATTTACTCCAGCTGGATAGCGTTGATCAGCTAACGATAACAGCCATTATACGCAGTACTTGAAATTATGCCTGAATAAGGAATATTTTATTCTTTTATTAATCCTGCCAGAGAGTTTTCCCAGACATGAGACCTGGTGCAATCTTATTTTCCCATCACGGTTATATTACATTTCAAATTTCAAGACAATCGTTAGAGCCGTTTTCTAGATCCGTGGTTCCACATACAAACATACAAACCTACATACATACATACAGAAATTACTCGCTTAATATAATAGGATTTCAAGTAAAACTACAAGCATAAAAATATTCGCTCCGGCAGCTGGCGGTCGGAAAGAGTGCATTTCAAATTCTATGATGGCTCGAATCATATGACTCATAATGAGCTATTCAGGGTATGAATTCAAAGGTGCCGTTTTCGAAAAACTCATAAAAAACACAGTTTTCGCCACACTGGTATGAAATGATCTGTTTTACATGCATCATATGGAGGCCGAAAACGCTCGTTTTCAGGCGAGGTCGCCAGCAACTCGCCGGGAAAATGCGTTTTTCGGCCCTAGGGCGGTAAAATAACCTTGAATGTCAGCTGACTGAAGGTCGTTGTCAATGTAAGGGTTGGTCGATCAAAAGGTAGCATCCCGGTTTGATTGCATCAAATGTCAGCTGTTTCGCAAGTCGATGTCGACTTATTGGTATTTCGATGTAAAGGTAGTCTCTCATCTGTTATTTTGATTGGTGATCCCTTGTCAAGAGAACTGAATGTTGAAAGTTTTCACATCAATCAGTAGTTGAACAATAAAGGAAAGCTGCTTCAATAACTGATACTTCAACTTTGATAAGATTAAAAATGTTTGTATTGATTAACTATTGAATAATGATGAACGTGAAATCCATGTTTGAACAAAATTATTGTTGTCAGACTTTATGCTACTTCGTCTAGCAGGTTAGCCAGCGCCATCTAGCGGGTGATAATGCAACTAGTTACTAGACTAAGCTTTTCTGTTGGCCAATATCAGTCGAAAATTAACAACTTTGAATTGATATTGTACAATTTAGGATGATCGTACAAAAATTATCTTGGGCTTAAACGTTTCTGGACTAAGAAAATCGAATACAATGATAGTTATAAAGTAATATTCAGTCAGTAAATCAATAAACTATTGACGCGAAGTTTCAATAGCAAGCAGATGGTACCTACTCCAAATTCAGTATAGGCGAAGATAGCATAATAAGGTTACTGGTCTGGCTGTTCTTGGAACTGATTAACTAATTTTTTATTTTGTTTTCTTCGCATTGATGTTGTGTGCCGAAAAATAAAGTTCGACACCACGGGTCGAAAATGTAATATTCTGTCTCTCAATCTTTTCTAGTCCTCGGCCTACGGCCTCGGACTTGAAAACCGATTTCGAGCCGGTAAACGCACATTTTCGGCCCTAGGTACGAAATATACTATTTCGCCACACTGGTATGAAATGGACTGTTTTACATGCTTTATACAGAGGCCGAAAACGCTCGTTTTCAGGCGAGGTCGCCAGCAACTCGCCGGGAAAATGCGTTTTTCGGCCCTAGGGCGGTAAAATAACCTTGAATGTCAGCTAACTGGAGGTCGTTGTCGATTTAAGGGTTAGTTGATCAATAGGTAGCATCCCGGTTTGATTGCATTAAATGTCAGCTGTTTTGGGAGTCAATGTCGACTTATTGGTATTTCGATGTAAAGGTAGTCTCTCATCTGTTATTTTGATTGGTAAGATCCCTTGTCAAGAGAACTGAATGTTGAAAGTTTTCATATTAATCAGTAGTTGAATAATAAAGGAAAACTGCTTCAATAACTAATACTTCAACTTTGATAAGATTAAAAATGTTTGTATTGATTAACTGTTGAATAATGATGAACGTGAAATCCATGTTTGAACAATATTATTGTTGTCAGACTCTGTGTTACTTCGTCTAGCAGGTTAGCCAGTGCCATCTAACCTTCTAACCGACTAACCTTCTCTGTTAGCCAGTATCTGTCGAAAATCAACAACTTTGAATTGATATTGTACAATTTAGGATGATCGTACAAAAATGATCTTGGGCTTAAACGTTTCTGGACTAAGAAAATTTAATACACTGATAGTTATAGAGTAATATTCAGTCACTAAATCAATAAACTTTTGACGCGAAGTTCCAATAGCAAGCAGATGGTACCTACTCCAAATCCAGTACAGGCGAAGATAGCATAATAAGGTTACTGGTCTGGCTGTTCTTGGAACTGATTAACTAATTTTTTATTTTGTTTTCTTCGCATTGATGTTGTGTGCCGAAAAATAAAGTTCGACACCACGGGTCGAAAATGTAATATTCCGTCTCTCAATCTTTTCTAGTCCTCGGCCTACGGCCTCGGACTTGAAAACCGATTTCGAGCCGGTAAACGCACATTTTCGGCCCTAGGTACGAAATATACTATTTCGGCATATTATTCGCCATTTTCTCCGCCATTTTCGATTGGATTTTTTTCGTTGATGGATCAAATTATAGGGCATAATAAGGGTATTATATAAGGGCATAATAAGGGTATAATTTTCAAAACGATCAAGTTAATGGTTGATTTGTAGTGATTTTTCAAAATTTTCATCCCCTAATTTCACCCCTTTCCCTTGGACTAATTTGGCTGGTTAACGAACTTGACCGAGATATTAGCACTAATGATTTGTGTGCAAAATTTGGTCGCTCTCCGACAAGCCCTTCGGGAGTTATCGTGTTAACAAGAATCTGTACATAAATAAATAAATATATATATATATATATATATATATATATAGAGAGAGAGAGAGAGAAAGTTATATATGAATTGAACGGACATGAAATGCGTGTTCTAGGGGTCCGAAACGTGTAAAAAATATATCACATCATGAATTTTCGATTGTCAGGGCAAGACCAATAGTGCATTTTTTCGAATAAAAATAGACCTCACGAAGTCACCCATGGATAGGGCATTATTCATGAAGGGAATACTTAGTTATGTTGAGTTTCATTAATTGCATGTGTCAATGCATGCAATTAATAATAAACTCGACTTCTGGTTCAGCATGAATAATTCTATAGTGTGAATTCTCTATAGAAGAAGTGAAATAGTCTCCATAGTTCTCTATAGTTTCATAGTGAAACTATGTTCAGAAGTATGAATGTATATAGTAATATTTTAGTATGGAGGTAATTCCTTTTCTTTTCATATTATCCTTAAAATGCGATACAATATTTTAAGAAACCTTACATATACTCGTACATCGACGCGCAATTTCAAGAGGATCATTCCTGTCAAATTTCTGTCAATTTCGAATGCCTTGCGGTGAGTTGATACTGGTGCGACTGGAACGCAGTCGATCAGCTGTGGCCAATCACATCTCTTGCTGTTAAATTTAAAGGATAAAATAAGAGATGTGATTGGCCACAGCTGATTGATATGACTGCGTTCCTGCAGGAACGACATGTCGCACCAGTATCAACGCACTGCGAGGCATTTGCGGCACATGCCTCGCACTGTCGATACGAGCCTTTACAACGTTCCAAATCTTGAAAAAAAACAGCTGTTGCCCTAATATTGCAAACGTTGAAAGTAGGCCTACATCAATGGCCGACTTCAAGGTTTCATATTAAAATTTGATTTGTAGGTTATGATATTATTTTATTTATATTCATAATAATATATCAATTTATTCATCAAATCATTGCATTGTAAGAAAAGTTTTTGGCTTTTTTTATGTTTTAGCAACTAGCCAGCTGAGGTTGTAAAATTTCTGAATTATGGAAAATGTTTGTGAGATAGAAACACCAATAAAATTCACGAATTATGAGTAATTGTGGATTTTAAATGTTTATGAGACACGGCTCAGTATCAAAATATAGACGTTTTGTAAACTCAAACATTATTCATTACTATTATGGAAATATCCCAATCAGCATTTTATTATTGTATTGCAAAATCAATTGGAACGCAATATTGAAACGTGCGTCTATTGTATTGGAATAACGCTGTGACTAGAAACATTTAATGATGAGAATTAATAAAATTCAGAGAATTAATAAAAAATCAGAAATTGATCAGAGAATTTGTTGAAAGCTATCATTAATGTAATCGAGGTCATTTTATCCACGTTTCATATACAGGATGTTCAGAAGGAATTTGCCAAATTGGTCAGACCACTGGCGGCTCTTTCCCACGGAAAAGGTGAAGTGCCCGTATCTGGGTCAGACTGATTCGAGTAATTGGATAATCATAATCAATAATCAAATAAGTTTTACTGTGATAGCTATTGTCTTTCCAAGCAAAGAAGACATTCTGGCAAGATGGAAAAAAATCTCCAGCTCGGTTAACATTGAATAGGAAGCGGTTTGTCCCAGTGGTATAGAGCGTCTAATCGGTGAGATTAGATAAGCGACGTGCCTCTACCATAATCGTTGTAATGGTGACCGGTTCCTCTGAATTCAATTTATGAGCCTCAAAAATCGCTTCCCGGTGGTTCAGAACTCACCTAAAGCAGTAGGTCCATTCATCTCTCATCATCATCCTTCCCATTACCCACGCACAGGCCCAAGAGCCCGTGTGGGCATCACCCTCACAAAAAAATAAAAATAAAGCTGAAAATTGATGGAAAATAACAGAGGAAAAGGTGCAGTGTAGGTAAGTATAGTCTGTCCAAGCAAAGAAGACATTCTGGCAAGATGAGAAAATGACTCCATCTCGGTCAATAATAGTTCAAGAATGATAAATTCAGTTTCAAATTGTGTATCAGAATGTTTCTTACAATTTTAGACCAAATTCATGATTTTTGAACCAATATTGACCGAGCTGGAGTCTTTTGTCCATTTCGCCAGAATGTCTTCTTTGTTTGGACAGACTATATATTGATGGCCCACTGTATACTGCAAATTCTCACGGATGGCTGATAGTGACATGATGTCCAGCACGGGAAATTTCCTCGAAAAATTTCGCTGTTTTTTCCGTAAACCTTTTAATCTTTCCATCATGTAGAATCTATTAGAATGAACCTGGAAATCTACCCGAAAATCGCGGAAAATCTCCTCTCAAAATCAGGCTGGAATTTTTCGGGATGTAAAGTTTTTAATCTCTTCATCATCGATAATTCAGTAGGATTACCCTCTACTCGAAAATCGCTTATATACAGTATTATATAGTAATACTGTATATATAGTAATAAAGCTCTTCAGCCACGCACGCTCCAGGCATACGTAATTCTGTTGTCGGTCATGATTTTCGAATTTCGCGCGTTGAGAAATTGATTTTCGGAGATGAAAAGAAGAGGAGTAGGGGGAGGTTTATGTGTGGGTGTGTGTGTGTGAGAGAGAGAGAGAGAAAGAGAGAGAGAGAGCGAGTGTGTGTGATTGAGAGAGTGGGAGAGTGAGAAACTGATTTAGAGACATAGTGGTGTTGAGAATTGATCGAAAATTCGAGAGGATTTTAGCCAGAATAGAATTTTCATTTTTTTTCTCACGTGGATGGTGGATCAGCTTGGATGGTAGGCTGATTATTTTTTCATGAAGCAAAAACGATGGACTCGAAAGTGATATAAGGTTATGTGCCGAAGCTCGTGCCCTAATAGGGAGAAAGTTACTTTTTAGAGTCCTCTCACCCTTCTAGAAAAAGAATTGCCATGGAATAGTTGGAGCCCTGCTCACGAATTGATAATCTATGTAGACTTTTTTGCTGGGAATTTATTGAACTGGATATAGTAAGCTATTTACTTATTTAGTGTATCTGAAGATTTAGAACTTTATTAGTTATGATTTAAACGAATGTTCGATAATAATTGGATAATAAAAATTCCAAAATTATTCAATCCATGCATCATACATAGACAAATTAAAAAGTATGATGAATTATACTCTGAATGACATCAGAATGATTATAATATAGAATATGCATATTATGTTAAGTATATTAGGTATTCTTGATCTTCCGTCCATTTTTCTAACTGTGACTTTGACACTTCAAATTTTATGATTTAAGTACAAAAAGAGGAAATAACAGGTATTTAAAAATATATATAACACTTTTTAAATGCACTAAAAAGAAGAAAATAACTTTCTTGATCGAATGAAGTCTACTGTTCACAGAACTACTGGTTAGATTGAATGAAGCTTTGAAAAATATTAGAGACACATGATGTTTTAGCGAATTCTGTTCATTCTAGTTAGATTAAAAAAAGAAAACAATTAACTGAACTTCCAAAAATCGTGGTGTGTGGAACAGGGCTGAAACAAGACTGTAAACAATGTCATTCATAAGAATGTGATTACTGAACAAATTTATTTGGTGGTCAAAGCAATCAAGAATCTCACGCCGCAGATGGAAATGGGTAAATATTAATATTACTGCTGATTTACAAACAGAACTAGCTCTGGAAGAGTGCTGGGGAACATGACAGATAGGAGGGAGGAATTGATTTACAAAGAAGAGAGAGAGAGAGAGAGATTCAGATTCAGATTCAATTACTTTTTCATGTAGATTACATAATACAATAATTCGAATCCCATGCTATAAGAATAAAAATAAACTAAAATTACACTAATTACATTATGGTTCCCTTGAGTTGGCTAATTGTAAACTATGAAAACTTGCAAAATGAGACAGATGTAGGATTCAATAAACTAACGGTAATATAAATTTGTGCTGTATCTACATAAAATGGCGGAGTTTAGACATACAAATGTCCATTCTTGGAGAGGGATGTTCAGAGACATCTCTCCCATTAACACTCAACCAGAGATTAGATTAGATTACTTTATTCAAATAGATAACAAAATTCGGTTTAGATTCTACATTGTAATATAATAAATGAGTAAAACAAAATTATCCTATAAATTTCACAAAATAGAAACTTCTAGTAAAAATACAATAAAACGGTGAAGTAATGAATACAAAATTTATACAAATTTTAATTCGAGGTTCTGCAAAGTGAATAAGAAGTATCTAAGTGTCTAAGTGAAAAGGCGAAGTTTAGACATATATATGTCCATATGTCCAGAGAGAGAGATTGATTGATTGATTGCCTTTATTAAGGGCGGAGTTAGGACTCTTGGTCCTCTCTACCACACAACCCTTTACAATATGTACAATAATATACAGTTATCAAAATACATCAAAATTAATGATCATACAGTAAAAAGAATATTAAATAAATATATTATATAAATAAGAATATTGAATAATAGTAGTTTTTGCAACGGTTGTATAATGGGAGCCTTTATAGCATGAGGTGAGATGTAAGTTAGAGCCACGAGCGAAACGAGTGCTCTAAATATCTCACGAATGCTATAAAGGCCTAATACAACCGTTGCTTACACTATTTTATCTACGACCACCAGTGTAGTTATCAATATCAGACCAGTATCAAGCTATCTGTAAGTGTACACTATTATAAAAATCAACATACCGTCGTTTATTTAACTTCTTTTGTCTTCATCCTACTTGAACTGTTATGATAATCAACTTATTACTTGTTAAATATGTTAAAAATAACATATCAGTCAGAACCACAAAACGCATTCAACAAGCAACAAAATCGTGAGTGTTGTTGTAAAAGTGAAAGTTATTAACATATTCACTAACAAAGTTATAAGTATATTTAACCATTTAAACTTTGGACTATTTAAATTAGTTAAATATTCAAATACATAAATTGAAATATTGACGAAATAATACTGGTAGGCTACTCAATCCCAGTCGCAGTTTTGATTTTGAGGTTAGTTGAACACTGTTTACTTTTTATCACCTGATTTCAAAACGAAACAAGGAATGTATCATAAAGTGGAATTTGGACTGTATCGTAAAGTTCCTCCTGTATCGAAAAACGTTCATTACGACACGGTTCTGAGATTCAGTTTTGAAATGGTAGTCATTTCGATTTCAATTGTAAAACTGAAATAGGAATTTTTCAATACTAAAGTATGTAAATAAAACAAAATAGAAAAAAATTAGTAATAAGAACTAAAAAAAAGATTGAATATATGATAAGAAAAATTAACATGCTCCCTCAAATTCACCATTCACTCACACACATGCACACTAGCAAGGTGGAAAAATACCCCACCGAATACCTCCATATATTCAGTATTGAAGAAATATCTAAATAAGAGAATAAATGAATACGAGTTTGAGAACAAATGCTATTGAGATGGAATATCTTTTAGACAACTTAACTTTTTCACACCTGAGCTGCTCCTCCCCCCTCCAGCCATTTCGAAACTGTCACGCCAAACTGAGCTCGGCCATTCACATTCTTAATAGATGATGGTAATTCATTCCAAGTACGGCAAGCCGTAACATGGAAAGACTTGTTGTACATTGAGGTTCTGTGATGAGGGATTACCAATAACTGTGAACCATGTCTAGTACCTCGTCCACTCCGCTCTCTTATAAAGACAAACTACTTACTTACTTATCCTGGCGCTACAGCCCGATGTGGGCTTTGGCCTCCTCCGTAATCTGCCTCCAAGCATCTCTATCTGCTGCCTTCCGTCTCCAACCTCTCTTTCCCATCGCTCTCAGGTCCTTCTCCACATCCTGCATCCATCTTGCCCTCGGTCTTCCTCTTCTCCTCACTGCCTCTAATTTTCCGTTTCGCATGACTTTCTGCATTCTTGACTCATTCATTCTTTCCACATGCCCAAGCCAACTTATTCTTCTTGCTTTGACAAATCGGATAATATTCTTGTGTTGCAAGATAGCATCTATTTCAGCATTCTTCCGTATTCTCCACGCACCATTTTCATGAACTGGACCATATATCCTCCTTACTAGCTTTCTCTCAAACACCATCAGAGCCTTTTTGTCTTCTTGTAGAATTGTCCAAGTTTCACATCCATATGTGACAACTGGCCTTATGAGCGTTCTGTAGATATTCATTTTGGTGTTCCTGGTAAGGAGTTTTGACTTCAGCAGCTTGTTATTTCAAAATATGCACGATTGCCAAGCATTATTCTTCGTTTTATTTCTGCTGATACCTTGTTACTGCCATTAACCTCTGTTCCCAGGTACGTGAAGCTTTCACGTACACAAGCACACTAGCAAGGTGGAAAAATACTCCACCGAATACATCCATATATTCAGTATTGAAGAAATATCTAAATAAGAGAATAAATGAATACGAGTTTGAAAACAAATGCTATTGAGATGGAATATCTTTTAGACAACTTAACTTTTTCACACCTGTGCTGCTCCTCCCCCCTCCAGCCATTTCGAAACTGCCACGCCAAACTGAGCTCGGCCATTCACATTCTTAATAGATGATGGTAATTCATTCCAAGTACGGCAAGCCGTAACATGGAAAGACTTGTTGTACATTGAGGTTCTGTGATGAGGGATTACCAATAACTGTGAACCATGTCTAGTACCTCGTCCACTCCGCTCTCTTATAAAGACAAACTGGTCTGCTAAATATCCAGGACATTTGGTATGAATCAAATCATAAAGCAGTTTCAGCATGTGATACTGTCTCACAGGTTTGAGCCTCAGCACATCCAGCTGCTGGAAGCATGGACTGATATGATCATCCCGTCTGAGATTAAAAATGTATCGGACACAGTAATTCTGAGCTCTCTGCAGACGTTCAGACAAGATAACACTTATGTCATTGACAACAATGTCCGCATAATTAAAATAAGGGAAAATCAATGATTTGACTAGCATCACTTTTACACGAAAAGGTAAGCAGTCACCAATCTTCTTAAGGGAGTGAAGTCCTGCAAATACTTTATTACATGTAACATTTATTTGTTCAGTCCATTCAAGAGATATTTCAATAGCGAAACACCAAATTGCTACTAACACAATCGTTCACTGGAAATTGTATGAATTTAGTTGCAGGGAATTTTTGAAACCTCTCTGCAATTACCAAGTACATGTTGGTTGTAGCTCAACGAATACAGAGGAAATTGATGGATAAGATTCAGATTCATTCACTTTATTTATGTAAATTACAAAATATATCGATTCAAATCCTATATTATACAAATTGAGAATTATACTAATTACATCGCATGCTTTAATAACTGAGTATGGACTATGGAAACTTACGAAAATGTTACAAATAGAGGATTTAATAATTATGTTAACGGTAATATAAATGATGCTGTAATCACATTAAAAGGCGGAGTTTGGACTTATGATGGTCCATTCTTGGAGAGGAACGCTCAAGAACATATCTCCCATTAACACTCAACCATGAGAGAGAGAGAGAGAGAAAGGAATTGCGAATTAGTGTATGCGAGACTGTTGACTGGATAACAGCGGTCGATTTCAATATTGTTCAGCACTTGAAACAAATGGGGGGGGGGGGGGGGTTGGGTTTTGAAACTCCCCATCCCCTACAGACCAGCGGAAATACAATGTTGTAACTTATCATACATTATTTGAAGCCTCGCTCAAACTCCCCTGTAATCGGATATCCCCTTCCTCACCGCTCCAGTCACACTGAACAAAGAAAATTAATTCCGGTGTGTCAGCTCTCGTGCTTTGCAACGTGTTTGTTAAAAGCACGCTTAATTAGTGAGCTACACGCCTCCACACTTGAACATGACATGCACAGACAGTGAATATTCACTTTACTCAGTTATCTTAGTTACGGGTTTCTCTCTGAAAATTGAAGGGATTATGTTTATTTTCATTGGTAACAACGACCACATTGTATTTGAGAGAAAATGCTTTCAAAATTGAATAAAATGATGAAGTAATAGTAGTCTGTCCAAGCGAAGAAGATCGTCTGACAAGATTGGAAAATGGCTCCAGCTTGGTCAATATTTGTTCAATAGTAGATCAAAATGATAATTTTTGAACTAATATTAACCGAGCTTGAGTGATTCTCCCATCTTGCTAGAGGATCTTCTCTGCTTGGAAAGTGTACCACATGGATAAAACATTCTATTGTGAGAGTTATAGGATATTATCCTATTCTATTGTTGTTTTCAACCACCTGTTGATTTTTTTATCATAACTCAAAATTTGAAAGTTTACTCAATATCTTTCCCCGTTTTTAACGACTTGTTGAGTCCGATTAGGCCTGATTTTTCACCCCAACATTCGAATTCGTAAATCATTGGTCGTTATTCAGTAACAAAATTATGCATGTTTGTAAGTTCTGACAAGTCATAACCTTTTTTGGACAAAATCTCAATTATAATTTTAGTGAAATACCCACCCAAAGAGTTAGCGTCATCTCTCTGAAAGTGTGGAAATAATCTTTATTATTTTAATAGGCTATCAAAATTGAGAAGAAACGTTTTAGACTTGACCTGAGTTTCAATCCTGTTGTTTTTTTTGTGAATGAATAAATGAATAGGGCCTTTAATGTTTTGAGAGAGTATTGTATTGGGCCAAGTCTCTTCGAGATTCATTGTCTGATGTGTGATTGTGTGTAATTATTGTGTGATGTTTAATGATCAGGAAAATGGAATTTATAAAATGAATTTTAATACCAGTGATGCTATTGGAAGCTTTTGGAAAAATAAGAAGATTGGAAGATATATTATCTAGAAGATTTTATATGATTGTGATACTATTTAATTTTCAATTTGTTTCAGATATTTCCTGACTGTTACCATCTACAACATTCGAGTGTGGCTAGAAGATCGATCAATCCAAGTAATGAACATCATGACAATCTACTATCGGAGAGGGAAGTGAGTATATCATTTGTATTCTATTTTGGTTATTATTTATTTATTAATCTATTGGCAGAAACACATTGGTAAGAAAGAACAGGCATTTCAGGCCCTTGGTATTTCAAAACCCAATTTTCATTCAAATATAGTCCAAAATTTAAGGTTATAAGTCCAAATTTTTTTCAGCCGAAGGTTTCTCACTCAGAGAAATGATCTGAAAGTGATAATAATTGGAAAATTATCTTAGTTATATCACTGGTACCGGTATATCCTATATTATATCAACATTAATTTTCGAGTAGAGTGAAACATTTATGGTTTTCAGAAGATATGCCCGGTTTTTCTAAGCACATTCAAATTTGAGGGACCCTCAAGTTTACTAAATTTCCTATACTAATAATAGAAAATATCAGCTGTTCATCGAAATTTGAGGGTCCCTCAACTTTGAGTGTGCTTGGAAAAACCCGGCATCAGATACTTATTTAGCCTTTCAAATTAAGTCGATAGTTTTTTAAAACCATAGAATGGTTTGAAGTGATCTTTTTGTCCTTTATGTGTTTTGAACTCTCCCAAATTGGAAAAACTTTTAAACATTTGAATATCTGTGGATATAATTTCAAGAAATACCACAATTCCCCATCGCGGACAATTGAGGTTATTTTGCCGGTGGAACTTTCTTTTTGGGACTCCCCACCAAATATGGCATACGATAATAATAATAATAATAATAATAATAATAATAATAATAATAATAATAATGGTTTGAAGTGGTTATAATAATACTGGGAACAATGTGAGACGTATAGTGGATACTTTTGTTGGAAAATCATAGAATTTTATGAAATGGACATAATAATATGAAGAACAATGTAAGAACTGTAATGTCGGGTTATTCCAAGCACACTCAAAGTTGAGGGACCCTCAAATTTTGATGAACAGCTGACATTTTCTATAATAAGTATAGGAAATGTAGTAAAATGTAGTTAACTTGAGGGTCCCTCAAATTTGAGTGTGCTTGGAAAAACCCGGCATTAGGCCTGTATTATCAATTGCAGTTCAAACCAAAAGTAAGTTAACTAATAATTCACTGTAATCACGGATACTAACGTAAAATACATACGCCCGTCGGCCCGTGACTCACGGTCCGTGAGTGACTGAGTGTAATGAACAATGTAAGAGTTAATGCATCCAGGTACGATCAAGCACTGGCGGCTCGTGCCCACGTAACAGGTGAAGTGCCCGTATCTTCTACTGTGCAGCACTGTGCGATCAAGACCACGACCAATCACAAGCCCGTTTCAGACATCACGATTTTAGGACGTCCAGGTTTTTGTTTACTTTAAAAAATTTCACTAGATTGTACAGAACTTGGCAAACACATGATCTGTGTCCGTGCATATAATTTGTTCGCCAAGATTCATCTAATCTACACCTTTTCCAGAAGTAGTTGAGAAAGCGCTAAATGTAGTTCAGAATAGTGAATTGTATTTCAGAAAATATCAGATGTAAATCAGAATAGCCAATTTGATTTCAGAAGATATCAAATGTAGTTCAGAATAGTGAATTGTATTTCAGAAAGTATCATTTGGAATTGAAAAACTGTCAGTTGTAGTTCAGATAAAACATTTGTATTTGAGAGGAAAAACATCTGATAAAAATTCAAAGTGAGACCCCTCATTGACCATAATTATTTATAATTATAATTGAACATTATTTTTAATAAGTAGGTCGATAGTTTGTTTTCAAAAAAAGGTCCCAAATGTTTCAATTTTTGTGGGTGAAGTTTTACATAAAGTGTAACACCCTGGTGTTACACAAGATTTCAGATTGGATATCATCACTCAGCGCCCTAAAATCCTATAATATTATAAAACAGTTGAAAAATTATTTCGCACTACTGTACTTCCCTGACAAAAATACAATTTTATATTAAATTTATATGTATAGGGCTGTGTCATGTACCATCTTAATTCAATTCAACCCAAGTGCCTATTTAAATTAACCCATGATGTATGATCACATTTATTATAATGTGTCTCAAATCCAGCTGACGTTGTTGAAATTAATTTCTCATTTTCAAATGACATTTTCTGAACTACAAATGACACTTTCTGATATACAATTCACTATTCTGAACTACATTTGGCATGTTCTGAAATTAAATTGATACTTTCTCAACTACTTCTGGAAAAGGTGTAGTAAAGTGAACTTTTTTTCTGAGGGTGAGCGTGGGTAATGAGAGGGGCGATGATGAGAGATGACAACTGCTTTTCAGGCAATTGGGACTGACGGCTTTACGTCTCTTGCGAAAGACGAAAAGTATTAAATTTATAAAGTAAACAAAAACCGGTCGTCCAAAAATCGTGGTATTTGAAACGGTCTAAAAGAGGTAATAGAAACACGGAGTTGTATGGAGTAACGCAAATAAAAAATCAGCTAACCAGTGAGCTACATTAAAATTGATCGATAAATTGAAATTTACAATTGAAATCTACATTGGAATTCATTGATGGATACATTTCAAGGTTATTGAAGAGTACTCTTGTTATAACCTTGGATGCATTCGAGCAACGAATGAATTGAATGAGATATTATTCTGTTATATAGTGCCTGGCACTGAACAATTCACCAAACCACAAAATTCAGATTCTACTTCATTGCACACGCTATCATAATAAAATTAATTAAAAAAGCTACGAGTTCCTCTTCATACGTTTTTCTTCTAAAAAAAAACCCTTTCATAAAACTGGTGTATGGCTTTCATAGAAGGGTTTCAGCTGCGTGGTTTCAATTCCAGTCCGAAAAATTAGAAAATTTAATTACATTTCTCTCGATTTGGGATTTTTTTTTGAGTTGGAATTTTATTATTATTATTGAGTACTGTACTCGTCAGTATTTCAAACGTGTATAGTGTATCTGTCTGTAAGCAAAATATCTAACAATCAAACAGAAGGAATTTGATGTAGCTAGCGCCAAAAATTTACGCGGTTGGCAAATGACTCTTGTTGATGCCCAGCTCTGTCAGAAGACTGTCAGGACAGTCTTTAGCTGTCCTCGAGAACAAATCTATATAGCTTGGGTTTTTCTTGTTTCAATGTACTCTTGCAGGCAGCTCCTCGACTTTCCTGAGAGAGCTGAGAAGTAATAATAGTCATTCACCAACCGCCTAAATTTTTGTCTCCAGCTATACATCTCCGAAATTAAAAGTATTATATCTGTATGGATTGAGTTGTGGAAGAAGCCTAGAAGTGTATTGATTCTGGACAATAAGGGTTGAATTTAACAAATCATGAATAGAACGTAATTACGTATACGTATATACGTTATCAATGTTACCGTACTCCACAACTGTATTGTTATTATCCAGAAGCCTCGTGACAGAAGGTCTAGATTGAAGGGTTTTTATTAGATCGAAGGTCTAGTTTTTCTAGATTCAAGGACTAGTTTTTCTTCTCCTGTATTTGAATCTTGGTAATTCAGTGCCTTTAGCGCCCGGCTTTTATGCATCAGACCCAGATTCAAGCCCACCGGTCAGGGAAATTTATTTGATAGTTTTGTTCTGAGGATTATCATTTTTTCAAGATAAGACAATTGCAGCAATCAGAAAAAACAGGCACTTGCCCAAAGTTTTTTCTATTCATTCACATGGATAAATGAATAATGAATTTATTTTCCCCTCCAAAAACATGCAATATAAAAAACTTGAAGATAAAACAGGAAATAAGTCGACTACATAAAACCAGTTTTCGTAGACAACTTTTAAACAAAAAATAATCAAAGTATTTTACTAGTTATAATTTGAGTCCAGCAATATTTTAAAAACTCTCGCAAAAAAACTAAAAACTCTGTGACGTCTGCAAATCCAGTAAAAAATAACAAAAATATAAAAGCATTACAGTATTAATATTTATCTTATAGATTTCTAAAAAATAATCAATTATTATCAATAGTTCAAATAGTTGGGTTATTTTTGATTTCTACATTATTCGTAAAGGGATATTTCGAAAGTGAAATCGATATTGAGTTTTAAAGTGTCAATTTAGCCGAACAACACTAAACAAATCGAAAGTTCCAAAAATATCAATTGAAATCAGTTCAGAGATTTTGAACAAAAAATACACTCATCTAACAGGGTTATTACGATTACTACTGAGATTATCAACAATGTAAATTCCTCTAAATAATCGAAAATTAAAATAGTTAAACTTGAGTGATATAGCTGGGAGGAAAATAATGGGGCTTGGCGTATGACAGTGGGAGGTGATTTTAATAATATAATCTTTTAGGACAATCGGCGAGCGGTCTGCGAGAGCATATAGAATCGAGATTGCCACCTTAGAAAACCGTTTTTATCCTGAAGATTTTTGACTGTCCAAAAATCAGCTGTCATTCGCCCACCATCAGCTTACTAAAGTACAGTATATGCAAAGTACGTGTGTCCAAGCAAAAAAGACATTCTGGCAAGATGGGAAAATGACTCCAGCTCAGCCAGTGCTGGTCTAAAAATTCTTGCCATATAAAGTCTTCTTTGCTCGACCAGAATGTACAAGATAGTCATTTTGACATCTATTTTCAATAAAGTCGAAATGTTTGTAGATTTATGATTTTAAATCTATTTTCAGGTGAAATGGGCTCGCCAGCAAAAAGTAGTGTCCAGATCGAAGAGGGATTTCACCAAGTCACAATCGCTGTTCCCATTAAACGATCCCAAATGGACGCAGATGTGGTATCTGGTGAGTAAATGTTTCGAATTCAACAAATCAACAGACCATAGAGAATAGAATTAAGATTGTAAATTCTATTCCCTCTGCACTAGACTTTTTGTATTCTTAAGTTGAACATTCGGTGACCTTACTGTGAGTATACAGTTCCTGTAAATCTGAAAACCCGATATTTTGCACGTTCCGAAAAGTCACTATTATCGTGAACTTTAATTATATTATTCAGGAAAATATCTCTGTGAATGAGGCTAAGAGCCGCGCAGCTCTAAATTCGCTGCTAGAGTTGCTCAGCTCTAGCTGCGCTGCTCTAGCCATCGCAACTCGATTCACATAACTATAATATAGATGTTTACTCTGTTAGTAGGGCTACTAATCTATACTAAATCAATAAATACAGTAGAAGTCCGGTTATCCGAGTTCCGATTATCCGAGCCGCCGGGTTAACCGAGCTGATTTTTAAGAGCATAACAATATTTTTTAACAAGATTTGGTCTAATTTTCCGATAAACAACTACAATTGTAAATAAATTACAGTGACAAAAGTAATTATAAGTAATGCATATAATTTTATTGCATCACAAATTACTTACACTGTATTAATAAATCGTATTATTCAGATTCAATGCAATCTATTATTTATCAAAACCTCTTTCCTTCACCTTCGTGTTAACCGAGTTTTTCTTTATCCGAGCTGGTCCCGGTCCCGTTTAGCTCGGATAATCGGAGCTCTACTGTATAGTAGATATATATATATACTGTATAGTGAAGTTCACCCTTTTCAAGTAGTTTAGAAGTGACTACTGTAATAACTATATTAGAGATGTTTACTCTGTTATTAGGGTTACTAATGTATACGAAATCAATACATAATTTTATTCACTTGAAAACGACTTAGAAAGTGTGAATTTCATTATTTATTGATTTAGTATACATTAGTAGCCCTAATAATAGAGTAAACATCTAAGATATAGTTATGTGAATAGAGTTGTGATTGCTAGCTATAAGCCTTGCGCAGACCAATGCGTCGCGAATTCGTGGCGGTGGTTCCAAGAATTTGGACTCCGATTTCGAGACGGAGGTTTCGGTGCGAAATATTCGTAACGCTGGGGCACGCACACCGAAGCGAGATAATCGTAACTAAGAGCGCGGGAATATTTGAGTATTTAACCTAACTAACCTAATGTTTCGATAGAAGGGTAGAAGAGATACTGAAGTTAACTATAATAATGATGCTGTAATACAATAATGATATGAAATAAACACACAGATTTTGTCAATTTTCTACTCTATCTATTGGTACACTACCATGGTTTCATGACCACACAGGTCACATTTTCAAGCTGACTAAAACTAAAACGGAAATATTGAACTAATGAAACCATGGTAGTGTACCAATAAATAAAGTAGAAAACTGACAAAATCTTTGTGTTTATTTTATCATGAAACGTGTCTACAATATCGACCACAACTCAGTTGAACTTCTACAATAATAATATCCTGAGTTATGATATACGGTAACCTACTAGTAAGGTGCCTAATAACTGCTCAATAGCCCGATTAGCCTATTAGAGTGAATCGAAATTTACCTGGAACATAGACAGCTTTTCCAATATCACACCAAATCTTGTATTTTTCTTTTGTATTCTTGTAATCTTTGTGATTTAAATAATACATATTGGTATAGTACCAAATCATCATATTTGCTATGTGAAAATAATCGCTAACAATTTCTCAGTGTTCATTTCCAAAGTGCCAAGAGTTGACTTTCTTCTTTTTGGTTATGTCTGTTTACTTGCAGACAAAAATTAGAGTTCGTTCCTGAACGAGCCACAGTATTCGCATGCGAAAAAAACTATAAATGCTGCATGCAGCATTTGCTGCGAATATTCGCAAACCAAATATTTCGCAACGCATTGGTCTGCGCTAGATCATACACCGCAATGGTTTTAAATTTTCGTCCGGCAAGTTCTCAGAATTGAATTCGCACTGCAACAAAATCGAAATCGTGTTGGTGTGCGCCTGGGGTTAGTCTGTTCAAGCAAAGAAGACCCTCTGGCAAGATGATATAATGACTCCAGCACAGTCAATATTAGTTCAAGAATTATAAATGTGGTCTTATTAGTAGATCGAACAGTTTCATACAATTTTTAGATCAAATTAATTATTTTTGAACCAATATTGACCGAGCTTGAGCCATTCTCCCATCTTGCTAGAGGGTCTTCTTTGCTTGGACAGACCATAGCTGCTTGGAAATCGTACCTTCAAGCTCCTTCTATCTTTAGCGATCAGAAGAATAGGCTTTTAGAATAATTTTATTAAAGCGGCCCTCTTAATAAAAGTAATTTAATAAAATTCATGACCTGAATGAAAATTTTGATAAAAAATTAGGGGACACCCGGGTTTGAACCGGGGACCTCTCGATCTGCAGTCGAATGCTCTACCACTGAGCTATATCCCCTACGTGAATATATAATGTTTTTCGAGAATGTTAAAAAATGTCTTATCTTTAGAGAATGATTGGATCAATAGATACGGTACCGTATCTAATATCGTATCATTGAAAAATTATCTGTCAGTGTGCTAATTACAATACAATACAAAGTTATCAAAGATAGTCGGACGTTTTTAAAATGACATTTACAATCCAATATTTGTTTTTAAAATGTTTATTTTTCTTCAGCTAACGCCAAAAATTTGGCGGTTTCGTCTGCTTCTTGTGCGCTCCAACAGCTGATGTTGTCAATTAGAGTTGTTATTCAGCTACGCCTGAATGGAGTTTCTAATATCAAAAGAGAACATAGATGATTTACTGTACCTCTTTCATACTCATTCAAATTTTTACTGTATTGATGAAATATGACTATACCCCAACCACGATGGCTTGAGACGTAATGAACAAAGTTTTTTTTCCAAGGACGTGAAAACTAATTCAAATTAGTTCTTCACAATGATGAAATTTATATTTTCATTTTCAAAATTCAATTTCTCGACACCTTATGGGTAAAAGAGGATTCGACTAAGTAAGTAAATTTAGATTTTCAAACTGACAAATAGTTATTGATTTGAATTCATTGAAATATCGGGAAGATTTCTTTTGTGATAAAGTCTGGGTTTGCTTAGAAATGAATTTTGAATATTTATCAAAATGCGTGTTTAAGGACCCACCCAAGCCTGTATTACGTATTTTTCAACATTTTATTTACATTAATATTATGTTATAATTCACATATATTATTTCAGAATCGCGGCTCTGGACTGGATATGTCGGTGCAGGAGGCATGGAACGAGGGGGTGACGGGGAAGGGGGTGGTAGTCACCATTTTAGACGACGGCCTGGAGAGGGACCATCCAGATCTACTGAAAAACTACGTGAGTAGCCTAACTTGTTGAGTAGTTTTGAACGTGATATTCTGGTTGTCTGTCCAAGCAAAGAAGACATTGTGGCAAGATGGGAAAATGACTCCAGCTCGGTCACTATTGGTTCAAAAATAATAAATTTGGTCTCAAATATAGGAAACATTCTGATATTGGAATCAAATTTCTAATTATTGAACTAATATTGAACAAGCTGGAGTAGCCTAATTATCCCATTTTGCCAGGATGTCTTCTTTGCTTTAACAGACTATATCATCCATATTGAATGAAAAGACAAGATATTGTCAAATCAAGGATTTATTGAAATAATTGAGATACTGGTTTCGGTTGCTACACCGTTATCAATCACTGGTAATATAAACTGAAACTTGAAGTAAAGATCAGCAGCATTTATCAAACTGGAAGTAAAGAACTGCTATTGGTAGACGCTTGAACCAATCACATTGAACGTCTTTCATTTCCCTAGACAAGCACCAACTAGTAATCATATAAAACGTTACATCAATCATAATCATCACGTTACGTAATCATAAACGTTACAAAATAGCGATTCATTCAGCAAACGCAATAATCAAAGATGAATAGAATAGAATAATAGAATAGAATAGAATGACTTCTTTATTTTAATGACGTGGCGAAGTTTGGACAGCAATGTCCACTCTACCACTTAACCTACCACGAATAAATAGATAGTTGAAAAAAAACATAGGAAATAAATGAGAAATCTAAGGTAATAATTATTGTGTTTGCTATTTGAAAGCTGATTCTGTAACGTTTGTATGAACCACGGGGAGGGGATTGTCTAGGCCAATGGCAGACGTTCACCGTGTTTTGTTCAAGCGGCTACCAATAAAGGTGCTCAACTATTAGTTTAATACAGCTTTTAGTTTTTCTAAGTTTGATAATGGTGAAGCAACCGGAACCGATTCTTGGATTTCTCAACAATGGGTGGTTTGACAATATCTAATGAGGGTAGTCTCCTTTATCCCAGGGCTACTTTTATCACGGGTTTTTTTTTAATTTTTAATAATTACCAAAGTACCCTTTTTCAATGCATTACATATTTCGACTATTTATAGTCATTTTCAAATTCGAATGAACAAATAAAAAAATTAATTCTATAATAAGTAGGCCTACTGTATGTTAATCAATCACATGTGTTTATTTTTATTAGGAGTTGATAAAAAAAATTGAAAAAGGGTACTTTGATAATTATTCTCTAAAATATAAAAAAACACTAATGAGGGTACTTCAGTGGTCAATTCCTATGTTGAATTAGCTGAGAAATGTAATGAAACCAGTTAGTACCCTACGTAACTTTGATGGTGATTGAGATGATGAATATAACGTTCAAAACTCAATTTACCAACATTAAGAAATGAGGATACAGAAGGGATGCCTTATTTTTGATCGTTATACGAATTATGTTATTTTGTAAAGAATTAAATTCTGAACAAAAAATGTTCAGCATTTTTTTCGTCTAACGCGCACCTAAATCTCATAAATCAGGATTTAAAGGAGACAAAATAGCAATCTTTTCAATACCTACTGTTTTTAGTCTGTTCGATCGGTTTTTTATCAATCGCTTATTCATTCTGCCGCATCTGATCATTGATGTGAAACTTTCGAACACATTCGAAAAACAATATTCAAAATTCCCGCGTTGTAATAATTGAACCCCATTTAAGGAATTCGCTCTAATTCTAGTGTATAGGCCTACTGAGAGTCAAACAAAACTTACTAGGCTACTTGCCAAATTATTGTTTCTCTCGTGTGAACTATAATCAATTATGTATTGTCTGTTTTTCAGTTAAATCAGCTTATGACCTTTTGAGTTGTGATAGTCGAAAAACAAACAATTGCTAAGTTGCAGTTCTCCGTATACTGATACTGGTGTTGTAATTGGATATTATATATACCACTGCCTTGTTTGTTGAGCAGAAAATGGGTCGGTGAAAATTATTCAGCAAAAATATGAACAGTTATTGCAATATTTCATCGGATCATGCAGTACAAAGAGCAATACGAATTGAAAATGATAATAATTGATGAACTGAAACAATCATGTTGAATGTTGAACCTTTGATGTTTAGCTACTGAAATGAAAAATTACTCATCAACGTATCTCTTCTATATTAATAAGTGTACTTGCTAAAGGAATTCATTTTTGTACCCGATAAGGAATGAATATTGTTTATGAAAGCATTGCATTTCAGTAATCAATCAATCAATCAATTTTATTGAGAAATAAATTATTACAATTTTCGGTCCCGCTAAGCCCGTTTTCAGCAGGTGCCAATTCCAATACAAAAAATTTACAGGTTGAAATAACATAAATCATAAGAAAAAATTAAAAAAATCTTATTGTCTTAATTATTAATGCTTTACAAAAATTATAGTAATTATTGCTGAGAAGCAAAAAGATTAGGAAACATTAATAAAACAATGAGGAATAGTACCATGATAAGAAGTTGAGAGAAAAAGTAAAAGATAGATAAAGAAGGAATAAATAAATAAAATATACTATAGGCCTATGTAATCCAATGAATTTAAACAGAGCATTGATATGTCTAGTACACAGTGAGCTATACGGTATAATACGTAATACTTACCATTTAATAAAACAAAAAGGTACATAAAATATGTTTAATTCGATGGTGAGAGTGAAATCTTAGAGACAAATTCAAAAGTTTTTACCCTGGTTTAAAATTTGTTCTATACAGATTGTCTCACGAAGGTTGTAACAGCCGACAACTATAGGTTCTGCATACAATTTCTAACAAATAATGTCTATAGTCCATTCACGATGGCTTGAGACGAGATAAACAAAAGCTTTGCATGTGTTAGTGTGCGACTGGAGTGGCTTTGTTTTAGCCACTACATAAACAAGTCACAGCAATGCCGAAATCCCGAATTTTGTTGTCGGGACCGTAACCAAAGGAATGACACAAAAACTTTTACTAAAATTGTTTGTTCATTTTAGGTTCATACAGTCGAGAGACAACCGGAACAAGCAATTTCCCAATGTGTATCTTTCAAAAAGTTTACTCAAAGATACTTATTCTGAATTGCCTACAACAAAATTCGCGATTTCGGCATTCAGAGCTTTTGTTTATCTCGTCTCAAGCCATCGTTAATGGACTTTAGTAAAATTTTCTTGTATCGTTCTCCGGTTCCGAGATATTCAGGTTTTTATTTTTCTATATGTTTGAGGTAGTACTACTTACATTCATTAAATTGTCAATACTTCAAAAACTATAAGTCAAAATCAAATTCCAAGGATATTTTTGAAAAGAGAACAAAATTTCAAATTGATTTAAGAAGTTACACATGCCAAAGTCGATTATATTGAGCTGAAGTTTTCAGTGGCCTAATTTGAAAAAATGATTTGTCAAGTTCTCTCCAATTTTTTAAATACATAAATTACTCTCGAATTTCTTTAGCGATCTTATGCGCTCTTTAGTTCTACATTCCTCAATGATCCCATTCAAAGCTAAATAGTCATTCGGTGAGTCATGTAATATACTGTATCCAAGTTATGAAATGTTAAAAAATTATTAGTTTTAAACTATTTACATCCAGCTATTTACCCATCCAACTAGTGTTCGGGGCAGATTCAATCTTTCATTCATTTATTTAAAATAAGGAATGGAGAAACAGGTATTATAATTTTCTGTATCCTGCTTGGATTGAGAATTGAATATTTTTAGGATAAATTATGGTACAATGCTTCCTGAAAAAGTTGAAATGCCGATGTACTAGATCCGAGCTAGGTTCAAGGGATTATAAACACCCAAAAGATCGAATTCGCTCCAAATCTCCTTAAAACCTTAAAAATACTCTATAAAACCTTAAAACCTCCTTATATGGAAGATTAATAATCTCAATCACGTTCATATTATTATTGATATCATTGTTTACTGAATAAATGATTGGTAATGGTATAGTCTGTGCAAGCAAAGAAGACCCTCTGGCAAGATGAGAAAATGACTCCAGCTTGGTCAAAAATTACCTGTCTATTTGATCTAAAATTGTAGGATACAATTTGATCTACTATTAAGACCACATTTATAATTCTTGAACAAATATTGACCAAGCTGGAGTAATTTTCCCATCTTGCCAGAGGTTCTTCTTTGCTTGGACAGACTATATATCAGCGTAGGCCTATTCAATGAATTTGAATTTCAATTAATTTCATTTAGATTCTTTTATTTGATTATGGTTAGTACAGTACGCAGGGATTTTTTTCTGCAAAAGGTGGTGTATGCGATTTTATTGTTTTAATTGCTTCATCAGGGTCCCAATAATGTGTATTCGAAAAGTGCACACAAAATTTCCCCCCGCACAACTTTTGACAGCCAGAAAACCATGCACTTTTTTAGTTTTTCGCATATAACTAAAAAACGCTCCACATTTTTATAGGTACATTCTCATAGTAAATTGTAGAGGACAAAATTCTGCGTCGATTAAAAAAAAGAAAACAAAAATCGGTCGAATAGATAACGGTTTACATTCATTCAAAAAACATATTTTTCCAAGTTTTCCAAAAAATTGTTCAAATTCTTCTGTAGCTCATAAAGTAACAGATAAATGTATTACCCCTCTTCCTAAAAGTTGTAGAGCATAAAAAATTGAGTTAAAAAAGTGCATAAAAATTTATATTTGACCAAATTTTGGAACATTGACAATCACTTTTCCAAAAATAAAACAGGCTACTGGTGGTTTTTTTCAACATTTTGATGTTATGTTAGACATTTAAAGTTCAAATAGAGCCTATCTTGTATTTCGTAGTCTACTTGGATCACTTACCATCAGAATAAATACTCCACTGCTCTAAATCCAAATTATTTTTGATACAAAGGACATTCAAGGATAATAGAATAAAGACACCCCCAACTTTCGTGAGAGTGAACGGATCCTGAAAAACTATAACTCATTGTTTTCAGCTTGAAAAGACAGTTCTATTTCGTATATCATATGCTGAATTTGGTCAAAATTGGAGAATTCCATCACCTAGAGTACTTTGAGCCTATTCCTATATACCGAGAAAAAGGTGACTTTTTGTGTTCAAATGCGTCTACCTTGGAAGTCATTGATGGGAAAAAGTCGCATTTGGGCTAAAATTGTAGATCATAACTTCCTCCATAATTTTCAATTGATAAACTCATGAAAAATTTCATTCCAAGGGGAGGTACGTTTGATTTAAAAAAATAAAAAAATTATCAACATTTTTTCTCTTCATACTTTTTATGCAATTTCTCAAATATATTACGACGTTGGAGGTGATAAAGGAATAAAGAAATGCAAAATCGTTGTCTTGAATTTAGATCTCACTTACCTTCGGTCAATAATTTAATTTAAACTCCTACATTTTTAAAATTCAGAATTTCATTTTTTAAGAATTCATGATACATTGAACTCTTCTCATTTGCTTGTGATTCATGAAAAAGAATTTTTATTCTAATCATTCTAGTTTATTAATATTTCTTCAAATACTTTCATTCAACTTTTAACTAGCCAGAACATTATTTTAAGTAAGGTGTTATTGACAAGTATATTTTTCATATCCACTGGAATTTATATAATCGACAGTGAATATTTACACACAGCAGCTCATCATGGTTCAAGAAATCACATTCTTATATTTTTAAACTAAAAAGGAGACATATACTTGAAATTTCTCACCAAATAAATAATTTTAACAGCTTGCTTTGATTAGATGATGATTAAGAACTTTTGTTTTTATTCTTAATTTTCATGAAATGTATTAAACTGAATAATATTATAGGTGCCCCCCCCCCCTATATAAAGAGAGGAAAGGGGCAACTGTCTTATATTTTGCGGGTATAGGAACCGGGCTCAAAAAATCCTGGATAAGTCCTTTAGAGTAGGTACTTTGAAAGTTGAAAATATGCTTAACATTCAAAATACGGTAATTACATCCAATCGTGGATTGTCTACACTGTGATTACACAGTCTCTGCACGCTGCTATCGGTATACTGTAATGTATTGATAACTGATTACGAATATAATCTTTAGATATCATCCTTGTGTATATATACCTGCTTATAGTAGGCTATCTGTATATAATCTGTTTTCTCATTAAAGTCAGTACTAAAATAAATTGATCCACATTGAAAATGGGCTTAGATCCCGAAACATGTATGTGTGTTTTATAATTTTTAAAGTTTTCAAAAAAAGGGTGTTTGAGTTTTATTTATTTTTCAATCAGTACTAAAATATTGAAGATGAACAATTGGTTTGATGTGATAAATGCGCTGGAATATTATTACCTTTATGGAAGGGGATATAGCTCAGTGGTAGAGCATTCGACTGCAGATCGAGAGGTCCCCGGTTCAAACCCGGGTGTCCCCTAAATTTTTTACAATATTATGAGAATTATATTGGAAGGTTGCCCTCTAATTTTTTCATGAATTGTAACTTGCGGTAGATAAACAAATTGGGAAGCGATTTGTCCAAGTGGTGGAGATGAGCGTCTAATCGGTGAGATTAGATAAGAGACTTGCCACTGTTGTAATGGTGACCGGTTCCTCTGAATTCAATTCATGAGCTTCAAAAATCGCTTCCCGGTGGTTCGGAACCCAACTGAAGCAGTAGGTCCATTCATATGTCATCATCATCCTTCCCATCCCACCTTCTAAAAAATGAAAACTTAGTAAAGTTCTGCAGTAGATTAATTATTTAAAACTTTTTGAGAGAAACTAAATCAACATGCATGATTTATTGCTTGATTTACTTCTCTCAATTATTTCATTTGGTTAGACTGTACCTGCAGTGCAATGTTGCCATTTTATTAGGCCTGGGCCTTCTGAATGCATTCTTGCAATATGGGAAAATGACTTTAGCTCGGTCAATATTTGTTTAAAAATGAAGAATTTGGTCCCAAATTGAAGAAACATTCTCTTCAACAATCTGAGTCCAGATTTATAGTTATTGAACTGATATCGACCGAGATGCGAAGTAATTTCTCGATCTTGCCAGAATGTCTTCTTTGCTTGGACAGACTATACCATAGCCCCATTTATTAGAAGGCCTAGGCCAAATCTAATATGGAATGTAAATATTTCTCGAACCAATATGGCAACATTGCATTGTAACTACAGTCTACCCATATAAAATCATTGATAAAAGTTATGCATTTTGTATGAAAGAATAAATTATGCATGTTGACTTAGTTTTTCTCTCTCTAAGCATAATTTCCATGAAATATATGATCATGAAACATCAGAATGTGTTCTCTACTTGGACTGACTATAATATACATGATTGGTTTTTGATGTGTTGAAGGACCCGCAAGCTAGCTACGACGTGAACAATCACGACGACGATCCGATGCCGCGCTACGACCTGATCGACTCCAACCGTCACGGTACGCGGTGTGCGGGTGAGGTGGCAGCAGTGGCCAACAATTCGCTCTGTTCGGTTGGTATCGCCTTCAATGCCAACATTGGCGGCGTGCGCATGTTGGACGGGGATGTTACTGATGCTGTTGAAGCCAGGTGGGTATTTTAAAAGCACCAGTAGTGGCAATAATAATTTATTAAAATCTCCATATATATCTATAGTCTGTCCAAGCAGAGAAGACACTCTGGCAATATGAGAAAATGGTTCCAGCTCGGTCAATAATGGTTTAAAAATTATTGATTTGGTCTCAATCATAGGAAACATTCTGATCTACAATTTGAGACCAAATCAATATTTTTCGAACCGAGCTGGAGTCATTTATTAACTCATCTTGCCAGATGGTCTTCTTTGCTTGGACAGATTTTATATGAATAGACAAAGGTCTTCCGCAACTGCCTATTCATATAGCAATCAATGGAGATCGGGCTTGTGAGCGTTTAGACGAATTATTAAGAAGTCACTTTTAAATGTCAGCTTGTCGCAACTGCTTTTGTAGTCATTTATTTATTTTCGAGAGAAATTTGAAACAATTAGAGTAATAGGGTAGATAGTCAATGGCTGTAATAAATAGGTTTCAAAACTTGTCACTGGGAACCCTGTAGTAAAAAGGTTTCAAAACTTGTCACTATGAGTGCTGTAGATTGTCACTTGACCTCCTACAAGCTGGTATAGTTCGGTCAAGAACAGAAGAGCCTTTGGCAAAATGACTGCCATTCACTGCTGCCAGTAGTTGAAATGAAAATTGTTCCAACATAACTCAGATGATTTTTTTCTGTCCCAGTTCATAATTATGTTATGATTTGTGCTATCATATGTCAATAATTGAACAAATACACGAATAAAAATATTTTCATTCATGAAGTCAATATGATTATGATTAGTGTAAAAATGGTAGGTTGGCTGAAGTGATTTCACCCAGATAATATCAGTTCTGCGCATGCGTCGTTACACTCACTTCCCTCCGTCATCTTGCAAGAGGCTCTTCTGTTCTTGGCCCAACTATAAGTTAACAAGTCACTTGCTACATTCTGAACACGTTCAGAATGTAGCTTTCCCGGGGCTTGTTATTTACCTGAGGTTCTCTACTGTCCTATAACCTGGCTTGTTGGTGTTTGAACTAGACCTTTAGCTAGCCGCCAGAAAGAAGCGGCTTGCTACACGTCTCGTCTAAGATGCCCTTAACAGCTTATGTAAAGCATCTATTGATTTATTTCATGAACATCACCCAGACATAAATTAATACCTACTCTAATTGACTATGTAAGCGCACAAGGAGCAGATGAAACCACCAAGATATTTGTCGTCAGCTATATAATTTTTTATCCAAATGCTGATTCGGATATTCATTTTCAAGGTCGCTGAGTTTGAACCCGCAACACATTGACATTTACTCAGCGTCTTGGGGACCTGATGATGACGGTAAAACTGTGGACGGACCAGGAGAGCTTGCTGTAAGAGCTTTTATGGAAGGAGTTACCAAGGTAATACAAATATTTGAAATAAGGTTCATTTCTCAAAAACATACATACAATATAGAATACAGCAAAGAATAGAAATCATAATAACAAGAAATCATACAGGATTTTACAATAAGAAATTAGCTTACATACGATTTATGTTGTCTACTGTTCCTTTTTCCATTCATTTATCATAATTTGAAGGGATATAATATCTGCTTAGGTGTATAAAACCTGTGCGCATATATTTCAATAATCTTATCCTCTAATTTTCTAATTATTATTCATTTCAAACCATCAATTCAAAGAATTAATTTTGCTCGATACAATATTCTAAAATTTCAAGGTATCTTCACATTCTTTATATAAATTTTATTGAAACTTGTCTCAATAGACAAACCATTAATTTTCAGTTAATAATTTAAGTCAACAAACTTAGAAGCTTCAGTTCATCCGTCGATTACTCAAGCAGTTCTAATGTTACCTCTTTCCATGGCACATTTTTGATACGTAGTAATGAAACTAAAGTTCAGAATTGATACGCAGTCGTACAGGAAGGAGTCTCATTGACACAAAATATTTGCATATTTTTTTGAAAAATAACTATAACTAACAAATGGCTCTCTGAAACTTAGTGTTTTATCATTAGTTATGTTATGTTTTGGGTGGCTTGTTGGAGTAAGTGATAACGAACTGGTCTGATAAGCAAGAGGACCCGAGTTCAAATCATAGGCCTAACCGGGAAAGAATTCTTTGACCACAGCACAATCACATAGATACGGCGACACAGTCTCTCGGAGAAGAAGATAAGCGGTCGGTCCCGACTACCTAAAAAGTAGTCATCATCCTGATCATTAGGCCTACAAGCCTAAGAGCTTATGTGGGCATCACCCCCAGATAACTAACAAACAAACATTAGTATTTTTATTAATTTAACTTGGAAACCCCTAAACTAAGTTTAAATGCACTAAGAAGGTCCAATTAATCATTGAGAAATAGAATCAGCTCATTTCCAATATGGCGGTGATATATACATTAATTCATAGTATATGAACATTGCAAATGTCTCGTATCAACAAAATTCCTTCCGTATCAATTATTCAGTCTTCTGTATCACTACTGCGTATCGCCGTGTGAAGAGGGATTTATGCATATTGCGTGTTTTGTTTATATTTTTAATAATTTGCAATTTTTTAACAACCCATGTTACCATAGAATTTTGTATTTACTGTTTCTAAAATGAAGAAAAAATTAAGGGGACACCCGGGTTTGAACCGGGGACCTCTCGATCTGCAGTCGAATGCTCTACCACTGAGCTATATCCCCTTCCTGAAAATTCTAGTTATGTCTGTTATCATTAGACATTATAGACAATGACCATTGATATCGAGTACTTGTTTAAATTTTGAATATGCAACCTTGAGAAGTGGGCCTACAGTTTAGTTAGTAATAAATTAATTCCAATATTATTATTTCTGAATTCATTCTAGTGCCATCAAGTGTCATTTTTGAGTGGTTAGCTTAAAAATAAATAATTTATGAGTAGCCCACGGCCCTAATCACTCTCATCAATTCATCAATATAAAGTAAAAATTAATCACATCGATAAAAAAACATTACAAATAAATAAATAAATAAATTAAATATAAGAACACAAAATTTTTTTTAAACTCAAGTCATCTAAAAATGGTATACTTTGCACTGGTACAGTCCATAATTCAGTTCCGTATGGGGAGGGGGGGGCTGTTCTCACTTGGAAGAGCTCTTCATAATTCAAAAATCAATCATTAAAACAATTTTAAATAAGCCTAGACTTTTTCCAACCAACCTGACTTTTGAAGAGTTTAAGGTAGTGAATGTAGTAAAGTATATATATTCAAACAAAAAAATAATTTCATTTACACTAATAATACTATCGATAATCATGTCAAGATGATTTTTACAAGATGGAATTAGTCGGATTGTGAAATCTTGTATCATTCATGATCTGAGACCGTTCAATTATGATACAAGGCTTTCCAATTGGTTTGTTTCATTTGAGACGGGTAGGTAGCCTACTGGTTCCGTGGGGGCAAGTTTATGAAAAGTATCAGCTGCGTCGGTGGTGGTGGACAGGTGGAAGAAAATAGTTATTTGTGCATCTAGGAAGTAAAGTTCAACTTTTCCACCCTAAGGGAAACTGTTGTTGTCCAAGGCATAGCCGAGGGAGATTAAGTAATTTAGTACCGAGATGCACACTATATTTTTACTCCACCTACAACAATAAAT
Source organism: Sogatella furcifera (assembly GCA_017141385.1). NCBI lineage: Eukaryota > Metazoa > Arthropoda > Insecta > Hemiptera > Delphacidae > Sogatella > Sogatella furcifera. The sequence continues at coordinate 8,493,313 of CM029553.1, read as the reverse complement.
ATTATAAGAATGTAAGGTTCTATTAAAAATTGTGTTTCAGCATATTGTTTTGATAGGAACTTGCTCAACTTCACATTGACTGCAACATTGAGAGAGGATGAAAATATTTTGAGTCATTGATTCGAAAACTACTTGATAGTAATCAAGTGATACAATCTGCGTGACACGGGATCTTATTTTTATAGTGATTAATAATTTCTCAACGTAGCTCACTCGAAATTTCAACTAGTATAAGAACAGTGGCCATTGTCTAATGATTAGAGTCACAATCAGATCATTCAGGAAGGGGATATAGCTCAGTGGTAGAGCATTCGACTGCAGATCGAGAGGTCCCCGGTTCAAACCCGGGTGTCCCCTAATTTTTTTTCTTTATTCTTGGAAAAATAAGACAAAATAATTTTGTAACAGGATTTCAAGCTAATAAAAAATTCGCTCCGGCAGCTGGCGGTCGGAAAGAGTGCATTTCAAATGCAATTCTATGATGGCTCAAATCATATGACTTATAATGAGCTATTCAGGGTATGAATTCAAAGGTGCCGTTTCAAAAAAAAACCACAATTTTCGGCATATTATTCGCCATTTTCTCCGCCATTTTTGATTGGATTCTTTCCGTTGATGGCTCAAATTGTAGGGCATAATAAGGGTATTACACACACTAATTTTCAAAACGATCAAGTTATTGGTCGATTTGTAGTGATTTTTTAAAATTTTCATCCTCTAATTTTACCCCTTCCCTTGGACGAATTTGGCTGGTTAACAAACTTGATCGAGATATTAACACTAATGATTTTTGTGCAAAATTTGGTCGCTCTCCGACAAGCCCTTCGGGAGTTATCGTGTTAACAAGAATCTGTACATATATAAATATATATGAATTTGAACGGACATAAGATTCGTGTTCTAGGGGCTCGGAAACGTGTAAAAAAATATATCACATCATAAATTTTCGATTGTCAGGGCAAGACCAATAGTGCATTTTTTCGAATGACATGCACTAAAACACCCTAATATGCATAAAATTGTTGAATATTATATTGAGCAGAATATGTTCTTCAAATTCATGGTATGGGATGAATAAACAGGTTATTTCTATTAAATTATTTCTTATGAAAAAATATAATATGTTATACTTAAAATATGTTATACGCTTGTTTTTTGTTACGGTATACACTTGTTTTCCATTCTAATGCTTGTTGGAATTATTATTCTAACAAACATTGGCGTTAGCTATATACTTTTATTGTAGGCTATTTTCTCTGAATTTTAGTTCTGGTATAGTCTACTGTCCAAGCAAAGAGCCTCTGGCAAGATCGAGCTTGGTCAATATTTGTACGAGAATTATAAATGTGGTCTTAATAGTAGATCTAATTGTTTCCTTCAATTTGAGATCAAATTGATAATTTTTGAATCAATATTCACTGAATTTGAGTTATTCTCCTATCTTGCTAGAGGGTCTTCTTTGCTTGGACAGACTTCAATAAAATTGAACTAAATATTGTGTTGTGAATTTCAGGGTCGCTCCGGCAAAGGTTCGATTTTCATCTGGGCGTCGGGTAATGGAGGCAGGGACCATGATAACTGTAACTGCGATGGATACACCAACTCCATATGGACGCTATCCATTAGCAGTGCCACTGAAAAGGGATTTGTGCCCTGGTATTCTGAAGCCTGCTCTTCTACACTAGCCACCACTTACAGTAGTGGATCCAATGGCGAGAAACAGGTAGGCCTACAGATACTGTAAAACTATACTGACTGTCTGCTGGTGTGGAACGTTCCATATCATCCATCCTAGCGAAGAAGGCTCTCTCCCAATATGTCTACAGTTCAATGCTCTGCCAGCAGTCAAAATGAAAATTATTCTACTCTCACCATCTGTCACTTACAAAAAAATCACGAAATACATTTCATAAAAATATTCTCACATAAAATATATTTTTATTTGTAAAATCAATATGATGTTTTACTTTTTTTTAAACAGTTGCAATGTGTGCTTTGTTGATTCAGTTTTCCATATAGATATTTCAAAAACGGTAGGTTGGCTGAAGTGATTGATTATACACTAAAATTCCCAGATCAGCGCATGCCTAGTTACACTTTCACTTCCCTCCGCCATCTTTGCTTGGATGGATTAAAGCTTTCAATTTAATTTACAGAGTAGGCCTACTCTAATATTTTTTATGTGGGAGCTGTAGATGAAAATTGTCTACATTATTTTCATCATGACTATAATTATAGTTTTGTGGCTTTTGGTTTGTACTCATGGTGTTTACGCCATGAAACTCTAATAGTCATGATGAAAATGATGTAGTCAATTTCCATATTATTCAATTTTCATGAGTGAGCTGCAAAGCAAGTATAATTATTTATCAATATTCAATTTTCAACTTTGGCACTCACATTCTTGTCTTGAGCTGTGACCTGTGATTAGCTACAGTCCGACTTGTCGTGAGCTGTGACTGGCTACAGCTGTTTGGCTGCATATAGCTTCGCACAGTTAAAAACCTATCATTGTTTATTACACACACACAAAAATGTTTTCGCCACACTGCACAGAAAGCAGCTGTTTTCTGTGCACTAAAGAGATTCGAAAGACGCCATTTACAGGCGGTTTTGCTACTAGCTCCGAAAGAGGGCTCTTTCGGAGCTAGTGCACAGAAAGAGACTGGTAGTTACCTATCCGGCCGCTAGATCGGGCGACAATGCACTGCTTTTCTGCTTTAGCCTACTTCAGTTCAAATCAGCGATCGCCGCAAACATTCTTATACAATATTTATTATTCTTATTCTCACAGTGTGGCGAAAAGTATCGTACTCAACTCACACAGAAAGGTGTTTACGGTATTCGGATAACATATTCCCGGGCTCGGCAAGCCTCGCCCGGGAAACTATCCTCATACCGTAAACACCTACTTTCTGTGCTTGTAGTGTAATGTACTATTTCGCCATACTCGTATGTATGCACAACTTTCCAAGCTAGATTTGCGTTTGGAAAATTGCCGTTTACAGGAGAATCAAAGATCAGCCGTTCTGAATGTGGGAATAATCATTTTGATGATTATTACGGCACTAGTCATCATCACAATGATAATTACAGCATTGAAAATCTAGCACAGCTGTTTTTTCCAAACTCCAACGTATGAATAAACGAGTCGAACGAGCCGCCATGACAGTGCACTGCGTGCGTTTGTTCACTAGTGTTGTGTTGAGGTTATGTTGGCTTCAGTTGATGTTTTCAGTTGTTACTTGTTTGAGGTTTTAATAAATCCTTCTCAGTCTAGTATGACGAAAAAAATGTACATAATTCGTGTGGAAAAGTTTACAAACTCATAATTATTCGTTTCATTCACTCATAATTATTCGAGAACATAATTATTCGTTTGTAAAAACGCCTTTTCCAAACTCATTATGTAATATACATTTGTACAATACAAACTACGTGTTCTTATGTACCGTAAAAGTGGTTTGTGGTAGTGTTGCTAGCTAGAGGCACGCTCCGGAACCAGCAAGTTCCCTCATGAAAGTATGTCCAAGCAAAGAAGACATTCTGACATGATGCGAAAGACACGCAGCGTACAAAGAATTGAGTAGTCTGTCCAAGCAAAGAAGACATTCTGGAATGATGGAAAAATGACTCCAGCTCGGTCGATATTGGTTCAGAAATTATAAACTTTGTCTCACATTTTAGTAAACATTCTGATCTACAATTTGAGGCCCAATTAAAAAATTTTGAAGCGATATTGACCGAGCTGGAGTCATTTTCCCATCTTGCCAGACGGTCTTCTTTGCTTGGACAGACTATAGCCACCCAAAATGCAAGAACAATATAGTCGACTAATGGTGTGTGTTTTGTTTGCAAGGTGATCACGACCGACCTCCATCGCATGTGCACTGTCTCACACAGCGGCACATCGGCATCAGCGCCCCTGGCGGCCGGCATCTGCGCCCTGGCACTGGAGGCCAACGAGGCGCTTACCTGGCGCGACATGCAGCACATTGTGGTCGCCACTGCGCGCCCCGCCAACCTCAAGGCGCCCGACTGGACCACCAACGGCGTTGGACGCAATGGTCAGTTCAATACTTCTATAGTTAATTAGGAGAGGGTGGTAGTGGACGGCCAACTGCCGAACGTCAAAATCATGTCCCATACGAAAAATGTAATTTTTTATAGTTAATATTAATTATACGATAATTATTAAAATAAACTTGAAATCAAAAAAAGGAAAAAGTCACGCCCCTGGAGAATTTACATTATTTGAACCTCTCACTTGTTGGTTCCAGTTATTAAATTAACTGCCACCATATTGTAATTTACCATAGTTCGACTCACAACAAAAATTTAGTAAATATACAAAAATATATAAATTTCACTGCCACCATATTGTAATTTACCATAGTTCCACTCACAACAAAAAATTAGTTTCTGTAGTCCACTCTATAGGCCTAGGGCTTTATAAATACTAGGTACGCGCAGACACCGCCATATTGGGTCCCAGTAGAAGGAGCCAAATTCAATTATACTAGTAAGCTAAATTATATTACTAAGTTGTATCTTTCAACTCTGCCTCAATTTAATTGGTTTACAACAGATGTTATGATTTGAAATGGCGGCGACTGAGTGTACCCAGTCTTCATAGTTCCTTATATAGGCCTACTGATGATGATGTAGAATAAATGTACGATTTGGTTTGTGCGTAGCGTAACGACCGTCGGTCGAGGTCGCTAAGCTGTAGCCAATCACAACTCTTCTTTTTAAATCTGAAGGACAATACAAAATAAGACAAGAGCTGTTATTGGCTACAGCTGATCGATCACGACCGACAGTCGTTACGTTACGCACAAACCAAATCGTACCTCAACATCGAAACAATTGTATGTAGACATGTATTGTATGTAAACAATGATATGTAAACAATAATTTCTTCTGTGATACTGACAAATTTGTGCTCCTCAAGGTTGGGTGGTAGTGGACGGCCAACTGCCAAACAGAAAAATTATGTCCCAATGAGATTTTCATCAATCTCTTGGGGCAGATAACGCCATTATTCATGAAGGGAATTCCACGTTCTTTATGTCATTGAATATAGAATTAAATTCTCCAGGGGCATGACTTTTTACTTTTTGGATTTTAAGTTTATTTCAATAATAAGAGTTCAATACTTTCATAGTTAATTAATTATACTATAATTATTGAAATAAACTTAGAATAAAAAAGTAAAAAGCAATGCCCCTAAATGTAAATAAAATTGAAATGATTAGAAATAATGTGGAAAATATTGGAATAAATCAGGTAAAATTAAAACATAGTAAAAACTGTAACATGAGTAAAATGTAAAATACAAGAGGAGGCGGGTAATTTGAAAAAAGTCGTATGGGTTGATATTACTTGAACAACTATGATTATGAAAGTAAAACAGAGTGAATGAACAGGTTGAAACATGAGAAAAAATAAATTGGTGGTTAGAGGGGAAGTGATGTACGGGGAATAAAATGAAGTGTGAAATGTCATGACTTGATTTGAGTGTGTGTGAATTAAGGAAGAAGAGAAAGATGAAAAGAGTTGAGTAAAAATGATAAAATTGTAAGTAAATTTATTCTGTGATACTGAAAAATTTGAGCTCCTTAATTACCGGTATGTACCGTACAAATATCACAACATCTCACCTGAGACCAAGGTTATTACAAAACTTGTCTTCAATAACCTTGACCTGAGACTGTGTCTTCAACTTCTATAGTTAATTAATTATTCAATAATTATCGAAATAAACTTGAAATTAGAAAAGAACAGCCCCTGGAGAAATGAATTCTCTTTCCAATGACATTTTGTTCCTATGGAATTTTAGTTAGTAGGTAATGCATTATAACTTGCATGTATGAAGAGTTTAACTGTAATCGTTCAGTATGTGGGAGTTTGGAATGCAACTTTCCAATTTATCTTAAATTCAATTATTCATTAGAATTGAAACATCTATTTCATTACCGTACATAAAATCACATAAGCCAATAAAATCTTCAGCTGTATAACATCCTTGTGATTCAAATTACAACTTAAATCAATTCAGTTTGATTTGCGACAAATAACACTACAAATTAGAGCAAAGCTTGTATTAATATTGAGAAATGTCAGAAATCAAAAACATTGAGTACAATAGTGAAAAATTGATTGAATGAGAAAAAATTAAAACATATAAAGAATAAAGGAGTTTACTTTCCTTTATATCGGTCGGTAATGCTTAAATTAATTTAAACTTTATTGTATACTTAGAAAATTCAGTACAATGTATGCTCAATATGTAATCGAAGCAACAAAAAATTTAGGGGACACCCGGGTTTGAACCGGGGACCTCTCGATCTGCAGTCGAATGCTCTACCACTGAGCTATATCCCCATTGTTATTCAACAATATTGAGAGTTGAGTTTTCGGAGTTCTTGCTACCAAAGTCATTGAAATCAAATTTCATTCATGCAAATTGTCAAGGCTATGATAATATTATTATTATTATCAACATTGATAACATTGACATTGACGTTTTGACAATGACAACAATTTTTTAGAAAAATGACCCTCTGTTATAGTCTGTCCAAGCAAAGAAGACCCACCAGCAAGATTAGAAAATGACTCAAGATCGGTCAATATTGGTTCAAAAATTATCAATTTGATCTCAAATTGTTGGAAACAATTCGATCTACTATCAAGACCTCATTCATAATTTTTGAACAAATATTGTCCAAGCTGGAGTCATTTTCCCATCTTACCAGAGGCTCTTCTTTGCTTGGACGGACAATACTTCCAAATATTGAATAATGTAGAATCTTATTGGATGTAAAAATGAATCGAGATTGTATAATCTCGACAACTGTCATTTACCAGACTAAAAATTTATTTTCAGCAAATATAATTCTATTGTCTTTGATGAATACATTTTTAATAACTCTGGAAAACAGAATTTCATTGTCTCCATTATTAGTCTATTTATAAATTTGTTGATGATATTGTTTAATTTCACATAGTATTTACTGAAATGGATGAAACAATGATACGCGTTTCAAACCAATGGAAATTTTTTATAACAATAGGCCTAACTCCTCAGGAGAGAATTGAAGAGAAAAATTATGCCCCATAAGAACAATGTATTTTTTTATCAATCTTTTCGAGCAGATAGCACCGTTATTTATGAACAGAATTTCACGTTCTGTATGTTATTGGTAAGAGAATTAAATTCTCCAGGTGCGTGACTTTTTACTTTTTTGATTTTTAGTCTATTTTAATAAGTATTGTATAATTAATTAACTATAAAAGTATTGAACTCCAATTATTGAAATAAACTTAGAATCGAAAAAGTAAAAAGTCTCGCTCCTAGATAATTTAATTCACTTTTCAATGACATCAAGACAGTGGCGGATTTCCCACTAGGCACACTAGGCCAGTGCCTAGGGGCGGCACGTCTCAGGGGGCGGCACAGCTTGACGGCTTGACTGCTTTGGACGGTTTTGTAACATAATTGATTTTTCAAAATCAATCAGCTGGCAACTGATGTAACCAGCCTAAACAGATTTTTTCTACAACTGCGCGTAAAACAAGATTTTACGAGCTGAATTCTCCTCGTAAAGTAGCCCATTTCTGAGGAGAATCTTCATTACGCTCGCTAACCATCTGCGCATGCGCAGTAGAATTACTTTACGCTCGCAAAGCAACTGCGCATGAGCAGTAGTTACTTTACCGCTCGCTAATCAGCTGATCATGGCTCGCCAAAAGTAGGTCAGGTGGAGTCATAACATAACCTAACAAAAGTCGACAATGTCTGATTGTACCTGTACCGGTAATTAAACAAGAGTAATTTAATAGTTCGCAGTATTTGAGGACTAAAAACTGTAGATTAACAGGTTCGTGCAGTTGTAGAAAAAATATTGTATGTAATTCGCGCGTAATGCTTCTTTATCGCTCTTGCAAAATTATCACGCTCCGCTACGCGTCGCGTGATAACTGTTTTGCGCGAGCGATAAAGTCGCGCATTACGCTCTTAATACATAAATAGCTATTTTCATCTATTGCTGTTATTTCAATTCTAGGAACATTGATAGGGAGGGATATAAGAATTTCTTAAAAATGCGGATTTAAGCTTACAATTATTTAGCCTTCAATCACATATTATACAACATACTTAATAAGTCTTAATAAGAGAAATCCTTCTTCAGTCCACCATAATTGATTATCTTTTGTTTATGATCGTGGCAGGAAGAATGAAATTGTAGATATTGCTAAGCTGTTCAGAATCTGATAGTGAATAATAAATCATTGTAATAACTTATATGCTTATATGCTTTATGCTTATATGCAGTTTCGCACTACCAAACTACCAAAATTGGCAATTTGTCACTTATTGATTTAATGGAATTTAAATTCAAAATAGAATGAACCTCAGCTTGAAAATCGAAACAGTGGTTCTTTCGTGATTCATTTTGCGAAGTAAGCTAGTGATATAGACTGCAACATTGAAAGAATTAGTTGTATAATTTTGAATTTTATCCCAGTCTCAAAGTGAACGAGTTTTCAATATCTCATCATGAATCTTTATTGAATTTGTATTTGTTTTTTAATCTTAAACTTAGTATCGAATTGGCCCATAGGCTATCATTATAAATATTATGCTCAAAAACTAGCGATTTCCTCATTCAATAGACCATAAAAAGGCCTTCTAAAACGCAATTTTGAAGTAAATTTTTACAAATGAAAAATGCTTTCTGAAACACAATTTTGAAGTAAATTTTTACAAATTGGTCGGAGGCCCTCCATGAAAAATGCAATTTTGAAGTAAATGTTTACAAAATTTCCCGAGGGAGGGCCCGGACTGGGAGGGAATACTCTCCAAATACCCCCATAGGAACCCGCACCACAAGCTTTGCCGAGGGGCCTACCTATCCTAAATCCGGCATTGATGCTTTAGGGGGGCGGCAGTCAGAATAGTGTCTAGAGGCGGAAAATTTGTAAATCCGTCCCAACATAAAGAACGTTGAATTTTCTTCGTAATAACGGCGCTATCTGATCCAAGAGATTGATAAAAATTACATTGTTCTTATGGGACATGATTTGCCGTTCGGCAGTTGGCGGTCCACTACCACCCACTCTTAACTTTAAAAGGCCGTAACTTTTATTACAGCTTGAATGAAGTTTATGATTTTTTTATAATGCTTGAATATTTCAATGAGTATTAATTTATGCTACTTTTTTGCTGTTAACTGTATTTATTTGGTATAAATGAAGAACTTTAGCCTTTTGATAATTTTACTATTTTATTATGTTGAATCTGGTAAGACTGCTATGATATGTTTTCGTCTACTTTTTTGCCTGTAATATGTGACGTGTTCGATTTTGCCCATATGAGTCTTGGTCTATAAAATTTTATTAACTTATTTATGTATTTAGTGAGCCATTCTTTTGGATACGGCCTAATGGATGCAGCCGCCATGGTGAAGTTGGCCAGAAAATGGAGAACAGTGCCTGAACAACAAAAGTGTGAAGTCATCGCCAATCATTCAGACAAGTAAGTTTCGCATCAGTTCTATTCTAAAAAGTAATAAAGATTGAATAGATTATTATTTTGTTAGAGTTTCTATTGAAATAACAAACAAATACACATTGGAAAATATTTTTATTTTGTATCCTATAAATGCTGATTTGTGAGTTTTGGGCGAGTTCTACGTAAAAACATCACTGAACATTTTTGTCACAAAGTTTTGAAATAAATTCTCTACAATGTTACATTGCGATCAATGACATTTCAGCTTTCGTTACGACTGATTCAATTCTGTATGCAGATGATACCACTTTCCTTAATCTAAACAATGATCTAAACAGTTTGATCCAAGAGAGCAAAGACACTATGGAAAAAGCATCTCTATGGTTCAATGCAAATAGCTTTGTTCTTAATAATAGTAAAACTGAGCAACCTAATTTCAATTTGAGAAGAGGACTTCCAATAAATAACCCAGAAAGTGTAAAATTTTTAGGGATTCATATGGACTCAAAGCTCACATGGGAGCCACATATCAAATATATTAGCTCAAAGCTCAGCAGAGTGATTTATCTGCTGAAAAGTCTCTCCGGTCTAGTGCCTATAAAGTATTTGAGAACGGCCTATTTTTCTTTTTTCCACAGTATAATGTCTTATGGGCTCATTCTTTGGGGTAATGCCTCTCATATCAATGATGTTCTACTTCTCCAAAAAAAAGCTTTAAGAATTATTACTAATTCATCTTATCTTGAGCATTGCAGACCATTGTTCATTAATCAAAAAATTCCAACTGTGATAAACTTGTATATATATTATGTCCTAATTTATACCCATAAGAATCTAGCCTGTTTGCAGTTAAGAAGTGACGTTCATTCCATTAATACAAGGTACAGAAATCGCATTGATATGCAGCATCAAAGATTGACAAAATCTCTCAATAGTTTTGAGATCTCAGGACAAAAACTGTTCAACAAACTTCCCTTCCGATTACGTTGTGAGCCACAAAGGGTATTCAATCAGAAAATATATAGTTGGCTAGTATTGAATCCATTTTATAAATTGAGTGAATTTGATGAGTGCTTGGTAAATACCGGTATATGTTAGTAGCCAGGTTAGTATAAGTGTTGGTTATTCTGGTTATCTCGTTTTCCAACTTTAATTACTTTTCTGTACAAAGCTGTGATATTATAGTAGAAATGTGAACTTAAACTATGTAAAGCTTAAAATTTATTATTGTTATTGACCATTATTACATAAGCATTGTCCATTTATACTCTTTGTAGAAGTGTGTGACTAGAGTTTTATTGATTTGTTATCTTTTATATAGTTTTCTGACGTTGTCTATGCTATTTGGCTTTTTGACAATAAAATTTTATTTATTTATCATTATTTATAATACCGGTCAATAATAAGGTATCTTATTTATAAGTAAACTTCAAAACTTAGGGCCATTTAAAATAATTGATAAATAAAATGAGAATCAAATACCCTTAAAAAAAACTTTAAAATAATTAATGCACATACATGTTTCGGGACTCAATGTGATTATTATTTTATCCACATTGATAATGGGGTGAATGTCCCGAAACATGTATGTGCATTAATAATTTTAAAGTTTTTAAAAGGGTATTTGATTCTCATTTTATTTATCAATCACTCATTTATTACCTTTTAAAATTGAAAAGTTGAGTTCTTAGTCCATTTTCTCAATAACCATCGAAGCAATAACCTGTCATTGCATTTTTCAGCTAGTTTCACATGGGGATTGATCATAATGTTCATAATGCACTAGGATCCAACAGAAAATTTTACAGCATGTAAATCCTGTTAATTATTTTTTTCAATTCTTTCACATTTAAAACACATTTTTCTTTGAATGTTTTTGTATATTTTCTCATGATAACTTTATGTTATTTTTTATATTATCTTATTTTGTTTTGACCCTCCAACGGTCTAATCTGTGATCTGTAAAGGTTGCATTCCCAAGCGGCAGCTTGATCCGCGCGGCTTGAGCTGCCCGGCTCTAGCTACACTGCTCTAGCAACCACATCTCTATCCACATAACTATATTATAAATGCTCACTTTGTTATTAGGGCCAATAGGCCTATGTACGTATGTATGTCTGGCTCAACAGCCCATGAAGGGCCTAGGCCTACCAGCTGGTTGCCAGTTTCATATTCACTCTACTATACAGCCCGTCCAAGCCAAGAAAACACCCCGGCACGACGGGAAAACGGCCCCAGCCCGGACAATATCGGCCCAAAAGCCATAAATTCTCAATCAGAACTCACAGTCCCCGAACAATACTGGCCGAGCCGAAGCCGCCCCGCCAGAATCCCCCGGCCGGACAGACCATACAGCAAGCAAATAATCATCAACCAGGATAGAGGTAACGTGTGGTTAGCACGTTGATCCTCTCAACCATAAGCCAGTCTCCGCAACCAATTGGCGGCGCTGGACACCTCTGAATAACATGCAGTTGATCAGTTAGAGTGTAATGTAACAATTACTATTCCTCCAGAGACGGGAAACGATTGACTGTCTTTACTAACGACATCTAATCTCCCAAAGGAGGACATTAGGGCCACTATAATGCATAATAAATCAATAAATAGTGAAATTTGCCCGTTTGAAGTCATTTTCAATTGAATTCCACTATTTATCGATTTTATTATACATAAGTAGCCCAAATAACAGAGTAAACATCTAAATTATAGTTATGTAGATGAATAGTACTGAATAGAGTTGTGATGGCTAGAGCAGCGCAGCTAGAGCCGGGCAGCTCGAGCAGTGAATTCAACAGCGGATCAATAGTACAGTCAAATTGAGCAAAAGAAGTAAAAGTCGGAGAACCCAGCTGAAAATTTGCAAATATGATCAGAAAAGGGTGCTGAATAACATACTAAAAGTCCCCAAGAGTCCCCTGTGAGCTTCGGCCGCCATCTTGAAAAACCCGTAAAATTTACCTACTAGGAATTGGTTTTTTGTGAATTGTGGCCGAACCAAGCGTCGGACGAGAAAATTTTATACTACCTTTTTTGTAGGCAATAAAATTTGAATAAGACCAATTCCATTTCTGTATCATTAACCGTTTTTGAGATGCAATTTTTTTCATAGGATCGAGAATTTGAAATTTCTCTTACATAAGAAGTTTGTAACTATAAATTGAGCCCCCGTACATTCGTATTTCAAAATCCCTCGGCGAAATTCATTTCTCTTTCATTTGAGACCAATTCCACTCTTCTATGTTCAATATTTTTTGTGCTACAGCGATTTTAGAAAAATTTTACACCCACAAAAACCTCAAAAATTGCATATTTTAACACAAAATTCTTACTAAAAAAGTTGGGATACTTCTTGAATACTGTTCCTGAGACCCTAGGCTGTCATTAGCAATGTTCATCCGACCAAAAGTATCGTAGGGTTGTTGGGGGTGGGTCAAGAGCATCCCCAATATTTTTAATTGTATATATTTATTCATAACTTTTGAACGGTACGTCGGATTTCATCGTGTCGGTTTTCAGCTCATTGTGGCGGTATGAATTCATATATTATATGTCAAATTTAATGAAGAATTTCAAATTTCAGGTTATTATGGTACTGTGTGTAATAATACCTCCTCGTTGAAAACACACCATTTTCACATTTAAGTGACTCCCAATCGGGAACCTGTGAGCCCAAAAATCTGCAACTGATGATGAAATGTAGAGGAAATTTTCCTCTTCCAGTTGGTTGGTATCGGAATTCAGCACCCTTTCCTGATCATATCTGAAAATTTTCAGCTGGGTCCTCCGATTTCTAATTTTTTTGCTTAATTTGACTGGATTACAAGCTGCCGCTTGCGAATGCTACCTTTACTTACATGCTGAAATTTTATCATTATGTTCTCTGAAAGTTTTATTTCTTCTGTTCAATAATAGGCTTCATTACAATCAGTCTATATCCACTGTATATGATTCAATATCAATTATCAATTAAAATTATGATTCAATTACTTGTATTAGGTAGGACAACCTATAGACAATCACTCCCTGAAACTACACTCAAACTGCAATATAAACTTAAATACCTGTAATTGCCCCACTATAAAAAAGTTCCTAGTATAAAATACCTGGGGATCATAATCGATGACCATCTCAAATGGGACGTGCATATCAAATCAATTTCCAAAAGAATGAGATACTTATCTTTCAAATTCCATCAAGTGAATAAAATTCTCAATAAGCACCATTTGAACATGCTATATCATGCATGGGTTAAATCAATCCTTCAATACGGGATGATTGTTTGGGGAGGTTGTTTCAATAGCCATTTAAATGAATTATTTGTTACCCAAAAGTTGATAATTAAAACCGTCCTCAATAAACCCAGACTTTACCCTACGGAAATGGTTTTTAATGATTTTGAGGTGATGACTGTGAGGCAATTGTATGTGGAAAATTTAATCGATTATCTAATCAAATACAAGGCAAATTTTCCTACTAGACCAAACTCTATTGCAAATAACTACCGTTTAAGAGCCTCTGCAAACAGATACATTACTTATAACACAAATACAGAAGGTATAAGGAGACAATTAATTTACATAAGTCTCAAAGTAATAAATCAAATTCCAAATTATTTTCTCACAAACTCGAGATGCAGCAAACAGACTAAACTAGATATAAAAAACTGGATTAAGAGTAACTATTTTTTTGACATTTAGGAACTAGAGTTTCGCTATTTGATTTTTTGCAACTAAATTCCTAGAGCCTTGCCTTTTTTTCTCTGTGTCTGCTTTAGTAATAAGTGAAACTTTTGATTTTGTTATTAGTAAAAAGTATTCTTTTTTTCATCAAGTGGACTAGCTTACCTTTCCCTTTCCTTTATTTTTTCAGTTTCATTTTATTTTACCTTCTTTCCTTTTTTACGTTCTTCTACCTGCCTATTACATGGGAAACCATAGTTGGCTAGGTATTTCCCCTCCATCTTTTTAAGCACACCCCACCACAGTAATTGTTGAATTTATTAATAATGTATTATTTTGTTATTGTGTTTTACTTTTCTTGTATTATATTATTCATTGTGTCTTTATGTGTGTTTAAATTGAAATAAAATTGAATTGAATTGAAATTATCATTCTATAATTCTTAATTATCACTTGGATTACTCTCCCATTCTCATACTTCAAAAACAAGTTTGTTTATCTGAGTGCTAAGAATGTCTCAGATAGCCTAATAATATTTATTTAATGAAAATATGTTTTGTTTGTTTATTTATGGTTTTAATTAGATATTGCTTATGCAATATTTATGGGAAAACTTACCTTCTACTTCAATATCATTCTTTGATTCTCAATTATAAGATCATTCTCCAAGACGTTGTACAGGTTGAAAACTGTTTTTTTTCTTTGCTTACAGACTTATCCCTGCAAAGAGTGCTGTCACATTGTTATTGAACGTAAAAGAATGTCCGGGAGTCAACTATTTGGAACATGTACAGGTGATTATCATATTATAATTAATAATTGTTCCTCCATATAATAAATTAAATTTCTATATTCGAAAAGATGAATAAATAATCATTAATGGCATTATTTGCAATTGCTTTAACTGAGAATGCTTGGTGCATTGCAAGCACAAGTTGAGAAGATACGAGATTTCAATACATTTTGCATTGGAACGTCGTGTCTTCTTAGCTAAAAATTAGCTATAGCTTTCGTTGAATTGGATTTGAATACCGTAGCCCAGAACTTTCAAATGGATGTTTCACTCAACAACATTTGGCCGTTGAGAATTTGCTCGCTTGGACGGATACATTAGCCCAGAAGGCTATCACTATTTATGAATCGCTCCAAAAATTCACACAAAATACGAAAAATTAGTTGTTTTTTGATCAGAAAAATGTGTCGATTTCAAAAACAAAAACACTGTAAAATGATATTTCTAACATTGGAACTTTTGTTTCTGTTTGAAATGACAGTTTGTTTCATTTACTGGAATGAATTATTTTACTTTCATTTTAAATTATACAACAATTATTTCTATAATATTGAAAGCTAGCTCTCAGGAACGTATTTTCATTTTTTAAACTTATTAACGTATTCTCATGTATTGGGAAGTAACATATTCCAATGTATTCTCACGTACATATTATATGTATTGGAATGTATTCCAATGTGTTATAACGTATTCCAATTTATTCTGATGTGTTGGAGCTCATTTCAATGTATTCTTGATGTATGTGTCAATGAATCAACAGCCCATGAAGGGCTTATGCCTACCAGCTGGTTTTCAGTTTCATATTCATTATATAGCAAAGATGAATAACCATCAACCAGGATAGAGGTAACGTGTGGTTAGCACGTTGATCCTCTCAACCATAAGCCAGTTTCCGTGACAAAGTGACGGCTCAGAACAACTCTGAATAATATCCAGTTAATCAGTTGGAGTGTAATGCAACAATCACTATTCCTCCATAGATGAGAAACGACTGACTGTCTTTGCCAATCTCCCAAAGGAGGGAACATATTCCAATGTTACTTAATAATAATTAATTCAAATTTGTGTCATTTTTTAAACATATATTACATTGCTTTTTAATTCAATGCTGCATTCCAAGATTTGCAACTATAGTCTGTCCAATGAAAGAAGACATTCTGGCAAGATGGGTAAAAGACTCCAGATCAGACAATATTGGTTCAAAAATTAACAATCTGGTCCCAAATTGTAGATCAGGATGTTTCAATGACTTGAATTTAGTTTGTTCAAATGCATTAAAATTAAGATATGTAATCGAATCAGACCATTCTTAGTGTAGCCTATTGTGCAACAAACAAGTAATGTAACGTAACATTCTATTGAAAGAATATGTCTTATAATCAAAAGATAGTTTCATGAATATTTGTTTTAATCAATTTTGGCAACTTTCACCTGCGCACAGGATTTTCCTCGCAGGTAATTGGTTTCTTGTATTTTCCTATTTCATCTGAGCTTCTTGTTTATTCTATATGTATTTTGAAGAACCACAATAAAGTTTTATTTGATTCTGAATACCTTCTAGTCTGTCCAAAAACAGGAGACATTCTGGCAAGATAAGAAAATAACTCCAGCTAATTCAATATTTGTTCTAGAATAATAGGTCTCAAATTGTAGAACAGAATGTTTCCTACAATTTGAGAACAAATTTATAATTTTTTGAACAATATTGATTGAGCTTAAGTCATTTTCCCATCTTGCCAGAATGTCTTTCTTTGCTTGGTCAGACTATGCTATAGTTTCCTTAATTAATCTCAGGGCTACTTTTATCACTGTTTTCATTTTAAATAATTATCAAGTATTTGCACTTGAAAATGACTATAATTAGTTGAAACATGTCGTGCATTGAAAAATAATTCAAAAAGGGCACTCGATAATTATTTAAAATAAAAACTATGCTATAGTTTTTTGTGATGGTTTTCAGGCGAAAATCTCGTTGAACTCTCAGCGCCGCGGCGACCTGCAGATCCATCTGACGTCCCCGTCGGGCACCAAGTCGACTCTGCTGGCTCGTCGGCCACACGATGTATCGAGGGTCGGCTTCCAACAGTGGCCCTTCATGTCGGTGCACACCTGGGGCGAATCGCCCCTAGGCGTCTGGCACCTCGAGATACATAACGAAGGACGATTCCTCGGTGAGTTGACTGTGCTCATTCAAGCCATACACATAATAAAAGGAGAATACGCAAAAATTCGGTTTCTCCAAAAAAGTTGCACTACTTGAATTTTAGTTTTAACCATCTACCTAATCTATTTAGTCTGATTCATCTAATAGGATAATTAATGTGATCATAATATACTGAAAGCTGATAGTTTAAACTGGAATTTCAAGTGAACTTTTTTGGAGAAACCATTCATAATTCTAAATTTATGTGCGTACATAATTCTAAATTGATGTACGTTATAATTCTAAATCAATGTACGGTATTCTAGAAATAATGAATTGTGTCTCCTCTAGATATATTGTGGTACTGGATTTCTAAATTTTAGCCAACTTCTTGGATATTTAAAATGATACGCGAGTTCCAATGGTTCATATTGGCATAATTTTTAGTGACATAAACTGAAAATTATTTTGTTTGTCAAGGTTATACATGATTTTTAAAACAATAGTAATATATTTAGATTCTATGTTAGAAATTGTTTAAATTGGGGTTTTTAGGTCAGCTTCTATATAGCCTAATCATTATAGAGCTAGCTACTATTCATTTGATATTGGAAATGATTTGAATTGGGGTCTGGTGGGCTAGTTCTCATGACGTTTCATTCAATTTTTTAGAAAGGAATTAATTGTTTCAAAATCAATGAAAGAATAATTGTTCACTCTTACAAGAAATTTTGTGTAAAAACCCAATCATAGTGGTGGAAATAGATAAAAAAAATAATCCTAAAAAATCGTTCTGCAGGAGATCCTGCAATCCTAACTCAATGGAGGCTATCTTTGCTTGGAACCGAAACCAATCCTTGATCCTTCTAATCGTCCTGAAATTATATTGTGAAACTGAGAATTTTTGACGGAATTTTAAGAAAGTTTCCCGCTTCTCATGAAGAATAGTTTGAGAGATGCTTCGATCATAATTCATCATTTATATGAATATTGTACTATACCTTAATAAATTATTTCCGACCTGCTATCGTGAGTACCCTAGTCATTCAGTTGAATATTTAAATAATTGATCTCTCGATTCATGTAAGTTTAACTAGTATTGTCAATAATAAATCTATTAAAAATATTATAAATTTCCTTCTTGTGAATTTATATTTGAAATAAATAGAGTATAATCTGTAAAGATTCTATTTTCCAATATCATTCAAATGGATGATTTCTCATCTACTTGAAGTACTTGAAGTTTGGTATTCAATTAATATTTTCTTGCAATAATAATTATTGTAAAGCAGGTGCCAAAAATTAAGATTGAATTTGCTTAGAACTCAAAGTGTACAGATATTATAGTGCATCAATGTTGCATTGATTCTGTATTCGTGAAAACTTTTACATTAAAAATATACATTTTTACCATCATGATATTCAATTAGAGAAGCAGTATTGAGCACAAGCTTGTTTCACTTACCTGTACATACTAGGTAATTGAATTAATAATGATTGAATAATTCCATTTTATTCAGTATTATCAATCTCTTCCTGATTCTAGCTTTATCAATGGCAAGATAATTTGGTATTGATTGATTTATGTATGTGTGTGTATGAAAATCTTATTTTTTCCTTGTCATCATATTCAATTAGATTCGAAGTTGTCAATTCCTTACTGGTTTTAGTTCATCAATGGCAGTTTAATTCGGTATTAATTGAGATACGGTATTGAGTTTATTTGGAAAATACTGATTTATGTGTGTCACTGTGTGTGAAAATCTAAAATTTCTTGTCAATCTTTTCAAATTTTCCATTGAATTTTGTCTGTTTACCGCTGGTCACAATTTAAAGGACGCGCATCTTTGATGGAATGGACTATGATATTCTACGGTACTAAGACGGCGCCAGGCTTCATGCCACCGCAGGCGCAGACAACCCCACGAAAAAACAAAAATGGCGGACGTAAAAATAATAACAATAAATCATCCACAAAGCCAAATTGGAAACAGACGAACAACAATAAACAGCAGGATAAAGGAGGGAAAAAAGGGGCGGGAAAAAATAAACAAACCGTTTTGGCGGGAGGGATGACAGAAAATGGAGGCAAATTGAAAGGTGTTGTTGTTGAGGAGGCCAATTCGAATTTTGGCACCAACGTGTCAACGTCCGTTGTGACAAAAAAACCGAATGGTCGTGATTCGGCCACTTCGCCCCGTCGACCCAACCAAAGTAGAGTGTCGCAGACTGCAAACCAACCTCTTAAACAACCATACACCACTATTGCTCCGGCTAATTTGAGGTTAGAAACGACAAAAGCGACTGCAAAAATGAGTGGAGGAAGCTTTGGACAAACTATACTGCTGGCTCCCCCACCCCTGCCGTCGGCCTCCCACAAAGCTCCAGTTTTTCCAGAGATTTTCAATCGCTACTCAAAAGTTCAACAGCTTTTCCCCTATTCGCCACATGTGGAGGAGGGACCGCCCAAGAAGGGCGTCTATCGCATACCAGGCAAGGCTTCACAGAGTTTACAGAAACTTTATACTTACAGTATGGCCATTGGTGTGAAAACTTCTATAACAGTATGTTTAAATAATTGTTATTTATTTATTTATTCATTTTACAGAAACAAGTAAACTCATTGGTTAAAAACACAGACTATTGTCCAAATTTTGATTTATAAGTTCGAAACTAGGTTATATTTTTTCGCAGCACTTCAATCAAGAATTTAAAGTCCAGGAGCAGGAGGAATACCGTATTATGAAAAAATTAGAATTTAGAGCAAAAGGATATTCCTAATGGTAAAGAATATTCAATTCAACATTGTTTAACAATGTTCCCTGCCTTTTGCCAAATTTTAATGCAATTCAACAAGAAGTTTTTGGATATTTGATGAATTTTTTCCAAGAGGAACAAAACTTAAAAAAAACATTTATCTGAAATTAAAAATAGTCATTCAATGGCCTCACTGTGAGTATAATTACAGTCTCTGTAGTGGACAGTATAGTCAACGCCGCATTTAAACACTACAACAAAACGTTTTGCCTTCTGCTATCTGGTTGTTTGACTTAATAATGCTAGCCAATTTCAAAAGACAGAACGTTTTGTCTAAGAAATGCAAAGAGTGCATAATTTTTATTTAAGGCTAATTTTTTCAGGAAATTTTTCAGGTCAAAGGGCCCAACTGAATTTTGCCAGTAGGTGGTTGCAGAATATTTCTTTTACAGCGTTCATTTTCCTACTTTTTTATGGCATTTTTTATGACAAGTTTCCAATTTTTAATGACATTTTCACAATTTAAAAAATTTTTCTTGATTTAAATATAGTATTGAGTGTAACAC
The DNA here is from genome assembly GCA_017141385.1 of Sogatella furcifera. Taxonomy (NCBI): domain Eukaryota; kingdom Metazoa; phylum Arthropoda; class Insecta; order Hemiptera; family Delphacidae; genus Sogatella; species Sogatella furcifera. The sequence goes on along the minus strand of CM029553.1, from coordinate 8,472,855 downwards.
TATTATACAATTTGGATATAAGGCCCATTCTAGACGAGCGTCGAAAACGCGGCGTTTACGTCGCGTCGGGAACGCGTGCTCGACAGAACCTATTGCGTTGAATGTGCTTGTCTACACGGGCGTGATAAACGCGCGCCCATTTAACACAATGGTTTCTGTCGAGCACGCGTTTTCGACGCGACGTAAACGCTGCGATTTCGACGCTCGTCTAGAATGGGCCTAACAGCATGCTGATCAATCAGTTATAAAAATTATTAAGTTGAATTACAGTAGAGCGCCGATTAACCAAATTGCCAATCATCCGAATCGGTCTTAAAGGTAGGTATAGATTAAAAAAACCAGCGTTTCGATGTGATCGTGGCGAGGCTATGTGTTGTACTTATCAAATTGTACTTACTGTACTGTAGTTTAGTACAGTATTTGTTTTGCTTTCCAAAATTAATTTAACATCACTATACTGCACTTTCCAAAAGTAATAAAGTTCATTCCAAGTTCATCAGATTGTTCTTTAATAAAATTCCATGTCCAATTATCATAATTTTTGCTCATCCGTATTGATCCCGGTTCCAATTAGTTCTGATAATCGGCGTTCTACTGTATTGTAAAATAATTTAAATTCAAATTTTGAAATTATGTGCCAACTGAAATAACAGGTCTTCTCCCTGTAACTCATTTATACTTATCTTGCTAAAATTTGAAAATCTTATGACTGTATTGTTCAACTTGAAAACATTTTGCTTTACATTTCAGGCCAACTACAAGACTGGAACATGATGTTCTATGGAACAGAATCGGCGCCAATGTCTGCGGAACTGGAGCCACGGCCCTCAACAAACAAAATGGCGCCCACCACCAAAAAAGTCCAGGAAACCACCACGAGTAAACCGTCACAACCTGTTCCCGCCGAGGTTAACGCAGTATTCAACACGGTTCGAGAGGATCCGGTTTCCAAAGACCATGGTTTCGAAGCGATCAACACTTCGTCAGCTAACAGTTTGAAATGCCGACGCTCCACTAACATATGTATAGGTTTGTGTTTGATTTTATTTTTAGTTCAGTTTTTGTTTAATGACAATAACCTTAGCATAGATAGTAATTGGCGGAGAAAGCAAAACAAGAGAGTTCGAATTAGGGAAGCTAGGGAAACATACACAATTTCTAAATCAAATGTTGGAGAAGGAACAAGGGAATCAACTAGTTCAATTGAAATGAAGGTCGAAAGTGGGGGAATTAAAGACAAAGACAACAATTTTGAATTAACTGCTGGTAAAGAAACAAGGAGTTCAATTGGTAAAAATGAGAGAAAGGTTAAAGGTGGAGAAATTGAAAGTACAGACAAAAATTCTGAACTAACTGCTAGAAATGAAACAAGTTTGGAAGGAAGGGAATTAACTGGTAGAATTAGAAGGGGAGTTGAAAATCGTAGAATTGAAGAAAATAGAGCAGATAGGTTTTGCCATAGAAAAAGGACCAAACATTTTGGGTGTTTTCCTTCTTCACAGGAAAATTCGAAAATGAATTATAGAACAGTAAAATTTGATAAAGGTAGTTTGACTTGTGTAGAGAAACGATTTAGACCGACTTACATTTTGAGAAATAATGTTAGAAATTTGTCAAACGCTCATGATCAAAATACGACTGATGTTAATCTATTTCAATGTAGAGGTATTAGGAACATCGATTTCATCTTACATCTTGCGATTAGCGATAATCTTTCAATTCAAAGTAAATCGGGTAGAAACTCAAGGCAGATTTCCATGCTTGAGCAAACTTCGCCGAAATTCGAACAATCATTGTTAGAACATAACGTAGATAATCTTGAGATTGAACTTGAGCCTACTAATAACGAAAATTCGAATAGTTATTATCTAAAAACTAGAAGTAAATCGGATTTCACATTCGATCAAGACTTGGTAGACTATGAGAAAATCAAACAATTTGAAGAGATGTGTCTAAAACAGATAAGTAGAACTGATTTCTTGTTGGAGTTTTATCGAGGAATTGGTGAGATATTTGAAAAATATTTGAGAGAATTGATTGTTTCTAATTTCAAAATTAATGATGGCTCAAAATTCTTCCTCAATTCAACATTGATGATCAATTATTATCATAATTCTATGAAAAATGAACTGAAAATAATTGAAAATAATCATAGTAATATCAACAAGAATTTTGATGATTCAATTTCCTGTCGAAAAAAATCTCCAAGTAAAAAGCAAACCACTAATAATAACAAGCCTAATTATATATTACTGATTCAGGAGCTTATAGCCATTGTATTGCTAGTGGAGATTTTGAAAAGACTACACATTTTATACAAAGTTTTAATAATTGTACATCAGCATGAAAGTAACAATAGCTTACCCGAAGGTGTCTTTCAAAATATTCCATCCTATTCTCAAGGAGAATTTCAAGAATTAGTCAACCTAATTCTTAATGCATATAATAAGTATAACAAATGTCAAACCAGCTCAGTACTCGAAGTTTGTTGTAGTAAAAAATCTAGCTCAATACAAATTTGTAGTGCTTATTTGGAAACAACTGAGAATACCAAAAACTTTTATAGGTCTACTAATTCCAATCAGTTTAGATACATAGCTGACCAAAACTGCCAAATGAATGACATCAATATCAAACATCACAATAACTTTGCAAAAAATTATGATCATATCAAACCTTGCAATAATTTTTCGGTTCGCTCTTTGTCGGAAAATATTAGCTTGAAAAATAATTATTATTATCTTTATCGAAAAGATATTGCGCCTTCACAAGAGCTTTTAAACAGTTCAATATTATCTCCTCCACTAACAAAGCATTTTTCTGTATTGTCACTATAGCATAATTATTACATGTGAGGAAACACTTTCAATAGGCAGTAAGTTACACCGAGAGTTGCACTTTCATACTTTCAGGGGATTGTTTTATGAAAGTTGTAAGTCCTGTAATACAGATAAAGTGCAGACACACACTGATTGTAGATAGCTTTTAAAATGTGATTGATAGAATAGAAATGTGTTCTCCCCTAGTATCGATACTAGGTTGAATTTTATAATTGTTTATCCAATTACTAATTTCATATATAAAAATTATTTGGTCGATGATAAAAAATAATCATCAGATCAATAATAATATACCTATATCAGTGTTAAAATTTATACATTATATTGATTGAATCTAAACTCGAAACAGTAGACTCTATAATCAGTCTAAGTATACAGTCTCCATAGTAGACTCTATAACTTCGACTCTTGCAAAGATTTAGTTGTATCTAATTATATAGTGGACGTTTCAATATTACAGGCCCGTTCTAAAGCTTTGAACTTGGAAAATTAAGCGATTCCATTATTATTGCGGGAGATGCCCAAAATAAGCTTCATGCTAGGGGGGGGGGGGTGATAAATTGAGTGCAAATATGATTTAAGAGGTGAAAAATGTCCATGCCCAAAGAGATTTGAACCTAGCAGAAGGTGCTAGAAGACTGAGGTTGAAGTTGTAACGCTCCAGCCCACTAGGCCAACCTGGCCAGAAATTTTTAAAACGAATACGAATTAGTCATTTAGTTTGAATGGAAAATTTGCATTGTTTACCGGAATTCGATACTGTCCGATTCATACAGAGACAAAAGGTCGGGCAAGGTTGTATAGTCTGTCCAAGCAAAGAAGACATCCTAGCAAGATGAGAGAATGACTCCAGCTTGTTCAATAGTGATAATAACTTTGGTTTTAAATTGTTGGGGATGTTCTGATTTACAATTTAAGACTGAATTTATAATTTTTGAACCAATATTGACCAAGATGGAGTCATTTTCTCATCTTGCCAGAATGTCTTCTTTCCTTGGACAGACTATAGCCAAGATATGAAACAAAATAATATTCATCACTATAAACATACAATCTATAAATATACATCCACAATACTTGATCTTTTATTTCAATATATAGCAATTTTACAATTGTACACACCCGACATTAGAGTCGAATTCACGAAAATAGTTCAACATACAACGTTGGCAAACCGGCTGATTATGAACGAAAGTTCATTAGTATATTCACAATTAATACACCTGACAAATTGGCAACATTTATGTGAGCGGAATGGTGAGGAGAGACCCTGCTGATCAAGTTTACATTGGACTATGCGAGAAATTATGACTTTTGGGCCGGTATTGGCTGGGCTGGAGTCGTTTCCCCGTCTTGCCGGGGTGTCTTCTCTGCTTGGACGGACTGTATAGTGGAGTGAATATGAAACTGGAAACCAGCTGGTAGGCCTAGGCACTTCATGGGCTGTTGAGCCATAGACAAACAAACAAACTTACGTGCACTCTATTCCTGTAAGAACTGAGCCAAAAACTATGAAAACATCTAATCTCGTTTATATCATTTAATTTAAAGTCTACTGTATTCGTGTATTGTGCCAAAAACATAGATATTATCCACCGATTCTCTACTTAGCGGGAAAAGTACTTAACAATAGAATTGTAATAGGCCCACGGTACCTATATTATTTTATAAGACCCAACTAAACCAAATTGAATTCGGCAGACTTGCTAATTAAGTTTTTTATATTAAATGTTTATTGCTTGATTCCGCGACAATCCCGTCTCATTATTTCTTTCGAATAATCATCGTTAATAATAATAATCATTAAGCAGGAAACTTGAATTCCTTTATTTCAATAAATAAATTTCACATCTAATCATCGTCATTCTCTTGTTGAAAAGTTTGTTCCAAATAAAAAATATATATACTATAGAATATACTATTTTACATGCATATCTATTAAATTCGATAGTTATTATTTCTTCTATTAATAATTTAATGACAGTTCAAACAACGTAATTATATTAAGTACACAATACAACTCGATTCAAATATCATGACAAAGTTCGTTCGATCAAATACATTTGAACAAATTTAGATTGAGTATTTAGCCTAATTAATACAATCATTATGTGGATGTGGAAAGCAAAAGGGGACCAGTTGTCTCAGAAAATCAAATTTGAGATCTCATTTTTCCTCAATAAAGGAGACCATAATGAACATTAAAAAAAAGAGATTGATATCTTGAAAAATGACTGAGTTATGCCTATTCAAATATAAAAACAGGAAATTGTGGGTTTTGCAAAAAACGCATTTGAAGTTTCCTCTTATTCAATCAGTCTTTTCCCTCAATAATCGGAATGATTGATACATAAATATGCAGAGGAGGAAATTCTCTTTAAAATGAAACCAATAAACACTACATCACATTACAATTTATTTTTTATGGACTATTATTGCCTGCCCTGAATAATTTGCTCTTCCGACAACTGGTCCCTTTTGGCTTTCCCTTTTTGTATATTATTCAGTTTGTTTACCAGAGATTATTTTTTTAATTAGAGTTTTTATTCAATCAGTTAACTGTAAGCGCTTCTTCTTCCTCTCATGCCATTCATAATAATATTCATGTTAGAAATGTTATGTCAAAAGTAGATTACATCACCTTTTCAGCTCCTATATGGATCGATAAGCCTGTTGTATGTATGACATTTTTTGTGTGTTTTCTATATTATGCTTGTCTAAAGCATGCTGTATACGGGAAAGGTAGTGTCGGCCAGTTGATTTTCTATAGCCAATCACAGCCTTTGTCTTGTCATTCAGTCGAACAACAACAGCTGTGATTGGCTACAGATATTCAATTGGCGGACACTACTGTCCCCGTGTACCTCATGCTGAAGGGAGTAGAGGTATGCAAAATGAAAGAGAAAGAGAGAGAATGTGTGTGTGAGAGAGAGAAGAGTGTGTGGGAGAGTGTATTAAAAATACATCCAGAAGAAAGATCTGTGAGTGGGAAAATATGCATATAAATTATGTATTACGTGCTAGTAAAATGGTTTTAAATGAAAATTTTTAATTGAATATTCATTTATGCACAAAGAATTCACATTACAAATTGAATAGCAATGTAGAAAAATAGACCTACTACTCCTCACCTAGAAACAAACTTGTGTAAAGTCTGTCCAAGCAAAGAAGACCCGCTGGCAAAATGGGAAAATGACTCAAGCTCGGTCAATTTTGGTTCAAAAATATTAATTTCATCTCAAATTGTAGGAAACAATTTGATCTACTATTAAGACCACATTCATAATTCTTGAACAAATATTGATCAAGCTGGAGTCATTCTCCCATCTTGCCAGAGGGTCTTCTCGCTTGGACAGACTATATGAGGGGAGTGATGAGCTCACTGCGAAGTGAAGTTCACAATATTTAGACTGGTATAGCTGACGCCATAAAGTCACGTGGTTTCGTATGACTCTTGTTTGTTATGTAATCTACTAACAGCTGACGTAAAGCATCTATTGTTTCTGTTGATTTTGAAAACATCATTTAGGCATAACTAAATAACAACTCTGATTGTCAACATCGGCGGTTAGAGCGAACAAGTGGCAGATGAGACCGCCTAACTTTCTGGCCTTAGTTATACAGGGTGTTTCAGGAGGAATGTGCAATACTTCTCAGGCTGATTCCTTACACCAAGTAGACAAAAAAGTTCCATGGGATCAACCCCCAAAAACGCTTTGTTACTGAGATAACAATGGCGGAAAATTGTGATTTTTCAAATATATTAATTTTTCTAATTTTTTAGAGGCTTTAGTGAGGTTCTGAAATGATCAATTCGTATGTAAAATTAGCTGAGGAATTCAATGAAACCAGTTCCAAGCTTGTAACTTCAACGGTTATTGAGATAATTGGAAAAATATGCTATAAAACGCCATTTTTTCAACAATAAGGGTTATAACTGGATAAGGAATCATAAAATTGTATTCTTTAGAATCCGACTCTCTTCAACTTCCATTAATAAAAAATACAATTTTATGATTCCTTATCCAGTTATAACCCTTATTGTTGAAAAAATGGCGTTTTATAGCATATTTTTCCAATTATCTCAATAACCGTTGAAGTTACAAACTTGGAACTGGTTTCATTGAATTCCTCAGCTAATTTTACATACGAATTGATCATTTTAGAACCTTACTAAAGCCCCTAAAAAATTGGGAAAATTGATATATTTTGAACAATCTCAATTTTCCGCCATTGTTATCTCAGTAACAAAGCGTTTTTGGGGGCTGGTCCCATGAAACTTTTTTGTCTACTTGGTGTAAGGAATCAGCCTGAGAAGTATTGCACATTCCTCCTGAAACACCCTGTATAAATTATATGTACATATTATATGTACATCTGTAGCTGTAGTGAATCTACAGATATATCTGATAGTGTATATCTGATAGTGAATCTACAGTGTTATTAGGAGACATTGTCAATCATCAATATTGAGTAGTTTTTATAAATGACCAAAGTTAGATGTTAATATTATTATTCTTTGTCTTCAACTTTCCTTTTTTGGAGTTAATTTCTTGAAAGCATTCAATAATTTTATTTGATAATGGTAAATTTTCAAGTATATACTTACTCAAAACAGCCATCGAAAGAAACTTCAATGGAACATTCAATTCTCTCCAATATACAGAATCAGAGATCTTAATTGAATAAATGTTCGAGTTCATTCAAAACAAACTTACATGATATTCAACTTATACACCTTAGACAATTGAAAACAATGTAAATAATATCTAATATTAAAAAATTATTATCATCAAAATCAGTTAAATTATATCTATGTCTTCCCTCTATTAGTTTATTAGTCGATCAATTGATAAATAAATTAGTTGAACAAATTATTTAGTTGAAAAAAGAATCGAAGTATACTCTAATTTTTTAGACTCTTATAAGCATATTATCAATAATTAGTAATAAAGTGACCCAATATCTGATTCATGAATCGATATTATTATGTCAATTGTTTAGTAAATTAATGTATAATAGTTTTTGTTCAAAATGCTAATATATTGTTTGAGACTAAATAGCTACCTTATATACATACACAAACCCTTGACTGAAGTATAGCAGGCGCCAAAAATGAAGGCGGCTGACGAATGACTTCCATTAATGCTCAGCTCTGTCAGGACAGTCTGAAAGCCGTTTGCATGAGCAGAACGTTCTGCTGAGGCTGCTCTTGACTCGACATGTTCTCACAGACCGCTCACCGACTTTTCTAATAGAGCTGAGCATTGATAACAGTCTTTCGCCAATAGGCACAATTTTTGGAATCAGCTATATCCTACACATTAAAGGGGGTGAAAAAATTTAGTGTTGTAAAAAATGGAAAGTCGTAATACGTATTACTTCCAAAATTAAATTGAGTTGACATTATAGAATTAGCCTATTTTCAATTTTTGAGAAGAATTTAGTTTATTGTGACATCTATTACCTGTATAGTTCTATTATAATTATAGAGTAATGTACGAATACTGAGGGTATGTGTAATACAGATGTGTACTACTGTATGAATAGATTATTACATTTAGTTAAACTTAGTATTAATGAATGTACGAATGATTAAAGTTTAGACATTTCGTGAAATAAGGTTTGGGAACTGAGTGAGAAAACTCTTTCATTTTTTACAGTGTGTTGAGTAGGTAGGCTACATTTTCAATGACATTGAGTAACATAATAGACGAATTTACGTGAATTAGAATCGAGCAAAAAATAACTTTGAACATGAATTTGTGATAGAACTTTTTTGTACCGTAATGTAAATAGTACTGCGATATCCTATGATTAATTAATTGTTATTGATGCCATGTTGTCAAGTTTCAATAATATCCATCATATTTATTACCGATAAATCTGAAAACGGTCATTAGTTATCATGAATTTATTATACTAATCGAAATGTTTGTAAATGTATGTGTGTGATGAGTAGCATGGTTGATTTCATAATTATTATGAAATTTAATAATAAAACATAATGATATGATGCAAAGGGTGTATTTTATTAGAGCAGGCGCGGATCCACGGGGGGTGGGGTGGGGGGGGTGAAGGGGGGAAATTTCCAAAATTGGGACTCATCTTACAATTGATAGAAAGCAGTTTAAAAGAATTTTCAAATTTTCGACTATTAATAAGGCTCAGAACTACTAAAAAGTATAGTTACAGAGTAATGTTTCTGAAAACATTTCCCTCCTGACAAAGGAAACCCTTCAGTCCACCATATAGCAATTTCTCTTCACAAGCTATGTAAGTGTAGACATTGATCAGCTGATCTAATTGTAAACTATTATTGTAATACTGTGCATCTATTGACAGTTTGGCAGTCATTAACTTCATGGAATACTTGGGTAATTTTCAATGGCGTAGGCCCAGTCAATGCCCTTTCCAATAATTAGAATGAAAATAACTTCAATAAAGTGGTTAGAATTCATTCTCCTCAGTGATTTGTAACAAATCAGAACCTTGGAAAGGCTCTAGCTCTTGAACACAGCTATCTGTTATTTTTATAATGTGTCATATGTTTTATTTTTATAAGAATATCCCGAAAGAAGACGCCAGATCTCTTTTTAAAAAAGAATAAGAGAAATTTCCAAAAACATCTAGGTCAAGGTGAAAATTATGACATTTTATTCAATATTTTGGTCTTGAAAAGATCATGATATGCTGAAAATAATGATATTTTAAAATATCTATGGAATTTCAAAAATAAATATCAGTAAAATTCTGGTAAAATTGTGAGCTCACTCACCTACTTCACATCAACTCACATTACTTGAAAGAAATCAGTCAAAATTATAATTTTGACCGCCATTAATCCAGCTGGAGAAGAGAACGTAAACAATGAATTAGAGAGAGTTTGAATGTTTACAGCCAAAGACTTCGATTGCCATTGTCTCCACAAGTCATGTTCCTTTGTGCCGGGAAAATAGTCAGCTGTCAGGAAGACCGCGAAATACGAAATTCAGTCTACCTTACCTTTTCCATGCTTCTGGAAGCCTGGTAGACTAGGGTTGACATTTTCAACTCAACATTCTGTCATTTTAGTTCAGGCCCCCTCTGACACCACCCTACAAACCACTTTCGAAAGTCCCCCCTCCCCAAAATCTCTTCTGGATCCGCCCCTGTATTGGAGTAGTTGCATGCTTCTTTGGTTTTCATCAATTGAATAATTAAGAAATAAAATGTTTGAGAATACTGTGAAAGTTTTATGAACACTCTTATAGCTGACGCCAAAAAGTTAGGCGGTTTCGCCTGTCTCTCTTGTACAAGATGTAACCTACTAATAGCTGATGTGATGCTATTGATTCTAGAAGCATCATCCAGGAATAGCTAGGTGACATCTCTTATTGACAAAATCAGCTGTTGGAGCGCACATGCAGCAGATGAAACCGCCCAAATCTCTAGCATCAGCTATAACACGTTTTTGAAGTAGAGTAGACGCAAAGAAACGTATGGTTAATGTCTTTTGGCCATTGAATGTCAAATCTTACCGTACTTGATTGGTTAGCACAGTCAAATTCGTCAAACCCCACACCAAGCCCAAAGAGACTGTATAATAAGTATTCAATAATCCTAAATATAATTCCACGGAACTCCAAAAGATTTATAGAGAAATGTACTCGAAAATACGTGACAATGTTAGTTTATATAGTAATATAGTTTTGAATAATAATCCAAACTAATACTATAAAAGTAGAGAGACAAAATTTTTAATTTCAGAAAATTAATTTTCAACGTCGTTCATCATGGAAAAGTTGAAAAAATAAGCAGAATTTTCAAATCTCCCAGTAGAATCTCATCAGAATTTAAAGGTTTAGCAAGAGTAAGGTGGCTGACAGATTGTTTTCATCTTATTATATTGTTATGGAGCGTTTCACATCAATGGTTAGTCACACTGTCAGTTTACAGTCTCTGTAATCCCTACCATGTATTTTATCATCTGTGAATGTTCATGAAATCGGGCAATTCCTCCTAAACATCAATTTATCTCATTTTTTCAACATTCAACAAAAGTACGATGATAATTTTTTATAAATTTAATACTAGTATTTGTGTATGTTGTTGTACTAATTGGAGTTGCAAGTGTTATTATAGGGTAGCTGCACTCTGGTGGTGGAATCGTGAACTAGGAACGCTTCTTGGAATGACACACTGGGGTGAGTTATTCATCCCTTCTACTAATATTTCTACTAACCTTTTAACACAATTAAGTTGGTAGTCCTTGATACCTTGGCAAATCAGAGACCAATGTTGAGCAAAATGTCTGAATTTTGTGTTTGTAGAAACCCCAGAGCAGGGGTTCCCATACATTTTTGACGACGTACCCCTTAGTTCTTACTATGTAGTAATGGCGTACCCCTCAATTTTCCACTGTAGTTATATCATAAATCAGCTTTTTTATATATATTTTTAGTTACATACAATTATCAGTATTCTTATGTTGAATGGAAAATCAATATCAAATTATTTAAAAAATAAAATGTAATACATTTTTTATAAAAACAACAATTTTACTATTTTTAATAGTTATTGATGTTAAAACTTGTCAGATTGGGATAATAAGAAACAAGAATAAATTTAGCTTTGGGCTCACTTTCTGCACTCGACTTACAACTTCTTTATGAGCTCCAGCCATTGCATTTACCCCATCGGTGCAAATCCCAACACATTTTCCCCAGTTCAGCTAATTTTTTGGATGAAACCGTCTAATTTTCCAAATATCTCGTCAGCAGTTGTGTGTGAATACAGGTTTTGGCAAAATAACATGTCTTCTCCTACAGTATTTCCATCTTGGTATCTAACATAACATTTTAGCTAAGCCATATTATAATCAGCGCAATCTATTTTTGACTATTTTTCTCTTCACCCGAGAAATAGCTGCGTTGCCAGATTGTGTGAGATTGGAACATCTTCAAATTCGTGATTGGACCCCATATCTAGACGTAGAATTTTATCCTTGATATGCCAATGCCAGTAGTATTTAAAAAGTTCCTGGGTAGAAGGATTCAAAGGAAATTTTTTTTTTATAAAATTGCGAAAATATTACTTTCTTTTGTATATCACTTCTCTCACAATCATGGGTTGTAGTGGGTCTTCTCTCACAATCATGGGTCTTTTTCTCCTAAAATGGTTGACACAATGTCTTTAGCTGCTGGTAATATAAACTAGCACAGTTCTGCTCGCGTGCCACCCGGGGGTACGCGTACCACAGTTTGGGAACCTGAGCCCTAGAGTATAATACAACAAAAGTTTTGTCTGTTCATTGTAGGCTTCAACATCTAATGTCTGCAAATAGTCTGAGCTCTGAGGAACTGTAGGTACTTGACCAGCTGACAAGAGAATAGAGTTAAAAATATACTCTACTTGTCAGCTAATACTGTACAGTTTCTCAAACTATTTGCAGACAATTTGGAATTAACGAGGAAAAGACAAAAAAGCTTAATGAGTTCAGATACATGATATATGCCTTGTTAACCATTAGGAGTCTCCATAATTATTATATTTAGGCTACCCTCTTACAGTTGAAATCAGAGACAATGATGAACTATGTTGAATAGATGAATATCTTATATTATCTAAATCTGACTTAGAAGATAAAATTTTTTGATGTCTTGTTGATTTCGTTTGTCTCAAGCTAAGGGTATTAAGGACTCCAATCCCAAGGTTATTACTGAAAAGTTTGCTCCATAACTGCCTGATATTGGGCAAAATTAAAACTGGGTGGGAAATACTATTTCAGATCGGAACTTCTATTGAAATTAAACACAACATTCTAATGAATGCAACCATAGTAGTCTATACCTTATAATCTTCATTTCAATCTTATAATCAATTCATTTTTTGTGTAACTCGAAGGGAAATGTTTTGTCAGGTTTTCTGTATCTATAACATGTTATTCATCTAATATGTGCATGAGCATGAACAGTAATTAAATATTAATTTGATGGGAATTTTCAATGCAAGTTGATTGAAATTAAATGTGAAATGTGACTCTTCTTTAGTAACGCATGTCTATGTAATTCATTATTTTCAAGAAACGATTGATTGGTTGCGTGAACGTATTGATTTTATGGTATTGTTTGGAATTCTTCTGTATTGTATCAGCTCTTTGTCCGGTTGTTTTTTAGAATATATAAATTCAATTTATAAAAGTGATTTTGGAATTTTTCTCAATTGATTTTGAAAAAAATGTATAATATTTTTGTTTTCAAATAAACTGAGATGTTTGAAAATGAAATTCTATTTAAAAGTCACAACGGAACTTATAGTATAATAAGAGACATCATAAAATACTGAAGGTATACCGAACTTCTTTTTGCTGTATGGATTCATTTACAATATGAGTCAAAGACACGTCTTTAACAATTTGTGCTTATCAAAACTCTGTGCTATAACCACGAGTAAATATACACATTGGTGCAATCAAGAACAAGAATAGGCAGTTGTATGCAAAAATATGCTCAGAAATGTATGGAGTAATGCACTCTGGTAATTTTTTTATTTGTGTTGCTCCTTGTTTCAACTGCATCTTATTGGTATTGGTTGCACCAGTATGTATCAACTACCTCATCCCCATTTTGTACACCAACATTTTTGGAAATCCGGTTTTTTGGTATCTCTGAATATTCAATTGGATTGAAAAAAATTCAAAATTGTGGTGTATGAAACATGGGTCAGATAGTTTCTTTACTTCCATATAGTGTTGACAAGTAGTGATACTTGTTTGACATTTTTATACAAATTTGTATTCTGTAATGACATTGATAAATTATGTTTGTTTATTTTACAGATTGTGGTCCCAACGTGTTTGTATCAGGAGGCAATTGCAGTACCACTTGCCCAGAAGGCACATATCCTGGAGGCGGTCACTGTTTGCCATGCTATTACATGTGCAAAACATGTATGGGCCCCAACGACTATGAATGTGCCTCATGTCATGGAGATGCAATCCTAGTGGCGGCCACTGGTGGTGTGGAACTAATGTCACCCACAAGTGGCGCCCACTCAGGTGCACCCACAAGTGGTGCTCACTTGGTGACAGCCACAGAAGCAAGCTGCTATCCCAAGGCACTCAGTGACTCCTTAGTACACAACACATGGTACTATCGCATGTTCATTGCACTAATTGCTAATTTGATTGTTTTGATAGTGCTGGGTGTCTATTTGGTTGCACAGTCACGTAACTGCAGGTCAAGATGTTGCCCACAGCTGGGTGGGAAGAGGTATCTCAAGAATATATTGTCACCAGCTTATGTTGATGAGAAAGCACCTATCAGATATAATTTAGCAGCAGATCATAGTGAAAGCGATTAGCTGATTGTTGGTTGTTATTCCAATAATTGACTGTTTGGGGTATCCAAATAACTGACTGGGGGATATTCCAATAACTGACTGTGGGGTCATTCCATTAATTGACTGTGTGGGGTATTCTAATAACTGACTGGGGTTTATTTTGATAACAGACAGTGTGATGTATTTCACTGTGTTGAGAAGTGCAGAATTATAGATCTTACAAAATGTAGCATATGGCTAATACATCCATAATATAGCCCCAAGTGCCAAAATTCTTCAAGGTATTATAAATAGATAAAATGACTTTGTAAAAATTTTACAAGAGTTTGTGGGCGAAGTTGAGGCATGCAAGCCCCCTCTTTCACTTAACCTACAGAGTATGTGTGTTCAGTTACACTTAAAATGACTAATAAGATTAAACTATATACTATATACTATGACTAATAGTTGTGTTTGGAATAAAAATTCAATTACATTTTAAATCCATTTCCACAGTTGAATTTCTTTTCAAAGATGTATATGCATAAACTGAAACAATGGAATTGAAAGTCTTGTATTTTTCAACAAAACATCTTTTTTCATATTGATTTAATACATGCTTTTCTTGTTATGACTGGCGCCAAAGACTAAGGCAGTCAACAAATGACTGTTATTAATGCCCACAGGTCTGTCAGGACATTTAGTATAGCTTTGGCCCCTCTATTTTCTTTGTACACTTCAGACAGCTCACCAAATTCCCTGACCTACATATTAATTAAACATTTGATGAATCCTGATGAATTAGTCATTTGCAAATTGCCTCAATTTTTTGCACCATCTATGTATGAAATAAAATCGAACAGTGGGGTTACAGCTTTTGAGAAGTAGAAAGTGCTAATGATGCAATTGAGAAATAATATTGGGAGTATCTTCAAATTTGAGGAAATGCATGACTGAAATTTAGAAAATAGTATCAGGAAATCAGTTTTCACAAGAGTAACCAATCATGACTACTTGATCCTGTAATAATTGACAAGTTATATGAATTTGTAAGATTTATGGGTCAACTAAAGTAGTTGATTAGTTACATTTGGATGCCAATTATAATATTTTAAGCTGAGTTAAAACTTTTGATTTGAAATAATTGTGATTTAGCTTATTTTTGTGATATGCTTTCACTGTGATTACACCAAATTTGTTTCCTATTTTAGTTTTGACTTGTTAAGCTAGAATTTTCATGTAATGTTTCATTTATGGAAGCAATTGATTTATTGTAGTAAAAAGACTTGAGATATATCTTTGTTTTTTAATTTGTTCTAATATTTCATTCCTCAGGAATATGAAGGTCCCAAAATTTTTTTATTATGTAAAATAGTCTGAGAAATCGTCTTAAACATGTTTCAAGATGCAATTTCAAATAATTCTCTATATAACTAGGAAAACCCCCCAAATTTCAAGCTCTTAGCTGTAGTAGTTTTTGAGTTGTTGTCAAAAAACCGCAAGACTTGCATGATTTTTTTTATATATTTCTCATTACACAGAAACTAGGCAGATGACATACTTGAAACTATTTTTATTCGATTTCTCAGTTCATTCTTCAGTTCCCTGTGAATTTTTAAAAACTTATAACGCACTAGAAGCTTGAGAATGATTAATTTTTCCAGAGGATGCAGGGCTTTAAAAAATCTAAAATCGATTATCCTGAAATTTGTGAGGGTTCAGAAGGATTGAAAAAATGACAATTGAATAAGGAATATTACCATAAGTAAATTAGCCTGAGAAATAGTCTGGAACATGATTCAAGATGCAATTACGCAAGTAATTTGCAATGGGCTATAACTTTGAAATAAACCTTTCAAATTTCAAGATGTTTTTGCTTTTACGCAATAAATAATGTATTTATAACTCTAAACCCATTCTTATTCGATTTCTCGGTTCATTTTACGTATAATTTGAAGTTCAAGTCACTTCAAACGCATCTCAAATACATGAAAATTCAATAAACAAAAAGTAAGGAAACCAAATTGAAAATTCATCAAATGAACTGTGGTCTATCCTGCTAGGCAGCCTCTGCCATCTAGCGGCGGAAGAGAAAACTAAATCGATCTTCATATACATAGACAGTACATCGACAGAATCGGTTAAAGGCGAAGAACATCGACAGAATAATCATCATTATAGCAGTCTCACACGCGCGCACACTTGGTTAAGCCCACCCAAGGTCTATTAATAGACCTTGAGCCCACCGAACTTCAAGATATGGTGAATTAAAAAATCGTACGAGATTCTTCACAAAAAAAAAAAAATAGGATAGGGACATCAGGATACATCATTATTATGATGGACCACTGCTCAAAAATGCGTAGAATGTTATATACTTGTAAAAGTACGAATTTATACCATTTTTGTTGAACTTCTTGTAGTAAACGTTTCATAACAAAATTACACTGTCTGAAAGCACCCGGAAATTGGAACCACTTTATGCTACTCCAGATTCACAACTGTGTCATGTAATGGCAGATTCAAAATATGGATGCCGCTTTTAAAATAGAAAACATATGTTGGTTACATACATATCAGCTTCATTCAGAGCTACAAAACTCTAAAAGTAGGCCTCAAAATACATGCATCGCCTCCCCTAAGGCTGAGGCCGCACTGCCGGTGGGTGGAGCCTGGTGGGTGGAGGGTAGTTGGTAAATATATAGAACATACACACCATCCACAGTAATACATTGTATGAATGCTAAGAGTTCAGCCGCCATCTTGAAATTCTTAAATATGGACAACATATAACCTCAAAAAACAGTATGACGTCATACCATTCATACGATGTACTACTGTGGATGGTGTGTATGTTCTATAGATTTACCAACTACCCTCCACCCTCCAGGCTCTACCCACCGGTAGTGCGGCCTCAGCCTTAGTGATTATTGAAGGGGCAAAAAGTGCCTTGCCCCTCATAGTCGGCGCCACTGATATTATTATTATACTGGATGATATAACTTGTTAACTTGACAAGATTTTTTGAGAATGACGAATTTTTTAATCAGCAATGTAGCTTTGAGTTACTACTGATTAGAACACATGTTGTTTTCAATCAAAGATCATAGTCTATAATCAATTTCAAACAATAGTCAAATTAGAGAGTCCGGATTAAACCAAGTAATCTTGAAGAATCAAGTTCCAACTATCAACATCCCAACTTGCTAGACAACCTTGAATAAATTTTCCACGATTGAAAATTATCATGATATGGTCATGAAAAGAAGACCCTCTGGCAAGATGGGGTATTGACTCCAGCTCGGTCAATATCTGTTCAAAAAATAACAATTTGATCACAAATTGTAGGAAACAGATTGATCTACTATTAAGATCACATTTATAATTTTTGAACCAATATTGACCGAGCTGGAGTATTTTTCTTATCTTGTCAGAGGATCTTTTTGCTTGAACAGACTATTATAGATCATAGACGGAAGATATTGAATTGGGTTTCAAAATATGTCTAATATACTTTCCAAGGCTACGCTCAATATTGGCGTTTTACTATTATTCCGGTATTTTCGGAGTTTTTCTTAGATTTTTCGAAAACTAATTGGCAGAAAATGTTTAAATTTGGTAAACAGGTCCGAATTCGGTCTAGAAATGCTGTGTTCAATAAATTTCGAAACCCTTCTGACGTTACACCTGTAATAATAAGGTTTTCCAATGTTTTGAATCTGCACTTTTGCTTATTTCACGTAAACTACTGAACTAAATACGTTCAAATCGTACACTCAGGCTGAGTATGATAGAACAACTAATTCAGAACGATTACTCAAAAGAACCCTGTTGTAAGTAATAAAATGATCAAAGCAAATCCATTCGAATGAAATTCGAATCAGGCGAGCAAAGCGAGGCTGTTTGTCTCAGCTGTTACTGATAGAGGTTTTGCAGTCGAGCGAAGCAAGCCATTCTGACACTGCTTATAATGCTTATAATGACACTGACAACGCTTATTATAATGACGGGAATACAGGGGGCGGAGCCCCCTGGCTGAGCGGAGAAGGCGAGCGAAGCGAGCCTGCCGGCTAGTATGGGAATAAAAGTAAAAATAAACAGCTAGAACTGGTTTTTCGCTGGTCCAGATCATGTAGAATTTTATTTGGAACTGAATTTTAATTTCAGGCGGAGATCATTTGGGATCTCCTCAATTCTTCCATTTAATACTTTTGAACCACAAAAGCTAGAGTGAAATGATAAAACATAGAATTCATCTCTCATCATCATCCTTCCCATTACCCACGCACAGGCCCAAGAGCCCATGTGGGCATCACCCTAAAAAAAAAAAAAATTAAGATGAGGTTATTCTCATGAAAATGGGAGGAAGATTTAGTTCTTATCTGCAATGAGTGCTGTTATGAATCACTGGTGGATCGTACCCACGAAATAGGTGAAGTGCCCCTCCTGCTTTGTCTCTGTGTTACTCTCCCTCTGCTTTCGTCAAGAAGAACCATATAAAAAGATCTACTGGAATGTACAAATGATAACTCACAGAAGGGTTCCATATAACAAGCCTGACATCCTTGTGATGGATATAAGTTACGAAAGAAAGAAGCCCTGATCATTGACATTGCCGTGCCAGCCGATGAGAATGCTCAGAGAACAAGGGGAGAAAAACTGAGAAAGTATCAGGAACTGGGATTTCAGCTGAAAGAGATTTATGAGCTGCAGAGTGTCAAGATTCTCCCAATTGTTATCACTGTAGGAGGGCTAATTCCAAATACAACAGTGGAATCTTGTCAAAAAATTGACCTCTCAGAGACGTTAATGGTACACATGCAAAAGTCAGTTTTGTTGGACACAGCCCAGATAGTACGCCAAATACTGCCGTGCACTTGGTAAATCCCTGTACATACCTTGCCTAAATCATGAAAAAGTAGTGAAATAAATTAATGAAGGAGGTTGCATGTGAATGCCCCTCTTTTCATATACTATATCCGCAAATGCGTGGAAAAGGAACAATAATAATAATAGTTGGCCTCCACATCACCCCTCACAGCCAACCCATTCCACCACATGGCGCCAAGTGACTATATAGTGAGTATGCGTTAATGTAAGGCATTTTTGCGTGCAATAGAACGGCTCTTGGCCTTTGTATATTGCAACTGTCAATTGTGAAATTTACAGTGTTTGAATAAAGACAGTTATCAAATCTTTTCTATTCTTCTTCACGAAGAGCCTCAATCTCCTTTTTAAATATGATATATTTATAGGCATATATACAGAGTGTATCAGGAGGAGTATGCAATACTTCTCAGGCTGATTTCTTAAACCTAGTATAGTCTGTCCAAGCGAAGAAGCGAAGAAGACCCTCTGGCAAGATGAGAAAATTACTCCAGCTCGGTCAATATTGGTTCAAAAATGATTTATTTGTTTTCAATCGTAGAAAAATTCTAATCTACCATTTGAGACCAAATAATTATTTTCTAAACCAGTATTGACCGAGCTAGAGTCATTTTTCCATCTTGCCAGAGGGTCTTCTTTACTTGGACAGACTATAGACAAAATGTTCCACAGGACAAACCTCCAAAAACGTTTTGTGAGCAAAATAACAAATGGCGGAAAATTGCGATTTTCAAAAAAAAATAAAAAAAATAAATTTAGCTAATTTTTAGTGACTTTATTCAGTTTTTAAAATTATCAATTCCCATGTAAAATAAGCTCTCAACTTCAACGGTTATTGAGATAATGGGAAACATATGCTGAAAACGCCCTTTTTCATCAATAAAAACTTATTGCTGGATAAGGAATCATAAATTTGTATTTTTCTATTAATTGCAGTTGAAGAGTCGAATTCTAAAGAAAAAGATTAATGGTGGCAATTGTGTAAACTTTAGTCAAATTTCAAAAATAGCGATAAAAAATAATATCTCAAAATAGACAAAACATAGGACAAGTGGAAATTTTGGGTTAAGTAGAGATTTTGCAATTTTCAATTGATATTTTTGAGACTATTTCTGGTTCGAAAATTATTGATTTAGTCTCAAATTGTACATCAGAATGTTTCCTACAATTGAGACTAGATCAATAATTTCTGAACCAATATTGACCAAGCTGGAGTCATTTTTTTCATCTTGCCAGAGGGTCTTTTTTGCTTGGATAGACTATACAACCTTAGTTGAGTAAATAAAGTACCGTAATCAATTAATAAATCCATTCAACAGATATTCAACGACTTTTATTGGATTCTCTCCAGTGAAATACACACATTGAATAAGATAAAATAGATAAGTAGTGAAATTAGATTTCCTCTAGTGAAATATGAACATAGAATAAGATAAAATAGATAAATTGTGAAATTGGATTTTCTTCAGTAAAATACACTCATTGAATGCGATATTAGATTTTCTCTAGTGAAATACACACATTGGATAAGATAAAATAGATAAATTGTGAAATTAGATTTTCTTTGGTAAAATACACTCATTGAATGACATATTAGATAGATTGTAAAATTAGATTTTCTTCAGTGAAATACAAACATTGAATGAGATAAAATAGATAAATTGTGAAATTAGAATGATATTCTCCTGTGAAATACACACATTGAATAAGATAGAATAGATAAATTGTGTAATTAGATTTTCTCTAGTGAAATACATACATTGGATAAGATAAAATAGATAAATCGTAAAAATAGTTTTTATCCCGTGAAATTGTATTTTCTTCAGTTAAATACACTTATTGAATGAGATATTAGATAATTAGTGAAATTAGATTCTTTCTAGTGAAATACACACGTTGAATAAGATAAAATATATAAATTTGAAATCAAACCCGCAAACTCAATAGAATATGAATTTGCTCATACTCCCATATGAATTTGAATGAGATAAACTTTTTTCATCAAGGATTTGTGGTCTACCCTCAAGTTACAGTCTGTCCAAGCATAGAAGACTCAAGGTTGGTCGTTTTCTTTTTTTTAAATTATCAATGTAGTCTCAAATTGTAGGAGATAATTTGATCTACTTTTGAGACCACATTAATAATTCTTGAACAAATATTGACCAAGCCAGAGTCATTTTCTCATCTCGCCAGAGGGTCTTCTTTGCTTGGATGGACTATACTTGATGGATGTAATCATCTATCATGCAATTATGTTTTGGAAGGCTTATCCATTTAGTAGGCTAATCATTGAATCCCAAACTTTCGGATCCTTTCCTGATTTTTCGTTCAATATAAGTAACATCTTTATCATTCATTACATATTTCTGCAACAAAACATGAAAAGAGATTAATCAAGATCCATCAATGTTTGATTTGTTTTTGAACTTATTAATAAAGGTATAGTTGTGTCAAGCACAGAGAAGCCTTTGGCAACATAGCTGCCATTCACTGCTGCCAGTAGTCAAAATGAAAATTGTTCATTAACCAAATATAACCATATATTTACCAATATAACCAAATTTAGGAAGAAATGGTAAAGGCTCAGACTATTTTTTCTGCCCTAGTTCATAATCACAGGTTATGTATGTTATGATTTGTGCTATCATGTCAATAAATAAATAAATAAAGAAAGAAATAAATGAGCAAATACATAAATATATATAAATGAGAAAAAAATAATTGATAAATAGATAAATAAATGAAAAAATAAATTAATCAATAAATGAATAAATAAATAAATTTTTGTTTATTAGAAACGTTCAAGAGACAGAACCTTTAATAAAATCCACAAATTATGAGTAATAATTAGTCAATGTAGATTGCAAATCTTTATGAGACATGGCCCTGTACTGTAGATTATGTACGGTAGGGTGTGGTGCAGACTACAAAATCATATTAGCAGTTGGAATGTGTGCTTTGCTTTGTTGATTCAGCCTCCCGGAACTATAATTTAGTGTAGAAGCGTTAGGTTGGCTGAAATGATTTTACCCTAGAAATTTCAGTTCTGCACATGTGTAGTTACACTCACATCCCTCCGCCATCTTGCAAAAGGCTCTTCTGACAAGCGTCTCACCTAATTAATTAATAATTATACGATTTTGAAGTAACAGTTATTTTCCGAGAAGCAAGTAATGGTAACAGGGATCGACACTGCTCCAACAAATATGTTACCCGCGCATGCGCAGTACAGATGCGCATTCCTTTGGTGAGACACTCCACTCTTTTGTGCTTGGCAGAGCTATAAATCTGTTACAGTCCAAGCGAAGAAGACCCTGTGGCAAGATGAGAAAAAAACTCCAGCACGGTCAATATTGGTCCAAAAAGTATTGATTTGGTCTCAAATTGTGAATTAGAATGTTTCCTACAATTTAGACAAAATCAATAATTTTCAAACAAATTTTGACCGAGCTAGAGTCATTCTCCCATCTTGCCAGAGGGTCTTCTTTGCTTGGACAGTCTACATACCATTTCCCCATTTTGTATGAAAGCAATGTACGGGATAAAGTCTGGTTTGTAGGCTGTTGTGTCATAAGATTTGTCATAATTTTTCAATGTGACAGCTATACTGTCCTTGTAGCATTTCACTTCCGGGTGTTTACCACACCAATCCTGTGAAAAATAGATAGAATACAAACACATATTACCCTACTAGGGTGTTCAACTTAAAAGAGACCCATCAATTATTAGTATATTATTAGTTTAACCATGTAACAGGGCTTTCAAGTTGAAAACCCTATATAGTAATATAATATATTATAATTATTAATTCAAATCCCCATTTATTGCTATATAAATAGACAAAGGACTTCTGCAACTGCAAATATTGACCAATGTACTAAATAGCAAGCGAGATCCATTGAATGAAACTGTTTAAAAAACTGTGCCTGGGCTGGGAATCAAACCCAGTACCTAGGGCCGGACTGGGACCCCTAAAAGGGCGCTGCCTTCCACTTATGAAAGGGCGTACCTCTGGTGGGGGGTGTATGAATCTGAAATAAATCTGAACTAAAACTTTAAAAATAACTCTATGATGTTTGGAAGCCTGAAAATGGAATATTTTTATTAGATGATAATAAGAGATTCTGTTCTGAATTTGATGATAAATTGAACTTGAAATTGATTTATATTGATGCATAAAAAAGCATTCTCTTAAACCAATAATGAGAATTTGCAAGTAGAGAAAACAATTTTTTGTTGAAATGTGATTTAGTACATTCGGGAAATGGAAAAAATGAAATTTTGAATGAATTGACTGAGGAAATTTTACATAGAATTAATTCATCTAGTAGTATACACTACTTCTAATTCTTAAAGAATTCTAAACAACTTACTTATTTAATTATCTTCTACTTGTTTTTATAAGACAGTTTCTATTGATACATATATCTTCATCTTACATTTTTCAAATTCAACATTTACATTTGTTGAGCAACAGTTGCATTGGGTTGATTATTTCCACTGAATAGGTATTTGTTAAATTCTCAATTGATCATCAAATTATTTCACTCCTCCAAACCGGAAAAGTTTGAAAATAACGAGAAAAACTAACAAGAAGATGTGTTTCTGTCGTAGTCACGCCTCCAAATTCAACAAGCCTGGCTATAATAAATTGAACAGAACAATTTTACTATTTCAACTGTTCTGTAACCATAGCACATAGCACAAATAAAATCAACTGACAACGCCCTTTGTGATGATTAGGTCCTGCTATCTTCTGATATTTTTTCTGAGGGCGATGCCCACACGGACTCTTAGCCCTGTGCGTGAGTAATGAGAGGGATGATGATGAGAGATAATAACTAATTTTCAGGCAGACCGACGGCTTTTCGTCTCCTTCAAAAGACGAGGTGGTCGTATTTATGTGATTGTGCTGTAGTCAAAAAACTGTCCCCTGGCTGAGAATCAAACCTCTGAACCTTTGGTTATCAGACCGGCGCGTTATTACTCCCTCCAAAGAGCTCCCCAAAGTGAAGGTTTAATATTATTAATTATCAACCCTCAATCTTTTAAAAACGCCTTCTTGTCTGTTTCATGTTCTTTACATACTGATTTGGTAGGTTTGGGTGTGTTTCAGACAAAACCATTACCTACTGAACATTTTTTCTTTAGAATCAAATTCTCAACAATATCAACTAGTTTAAAACACGTTAACAAACATGCTAGTCTACTCCATTTCTATTCCTTCGAAGTTATAAAATTGAGTTTTCTTTATCTTATTTTGCTCATCATCTCAATAATCATCAAAGTTTCAAACTCCTAACTGGTTGCATTCAATTTCCTACTTTACATAAGATTAGACTCTAAAGTACCCTAATAAAGGCAGCCACAAAATTTTTAAATTGGAAATTAGAGAAAAATGAGAAACAAAAATAGCGGATTTTGGATTATTGCAGCTATAAATAGTGGTAATTGAGGATTGAAAATAATGTACTCCATTCATTTCAATTCAAATGGTAATTTTGTCTCGTGAATTTTTTTTCCCCTAGAGGGGTTCACAGGCGAGTCGTGCGCCTCTACGGCCCTTCCGCCTCCGTCTCTAGGGTTGCTGGTGCAGTAGGTTGCCTTATGGCTGCGTGGCTTGTACCCACGCGGCTTGTCGTGCTCCTCTGCATTGGCTCCGGCGGAAGTTTCGGTCCGGTGAGATGGCTCCCTTGGTCGGTCCTGCGTCGAGAGTCGGAGCTGGTCGCGGGGCCGTCCGGGAGCCCCTCTCTTATCTAGTGAACGGGATTTCATCTTCTTTCCGAGACGCGTGCTCTGGTTCCTTCTGTCCTCTTTCCCTGGGGAGAGTAGACACTAGGAATGACTGTCCTGCACCAGGCTGGAGTGTGGGTCAGAAGAGATAAGACGTTTTTTCCAAGCTCTTGACAGCTGAGGGGGAACGTCCGGGCTTGTGAAAGGGGTGACGATGATTCGGACACGCACCTCTGGAATAGCCCACGTACCGCCGGAACTGGGCGCTGGAAGCCTGGCCTAGCCAGGGTCACCCCGGCCCCAGGCCAATCTCCCGTTGACGCTGGCCGGGCGAGGTGGCAGTGGTAAACCACAGGGGGAATCAAGGCAATGTCCTATGGTCCGCCTCCGTAACTAGGTTGGGAATCAAGGCGAGTTCAGGTCCTGCCTCCTTAACTGGCTTAGTTTCAGGGGGATCAAGGTGGGTCCACATGTTCCGCCTCCGTCCCTAGGGGGAATCAAGGCGAGTCCCAATGGCACGCCTCCGTAACTGTGGTGCTAGCTCCGCCTGGAGCTATGCTCTGGTATGCTAACGCGGGTACAGAGGGCTCTGGGTGGACCGGCCGGTAGAGGTTAATCATGTCTCGTGAATTTGGTGCTTCATAGAGAATTTGTGGGGTCCCAGCCTGAGCTACTGGGCGCCCTCGAGCGACAGGCAAATTGTCAATACGCTACCGTACCAAGAATAAAAGGAGGTGATTCAACTTCTCACTTTGTGAATAACATTTATAGAATTTTCTTTTGTGCGTAATACTCTATTTCTACATTTTGATATTCTCTAAAGGAATTTTAAGTTTGAATTTGTATCTCAATAAATTATCTGGAGCATATTTCGATTCTATAAGTTACTCGAGGGCGCAAGGGGCGCAAGATTGAAGGGCGCACCAGCCCACAGCCACAGGCCAGTGGGCCGGCGGGCCAGTCCGGGCCTGCCAGTACCTCCCGGGTCTTCTTTGTTTGGACAGACTATAAAGTAAAATGCAATTAGGAAATATCAATTGAATCATTCGATTGGATCTGATTAAAAACTGGTATAGTCTGTCCAAGCAAAGAAGACATTTTGGCAAAATGCGAAAATTACTCTAGCTAAATAAATATTGGCTCAGAAATGTTATCGATTGCATGGATCACAAATTGTAGAGCTGAATGTTTTTTTACAATTTTAGACCAATATTGACCGAGCTGGATTCATTTTCTCTCCCATCTTGCCGGAATGTCTTCTTTGCATGGACAGACTATAAGCAAAGGGGATGTAAGTGTGATTTTAAGAAAAGTGTCTGAATTTTTGGAACACGCTGTATACTGGTGGTCGTAGATAAAATAGTGTATGCAACGGTTGTATTAGGCAGGTATTACACGATAATATTTCTATGATCATAGTTGATCATATGGGAAGAGACAAAAATATGATTTTGTATTTTCATCTCTTTCCATATGATCAACTATGATCATAGAACCAAGGTAATTAGAATAGAAGGTATGAGCCATCAGCATCGTAGCCGGGAGGAAACAGTGAATTTTGACGTCATTGGCACCACAGCTGTTTAGCAAACCTAGAAATTAGGAACTTCGTCTGCTCCTTGTGCGTTCCAATCAGAGTAATTAGATTAGAATCATTTCTGACGTCACGGAAAATATGCACTCTGATTTGAACAGGCTATTATGTTATCACTGCATCATTTTTTTGCGAACATGTGGTTTTTGTTATTATTTGCTAAACAGCTGTGGTGCCAATGATGTCAAAATTCACTGTTTCCTCCCGGCTACGATGCTGATGGCTCATACCTTCTATTCTAATTACCTTGCATAGAACTATTATTGTGTAATACCGGCCTTAGGCCTTTGAAGCACTCAAGAGATATTTTGGGCACTTGCTTTGCTTACTATGCTTGCTGCTCGTGCCCAAACTTACATCTCACTCATGCTTTAAAGGCTCTTATTATTCAACCGTTGCATAAACTACTATTTTGGTAGGTTACACTTGATATAGTGGTGCCGCGAACAGAAGAGCCTTTGGCAAGATGGCAGAGGGAAGTGAGTGTGAGAGTGTAACTACGCAGAACTATGCGCAGAACCATAACTTCTAGGCAAATATCACTTCAGCCAATCTAACGCTTTAACACTAAATTATAGTTCCAAGAGGCTGAATCAACAAAGCACACATTGCAACTGCCAATATGATTTTGTAGTCTTTGCTATGACCTACCATACATAATCTACAGAATAGGGCCGTGTCTTATAAATCAGCTGATTACAAAAACATTCCCTTGAGACATTTTTGATAATAATTATTATGTACTGAGCTTTATATGGTAACCTCAAATAGGTAGGTTGTTTGCAGTTTGTTGGGATATTGAATTGTTTCAAAACAAGCATAGGTAATTATTTACAAACCGCACTTGTGCCTTTTTTTAGTAATTTTTTTATCAAAGTTTTCTAAACTAGGTACCACCACTACTGAAATATGACCGAGTTTCATGGCAGAAAGCCATATTTTAGCCGATATTGGCACCCAACCAAACCTAACCTAACCTATGCTAGATAAGTTAGAAGCTAAGCTGCTAAAACTGTGAATAGAGTTGAGCCAAAATCACCAACAACCTAACCTAACCTAACCTAACCCAAACTCAAGCTAACTAACTATAGTCTGGCCAAGCAAAGAAGAGCCTCTGGCAAGATGAGAAATGTTACATAAGCTCTCAAATTAATTAATAATTTATTTATTCTTGAACATTGTAAAATAAGATGAAAACAATGCTCATTCCTCCCCTGATTTTTCCGTGCAATTTTACTGTCTATTTTTGTGTTTTACTGTGCTTTTGTCTGTTATATATTGCCGAATTTTGGCATTTTTGGGTATTTGGCCCACTGTATTAAAAATATTAGAGGCTGTAATGGGGACTTCTTCCTGAAGGAAGACTTCCTCACAGACACACAGACAGAAGACTTGCTACAAGAACCTCAACCAGGAAGGAGGGCCTTCAGCCAAATCCCTATTAATTTTTTTCAAATAATGTAGCACAGCACAAAATATCAAGTTCCTAATTATTATTGCATTTCAAACTAAAGTTCCTATTATTTTTGAACGTTCTAAAAAATTGTGTGTAACTTATTGCCAAGCCAATATAAGTAGATGAAATTCACTGAATATTCCATATGATGTCTGCCAGATGCCATCTCATGGGACCTACACCGTATCAATGAGTTACAAAATTTAATTAAGTCCTGATCAGGCACATATGCAATCAGTGCGCGTATGAAGGCCTAAAGTGAATTATAGAAATTTAAATAGAGTGAATCAGAAAATCTGAAACCTACTGTGAAGATCGTTCAAAACCAACCATAGACTCAAATATTCCTCACCATATAAAATGTATTTATCCAAAGGACTCAATAATAGCTTTTCAATCAATTTTAATTTCAAGTATTCTTGCCTTGCATGGCCACGATTTCATTGAATTTGAATCTGTTTAATAAATCAACAATTATTGTTAAACCTGTAGTTACAGTTAGTTGAATTCCTTGCTTCTAGCTTAGTATATTTTAATTTGATTAATTTTCAGCTGTAAATAAAAATAACTTTTCAGAAGAACTAAGTGCCCCTCATTCCCTAAAAAATCACAGAAATTGTCTGGATTTGTTGTGAGGTGTTGGGTGCTGTTTGTCTGGGAAGTTTCTCATTATTGTAGGTCACTCGATCTCCCATTCTCCAAAAGCCTATATATCCGGGGCATCACCTCAGAGAGGGAGAGAGAGTGAGCATTACAAACTCTAAACAAGAAACCGTAGGTATTAAAGATAAAAAATCAATAATGATTAATAATGATTGAAAATCTCAAATAAACATTTTTATACTGATAAACAGTTTAGAAGAAGAGGTAGATGGCTTCATATGAAGCTAAACATGTGAACTTCATATTCATTTTTTAAAAAATTGCTATTAATTAATTAATTATATAATTAGTTGTAGGCCTAAATAATTATATAATTGAACGAGCGATAGCGAGTTCTTTCTTTTGACTCAAGGCCAGAGTCGTTGTCTGTCTGTTCGTTTGTTTGTTTGTTTGTATGTTCGACAATAACTTTCGAACGCCTCAATTAATCAAATTCAAATCCAGAACATATATTCTTCATACTTCTATACAGGTCAAGTTCTTTGGACAATGAAATCGACCGACTCCTTCATCC
The DNA here is from genome assembly GCA_017141385.1 of Sogatella furcifera. Classification (NCBI taxonomy): domain Eukaryota; kingdom Metazoa; phylum Arthropoda; class Insecta; order Hemiptera; family Delphacidae; genus Sogatella; species Sogatella furcifera. The sequence goes on along the minus strand of CM029553.1, from coordinate 8,443,867 downwards.
TTTTTCAGGCAAAAAAGGATAAGCTCTCATCAACAATATATCTATATATAATCCGGCATGTATTAAATTTCAACACAATAATCACGGCTGGAAAATGTCATAAGGAACTTGAATAATTTTATTTTTTTGAAAATCCATCTGATTACAGTGGAACAGCTGATTGAATATTAGTGGCAAATTTGAAAATATTATCATGAGAAAATAATAATAATGTTCTCAAATCAATAAATTTTTTCATGTGAAGTCATATGTTAATATTGATTTCAAAGTTTAAACATGTGATAGGAGTCTATTTATTTGAACAGCTGACAAAAGGCGGCAAATTTAAATGATTTTACCATTGATTATTTTCCAAGTATTCTTGTTCAAGGAAGTTAGTTGTTCAATTTGATTTCCATGCTTTAATAAGTAAGACTAATAAATAAGTCAGCCGTGCTTTTCTACTGGATTTGAAGAATGCTATATAGGAGATCTCTAATAATTTATACGATTTATCTTAACTATCAAAAAATTCCATTCTTGAACGAATCTATACAATGTTTGTTTTCAATTTGATACACTAAATAATTTACAAGTTCTGTTGAGTTTAGAACAAGAGGCGATCAATATGACTCTACAGAGTGTTCCAAAAAGAACTAACTCAACTACTAACACGGTATTCTTGGAGCTGAAAGAAAACAGAACATATCATTGGCTAACCACCGAATTCACCTTAGTTTTCCTCTAATCCGCCCTTCTATTATTTTAAGACTTTTCATCATACCTAGATAATGGATAGACTCTACACAAAGTTTCAATAGTATGTATGGTTTTCAGAAAAAATAAGGGAAAGTTATTACATCCATATTTGTAAATTTGTTAGAATTGTTCACTGAACTATGTTCAGTTCTTAATAGGTCTACTCTGAATTCTTGCAGTCAAGTCGTCTTGAACAAGTAGGCCTACGTTTTTATTGGTGCATTGGCGGCAGAAGAGTTGCAGATAATGATGTATCAAAATATGATCAAACAATTGATCAAAATATACCGTACATAACTATATCCTCACAAAAAGGAATCATACATCAGTATTCAATAAATCTAGGTATCGTATTAGTATGATTTGTGGTTCATATTTTTAAATTATTAGAGCAATAAGTTGACTTGAGGGTTCGCACGCGAGTTCTTCAGCCCATTGGGCTTACTAGTTAATTATTTATATTAATCTGATTGTATTTATTACTTTACTTTGAAATGAAATGCTCAGTGATAATAAAAAGATAATGGAAAAATTGAAAAAAATTAAAAACACATGATTCTAATATGTGTCCGTGTGGTTCTAAATTCATTCAAATGAGTTTGGAATTATTGCAGTGGAGATCAAAGTTTTGACTAATTCGTATACACTTATCTTTATTCATTTTCATCTTGATAATGAATTTTATAAGAGAAAGATATTGATGTGTTAGTGGCCATTTAGTGTTAAAACTACTTAAGAATAAGTATAGTGATTAATAGTAAGTTCTTGTGCAGTGAAAGGTGTGAAATAATGTGAAAATAATTCTAAAGCGAACCTGTATTAGAAGGTAAACAATTACAAATGTACCAATATCGACTAAAATATGGCTTTCCACCATAAAACTCGGTCATATTTCAGCAGTGGTGGTAGTATAGGAAATGTAGAAAAAAAATTACCATAAAAAGAATCAAGTGCAGCTTGTAAATAATTATCCAACGATAATATAAATAAATGAATGAATATTAGTACCTAGCCTATTATGGTCTCCTGCAAATGGTGATTATATTTTTATTCAATTTCAATCCTTTCCCAGTTTGTTTTCATAGCAAGTTGGCCATGAGTGGTGTTTAGCCACAAAAACTAGGCATGAATGTTTACAAATCAAAGTATCAATTTCCACCACCAGAGAGCACAGACCCCGCACAGAAGTACCATACTATAATAATATTATAAAATATTGTATCCAAAGGCTCTTCTGTTTGTGGCACCACTATAGAAAGTAGGCCTAGCCAGTTCAATCTACAGACTTTGAAAGCCTTCATTTTCCGCACTAGTGCGGAATAAACAGCTGATATTTGGGCCCTATAGCCGTACAAGATATAAAAATCTGCTGTCATAATATATTACATAATGAGTTTGGGAAAAGCATTTCTACATACAAATAACTATGTTCTCCAAACGAGCCATAGGCAAGTTTGGAGAATAATTATGAGTTTGTAAACTTTCCCACACAAATTATTTACATTTTTTTTGCCATATTTGACTGAGAAGGATTTATTAAAACCTCAAACAACTGAAAACATTAACTGAAGCCAACATAACCTCAACACAACACTAGCACAAACACACACAGTGAACTGTCATGGTGGCTTGTACAACTCATTTATTCATTTGTTGGAGTTTGTAAAAAACAGCTGGGCTAGATTTTCAGTGCTGTAATTATCATCATGATGATGACTAGTGCTGTAATAATCATCAAAATGATTATTCCCGCATTCAGAACAGCTGATCTTTGATTCTCCTGTAAACGGCAATTTTCCAAACGCAAATCTAGTTTGGAAAGTTGTGTATTACATACGAGTATGGCAAAAACAATATTTTGGTTCCATCTCTCCGGCTCTTTTGAATATAATAATGGTAACCTCATTTTGGAGAATATTGACTTTATGATGGAATTTTTGGGAGAGGTATAACACAGACTGAGCCAATTTTCTCCTCTCAATTCAAGTAGTTGTACCGATTTATAAATAAAGGATATAATCAGATGATGAAAACTTACATTTAATAATGTGTCTGCTCTTGGGCATTCTGGGCACTCCTTGCCAGACAAAAACAAAACTACTTTAACTTGACCTGCTGACTTGGTCTTGAATTCGTTCTGAAAACAGAGTCAAAAATTTTTAGAAATGTTTCCTAGTAGGAGATAAACCTATAGATGTGGAGAAAAAGTATTTCAAATTGATGATCAAATATCTTAACCTCATTTGGACTATATTTGGCACAACGTAAGTTGACTATTTCTCTCTCTACCCGAGAATACAGCTCAGATTGTGTGAAATTGAAACTTCTTCTAATGCTAACTCATTTAACTTGAGGCTCTATAAATACCCTCTTCTCAACCAGTACCGGATTTAAGGGTAGGCCAACTAGGCTGGCGCCTAGGGGCCAGCACCACATGGGGGCCTACACCACAAAAATATCAAAAATAAAATTTTTTAGAATAATATTAAAAAACATTTTTTTAGAAATTGGCAACTTGCATTCGAGCAAACTAATATCAATAAATTAAATGGCCAAAGTGTGTTATATAATCTGTATTTGTTGAATGTAATGTATCTGTTTAATAATAATAGAAGTTGAACCTATTTAAACTCCTCTTGAACAAAATCAATAATAATAATAATATTCGTGTAACCTGGCTGGCTCAGGTCTGGTGTCAGAGTTTTCAGGTCGCTCCTGATAAATTTCAGGGCCTCTGACATGACTTAACGACTGTTTTTAGGCAGCCGGGAGCGACGGCTTAACGTGTCCATCCGAAACACGGGAAAGTGGCCTGAGAAAAATTCCTGGTCTGACCTGGGTTTGAACCCGGCACCTTTGGGTTGCAACGCCAGCGCCTAACCCACTCAGCTACGCACCCCCTCAAAATCACTGTCTTTGGTGATAGAACTGCGATTTGCTGTTCACCTGCCTGGTTAAAGAATTGAATTTAGATTAATTTTATTTGTTTAAGCTTACATGCGGATTTACGCTTACAATTATTTACAATCACTTATTATACAGCAAACCGTACTTAATAAATGAGAAATTAATACAGTAAGTTTACAAATAATGAAACTAATAATAAGGCTTAAAACTTTCATAAAAATTGTAATGGTAATCACATTACATTCCTTTCTCATAATTCAAGTCTGTGTTGTCTAGCTAATGAACATGCTTTATTATATTACAATCAACTTGCTTATTTTCCATTCTATTATTAGCCTGGCTGCGATAAACTCGATTCTCCATCTCACTTACTTGTTGAGAGAGAAAATTCTGAGCGTGAGAATCCAAGAGGGAAAATTTATTGCAATTTGGCACAATATGGGGAAACCTTTTGTCCCAATATCGGTCTGGCAGCACTGACCATCAATGGGTATTGCTTTCTGATTGGAGGAAAACTGGCCTTCTACTTAGTTGACCAATGAGATGGGCTCTTTCATAATTATGTTAGTTACTTTGTTGTACGGACCAGAGTAGCTCGAAAAGGAAGGCTTCACTTTTGCTCTTCTCTCTGCTCTATACGGGTTCACGACGCTATAAATTATAGTTTCGTAGGTTTTCCGCCATTTTTGATTCAAGATGTTAGTTTGGTGACTTGTTTGAGGAGCCCTCTGCTCAGTATAAAGTGCTATTAAGTAATAGTAATAATTAACTTACCTGATTTTACCTGAAGAGAGAGAGATTTCTTGCCACAGACAACATTTTTGGTTGGCAAATAACCGCATTATGGTATGTACCTATTTTAGGAATATATAAATTTGGTAATTTCATCATATGTGTCTGTACACTTGTTGTACGAAAATAACTATTTTATTTGGATTTTTATCTTGTAACCTTTCAAATTTTGGGATGCCTGATTTGAGAAGTTATTTCCTGTTAGGGTGTAATTATTGAGAACTTGGGAACTTATATTTGAACTAAAGAAATAATAAGATTTAACTATATTAAATTTTCTTTAAATTCCTGAACAATTTCAGTTTTTAGATGAAACAATATCTGTTCATTGAATGGACAGAATTAATTAATTTAATTCAAGCTTAATTTTGTTCTTGAAACAACGTATTTGGAATGTTTGAACCTAGCATTTGGTGCTCAATTCTATTATTTTGAAAATTGAGCAAGGCTAGGATTGCACTGGTTTCTGATTATTTTCTTGGTTTTACAAACCACTAGTTCCTTTTAAAAAGAAAACTTATTTTCTCCTGTGAAAACGTAGGTAAAGATACTTGTTTTAAGATTGATATATTGTAGTGTTGCTTTACTAGAGATATTTGGCTAGGACACAGACATTATTTCGTTTCGTTTTATTTTAAACAGCGGTCAACGATTGGGGCGACTTGACGTCTCGGCGTTTCGATGTCTCCACGATCAGACGACCCAAAATCTCGAACTATTGGTGTCTTGGTGACGTATTCCGGTCGAGACCTATGTACGTAGGCCTACACGATGCTACGATTCGTTTACGTCTATGCGATGTACGCGCCTAAGTGTGGTTGCGAGTGACAAATGCTTAAGCCGTCGGTACAATGGTAATAGGATGAACATTGAGGTAGGAGAATATTTTCTATTGAATTCTTGGAGCGACGAGTGAAAATCATTTGCGAACTCTTTCATTTGGGATTGCTTTTGGTGTGGATGGAAATCACAAAGATTTTTCAATCACCCCTCATGCAATCTGTCTTAGATTGGGAAGGGTACATCGAAGTTCAAGGAACGCTCTGGAACACCAGAACTCAAATTTTGTCTTTCTACATTTGAATAATTGTGCTTTGAACTCATGTAAATTCAGGAGCTTGACTCCTTGTTTTCGTTATGCCATTTTGGACTGGTTGGCCTTAAATACCTTTTTAAATTTTGATTCCTTCTGAATGAATATAATGTTGGTAATGTCATGTTTATTTCTAATGGACTAAAATTTGTCCTTTCAAACGTTCTATTTTCAGGATTACTCTAGTCTTCTTTTACATAAATTATTCCCATAAAACTGCACCTTAGTTTACAAGAGTTCAAGTTGAAATGTATGTTAATATCTGAAAAACATTTTCTTTTAGGTTATCTTGGTACGTTATGTTGACTATGATATATGTCTTTTCTCATGTTTGAGAAGGAGTGTAACTTGGGAGCGTGTAACAGTGGTCAGCTCCGCCAACCATTTCTGTATTGCTATGACTAAAAGTATTGTCATTAAAGCCAGGATTCTCTCTCTCTAGCATTTTCGTTCTGATTTCCAAGTTTCCTCTACACCTAGCAAGTAGTTGGTCAAGTACTTCTCTTTTATTCTTGTTGCGTAATTTTCTAAATTTATTCAAAAAGGTATAAACTAAATTAAAATACGTAACAAAAGCTGCGCCACTCTGCTCTTTTGGAAAGTTTTTTTTTCCATTTTGAATTTAAAATTCTTATTTTAACTTTTGAACTTGACTAACTTCTGGCTGTGGTTGGAACTTGGAAAAGAAAGAATTCCACTCAATCAGTTCACTGAATGAACTATGGTGGATTTGACATGTTTGATTTCTGTAATTGCACTTTTCAAATTTTCATTAATGAATAGCTTATTCACTGATATAGATAGTATAGTGATGCTATTAATCTGTTTGACTTTTGAATATTTCTTGGGGTAATTTTCCGAAACTTAGTAATTTCGTATCATGGCGGACAAGGCATCTAATTCTGATCAGGAAGTAATTCAAGAGAGTGATAGGCAGGGACAGATAGAATCAGAGTCTCCATCAGGTGTTTTTTGGATAGTAAAACAGGAAATTGAAGAGAGGTTAGCTACAAGCGGTTCGAGAGCTTGGTTAGCGCGTGCTATTAACCCAAATCATTTGATTAAACCTGAATTAATTTTTGAAATACAAACTTTAGGATCAGATACAGGTAGGCTTGGGGAATTGAATGTAGACGATCTGAGAAAGAAATATAGGGAGTTACGTAAAGAACATGTAGAAGGGAGAGGGCAAATTTATAGAAGAAATCACAACCCTGATTCAGTTAGGATTGAGCTAGCTCAAATTGCTAAAGTGATTGAATGGATTAATTCTTGGTGTGCTGATCTTGGCAATCTTGGTGAGGCTGAGAGTAGAAAGGAGTTATTTCTCAAATGTTTGTCTAATATTTCTCATGGTGCTAATAGGATTGTTCATTTAATGACTTATGCTAGAAGGGAAAATAATACTACTTTAATTTCAGAATTGAATCAATGTTTGGATGAGTTGTGTGCCTTGAATTCACGTTTGTTGGAATGGCAACCTATTAGTCGTACGGGCTCTCCAGTGCCGTATTCGACAGCTGTGTCCACTCCTGTTCACACGGAAGCCGTTGTCTCTGAAATCCCTACTAAGGCACTCACGGCACCTGCTTTTCTACCTGCGGGTAGGCCTGAAAATACACAGTACAACTGGCAGGCGAGTATGACATCTTCACGTATTCAAAATCGTAATTTGACATTGCATATCCCAACACCCGCGCAAAACTTCATGCCGGTAATGACAAGTTCATCTCGAGTCAATCCTATTGTCACGACCGTTTCTTCACACCGCAACCCTGTAGTTTCGACCTTGGTTTCACATAATAATCAAACTGACGGATTAGTTGGAGAAAATGTATTGTCTTCCTTTGGTAGTCTATATAATAAACTACATAACCCTATCGAGCTTCTATTAAAAGATCTTCCTGTAACTGATGGTTTGGTTGTGGAAATTTTGTTGAGATTCTTGAAAATAGCTTTGAAAATTCAGAGTCAATTTGGTGTAGGAGATACCCAGTTGTTCCAGATCTTACAACCTTTTGCTTTAGGCCCACTAAGTGATCGTTTGACATTTGCCATCAATACTAATAGTAGTTTTGATCAATTCCATGGAGAAGTTTTGAAATATTTTATACCTCAAAGATTACTTTCCGCTATTGAAAGAGAGCAATTTTATCGCTTACAGTTATCCAATGAGCCGTTAAGTAGTTATATAGTATCAATTAGAGAGGCAGCAGCTCTACTTCGCTTGAATTTATCAGAATGTGAGATAGTTACTACTATTTGCTCTGGTTTGAATCCTGCTGAACGGTCACGTCTAATATTTCATGGAAGACCTACTTCATTTCAGCAGCTCAATGAAATGAGTGTTCAAGCTCAAAACATGAGTTATGCTGATCAAGAGAGAACACACATAGAGAGATCTAGAAATAATAGTAATGTGCCCAATTCATTAAATTTCGGTAACCGGGACAAAACTTGCTTTAATTGTGGTTTACAAGGTCACATAGCACGAATGTGTAGAGTCAAGCCTGCGCCAAAACAATTTCAAAACAATAATAAAGTAGATGTTGAGAAACCTGACTCCAATAATAAAAAAGGTAGGGGCGAAGTAACTTGCTACACTTGCAGAAAACCAGGTCATTACTCACGTGATTGTAAATCTAAGAAATCCTGACTAGTCAATTCTATTTCTAAAAGAAAGTCCGAGAATAATTTAACAAATAAAATTGTATCTAATAGAATGGATAAAAATGAATCTAGATCCCCCCACTGGATAGCTTCTTATCGCTCTAAACGAAACCAACGTGGTAGTAAACGGCATTTTGCTTATAATAAAGTCAAAGCCTTTTCAAAAAGTCTATGCCAATTATTATGTGTCAGTTAGGATTGGAGGCTTGTGAATTTCCTGCTCTAATTGATTCAGGGGCATTCAAATCAATTATTTCTCAGTCTGTTCTTGATTTATTGTTAGCTAAGGGAGCTCAAATGAACTGTGCTGAAGAAAACATTGTATGGCAGCAAATAAAAGTCCTTTAGTTTTGAATCAATCTGTAGTTTTGAAAATCAAAATAGAAAACTTTACTTGGATTTTCAAATTTTTGATAGCATCCAAGCTTGCTTTTCCTGTTGTATTGGGATGCGATTTCATAAAATTTTCTCAATTAGTACCCGACCTCTTTAATAATCGTTATTTCTTTGGTTTCAAACCCAATTTCAAATTTCACTTTGTAGACGAAGAAAAGTTGTCAGCTTCACCTCTCCTGGGTTCAATAGGCATTGATGATTCTAATACTGATCTGTCCACCCAAGAGCAAGCTACTTTGAATAAAGTGCTTAGCGATTTTGATGATGTTCTATCCAAAAGGTTAGGAAAGACCAACTTAATGGAATATAGGATTCGTTTAACATCAACTGAACCAGTTAGGCGACCTCCTTACCAGTTGAATCCAATCAAGAGGGAAATAGTGGATAAAAAAGGTAAAAAAGATGTTAGAAGAGGGAGTTATAGAGCGGGCAATTTCTAATTGTTCTAGTCCCTGTTTTCTAGTCCCTAAGGGTGACAAAAATGACACTGATAGTGATAATTGGAGATTGGTAATTGATTATCGTTTCTTGAATCAGCGCATCTCGCTGGATTCTGTTCCTTTACCCAATATTGAGGGCTGTTTCCATTACTTTAATGGGGCAAAATATTTCTCTGTTTTGGACCTGAACCAGGCTTATTATCAAATACCGTTACATGAAGATAGTAGAGACTTAACTACCTTTTGTACCATGCGCACCACATATCGTTTTACTCGTGTTCCATTTGGTTTAGCAGTTGGATCACAAGTTTTGTCAGTAGTATTAGATCAATTGTTTGACAAAGAAAAATACAAATTCATTTTTCATTACTTGGATGATATTGTCATATATTCAAAAACTTTTGAAGATCATGTAGATCATATTCAGATTGTTCTTTCCAAATTACGAGAAGCTCAATTTTCTGTGAATCCTGAGAAGGCTTGCTTTGCTAAGAAACAGATTTCATTTTTGGGACATATTGTTAGCGATAAAGGTATTTCTGTGGACCCAAATCGAACAAAATGTATCCGTGAATTTCCTCGTCCTAAAAATCAGAAAGGAGTAGCTCGATTTATAGGAATGGTGGCGTATTATCATAAATTCATCCCAAAGTTCGCCGAAATTGCTGAACCATTGAATGCGCTTAGAAAAAAGAATTCCAAATTTGAGTGGAATGAAATTCACGATGAGTCTTTTCACAAGCTTAAGAAAGCTATTACCTGTCCTCCTGTATTGCGGACAGCTGACTTTTCAAAACAGTTTATTCTACAAACTGATGCTAGTTCAACTGCTATTGCTGCGGTTCTTTCGCAAGATATTGAAGGTGTGCTTCAGCCTATTGCTTTTGCTTCTAAGAAATTGACCCCTAATGAAACTCGTTATAGTACTTATGAATTAGAGTGTTTAGCCGCTATTTTTGGCATGGAAAGATTCAAAGTCTACTTGCAACATACTAAATTCAAATTACTTACTGATAACTCAGCTTTATCGTGGGTTCTTAATAATCCTAAAGGCGGACGAATCGGTCGTTGGGTATTAAGGTTATTATCTTTTCAATTTGAGACAACACATGTACCTGGACGATTGAATGTATGCGCGGACAGCTTGTCACGCATGTATCAGGACGAAGAGGAACCGATTGACTTTTCTTCTAAAGAAAAGGACCTTGATTCTTTATTCTGTTTGGTTAACAGTTTGAAACTCTCAGATTTTCCTCTTGTTTTCTCGGAAATTCAATTCCATCAGAAAAACGATCCGTTTTGCAAGGAAATTATTGATAAAATATCTAATAATGAAGACCAATTTCCTTATTCTCTAAGTAAAGATGTCCTGGTTATCAAATCTCGTAATAACGACACACACAAGGTGGTTGTTCCTAAGATTTTAATACCTCTGATCTTCAAGTATTTTCATGAAACCATACTTGGTGGGCATTTAGGAATTTATAAGACTACTAATAAAATTCTAGAAAAATTTTATTGGCCTGGAGTGAGAAAGGACGTCATGTTGTTAGTGAAATCTTGTAGTTTATGTGGAAGAAGCAAGCCTGCAAATCAACATAATTTTGGTTTTCTATCTTCACAAGTGGTCACTAAACCTTTGGAAAGATTTTACTGTGATTTAGTAGGTCCTCTTGTCAGGTCTACCCAGGGATACACTCAAATTCTATGCTGTGTGGATGCTTTCACTAAATTTTGCTGGTTAATAGCTCTCAGAAAGGGAAATGCTGAATCAGTCATCAAAGCTCTGAAAAGTATTTTTCTGAATTTTTCGGTACCTAAAAGTTTGGTCACTGATAATGCTACTGTTTTTACTTCTACCTCTTTTAAAAATTTCTGCTTTCAACTTGGCATTCAGCATGTTACTACATCGCCATATTACCCGGCTCCCAATATGTCTGAAAGAGTGAACAGAAATCAAAAGAAATAAAAAGCGCCCTAATAGTTTTTCATTCTGAATCGCAAACTAGATGGAGTGATTCGTTAGATTGGTTGAGTCTGGCTTTCAATTTATCTGAACATGAGGCTACTGGTTGTACCCCCCTTTTCACTTATGTTTCGCCATGCTCCCAATCATCCGTTAATCAATGCTTGGAAAATTGATGAGATTTTACCAGATAAGGTCAGCTCAGGAACTGTCCAACTTTGGCGCCAGGCGCGGAAGAATCTCTTGAAAGCACATAATCGTGCAGAAAAATACTACAATAAAAGGCGAGTTCCCGTCCCTTTCAAAATAGGTGATTTGGTCTTATTAAGAACACACATTTTGTCTAATGCTGCCAATAAGATAATGAGTAAATTATCTGCTCGCTTTTGCGGCCCGTTCGAAATTACAAATTTTCTAACACCTGTGACAGTGTCATTACACAATCCTGATACCGGAATTTTTGTTCAGAAGGCGCACGTATCGCAATTGAAACGTTTTAATCAGTGAACTTATTGAGCAACGTTCTAGGAAATGATTATTGTGACATAATATACTTTATTGTGACTAGGTTCATAGGTATTTTGTCGTGTCACTAATTTCCATGTGAGTATTTTAATGTTGTACATTACTCCGTTGTCCTCTTTATCTTACTTGTGTCTTTTCCCTATGGAAATTTCGTATTAGCATTGTGGATTTTGATAACTGTTAGAATATACGCGTAATTCTTTATCTGATATCCAACTTTGTTTACTGTGTGATTTCATTAGAATCTAACGACGACTGTTGACTGTAGTTATAATGTTGATAGAAAATTGTTATTTGTTCGTGAGGCGAATTCGATATGGTAAGAGAAAGGAATATTGTTTCGTATCCGATGATACGTGTATCTTTTCAAATGATACGCTGGTAGTTAGCAAAGGGTCATGGTTCTCTTTGTTCTGTCGTTTTGGGTGTGAAGTGTGTTTTGACAGCGCTCACTCATTGTTGCGGTAGGTTAAAAATTTATTGTTGTGAGGTGTTTTCACAACCAGCTGTGTGTTCAGTGACCACACATTGCGCTTGATTTGTTTTGATTCGGTCATTATGATGACGAGTCGCTAATAATTCTGTGAATAGTTCAGATTGTTTCTCTACTTGTCTTGGCCTACTGTATTAGGTTACTAACCATCTTATTTGTAATAATATCCAATAATAATAATCTACTTTGTCGTAATAATCAAGTTAGTTTGTAGGAATAATATATCCTCTTATCAATTTAACATTAGTCTATTAATAGTTGGTGACCTATATTATATTTTCGATAAATAATAGTACGTAATCTTTATTTCTATCTTATTCAATCATTACTTAGGAGATTATTCCGTATTTTTTTTCTTAGCCCTTATTGTACAGCTATTATCATATTTGTCCTTATTCGATTTATTGACTACTTGTTATTTAAATAGACCATTTTCTCGTAGCACTTATTAGGTTGTTTAGGTGTTTGAAATCGATTTTCCTTGAGACTTGTTAGTACAGTGATCATCTTGAGGCGTGATTCTGAATTGTAGTCCCATACATCCTTGTTATCTGTTATTATCAGCAGAGTATTACTATAGTTTCGTCTTATTGTGTAAGCAGATACTTATTAGGAATACTTAGGATACTTGTTAGGAATACAGTAGTTGTATAGTCGGTAATTAGTGTCATAGTTTTTTTCCTAGGTGATATTGGTTGATTTCAGTGGAATGATTTCTCCTACTCTGGGGGACCGATAGGTCTCTGTTATGGTCATTTGTAGACACCCATTGATAATTAGTTGATTATTTCCTTTTCTTTGTGTGGAAAAAGAAGGTCTTCTCACCCCTGTTCTACCTGTTATTTCTTTGATTACCTTTTCTTTGAACTTTTCTTTAGTTGGAGTGAAACTAGTAAGATGTGCACTATTACAAGCTTCATTCCTCTACTTGGTCTTCATAAATCTAGCTTGGTAGGGAGATATTGACTGAACGTTTGATGGTTTTGTCTTTGGCCTGATCAACCAGTGACGGAGCGATCGATCTGATTAGTGAATACTCGACTTTTATTTACAGTATTTTGTTTTTTTTGGGCAATTCTTAACTTTATTAATACCCTTTTAATAACTTGGTTGATTTTTTTTTAATTATCTGATGGCAGCATAACAATGCAATTCCATAACCATTTAGTTTTTGGTTCAAAACATACTGTGTCTAAAGATTTTTTCAACACCTTTTTTTCTCAATGTGTCCTTAGGGATCTTTGCTTTATTAATTATGTTCTGTTTTTGCACACCAGTATATTTCCACGATAGACTCATTCACAATTATTAATGTTTGATAATCTGAGGAGCTGTTTCTTGAAATTGAATACCGCTCTTTTCCACATGGTTTTGATTATTCTCATAGCTTCTTTTCATTGCTGTGTCTGCTTGTAAATATTGACCTTAGCTCTGAATAGGTGGAACCCTTGCTTGTTTTCAGTTGTTTACATGTTGGCTTTAGTGCCTTATTCAACCTTAGTATGTTGGGAGTCCTGTTAATCTTAGATTTTAAAAATATTTGATAATTTAGGGACTTAAGGGAGTTGAAGAAGATTGTAACCTGGATTAGTTCTGAAGTTGACTAATTATTAACTTGGTAGTGTTTCTTGATATCTTATCTTGCAGGAGTCATACCTGTGAGGGATTAGTGAGTTAAGGCTAGGTTAGTGTTCTTTGGGAAAATTTTTTTGGGAGTTAGTTATCATCCTCTCTGGACCATGTGTTCCACATAGTTGCGAGGGGGAGTTTTGTAATGGTAATCACATTACATTCCTTTCTCATAATTCAAGTCTGTGTTGTCTAGCTAATGAACATGCTTTATTATATTACAATCAACTTGCTTATTTTCCATTCTATTATTAGCCTGGCTGCGATAAACTCGATTCTCCATCTCACTTACTTGTTGAGAGAGAAAATTCTGAGCGTGAGAATCCAAGAGGGAAAATTTATTGCAATTTGGCACAATATGGGGAAACCTTTTGTCCCAATATCGGTCTGGCAGCACTGACCATCAATGGGTATTGCTTTCTGATTGGAGGAAAACTGGCCTTCTACTTAGTTGACCAATGAGATGGGCTCTTTCATAATTATGTTAGTTACTTTGTTGTACGGACCAGAGTAGCTCGAAAAGGAAGGCTTCACTTTTGCTCTTCTCTCTGCTCTATACGGGTTCACGACGCTATAAATTATAGTTTCGTAGGTTTTCCGCCATTTTTGATTCAAGATGTTAGTTTGGTGACTTGTTTGAGGAGCCCTCTGCTCAGTATAAAGTGCTATTAAGTAATAGTAATAATTAACTTACCTGATTTTACCTGAAGAGAGAGAGAGATTTCTTGCCACGGACAACATTTTTGGTTGGCAAATAACCGCATTATGGTATGTACCTATTTTAGGAATATATAAATTTGGTAATTTCATCATATGTGTCTGTACACTTGTTGTACGAAAATAACTATTTTATTTGGATTTTTATCTTGTAACCTTTCAAATTTTGGGATGCCTGATTTGAGAAGTTATTTCCTGTTAGGGTGTAATTATTGAGAACTTGGGAACTTATATTTGAACTAAAGAAATAATAAGATTTAACTATATTAAATTTTCTTTAAATTCCTGAACAATTTCAGTTTTTAGATGAAACAATACCTGTTCATTGAATGGACAGAATTAATTAATTTAATTCAAGCTTAATTTTGTTCTTGAAACAACGTATTTGGAATGTTTGAACCTAGCATTTGGTGCTCGATTCTATTATTTTGAAAATTGAGCAAGGCTAGGATTGCACTGGTTTCTGATTATTTTCTTGGTTTTACAAACCACTAGTTCCTTTTAAAAGAAAACTTATTTTCTCCTGTGAAAACGTAGGTAAAGATACTTGTTTTAAGATTGATATATTGTAGTGTTGCTTTACTAGAGATATTTGGCTAGGACACAGACATTATTTCGTTTCGTTTTATTTTAAACAGCGGTCAACGATTGGGGCGACTTGACGTCTCGGCGTTTCGATGTCTCCACGATCAGACGACCCGAAATCTCGAACTATTGGTGTCTTGGTGACGTATTCCGGTCGAGACCTATGTACGTAGGCCTACACGATGCTACGATTCGTTTACGTCTATGCGATGTACGCGCCTAAGTGTGGTTGCGAGTGACAAATGCTTAAGCCGTCGGTACAAGGGTAATAGGATGAACATTGAGGTAGGAGAATATTTTCTATTGAATTCTTGGAGCGACGAGTGAAAATCATTTGCGAACTCTTTCATTTGGGATTGCTTTTGGTGTGGATGGAAATCACAAAGATTTTTCAATCACCCCTCATGCAATCTGTCTTAGATTGGGAAGGGTACATCGAAGTTCAAGGAACGCTCTGGAACACCAGAACTCAAATTTTGTCTTTCTACATTTGAATAATTGTGCTTTGAACTCATGTAAATTCAGGAGCTTGACTCCTTGTTTTCGTTATGCCAGGACTGGTTGGCCTTAAATACCTTTTTAAATTTTGATTCCTTCTGAATGAATATAATGTTGGTAATGTCATGTTTATTTCTAATGGACTAAAATTTGTCCTTTCAAACGTTCTATTTTCAGGATTACTCTAGTCTTCTTTTACATAAATTATTCCCATAAAACTGCACCTTAGTTTACAAGAGTTCAAGTTGAAATGTATGTTAATATCTGAAAAACATTTTCTTTTAGGTTATCTTGGTACGTTATGTTGACTATGATATATGTCTTTTCTCATGTTTGAGAAGGAGTGTAACTTGGGAGCGTGTAACAGTGGTCAGCTCCGCCAACCATTTCTGTATTGCTATGACTAAAAGTATTGTCATTAAAGCCAGGATTCTCTCTCTCTAGCATTTTCGTTCTGATTTCCAAGTTTCCTCTACACCTAGCAAGTAGTTGGTCAAGTACTTCTCTTTTATTCTTGTTGCGTAATTTTCTAAATTTATTCAAAAAGGTATAAACTAAATTAAAATACATAACAAAAGATAGTTTCAGAGTATTTTTCTGGAAAAAATTTTTCCCCAAATTAGCGGGAGAAATACTTCTCTTCAGTTCACCATCATTGATAGCTATTCTTGTTTATGACCGTGGCAGGGAGTATGAAATTGTAGATATATTGCTAAGCTGTTCTGATAGTAAATAATAAATTATTGTAAAAAGTTATATGCTTTGGCAGTTCGCACTACCACACTAACGTACCAAAATTGGCAGTTTAGCACTTATTTATTTAATGAAAGTTGAATTCAACTTTGAATAAATAAAATGAAAACTTCAGCTTGAAAATCGAAACAGTTCTATTGAGATCAATTATTTTGCAAAGTAAGCAAGAGAAGATTTATTAGTAAAGACTGTAGCATTGAAAGATTGAGTTGTATAATTTTAAATTTTATCCCAATCTCATAATGAATGAGTTTTCAATAACTCATGAATCTTTCTTGAATTTGTGATAGTTTTTTTCAATGAATAATGAATTTTTATTACCATCGTAAAAAATTACATATTTTTTATTTCAAAAATTAGGAAACTAACTGGCCACTATATCCAGTAAATGTGGCCAGTGTTCAACAAAAGTTACAAAAATATAAGGATACAAATTATTGTGATTCTAGTCTATACAATTTACAAAGTTAGAAAACTGCCTGCGGCGCATCGTAATAAAATTATACAAAAATGAAAGAAAAATTTTCAATCACTCATGATAATAGTCGTGACACATTAAATTATAAGTGGTTGATACCAACAACATATTACAAGGGTTTATTAGAAGAAAAAAAATCTATTAGCCATAGACTATAAGATTTTGAATCAAGGAAATATTACGATTTATTTAGAAAAATATCAAATATATGCTAAGCGACATCGAATTCTCACACACACTACTCTACCTTATTACACTTCTAAGAGGCCAAGTGTCGCTCACAGTAAATAACCATCTTTCGGCTCTTTTACAAAAAATTGTAAAAATTGAGAAGGACATATGTCCTCAAATCGATTTTATTAAATGAAAGTGGCCCCAGATATTGTTTTTGAATCTTTAACTCAGTACCGGTACCGGTATTGAATTGATCTTATATAGGCTATCATAATCAATATTTTATGCTTAAAAAATAGAAATTTCCCCATTTAAAAGACCATAGAAAGGCCTTCTAAAACGCAATTAAAAAGTAAATTTCCACAAAATTTCCCGGGGGAGGGCGCCCGGACCCCCCGGTCAGCTGAGAGGGCACACCCCCCAGATCCCCCCATCGTGGCCCGCACCACAATCTGAGCCTAGGGGCCCACATATCCTAAATCCGGCCCTGTTCTCAACACTCGATCACAAAACATCTCATTCCAGAACTCGGAACGATTTGCAAAACAGCTGATTCCGGAATGCCAAAGCGCTTTGCGCCATGGCCTATCTATGTCCTTCGGAGGCTACGTTTGCGCCCGAATATGCTTTTTGCATGGCCCAAATTCCAATTCCAAATTCATTGAACTCGGAACGTGTGAGGGCCGATTCCATCAGAATAACAATAGATTTCACATAAGAATAACAATTTTTTGGAAAAAACCGTTATATAAGGCCCTTAAATTTATTGTATTAAATACCTTCTCACATAATTAAGATTGATCGTACAATATCGATGAATTCATTGATATCAAAATTGATTTTATCAATGAAGTCATTGTTATAGAACCATTCACCAGTGGCAGTGCTTGCAGACTGAAGGTTGTGGCGCCCCAGCCCACTACGCCAACCGGGCAATTATATTATTATTAATCATCTTTTGATCAACTTTAAAAGGGGCATGTAGATTCGTCAATGAGCCGTAAATTCCGCAGTCGAATATGCGAAAATGGTCAATAACTCATTTTTCATTATTTTGTTTTAAAACCCATACCGCTCATTTTTTTGAGATGCGTTGGTAAAGAATTAAATAATCTTATACCAGCGCTATTATTGTGGAAACGTATCTCAGAAATCGAATTCATGAATTTTCTACTGAATTTCTGAAACATATGAATTTATGACACTTACGTAGCCGGTGACTTCTATAAACTCAGCACTGCTCTCTTGGAATGCAACAACCTGGAATAAACAATTAATTAGTGAACAATATTTATTTATTTATTTATAAAAAAAGATTTTAATACATTAGGGAAGGAATGAGTAGAAGTGATATGGTCTGTCCAAGCAAAGAAGACCCTCTGGCAGGATGAGAAAATGACTCCAGCTTGGTCAATATTGGTTCAGAAATTATTGATTTGGTCTCAAATTGTAGATCAGAATGTAAACCCAAAACTAAGACCAGATCAATAATTTTTGGACCAATATTGACCGAGCTTGAGTCATTTTGTTATCTTGCCAGAGGGTCTTCATTGCTTGGACAGACTATAATCTACAAGCTTTCTACAAAACTTCACTATCAAGAGAAATAACCGGGAGAATAGTAGAGAAATATTTGTAGGAGGAAATAGACGAAAAATTGGCAGAAAATGGAGAGTAATTGAGTATAGAATTAATCAATTCATCTGATACAAAACCAATTAGTTAATCAAATATTGAATAGATCGATTAATCAAGTATTGAATAAATTGATTAATTGAATATTAAATTGATTGATTAATCAAATATCGAATAAATTTATTAATCTAATATAGAACTAATTGATTACACTAGCGGCCTGTACCCACGAAACAGGTGAAGTGCCAGTATCTTTTACTGCACTCAAAACAGGTGAAGTGCCAGTATCTTTTACTGTACAGCACTTCACCTGTTTCGTGGGCACGAGCCGCTAGTGATTGATTAATAGATAAAATTGAAGCAAAGATAAAGATAATTTATGCGAAAAACACAAAGAAGAAAACAATTTGTTCGCCCCGAAATTCATCTTGCAATACGATTGGTTATCGCTCAGTAAGCTCCACCTCCATTTGGCAACGCCTTCAGCCAATCGCAAGCGAGCAAACTGAATGGAACAGCTCCCTCTCTTATTTCTAAGATGGTGGCGAACCACGAGCCAAGACCAACTATACCCTATTCACGATCACTTGAGACAAAATGAACAACTTTTTGCGCATGTGTGCGGGTAAAGGGAGGTTCTACTTCATACGGCCGACCCGCATTAGAACAGCTGTAGCCAATCACTAATGGCTTTTCCTCAAGCTCCAAAAAAAAGCTACCTGTAGATGCGAAAAGTTTATTTATTTTGTCTCAAGTGATCGTGAATAGGGTGTAGAAACTTCAGACCATAACACTGGTATCAAAAACCCACAAAATGGCCGCCATTCCATCGTATTTCCTATGCCTATCCATATCAAATGTAAGGCCAGTGTATGATTACACAGTAATATTAATTCTATTATCATTTGAAGAGTGATAACAATTGAATTGCGTATTTCCATAATATGATGATAAGAATATTACCGTGTACAACCAGCATAATATGAATAGCTTTTCAAGTCAACATGTCTATAGTCGGCGCAATCTAAAATGACAAAAAACCCCTTCCACCCGAGAAATAGCTACGTTGTCATTATGCATGAAATTGAAACTTCTTCTAATGCAAACACATTCAACTGAATGTTAAAAGTGACAGCGTAGCTTTGGAAAAATCATGCGGTGTTGTGAAACTCACTATTTTTATAATAACCCAGCTGTTTGCAGCTCGATAGTATCCAAGTTGATCAGCTTCAATAACTCCAATCTTCAACATACAATCTAATCTGTACAATGATTCATGCATATACCGCTCTTCTTACTTTGAAACTCTTGAGAGGTCAAATTACGATCTTTCGACTATTTTCGACATTTGGAAAAATAATTTCAATTGTTTTTGAACAACTTTCTCGCTTCACCACCCAATTATCTTCTCAAACAAAAAAGTTTCTAGATCATTGAAAATTCATGTTTTCTGTTTGAGTTGACCTGACATTGGCAAACATTCATTAATTGAATCATAATTATTGGTCATATAAAGAAAATTCAAAAACCATTAGAAAGCTCGAATTCTCCTTATCATTTTGATATGAAAAACTTCATTTTTACTACTGTAATGTATTTTGTATTTCATAATAAGTAAAAGAATGATTATTTTATATTTATGTTATTATTTTGTATTGCTGGGTTGGCAGCAGTGTGTGCCAACCGCTCTCTGTACTTTCTGTAAAAAAAAGATGGCGAGGAAATAAAATAACATGTGAAGTGAACAGTCTTTTATTTGGTAATGAGTACCTACTACAAAATATTACAATTTGGCGACGAGGTAAATTGGTGAATATTAATCGAAATGTCTTTGCCGGGTTCTGCTAGTGCAACTCCTACCGTTATGGGAACGATAGGAGCAATAAACGAGTATCGGTTACAAGACAACTGGGAGCAGTGGTGCGATCGGCTAGAACAATTTTTCCCATGCAACGACGTGTCGGACACCAAAAAGGTACCTATTTTCCTGACGATGGTGGGTGCTGAGGGTTATTCCTTACTTTGTGATCTGTGCTCACCAGAGAAGCCAGCAACAAAATCCTTGAACACTCTTCAAAAGTTAATGTGTGACTACCTACAACCTAAACCATTGACAATAACAGAACGCTATAAATTTAAGGAGAGAAAGCAGCTGTCTAACGAAGGTATTGCATCGTTTATCGCGAATTTGAGAAAACTTTCCAAAAATTGTGATTTCGGCGATAAATTAGATGAACATCTAAGAGACCAGATTGTATGGGGCTTAAAAGAAGAACATATCAAGAAGCGTTTACTAGGAGAGGCGGATCTAACCTTCCAGAGAGCAGTAGAGTTGGCTTTGGCCCTGGAGACGGCGACGCATGATGTGGGGGAGTTAAGTGGTAATTCGACTTCGCGGATGATGAACTACAACAAAAATGAAAGACGGCAACCCAGTTTCCAGATGAATTCCAGATTTCAGAAGACTAATCAAGGAGGAAATTTCAATCGGTCCAGCCAAGCAGAGAGTAAGAACATGGGACAAAATAAAGGGGTATGTTATTGCTGTGGTAAGTCCAATCACTATTCACCACAATGTAAACATAAAAATAAGAAATGTGATAATTGCGGGAGAGTAGGACACTTAAAAGTAATGTGTAGATCAAAAACTTCAGATTGTAAACTCAAAAGCAATGGTGATAAATTTGTAAAGAAACAGTCTTTGAATCAAATTAATGATGAACTAAGTGAGCAATTAGCCCATTCATCTATTTTTTTCAATGAAACAACCCCGGATGTGACTAAAAATAATTTCTACATTAAACCGTTGAGTACTATACTTACTGTTGAAGGTAAAGATATTTCATTTGAAATCGATACAGGTTCAAGTATTTCTGCTATTTCGTTTAAAGATTATGAGAAATATTTCAAAAACTTACCAATGATAGACAGTTCGATCTCACTCAAGAGTTACGTTGGTGATCCTATCAAACCAATAGGTATATTAAAAACTAATGTAGTCTATGGTTCTATTTCAAAATTGCTTGAATTGTATGTCATTCCAAAGGAGGTCCACCGTTAATTGGTAGACAATGGATGGCTGACTTGAATTTTAATTTCAATCAAAATGTAAATGAATCTGTAAATGCTATTGAATTATCAAATGTAGATAATAATGCTATGAAAGGTAGGAATATCCTTATGAGTAGATATCCTAATGTTTTTTCCGACAAACTAGGACTTTACAATAAAACCAAATTCAAGTTGTATTTAAAGGATGAGGCATCTCCGAAATTTTTCAAGCCTAGACAAGTACCTGTTAGTTTGAAAGAGAAAATTGAAAACGAATAGTCAAGATTAGTTGATTGTAAAATTCTAGAACCAATTGAGAATAGCGAATGGGGAACTCCTATTGTTCCAGTTTTGAAACCTGATGGTACCATAAGAATTTGCGGTGATTATAAGGTAACAATTAATCAGCATTTGAAAGTTGATAGATATCCTATTCCACGAATTGATGACTTATTTTTAGCACTTAAAGGAGGTGAAAAATATTCGAAAATTGACCTATCTCAAGCTTATCAGCAAGTTGAATTAGAAGATGATTCTAAAAATATTGTGACAATTTCTACCCATAAAGGTTTATTTAGATATAATCGTTTACCTTATGGTGTTTCTTCTGCTCCAGGTTTATTTCAAAGAGAAATGGAAAAATTAATTTTAGGTATTGATGGAGTTGTATGCTTTCTTGATGATATTTTTGTAACAGGAATTAATGATAAGGAACATTTCTCACGACTTGATAAGGTAATTTCTAGACTTAATGATGCAGGTCTGACTGTTAAACAAGAGAAATGTGCGTTTTTCCGAGATAGTGTTAGTTTTTTAGGCTATACTATTGATAAAAATGGTTTGCATCCTGCTGTGAGCAAAGTTGAAGCTATTAAAAATGCACCAGTACCGAAATCAGTAACTCAGCTGAAATCATTCCTAGGTATGGTCAATTATTACTCGAAATTTATTCATAATATTTCTACTGTCCTCAATCCTTTGTACAAATTACTGAAGAATGATGTTAATTGGGTTTGGGGAAAAGAACAAGAAAATTCGTTTAATAAAATCAAAGAGTTGATGTGTTCAACTAAGGTATTAGTACATTTTAATCCAGATTTGGAAATCAAATTGACTTGTGACGCATCTCCTTATGGAGTTGGTTGTATTCTATCTCATGTAATGCCAGATGGACAAGAAAAGCCTTTAGGATACGCTTCACGAACGCTATCTAAAGCAGAGTCTGGCTATAGTCAAGTAGATAAAGAAGCTCTAGCTATTATTTTTGGTATAAGAAAATTTCATCAATTTTTGTATTGTCGTAAATTTATTCTTGCTACTGATTGTAAACCTCTAACTTCTATTTTTGGTTGTAAGAAAGGTCTACCTATAATGGCAGCTAGTAGATTACAGCGTTGGTGTTTATTTTTATCATGCTATGATTATGACATCCAATTCATTAATGGAAACAAAAATTGTGTAGCTGATGCATTGTCTAGACTACCTCTCAAGGTCAATGATGAAATTCATCAGGATGATTTTACATATTTGAATCTAATAGAAGAAACAGTATCTCTTTTCAATGAAATTGATGTCAGTAAGCAAACGCAAAAGGATCCTATTCTATGTAAAGTGTATAATTTGATTTTGAATGGATGGATTCAAATACCATCAGATGTTGATTTTTTGAAACCGTATATTTCTAGGAAAGATGAACTGTATATTGAGAAAAACTGTATTATGTGGGGACATCGAGTTGTTGTACCACACAATCTTAGAAATTATGTCTTACATGAGTTACATAGTAGTCATCTAGGTGTTGTAAAAATGAAATCTATGGCAAGATCTTATGTGTGGTGGCCTAAGTTAGATCATGATATTGAAGAGATCAGTAAAAGTTGTAAATTATGTTTGAGTGTAAAAAGTAATCCTCCTAAGGCAGTTCTACATAATTGGGACTGGCCTAGTGGTCCAGGACACCGTATTCATGCAGATTTTCTAGGTCCTTTTGCTAGTAAAATGTATTTAGTAATTACTGATGCTCATTCTAAGTGGCCTGAAATTGTTGAAATGAAAAATATTACTACTGAATTGACTATTCAAGCTTTTCGAGACTATTTTGCTAGATGGGGTATTTGTTATAAATTAGTAACAGATAACGGCCCTACTTTTACTTCAAAAGAATTTGACATTTTTATGAGAAATAATGGTATTGTACACATGAAAACGGCTCCTTATCATCCTGCAACCAACGGTGCAGCGGAAAATTCTGTAAAAACTTTTAAAAAGAGTATTGAAGTTTTGTTGAAATCAGGTTTACCTATCAAAGAAAGTATTAGTAGATATCTATTGTATTATAGGAATGCACCTCATTGTACAACCGGCAGGACACCTGCTGAATTGCATATTGGTAGGAAGTTACGTATGCGTTTAGATAGAATTAGACCAAATAGTTCTATTGATGTTGATAAAAAACTTGAAAGTCAAAGACAGTTTTCAAGAGGAAAACGCAATGTAAAATTTTCAAAAGGGAAAATGTTATGATTAAAGATTACAGATCGGGTGAATGGATTGAAGGTAAAATTTTGAATGAAATTAGCCCAGTTACTTATAGAGTTGAAACTGATAAAGGATTTGTATGGAAAAGGCATGTGGATCAACTTCTTCCATTATTGGAAAAGGATTTCAATACCAAAATGTTTGATAATAATAGCTCAAGTGTATTTATTCCTGAATTGTCAAATAATAAAGATTATCTTGGTGTTTTGCCAGATACAAGTATTGCAGAGTCAATGAGATTTGTACCATCTGAAAATAATGTTGTACCAGATGCAGATACTAATGCAATTTCTAACAACGATGTTTCTATTGTAAATAATGATGTAGAGATTCCAAACTTAAGACGTTCTAACCGTACTGTGAAACCAAGAGTTGTCCTTGATTTGTAATTTTGAAATTTGAAATGTATCCTTGAAATGAAATTCTATTGATTATGTACTTACCGGACTTGACCTTTACCGAATGTGACTTAAATTTAAGAGGAGGAAGGTGTAATGTATTTTGTATTTCATAATAAGTAAAAGAATGATTATTTTATATTTATGTTATTATTTTGTATTGCTGGGTTGGCAGCAGTGTGTGCCAACCGCTCTCTGTACTTTCTGTAAAAAAAAGATGGCGAGGAAATAAAATAACATGTGAAGTGAACAGTCTTTTATTTGGTAATGAGTACCTACTACAAAATATTACAACTACAACCCATGATTGTGAGAGAAGTGATATACAAAAGAAAGTAATGTTTTCACGATTTTTAATTTTTTTCAAAAAAATCAAATTTCCTTTGAATCCTTCTAATCCTTTTAATCCTTTAAATTCAAGACATAATATAAGACAAAAATATTCTAGTCATAAAACTCCAATACAAGGATATATAGACTAATTTTGGAAGTTTAAAGTTGAAATATGGTATTTTTTGCTATGCAAGGAAACATGTTGAAAGCCTTAACACAAAAAATGTACAAGATAGGAAGTCTTTCTTGGTCTTAAATTGTAGAGAATAAAATTATCCCCAGAGGGATTTTGAAATACACCTTTTTAACTTATCAGACGGAAGATATGAACAATAAAATACTGAATAAGGGAAAATTTTCATTTTTCTCAAAAAATACCACTTTTTTGAAACCTCATTCCTCGGTCCTTGTTTAAGATAGAAGGTTGGATTTGATACAAATCTCTTGGACATTTTATATTTTTATTAGCTAAAAAAAGTATAAGAATGATATTTTCTGTCAGACATTTCGTTTTGGCGTAAATTGCGAAAAACTAAAAACAGAACCAAAATTTGGTGGTTTTCTAATCACCCTGTATTATGCACACCTCGGAATTCGTCGCAAACTCATAGTTAACTCATTTAGGATGCCCAAAGTAGATTAAGACGATTTCCAGCCTTACCTTATTTTTTTGGAGTCAAAAGTCTAATTTGCCTGGGCTATATAGTAATCGCTCCGAAAAATTTAAATTCTTAGTCCTAGAAGGTGAAGAAAGACCGGGAATTGATCTCAACTCACTCTGGGCACTACAAGTAAAACTTATATGCGAATTCAACGCACCCTGAGTACCATGTTATACAGGGTGCCCGGAAAACTGCGAAATTTTTGTTCCTTTTTCAGTTTTTTGCAATTTACTTTGAAAGGAAACATTATTGAGTAAAAAATAATCATACTATTGTTTCGGGCATAAAATTCACCAAAGAATAGTATCCATCTCATTTTTCCACGATCAATGAGTACCGAGCTATGAATTTTCAAAAATTTTAAGATTTCTGTATTAGGTATATAGTTCAGGCAAATTGGACTTTTGCCAAAAAAATTAATGTAAGGCTGGAAATCGTCTCAATCTACTTTGGGCATCCCAAATAAGTCCAATATAAGTTTGCAATGGATTCTGAGGTGTGCATAATACAGAGTGACAAGAAAACAACTAAATTTTGATTCTGTTTTTTGCAATTCACGCAAAAACAAAGTGTCGGATAGAGAATAGATTTCTTATAAAGGGTGAGTCACGGGAATCGAGTGGTTTTAGAAGTGCCTTTAGTCGGTCATTTTGAGAGGTTTGGGGCATGAGACAGGTGCAATCTATTTCTCGTTCCATAGCATTTTGATGCTATGTCCAATTATCCATGGATTCATGTTGATGGATTCGTGGACACAAGAGCAACGTGTGTTTGTATATTGCTGTTTTGTTAGAAGTGGTGAGTCATTAACTGCGCTTCAGCATGAATCTCATCAACATTTCAGCATTAATTGAAATGACTGTTTCTGTTCGCGACACAACCTTACATTGAGTTAATAATCCAATACGAACTGGCTCAAAAATGGAAAATAAACCACCTGGCCCTCAAATGACTGTGCGTAATTCAGAGAATGTGGAAGTAGTTGGAAAAGCAATGATTTGAAGCCCACATTGTTCTGAAGGCTTCATGCAACTGAACTCATAATTATTTATTTATTTGTTGTGAGAAGGATTTTACATGTCAAATTCAATTTTCATACATACAAGATAGCATTAGTACAGAAATCAAATGTGACTTATTACCCTCAACAAGTGAATTCATGCTGAAGTCCAGTTACCGATTCACTAGTTAACAAAACAGCGAACATACATTGTGCAAACATACGTTGCTCTAGGGTCCACGGAGACATGGACATGGATCCGAAATGCTATGAAACAAGGAATAGATTGCACCCGTCATATGCCTCAACCCTCTCAAAATGGCCGACTACAGCCGCTTCTAAAACCACTCGATTCCCGTGACTCACTCTTTACTTATCTCAAGAGATTTGTGTCAAATTCAACCCTTTATCTTGAACAAGGACCAAGCTTTGATTTAAATAGTGGTATTTTTGAGAGAAACTAATATTTCATCTTTCCCAGTTTTTCATTTAACTTATCTTTTGTATAATGAGTTGGAAATGTGTATTCCAAGATCCCTCCAGAGATAATAATTGCCTGTCGTATTTGGGCTCAATTTGTAAATAATAATCTCCTCTATTATTATTTGATATTAAGTGAAACGATAATAATAAAAAATGAGCCAAAATGCGACTTTTAGCAATCAATGACTTCCACAACGCATTTGGACACAAATGGTACTGTATTTTTTTCGGTATATGAGAATGAACTAAAAGCACTCAGGGTAGTGGAATCAGGGCCGTATTTCTAAATAGGCTAAGTAGGCTGCAGCCTAGAGCGGCAAATTTTCGAGGCGGCAAATTGGAAAAAAATCAAAATTTATAAAATAATTTCAAAAAATAAATTAAATTTTCTCCACGATTTCTGAATTCACTTTGAAAAACATGACCTACTAGTAATTCTTAGAACGTAGTAGCCTATTATTTTAGTGCATATAATCGGTTTGGTCTCTGAATACACTAATAGTACGGTGCAATTAGACTCGAACCTCAACATCCAAAGAGAAAGAACGATTCCTATGCCAACTTGTTCTATACAGCCCTTTTGAATGATAAAATGTAATTTTGGGGTTGTAAGGTTTTTTTTATTTAAAATCGGTGTAGCACATGAACTACTGAACATAGAAGTGTGAATCTGGTCTCAAATTAAAGAGAAATGAATTTCGCCGAGAGGGATTTTGAAATACGGATGCAAGTGTTTCCAATTCAAAGTTTCAAAGTAACGGAATAATTTCTGAGAAAAAATATGGAGTTTTCAAAAAAATGTATCTTGGAAACAGTTGATGATACAGAGTAGTAATTTGTCTCAATCTCTTCCAAATTTTGTTCTCTTGAAATGGCATGCATGGAATTTTTCCTTCCGACGCTTGGTTCGGCACCTGTTCACGAAAAACTGAAATTTTGCACCTTTCAACTCACCTACCCTCAAAACCCGACGCTCAAAAGGGTGTAACTTTCTACCAAACATTGAAAGGGTTGTGTATTGTATAGGACAAGTTGGCGTAGGCATCGTCCTTTCTCTTTGGATGTTGAGGTTTGAGTCTAATTGCACCGTAAACATAAAATATGTTAATGGTATGTTTTTTATGTATATATTAAAATATACCTTATTTGAGACTTATAGTGGTATTTTTAGACATAAAATCATATCACGAGTTGCAACGCTTAAAAATGCACAGATAAACCCAAACTTTGTCTTGAAAAAAGTTTTGAATTTCATTCATGCAAATTTCTAGACACCCTGCCGGCTACAATTCACGAAAAACTGAAATTTTGCACCTTTCAACCCCCTCCCCCAAAAACCCGACGCTCGAAAGGGTGTAAGGTTTTACCGAACAATAAAAGGTTGTATTAAAGCTTCCTTTAATAGATGTTGAAGGAGGCTATGGTTGTATAGAACAAGTTGGTTTAGGAATCGTCCTTCCTCTTTGGATGTTTATAGTTGAGGTTCAGTCTTTTTTTGAACTAATTGCACCGTACTATAAAGTCCACGGGATATTTTTTGCTACATGCCCATCTATATAAATATATCTTACTATCTTACTACTGATTTGGCTCTGACTGCCGCTTACCCACGTATCCCTCTTAACCCATAACGAGTCGGAATAAGCAAAGTATAACGTATAAGTCTCAAGGAGGCGGCAAATTTACATTTAGCCTATAGGCGGCATACTTTCAAATCCGGCCCTGAGTGGAATTCTTTAATTCTGATCAAATTAAACAAGACAATTAGCTATAGTTTGCCAAAATCTGTCAACTTTTCGAAAAGCGGGGGTCCTTAACAAACTATCCTTGAAAGATTCTTCCTACTGGTAATAGCCTGAATTCAGGGCGGTATATTATTTATTATTTTAGGGCTGTATCTTAGTTATTATTTAACTCCTTTGTGAGATTGTCTTGTCGTTAGTAAAGACAGTCAGTCGTTTCCCGTCTATGGAGAAATAGTAATTGTTGCATTACACTCTAACTGACTATTAACTCTATTATGGTCGACTATTTATTAAGGGAAGGCAGTCCACTTCTGAGCTGTGGAGGAACATTCGAAAAGTTGAGGTGGTACCACCCAACTCAAAGTCCACTTCTGTTAATGTTCCTTTGGAACAGCTTAATGAGTTTTTTTCTACTCCTTCCCCTCCTTCAACATTCGCTCACTATTCTCTAAACTCTATTATGATCAATCAATTCAGCCACACACTTCCACAGCGAAAATTCTTTTTTGCATATGTCTATCCTGATAAAATTTCCTCTGCCATTCTCTCAATTAAGAAAAACAATAAAGGTGTGGACAATATACCTGTATCTTTCTATAAAATTATTTTACCAATTATTATTCCTGCTATAACACATATATTCAATTTCTCCCTCCAAATGGGAGTTTTCCCTTCACTTTGGAAGCATTCATTGATTTGTCCAGTACCAAAAAATAATAATCCCTCCACACCTCAAGACTACCGGCTTATTAGCATAGTTTGTAGTATTTCCAAAGCACTGGAGAGAATTGTCCATGAACAGTTGTCATCATACCTGGATTCTTTCAATTTCTTTGATAAAAATCAGTCTGGTTTCCGTGCTTCTCACAGTACGTCTACAGCTCTATTGAAGATTACAGATGACATTCGGGACTCAATGGATCACCGTTCTTTCACTCTCCTTGTATGATTCGATTTCACAAAGGCCTTTGACAATGTATGTCACTCTATCCTTCTTCATAAACTATTTTTTCAATGTGGCCTATCATTGTCTTGCATTTCCTGGTTCAAGTCCTACCTTACTGATAGGTATCAGTGTGTCAGAGTGGCTGAGGAGAGGACTTCTGGGTGGTTGCCAGTGGTTGCAGGTGTCCCACAAGGAACAATTCTTGGCCCTCTCCTCTTTTCTATCTATGTGAATAATCTTCCTCTTATTTTAACAATCTTTCATATCATATTTATGCTGATGATCTTGTTTGCTATAGTCGTTTTCCTTCAGGTCACTCTTCTCATGTTGATAATGCTGTTGCTGTCATAAATGTCCATATAGCGTACTTGATTCTTTGGGCAAGAGCACATTGTCTGAGCCTCAATGCCCGGAAGTGCAGGAGCATTATTGTTGCTTTTGGTAGGTTGTACAATCAGCTTGACCTTAATGCTGTACCCAAAGTTATGCTTGATGGTCATCCACTGCAATATGAGGATTCCTTGAAGGTCTTGGGAGTATCTATAGATAGAAATCTCAATTGGGCATGCCATATAAGTTGTGTGTCAAGACGCATCTTTGCTGCAATGCACCAATTTAAGAGATTGAGGAAATTTCTGCCAACAAACCTTCGTATTGCGCTTGTGCAGAGTCTTGTTCTACCCATTGCTGACTATAGCAGCATGGTCTACAATGATATGACTGAGGAGCTAAATCTAAGACTACAGTGTGCTTTGAATTATGTGGTCAGGTTCATCTATGATGCAAGGAGAGATGACCACATTACACCTTTCTATAGGAGACTGCAGTGGCTCAAGTTGAAAGACAGAAGACGATATTTCCTATTGTGTCTTGTGTATCGATTGTTGAAGGTAAAGGTCCACAGTATCTGAAGGAGCGCTTCACTTGTCTTGCGAATGTTCATCCCAGGAACCCAAGGCAACATGCTTATTACCTACAGATTCCCCTACACCGTACAGTCATGTACAATGCCTCATTCACTGTTACAGCTTCTAGACTATGGAACAATCTTTCACCTGACATTATCTTCTCTCCAACTGTCAATACATTCAAAACAAGGCTTTTGACTTCCCTCATAAGAGATACATTGGCGTGATTGTCAGGAAAGTTGCTTGGCGGGGTTGTTGCGTTGATTTCTCCCACTTCTGAAATTATAATTCTATATAATTACTATATTAGCTATTTATAAAATATTTGATGTGCTAATGATCCGGATTATTCACTAAAGATATTTATCCCAGTGCATACATGCATTTTTTCCACCTCAGAATTTTATTTATTTTTCCTCTGTAATGAATTTTCATATTTGTTCTACTTTGTATTATTTTCTGAAGTAGTTCAAGAATTTACTAGGCCTATTCATATTTATATTTCATGTGCATAAACTTAATATGAGGCTCGAAGTTTGGTTGTTATTTATTGAAGTTTTTCAGTTTATCAGTAGATAATTTGACACCTTGTGAGATCGGACTCCCCAACAGATATTCGTTTGTAACCAGCAGCCTGCTCTGCTCTCTGTGCAACACTTGAAAAGAAGAAGACATCATTCACTTCCTGGGAGAATGCCCTGTGTTGGGGGAGTTCAGATGGAGGCATTTTCGGAGAAGGGTGCTCTCAGCTGACGAGCTTCAGTTCTACCTGAACGGCGAATCATGGCAAGTTTTAAGTGCTTTCTGTAAACAGGCTTGGAACTATAGATACACTTGAGTCAGTGAATTCAATTATTGAACATATTCAAAACAGTGTAAATTACAAGCATGAGTGATAATAGTTTGAATAATAACATTGCCAACCTACCCAGATGTCATCCAAGTGACCTAGGGTATAAGAAGCCAGCAACAAATTATATTTATCTACACAAGAGAAAATAAAAGACTTTTTAAAATCAAATAGGAATGAATTTTATAATATATTATATAGAGAATGATTATTATATTTTCTTGTGAATTTTCATTTTTCAAAGAGTTGTGAATAAAGGCATTTATTTATTTAATATGAGGCTCATTTTTTTATTTTTCATTCTAAACTCTTAGTTTTGCAGTGATTTTAATTTAGAGTAATATAGTAATTATAATCTTTGATTTTTGTAAAAATTACAATATTTGTAACTTAATGTTACAATAGGCGGCAGCATTGTAACAATTGTATCTATCTAACTGAAGTCGTTATTCAGAGGTGTTCTGTGCCGTCACTTGGTTACAGAAACTGGCTAATAGTTGAGAGTATCAACATGTTGATTTTTTTCGCCTGCTGTATGGTCTGTCCGGGTGGGGAGGGCATTCTGGCGGGGTGACTTTGGCTCGATTAGTGTTGGTTTGGGGACTGCGGGTTCTGCCTTTGATTATGGGAAACATTCTGATGTACAATATAAGAATTTATGGCTTTTGGGCCGCTATCGGCCGGGCGAAAGTCGTTTCCTCGTCTTGCCGGGGTGTCTTTTTTTTTGCTTGGATGGACTGTATAGTGTAGTGAATAATGTGAAACTGGCGACAAGCTGGTAGGCCTAGGCCCTTCGTGGGCTGTTGATGCATTGTCAAACAAACGAACAAGCATGGTAGTTATTATTTCAAAACATATTCTTGGAAGGCATATTACAATGGAAACTCAAATACAAGAATATAGAGGCTTATTTTCGGAGGTTGATAGTGGAAATATTGTCTTTTTTGTTGTGCAAAGGAACATATTAACAGCCCTTACTCGAGAAATATGAGACCTTTTTGGTCTCGAATTGTGAATGGAAAATTTATTTCCAGAGGGATCTTGGAATACACATTTCCAACTTATAATACAAAATATAAATGAAAACTGGGGAAGGTGGAATACTAAATTCTCTCAAAAATACCACTATTTAAATCAAAGCTCGGTCCTTGTTCGAGATAAAGGATTGAATTTGAGATTTACACAATCGCCGCCAACTAACTTTTTCTTCGGATTCCGACTCTCTTCAACTTCCATTTCATGCATATTCTTCTCATTATCGACAGCAGACCAACTTCACCAGGTCGTAAATTAGTTGTTAGAGGAGAGCCTGGAGTATAAAATTCCTATTTATCTTGAATTTGTAGATTTCCACAAAGCATTTGATACTCTCATACTCATACACCATCAATAATGTGGAATGCTTTACAATCAATAATGTGGATGCTTCACCATCAATAATGCTTTACAGGAATCTGGCATTGAAGTTCGATACATACAAATATTGAAGGATTTAAGATAAAAGCACCGGTAGTGGCCATGTTTTAGGAATTTTTTATAGTTTATGCCAAATTGTGAGACCATATTAACAGCTATCTCATGCAAAACTCAAAAAGAATGTTGCCCAGATCCTTCCTGATTGACATATTCCTTGAAATGGCGTAAATTTCAATTCTCAAATTTATTATTAAATTTTTTGTGAAACTCAATTATGATTCTAAAGTGGCCACTATGATTCAATAGTGGCCAGGCACTGATTCTATAGTGGCCACATGATGTTTTATGCTAATTGACTTAAATTTAAGTCAATTTCTCAAGCTGCTTGTTGCAATTATTGAAGTAAGCTAATTTTCCATTCCAGACATTGATTATAATGCCAGGAATAATAATAGGCTATATTAAAATGAGTTGAATCGGTAATGCATTGTTGTTGGTTACAAGCCACTAGAAAAGTGAGGTAGAACTAAAAAATAGATATTGTAAAGTTATTTTTCCTCTGTGAACTATTTGAAACAGTGCAAGGAGAACATAAATTTAAATTACACCAACTTTTACAACAATATCTACAACTTCTACTACAATTCCTATTGGGTGGCCACTACTACATTATTCAAGGTTTCTTGCTCTAGTAGTGGCCAGTCTGCTTTTAGGCCGAAATATTAGCTGTATTTGGCTAGAAACCTTCTAAACATCATCTGGACATTCGAGGAAATGATTATAACACCAGAAATGGCGAAATTCACAGACTTTCTAGTCATAATACAAGAATTTGTATACATGCCTTCTTACTGAAACTGCTAAGAAGAAACTGAACTTCTTACTAAAACCACGTATTCGAGTGGAATAGCGACAATGAATCTCTCTCAAAAATCTCTAATGATGCTCTGTAAGCTCCTACTTGATCTATTTAGCTGCTAAATAGTATAAGCTAAGTCTCTAGCAGGTTTAGAACTCATTTGAAGGCATCAAATTCGTGCTTTAAAGAAAAAACCATTCAAGTGGCCACTACTGGTGCTTTTCCCTTATATAGAAACAAGCAGAAGGAGCAGGTGCATTACTAGAGTAGAAAGAAAGAGGCCTCAAGCAGAAATGTCTAATGACCCCGGTACCTAATAATTATTGTTTGGCGAAGATGAAGGTGCGGTAATACCGGTCTCTGTGTGAATGGCCACTGACGGTTATCAGATTCAATCTCAGATTCGCAGATGACGTGCTGATAGCGAAAGAACATGAGTTGATCAATAAAAGCGCGATAATCATTATGAATAAAGCTAATGAAGATTAAAATCTTACCAGAAAAAGTGAGATGATCTTGAAAATATTGTACATGATGTAAACCTATGACAAGTCAGTATTAGCCTCTGATTGTAGTATCCTATGCGAGAATATTTATATGCAAATTTTCAATTGCTAATCAATTTCAATTGCTAATCAATAATATTTGAGAAAGAATCAGTATTCACTTCAAAATTTTCTTTTTTGATTGAACAGTTGAAGTCTATCCAAACAAAGAAGACCCTCTGGCAAGATTAGAAAATGACTCCAGCTCGGTCAATATTGGTTCGAAAATTATAGATTTTTTCTCAATCGAAAAAACATTCTGATCAACAATTTGAGATCGAATCTAGAATTTCTTAAACCAATATTGACCGAGCTGGAGTCACATTCCCATCTTGCCTAAGGGTCTTCTTTGCTTGGACAGACGTTACCGTAGTTAGTGTTGAATAGAATAGATCAAGATCTTAGTTTTGATTTTACAAGTGTGAGGCTCAGCTAGTTATCAGCTCTTTGTTGACATTTCAAGGTTTCAACTTTCAACAACATGTAGCAAGCAACTACAATAAGCAAGCAACTGTCTGTCGAAGCGAAAATGTTTGGATTCACAAGTTTTTGAAATTAATAATAGAGTTGCATAAATTTATTACAATAATTAAGAATAGAGAGGTTGTATGGCGGTTCTGTCTGCTCCTTGTACGCTTCAACATCTAATGTTGTCAACTAGAATTGTCATCTAGCCACTGGCGGCTGTGATAGGTGAAGTGCTGTACAGTGAAACATACGGGAACTCTACCCATCTCGTGGATATGAGCCACCAGTGCATCTAGTTAGGTTATAATGAAGTATTTGAAATCAAAAGAGACAATAGATGCTTTACATTACATCAGCGGTTAGTAGGTTACAGCACGTACAAGAGACAGACGAAACCGCCTTAATGTTTGATGTCAGCTATATGTCAGGCAAACAGTGAAGGAAAGCAGCATATTGCATCGCAATATTGAATAGAAACAAAGTCAAAGTTGACTGGTGCAGCATTTGCTGTGAATAACTGATCTCTCCTTGCCGTGAATAATAAATCAAAGTTATAATAATTTGTTCAAGAAAATGAGACATTCTGGCAAGATGGGGAAATGACTCAATTTCGGTCAATACCGATCCAAAATTTGTGAATTGTAATAGTGTTTGATGATCTTGTAAACATAACCTCTTTTTTAAATAATTATGTATCGAAATTTGGGAGTAGACGTTTTGTACTTGCTGGAGTCATTTTATCATCTTGTCAAAAGCTTTTCTTTGCTTGGACAGACTATACCCTTTAAAAAAAATATTTTTATTTCACAAAACATGTTATGGCGATATATCCATTTTCAAGTGTTAATACGCTTATGTTGTGTGAAAAAAATGATTTTTTGAAAAAGGGTACTTTGATTGTTATTTTGTAAAGTTTTCAACGAATACAGTAGCCCTAAGAGGAAATAATATTATTATACTGTAGCTATAAACTCATAAGTTATGATTAGGTCCATAGTCTGTCCAAGCAAAGAAGAGCCTCTGGCAAGATGGGAAAATGACTCCAGCTTGGTCAATATTTGTTCAAGAATTATAAATGTGGTCTTAAACTGTAGATCAAATTCCTTCCTACAAATTGAAATCAAATTGATAATTTTTGAACCAATATTGATCGAGCTGGAATCATTCTCCCATCTTGCCAGAGGGCCTTCTTTGTTTGGACAGACTATAACGAACATTGACTATGGATATAAGTGGAATATGGATTGACTATGGACTTACATCCATAGTCAATGATATGGAGTTATCGTCCATCTGAACCGGATCTTATTCTCATTCTCTAAGTGTATTAAATTTCATTACAAGGTCTGATTGTATAGAAAAATGATGATAAGGGTCATGCAATAAACACATGTCCCATATGCTAATCTTAGGGCTCTATAAAAAAGGCCTTTTTATAGAGCCCTAGCTAATCTTATTGGGAGACAGTCGACGTCAGAATAAAGAAATGACAGAAATAAAATTGCCAAACTTTCACATTGAATTAACTGAACAGCGAGATTAATATTCTTGTTGATATTGATAATACAGAAGCATTGATATATCCCTGAAGAATCATGTCTTTTCTCATTCCCTTTTCTCGTTTTTCCCAATAGGGAATAAGAATAGTGGAAGTGAGCCAGAGTGAAAAACAGCTGGCTGGGAAAGCTATGATTCTGATGTCAAGGTCAAGGAGTTCCTCTAGTGAAAATTTAGCATTGATTTTTCTGTCCTTGACAAAATATTGTACGCTATTATGCAATTTACGAAATACGTAATCGTTAAATCGGTAAATTTCTTTATGAGATTGAAGAGAATTCCAAGACCTACATTTTGAGGGATTAAAATCCATATTCTACTCAAATTTAACATGAGAAAAAGTCCGTTAACGTGTCTCGGAAATGCTCTGCAGCTGGGCTAAAGCAATTATGAGTAGCAATGCTATTTATAAGATACATTTATAGAAGTTTATGTAACGGTTGTATAATGAGAGCCTTTAACGCACGAGTGAGATGTAAGTTAGGGCACGAGCAGCAAGCGAAGCGAGCGTAGCGAGTGCTCTAAATATCTCATTGAGTGTGTTGAAGGCTGAATACAACTGTTACATACACTATTTTATCTACAGGGTGTTCTGATGAAAAGTTTACTCTTGACTTATACGACCGACATGCACCTAAAGTGACCAAACGTATTAATAGAAAACAACGTGTACCTTGGATGACAGATGATATACTCAAGATGATGGGACAAAGAGACAAGGCGCATAGAAAATTTAAAAAGACTCATAATTTAGATGGCTTAATTGAATATAGAAGTCTCAGGAATGAAGTTAAACAACATTTACGTAACTCAAAGATTAGGTACTTGAATTCATTTATAACTGAAAACAGACAAGACTCATTATTATTATGGCGTGGTATGAAAGAATTTGGCCTAGGTAAACAGAAAACTCAAACCATAATTGACTTACCACTCGACCGTATCAATGAATACTTCATCTCACATTCAAATCAACGAGACGAGACAATGATTGACAACTATATTAATAATCTGAATAACCAGATAACCAATTTGAACATAGCTCCAGCTGATCAGTTTAATTTTCATCCAATCTCAGAACAAGAAACTCATAAAGCAATTCAACATGTTCGTAGTAATGCTACTGGGGCAGATAGGATACCAATAAAATTTATCAAAAAAATGTTATTTGTAGTGCTACCAATCATCACATCCATCTTCAATAAA
Source organism: Sogatella furcifera (assembly GCA_017141385.1). NCBI lineage: Eukaryota > Metazoa > Arthropoda > Insecta > Hemiptera > Delphacidae > Sogatella > Sogatella furcifera. The sequence goes on along the minus strand of CM029553.1, from coordinate 8,406,413 downwards.
TCTCTTGATAGTGGTATCTTCCCTGAAAATTGGAAGCTAGCTCTGGTTCGACCATTGAATAAAATTGCCTCTCCTAATAAAGTTGAAGACTATAGACCTATCAGTATCCTACCTGCACTTTCTGAAGTACTTGAAAGACTCGTTCACACACAAGTCTCAGCATTCCTAGAACAGGGTAACAAACTCCATGAATTTCAATCAGGGTTTCGAAAGTCTCATTCAACTGAAACCGCCTTATTGCGTGTGACTGATGACATTAGGCTAGCCATGGACCAGAGAAAATTTTTGGTTCTAAGTCTATTTGATTTTTCCAAAGCGTTTGATACTGTAGATCATGAAGTTCTCCTGAAGAAACTAGTTATTCTAGGATTTAATCAAAGATCACTGCAGTGGTTTAGTTCATATTTATCTGGTAGAAAACAATGTGTATCTGTAAATGACAACAGGTCAGATTGGAAAGATGTTGCTCATGGTGTTCTCCAAGGATCCATTCTTGGCCCCCTACTATTTACTCTGTATGCAAATGACATCTCCTCTGTTATTAAGTTCTCTAACTTCTACACTTATGCAGATGACCTTCAGATTTATGCAAGCTGTCCCATAACAAAAATTAACGAAACAGTAGACAAAATGAATGAGGATATAACTCTTATAATTGGATGGACTAGGAAAAGTGGCTTGAAACTTAACCCCATCAAAACGCAGCCTTATCATTATTGGATACTCACGCATAGTTAACAAAATTTATTTTAACTCAATCCACAAAATCACTGTTGATGGTAATGAAATACCCTACTGCAGCTCAGTAAAGAATCTTGGAATTCTCATGAATAAAACTCTAGACTGGTCAGAGCAAGCTAACAGCACTTGTAAAAAAGTTTTCTCAGCCATGCACCCAATAAAAAAATTGCAAGACATTCTCCAAGACACATTAGATTATTACTTGTTAAATCGTTGATATTCCCACACTTTATGTATTGCAATTCTGTTCTTAATGACATGCAAGTTACTCTAAATAATAAACTTCAGCGTTGCCAAAATTACTGCCTACGGTTTGTGTACTCTCTTGAACGCCATAAAAGGATCACCCAAGCACACATTGATAGTTCAACTCTCAAATGACCAGAACAAAGACTTTTCCGAATAGTGAAACTTACTAGAGACACTTTAAAGTACGGCAAGCCTTATTATTTCAAAGATTATTTTCAATTTGTCTCTGAAGGTAGGAGGTTAGATGTTTCAAGCACTAGGACTGGAGAAAATACTTTAAGGATACCTAATCATCGAACTACAATTTATAATAAATCATTTCTTGTTAGTGCTTGTCGTGCTTGGAATGCACTCCCCAATTCCATTAAATCCATTGAGAGTCGAGCGGGCTTCATTTCAAAATTGAGAAAGCATCTTTTTGAGAGAATGACGGAGGCGGTCCAACATTAGAGCAGCTACATTGCAGTTTCCCTTCCCTTTCACCCCACTTTACATCCTTTTAGTAGTAGAATTAATCATTTTATTTCAAGTACGATTAAATCGAATTGAATTATTCAAGTCTTAATTATTATTATTAATATTCATATCAAAACATAGTACTTTTTAAGAATAGATTTCCAAATACCTAGCTCATGTGGTATTAGCTTCAATAATTATAATTCAACTATAATAATCGTATTTAATCAACATTTCAGTCCTAAATAAACTTCATTCATCATTCCTATCGTTTTCATTCATCTTTCATGAATTACAGTATCCATTCCACATTTTTGTTCAAGTTATCACAATTTCATAAAGTAAAATTCATTAAATCAATTTTCAGTCGAATCTATCAGTAAAAATGTGTTACGGTTGAGTGTTAATGGGAGGGATATCCTAGCATATCCTTCTCCAAGAATGGACATCTTTGTCCAAACTCCGCCATTTCATGTAGATACGCCACAATCATATTATAACAGTAAGAATATTAGATCCTATATATCTGTAGTTTAGTAAGTTCCTTGCATATGTATTTGTTATTTGAACCAATCGTTTGGTTCAATACTTTAATTTTTAGAATCTAGGATTAAAGGTCGTAAATGCTGTACCATACTTGAATAAAGTGAATAATCTAATCTAATCTAATCTCTCGATTGTAATTAGTGTAATTTTCATTTATTTTTATTCTCACAGCATGGGATTTGAATTACTGTATCATGTAATATACATGAATAAAGTGATCGAATCTGAATCTGAATCTCTCTTTCTGTTTAACTTGCGAATGAGTGTATTGTCGATGGTTGTGTAACCCTGGGCTACATGGAGTGTGATGAAACACCTAACTCTAATCATGTCTCACTAAATCTATACTACATAATCGGGATTATGGTAGCTCACATTTATAACAAAATTTTCACCATACTAATTTTGATTTTATTATGAATCTATCATGAACAAGGAAAAGAAGATTATATCATTTTGATATTCAGAGAAACTTCAAACAGACATTAACAACACTATTAAGTTATTTCAAATTTAGTACTTTAGATAACCAGAGATTTTGCCAACCTATAAGTAAACTATTTTAATCACCTAAATTTTAACAAGCTAGTTCAATAAAATGCCCCCATGATCCAGTTTCAGGGACTCGGTCGATAGATATCTTTTTAAAAGGAGAGCTAGAAAAAAAAAAAAAAAAAACTATTGGCACTCACCCACGGCCATCCCAAGCAGGGCACTCCTAATCCCAATTATTCACATGACACTTTCACTGAAAACTTTTGATTAAACAATACTTGGTCTTTTCACTATTACGGCTACTGGGAGACTGACTAAAAAACGGTCTACAGGCTCTCCCCTCTCCACGGCACTGCGCCTCAAAGCCTAAATGCACGTGGAGGAATCCTCGTTCTCACAGGATTTGGCCAGCGAATAATTGAAAGCTTTGCTATATTTCCCTGAGAAAATATCTACAAGTTCCAAATATCCGCTGATGCCGTACCCCGTGGATCGACTGCATCCATGAGAACTATCAAACGTCCATGAATTTGATAGCCTCACTTCCGCCCAGATCTAAGTCGGCAAAATCTCCATTGTTATAGAATTAAATATTACTTCAACACTAATAAAATTTTCTACTAGAGTCCACTACTATTCTTTTAATATTCTAGTCTCTTTTTTCATCAAAGTCTAATTTCACTACTATTATCCCATAATAAAAAATCAATACTCAAACAAAACAAATTTAAAATAAATCAATAATCTACCTTCAATTTTTACCCATATTACACTATCCCCTTCTTCACAAAAGGGTGACTATCACCTTTCATTACCCCCTTCTTCACAAAGGGGAGACTATAACTTTTCGATTGCTTCTCACTGGTTTACACTTTACACAACACTGATAACTAGCGTCGACCAAAAGGATGGAGTTGGCTGCTGGTGTGCTCCCAGTTGGGGCGCACAGTCCATCGTCTCGGCTGCTGGTCCGGGTGTACTGGACAGAGCACGCGCCTCCAGGCATCGTGGTAGTGCGGCCACACACCACAAGTAGCATCTCTCGTACAGCCAGTGTCCCCCCAAAAGCCCCAGGAAGATGGTTGCCATCTCGGCACAGGTGAAATCGACTGGGTTGCTCATTGTCATCAGCTGACGTCAATCGCAGCTTCTCATTACAGTGTGATGAAGCATCGTTCCGTGTCTAAGCTGTAGGCCCAGCTGAAATCTCCAGCTAGCCACATCCAGATGTCAGGCGGATCGTCGGCCAACACCTTGACGGTACGCGCCTCCTCGGCACGGTGTAGTTTGCCTCGGTACAGAAAGCTGAGACACGATGGATAGTGTCTATTGTAGTGTAATAGTGTGAGTACAATTGAAATGTAATTGACTTGTGTTAGTGTATGGAAGGCGCAGAGCCGCGCAACCTCCTCTCTCACTCTTTCTCTCTCCATCGCAGTCACTGTCAGTTGGTGCTATGTTACATCTATTGTTTTGATAGAAGAGCGCATCCTGACAGTGACCGGCGACTCTGTTTGAATACCTTTCGCTCGGCTGATTGAAATTATTATTTTAATAAATCGATCAGACGTAGTGCAGTGCCAGCCATGGCTAGTTTGATCTGGAGCCGTCTAATTATTATAACTTGTTTTGGTGAGTAATTGCTCAATTCAAAGAAAAATTTCATTAATTCAACCCTATTCAAAATTCTCAGATATATTACGTAAATTCTTTCAAAGTCAATTTTCATAGTTCGTTCAAAATCTACAGAAAGAGAGAGAGAGGAGAGAGAAATGGCAATTTCATGTTGAGTGTTATAGAGAGTTAAGGAATGGTTAAACAGAGGATCGTTGAATATTGTGCTCTGTTTGTTGACTACTTTATTGCTTAAGAAATTGTTTATTACATGGTTTAAGTTTGATTACGATATTGGTTTGAATGTAGTGTTGATGATTGATGCTCTGATTAACTAGTTAACGGTTTAAAGAAATTGATTGGTAGTTAATTAATGTTAGGAATAAATTTTGGTTAATTAAGGGAATAGTTTGTGATTCTTATGAGGATCAATTTTGCTTAATGATTGGAACAATTTCTGATTAAGATTTGGAATCAGTTTGATTACTTATTAGAGTAATTTTTGATTATTGTTAGGATTAATTTTAGGTTAATGTTTGGAATAATTTTGATTTATGATGGGAATAATTTTGACTAATGTTCTGTTTAACGTTGATTAACGTGGGATTAAGGATTAATAATTGTATTTGATGCTCAGATTTTGAATTGGAATGCTTAATGGAGTTGATCCGTGATGGATTGATGTATTGGCTAGTTCACTGATAACGATCGATAATTTGAATTAAGAATTAGGTTGATGCCATTGATAATTGAGTAAGTTGAACTTTGTTATGTTCATGAAATCTCATTTGTCGGAACTATTGTGTGGAAGGGGTAGATTAGAGATAACAGTTTTGCTAGGATAGTTAATAATGCTTATGGATTCCTTGTTCAAATTATATTTAGTGAGTGAAAATACTTTTGATTGATCAACATGAAAGTAATTTTATTATTTTGACCACTTACCATAGCAGTATAATAACGGGGGTTCTAGGACCAAAAGTTGATTGTTAATTTGTAAGGTTAGTGGTTGCCATTTTCGAGTATCTTAATTATCTGTGTATTGAAAAATATGTATTTGCTAACTTCATTAAAATTCGAACTTATTCTGTTGTTGACAAATTACAAGTGAGGTTTGGCTAAGGGCCAAAACGTAGTTATAGACTTAACAAATTGGAAATATGGACAGCAATTGAATTATAGATTATGATTTGAATTTCTAATTTTGAATATTATTGGGGTTTACATCTGTAGATGTCATTAGTGTCACTGATAACTGAAACTTTTACGATTATGATGGTTAATAAATTTTATCTTTTTATCTGCACTTGTGTAATTGTCATTGAATTATAGTTGTTAAGATCTTGATTGTAAGGGTAGCCTTGTAGGGTTCTGCGACGGTTACAGTAGACTGATGTTGGGACAGGGCTTAGAGTGATTGGCCCTGATTCACATCTCTGCAAAATCTTTGAATAAAAGGTAGCGTAGCAGTCTCGATCATGGGAGTCAAGTCACCAGGTATGACTCCTCTCATAACGAACGGTCAGGCTTATGCTGGAATCTCTCACAGGTAGTGACGTGGTCTGGAATAACTCAATCTTCGTCGTGTGAAAATAACGAAACAGTCAGCAATATCTTAATTTTCACTGTTCACATCTGTACTGGTTCATCTACATTGTTCACTGGTTGTATCACTTTATAGTTTTTGAAAATTTGGGAAGTGCCAGTTCCAAAACTAATTCTAGCTCTCAAGTAATTTCGACCGAGCCCTTACAATATTACTTAATTCTATATAACTATAATACTATCTATTCACACTACATCTTGTATTTTCGCCAATTGATTCAGCAATGTTTTCCTAACTTAACAAGCTCATCTAATCATACTTTCTTGTAGAATTCATCCATGTAACATAAATATTAACTTCCTTATAGCTCTAATAGATTTAAAACTTCTATCGCTTCTATCAATTCCATAACCAAGTTCTAATAAAATCAAATTACATGATAAATTATTAATCTAATGACATTCAAATATTAAACCTCAATAACATTAATTTCCCAAGTCCTATATAACACCTAAGGTTTCCTACAACACCTAAGCCTATAACATGTCAAGCATCGTTCTCAATTATTCTATAATCATAACTACTGTTTCAAATGAAATTTACAGTAGCTTTTTAAATCAAGCTTTTTCACATTACCATCTATAATGTACTAAAAACAATATCAATTCTCTGATAACGATAACACTTATCTCTAACCTATATTCCAAGAATAACAATCAGTAATAATAGTCGATACAGAACTGTTCCTACTAATAATTAACAAAAGTAATCGAATATTTCATTCTACCAATTAATTCCATCCGTACAATAACAATATCCAAATTATGTACATGTCGGCTTTCCTTGTCTCATCCATCCATTGTCTCAAAGTCTCAACTTGATTTTCCGTCTTTCCGATTCAACAAACTATCTCCAGTACTAACAATAAAGTAATCAATAAAGTAATCGTCGTCGCAGGTCATCGTATGCATTCCACAGAAGGTTACTACTGTTTATTTTGTATTACTACTTTCGCTCTTAATAATCCTATCAGTTATAGCAGTTTTTCTTTTTCTTCCTTACGGTCTCTTTCTATTTTGTTGACAAGGGTCCCATTGTCTGGTGAAGAAGCGAAGAATGTATTGTGCTTCTCCCCTCTTTCTCTTCTCCATTCATTCACTCTTTCTCTTTCATTTACACAACAGCATTCATTTATCATATTTCTATCTGATTTCAGAATCCTCTTACTACCGCGGATCCAATTCTCTTCTACAACTCATTATTTCAAAACACAAAATTTATAGACAAAATTATTTCACAAATGGTGGCTCGTTGGAGGAGTGATAAAGCGCCGGTCTGATAACCAGGTGCACCCTGGTTCAAGTCCCAAGCGGGGAAACAATTTTTGACCACAGCACAATCACATAAATACGGCCACCCCGTCTTTCGGAGGAGACGATAAGCCGTCGGTCCCGACTACCTAAAAAGTAGTCGTCATCTATCATCCATTTCATTACCCACGCACAAGCCTATGAGCTCATGTGGGCTTCACCCTCATAAACAAATAAACAAACAAACAAATACTACCACCATTGATACGTAATTATTATTATTCTCTTCTCCATTTAACTTCTCCATATTCAGCTCACTGAATTCACAAAATAAGCAGTTTAGAGTCTTGCTGCAGACAAATTGAACTCTCCATGAGTTTAACATTGTAATCCTTTTTATTCTAAATGAATCAATTTCAATTCTGTTCTGTTCATTTCAAATCAAGTTCTTTTCTGATTTCTTTTTCACGATGAGCAGTTCAACGCCTTGCTCGGGGCATATTTGTTAGTTGACTAATTGTTCTGATCCCTCAACAACAAGAACAATCTACTCAGTCCAACCGTCTCATTATTAAGTTGTCAAAACAAAATTAAGTTCGACTTTCTACGGCCATCGAAAGCATTGCGCCTGGCTTTACTCCTGGTCACATGAGGCGAGTGGTCTGTTTCTATTCTACTTCTCCCTGGTGCATAGGGTGGATCTCTTCTTTCGTAGACTCCTCCGGGGATAGAGATGCTTTCATCTTCTTCACCGTCTTCTTCGCCGTCGTCTTCTTGATCGTCGTCCTCTTAATCATCGTCTTCCTCTCCTTCTTCATCTTCTGTTTCTCCTTCTTCTTCCTCTTCTTCTTTTTCTTCTCCTCCTTCGTCTCTTCCTCCTTGTTCCTCCTCTCCTCCTTCTTGTTCTTCCTCTCCCTCTTCTCCTTCTTCTTGTTCGTCGCCGTCGTCTTCTTCGTCTTCTTCTTCTATAGGTCGTCTAATTTCTTCTGCCCCTACAATCTCGTCATCATAAGTCTCGGCAGTGAATATAAAGTATATACATACTTATTACATACTTATAGTACGTACATATTCTTTGGTCTCGGCTCCATGGTATTCGATGCACTCCTCTTCTCTCTCACAATCGTCAACCTCATCTTTCGCCATGTCTGGTTCGGTCAACAGTTCCTTTTGCACATCAATCAACTCCCTTTTCTTATTGCACGGTTTCATTCTATTAATATGTACAATTACCCTTTTTCCATCTGATAAATTGATCATATAATTAACATCAGACAGCTTCTTATTAACAACGAAAGGTCCGTCCCATTGCAGGTGAAACTTTGAAGAATGTCCTGGTTTAACAGCTGGCTCCAACATATACACTAGATCTCCTTCAGCAAAACTCCTATGTATCCGATTCCGATTGGCGTGTTTCAATCGTTTCTGTGCCGCTTGTACGGAGCGTTCATGTGCTAATTTAAACGCTTCCGAAAGTCTCTCTTTCAATTGTTTCAAATGAAGCTCAGTTGTTTTTCCACGAGCCTTATCTGGTATGACACACGATCCTGGGAGCACTATTTCTCGTCCATATAACATGTAATGTGGAGAATATCCGATAGAGGCATGAGGTGTTGATCTGTATGCTATCAAAGCCCTATGGCAAACAGGTGTCCCAGTCGGTTCCGTCTCTTTTTACGAAATGCGCTAGAGATTCGTTCAGGGTGCGATGTAATCGTTCAATTCTACCATCACATTCCGGATGATACGCTGTCGTTCTAATTTTGTCAATTCCCAACATTTTACAACTTTCCCCAAACAAACTAGATAAAAAGTTTCGGCCTTGATCGGCGAGTAGACGGTTTGGTAATCCATGGCGAGTTACAATGTTTCTGATAAAGACTTAAGCTATTGTTTTCGCTGTTTGATTGGCGATGGGAATGACCTCTGCATAACGATTAAAATGATCAATGAAGCTAACATAATATTTATTTCCGTTTTTTGTAGTGGGAAGAGGGCCGACTACCATAGGCGTGCGCAGACCTTGATTAATGGGGGTACCAGGCAGTAAAGTCTGAGGGGGTTTTACCCTGGCGTAGCCAGGATTCGTTTCCGGGAGGGGGGGGGTGGTTGTGTTAGATCACCCCCCAACAGCAAGGGAGGTCCGGTGGTCTACCGGAAAATTTTTGAAATTTTACAGTACAACCGTTTCAGAGCCATCTATTGAATATACGTAGTATTGAATACTACGGACTTCACTTTGAGGGTTGAATCATATCCCTCAACAGTATTATTTTAATAATATCTGTTTAGTTTGTGTCCAAAATATCATTGTAAAGCATTCTTTCTCAAAGAGAAATAATTGATACAGATTCACTTTATACAGTTCAATTCGCAGCAATCAGAATGTTTTGAGCACAACTTGTTCTGCTGATGAGGGGCATATATTTTTAGTAGGCCTATGTATTATTCAGATTATCCACTTTATGTAGTTCAACCCTCAGCAATTTAGCTTCGTAAATACTACAGTCACTGTATAAGACTCATACAGGATGTTTCAGTAGTGTCGAGCATTTTAGGGTGTTGTTCCTTGGTGAAAAACATACTCAAATACCATTTTCAAAATGTCCGAAAGTCCTCAATTACTCACACAGCTGCTATTTTTGTCTTTTCATTTTCAGGTAAGTTTTCAATTTCATAATTTTGTAGCGGCTTCGAGAGGGTACTATAGTGGTCAATTATTACATAATATAAGATGAGAAATCGAATGAAATCAGTTAGAAGTTCGTAACTTTGATGGTAATTCAGATAATTTGCAAAATAAGCTAAACCCCTAAATTTTTCAACTCTAAAGGGATATGAATGTGATATTTCATTATTGAACTATATTTTTTATTATTTCTTATTGTAGGAAATCAAGTTCTAAAGAAAAAATTTTCAGTGACATTTTTGTCTAAAACACACCTAAACCTCACAAATCAAGATTTAAAGAAGGCAAAACAGGCAGAAGGTAATCTTTTCATACCTGTAAAGTATTTTCTGTCTTTTCTGTCTTCTTTAAATTCTAATTTGGGTGCGTTTTAGACAAAAATGTCACTGATCACTTTTTCTTCTGAATTGAATTTCCTAAATCAAAAAATAGCTCAAAATCCCATATTCGATTAAATATCCAATTTATTTTTATTTTAAAGTTGAAAAATTTAGGTTTTTAGCTTATATTGTCAACTATCTCAATAACCATTGAAGTTACAAACTTCTAGCTGGTTTCATTCGAATTCTCAGCTGATTTTACATAATAATTGACCACTATGGTACCCTCTCAAGGAAGCCGCTACAAAATTATAAATTTGAAAGATTCGATGAAACTGAGAAAACAAAAATGGCGCTGTGTGAATAATTGAGGACTTTCAGACATTTTGAAAATTATATTTAGGTATGTTTTTTACCAAGGAACAATCCTCTTTAATGCTCGACACTACCGGTACTTCTGTAACACTCTGTATAGACACTGTGGTAAATACTACTTGATCAGTTGGGAGGAGCCTTATTTTATTCCGGGATAGCGTTGTAGAGCTCTAGTTTTTGAGATAACTCACAGTAATTGAAAATGCAGTTTCATACAAATGCAGTTAAGCCCTTGAAAATCTGTACTTTTTGGACACAACTTGGTCAGTTGACAATGAAGTCACTAGCAATATCCGTTCAATCAGGTTTTTAGGATACTTCACTCATTATATCAGTAATAAATAAAATTACAAAGGTCTTAATTATTCCTTCAGATTTCCTTGCTGGTTTTCTATTAGAATTTATAATTTCAATAACCTTATAGAGTGATAGAGCTTCAAATTATTCATAAAGTTTCAAATTTGGAGAAATTTCTGTTACGTATTTTAATTTAGTTTATACCTTTTTGAATAAATTTAGAAAATTACGCAACAAGAATAAAAGAGAAGTACTTGACCAACTACTTGCTAGGTGTAGAGGAAACTTGGAAATCAGAACGAAAATGCTAGAGAGAGAGAGAATCCTGGCTTTAATGACAATACCTTTAGTCATAGCAATACAGAAATGGTTGGCGGAGCTGACCACTTTTACACGCTCCCAAGTTACACTCCTTCTCAAACATGAGAAAAGACATATATTATAGTCAACATAACGTACCAAGATAACCTAAAAGAAAATGTTTTTCAGATATTAACATACATTTCAACTTGAACTCTTGTAAACTAAGGTGCAGTTTTATGGGAATAATTTATGTAAAAGAAGACTAGAGTAATCCTGAAAATAGAACGTTTGAAAGGACAAATTTTAGTCCATTAGAAATAAACATGACATTACCAACATTATATTCATTCAGAAGGAATCAAAATTTAAAAAGGTATTTAAGGCCAACCAGTCCAAAATGGCATAACGAAAACAAGGAGTCAAGCTCCTGAATTTACATGAGTTCAAAGCACAATTATTCAAATGTAAAAAGACAAAATTTGAGTTCTGGTGTTCCAGAGCGTTCCTTGAACTTCGATGTACCCTTCCCAATCTAAGACAGATTGCATGAGGGGTGATTGAAAAATCTTTGTGATTTCCATCCACACCAAAAGCAATCCCAAATGAAAGAGTTCGCAAATGATTTTCACTCGTCGCTCCAAGAATTCAATAGAAAATATTCTCCTACCTCAATGTTCATCCTATTACCCTTGTACCGACGGCTTAAGCATTTGTCACTCGCAACCACACTTAGGCGCGTACATCGCATAGACGTAAACGAATCGTAGCATCGTGTAGGCCTACGTACATAGGTCTCGACCGGAATACGTCACCAAGACACCAATAGTTCGAGATTTCGGGTCGTCTGATCGTGGAGACATCGAAACGCCGAGACGTCAAGTCGCCCCAATCGTTGACCGCTGTTTAAAATAAAACGAAACGAAATAATGTCTGTGTCCTAGCCAAATATCTCTAGTAAAGCAACACTACAATATATCAATCTTAAAACAAGTATCTTTACCTACGTTTTCACAGGAGAAAATAAGTTTTCTTTTTAAAAGGAACTAGTGGTTTGTAAAACCAAGAAAATAATCAGAAACCAGTGCAATCCTAGCCTTGCTCAATTTTCAAAATAATAGAATCGAGCACCAAATGCTAGGTTCAAACATTCCAAATACGTTGTTTCAAGAACAAAATTAAGCTTGAATTAAATTAATTAATTCTGTCCATTCAATGAACAGATATTGTTTCATCTAAAAACTGAAATTGTTCAGGAATTTAAAGAAAATTTAATATAGTTAAATCTTATTATTTCTTTAGTTCAAATATAAGTTCCCAAGTTCTCAATAATTACACCCTAACAGGAAATAACTTCTCAAATCAGGCATCCCAAAATTTGAAAGGTTACAAGATAAAAATCCAAATAAAATAGTTATTTTCGTACAACAAGTGTACAGACACATATGATGAAATTACCAAATTTATATATTCCTAAAATAGGTACATACCATAATGCGGTTATTTGCCAACCAAAAATGTTGTCCGTGGCAAGAAATCTCTCTCTCTCTTCAGGTAAAATCAGGTAAGTTAATTATTACTATTACTTAATAGCACTTTATACTGAGCAGAGGGCTCCTCAAACAAGTCACCAAACTAACATCTTGAATCAAAAATGGCGGAAAACCTACGAAACTATAATTTATAGCGTCGTGAACCCGTATAGAGCAGAGAGAAGAGCAAAAGTGAAGCCTTCCTTTTCGAGCTACTTTGGTCCGTACAACAAAGTAACTAACATAATTATGAAAGAGCCCATCTCATTGGTCAACTAAGTAGAAGGCCAGTTTTCCTCCAATCAGAAAGCAATACCCATTGATGGTCAGTGCTGCCAGACCGATATTGGGACAAAAGGTTTCCCCATATTTTGCCAAATTGCAATAAATTTTCCCTCTTGGATTCTCACGCTCAGAATTTTCTCTCTCAACAAGTAAGTGAGATGGAGAATCGAGTTTATCGCAGCCAGGCTAATAATAGGATGGAAAATAAGCAAGTTGATTGTAATATAATAAAGCATGTTCATTAGCTAGACAACACAGACTTGAATTATGAGAAAGGAATGTAATGTGATTACCATTACAAAACTCCCCCCTCGCAACTATGTGGAACACATGGTCCAGAGAGGATGATAACTAACTCCCAAAAAAAAATTTTCCCAAAGAACACTAACCTAGCCTTAACTCACTAATCCCTCACAGGTATGACTCCTGCAAGATAAGATATCAAGAAACACTACCAAGTTAATAATTAGTCAACTTCAGAACTAATCCAGGTTACAATCTTCTTCAACTCCCTTAAGTCCCTAAATTATCAAATATTTTTAAAATCTAAGATTAACAGGACTCCCAACATACTAAGGTTGAATAAGGCACTAAAGCCAACATGTAAACAACTGAAAACAAGCAAGGGTTCCACCTATTCAGAGCTAAGGTCAATATTTACAAGCAGACACAGCAATGAAAAGAAGCTATGAGAATAATCAAAACCATGTGGAAAAGAGCGGTATTTAATTTCAAGAAACAGCTCCTCAGATTATCAAACATTAATAATTGTGAATGAGTCTATCGTGGAAATAGACTGGTGTGCAAAAACAGAACATAATTAATAAAGCAAAGATCCCTAAGGACACATTGAGAAAAAAAGGTGTTGAAAAAATCTTTAGACACAGTATGTTTTGAACCAAAAACTAAATGGTTATGGAATTGCATTGTTATGCTGCCATCAGATAATTAAAAAAAATCAACCAAGTTATTAAAAGGGTATTAATAAAGTTAAGAATTGCCCAAAAAAAAACAAAATACTGTAAATAAAAGTCGAGTATTCACTAATCAGATCGATCGCTCCGTCACTGGTTGATCAGGCCAAAGACAAAACCATCAAACGTTCAGTCAATATCTCCCTACCAAGCTAGATTTATGAAGACCAAGTAGAGGAATGAAGCTTGTAATAGTGCACATCTTACTAGTTTCACTCCAACTAAAGAAAAGTTCAAAGAAAAGGTAATCAAAGAAATAACAGGTAGAACAGGGGTGAGAAGACCTTCTTTTTCCACACAAAGAAAAGGAAATAATCAACTAATTATCAATGGGTGTCTACAAATGACCATAACAGAGACCTATCGGTCCCCCAGAGTAGGAGAAATAATTCCACTGAAATCAACCAATATCACCTAGGAAAAAAAAAAACTATGACACTAATTACCGACTATACAACTACTGTATTCCTAACAAGTATCCTAAGTATTCCTAATAAGTATCTGCTTACACAATAAGACGAAACTATAGTAATACTCTGCTGATAATAACAGATAACAAGGATGTATGGGACTACAATTCAGAATCACGCCTCAAGATGATCACTGTACTAACAAGTCTCAAGGAAAATCGATTTCAAACACCTAAACAACCTAATAAGTGCTACGAGAAAATGGTCTATTTAAATAACAAGTAGTCAATAAATCGAATAAGGACAAATATGATAATAGCTGTACAATAAGGGCTAAGAAAAAAAAATACGGAATAATCTCCTAAGTAATGATTGAATAAGATAGAAATAAAGATTACGTACTATTATTTATCGAAAATATAATATAGGTCACCAACTATTAATAGACTAATGTTAAATTGAAAAGAGGATATATTATTCCTACAAACTAACTTGATTATTACGACAAAGTAGATTATTATTATTGGATATTATTACAAATAAGATGGTTAGTAACCTAATACAGTAGGCCAAGACAAGTAGAGAAACAATCTGAACTATTCACAGAATTATTAGCGACTCGTCATCATAATGACCGAATCAAAACAAATCAAGCGCAATGTGTGGTCACTGAACACACAGCTGGTAGTGAAAACACCTCACAACAATAAATTTTTAACCTACCGCAACAATGAGTGAGCGCTGTCAAAACACACTTCACACCCAAAACGACAGAACAAAGAGAACCATGACCCTTTGCTAACTACCAGCGTATCATTTGAAAAGATACACGTATCATCGGATACGAAACAATATTCCTTTCTCTTACCATATCGAATTCGCCTCACGAACAAATAACAATTTTCTATCAACATTATAACTACAGTCAACAGTCGTCGTTAGATTCTAATGAAATCACACAGTAAACAAAGTTGGATATCAGATAAAGAATTACGCGTATATTCTAACAGTTATCAAAATCCACAATGCTAATACGAAATTTCCATAGGGAAAAGACACAAGTAAGATAAAGAGGACAACGGAGTAATGTACAACATTAAAATACTCACATGTAAATTAGTGACACGACAAAATACCTATGAACCTAGTCACAATAAAGTATATTATGTCACAATAATCATTTCCTAGAACGTTGCTCAATAAGTTCACTGATTAAAACGTTTCAATTGCGATACGTGCGCCTTCTGAACAAAAATTCCGGTATCAGTATTGTGTAATGACACTGTCACAGGTGTTAGAAAATTTCTAATTTCGAACGGGCCGCAAAAGCGAGCAGATAATTTACTCATTATCTTATTGGCAGCATTAGACAAAATGTGTGTTCTTAATAAGACCAAATCACCTATTTTGAAAGGGACGGGAACTCGCCTTTTATTGTAGTATTTTTCTGCACGATTATGTGCTTTCAAGAGATTCTTCCGCGCCTGGCGCCAAAGTTGGACAGTTCCTGAGCTGACCTTATCTGGTAAAATCTCATCAATTTTCCAAGCATTGATTAACGGATGATTGGGAGCATGGCGAAACATAAGTGAAAAGGGGGTACAACCAGTAGCCTCATGTTCAGATAAATTGAAAGCCAGACTCAACCATTCTAACGAATCACTCCATCTAGTTTGCGATTCAGAATGAAAAACTATTAGGGCGCTTTTTAGATTTCTGTTCACTCTTTCAGACATATTGGGAGCCGGGTAATATGGCGATGTAGTAACATGCTGAATGCCAAGTTGAAAGCAGAAATTTTTAAAAGAGGTAGAAGTAAAAACAGTAGCATTATCAGTGACCAAACTTTTAGGTACCGAAAAATTCAGAAAAATACTTTTCAGAGCTTTGATGACTGATTCAGCATTTCCCTTTCTGAGAGCTATTAACCAGCAAAATTTAGTGAAAGCATCCACACAGCATAGAATTTGAGTGTATCCCTGGGTAGACCTGACAAGAGGACCTACTAAATCACAGTAAAATCTTTCCAAAGGTTTAGTGACCACTTGTGAAGGTAGAAAACCAAAATTATGTTGATTTGCAGGCTTGCTTCTTCCACATAAACTACAAGATTTCACTAACAACATGACGTCCTTTCTCACTCCAGGCCAATAAAATTTTTCTAGAATTTTATTAGTAGTCTTATAAATTCCTAAATGCCCACCAAGTATGGTTTCATGAAAATACTTGAAGATCAGAGGTATTAAAATCTTAGGAACAACCACCTTGTGTGTGTCGTTATTACGAGATTTGATAACCAGGACATCTTTACTTAGAGAATAAGGAAATTGGTCTTCATTATTAGATATTTTATCAATAATTTCCTTGCAAAACGGATCGTTTTTCTGATGGAATTGAATTTCCGAGAAAACAAGAGGAAAATCTGAGAGTTTCAAACTGTTAACCAAACAGAATAAAGAATCAAGGTCCTTTTCTTTAGAAGAAAAGTCAATCGGTTCCTCTTCGTCCTGATACATGCGTGACAAGCTGTCCGCGCATACATTCAATCGTCCAGGTACATGTGTTGTCTCAAATTGAAAAGATAATAACCTTAATACCCAACGACCGATTCGTCCGCCTTTAGGATTATTAAGAACCCACGATAAAGCTGAGTTATCAGTAAGTAATTTGAATTTAGTATGTTGCAAGTAGACTTTGAATCTTTCCATGCCGAAAATAGCGGCTAAACACTCTAATTCATAAGTACTATAACGAGTTTCATTAGGGGTCAATTTCTTAGAAGCAAAAGCAATAGGCTGAAGCACACCTTCAATATCTTGCGAAAGAACCGCAGCAATAGCAGTTGAACTAGCATCAGTTTGTAGAATAAACTGTTTTGAAAAGTCAGCTGTCCGCAATACAGGAGGACAGGTAATAGCTTTCTTAAGCTTGTGAAAAGACTCATCGTGAATTTCATTCCACTCAAATTTGGAATTCTTTTTCCTAAGCGCATTCAATGGTGCAGCAATTTCGGCGAACTTTGGGATGAATTTATGATAATACGCCACCATTCCTATAAATCGAGCTACTCCTTTCTGATTTTTAGGACGAGGAAATTCACGGATACATTTTGTTCGATTTGGGTCCACAGAAATACCTTTATCGCTAACAATATGTCCCAAAAATGAAATCTGTTTCTTAGCAAAGCAAGCCTTCTCAGGATTCACAGAAAATTGAGCTTCTCGTAATTTGGAAAGAACAATCTGAATATGATATACATGATCTTCAAAAGTTTTTGAATATATGACAATATCATCCAAGTAATGAAAAATGAATTTGTATTTTTCTTTGTCAAACAATTGATCTAATACTACTGACAAAACTTGTGATCCAACTGCTAAACCAAATGGAACACGAGTAAAACGATATGTGGTGCGCATGGTACAAAAGGTAGTTAAGTCTCTACTATCTTCATGTAACGGTATTTGATAATAAGCCTGGTTCAGGTCCAAAACAGAGAAATATTTTGCCCCATTAAAGTAATGGAAACAGCCCTCAATATTGGGTAAAGGAACAGAATCCAGCGAGATGCGCTGATTCAAGAAATGATAATCAATTACCAATCTCCAATTATCACTATCAGTGTCATTTTTGTCACCCTTAGGGACTAGAAAACAGGGACTAGAATAATTAGAAATTGCCCGCTCTATAACTCCCTCTTCTAACATCTTTTTTACCTTTTTATCCACTATTTCCCTCTTGATTGGATTCAACTGGTAAGGAGGTCGCCTAACTGGTTCAGTTGATGTTAAACGAATCCTATATTCCATTAAGTTGGTCTTTCCTAACCTTTTGGATAGAACATCATCAAAATCGCTAAGCACTTTATTCAAAGTAGCTTGCTCTTGGGTGGACAGATCAGTATTAGAATCATCAATGCCTATTGAACCCAGGAGAGGTGAAGCTGACAACTTTTCTTCGTCTACAAAGTGAAATTTGAAATTGGGTTTGAAACCATAGAAATAACGATTATTAAAGAGGTCGGGTACTAATTGAGAAAATTTTATGAAATCGCATCCCAATACAACAGGAAAAGCAAGCTTGGATGCTATCAAAAATTTGAAAATCCAAGTAAAGTTTTCTATTTTGATTTTCAAAACTACAGATTGATTCAAAACTAAAGGACTTTTATTTGCTGCCGTGCATACAATGTTTTCTTCAGCACAGTTCATTTGAGCTCCCTTAGCTAACAATAAATCAAGAACAGACTGAGAAATAATTGATTTGAATGCCCCTGAATCAATTAGAGCAGGAAATTCACAAGCCTCCAATCCTAACTGACACATAATAATTGGCATAGACTTTTTTGAAAAGGCTTTGACTTTATTATAAGCAAAATGCCGTTTACTACCACGTTGGTTTCGTTTAGAGCAATAAGAAGCTATCCAGTGGGGGGATCTAGATTCATTTTTATCCATTCTATTAGATACAATTTTATTTGTTAAATTATTCTTGGACTTTCTTTTAGAAATAGAATTGACTAGTCAGGATTTCTTAGATTTACAATCACGTGAGTAATGACCTGGTTTTCTGCAAGTGTAGCAAGTTACTTTGCCCCTACCTTTTTTATTATTGGAGTCAGGTTTCTCAACATCTACTTTATTATTGTTTTGAAATTGTTTTGGCGCAGGCTTGACTCTACACATTCGTGCTATGTGACCTTGTAAACCACAATTAAAGCAAGTTTTGTCCCGGTTACCGAAATTTAATGAATTGGGCACATTACTATTATTTCTAGATCTCTCTATGTGTGTTCTCTCTTGATCAGCATAACTCATGTTTTGAGCTTGAACACTCATTTCATTGAGCTGCTGAAATGAAGTAGGTCTTCCATGAAATATTAGACGTGACCGTTCAGCAGGATTCAAACCAGAGCAAATAGTAGTAACTATCTCACATTCTGATAAATTCAAGCGAAGTAGAGCTGCTGCCTCTCTAATTGATACTATATAACTACTTAACGGCTCATTGGATAACTGTAAGCGATAAAATTGCTCTCTTTCAATAGCGGAAAGTAATCTTTGAGGTATAAAATATTTCAAAACTTCTCCATGGAATTGATCAAAACTACTATTAGTATTGATGGCAAATGTCAAACGATCACTTAGTGGGCCTAAAGCAAAAGGTTGTAAGATCTGGAACAACTGGGTATCTCCTACACCAAATTGACTCTGAATTTTCAAAGCTATTTTCAAGAATCTCAACAAAATTTCCACAACCAAACCATCAGTTACAGGAAGATCTTTTAATAGAAGCTCGATAGGGTTATGTAGTTTATTATATAGACTACCAAAGGAAGACAATACATTTTCTCCAACTAATCCGTCAGTTTGATTATTATGTGAAACCAAGGTCGAAACTACAGGGTTGCGGTGTGAAGAAACGGTCGTGACAATAGGATCGACTCGAGATGAACTTGTCATTACCGGCATGAAGTTTTGCGCGGGTGTTGGGATATGCAATGTCAAATTACGATTTTGAATACGTGAAGATGTCATACTCGCCTGCAAGTTGTACTGTGTATTTTCAGGCCTACCGGCAGGTAGAAAAGCAGGTGCCGTGAGTGCCTTAGTAGGGATTTCAGAGACAACGGCTTCCGTGTGAACAGGAGTGGACACAGCTGTCGAATACGGCACTGGAGAGCCCGTACGACTAATAGGTTGCCATTCCAACAAACGTGAATTCAAGGCACACAACTCATCCAAACATTGATTCAATTCTGAAATTAAAGTAGTATTATTTTCCCTTCTAGCATAAGTCATTAAATGAACAATCCTATTAGCACCATGAGAAATATTAGACAAACATTTGAGAAATAACTCCTTTCTACTCTCAGCCTCACCAAGATTGCCAAGATCAGCACACCAAGAATTAATCCATTCAATCACTTTAGCAATTTGAGCTAGCTCAATCCTAACTGAATCAGGGTTGTGATTTCTTCTATAAATTTGCCCTCTCCCTTCTACATGTTCTTTACGTAACTCCCTATATTTCTTTCTCAGATCGTCTACATTCAATTCCCCAAGCCTACCTGTATCTGATCCTAAAGTTTGTATTTCAAAAATTAATTCAGGTTTAATCAAATGATTTGGGTTAATAGCACGCGCTAACCAAGCTCTCGAACCGCTTGTAGCTAACCTCTCTTCAATTTCCTGTTTTACTATCCAAAAAACACCTGATGGAGACTCTGATTCTATCTGTCCCTGCCTATCACTCTCTTGAATTACTTCCTGATCAGAATTAGATGCCTTGTCCGCCATGATACGAAATTACTAAGTTTCGGAAAATTACCCCAAGAAATATTCAAAAGTCAAACAGATTAATAGCATCACTATACTATCTATATCAGTGAATAAGCTATTCATTAATGAAAATTTGAAAAGTGCAATTACAGAAATCAAACATGTCAAATCCACCATAGTTCATTCAGTGAACTGATTGAGTGGAATTCTTTCTTTTCCAAGTTCCAACCACAGCCAGAAGTTAGTCAAGTTCAAAAGTTAAAATAAGAATTTTAAATTCAAAATGGAAAAAAAAACTTTCCAAAAGAGCAGAGTGGCACAGCTTTTGTTACGTATTTTAATTTAGTTTATACCTTTTGAATAAATTTAGAAAATTACGCAACAAGAATAAAAGAGAAGTACTTGACCAACTACTTGCTAGGTGTAGAGGAAACTTGGAAATCAGAACGAAAATGCTAGAGAGAGAGAGAATCCTGGCTTTAATGACAATACCTTTAGTCATAGCAATACAGAAATGGTTGGCGGAGCTGACCACTGTTACACGCTCCCAAGTTACACTCCTTCTCAAACATGAGAAAAGACATATATCATAGTCAACATAACGTACCAAGATAACCTAAAAGAAAATGTTTTTCAGATATTAACATACATTTCAACTTGAACTCTTGTAAACTAAGGTGCAGTTTTATGGGAATAATTTATGTAAAAGAAGACTAGAGTAATCCTGAAAATAGAACGTTTGAAAGGACAAATTTTAGTCCATTAGAAATAAACATGACATTACCAACATTATATTCATTCAGAAGGAATCAAAATTTAAAAAGGTATTTAAGGCCAACCAGTCCAAAATGGCATAACGAAAACAAGGAGTCAAGCTCCTGAATTTACATGAGTTCAAAGCACAATTATTCAAATGTAGAAAGACAAAATTTGAGTTCTGGTGTTCCAGAGCGTTCCTTGAACTTCGATGTACCCTTCCCAATCTAAGACAGATTGCATGAGGGGTGATTGAAAAATCTTTGTGATTTCCATCCACACCAAAAGCAATCCCAAATGAAAGAGTTCGCAAATGATTTTCACTCGTCGCTCCAAGAATTCAATAGAAAATATTCTCCTACCTCAATGTTCATCCTATTACCCTTGTACCGACGGCTTAAGCATTTGTCACTCGCAACCACACTTAGGCGCGTACATCGCATAGACGTAAACGAATCGTAGCATCGTGTAGGCCTACGTACATAGGTCTCGACCGGAATACGTCACCAAGACACCAATAGTTCGAGATTTTGGGTCGTCTGATCGTGGAGACATCGAAACGCTGAGACGTCAAGTCGCCCCAATTGTTGACCGCTGTTTAAAATAAAACGAAACGAAATAATGTCTGTGTCCTAGCCAAATATCTCTAGTAAAGCAACACTACAATATATCAATCTTAAAACAAGTATCTTTACCTATGTTTTCACAGGAGAAAATAAGTTTTCTTTTTAAAAGGAACTAGTGGTTTGTAAAACCAAGAAAATAATCAGAAACCAGTGCAATCCTAGCCTTGCTCAATTTTCAAAATAATAGAATCAAGCACCAAATGCTAGGTTCAAACATTCCAAATACGTTGTTTCAAGAACAAAATTAAGCTTGAATTAAATTAATTAATTCTGTCCATTCAATGAACAGATATTGTTTCATCTAAAAACTGAAATTGTTCAGGAATTTAAAGAAAATTTAATATAGTTAAATCTTATTATTTCTTTAGTTCAAATATAAGTTCCCAAGTTCTCAATAATTACACCCTAACAGGAAATAACTTCTCAAATCAGGCATCCCAAAATTTGAAAGGTTACAAGATAAAAATCCAAATAAAATAGTTATTTTCGTACAACAAGTGTACAGACACATATGATGAAATTACCAAATTTATATATTCCTAAAATAGGTACATACCATAATGCGGTTATTTGCCAACCAAAAATGTTGTCCGTGGCAAGAAATCTCTCTCTCTTCAGGTAAAATCAGGTAAGTTAATTATTACTATTACTTAATAGCACTTTATACTGAGCAGAGGGCTCCTCAAACAAGTCACCAAACTAACATCTTGAATCAAAAATGGCGGAAAACCTACGAAACTATAATTTATAGCGTCGTGAACCCGTATAGAGCAGAGAGAAGAGCAAAAGTGAAGCCTTCCTTTTCGAGCTACTCTGGTCCGTACAACAAAGTAACTAACATAATTATGAAAGAGCCCATCTCATTGGTCAACTAAGTAGAAGGCCAGTTTTCCTCCAATCAGAAAGCAATACCCATTGATGGTCAGTGCTGCCAGACCGATATTGGGACAAAAGGTTTCCCCATATTTTGCCAAATTGCAATAAATTTTCCCTCTTGGATTCTCACGCTCAGAATTTTCTCTCTCAACAAGTAAGTGAGATGGAGAATCGAGTTTATTGCAGCCAGGCTAATAATAGAATGGAAAATAAGCAAGTTGATTGTAATATAATAAAGCATGTTCATTAGCTAGACAACACAGACTTGAATTATGAGAAAGGAATGTTATGTGATTACCATTACATTTCTATCATTTTATAAGGTACAGTAGAATTTTTTTTAATTATTCTGATGTAGGTAATCAGTCTGAGAAGTTCAGTGAACTCTTATGGTACACTCTGTATAAACTACATAAACACGAAAGTATGCCAAAAATTTCGGTTTGTCCGGACCCTCAGGGACCCCCTCTGCTGCGGCTACGCTACTGCTGGTACCCCCAGGTAAATAGGGGGGAAACAAACTTTAGGATTCAATAACGAATAGGTTTAATCTTATCATCTATAATAAAACACATACAAAATCCACAGTCAACTTTAAATATATTTTATAATAATAAGAGTAATATTGGCAATAATGAGCAATTTTTTTCTGGTTTATTAAAAAAAAAAATTGAAGGGCCAATGGGGGTACCACGGTACCCCTGGTGACCCCCGTGCGCACGCCAGTGCCGACTACGTCCATTGATACTAAGTCAAAGGGATAACTTGGCTCCTCGGCTGGTTGAATAGGCACTCTCAAGTTGGTTGGCGTTTTTCGGCGAGCGCATTTGTGACATTTCGCAACGTATTTTCTTACATCCTCTCCCATTACAGGCCAATAGTATCTCTGTTTTATGCGACTAGTAGTTCTCCCTTGCCCTGAATGACCAGCCCACGGAGTATTATGATTCAGTTCCAATACAACGGTTCTTAGGGACTTTGGGACAGCTAATTTCCAATGAGATGGATCGTCGTTTCTATTTGTCCACCATACTATCCCATTCTCCAATTGCCCTAGATTAGATTTCAACAGCTTATTGCACCACTTGTAATGACGTTGTTCGGTGGCCACCAATTCTTCCGTTAATCCTTCTATTTCTACCCTATTTATGGCGCAACTGAGAGCATCAGCGTTCGTGTGTTTGACTCCAGGTTTGTGAATCACCTGATACTGGAACTCAGCTAATCGCAGGGCCCACCGAGTTAGCCTAGAGGAAGGATCGCGCAGACTTGGCATCCATTTCAATGCTGCGTGATCCGTGACCAGCGTGAACTTTCTTCCTAACAGATAACAACGGAACTGTTTCGTCGCAAACATGACAGCTAGCAGCCCCCGTTCTGTGGTACTGTAGTTTTTCTCGGCGGCATTCAATTGTCGACTAGCAAATGCTACAGGCCTCTCCCCCTTGTCAGTTTGTTGAGACAGTATTGCAGCTATTGCCGTGTTTGACGCATCTGTCGCCACAATAAATTCACGATCAAAATCAGAAAATACAAGAAAATTTTCAGAACACAATAATTGCTTCAATTTTTCAAACGATTTCTTCTGCTCCAATCCCCACACAAATTCTACTCCCTTCTTTGTGAGTTGCTTTAAGGGCTGAGCTATTGATGCAAACCCGTCAATGAAGCGACGATAATCCAATCCAAGCCAACTTCTGACTTCTCTTACGTTTTTCGGTACTGGATACTGTTGAACTGCTTTGATTTTTTCTGGGTCGGGTTTCACTCCATCAGACGTCACCAGGTGACCAAGATAACGAACAGAGCTTCTTGCAAAATTACATTTTCCCATATTAACTTTCAAATTAGCATTTTCAAATATAGCTAGTACATGATCCAAGCGTTCAGCATGTTGGTTGATGCTTTGACTATAGATTATGACATCGTCCAAATAAACAAAACACTCTGTCCCTAAAATGTCGGCAAGAAGAGAGTCCATCAATTTTTGGAAAGTATGAGGTGCCCCGGTCAATCCAAAAGCCATTCTCTTATATTCAAAATGTCCCCCAACAGTAGTAAACGCTGTCTTCTCTTGATCCTCTTCTGCTATTTTGATTTGGTGGTATCCACTTTGTAGATCTAAAGTTGAAAAATATTTACTATTGCCTAGTCCTTCCAGTGTTTCATTTATTAGTGGTAATAGGTAGGGATTGGCCTTGGTAACTGAATTCAACAGTCTGAAATCGGTACAGAAACGAAATTTGAGGGTTCCATCAGTTGTCTTCTTCTTGACTAGTACAATGGGTGCGCTCCATGGACTATTTGACGGTACAATTACTCCCTTATTTATCATTTCAGCTATGTGTTCTTCCACCACTGGTCGCATGTGATAGGGCACTCTATACGGTCTCTTTGCAATTGGTCGTTCTTCAAATGTAGGAGTATGGTGTTCAATAGGTACATTAAATCCTTCTAAACCTGGCTCTTCAAATGTGGTTATGTAGCGTTTTAATTCTTTGCTCATAACTGCAGCTTCTTCATGCTTTAGGTGAGATAATGCTTCATCTATTTGTTTTTCTAATTTTGAATTGTGTTCATTTATTGAAACTGAGGCTACTTGTAAGGATGGTTCGGTAATCTTTACGGGCTCCGCAATACCTAGACATTTATTTCTTATCACCTTGACTGGGTATGGATTAAGATTGATTACTTTCACAAATGAGATGGAGTCCTTAACATACTGTACTCTACGCGCAACCCGTAAACCAGGCAGGGGATCCAATTTAGGCTCAATGAGAACAAGTCCATCTTTTATTGAATCTCTCAAAGTTATTTTGATTATTGTTTCAGAGTGAGCGGGAATAAAAGTGCTTTGTACTGTGAATGCTGCCGCCGACTGTACTTGGTCATTCAAACAATAGCTATTTGTTGACATTACGCGATCTTTGAACTCGGATCCCCCTCTTCCATGATGTAGAGTGGCGGGGTCGGGCTGAACATGACTGTTGCTTATTTTTCCGTTCCTACAAACACAAACACACTCGCAAAAACCTGGCGTTTTAATATCATTTAGTATCTCCTTTGGTATTTCACCTACTTTCTCACCTTGAAATGTGATTTTTGCAATCTATGACAGCATGCAATTTTACTAACAAATCCCAACCAAGCAAACCGTCCTCCCTAATATTGACGTTGGCAATGAAAAATCTATGTTTAACCTTGAACTTGGAGACATTAATTTGTAAAACTTGGACTCCTATTATCCCTAGAGTCGTTCTCGTCACACCAGTTGCAACCTTCCCCTCCTCTCTTAGTCTCACAAATTGATTAGCTTCCTTCAAAATAGATATTTCTGCCCCTGTATCTACTAGAAATGTCTTATATTGGCCTTCCACTAAAATTCTCACTTGAAGCCCACGTCCAAGGGTTTTAAGCTTGGAATTATAGCAAATGAATTGAAACGCCCCTCTCTACAATTAGGCTGAGCAGTTGGGCGACTCCCAGCCAATCTTAGTTTCCCAAGTGCTTGTCGAGTGCTTGGAAGACAATGATCAAGAGGACGACAATGATCAAGAGGACGATGCTCAAGAAGACGACGGCGAAGAAGACGGTGAAGAAGATGAAAGCATCTTTATCCCCGGAGGAGTCTACGAAAGAAGAGATCCACCCTATGCACCAGGGAGAAGTAGAATAGAAACAGACCACTCGCCTCATGTGACCAGGAGTCAAGCCAGGAGCAATGCTTTCCATGGCCGTAGAAAGTTGAACTTAATTTTGTTTTGACAACTTAATAATGAGACAGTTGGACTGAGTAGATTGTTCTTGTTATTGAGGGGTCAGAACAATCAGTCAACTAACAAATATGCCTCGAGCAAGGCGTTAAACTGCTCATCATGAAAAAGAAATCAGAAAAGAACTTGATTTGAAATGAACAGAACAGAATTGAAATTGATTCATTTAGAATAAAAAGGATTACAATGTTAAACTCATGGAGAGTTCAATTTGTCTGCAGCGAGATTCTAAACTGCTTATTTTGTGAATTCAGTGAGCTGAATATGGAGAAGTTAAATGGAGAAGAGAATAATAATAATTACGTATCAATGGTGGTAGTATTTGTGAAATAATTTTGTCTATAAATTTTGTGTTTTGAAATAATGAGTTGTAGAAGAGAATTTGATCAGCAGTAGTAAGAGGATTCTGAAATCAGATAGAAATATGATAAATGAATGCTGTTGTGTAAATGAAAGAGAAAGAGCAAATGAATGGAGAAGAGAAAGAGGGGAGAAGCACAATACATTCTTTGCTTCTTTACTTCTCTATGAGACAATGGGACCCTTGTCAACAAAATAGAAAGAGACCGTAAGGAAGAAAAAGAAAAACTGCTATAACCAATAGGATTATTAAGAGTGAAAGTAGCAATACAAAATAAACAGTAGTAACCTTCTGTGGAATGCATACGATGACCTGCGACGACAATTACTTTATTGATTACTTTATTGTTAGTACTGGAGATAGTTTGTTGAATTGGAAAGACGGAAAATCAAGTCAAACTTCGAGACAATGGATGGATGAGACAAGGAAAGCCGACATGTACATAATTTGGATATTGTTATTGTACGGATGGAATTAATTGGTAGAATGAAATATTCGATTACTTTTGTTAATTATTAGTAGGAACAGTTCTGTATCGACTATTATTACTGATTGTTATTCTTGGAATTTAGGTTAGAAATAAGTGTTATCGTTATCAGAGAATTGATATTGTTTTCAGTACATTATAGATGGTAATGTGAAAAAGCTTGATTTAAAAAGCTACTGTAAATTTCATTTGAAACAGTAGTTATGATTATAGAATAATTGAGAACGATGCTTGACATGTTATAGGCTTAGGTGTTGTAGGAAACTTCAGGTGTTATATAGAACTTGGGAAATTAATGTTATTGAGGTTTAATATTTGAATGTCATTAGATTAATAATTCATCATGTAATTTGATTTTATTAGAACTTGGTTATGGAATTGATAGAAGCGATAGAAGTTTTAAATCTATTAGAGCTATAAGGAAGTTAATATTTATGTTACATGGATGAATTATAGAAGAAAGTATGATTAGATGAGATAGTTAAGTTAGGGAAACATTGCTGAATCAATTGGCGGAAATACAAGATATAGTGTGAATAGATAGTATTATAGTTATATAGAATTAAGTAATATTGTAAGGGCTCGGTCGAAATTACTTGAGAGCTAGAATTTGTTTTGGAACCGGCACTTCCCAAATTTTCAAAAACTATAAAGTGATACAACCAGTGAACAATGTACTTGGAAGACGATGATCAAGAGGACGACGATCAAGAAGACAACGGCAAAGAAGACGGTAAAGAAGATGAAAGCATCTCTATCCCCATAGGAGTCTACAAAAGAAGAGATCCCACCGCTGCCACCAGTTTGTAACCCTGGGCTACATGGAGTGTGATGAAACACCTAACTCTAATCATGTCTCACTAAATCTATACTACATAATCGGGATCATGGTAGCTCACATTTATAACAAAATTTTCACCATACTTATTTTGATTTTATTATGAATCTATCATGAACAAGGAAAAGAAGATTATATCATTTTGATATTCAAAGAAACTTCAAACAGACATTAACAACACTATTAAGTTATTTCAAATTTAGTACTTTAGATAACCAGAGATTTTGCCAACCTATAAGTAAACTATTTTAATCACCTAAATTTTAACAAGCTAGTTTAATAAAATGTCCCCATGATCCAGTTTCAGCGACTTGTTCGATAGATATCTTTTTAAAAGGAGAGCTAGAAAAAAACAAAATAACTATTGGCACTCACCCACGGCCATCCCAAGCAGGGCACTCCTAATCCCAATTATTCACATGACACTTTCACTGAAAACTTTTGATTAAACAATATTTGGTCTTTTCACTATTATGGCTACTGGGAGACTGACTAAAAAACGGTCTACAGGCTCTCCCCTCTCCACGGCACTGCGCCTCAAAGCCTAAATGCACGTGGAGGAATCCTCGTTCTCACGGGATTTAGCCAGCGAATAATTGAAAGCTTTGCTATATTTCCCTGAGAAAATATCTACAAGTTCCAAATATCCGCTGATGCTGTACCCCGTGGATCGACTGCATCCATGAGAACTATCAAACGTCCATGAATTTGATAGCCCCACTTCCGTCCAGATCTAAGTGGGCAAAATCTCCATTGTTATAGAATTAAATATTACTTCAACACTAATAAAATTTTCTACTAGAGTCCACTACCATTCTTTTAATATTCTAGTCTCTTTTTTCATCAAAGTCTAATTTCACTACTATTATCCCATAATAAAAAATCAATACTCAAACAAAACAAATTTAAAATAAATCAATAATCTACCTTCAATTTTCACCCATATTACAGTTGCATTCAGTTTTGTTATAGTATAATATTACTTCAATTCAATGTGCCCCATCTGCACTGAAAGTGAAGTACTCAGTTTTGGTTATAATGAAATACAAATATATAATTGAGATATTTAAATTATTTATTTTAATAATTATCCAGCAGTTGGTGTACTGCAATATCTAATAATTCTTCCATCATAAATATAAGTGCTGTGGAACCAAAATTTATGCAAAACGTATGGACACTCGTAGTGTCTATGGCTATAGTGGCTTGTAATCATCTATAAAGATCTGATAGATTATTATTCTCATAGAATATTACCGGATCAGGAATTTGAAGTGCAGACATACGATATACCTACATAACCTTTTGTACATCATTACCAATTTCAGGTAATCCAATTACAATTACAATTTCAGGTTTCCTTCTCATCGGCTGAGCAAATTAGAGAAGGAAATAAAATTTTTCAATTGTCTGCCCATTGAATAAAAGATCAGTAATATAAGACAGTTTAGGAGGTTGCTGAGGAACCTTTTATTCACCTCCTCCCCGTACTCACTGTCAGAATTTTTCATCTATTGTAATAATTAAAATTTTTAATATGACCTTCTTGTTGTTTATGTTAATTTAAATTTCTTCTATAAAACCTTGAGTAAAAATAGGGATAAGACTATGTATTGATACTAAGTGTTTTCCTCTTATGATTATGTGTTGCGTATTTTGTATTATCGTATGCCATACCATTTAAGACGTTGTTGTATGTTGGTTGGGCTACTCACTTCAGCCAAATGTATCAATGATTGAATAAATAAATAAATAAATTGAAATTGAGAGAGAAATAGTACAGGCTAAGCCTAGTTTTTCTCTTTTGGATTTTGATTAATATCAATATAATAATAATTGTAATACTTTATTGATGTTTCCTTAATCTCAGGGCTTCTTTAATCACTGTTTTTATTTAAATAATTATCAAGTACCCTTTTTTAATTATATTTCATAACATGTTTGAAAATGACTATTATTAGTTGAAACATGTTTGTTGTTTGTTTGTTTTGTTTATGAGGGTGAAGCCCACATGAGCTCTTAGGCTTGTGCGTGGGTAATGAAATGGATGATAGATGACGACTACTTTTTTTTTTATGTAGTCGGGACCGACGGCTTATCGTCTCCTCCGAAAGACGGGGTGGCCGTATTTATGTGATTGTGCTGTGGTCAAAAATTGTTTCCCCGCTTGGGACTTGAACCAGGGTCCACCTGGTTATCAGACCGGCGCTTTACCACTCCTCCAACGAGCCACCCACCTAAACATGTGCATTGAAAAAAATTCAAAAAGGGTACTTGATAATTATTTAAAATAAAAATTGTCTATTGATAATTGAATGATTGATTGATAGATGAATTTACAAATAATTTATAAAATAAAATGATGTGTTCGTGTCCTGAAAAAATTAATAAACTTATTCACATCGCTCGCAGGCATGCATACATTCCGACACCTGGCTTGCGCTCACTTTCTGTATGTAGCAGCTACCTAGCGTCAAAGCAGCAAACTACTTCGATATTTCTTCGGAAACGCTAGCCATAGAACAGTTTCCATTTTCAGTGCTGTTTGTGAAACAGACTCTAGAAGGTTTTGTTGGTAGTTCACACTTCACACCATAGAGGAACTAGAAACATTATTACGTCGCTTAAGATTCTATTCTCTCTGCTTAAGATGCAAACTCTCGTAAGCCACAAGTATCAAATTTCTCAGGAATCAATAAAAACTATTTAATTCATTGTCTTTCCATATTTTATTGATGTTTTCACTAACTTGTATTACTCCATACATGTTTTTAAGTGAATTTTGACAGTGCTTTGTTCTATAAATTTGAATTTGTATTCTCCAAGTGGCTTACATGTGATTGTTTTTCACAATTTGGCACTATGGTGTGGCTTATAATGTTTTGCAACCAACCATTGTACAATACCTTAACACCTATCTTACCCAATACCGATTGTGATATCTTAACACCTGATTTTTCAGGATAAATAAATTAAAAAGATGTTCTAGAATACATTTCAATGGAAGTAGATATTCGAAAAACAAACACCTTTATCTTTCTATTGTAACAGAAATTAAATGATTCAGTTCAAATACAATATAAAAGTTTAAGATGAACTTTTTGAAGTCAAGAACACCAATCCTTGGTCATTTGACAAAAGCACTCAAGTCTACTTTTTGAGGAAATGAGATAATTACATATCGGGGTGTCGAATTTTGAGATCTACACTTTGGTAAAACAACCCAAGTCTTACTTCCATTATTAAGACTGTTATAACATCTCAAGTCAGGTATTGCAGATGAATTATGGGCATCTATGTTTGGGTAAAACCACTTAACTTACTATTTCTATTGTTTTGAGCATGTGTAAAATAACTTAAGTCTTTCATTTCATTTGGGTAAAATGACTTAACTCCACTTATGTCATGTTTTTACATGGTCCAAACAACTTAAGTCATTCTACATTTTTACATTACTTTGGAATTATAGAATTATGAATAAGTGTATTTTGAACCTACTTAGTAAATTTTATTGTGATAGGATCAAAACTTTTATTAAAAATTGTGTTTGAACATACTAGAAAACTTTGGGCTCAATTTTCTCAAAACTGCAGTTTTGGACTTAAGTGGTTTTGTCATATGACCAAGGCAATATTGGAAAACACTGCAAGTTAAAAGTAGGAAGTTATGATCACAAACATGATAAGTAAAAGCCGAATTGAATTTCTATAATAATTTGAGAGAATTATTATGGTAGTCTTTGAGGCGAAATTCTCCATTCAGGTTTAGTTAATATTCTTAAAGTTAAAATCTCTTAAAATAAGGCAGCTTGGAGTTAGACTTTCTAGGGAATAACAATTGTGCAGGTGATGATAGATTACTTGTTCTTATCACGTATTCCTTTGCTTCAATAGAGCTACAAAACGATCAATATGAGAGAATTTACACTTTTTTAAGATACCTGCTTCAGCTATTTTTACACCTGATTCGATCTGTCCATTGGACTATGAATAATTTGGAGATGTCACAACATCATAAAATTCATAGTCAGAAACAAAATTCATAAACTCAGCAAAAGTAAATCGAGTTCCTGCATCATTTACAAATATTTGCGAAATGCCATGACTTCAAGTCAGTCATGTTCAAGTCAGGTTAAGATTTTATTGGGTTAAAATGAATTTTGTATTTCTAAAAATGTACGATGTACAGGTTCAATACCTACATGAAGATATTCAAAGACGGGCAGAAGGTTTTTTCCTCTTTAGTATAATTTGAAAACGTTTGGTTCTTGAAAGCTTTTTAATATATTTATTGGGAACTCTACTTCTATATCTACTTGTCTACTACCCAATCGAGTAGCTCACTCCTTCCCCCCCACAACAATTGATGGAAATCCCGACCATAGAGCTTTTAGTGGACCACAACCTCATAAAAAGTTCACTAGAACTGGAAAGCTCTCTAACGCATCAGACATGCAAAGTTTAGGTCCCATCAAGCCAATAGAGTGGGATTTGCTCTCATTTGTTGAGTGTAAAGTTGCTGTCATTTCCTACAAAAATAATCCTTTCTTGAATGAGCTCTTTTAAACATCAATTTGGGTATTGAGCCCTCTTTACACAATCATTGGAGTTCTGATAGGTGATACAGAGTTCTAATTGATACGGGAAGGAAGCTCCTCTGATACGAGACATTTAGGCTACAACATGATGTAAGCCTGATTTCACATTAGTGTATATTGTATCTTACGTATATCAAGCCTCATATTTTGAAATTCATCTATGTAATAACATAATACATAAATATGCTGAATATCCAAGCAGGGCCCTCGCGTGGTGGTGCGGAGTGTGCGACCGCACAGGGCGCCGCGGCGGATGATGCAAACCGGGAATTTAAGAAATTTTTATTGGGCTATTAAAATAGTTTTCCCATTATATTTGATAAAAAACTTATTTCACCAACAACTTGAATACACAAGAAATTATTCCCTCTGCATAAATTCATTCATCTTAATGAATTGATCAATTGAAAGACCACGATCAATGAATGAAGCAAGTCAAGAAACGCCCTCTCAAATTGGATTCTATGGTTGGCTGATAACCACCTTAAATTCTGTCGACCAATCACAAGCCAGTTTCCGGTAAAAACTCCTCTATATAATGGTCCTTTAATACTGATATTTCTACCGAATTGTTGTACTTTTCAAACTTTTTCCTAGCAAGAGGTCGGTATTAGATCATGAATAGTTTGAGTTCTATTTCATTATTTTCATTGTATGAAAAATAGAACTATTTTTATTATTCCATCTCATTTCCTACAGCATAGAACTATCAGAGTCTAGTACTGGTCTAAGCTACACGATAATAGTAAAACTGGAAACTGAATCTAAATTCTATGAATAAATTCTTCAAAAACTAACTTGATAAAATCTTACCAGCCTGAACACATAAATGAATATTATATAAAATATATCAAATCTGAAACATCACCCGTCAACTGCTGCTATCTCCTTGTTGAATTTGGAAACTTTTCCAATCGATGTTTTCGGTCATTCTGATTGTAGGCGGAGCTTGGGGGCGTGTCCAATTGAAGTCAAGCAAGTTACCCTATTACTACTGCCATCTGCTGGCTGAATCAGGAACTATTCCAAATGTTATAAAAAAAAGCTGGGTAGAGCAGTGAAAATTGCTGTAATCTTCAATTTGCTTGTTATTGAGTTTCTCAAAACATCTTTATTTCCAATGTAATGAAATATTCATGATGATTCCCAATATTTTTCTGTGGAGAATTCATTATTTCATTCCTTTTGTGCTTTCAAGCAAACTAATATAATTAATCAAACAATAATTAAAATTTTAGCATTTCAATGACAGCAAATACAATGTGACAGTTTTGCTCAATATAGATAGCTTTTAGTTAGGCCCGCCAGATCAAGTGGCTCTCTCTTACGGTAAGAATTGAAAGCACGGGCTGAGTCATGTGGTGGCTGTGGTCGCCTGCCTAAATGTCGCACAGGGCGCCAAAAAACCATGTATCTAGGCCCCTGTATCCAAGATCCTTATGAATAAAATTTCTGAACGTCATTTTATGCGTATACAGCACAAATTTATGTTACCGTTGGCTTATTAAATCCTATATTTCAGTCATTTTACAAGTTTCCCTAGTCTATACAATATGATCGATAGCCTATAGTCAACTAGGCTAACTCAAGCGAACTATAATATGTAATTAATGTCATTTTATTATTCGTATAGATGGGATAGGATTTGAGCCGATTTAATTGCTATGCAATTACATGAATTTAGTGATTGTATATTTCTCTCTCTTTCAAGGCTAAGTGTCAATGGTAGGGATATCCCTGATTAATACTTTATTTACTCATCATTTATTTATATTATTTGTCACTTTCTCAAGATTGGACATCTTAATGCCTTAAGTTCAAACTAGGCTTATCACCTTTTCATTCAGATAATTCAATCGAAATAGAGTAGGCTTGCACAATTACATATCATTGAAAAAATTTCTATAATTTTCGTGTGGTCTACCCTCTCTTCTTTTTGGATTCAGTACCGGATTTAAGAGTAGGCCAACTAGGCTGGCGCCTAGGGGCCCACACCACATGTGGGCCCCCACCACAAAAATATTGAAAAGAAAAAATTTTTTTTAGAACTTGACAACTTCATATTAATTTTATTTCTTCAAGCTTACAATTATTTACAATCACTTATTATACAGCATACCATTGAACAACATTATTATACAGCATTTATTTGAACAACATTTGTCAAATTGGTCAAATAAATAAATGAAATAACGTACTTAATAAATGTGAAATTGATACAGGTAGTTTACAAATAATAAAATTTCGAAAAGAGTACTTTGATAATTATTTTAAATGAAAAAACAAATTTCTACTGTATATTATTTAGTTGCAATCCAGAAACTAAACTGGAATGTTTTGTTGTTATCTACGAGGAATCGGATCCAATCTAACCTCTCGCTCTTTCTCTTTTGCTTGCTCTCTCACTCTCTCTCTCTCTCTTTCTTCATCACACTTTCTTACCCTCTCTCTATGGTCTTGCTCCCCGCTCACAGCCTGACACAATATAACATTTGTGTATCATTATCATTATCTCACTCCAGCCAATATTGCGTTATTTGTGTGAGTGAGTGTGGTAGTTGAGTTTCAAATTTGTGAAACGCTCTCTATTTCCAACAAACCCCTTTACCCCCGCCCCCCCCCAATGTTCTTTTCTTAGTACCCCCATTGGAGAGCCCCCACTCTTCGGACGTTCAGAGCGAACCCCTCCTTGGAAATTGGAACTCACTATAGTCTTGAGGGCTATACTCACGCACAGATCCCTTAGAATTTGCGAGAGTCTTGATGGATGCCTTAACATTTGTTAGAGTCTTGACACACAGGGCCCTCGCGTGGTGTGTGTGGAGTGTGCGACCGCACAGGACGCCACGGCCAAGTAATTTAAGAAATTTCAATTGGGCTATTAGAATATTTTTCCCACTTTTTTATATAAACTGATTATACCACTTGATTAAACTACTTGAATCCACATGGAAATATCCCTCTGCATAAACTCATTCACCATAATAAATTGAACCACAAACAATGTATAAATTAAACCAAGAAACGACCCTCTTAAATTTAATTCTATTGTTGAACCACTCAACCACCTTACACTCTGTCGACCATGGCAATTTCCGATGTAAACTTCTCCCAAATTTCTTTACCAAATTTTTGTAGTTTTTCAAACTTTTTTCTGGCAAGAAGTCTGTATTAGAACATGAATAGTTCGAGTTCTATTTCATTATATTCATCGTAAGAAAAATGAAATTAATGAGTAGAAGATGGAAGTGTGAAATCATATATCCGTCTCATTTCATACAGCATAAAACTATTGAAGTCTAGTACTGACCTAAGTTACACAATAGAAGTAAAGCTCAGTCTAAAGTCTATAAAAAAAATTCTTCAAATAATAACTTGATAGAATCTTACTAGCCTGAATACATAAATAAATATTATATTAGCACAAGATCGTAAATAGTAGATCAGCGTAACTTTTTGTGTTACCCAATCTATAATTTTCTTACTAGCAGAAGTCACAAAACACTGTCAACCAATAAGAGAAGAGCAGGCGGTGTATGAAGGCGTGTCCGTCCAAGTCTATTCAGAAACATCACCTGTCAACTGCTACCATCTCCTGGTTGAGTTTGGAAACATTTTCAATCGATGTTTTCGACCATTTTGATCGTGGGCGGAGTTTGGAGGCGTGTCCAATCGACGTCAAAGCAAGTCACCATATCGCTACTGCTCTCTGCTGGCTGAATTTGTAACTTTTTTGAATGTCATTTAAGAAAGCTGGGTAGATCATTGAAAATGGCTGAAATTTCTGGGGAGCTGATTAGATATCTTACAGGGATCCAAAAAAACCACGTGAGGGCCCTGTTGACACATGCCTCAGCAATTGCAAGAATCTTAACGCATACCTTAACATTCGGTGAGCAAAAACTGTACTTACATCAGGACGCGATCCACACATGCCTCAGAGGTTGCGAAGATAATCAGTTAGCAGACGATAGGAATAGCACAAACTGTTGTGTTTCAGTCATTGAATGGAACACAAGAAGAAGAAGAAGAAGAAGAAGAAGAAGAAGAAGAAGAAGAAGAAGAAGAAGAAGAAGAGGAGGAAGAAGAATAAGAAGAAGAAGAAGAAGAAGAAGAAGAAGAAGAAGAAGAAGAAGAAGAAGAAGAAGAAGAAGAAGAAGAAGAAGAAGAAGAAGAAGAAGAAGAAGAAGAAGAAGAAGAAGAAGAAGAACAAGAAGAAGAAAAAGAAGAAGGAGAAGAAAACTTTGCGACTAAAATCCAGATAGAACGTCCCGACCAAAAAATTAACCACGCACACGTACAAATAATAATAATTATCATGCCTCCTTTGAGAGATTGAAGGCAGTCAGTGGTTTCCTTTCTCTGGGGGAATGACCAGGCTGAAGTCGTTTTCCCGTTTTGTCGAGGTTTCTTCTTTGGACTGTATATAGTGGAGTGAATATGTAATAGTAATATATAATAGTAATATGTAATAGTAATGTATAGTAATATGTACAGTCGACTTCCGATAATACTCATTTGGAGGGACCAGAGAAAATGTTCGTATTATGGAGAGTTGGATGGAAGACGAAGAATAACTATAGGAAGCAAAATTGTTTGGTTTATTGAATGTGAATGATTCAAATGTTATGAATTGCAGTACTGTAAAACTATAATAATTTAAATTGAAGTTGAATTTTAGGTTGAGAAATTAATAAAAACAAACAACTATGGGATTGTGAAATTAATCGAAACTAGATTACTGTATTATTTTATTATCAAAAAGTCCGTAATATTTTAAGGGAAAACAATATTATTGTGCTTATATTCAAAACAAGATTATTATTTTTTGGTAAAAAAGTCTGTAATTTTTTTCTTCTTCACTGAATTAAGTTCCACCTTATGACAAAGAAAGACAAAAACAAAGTGAACTGAATGAACATGTATGTAAATTTTATGCAAGTTTAATAATTTTTTGTGAATTTTATGCATGTTTGATCATGTTCATGTTGAATAGAAGTTCGTATTATCGATAGTTTTTGTGCAGAAATTCGAATT
Organism: Sogatella furcifera; assembly: GCA_017141385.1. NCBI lineage: Eukaryota > Metazoa > Arthropoda > Insecta > Hemiptera > Delphacidae > Sogatella > Sogatella furcifera. The sequence goes on along the minus strand of CM029553.1, from coordinate 8,368,642 downwards.
ATCGCGTGTTGCAGTCGGATCAGGCTCTGTATTTCGATTCGTATTATCGAGATGCATTCGTATTATCGTATTATGTAAATGCATTGATTTTGTTCGAATTATCAAGAGTTTTTCAAGGGACCAGGGACTTAGTTCATATTATCAAGAGTTTCGTATTATCGAATATTTGTATTACCGAGAGTCGACTGTAATAGTGTAAATATGTAATATACTGTGATAATGGAGTGAATATGAAACTGGCAACCAGCTAGTAGGCGTAGGCCCTTGTTGGGCTGTTGAATTATTGACAAACAAACAAAACGAACAAATATGCGTTGTCAATGTGTATCATCGGTTTATCTTTCGATTCATCTTCCTTTTTTGACTCACTACTAATGCTTCTCTACTCTTTTCTTCCCAGCACACCAATCCATGAAGCCTGTGTTTTGTTTAATGTGCTATTGTTATTGTATTTTTGTTATTTGAAATTTATTGTATTTATTTTTGTCTTTTGTGTGTTTTAATTAATTTAATTGAATTGAATGCACCCTTACGCAGCATGCCTCAACATACACTGCTTGAAAGCGGTTATTCAACTTCTCCCCCCCCCCCCCAACCACAAGATACAGCCTTATTCAACTTCTTCACCACCCCCCCCCCCAACCACTGAATACACAGCCTATTTTCTTATTCGACTACTTCCCCCCTCCCAAGAAAACATCAAGGGGGTATTCAACCCCCCTAATAACCACCCCACCACCCACTCACGGCAACCACTCAAGACAACCAATACAAACCATCTGTCGTATCCAATTACGGCTTGTAATTAATTCGCTGCACTCCAGTTGCTGCAAAACGATATTAGAGAAGATATTATTAAGCGAAGGCTCTTTCTTGCTGTAATGATACTGAGGAAATCAGACGAAGTGGGTGGGGTTATGGGGTTGGGGTTGATTGGTGTTATGGGGGGGAGAGATAGTGATAAGGGAAAGTAGGCTAGAAGTGGGAAAATATGAGAGGAAAAGGGACAATGGGAAATTTGAGGGAAGAAGGGAGAAATTCAGGAATTTGAATTAATAAGGGAGAAATGAAAATTTTTAGGTAATAAGGGAAAAATGGAATTCTGAGGAGATAAGGAAGGAATGTAGGTTTTGAGGGAATAAGGGAAAAAATGAGAGAAAAAATGGTGGTTTAATGGAAAAAGGGAGAAATATGGGGAAAAAGGAAAATAAGAGAAAATGATGGCGAAGTGAGGAAGGGATGGTGATTGGTGGATTAATGATGAAATACAAAAGAAAAGAAATTTTTTGAGGGTGATGCCCACATGGGCTCTTGGGCCTGTGCTTGGGTAATGGGAAGGATGACGATAAGAGATGTGGGTGGGTTCCGAACCACCGGGAAGCGGTTTTTGAGGCTCATAAATTGAATTCAGAGGAACAGGTCACCAGTACAACACTGGTGACAGAGGCACGACACTCATCTAATCTCACCGATTAAATGCTCTCCACCACTGGGACAAACCGCTTCCCATTATAATTATTTTCATTAAGAATATATAAATAATTATTATATGTATAGCTTTTCAATGTGATATTTACTCCAGTATTTTTTTTCTCAAATTGAATAAGAAAAGCAAGCAAATATATTGAGTAGGTACAATTTACATTTAAAATCGGAGAATTTTTGGGAATCGACTTACTCAACTAAGGGAAACTCATGTGCTAGAGTAGGTGTTTCATTTTGGATCAGGGTGCGAATGTGTTGGGTAATAAGTGAGCTCACTTACTGTTTCAAATCAGATTTTCTATGTTATGTCTTCCAGTTGTTATAATCGAGTTTTGAGTTATCATGGGGTTTCTACTATCTTGATGTATGCAGGAAGTGAATTGTGGAGTTTTGGTCCTCCTCCTCCTCCTCCTCCTCCTCTTCCTCCTCCTACTCCTCCTCCTCCTCCTCCTCCTCATCCTCCTCCTCTTCCTTCTCCTCTTCCTTCTCCTCCTCCTCCTCCTCCGCCAATTCCTCCTTCTCCTCCTCCTCATCCTCCTCCTCATTCTCCTCCTCTTCCTCCTCCTCCTCCTCCTCCTCCTCCTCCTCCTCCTCCTCCTCCTCCTCCTCCTACTCCTACTCTCCTTCTTCTTTTTCTTCTTCCTCTTCTCTCTTGTTTTATATTTCTTCTTATTTTTTTTTCTTCTTCTTTATCTTCTTCTTCTTCTTTTTCTTCTTCCTCTTTTTTCTTTTTCTTCTTCTTCTTCTTTTTCTTTTTCTTCTTCTCCTTCTTTTTCTTCTTTTTCTTCTTCTTCTTCTTCTTCTTCTTCTTCTTCTCCTCCTCCCTCCTCCCTTCCACCCCTCCTCTTCCTTCTCCTCCACCACTTCCTCCTCCCCTTCCTCCTTCTCATCTACCTCCTCCTCCTCCTCCTTCTTTTCGTACTTCACCTCCTCCTCATCCTACTCTTATTTTTCTTCTTCTTCTACCTCATTTTCTCTCCTCATTCTCCTCCTCCTACTCACTTCTTCTTATTCTTCTTCTTCGTCTTTTCGAGCAGCATTTGTGAGAGAATTCGTGCCTTGTTTTCGCAAGCAGAGCGTCACAATGATTAACTCAGCTTCTGCGGACCGTCCACAATCAAGACAAAACTAATTATCGCCTATTTGCCCACCATCTCACTCTCCTAATCTCTCTCTCTATAGAGTCTCGCTCTCAAATAATCCCCTCTACCAACCAGCAACACCCTCTTACTCTCTCTCTCTCCCTCTTTCTCTTGGATTTAATGGTAAATCTTGTAATCTAGAAACTAAGCATAAATATTTTGTGGTAATCTAAATGAATAAAGAAATCTAATCTAATCTAGTCTAATCTCTTCACAGGCCAAGTGTTAATGGAAAGGATATACTTATCCTTTCCCAAGAATGGACATTCTTACGTCGAAACTTCGCCTTTTCATTTAGATATTTCAATGCACAACAAGTAAGATTTTTTTATTGATGATATTGTACTGTTAATAGTTTTTAGGTCGGTGTGAAGAATAACTTAAGAAATGTAAGTTTTTTAGCAACATCAAAAAACAGAAAAAATTATTTTTCAACTCCAAAATAATACAACTCACGTTTCTGATGGACAACATTCACAAAGAATGGAAATAAGAAATAATTCAGCAAGTTGAGATTTATAATGTAAATCTATACAATCATATTTCAGAGCTTCATTAGATAGCTCGGTATAACAAAGTCCAACTTTTCTGCAAAAACATTTGAGGTGAAAAACATACAGTAATAGTGGTTCGTAGAATCATTATTCTATAGAATTTTCTTCTTTGCTTGGACTCTACAAAAGTTCTCGTCATTTCTCCAGAGTCAATGCTTTCAGTAAGTTAAGATGACTCAATAGCCATTGAGTTGCGTCAGCGTACACGTGTGATAACTATGAATCATATTTTATAACACTGTGAATGTCAGTCGCTACATTGTTATTTTTGGATATTCAAAGTTTAGTTAGTTTTTTTTCCTTTGAAGATGAATAAATATTTGCTGCTAGCTGCACACAAATTTTTGGAAAGCTTGTCCAATCATATCTCTTATCCACGCTTGTGTGTGCGCTGTTCAACATTTTGCGCTTTCAGCCTGGGCCTAGTGAACGGTACTGTATGTAGCTCATGGATTTTTCAAGAATAATTCTGTTATAGGCATACTCTCTGTGGATATTCATATTCTCTCCAAAGTATATATATAACTCACTATACTATATTATATTCATTGCAATCAAGAAATCAAGCTGGGATGTTGTGTTGTTATTGTAACATTTTGTTATTCACACTAACCTTCAGGTCCGTTAGTTTTCTTTGAGGTAGGAAGATTACACCATTTGGAGTCGGTTCGCCTCGGATTTTCCGGTAGAGCATTCGTACTCAAATAATTTCACAAAAATTCACAGCCTACAATCACTTTTGACCGCTTCTCATTGCCCGCCCAAGAGAGAGTGGTTACCTCAACCCTTTTCAGGAAGTACGTTACTTCTTCTCAGAACCTCTAGAAGTTTCTAGAAAGGGTGGGGGATGTAATTTCCAAGAGAGTTAATTTAAATTTACAAGAGGAATAATAAAAAGAATTAAATGTTTGCTGAGAGAATATTTTAGAAAATACTATTTTAGAGAGGTCAATATTATCTTATAATAATATAATGTTTAATCACATTCTTGGCGTGCCAGTGACAGCTGATCGATTTCAACAATTAGGCAATCATGAATTACGTAAACAATGATAATAATTGAGGGTTATGTTTGGCTCGCTATTATTCCTAGAAGAATGGTGAATTTATACAATTTAAAAACAATAGATAATTAATTTTTCAGCAAATATAAGTTACAGGTGAGTACGGTACTCTTATCTTTGTTATCAGGTTGCCACTGATTATTGGTTTCTATCTCATTTTCGGCCCGATTGGCCTTTACTGAAATGCAATTCCACATTTTGTCCACGAATAAAGAAATCTTATCTAATTAGATACAATTAAATCTTTCTATCTCTCACACTAACACTCACTTCCTCCATCAATCCTACACACTCTCACTCTTTCTCTCTCTCTCTCTCTCTCTTTCTAACTCTCATTCTTCCGCTTCCTCTTGCACTTTTTTCTTGTCTCTCACTATCACTCTCTCTCTCTTTTATCCAATGCAATTATCATTATCACTCCTTTCTTTTCTCACACACTCCCACTCTCTCACTCTAACTATTGCTCTGTTTTCCTTGCTCTCTTTCTCTAACCCTCCCTTCATAACTCCCTCCCACTCACTAATCGTCCGCAGTCATGCTACTAGTTCAGTCTTTCCAAGCAAAGAAGACATTCTGACAAGATAGGAAAATGACTCCAGATCAGTAAATATCAGTTCAAATATCATAAATATACTCTTCAATTGTAGATCAATATGTTCCCTGCAATTTAATACCGAGTTTATAATTTTTGAACCGATATTCACGAAGCTGGAGTAATTTTCTGATCTTGCCAGAATGTCTTCTTTGCTTGGACAGACTACAGTTACTGTTTATAGAACAACTTACTCATTCTTGCTCATCTTTCTCTCTGGCAAATCTGTTGAAGATCTAGTTACATCTAATTAATTACTAGAGGCACGAGTTGTGAGATGCGGTATAGTCTCTACAAGCGAAGAAGACCCTCTGGGAAGATGACAAAATGACTCAAGCTCGGTCAATATTTGTTCAAAGATTACTGATTTGGTCTTGAATTGTAAAATTAATTTTGATCTACAATTTGAGACCGAATGAATATTTTTTGAACCAATATTGATCAAGCTGGAGTCATTTTCTCATCTTGCCAGAGGTTCTTCTTCGCTTGGACCGACTTTATCAAGCCTTAAATAAATTGTCCGCCATTTTGAATTTTGATGAGAACTTGCACAAGTGTAAATTGAGTGTGGGGCTGAGTGAAATAGAGTGAATTAGCTCACAGCTGAGTGAGTGCATCCTTGACAATGACAGAAGAAAAGACAGCTTTTTGCGCAGATAACGTTCTAAGCGAATTTTTATTTTAATTGTTGTTCTTATCAAAACCTGGGCACAGTTTCTAAGATTTTTCCGCCTGTACGCAAGATATTCAAGAGCCTAATTCCCACTGACAGTCAAAAACTGTAAGTGGATAGAATTGCATTGCATTTTCACAGTTTTCTCATTTGCAATCGCTATTTTACATGTGTGGAAATAAGGATTATATGGACTTTTTTATTATAACGTTCTCCAATATAATATATTATTTCTATGTATTCTCATTTATTCAGATACGTGATACGTGAGAACGTAACAGAAATGTAAAAAAAGTGAGTATAGGCTATCCACATTGAGTCCTCATTAGGGTTCCCTGAGTCAAACAGGCTCGCTTCGCTCGCCTGCAAATTCCGTTCAGAAGGGGTTCGAAATTTATTGAACACAGCATTTATTGACCTAATCTAGACCTGTTTACCAAATTTCAACATTTTCTGCCAATTTGTACTCGGAAAATCAAAGAAGAATTCCAAAAAAATTGTAAAACGCTAATATTGAGCGTAACCTTGGGAAGTATATTAGACATTGCGAATTAGACAAACGTCCAACCGAACATGGTGGATTTTTAGTTCTGGTGATGAATCAGTCAGTCAGTCAGTCAGTACCATTTCGCTTTTATAGATATAGATTATTCTATATCATTGACTCGTGAACTGCAGTATTTATTGTGGAAAAATATTCATTCATGAGATGTTAAATATAAGTTTCAAATACTGTATATTTTTGCTATATTTTTGTCATTAAAGGTTCAATTTTGTGAGTAGGGAGAGGAAGTTGGTTTGATTGCAAGCAGACCTAGCCCAAAGAAAGTTTTGAGGCTACTGAAGTATTAAAAACCCGAAAATTTTCCAGCGAGTTATTCAATTATGGATTATTATTTATTATTGACTAGCCGGCAGGGTCGCTTCGCTCGCCTTCTCCAATTATAGCCAGGGGCTCAACCCCTGGACCCCGACAGTATCAGTAGTGTCAATGAGTCAAATAGGCTCGCTTCGCTCGCCTGTAAATCCTCTTTCAATGTCAGCTGGGGTAAACAGGCTTGCTTCGCTTAACTGCAAATTCCATTCATATCACTTAGCAGGGTTCTTTTGGGTAATCGTTCTGAATTAGACGTTCTATTACCTCAGCTCAACCTGGGTATACGATTTGAACGTATTTAGTTTATTAGTTTCCGAAGAATAAGCAATAGTGCAGATTCCAAACAATGGAAAACTTTATTTCAGGCGTAGCCTCGGAAAGTAGCCTTTCGAAATTTATTGAACGCAGCATTTCTGAGCTAATCTGGACCTGCTAAAGAAAGTCAACATTTTCATGTTCTTGGAAAATCTAAGAGAAATTCCGAAAAAGTAAAACGCTAATATTGAGCGTAACCTTAGGAAGTATATCGAACATAGTTTGAAACTTCAATGTCTTCCAAATTAGTTCATCCAATAATCTCGCTAAACGATTGAATTTACTCGAAAAACGATTGAGTCCGAATTGGGCGTATCAAGGCGAAAGATATGCAACCAGAAATACATCTGCAATTTTGAAAAAACTGATTACTGGCGTAATCTTCAACGGATTTCAATAATATTTTAACACAACATCTCTTGTTTAAAAATCCTTTCTTAGCCAACCAATCCTTTCTTGTTTAAAAATCCAACTGAACATGCTTGCCAAATTCGAACGCATTCGGTTCAGTGGATTTTTAGTTCTGGTGCTGAATGAATGAATCAGTGCCATTTTGCTTTTATAGATATAAGATTGATTTGTTCCTATTTGTTTGTTTGAAATGAAGGGAATTATAATTTCATCACAGAAAAAATATCAACAATTATCATAAATCTTGCATTTCTCTGAAAATATAGATATTCTTCGACAAAAAAATCGGAAATTTAGTAACAAACAGATTTTTTACCGCCCTCCCCAGCTTTCATAAGGAAAACATTCCAAATAGTTCTGATTCCAGCCAGCAGATGGCAGTAGCATCAGGATGATTTGCTCCGACTCATATTAGACAAGTTCTGCCTACGCTCTGATTTGCCGATAACATGGGTTCGAGAAGTTTTGAAATTCAACTAGAAGATGGTTGTGGGGTGTTGTTCCGGATTTGACTTGGACACGCCTTGCTCGGCCTACTCTTTTCTGATTTGTTGACAGTGTTCCGTGAATAATGGCTGCTAGTGGGAAAATGGTGGATGATGTATCTATCATACACTAAACATAACACTGATTACTATTCATGCACGATCTTACTACTGTATTATGATTTATGTAGCTGGTACAATTCTATGTTGTTTGTACTTGTAGGATTTATTAAATTATGATTTATATAGCTGGTACAATTCTATGTTGTTTGTACTTGTAGGATTTATCAAATATAATATAGTTTCTGTGTTACTTTTATCGTGCCAATAAGGCTACTAATATGCTTCATTAGTTTTATTCTGTATGAAATAAGATGGGAATATCATTTTGTATACTCAAAAAAATTTTCTTCTATTTGACTTCATATGATGTTGTAAAACTCGAATTATTTACAATACAATACCGCCACAAAATAGTTTGTAAAACTACAAAAATGCCGTAGAAATATGAGCGAAAAGTTTTTGCTCAGTAAAATAGGAATCAATAGGGGTGCAGTCTGGAAGTACCTGATCAGGCTGATCAGCAGAATTGAATGCATGCAATTCATCAATAAAATATTGCACCACACCAGTCCTTCATTTCAACTTGGGAAGCTCAGCAGTATCCAAGTTAATAATGAACCCAAGGAGGTGACCTCTTTGAATAAACCACTCATTAGAGCCGATCATATTTTTCCGGAATAATTCATTTCACATTAATATCCATATGAAATATTTCAGCTGAATTCAATAAAACTCTATCATCTGTGAGGTAAACACTTTCAGCCTGATTCTTTTTTAATTGGATGTTATATGTCCAGTTCCATTATTATTATTGTAATAATTATAATCCATGCAGGGCCGCCCACAGGAGGGATTGATGGCGCAAGTTGCGCCATCGGCACGAAATTTGGGGGGGATTTTGAAAATTTTGGGGGGGAATCAACAAATTAATTTGGTTACAGTAATAAGGAGTTATTATTTTGAATGGTTCACTTTCACATGTAGGTCTAAACGTTTTCTATATATTTTCATAATCCAACTGAATAGAATAATGTCTCTGACAGTTGTAGATGTAGAACCAATACATACATAGTTACTTATTAGTAGCCTATAGTTGTTATGGATCAACAATGTCTAACGATTCATGTTTACAAATCACCACGGCTGCCAGGCTTCCGTTTGACTGAGTTGATCTCATTTCTCAGAATGAACACAAAACTTTCAATAGAATTCAGACCTGAACAAACAAAATCGATTTTAATCGGTTCCCGTAATTATTCCTTCTTCGTAGTTGACGACTTGACAATATTCAATTTTATACAATGCTCATATGCACATTCAGTTGTTGTTCTGCTGTGGGATTGAGCGGTGGTATTTTTGTTTTTCGTAATACCGGTACGTGGTTTATGAATGTATAGTGTTTTCTATTTTTACTTTTGAATTGAATGTAGACTTACTAAGTTATGATTCCCAAAGAAGTTGAAAAATACAAATAATGGCGGAGTACATAGGGTTACATTCCGGTGGAATATAAAATAGGTAATCAAAGTGAAAGTCCTTGAAAACGTTATGGAAAAACAAGCCGAAGGAGCAAAAAAGCTTCGTCGGGTGATGAACTATAAAGGTAATATGAAAGGTAAAGTAGGCTCTAATTGAAAAAAAATATTCATTTATAAGTAGGCTAGCCGGGAAGACTATTTTCAGCTTTGCATGAGTTCTATAGAATAAGTGGCTGCTGCCTGAGTACAAGCTCTCAGGGGATGCACGGCTGCAAGAAAATAGTGATAAATCTGGAAATGGAAATAAATATCTAGACCTTGACAATTTTTCCAACTTACTGTAAATCAGGATATTTGAGCATTCTGATTTGAAATTGAATGTTATATTGAAGAGCATTTAAGTATTGTTGTTTCTAATTATAGTGTTAATTTTTCAATTATTGCGTAACCGAGCTCATGATTTTTAGAATGTCATGGAGTGGGAAAACGTTAACTTATTTCATGTTCTACTGACTTCATTTTTTATTTGACTGTGATTTTTTTTCTTTCTTAGTAATATTTTTGGTTCGTGACGAAGGACTGGAGCGCCTACAAGTTCTATAAACAAACTATCAATTATACATAACTGGAGAAAAAAACACATTTGATTGTGATATTGGATACTGAGATCAATAGCCTCTTTTGAGTGAAGATTGTTCACACTCAATACATTCAAGACAAAATCAGAAAAAGTGAGATAATTTTCCTCGATTTCCTTTGAAAAGATTCCTTATCTCGATTTCCTTATAATCTCAAAATAAGGTGGTCTCATACATTGAACTGTAGTTTAATTCAATACGGTAATCAAGACCATAAATCAGAAAAAATCATAGAGACCATAAATCGTAGAAATCAAGATCATATGTGAGTATCATTAATATTATACTGTAGCCTAATTTATTTCAGAAATAGGTACTGAAATGAGTCCTGTTTATTGACTGAACACTTCTTATTCAAAACTAAATTATTCACAAGTTTCAGCCACAGAAAAGTGAGTTGAAGCATCAGGTAAACATGTTAATCCTCTTTAAAATTGAAAAATACTAATTATTTTCATATTTTTACAAATATCCCAATAACCACTGCAGATTCAAAATTCTAACCGGTTCCATTGCATTTCCAAGCCAAATTTACAGTAGAAAAAGTATTTTGTATGACCTAAATCACTCGAAACAGAGCGATCAAATTGTAGACGATTATACTCATACTCAACAACATTAGTCTCATTTTTAATAAAATTAAAACTGGAATTCTGACTCATGGATTTGAGCTAGACCCCTGTACTTGGTCTCATATGAAAAACTTTTTGCGCTATAAAAATTATTTTGTACCCTGGAAAAAAATCAAGAAAAATCTGTTTGAAATTTAAAAAAAAACTTGAAAAATCACTCTTTTTCAACTCTAACCGCTAAAAAATACTGCTCAGTAATCGACTTCGGCATGTGTTATACCTTATATAAATATGAAATTTTATCTTCTTTTCAACGATATATTGACTATTTAATGACGGTATGTAGGCCTACTTGAAGAATATCGAAAAATCTATACATCTCGAAAACGAAGGTCGATAAGAAAAAACTTTACTGGACATTTTTTGTTGCAAATTGTATGTAGAATATGGTTGCCGGCTGTTACACTTCTCGTGAGACACTCTGTATTATGAAGTGCGAATTTCTGTCTTGGAATACTAGACATGGTATTCTCTATTTCGAGTGTTAGGCTTCAAGTCGAAAGTTACGTCAAATAGAGTAACTTACCTATAGTTGCTGAAATAAACTTTTATTGAAATATTTTAATTATTTCAGTCAATGAAGTCAACGATTTTACTGGTAAATGGGTCCTCACATTTTGTTGTTAGTAGTGGGGGGGGGGGGTTGGTTGGGGTTTTTGAGGAATTATAGTACAGGACTATTAATGAATTTTGGGGGGGATTTTGCGCCATCAGCCTTGGGGGGGATGGGCACCCCTGAATCCATGTTGTGTTGTGCAATGGTTCTTTTCATCAATCAATCACGTTTCAGTGATATCTACAAATATTTCATAATATCTACATAAAAAAATTTCGCATATAGGCCGACATCGACACGTAGTTGAGAGAAATAATATTTCTGCAAAATTTCGTTCGATTAAATCAACACGTTCGGCCATAATCGTCTTGCAGTTGCAGTCAGACATGAGAATGAAAATCCGAGAAAATCATATTGACCAACAGTAGTTCAAGGTCTTCTATAGACCTTAACAGTGGTTGTCTTTCACGATCCGGTCTCTGGTGGTCGAAATTAGTACTTCTTACCTATCATAGCGCATGCGCAGTGCAGAGGGCCCATTCCTTTGGCGAGACGCTCGTATGTCAATTGACTGAACATGTTAGGGTTTATCATTCAATTTTTCTACTGATTTATCAATAATATCGTGAAGCTATAAAATATTTATTAGCTTGGAATAGTTTAAAAAATGTATCAGTCAATTTGAAAGCATTTCCATCAAATAATCTGATATCAATTGCTTCTAGATTAATAAACCTATCCGCCATATTGATTTAGCTCTTCTCTCCCAATGTAACGGTATGAAATATCATGATTCATTTATCTTGTTTTTCAACCAAAAACGTTTAATAAATTTTCCATTACTTGATAAAATTGTTTTCGAATTACTCGAAAAACAACTTTATCATTGTTCTTGCAATTACAAGCTTATTCTTTTAGTAGATTTCTCTCTATATTTTTCCTCCTTTTTCATTACTTTGTATGTTGCTCGGTCGCTCTCTTTCTTGAACAAAATTCTGCTTGATCGACAGTTGCTTAGGAGTGGGGATAGCCTTGTATTTTCGCTCCTCTATTAATTTCAATTCACTTCGAATCCAGCTCCCAACCAGTTCAGATAGACATTTTCTTTCTTCTATAAGATTTGTTGAAAGTTATTTGAAGTACAGGATGTAGTCACATTAATTAAATTCTCATTCTTTTACATAGTAGCTTCATCCTGATTTTTTTTTTTTAATTTTTCTTTGATATGTAAATTTACCAAGTTATTGGATTCTTCTCTCAAATTTTACCAATCTCCAAATCCGCTGTATCAGGTAAAGACATATTCCTTGTTATTAACTTGGTTTACTAAATTTCATTGTAAAATTAAATTAATATGATTTTCTTTTGGGTATTCTAAAGTTTTGAAATAATCTTTTCTTTTCATTATAAACTCTTGGTACCTTTTTCTCTTAACTTTGTTAAATTTTCTAAAGATGCTTTATTATCCTTTTCATTTGAAAAATTATAAGAAGCTTCTCTTCATTAAAAATTGAATTTTCGATACCTCAACTTGTTTGTAACATTTATTCACTTAAATGCTGTTTTACAAATCAATACTGTATCTTTACAATAAGTATTTTGTATTTATTTCTATTCAGCGGTCGATGTATCAACCTCGATGTATCAACCTCGATGTATCAACCTCGATGTATCAACCTGGATGTATCCACCTCGCTGAAATTAACCAGGAAACCAATACTGTAGCATGGACTTCGCAGATGGATCGAGGGTATCGCGTTAAAAACCCCAAGGAAACCCGGACTTCTACGCATCAGGATTACAAAGAAAAACCTCAGAAGGATCAGATTCAAAATTTCGTCGAAACCAATATTTTATCAACCAAGTGAAGTGCAATTGAAAGGCAATAGTGATACATAGTGTGAAAGTTTATGGGGGGCCCTCATCACACCAGGTATTTATGTATACTAACATATTTAAGAATTTAAGTAACCGATTGTAACCCATATTTCTGAAAATAATGTAATTTGTATTTCCGGTATCCAATTACTATTATCTTTTGATTTTATTTATTCTGGTTTTTAGTAATAAACCAAGGGATGTCGCTACTATAACTTTTCGTTATTAATTTATAATCACCTCTTTCACAATTCTAAAGATGAGATCCTTTTCTTTGGTGGTGGTTTGATTTTGAATTCTCTTACATTCACGATCCCCTTGTATTATGTCGGGTGTGTAATTTTGATGATTTCAGAATTTATTATATTAACCTATAAATATTTTAAGTTTTGATATCTTCTTATTGCCCATCTGAAATAATATAAGGTCAGGTATAAATCTATACAAGGATCAAATAATTTAATTTAAAGTTTCTTCCCACCTGCTGCGTTACAACTGCGCCACTCTGCTTTGCGTTACAACTGCGCCTAACTCTTTAAATAATTCAGATAACGTTTTGCACTCATCTTTTGGATTGCGGACAGGGAGGGTTATTATGGAAATTATAAAAATCTAAATTTTTGGAAGTACAAACTATTAACTACAAATATTTTGCATCTACAATATTTTTTTTTCTTGTCTCAGTAGTCAAGTTAAATGGCATCACCTAAACGTAGTATAACTTCCTGATCTTAAAATTATGAATTATTATTGGATTATCAAATATTGAATATTTAATGGAATTAATCAAATGTACCATGGCTTCTGATAGCAAAGTAGTGAATTACTGGGATGTAAAAAAGGAAGTAGAAAATAATTTTGATGTCAATTTGTTCTCCAATACTAAATTCAATCCGAATTATCTCTCAAAAGAATGTTTATTATTTGAGCTTATAACTTGAGGGATTATAAAATTGTTTATCTAAATACAGTTATATAGATATGCTACTTAAGTTTATTAAATATAAAATTAGGAGTTTTGGGTATGAAATATTTGAAAGTACTGTTTATAAAAATAATAATTTAACCTGAAAGATGAAGTAATTTTGATCAACAACTTCTTAATAATTTATTATTCAATTGTGTGACTTTTGCTTAAAGATTTAATTTCGCCTCTTACTCAAATTATAGCTTCTCAGATTTTTATTCAGTATTCTGTACAATAATTTTTGATGCATTATTATGCTGTTTTATTCTCAATTATCAAGTTATTAATGAGTAGTCAGTAATAAAGTTATCACCTACTTAGTATTTTCTATCTCAATTCTTTTAAAGTAAAAATAATGAGTATAGATTCTGTGCAATAGTATAATTTCTAAAATTATTTTCAAGGTTTATGGGGACTTAGAAAATAATTCTTGAATAGCAATCTTTTCTTGGGTATAGTGTTGAGACTAGAGTATGTAGTTTTTTTGTGTGTTGAAGTTTGTTGCTATCTGGACATGTCATGTGTAGTCTCAGTAGAACATTCGAAGTCCATTTGATTCTAAATTCAAGTAACACAGCAGCTGTCTTGAAGTTTAGAGTATGGATATTTGTGTTTTCTGTTGAAGGTTGTGAACCTTAACAGTTGAATTGTCAATGAGTGAGTCGTTGACATCGTTGTACTAGTCTTGTAAACTGTTATTTTGTATTATGGGATGCAAATTCAGTAATTTAAGCTTGCCCTGATAAGAAAATATAGATTGTCTATTATTCATCTAATTTGTAATTATTGGTTTGTTCTAAGTAAATTTGCTAAATTTCTGCTAGTTGAGTATGTTAATATTCCATGATAACGTTTGAAGGTATTTTTAAAATTGAGAGCTTTATAATGATGAAATTTGAATAAGTGATTGAGAGATGAATTTGAAATGTAGTGAGTTGTTTTATTTGAGAAATAGAAGTTGAACAAACTATAAGTAGTAGAATTCAAGGATAATATTCTGGCAGATGAGTTTTTGAGAAAAATAAATTCAGTATTGTGTAATAATTGAGTAGGCCACTTCTGGGATAAAAACAATTGAAAGAATTCTAAAGAGTATTTTAGAAAATTTGTCTTAGTAATTTTTGTAGTATTTTATTAAATAAAATAATGGAAATAGTAATAATTATTTTGAAAGTTTCAATTAGGAAGATTTATTAAAGTTGTTGTTGATCAGTTTGGAAGAAATTGAAAGAAATAAATTTGATAGGAATTTTTGTTGCCTCTGATAAAAATAAAATAAAATGAAATAATAATAATGCCATGTTAGAAATATTTGGAGGTAGGAATTATAGAATTGTAGAAAGTTTGGTATTGAAATTTGATTATATTAATTTGGAAATTTGGTAGTAATTTGAAAAATTTTGCAGTAGATAAAATAAATTTATTTCTTTTTCATGTTGTTAAACTTGAATAAATTGGTAAAAAATTTTTTTTTAATTTGGTTGATTTGAAATTCTAATTAAATTTTTGTAGGTCAAGTCAATAATTTTTTTGATAAATTTCAGTGGGATTTAAATAAGAATAATAGAGTTGACTTTTCTAAATAAAAATAACTTGTAGATGGAAAGTCCTTGGAATAATTTTATTAGAGCTGTTGAATAGAAATAATTATAACCATACAATTGTTGGTCAAGTAAAATAGTATTATTAAATTGTACTTTGTTGAGAATATCTGTGGAGTTAGTAATAATGATGGAATTTTATCGCTATGATTACTTAATTGATAAGAAATGTGTAGACTTGGTAGTTGATTTATTCATTGAAAATGGAATTATTGTAAAACGATCCTTGTGCCTGTACCGTTACCGTTAATTAAAGTAATTTATAGAGAGGAATGCTCTGTGATACAGTTTAGTTTTGATTGCGCTTAAAAATAGGAAACTCACTTTCTGTATCTGTAACGCTCTGTCTTTCACTATCAGTAACCACTTGTTGATCTGTCATGCTGTTAGCGCGCCTTCTTTTAAATTTCGTTTTGATCTCTCTGTATAGTAATTCTGTTTTTATTGAGTAAAACTTTTGCAATTTAAATTCTCTAACAAGTAAATTTTTGGCAACAGTATTTCAACTGTTTTATGAGTATTGAGAAACTTTGAAGAGAACTTAGTAATATTTTCGTAATGAATTAGTAATTTAGTAATGGAATTAGAATTTTTTTCTCAAAACTTTGATTAGTATTTGAAAATTTTGATAGTAATGATTGGAAATTAAATGATTATGAGAGATGGAGAATATTAATTGGAGTTGAGAGCTGATTAATTTTAGTTTTGAAATCTGAGTATGGACGCATGTTCAGATTTTGTTTTGTTCAAATAAGACTTCAGATTTCTGCTGGGAGTGGCCAATCTCAGTATTAATCTGTAGTTCTCTTTTTGTTGTTGGTAGTTTCCTTTTTCCATTTATGTCAGCTACTCGATTATTTGGTATCTTCCACCTCTGATCATCATTGATTTTTGCAAAAGAAAAGGTTTTATTGATGTTTTCCACCTTACATGATCTTTAAAAAAATTAGTTAAAGTAACTTGAATACTATTGGTAACTTTCTAAATTAAAATCAAATTAAGTTGCTTATTTTAGAAATTATAAGAAAAATTGTACAAGGTATGTTCTTTAAGTAAGTTCTTTTTGGTTTTGGAGATAGATTCGAAGTTTTTTTTTGGGATTAATATTTTAGTATGTAACGTTTCACTTACTGAAGAGGGGGAGTATATGTAACGGTATGAAATATCATGATTCATTTATCTTGTTTTTCAACCAAAAACGTTTAATAAATTTTCCATTACTTGATAAAATTGTTTTCGAATTACTCGAAAAACAACTTTATCATTGTTCTTGCAATTACAAGCTTATTCTTTTAGTAGATTTCTCTCTATATTTTTCCTCCTTTTTCATTACTTTGTATGTTGCTCGGTCGCTCTCTTTCTTGAACAAAATTCTGCTTGATCGACAGTTGCTTAGGAGTGGGGATGGCCTTGTACGGTTTGCTCCTCTATTAATTTCAATTCACTTCGAATCCAGCTCCCAACCAGTTCAGATAGACATTTTCTTTCTTCTATAAGATTTGTTGAAAGTTCTTTGAAGTACAGGATGTAGTCACATTAATTAAATTCTCATTCTTTTACATAGTAGCTTCATCCTGATTTTTTTTTTTAATTTTTCTTTGATATGTAAATTTACCAAGTTATTGGATTCTTCTCTCAAATTTTACCAATCTCCAAATCCGCTGTATCAGGTAAAGACATATTCCTTGTTATTAACTTGGTTTACTAAATTTCATTGTAAAATTAAATTAATATGATTTTCTTTTGGATATTCTAAAGTTTTGAAATAATCTTTTCTTTTCATTATAAACTCTTGGTACCTTTTTCTCTTAAATTTGTTAAATTTTCTAAAGATGCTTTATTATCCTTTTCATTTGAAAAATTATAAGAAGCTTCTCTTCATTAAAAATTGAATTTTCGATACCTCAACTTGTTTGTAACATTTATTCACTTAAATGCTGTTTTACAAATCAATACTGTATCTTTACAATAAGTATTTTGTATTTATTTCTATTCAGCGGTCGATGTATCAACCTCGATGTATCAACCTCGATGTATCAACCTCGATGTATCAACCTCGATGTATCAACCTCGATGTATCAACCTCGATGTATCAACCTCGATGTATCAACCTGGATGTATCCACCTCGCTGAAATTAACCAGTAAACCAATACTGTAGCATGGACTTCGCAGATGGATCGAGGGTATCTCGTTAAAAACCCCAAGGAAACCCGGACTTCTACGCATCAGGATTACAAAGAAAAACCTCAGAAGGATCAGATTCAAATTTCCATCGAAACCAATATTTTATCAACCAAGTGAAGTGCAATTAAAAGGCAATAGTGATACATAGTGTGAAAGTTTATGGGGGCCCTCACCACACCAGGTATTTATGTATACTAACATATTTAAGAATTTAAGTAACCGATTGTAACCCATATTTCTGAAAATAATGTAATTTGTATTTCCGGTATCCAATTACTATTATCTTTTGATTTTATTTATTCTGGTTTTTAGTAATAAACCAAGGGATGTCGCTACTATAACTTTTCGTTATTAATTTATAATCACCTCTGTCACAATTCTAAAGATGAGATCCTTTTCTTTCGTGGTGGTTTGATTTTGAATTCTCTTACATTCACGATCCCCTTGTATTATGTCGGGTGTGTAATTTTGATGATTTCAGAATTTATTATATTAACCTATAAATATTTTAAGTTTTGATATCTTCTTATTGCCCATCTGAAATAATATAAGGTCAGGTATAAATCTATACAAGGATCAAATAATTTAATTTAAAGTTTCTCCTCACCACAAAACGTTACACCCAATCGCGAGTAGTGAGTTTCCAGGAGAAGAATAAATAGGAAACCTTTTCCTCAGAATCGGAATAATTATTATTAAAATCTATCAAACAACATTCCTCTTGCACTTAGACATCTTCTCTTAGAAAGTAAGTAGTTTTTATAGTTGCAGGTATTCAAAAACAAGCGAATGTAGCTACATGCATTGGAATTTAACCGCGCTTAGGATCTAGACAGAAAGTACATTTTTTGCACACCGGTCGCGCTAGTCTCCTTGCCTCAGCTCGTCAATAGAAAAGGCTACTTCAATTAGAAACTTATAGGTCAATAAATTATTAGCGTGATTTAAGAGGCGCTCAAAGTCATAGGGGTTCTGTTCTGTTATGAGGGTGAAGCCCACATGAGCTCATAGGCTTGTGCATGGGTAATGATATGGATGATAGATGACGACTACTTTGAGGTAGTCGGGACCGACGGCTTATCATCTCCTCCGAAAGACGGGGTGGCCGTATCTATGTGATTGTGCTGTGGTCCAAAATTGTTCCCCCTTGAGACTTGAACCAGGGTCCAGCTGGTTATCAGACCGGCGCTTTATCACTCCTTTAACGAGCCACCAGTAAGTGACAAGTGACATTTTTGACGTTTTTGGGTGTAAGTGACATTTTTTGAAAAAAACGAGTTAATTAGCAAAACGGGTAGATGAAACATTTATATTGAACTAGTGGTGAAGAAATTCAAGTGAAAAACTTAAAATACGCTGAATTCTGAAGAAGAGAAACAAATGACACTTCCAGAAAATTGCTAGTCAGCTGCGTGGAAAAAAGATGTAAGCGCAATTACATCTGTTTGGCTCCAAGCAAATGAAAATTCTCAAACCTGCGTTATCATGAAAAAGCCAATAAAAGCCAATAAAAGTTAATAAAATCTTCTAGTACGGGGCAAGTGTAATCCCGTGTGCGTTTTGAGTAAAGAAGTTTTGGGAGTGGTGTCAATCTCTTCGTTTCAACCTGGAGAAAAATAATATTGGTGGTCATAAGCTCTTCGAGGGTGCGTCACCTGTAATCCAAGATGGAGTCCGAGAATTTCAGAATTTCACTGTTTCGGCCATAACTCAGCCATTTTTGAAGATATCCTTTCAATTTTTCTCTCAAATTGTTTCTTATGAAATTATGTAGATGTGCTCTACAAAACATATCTTTCAAAACGTATAGATAATAAGTTATAAATTTTTTAATATGGAAAATGATCTAATTTCTATTGAAAATTTTCGTTTTTCTGTCTTTAGTTTTTCTCATGCATCAGATAGAAAAAATGTTAATCTATAAGTTGTAGATCTATTTTTAGCTTCACAACCATGTGGTTTTGAAGGCTTTTTCTGCCTCGATGAAGGGTACAGCGAGACCCATCGAGGGGCTTGCAAGGGTAAGGCAACTAACATGTTGTATAACAACTATTTTCCTTTATGTCTCCTTAATGTTAGAGACTTGGAAATGGTATCAATCTCTTCCTTTTTATCTTCAGATTCAGAATATCTATAATTATGCACTGAACATGCTTGTCACCTCGGGAAAACAAGATTGCGGCCATTAAATGCCGATTTTCATTATATCTTTAACCATTTGATATTTTTTGGAGATATCTGAAGTTTTTTCTCTTAAAATGTTCTTCATGAACAGTTCTAAGATATTTATACAGGAGAAATGTGTTCAAGACACATAATAGATGAGTTCAGATTGTTTTAAAGATGGGAGAAATTTTATCACATGCAGAATCTTATGTTAACTCTTAACTCTTATAAATTCATTGTCTAACTAGAAAAATCAGATGTAACTCAGAGGTAACTTTGTATTGTTGGACCAGCAATACTTGGATAAATTGACTCTCTAAGGTTTCAATAGAGACCTGGAAAACAATCAAGTTTCTAAAATTCCTACTGGACACTTCAATGAAGAATTTGATGCTAAAACCAGCACATGGATCGGCTGTGGGACCCTGTTTTGGTGATAACCCTATTTTATTCCACTATTCAACCTTATCAGCATCATTTTTTGTTTTTTAAAATATAAATATTCACTAAACCATAATGTACAACATCACACTTATCTAAATCAAACTATGAGTTTTTCTCATCAACCTATGTTAATATTCTTTCAGAGTCAAAGAGGTGTAAGCTACAACTTGGAAGAAAAGGGATGTAAGTGCATGTAGGCTCTCATTCAATAATTATTGTAACAATGAAAATACATGATAAAACCGTTTTTAATGAATGTAATGTATACAGAAAATTCTGGCGAACTCATAGATGTAATAATTTAGATTTTTTTATATTTTTGGATTTTACATAGTCCTTCGAATGCTAATTTCTCGAAACCAGGTTAGAGTCACTTTTGCTTCTAAGCTACTATTAATTATTATTATCAGATTATTATTTATAATTATTATGATAATTATCCAGGCCCGGACTGGCCCGCCGGCCCGTAGGCCGGTGTTCCCTTCAATCTTGCGCCCCTTGCGCCCTCGAGTAACTTATAGAATCGAAATATGCTCCAGATAATTTATTGAGATACATAATTCGAGCTTAAAATTCCTTTAGAGAATATCAAAATGTAGAAATAGAGTACTACGCATGAAAGAATGATCTATTAATTTTATTCACAAAGTGAGAAATTGAATCACCTCCTTTTATTCTCGGTAGCGTATTAACAATTTGCCTGTCGCTCGAGGGCACCCAGTAGCTCAGACTGGCACCACACAAATTCTCTAAGAAGCGCCCAATTCATGAGACAAAATTACCGTTTGAATTGTAATGAATGGAGTACATCATTTTCAATCCTCAATTACCGCTATTTATAGCTGCAATAATCCAAAATCCGCTATTTTTGTTTCTCATTTTTCTCTAATTTCCAATTTTAAAAATTTGTTGCTGCCTTTATTAGGGTACTATAGTGTCTAATCTTATGCAAAGTAAGAAATTGAATGCTACCAGTTAGGAGTTTGATACTTTGACGATTATTGAAATGATGCGCGAAATAAGATAAAGAAAACTCAATTTTATAACTTCAAAGGAATAGAAATAGAATAGACTAGCATGTTGTTAAATTGTTTCAAACTAAGGTGATATCGTTGAGAATTTGATTCTTAAGAAAAAATGTTCAGTAGGTAATGGTTTTGTCCAAACCTACCAAATCAGTATGTGAAGAACACGAAACAGACAAGAAGGCGTTTTTAAAAAGATTGAGGGTTGATTAATTATAATATTAAACCTCCACTTTGGGGAGCTCTTTGGAGGAATGATAACGCGCCGGTCTGATAACCAAAGGTTCAGATTCTCAGGTTTGATTCTCAGCTAGGGAACAGTTTTTTGACCACAGCACAATCACATAAATACGACCACCTCGTCTTTCGAAGGAGACGAAAAGCCGTCAGTCTGCTTAAAAATTAGTTGTTATTATCATATATCCCTCATCATCATCCCTCTCATTACTCACGCACAGGGCTAAGAGCCCTATGGGCATCGCCCTCATAAAAAATATCAGATGCTAGCAGGACCTAATCATCACAAGGGTTTTGTCAGTTGATTTTATTTGTGCTATGGTTACAGAATGAATAAAATAGTAAAATTGCTTCTGTTCAATTTATTATAGCAGGCTTGTTGAATTTGGAGGTGACTACAACAGAATCACCTTCTCTTGTTAGTTTTTCTCGTTATTTTCAAACTTTTCCGGCTCGGTGGAGTGAAATAATTTGATGATCAATTGAGAATTCAACAAAAACCTATTCAGTGGAAATAATCAACCCAATGTAACTAACTGTTGTTCAACAAATGTAAATGTTGAATTTGAAAAATGTATGATGAAAATATACGTATCAATAGAAACTGTCTTATAGAAACAAGTAGAAGATAATTAAAGTAAGTGGTTTAGAATTCTTCAAGAATTAAAGTAAAGTAGGTTTATACTACTGAATCAATTGATTTATATGTAGAAATTTCTCGAGTCAATTCATTCAAAAAATTGTCATTTTCCATTTCCCGAATGTACTGAGATCTTACATTTCAACAAAAAATTATTTTCTCTACTTTGCAAATTCTCATTATTGGTCCAAGAGAATCCTTTTTTTATATGCATTGTGATGCCCCAACTTTAAAAGGGGTCAACAACCTACTGAAAATATAGGTCAAGAAGCTGTCTTATCTGCTTGGTTCACTGATAAGAAGTAACAGTAAAATTTAGGACAAACATTTTCCTCTCTAATAAAATGCAAATTATGTACCCTGTCTGCTTTAATTCGTTATTATGTAACAACCGGTGTCACTATTTATTACTAGCACCACCATGGAGCACTTTATAACCGCAATATTTGACATTTATTTAAACAGCTTATTTGATCGGCATCTGCGAACTGTTCAACAGCTAGCATTAAAATTCGAGATTTGATATTTATCATGTATTATATCGCGCTTGTATTATCTCGAATGATTTTAACAAAAATATAAAATTATAATATTTTGCTAACTTACCTTAAATATTTAAATGCTGCTGCCAAAATATGGTTGTTACTACACCTTTTAACATTATGCTCGTTTTCATTGTGATTATTTGTTTATTATTATTCTCTATCAAATTTATCAAGGCCAAAAAATTGTTAAAAGAAATTTAATAAATTATTTACACGGAATTTACATTATTATAAATGTATAACCTGACGGAAAATGACGTCACACTAATTACCTCGTGGAACTTTTGAGCCTACAAAAAATAATATTGGATAACCTTAATTGAAAGCGATTTATGCCGAGGCTTTGAATTTAAGTATTATATGTTAAGTGTGGAACGGAAAAGGTGGTTAAGCCTTTTCCCATATGCTGCTCGGAACAGTACACAAAAAGTGATACTATTTTCTCTCGATTCAAGCTATGGACGTCCAGTCATGATTGAAACCAATGAGAAACTTATACGTCGAGCTCTAACGCCGCCTTGATACGAGCTTCAACTTCCACCTATGACCTCGACCCTAGAAGGAAAGAGCACGTACTCACCCCATTCCATCAACACCCCTGCTAACGCGAAGGACCAGAACAAACTGCCGTCGAGAACATCTACAAGAGATGAGCGTCGCTTTAGGGTCCCGACTCAAAATCCTCATCGCCTGGACAAAAATTTATCCCTCCAAATTCCCTGTTGGCGTTAGAATGGACACAACCGCCATGAAGCAGATCTAACACGCATAAGGACGTCTACAAGAAGATGAGCGTTGCCACAGTCCCGACTCGAAAATCCTCATCACCTGGACAAAGATTCCTCCAAATTCCCTACCCATGGTGTTAGAACGGACCACAACCTCATGATCAGCGCCCAAGTCTTCGAACATATAAGCAAATCGTTCAAATTTTGGCCACTTCAAATAATGCGCAATTATTACTTTAATTTCCCATTTAAATTATTGAAACCACCTGGGTATATTAGATTGCTAAGTTGAAGACTTTTTAAATTAAGAATAGCTTTAATATCTAAATCATTGTTGATGATTATTCTATTAATTTATTTATTAAAAAATTTATTGAGAACTAAAAGTCTGAGAGAAAAAGTGTTATATACATTTTATTCTTATTAGAAGCATATAACAAAGCAAAGGAGAATATATTAGTCTGTTGTTTAGACGATTTGGCCTTATCTATTCTATTTAAGATTAATCCTATTACATTCTCTCTGGGTAATTGGCATTAAGCGATTATCAAAGTTGATATTTCGATAGAATTGTGTGTATTAATGATTTTTTACCTCCACGTGCATTTCCAGTTTGGCCATGCATCAAAGTGAAGTAAGCTGAATATTGAGTCATCATAATTCAATGTTACTGGTGATCTCACTTATGATGCAAAGGTATATCAGCGTGTTGAGCAACTAATAGACAATATATTAATTCATTTGTGCTACATGAATAATTAGAATCTTCATTGGAGTGTTGCATAGGCCTGCCATTTTATTTTTGTTCGGCTTGGTAAAGCTGAGTCTTCTAACCATTAGAAGGGCGAAGCATATGAGTGTGTCACCATATCTGTGTTCGACCTGAACTCACTAGAAAATTAACGATTCAATTGGTGGTTTGTGCTTAGAAAATACCCATATTCTCACAATCCATCCTTTTGTCTAATTTCATTCGCTGCTCTATTTCGAGTCAAATCGTTTATTGAAGCCTACTCATGTGCCCAAGTAAAGTGCTTCATCCGCGTTGATGAACTGATTAATAAAATTGTATGTATTGATTTATCCAAATTTGCATTAAAACTGCTTGGAGACGATGGCGCAAGCTGCACACCTCCTCAACCCTATACATGCTAATACAAGAAATTGTGTATTCAGGATTTTATTCAACATAATAATTGAGTTTACCACCACAGTTGTTCTAATCTTTTGAAAATTTGGTGCTTTCAGTGAATTTATTATAAATTATTATACTATATTTATTATTTAGTGGCGTATACGGGAAAACTGTTGGCTCAGTCTCATACTTCAAGAGGCTACATAGATTCATTGAGAAGCGCAGCGCCCATTTAAAAAAATTTATTACTTTCAACTGTAAATCAATTTGATAATAAATCTCATTACTCACCTATTTTAAGGGGTTCTATACGCTATTGAAGTCGAGGCTTGTACAATTAAAACTCACCCAAAGTGGCGCTTTTAGGTGGCACCCAACTGACGGCGTTGGTTGAGAAAATACTTTCAATTTAATACTGCAAAGGCAAATGGAAGAAGTGTTAGAATTTAGGAAGTGAGGAAAATTTTAAATTTAAATGAAGTAAAACCTTGATACAAGAAAGGAATAGCTGGAAGTATAGGGTGATAATTTAAAGAATTAATTGATTTATTATAATTGGATTGACATCAATAAACTTAGTTATAAGATTTGTTTATTGATTTTATAATTTTAGTATTTAAGATATATTATTAGATGAAATTGTATTATAATAAGATTTACGCACATTAAGTAATCAAGAATGAGCTACATACAGGAAATTGCTCAACAACTGAGATTATTTATTATTATTGAGCCCATTAATTATCATTACCTATGTTTAAATTTAAAAATATTAAAAGTTGCATTACTGGCTTTTACGTCAAGCGGGGTGGGGATAGATAGTTTGTTTATGTCCCCTGTAAGCATAGCGCATATTGCCAAGTGGCTTTATATTGAATCTTGTAGTTTCGGCTATGTTATATCCTGGTTTGCTGTATATATTAAACATATTCGCGTATTTATCATACATCATGTCACATCACTGGATTCTGCCGCTATCCTGTTGAGGATTTGCATAAACTTTCCACCATAGGTGGGGCGCTAGTGAAACACTCGCGAGAGGAATACCATAATACAAACCACCGGGAACGTGCTGTAGATATAGGAGGGTCCATCCACATACCCAAGGGGAACAGAACCCAGATTTTCTTCACTATGAGGGAAAACAATACTGACCCCGTGGGAACCTTACCCCCACTAACATGTGTTACCACCTTTTCTTCACTTACTTTGCTTAATATAGGGACGATGAACTGGATTATGGTTTAAACTTATAAGTAAATATGATCCCAGAGTTCGAACCCCAAATGCTTTATGCGAAGGTCATTATCCTATGAACTGAGATGGAAAAAAATTTATCAACGACTCATTGGGTAATTTATAGATTTCAAAGATGAAGTAAACGGGATCTTAAAAAACTAGAGATGAATTAGTAGCCCAGGCTAGATGCACACAAGAGGAACAGGCACGGAAAGATAAAGTCAGGATGAGTAAATCGTCTCGACAAGTATTGAGCTTGTCGGTCAGTCTCATAAATAATAATACGTCATGCGTAGAGGTCGAACCGAGTCGAATACCAACGTGATCGAATGGAATAAAAGCTGCCAAAACCCAGATAGGAGTATGTGGAAAGGTTCATGTAAGACGTAGGGAACATCAGGAGTGAAGTAGCTGAAACACGTTAAACATCAGGGCGTGATTAGAAGCCAGTGTCAAGACAAATATGCTCAAACACCTGCAGGACTTACAGGGCGGAAATAGCTAGTGAGCACTGACAAAAACAAATATATCAGGGAGGCACTTGCATTTACATGACAGAAGTGTAACAAACAATTAGCTCCACCCTCTGATGTAGAGAAGTATTTCACGTACTACCAAAAGAAATCGAGAAAGAACGACATAACCTACGGAATGCGAAATAAGCTAGTATGAGTTTGCGAATAGTGGGTATCTCAAAAATGCGCACAACCCCAGACAGAAATAATTACCAGTACTGGAAGTAAAGGTCATCGTTGAGTCAGAATAACACTGCTACAAACGAGGAATTAAACTTGCCCGGCTCCAAGTAGTAACAGCAAGCTGAAAAAGCGAAGACAGCTACAGCAGCCCGGAGAACAGGGGGGCCGCCATGACGGTATTCCTGATACTAATGCCATCTTACAAATTTGAGTCGTTTTGACAATACTAAGCGATACCATACACCCAAAAGCATTCATTAGGACGGCTGCACCGTGAATGAATTATTTCCCGTCGCTTGGGCTGTCTGGAAACTCAGACTCACTACCTTACTGTGGGAGAAGCATCCACCACTTTTTGGGAAGTCTTTGCGGTCTAAATTACAGGTAGCTGGAATTCCACGTCTCTTTTCTAGACAGAAGTGCTGGGCCTGGTATATGGAAGCCCTTTTAGTAGACGTGCAAGTGCCATATGATCCCATAAGTGGGAAAACGCCTTTATCAGTACCTTGCGTATGAGTCATTTATAACACCTTGTAGCAAACCTACTAGATGACAGACGCAGCTAATATAGTATTGGAAAAAGTTACCTTATTCAATAAATCAGCATTAGCTCTCACTAAGTTAACTGCTACAAAAAGACTTAGAGGTAGTTTCTGGAATATTAAGGCGGTTTGATTCAAACACGGTGAATATCCTGAATATAATGAAATGTTTACAATACCCAGATCAGATAACGGCGGGTTAGTGGTGGGAAAGGATATAGCCAAGTAGAGGCCTGAGGAGGAATGAATACAGAGGATTTAGTAAGCCTTCTTACTGGACCGTCTAGTCACCAACAAGGAAGGTGGACATCAGCCTGGGAGGCAAACCTGACAGCCTGTCAAAAATATAACAGTAACTATACAACAATAAACATAACAATCAATCAAACAATAAGCATAACAATCAACAACGATATTGATGGTAGAGATGAGGACATGAATGAAAAACTTTGTAGTCGACATCCTAATCTCCAGCAAACAGTCAATTTCCCTCAGAGCATCATGCCCACTGCTTAAAATCAGAATATTAGGCCCATCAACGCTAGTAACCAAAATAAACCACTGAGAGCTACAATAACAATAGCTTACCAGTACCGAACAGAGAGCAACACTAACACCTCATTCGCAGCTAAATGAGGAGTTAGAATTGAGACAAGAATAGGTCTATGTGGCGCGCATAAACCTAACCTGTCTGGTCTAACTGATCAATTCACACTCTAATAGTGAAATTTAGCTAACACAGATATCTTGAACATGTTAAGCATGGTATCTAACCTGAAAGTCAGGTGTTGCCTTAAATAAAGTATGAGCTGTTTTCCTTTTGACGATATAGAGCTTGTTGCTAGAAAAAGCAACAGTTCCCATGAAAAGTGCGCAACCCGTTCAAACACCTGCTCAAATCTAATCGTGTGATTAGAGATGCACGAATACATGATCATTACTGGTGCAGGTACAAGTATAATCCACTGAAAAATTATATCAAGAATATACGGGCTAAAATTAAATATGGAAACTCTTCTGTTAACTTTTATCACGGGCACTTAATACCAGGACGCCGAAGATGCGTATGGTACTAATGTTTTGCAAGAAATAAAGATTGAAAAGCGGTATTAATGCATACATTTCTGATATTGCCTGTCAGCGACCCATACCCTATTATAGGCTGACTTTCTTAATTATTTCAAAAGCTAACTTGAACTATAACCCACCAATACTACCAATTGGAAGGGGAACTAATCAATCGAATAATGTTATCTCCACGCCTGTCAAAGAGACCCGGGCCAGAACCAGAAATAAACATTCACTACTCTAACGAGTCTAAACCCATAGAGGACTGGAGGATCATAACTCAAGAAGGAGAAGCATTAGCCGATTAAATGTACCTGAATATGACACTGTGCCATTACGAAAGGTGGTTATGAAAATTCTGAAATTGATAGACCAATTATTGAATAATATCCAATCACGATCGTTCGGAATGAAAACCAGGCAGCAAAAATCTGTGAGATGTTCTCTGCGTAATCAGAAGTATTTTCGAACAAAAACCGGGGTCATTTGAATTATAAATACCAATTTGATCAACAGCCAAACCATGTTGAAAGTCTATCCCACCCACAATGGCGTATAGAACTGCGGCACTACTTAAGAAATGAACTTGACAACCTTGGGAAAATTAGGTATAATAGAGCCTACGACGTCACGTATAGCTTACGATTGTTTGTGTAGCCAAAAAGATGGAATTCTGTTAGATTATGTCTAGATGCATAGCTCAACTTAATATTGATAACAGTAGAAGGGCCAGACACAATTGAAGAAATTACAACGTTTTAAAAATCTATATACTCCCTGTCGATCTAGCGCTGGTGTTGGCAGATAGAAATTAGCTGAATAAGAAATTTTATCGTTTATATTTAACGGTGAAAACATCTTCTATACATTTGAAACTTTGGTTTATGAAATCTTTTAAACAATTTTTAAGAATGTTTGCGACGACAGGAAGACCTCAATCATTTTCTGACTTTATACGTTGACCAGTACCGTTATATCGCTGACCCAAATGAACATTGCAGCATTAGAAATAGTATTCAACAGATTAATTAAGAACGGTCTGAAGTTGAAACTGTCGAAATGTCAATTTTTTGCCGAAAAGGGTTACTCTCTTGGTCATGTTATTACACCAGAAGAGGTATCACAAGACCAGCAAAGCAAGTTGGAGAGCCATTGAGAATTTCCCCATCACCCAAACGGCAATAACAATTACAAACATTGGATTCTTACAATTCCTGGGAGATTCAATTCTAAAAATGTCTGCATATACTTGTCAATTCGGTCATATATTATCTACCCCCAAACGCCAGGTGTGGGGTGATAAGGGAAGAACAAATGACTATTGGGCCCTAAAGGGGAAGAACTTTCTTAAAGTGATAATGCTCAACTTTTAATTTTGAGAAACACGTTTTATATAAATTGCGATAAAAGCTTGAAAGTACAGCTCCTAAGAGCAGGAATCCTCAGAAGGATAACGATGGCGAAAAGGGTGTTGTGCATTTTACTAATCGAAGTCTGAATGATACTAGCATGGGTATTCTATAACAAGAAGGAACTCTGTGAGTATAAGCGCGCATTCATTAAATACCACCCTTTTTACCATGACTAGAAAATCCCATTATACCGATCACCTTAAAACACTAATATTTTCAGGACAACTAAATTGACTTTAACCAAATTATCAAGAGTGGTTCCTGGCCTTAAGTACAATCTGGGAAGTAAAACTATCTAGCGAGGGAAAGGGAAAATGAGCGCCGACTTCTGTCTGGGAAGCCGAAAACAGTACGCCTATTATTTCCACCTATCAATTATATACGTTGGAACCGAATTGCCCAGCACCCCTTTTCCTAGACATATTCAATACCTAGTTTACCATCTAATATGACCATATTAAATATTATCCACGCACAATTTAAGTGACGCAGAATTAGTATCTATCCAGGCTTAAATTATGCAGGATAATGGCCAAAACCACCACATGCGTCCAATATTACATTTTTATTCATTCCTTTTACCAATCGATTAAAGATCATTGTCAGCTAGGGGATTAATAATCCCCGGAAAAACTTATAACCAATGACGTGATAAAAGAAGCACGAAGTAGCATTGGACATTTTGGGTACAAAAAAACTCTATTGTGTAGAATGCAACTACTTCAAAAACCAAAGTGAAATTGCCAACGGAAATTATTAAAGCTTTATGTGGCGTGTGTCAGCGCTTTAAAGTATTTAAAATTGTCGCTAAGAACGGCTGATACCTATTCTTCTAACAACCTTTAAATTAATTTCAGTGAATATTCGAGCCCTTACGAGCAGGTATTACAAAAAACGACACATATTTACAGTAACATGTTTTTTCTAAGTATGCAAGCTGTACCCCATTGGAAAAATTCTGAGCGAAAAAATTAAACTTGTATATTGTCTAGTAATGGATGCCAAAGTTGGCGAAACCTCAAAAGTTTTTAGCTGATAACTTCACATATTTCAGTGGAAAGAAATGGTGGGAGATGTTAGCGCGAGCGGATATCCAAATAATACATACCTCCACACTTTCCACCAATTCAAGCGGTTGATGTAAGATGTCAGGAAATTTCACGGTTCGCGAGAGCTTACTGTCACATACATCTCCAACATTAGTAAATACTTGCCGTTTTGAATATGTCTAAATACAATTAAATGCTAATTTTAAGCTGCCACTCCACGAAGTATCTTTGGATTTAAGAATCTAAGTTTTATAGAACGTAGTAACATTCCCAGAAGAAAGGAAAAACCTAATCTTGACAAAATACATAATTTAGCTCATTCAAAAGGGTTGCGTGCCAGAGAAAAGGTATCGCAACAAAGGGAATAAAAAACACCTTCTGCGTACAAGTGGAGGTGTTAGTGAAGACACCTGGGTTATGGACCGCCCTAACCAAACAAGCGAAAAAATTCTTGAAGATTATATCAAAGTGTCCTTCACCATTACCAAAATATCCAATAACCCCTTTAAAATTAAGGATGGTGAAAAAACGACCCTATTTGGTGGGGCAAAATGTGGCAAATGTGAAACATATATAAAAGTGAATAAACCTATTTTAGAGATGAAATAACAGAATTACTATGAACCCTAAAGCTGTAAAATATGTAGAATAACTAATAATAAAATTAAAGTAAAAACCAAATAAAAAGTTAACATGACTAATAACCTATGCAGGCATGGCATATTATATTAGAAAAATTGAATTTTGGGTTTCCTCATTGCTGAAAGTCACCGGTGGAAGTTGGTATTATGGCGTGTCTTTTGAATCTATTAGATATTGTTTATTGAACTGTTATTTTGTAAATATCGCAGGTGATGTTCATTTGAGAAATGGCTTAAATCCTAGCTTTAATGGAACAGATACTGAACTTGGAGGTTAGAAATGAAGTGCCACATGGTGGTAATTACGGGCACAATGGGAAATTCAAATACAGACCACATGCCGAACCCCAGAAATTATATTATGTATCAACTATGTTTATTAAATATGCATGACAAAATATTATTACGTCTAGTGGTATTACAATTACTGAAAAAAATTTGTAGTTAATCGTATTTATTAATAAATATCGCATGATGATTTATTGGGGACCAAGATGACAGCTTGATTATGACTGTTCATTCTAGATGATGGGCTACACGAAGATGTAGAATTGGGAATTATTGTTCAAATGAATCTAGATAAAGAACTATAATTAACAGTGAAATTCTATTATTATTGTAAAAATAAATTACAGTGCAAACCAGCGTTAAGGCAAAAGCAACTAGCATTATTAGTCACATATTAAAAAAGGGTCGTTGGAAAAACAACATAAGTATGTGCATAACGACAAAAATTAAAAAAGATCAGTGCGACACAAGCGACAGGTAGAAACTAATTGTTTGACGAAAAGCAGGACTACACTGCTCCGAAGTACGAGAAAAAACTATTTGAAATAAAATAGAGCTAATTATTTATTATAGACCAATTATTATTCATTACATTATGAACTCGATTATTTGTTGTTATATATTGTTTGGTATTTGAAATTATTTATTTGCACATTTATTATTTACTATTAATTGCATTTAAACGAATCTCATTGGGTTATTATATTTATATATTCTATTTTTATTTAGAAGAATATAAGTTTATGTGAGGTTGTTATTGCTAGCACAGTAGTCCAGACAACATTTTTATTGGAAGGGGCATATGCTCACCACTTGTTTATTGTCGACATTGTATGTCAGTATATTATTTCTATGTTGGATATATTCCCAAATTTTGTTAGGAACCCTTAACAAGTCAATCTTTTATTATACTAACAATGTGTTGGTATTTATTGATATCTGCCAGTGTCTACTAATATGTACACTTATATAAATAATTTTTTATAAATCATTTTAAAAATTAACATCTTCTTCTTTTTTATTGAGAACATCTAATTTTGTTTCTACAAAATTAGGCATTGGCTAAATGAGGGGATCATTGGGTGATGCCCCAACTTTAAAAAGGTCAACAACCTACTGAAAATATAGGTCAAGAAGCTTTGTCTTATCTGCTTTCGTTACTGATAAGAAGTAACAGTAAAATTTGGAACAAATATTCCTCTAATAAATGCAAATTTCACGTACATATTCGCTTTAATTAATTATTATCAAAACAGGTGTCATATTTATTACACACCACCAGAGCATACATATAATCAAAGTAATATTTGACATTTGCTAAAACAGCTGCTTGATCGGCATCTAAAGGCGAACTGTTCAACAGCTCAGCAGCGGTAAAATTCAATTTGATAACATCGCTCATATATCGCCCTATATTATCTCGGACGATTTTAATAAAAATATAAAATTATAATATTTTGCTGTCTTTACCTTAAATGTGTTTAAATGTTGCTGCCCAAAAATATAATTGTTACCACTCTGCAACATTATGCCTGTTTCATTGTTATGTTATTATTTGTATTATTAATGTCTATCAAATTTTACTCAAGGCCAAAAATTATTGAAAAGAAATTTATTAAATTATTTGGTAACAATTTAATCTATTATAAATGTATAACCTGACCAAAAATGACGTCACACTAGTTACCTCGTGGAACTTTGAGCCTACAAAAATAAATATTGTGATAACCTTAATTAGTAGATTTAGGGAGCTTTAGATTTAAGTGTATTATATGTTAAGGTGGGAAAAGGTGGTTCGTATGTCCCATATACTCAGGTTATTACACAAAAAGTGATCTATTTTCTCTCAAATTCAATATGGACGTCGAAGTCATGAATTGACCAATGAGAAAATTATACATCCACGCCTTGATACCGAGCTTCAACTTCCAGCCTAACCTCGACCTAGAAGAAGAGCAATGTACCCCATTCCATCAACACCCCTGCTTGCAAGAGGACCGGAGCAAACCGCCGTCGAGAACGTCTACAAGAGATGAGCGTCGCCTAAGTCCCGACTCAAATCCTCATCGCCTGACAAGATTCCTCCAAATTCTGTTGGCGTTAGAATGGACCACCCCTTACGAAGCAGATCGCCGCCGAGGACGTCTACAAGAGATGAGCGTTGCCTAGGGTCCCGACTCGAAAATCCCTCATCGCCTGGACAAGATTCCTCCAAATTCCCTGTTGGTGTTAGAACGGACCACAACCCTCATGGATCGGCGCCCAAGTCTTCGAACGCGTAAGCAAATCATTTAAATTTTGGCCACTTCAAATAATGCGCAATTAACTTAACACGAATTCCCATTTAAATTAACGAACCACCTGGGTATATTAGATTGCTAAGTTGAAAGACTTTTAAATTAAGAATAGCTTTAATATCTAAATCATTGTTGATTATTCCTATTAATTTATTTATTAAAAAATTTATTGAGAACTAAAAGTCTGAGAAAAAAAGTCTTATATACATTTTATTCTTATTAGAAGCATGTAAAAGCAAAGGAGAATATATTAGTCTGTTATTTAGGCGATTTGCCTCTAATATTCTATTGAATTAATCCTAGCCATTCTCTGGGTATTAGGCTAAGCAGTTATGATTGATATTTGATAGAATTATTATTTAATGATTTTTTACCTCCACGTGCATTCCAGTTTGGCCATGCATCAAAGTGAAGTAGCTGAATATTGAGTCATCATAATTCAATATTACTAGTGATCTCACTTATGATGCAAGGTATATGGCGTGTTGAGCAACTAATAGAAATATATTAATTCATTTGCTACATGAATATTGTGAACTTCACTTGTGTTGCACTGAGTACCATTTTATTTTTGTTCGGTTTGGTAAAGCGAATCTTTAACCATTAGAAGGGCGAACATATGAGTGTATCACCATATCTGTATTCGACCCTGGACTCACTAGAAAATTAACGATTCAATTGGTGGTTTGTGCTTGAAAATACCCATATTCTCACAATCCATCATTTGTCTAGTTTCATTCGCTGCTCTAAGTCGAGTAAATTTATTGAGCCTACTCATGTGCCAAGTAAGTACCTTCATCCGCGTTGATGAACTGATTAATAAAATTGTATATATTGATTTATCCAAATTTGCATTACTTGAGACGTGTTGCAAGCTGCACACCTCAACCTATACATGCTAATACAAGAAATTGTATTCAGGATTTATTCAACATAATAATTGAGTTTACCACCAGTTATTCTAATCTTTGAAATTTGGTGCTTTCAGTGAATTTATTATAAATTATTATACTATATTTATTATTTAGTGTGGCACATGCTCACACAGGAAACTGTTGACTCAAGTCTCATATGCTTCAAGAGGCTACATATAGATTCATTGAGAGGCCTGGCGCCCATTCAAAAAATTTATTACTTTCAACTAGCAAATCAAATTTGATAATAAATCTCATTGCTCACCCTATTTTAAGGGGTTCATACCGCTGTGCCAGTCAGGCTTGTACAAATTTAGCTCACCCAAGTAGCGTTTTACAGCATTAATAACTTAGTATCAATCAATTTGAAGTTCAATTTTATCATTAAATTCAGAACAGAATCTCTTATTATCATGTAATAAAAATATTTCATTTTCAAGCTTCCAAACATCATAGAGTTATTTTTTAATTTAGATTTATTTCAGATTCATACACCCCCCCCCCCCCAATGCAACCCCCCCCACCAGAGGTGCGCCCTTTCATAAGTGAAAGGCAGCGCCCTTTTCGGGGTCCCAGTCCGGCCCTGTAATTATCATTAGAATGACATTGACAGATGAAATTGACAATAGGATCGGGATAACAGACAGCATTGTGAGTGTCAACCTTGTGGAATTCAATCGAAAATTCACTGGTGACTTTTTTCACCTGGGGAGTTGGAAATGCATTAAGGGCCACTCTATGAACATACAGTCTCTGTGAGCTATATTCTGTCCAAGCAAAGAAGATCCTCTGGCAAGATGAGAAAATGTCTCCAGCTCGGTCAATGTTGGTTCAAAAATTATCGTTTTGGTCTCAATCATAGGAAACATTCTGATCTAAAATTTGAGACCAAATCAATATATTTTTAATCAATATTGACCGTGCTGAAGTCAATTTCTCATCCTGTCAGAGGGTCTTCTTCGCTTGGACAGACCATACTGCATTGTCATGGAGTCACAAACTTGCCTTTTCCAAACTATTGAGTTGCACAGTGCACACAAGGTAATTAGAATAGAGAGGTAACAGTCATTGTAGCCGTAGATGGGAGAAAACCGTGATTTCTGACGTCAGTGGAACCACAGCTGTTATGCAAACCTAGTAGGGCTCTATAAGAAGCAAACCTTGCTGGCGCTAAAAGTTAGAAATTCACAGCTGTGGTTCTGTTGACGTCAGCAGAGCTCATGGTTTTCTCCCTGCTACGGTTACGATAACTGTTACATCTCTATTATAATTGCCTTGAGTGCACGCATCATCAACGTTACAAATAGGGATGGGTATCGACGGGTAGAACATCGATTTTTCAACATCGATAAGTGAAAAACATCAGAAGCAACCATCGCTGTTTTTTCCATCAGTACTTTCACTGAACTATTTAAAATTTTGTTATTATGTGAGATGTTGATATTGTAACTACTATAACCTACAAAATAATCTTGATATTGTACAAAAGGAAATTTTGTTAATAACAAATGAAACTAATTTCGTAAATTTTTAGGCTAATGAAAAAGGAATCTATCAAAACCTAGACCGTGTCCCATGAACATTTACAATGGGATTGTAGATTCACCAATACAACATTGGATTTACAATATGCAAATTTTGGAAGGAATCAGCTTGTCCTAATTGCAGACGCTAAAAATACATCAATGGCTGACTTCAAGGTTTCATATTACAATTATTTGGTTTGTAGGTTATGATATCATTTTAGCGCCAAAAATGATTTCGATTCAAATTTCACAATAAAAATAATAACTAGTAGTTCTGTGAGCAGTAGACCTCACGAAGTCACCCATGGATGGACTCATAAAGGGAATACTTAGTTATGTTATGCAATTAATTATAAACTCGACAGCTGGTTAAGCATGAATCACTCTATAGTCTGATTTCTCCTATGCTCAGAAGTATAATGTATATTGTAATATTTCAGTATGTAGGTAATTCCTTTCATATTTTCATTAAAATACAATATTTCAAGAAATCTTACATATACATCGACGCGCAATTTCAAGAGGAACATTCCTGTTAAATTTCATCAGAATCTATAGCCGCGTTTTGCGGTAAATTCGGAACAAACTAACACAAAGAGAAATGCAAAATCGTCGTCTTGAATCCAGACCACACTCACGTTCGGTCAACAATAGATATTTATATCCAAAATAAAAATATAAATTTATTAATCAAATCACTGCATTGGAAGCAAAGTTTTGGTTCTCTCCGTCATGGGAGGGTTTATAAGACAGAAACACCAATAGAATCCACGAATAATGAGTAATTGTGAATTGTAAATGTTTATGAGACAACGGCCCTGGGTTAAACATCGAAAGAACAATGTCTAGGTATAAAATCATCGATAGGTGGAAAACATCGAGCAGTAATAATCGTTGTTTGGTGTTGAAACATCGATGTATCGATTCGATATCATCCCCAGCTTCCAATAGCGTTATTGCAGTATTGCATAGAGAAATCCTATCCACTCGGGTTGAATCAAGTACTGTATTGCCTAGCATATATATATATATATAGCGAGTTTATTTACAGCTCAAGCCGTCTCTCGCATCCCACATGCCATCTCACTCTATCCATCCTTTCTCCCTCCGCCAAATTCCTCTTGCGCGTGTCATTTCCTACTTGCTTCATCCAAGTTTCAGGTGGATTGTCTAGCAACTAGCAGAATTCAACGGCATTGGCGGTTGGTGGATGTCTGTTAACAAGGCTCAACTCTATCAGGACAAACGGTGAGTGGTCGAATCGAATCGAGAGCGACCTCAATTAAACTGTTTTGTTCTTGTAGACCGATTTGAGGATGTCCTGCCAGAGATAACAGGCAGTTGACAGTCCAGGGTTGCCAACTTTTCTTGAGGAAAAATCGGGACACATGACTCCGGGGGTTGGGGTGTGTGAGAGGGGGTTTGAAAGGTGGTTTTGATTTGAAGTGTAAACCTTCAATCTCCCCTCACTTGAGAAAGGATTCCACAATAATCTTATAAACAAATAATATTTATGTTACCTAACTCATATTTCATTAAATTTATATTATCCAATTTACGATACAATATCGATACAATAATCATATTATCCGACTGGCCCCAGGGCCGGATTCATGATCTGTGGGCCCCTAGGCTCAGCTTGTGGTGCAGGCCCCTATGGGGGATCTGGGGATGTGCCCTCTCAGCTAAGCAGGGAGTTCGGGAGCCCTCCCCTGTGAAATTTTGTAAAACTTTACTCCAATTTGAGTTTTAGAAGGCTTTTTTAATGGAAGGCCTTAGACAAATTTATAAAAATTTACTTCAAAATTGCGTTTTATAAGGCCTTTATATCGTCTATTATGAGGAAACCCTATTTTTCAGCATAAAATATTGGTAATGATAATAATGAAATAATGGTAATTTATTAGTAGTAAGAATTTATTTATTCAATATTCAGAAACAAATACAAATTCAAGAAAGATTCATGATGCTATTATTGAAAACTCTTTTAGGCCTACTTTGAGATAAGGATAGAATTTAAAATCTTACAACTCATTCTTTCAATGTTGCAGTCTTTACTAGCAAATCTTCACTTGCTTGCTTTGCGAAATTAATCCCGATAGAACCACTTAATTCCCGATAGTTTTGATTTTCAAAGTGAAGTTTTTAGTGAGTTTTCATTTCATATTCAAAGTTGAATTTAACTCACATCAAAGGCATTAAGTGCCAATAATCTGCCTAGTTTAGTAGTGCAAACTGCCAAAGCATGTATACTTATACCTATAACAATAATTTATTATCCACTATCAGAACAGCTTTGCAATATCTACAATTTCATACTTCCCGTCACGATCATAAAAAAGTAGCTATCAATAATGGTGGACTGAAGAAGGATTTCTCAGAAATTTTTTTCAGAAAATGTACTCTAAAACTATATTTTTAAGAGTTTTAAGCCTGATTATTATTAGTTTATTTTTTTAACATACTGTATTAATTTCTCATTCATCAAGTGTGCTGTATAATATGGGATTTTAGATAAATGTGAGCTCAAATCCGCATTCTTAACAAATGAAATTCATGTGAATTTTATTCTTTAACCAGGCAGGTGAACTGTTCACCTTATTGTTAAGCACCTAGAGCTAATTGCAGCTCTAACACCAATGTAATTTTGTTCAAGAGGGGTTTAAATAAGTTTTACTTGTATTATTATTAAACATAATATACATTCAATTCAACAGATACAGATTGTATAACACAGTTTGTGTGGCCATTTATTAATATTATTAGTTTGCTGAAATGCAGGTTGCCAAGTTCGAAATAAAAGTTTTCTATATTTTTGTGGTGCGGGTTTCTAGGCGCGCGCCTATTTGGCCTACCCTCAAATCCGGTACTGCTTTGCCCAACAAGTCAATCAATTAATGGCGCAGTTCTGCAGTTTTAATTGTACATAATATTTATAATGTTTCTTATATTTACAATTATAAACATACATTTACAGTTGCAATGGTCAACCTTCTTTGTTACTTGTATCAGTCATACTTTGTCAATCACCTGAACCAAAATAAGTTGCTTATTTGTTGATTTTTTTCTAAAAAAATCGGGACATTTAGCGTCCCGACATAGATTACGTAGGGACGCGGGACAAAACAGCAAAATCGGGACTGTCCCGACGAAGTCGGAACGGTTGGCAACCCTGGTTGACACCCGTCAATTTGTCTGGAATCTCCTGTATTGTCTGTTCAAGCCGAGAAGAGAATCTGGTAAGATGGTAAAATGACTCCAGCTCGGTCGAAACTCGTTCAAAAATTATCAATTTGGTTTAAAATTGTAGATAAAAACGTTTCCTACAATTTGAGACCAAATCCATGTTTGTTGAATCAATATTGAACGAGCTGGAGTCATTTTCCTATTCCGCCGTAATGTCTTCTTTGCTCTGACAGATTGCACCTAGTGTGACAATATTTGTGACGTCACAAAGTGCTGCTTTTCCGGCGAAAACCACTTTGAGAGTGGATTAACCAGCGGAAAGTACTCTAACATGAAATTTGGAGGGATTCTGAAAATTGGAATTGATCCAGAAATAGGTAGCTATTGACAGGAAAATCGAATATGCACAATGGTGAATCGTCACGAAATGGAAATTGAGGAGGAGGAGGAGGAGGAGGAGGAGGAGGAGGAGGAGGAGGAGGAGGAGGAGAAGGAGGAGGAGGAGAAGGAGGTGAAGGAGGAGGAGGTGAAGGAAGAGGTGGAGGAGGAGGAGGAGGAGGAAGAGAAGGAGGAGAAGGAGGAGGATGAAAAGGAGGGAGGTGGAGGAGTAAACATTATGTTATATAACTTGGCTATCTATCAATTTTTAATGAAGAGACAAGATGTTAAACCACTGATTAATTTAAAAATTCTGGATACCGGTTTCGGTTGTTATTATCAATTTCTGGTAAACCGTTGGAGTTTACCAGAGATCAATAATGGTGGAACAATTGAAACCAGTATTTCAAAGTTTTTAATAAATCAGTGTTTTGACAATATGTTGTCTTTTCAATTAATATGGATAACTACCACAATATCACCTTCACAACAACTCACCAAATCTATTATAACTCTAACCGGAAGTTGAATTTCCTAACGTTGGTGAAAAGATCTGGTCTCTCAGATCGATATATGTGCTTAACAATATTTCTAAAGTATAGGAATAAAAACATTCTGAATGGGATAAGAAGCTTATTATTTGTATCCATAACAATAATAATTAAAATCATTTTATATTGT
The DNA here is from genome assembly GCA_017141385.1 of Sogatella furcifera. Lineage (NCBI taxonomy): Eukaryota > Metazoa > Arthropoda > Insecta > Hemiptera > Delphacidae > Sogatella > Sogatella furcifera. The sequence continues at coordinate 8,328,207 of CM029553.1, read as the reverse complement.
CTAAAATCAATTCTCAGACATCACTTAGGGGTTTTAGGGTTACATCCCAGAGTTTTTACATCCCATCAATTCCTGGTGGTAAACCAGGTAGGAATAATATTATGAGCTAAAGTTCCAACGGTTCTACTTAGTTCCTTTGTCATCCATTCATATTGAGAGGCATATTTATTTTTCTCAGTTGATCAAAAAATATTTTGATGTATTTAGAAGGTTATTCTTCTTCTTCTTCTTGATCTGCATCTTCAATCTATTGTTAGAAATAATGATAATATCGTGTGACCTTGCTGGCTGAGGTCTGGTGTCAGGGTTTTCACGTCGCATCTGATCAGTTTTGGGGCCTCTGACATGACCTAATGACCGCTTTTTAGGCAATAGGGACCGACGGCTTAACATGTCCATCCAAGACATGGTATTGTGAAAAACAATATATATACACTAAAATATTCACAAAGTACAAAAATAACAGCTATTTCTAAACAGATAGGGATAAAAGCACAAGCATTACACAAAAGATCTGGTCTGCCAACCTCAAAAACACTAACATAAACCGAAAGATCCGGTCTACCAGACCGTATGGATTTCAACGCAATCACCATCAAGCACGAATGATTGAAAACTGCTTTGTCAGTATAAGAAGGAAGAGGGAGGCAGCTACTATGAACCACAGAGCTGTCTGGCGCTTAGATAAACCACAACTCAACAATTAAAAAAGTCTTTCGAATTTATCCGAAAATCAATGATAAAAACTGGCTATTTACAATCTCAAGAAAGGTGTCCTGGAATTCCGATACTAACCATCTGAAAGAGGAAAATTTCCTCTACATTTCATTGTGAGTTTCAGATGTTTGCTCCCACAGGTTCCCGATTGGGAGTCACTTGAATGTAAAAATGTTGTGTTTTCAACGAGGAGGTATTATTACACACAGTACCATTATAACATAGAATTTGGAAATTTTCATCAAATTTGACATATAATATATGAATTTATACCGCCACAATGAGCTGAAAACGATGAGCTATCACACGATAAAATCCGACGTACCGTTCAAGAGTTATGAATAAATATATATAATTTAAAATATAGGGATGCTTTTGACCCACCCCCAAGAATCCTACGATACTTTTGGTCGGATGAACATTGCTAATGACAGCCTAGGGTCTCAGGAACAGTATTCAAGAAGTATAAGCGAATCCCAATTTTATTTTTTAGTAAGTTTTTTTGTGTTAAAATATGCAATTTTTGGGGTTTTTGGGGTGTAAGGATTTTCTAAAATCGATGTAGCACAAAAAGTATCAAACATAGGAGTGTGGAATTGGTCTCAAATGAAAGAGAAATGGATTTCGCCGAGAGGGATTTTGAAATACGAATGTACGGGTGCTCAATTTATAGTTTATAGTAAAGTAAGAAAAATTTCAAATTCTCGATCCTATGAAAAAATTGCCAAATTTTTAAAAAATTGTATCTCAAAAACGGTTGATGATACAGAGTTGCAAATGGTCTTATTCTTTTTCAAATTTTATTGTCTACAAAAAAGGTCCTATAAAAGTTTCTCGTCCGACGCTTGGTTCGGCCACAATTCACGAAAAAACAATTCCTAGTAGGTAAATTTTACGATTTTTTCAAGATGGTGGCCGAAGCTCGCAGGGGACCCTTGGGGACTTTTAGTATGTTATTCAGCGCCCTTTTCTGATCATATTTGCAAATTTTCAGCTGGGTCCTCCAACTTTCACTTTTTTTGCTTAATTTGACTGGACTAATTGTTAAGTTGATGTTTAACACATCAATAGCACCAGTTTCATCTAATGCACTACATGCATAAATGAATAAGTTGTGTGAGTGTACCCTATTATACTCCGTCCACTGAGTGTTCGGACCCAAGCTCCTCCTCCGAGGTTCTGACGTCATGATCCGACCAGCTCACAAGCGGTCGTAATTGCCAGGAACGTAGAAATTTCTAATCGATATTGGAACTTCAATATCGAACTTTTGAGTGGCCTTAGAAATATTGATGTTTTATAGTTGTTCGGAAAAATTAACATCATCCTAGCATGAGAACGATCATTATCAATATCACTTGATGAATTATAGTCGATTGAACATGATATTTCATAACAATATTTTTGTTAATATTATTTTGACTGCTCAGTTTAAGCCGGTAATTTCAAACTCGATCAACTACACACTACTGCGAATACAAGTAGGTCTATATAACCTAATCTAAAGTTTACATTCGCAATAAATCATAACCATCTATCAATTCTCGATAGAGAATTAATAGATGGTTATGAATAAATTAATCTCATTACTGTCTGTAATTGGAATTCAAACAAACCAATATTTTTTCAAAGAAACATGTTATTTTGTTGAAGGTGAAACAAAGAACAAAACATATCCGCCAAAAAATCGTCCATGAGAGGTTTATTGAATTATGTGAATCAGCTGAGAGAGTGCAAACACATAAATTTTGATAGATTCCCTGAAAATTGAAAGGCTTGCGTTTCCCAGATTTCCACAGCATGACTGTGACCTAAAAAGTAACAGCTGCAGCATGATGACCTTACTTGACATTGGCTAAAGCCGCCTGCGACGTCAAAATGGGGGAGGAGCTTAGGTCCGAACACTCCGTGGACAGAGTATAGGTTTTTATACGCTTTTTATCTAGTTATTCTGTCTATAGTACATCCACGATGGCTTGAGACGAGATAAACAAAAGCTTTGCATGTGTATGTGTGCGACCGAAGTGGCGTTGGTTTAGCCACGACATAAACAAGTCACTGCAATGCCGAAAAGCCGAATTTTGTTGTCGGGACCGTAACCAAAGCTATGACACAAAAACTTTTACTATAATTGTTTGTTCATTTTAGGTTCATACAGTCGAGAAACGACCGAAACAAGCAATTTCCCAATGTGTATCTTTCAAAAAGTTTACTTAAAGATACTTATTCTGAATTGCCTACAACAAAATTCATGATTTCGGCATTGCTGTGACTTGTTTATGTCGTTGCTAAAACAAAGCCACTCCAGCCGCACACACACACATTCAGAGCTTTTGTTTATCTCGTCTCAAGTCATCGTGAATGGACTATAGGGAGGAATCTCTATCACGCCATATAATTCCGATTATATCTCGGCTCATAGGCCACATAGAGAATTCTGGTTTTTACAAGTTGATTAGTACCATCCGACACTACAATTTGAGCAGCATTTCCATTGGATTCGGTTTGATTAGTTCTTCAATTGAATAAATACATTTTGAAGTGACACAATTTATTTGTGTTAAATTACAAGTATGTATTGGTGAATCAGGTGATCAGCAAAATTATTTTGAAATATTCCGCTATCATCAATGATAATTTTTAGAAGAATGTGTATCAGATGTATTCATGTATAAGTAGTGGTGAGTATGGATTCTTAATTTTTTTGAATTGGTGAAATATTTTCAAGTTTCCAACTACGGTACCGGTACTTTCTTTGTTTACTTTTTTTTTAAAGTGTTGTTTTTCAACTAATGTTATTCAATTATTTGTGTACATCGAAACAATTATTTCCCACACACACTAGATCAGCAAGTCAGCTGGAAGTTTGGTTTTTATAGCACTGGCGGCTCGTGCCCACGAAACAGGTGAAGTGCTGTACAGTAAAAGATACGGACACTTCACTTGTTTCGTGAGTACGAGCCGCCAGCGCTCAATAGCATTTAACTATAGTCTGTTCAAGCAAAGAAGACCCTCTGGCAAGATGAGAAAATGACTCCAGCTCGGTCAATATTAGTTGAAAAATTATTGATCTGGTCTCAAATTGTAGAACAGAATGTTTCCCACTATTGAGAACAAATCAGTAATTTCTGAACCAATATTGACCGAGCTGGAGTCATTTTCACATCTTGCCAAAGGGTTTTCTTTGCTTGGACAGACTACTCTTTTAAATAAAAGTTCTCGAACATAATAGCTTAATAACAACATTCCTCACCCTTAAGGACCATGTTACAAAACTCTTGGCGGTTGGCGAATTTCTGTTATCAATGCTCAGCTCTGTCAGGACAGTCTAAGGCAATCTTTAAGAGCAAATCAGTATAGCTGAGGTCGCTCTTGTTCCGATGTACTTTCGCAGACAGCTTACCAATTGTCCTGAACGAGCTGAGAATTGATAAGAGTCATTTGCCATCCGCCTTGAATGTTGGTATGAGCTCTACAATAGATCAGTTCTGCTCTGTAGGTCTGCTAAGCTTTGTCAAAGTCGTTCATTTTGCAAACAACAAGTTCAGTAATTACGCGCAGTTAGTAACACTCAGTAACTTGAGTTTGTAGTTCTCTGTATTTGATTATCACCTATGTGAACCAGCTCCTTTCACAGAGACTGTATATTCACAACCAGCCGGCAGGCTCGCTTCGCTTGGCTTCTCTGCTTAACCATGGGGCTCCGCCCCGTCAGTATCGGCAGTGTGAGTCAAACAGCGTGATTCGAATGAATGACGAGCAGTGTGATGAGTGAGCAGTGTGATTCGAAATTGATTGAACTCAGCATTTCTAGACCTAATCTGGAACTGTTTACCAAATTTCAAAATTTTCTGCCAATTTGTTCTCGTAAAATATAAGAAAGACTCCGAAAAAAAGTAAAACGCTGATATTGAGAGTAACCTTACTAAGTATATCGGACATAGTTTGAAACTTGACTCAATATCTTCCAAATTAGTTCATCTATAATCTCGCTGAACCATTAAATTTACAATTAGGATTGGTCGTATCAAGGCGGAAGATATGCAACCCTCAATACAGTTACAATTTTATTTCATATAAAAAATATATTTTTTAATTTAATTTTATATATTTAATATATTTTAACACAACATTTCAAGATCCCGTTCTTAGTAGGCGTCTAGTGGTCCAACTGAACATGTCTGTCAAATTTGAACGCATTCGGTTCGTTAGATTTTTAGTTCTGCTAATGAGTGAATCAGTGCCATTTCGCTTTAAGAAGAAGAAGAAGAAGAAGAAGAAGAAGAAGAAGAAGAAGAAGAAGAAGAAGAAGAAGAAGAAGAAGAAGAAGAAGAAGAAGAAGAAGAAGATGAAGAAGAAGCTATGCAGTTTGTAAGGGAGAAATCGATGCATGCAGATTGCCAGGCCAAAAATAATATGAAAGGAAAAGCTTCTTCTCTCAGAGTGAAACAATATTTTCACTCGCAATGAATACAAAACGAAGTCAAATCCGACTGCTCTGCTCTGCTCTCTGCTATTCGCCCTCTTGCTTCCCATCCGAACAACATCACAATCGAATACTTCTACCTTCCTTGGACTACCTCCTATCATCTCTTCCATTCTAAATAATTATCCTTATTAATTAATAATATTAATAATAACAATAATAATAATAATAATAATAATAATAATAATAATAATAATAATAATAATAATAATAATAATAATAATAATAATAATAATAATAATAATAATAATAATAATAATAATAATAATAATAATAATAAGCAGGGGGACAGAATTTATTCTGTCTGGGGTGTGGCGATCCCCCGGTGTCCTGAGCCAGTGGTTGATGTAGACTGGTTGGCAACTAATACTGTTGCGTCCCAGGTAGTAGTGTGTTCAGAGGATAGATATGAGCACATGAAGCATCAACCACGACCACCAGAGGCGTGTGTTAGCAGCTCACGTCATCTGAGATAAGATTGCTCCTAGAGGTACAAGAAGCAATAATAGGGGCGGGCCAGGGGTTCAGGCTGACCCTGTTCGGAACCGTCGTTATGCCCAGCCTGTGGGGGAAGCTATAGGTGGACCAAGTGGCGCCTTTCCCCCAACCGGAACCACAAGGAGGCAACCCATTAATGAAATAGAGGCTCCAGAAAATCAAAATACAGGCCCTGCTGGTAGTGTTTCAGATGCCTTAGCACTGACCACTGCTGCAGGAAGACCACGAATGCACATGAAATGGACAACTGATATAAATTATTTCATCATGCGTCAGTACTACACCATCACAAGGAATGAAATGAATATGACAGGATACAGACAGGAGCTTTATCATACCTTTTGTCAACAATTCCCAAACTTGAATGTGACTGAACAGAGAGTTGCAGACCAAAGACGAGCCATAATAGCAAAGAATTTCATCCCTCAGGCAAGGTTGGATGAAATAAAAGCGGAGGTTGCTAGAGGGATGGTAGAAAATGAGAATGTAAATAATGACATAGCTCCACCTGAGAACATGCAAGATAATGTGATGAGGACAGAAGACAAAAGTTTGAATATGAGTAGGCAGCTTTCTGGCCAGGAACAGGAGATGGTACATCAAGGCTTGTGCAATGCTCTCAAGAGTGAGTTGGAGACTGCTCTTATTGAGTTTGCACAGATAGAGCCAAGCAGAAGGCCTCCAATTAGAAGACAAAATGATCAGAGGAAAGTGGGCAGAGCTGTGAAAATACTGAATGATCTAATACTGCCAGAGAAGGTGAGGCTGGTAACCAGTTTCACTGAGCTCAACACTTTGATCTATTCAGCTGCAGTCAGTGTCATTCGAGTTGGAGGAGGTAAAGTAGCTAGCCCTGTCCAGAGACCACATAAAGAGAATGTAAAACAACCTTGGGAACGTCGACTTGAAGGGGACATTGCAAGCCTGCGCAGTGACATTGCTAGAATCCATCAGTACATTATGGGGAACCAATCTGCTAAGGTGGAAAAAAGAGATTGCTAGAATAAGAAGGACTTTACAATCTCATGCAGAAGGGAACCCTCCAAACACTGCTCTAATTGAAATACTGGACACACTGAAGCAGAAACTGAAAGTAAAATCAAGTAGGTTGGCAAGATACCGTGAATCAAATCTAAGAAAACAACAAAATAAGCTGTTCAGCTTTCACCAGAAAAAGTATTACCGGAGTCTGACAGCAAAGGATTCACAGCCTGCTGAAGAACCCCTCATATTGAAGCTTTGCAAAGGTTCTGGTCAACAATATGGGAGGATGAGGCAGAGCATGATAGAAGTGCAGTGTGGATTGAGGAAGAGAAGAGAAAGGTAGCAGATGGATCCAGAATGATGAATGTGCAATTTACAGCTGAGCAGGTAACTGAAGCTATCAAGAAAACACAAAATTGGAAAGCACCAGGCCCAGACCAGATTCACAATTTTTGGCTGAAACGACTGACTTGCACTCACCCATCAATTGCTGAGTTCTATACACAGTTTCTCCTGGAGCCTAGCACTATTCCCAGTTTCCTCACAAAGGGGTTACTATTCTGTTACCCAAAGGACAAGTCACCAGTGACCCTTCAAAGTTCAGGCCAATAACTTGTTTATGCACATTGTATAAAATACTTACATCGTGCATAGCTGAAGCAATTTATGGACACTTACAAGAAAATAATGTGTTAGCTGAGGAGCAAAAAGGATGCATCAAAGGGATCTCAGGGTGCAAGGAGCAGATTGTAATAGATTCAGTCATTATGGAGCAGGCATATACCATGAAAAGAAACATATCCACAGCATATATTGATTATAAAAAGGCTTTGATTCAGTTCCTCATTCATGGCTGATTGAGATACTGGATGTGGACAAGGTGGATCAAGGTATTGTCAGACTCCTGAGGGCATTGATGAGGGAATGGAGCACACAACTGAGTTTAATAATAAGGGGTGCATTGTTATGTCAGACACTATTCGAATCAAGAGAGGCATTTTCCAAGGTGATAGCCTAAGTCCCTTATGGTTTTGTATGGCTTTGAACCCTCTCAGCAATCCTGAACAATACTGCATATGGATTCAAGATCAGGCATGGTGGAGAAGACAGACACATGGTAAGTCATCTGATGTTCATGGATGATATTAAAATGTATTCTTCCAATAGAAGACCCAGCTGTCACAACTTTTACACCTTGTTGAAAACTTCTCAAGGGACATAAAAATGACATTTGGCCTGGATAAATGCAGAACGCTAACTGTGGATACAGGAAATGTCATAACCCAAGGTTTTGAGATGCAGGAAGGAGGCTTTGTTGAGGCAATGGTCAATGGAGAGTTCTACAAGTATCTAGGAATGATACAGTCCCACAGATTGCAGAACAGCAAGATAAAAGATATGGCCATGATTGAGTATGTTAAAAGAACAAATAGTATTCTAAGGTCAAAGTTGAATGGTAAGAATACTTTCGAAGCATTGAACACCTATGCTATACCTGTGCTGACATACACGTTTGGTTTAATAAAGTGGACAGCAACTGACCTTGAGAATATTCTGAGGAAGACAAGGACAACCTTAACAAAATTTCGTGGCCATCATCCAAAGTCTGCTGTAGAAAGATTGACCCTTCCTCGTGTAAAGGGTGGCAGGGGACTGATTGATGTAATCAGACTCCATGAAAAACAAATAGTGAAGCTCAAATCATATTTTAGGAGTAAGCAATCATCTTTGCATAGAGCTGTAACGCTGGCAGACAGAGCGTACACCCCACTGAATCTTGCACAAGCAGAGACAGTTAATAACCGGACTGATGTGGAGCATCAGAAACGGAAACTTGGTGTATGGTTGGGCAAAGCACTGCATGGCCGCCACCCTAATGAGCTTGGTCAAGGCTTTGTTGACCAGGAGGCATCAAATAAATGGTTGACAAAAGCAGACATATTCTTGGAGACTGAGGGATTCATGTTGGCCATTCAAGATCAGGTTGTAGCAACAAAGAACTACAGAAAATACATTCTTAAAGATGGGATAGTAAATGACAAATGTAGGAGGTGTCTTCAAGCTAGTGAAACAATTCAACATATCACTGCAGGGTGCAGTCCACTAGCACCCACTAGATACCTTCACCGGCATGATCAGGTGGCAGCTATCATCCATCAGAAGTTAGCTAGGCTGCTTGAGCTCTCGGAGGATGCTAGCCCATACTATAACTACACACCTGAGAATGTCCTTGAGTCAAGTGGTCAAACTCTATTGGAACCAGACTATTTTAACAGACAAAACGGTTCCAAGTAATCGACCAGACATTACACTCACTGACAAAGTTGCTGAAAAGACATATCTGATTGATGTTGCAATCCCCAATTCACATAATTTGGAGGCAACTTGGATTGAGAAGTGTAATAAGTACCAGCCACTGGCTGAAGACATCAAACGGGTGTGGAAGCAGAAAGAGGTACACATTGTCCCGCTTGTTATCTCAAGCACAGGGCTAATCCCACATCGATTGCATCGCAGCTTAGCCCTATTGAAGCTGCCACCTGAAACCTACATCCAGCTTCAAAAGTCTGTTTTCCTGAACACAACAACAATAGATAGAGAATTTTTAAATCTTCCTCCATTGTAGTCATGTTACAGTCTGATTAACCTAAATGTTCTACATCTTGCAAAATTATGCCGATGTAAGAATATGAACCACTTTTATAGTGTGAGATGAAAAACAAAGAAAAACATAATAATAATAATAATAATAATAATAATAATAATAATAATAATAATAATAATAATAATAATAATAATCGTCCAAACTAATTAATTAATCAATTGTCCAAACTCCGCCTTTCTATGGATTGACAGCACTAGTTATATTACCATTAACATAATAAATCCTACATTTTCATTAGTTTCCATACTCTATACTGTAGTTAGTACTCATAGCTTTATACTTATATTACTACTATTACTATGTACTCATACAAAAAACATGCCTGCTCCAAAAAGGCTAAGCGATTTTTATTCAGTCTTAGAAAGGGGTGGATTGAAAAAATGTATTTTGGCTTTATTCAATCGTTATTTCTAACTCAGTGAGGTTTAAGTGGAAATATCGGGACCTAGCTCCACTCTGGAGCTCTGTTGGATGGTTGCATTATGATTAGATGATAACCATTATATATGTTTTGAAAATTATTATTCCCATTTCTATTTCTATGGATTTTGCATTCGTATGTCCAATGATTAATTCCATCTATCTCCTATGTAATCACTCAGTAGAGCGGACAAAGCTCAAGATAGGGCAGTATGAGAAATGTATACAAATTGTTGTTTTATGACTTGGAAGTTCATAAATTCTGGTTTTCTGGTGTTATATTAATTTTCGATAATATCTGGATGATATTCAAAGGGTTTCTAGCCAAATACAGTTGATAATTGGAAATGATTTGCTTTGATGTTTGATCATCATATCACTTAACAGTGTTCTTTTAATTAATCGTTCCAAATTAGTTGTTCTATTACCTCAGCTTAACCTGGGTAGGGCTGTATAATTTTAAAGTATTTGGATCAGTAGTATGGATGAATAAAAGTGCAGATTCAATTACAGGCGTAGCCTCGGAAGAGTTCGATATTTATTGAACCCAGCATTCCTTAACCTAATCTGGACCTGTTTACCACAACATTCTCATCAAATTGGTTTTCAAAGAAATCTGAGAAAAACTCAAAAAAATAGTAAAACGCTAATATTGACCGTAACCTAGAAGTATACAGTGGCGTAACAGTTTTTCGGCCCCGCAAACATATTTTTACTGGCCCCCAAAGTGACATTGATTTATGGATTTTTCTACTACTACGACCAATAATGTTCCTTATTTTCGATTGGATTGTCTTATTCCAAAAAAGTCTTCGTATATTTTGATCATTAAAGATTGAAGCTTATGTCAGATCTGACAATCAATTAATTATAGCTTGCTAGTTTGAAATCCCTTCACTTTTGCTAGAAACGAGCCAGCTTTTCAATCATTAGATGTTACATAGGCCTTAAAATAATTTTTAAATCTTATTATTATTCACCTGATTAGTTGGTTTTATACATTGTTATACAAGCGGGCCCTCGCATGATGTTTGGTTCCCTGTGCGAGATTTCTGTAGGTGCCCCCATCAGGCGGATACAATCCAACATATTAATTTAAACCAAACATGATTCAATCTGCCTCCCATTTTCACAGTTTACTCATTTGTAATCGCATTTTTGCTTGTTGTGTGACAAAAAAGGGTTATCGGGACTTTCTTATTCTAATGTATTGTTTTATATTTATATTTACTCCGACATGTGATACATGATAAGCAGAAGCATAACAGGAATAAATAAAAAATAAGTATAGGCTACCTACATTGAGCAAAACTGTAACAATGTACCGTAATCTTTTCATTGAGAGCACTTAAAAATGATGCTTGGATATTTCTGGTTGGGATAAGTTGGAAATGAAAATACTGTACTAAGTAATTTACTGTATTAATAAACGGGAAAAAATTTAGCTACTTATTGATTATTCAGTTTCAATTATCAATTGATTTACTTCTATTCATTTGCTTGAAAGCACATCAGGGAAAAAATTATTAATTCTTCACTGAAGAAATATTGGGAATCATCATGAATCTTGAGTTTCACTGAAAATATACTGGTCCTAACAAAAAATTTGGAAACTTGATAACAAGCAAATTGAAGATTACAATAGCTACAGCTATTTTCACCGCCCTCCTCAACTTTCTTAAGCAAACATTCGAAATAAGTTAGTTGCGAATTCAGCCAGCAGATGGCAGTAGCAATAGGGTGATTCGCTTTGACTCCCATTAGACACGCCTTCATGCTCCGCCTTTGCTAGGCCATGATGACGTAATGGCATCAGTCAATGAGAGGGCGTTATGGGCGTGGACTTGTACTGGCTTGTGATTGGTCGACAGAGTGGAGGAGTTGTCAGCCACCAATAGAATTGAATTCAAGAGGGCGTTTCTTAACATTAAGTAGTATGGTGGTCAGCCTTCAATAGAATCAAATTTAAATGTACGATTCCCAAGCGGCAGCTAGAGCCACGCGGCTTGAGCTGCCGGTTCTAAATCCGCTGCTCTGTACAGTACCGTAGTTGATTTCAAAATTAAATTTGTTCAACAAAATTAGATTTTATTTGAAGGGTTTCGTACAGTTACCATGCACTGGAATATTGAATTTTTGTAAGTTTTATCTTTGCTTAAGTTGAATTTCAACTGTTGACCCATTAAAAATAAATGACATTGGTTTACTACAAATCTCTAGGCAGAATAAGAAACATTCAGTAGAGAATGAGAATATTTTATCCAAAAAATAATAATATTACCGTACGACAAAACTACTGTAGAACAAGAAAAGGAATTTAGAAAAGAAAAATAACACGAATGTCTTTACTTGAATTTTTAAGATCTTTTGTGTTGGAAGAAGCTTATGCTTGAAAGGTCTGTTTCAAGTCAATTTCTCTAACCACTTTACTTTCAATACTAAATAAGCTGAGCTCACCAAGTATTTTTGTGACATGACACTTGGAAGGTTGTTCAATTGGACATTGGACTCTTGGACCTTGTTCAATTTTAATTTTGAGAATGATTTTTCAGCAGAGCTTCCGTTTCCGTTACTGGTGTAGTTAAAAAAAATGTATGCTATGCATACATCTGGGACATTGCAAGCAATAAGAAATTCCACTGGCAGCTCGTGATCCCGGAATAGGTGAAAAGCTGTAAAGTAAAAGATACGGACACTTCACCTGTTTGGCCGGCACAAGCCGCCAGTGGAGTAATACTCAATTGATAGAAGTACACTTTTTTCACTGTTTCTATTTTTTATATTCCTAATAATTATTGTAGAGTCCTTCTTAAACTTAGCATTCGATGAGTTGTTGCTTAGACTTTGAGACGAGCGGACGATTTTGTGAGAGTGAATCAGAGTCTAATCAGTGTTTTCGTTTCTGCTACACACAGCGATCTATGACTTGCTAGGCTATTTTTATGAGCGGCCGTGCGTTTTAAAATTCGTTTCATTTTCCAATATTGACTGTTTTCTACTTTTCGTTAATTATTTAAGTGAATTTCTACATCCAACGAAATGACGAGCACGTGTATAACTTGCAGCAAATTATTGGGCGCTCATCAAAATCAAAAATTTCTTGCTCTAGCTGTCGATCAATTCATCATGGAGAGTGTGTAGGTCTCAAGGATGCCGATATTGATGTCCTGCAGGGCAAGAGTTGGAACTGTCGGGGCTCAACTGACGACTTGCGTCGGCAAAGAACACAATCGGATTCGACGCCTGTCGAGCGGGCGCCCTGGCGACCGAAACTGCCATGGGGGTTGAAAATCGTGCGCATGGTGATCCAGTTACACTCGGTCAAATGAGTGAGCTTCTCAAAAATTTAAGTGAGGACTTGTGCAAGAAACTAAGTTCTGACATTGCTGAATGTAGGGCCCTCATGGAATCCACCAAGCAACAGTTAAGTAAGCAACAGAAACAAATAACGGACTTAACTCTAGAAAATCAACATCTCAAAGCCAGACTGCGCGAAACCGAAATAAACCAAGATGAACTCGAGCAGTACGGTAGAAAAAATTCTGTTGATATTTTCGGTGTTCCGGACTTAGAAAACGAGAACGTTACTGATCGTGTTATTGATATCGGAAGGGCGCTTAACGTGACGTTGGACCCTACCTCAATCGTGGCTTGTCACCGGCTTCCAAGGAGAAAAAATCAACCCACTTCTACAATACATGTGCGTTTTGTGCGGCGTGGAGATGCGGACGCTACTGACGAACAGGCGTGCAATGAAGCACTTTTCGACACGTAACATCGGCCCAAACGTAGAGCGAAAAAAATTTTAATCTACCTCAACTTATTCCTAACAGCAAAGAAGGCAACTGTTGGCTAAAGCGAAATCTCTTCTGGGTGATAAGGAGGACGCCGTGTGTGGGCTGATCGTGCCGGTGGGATGAAACTAAAAAGTGAGGATGGCACCGAGATCAAAGTTTTGAGAGATAACGAGGACTTGCGCAAATTTTTTGGGCAAGGAGTGAGTAAAAGACAGTACCGTATTTTTTTAAGAAAAGAAAAATCCAAAAAAATCTACTGAACTTTTCTCTCTAAATGTTGTCATGATTCAAAATAGAAGAATACAAAATAATATTAGTTTAACGTTTTAATGGGATGTGTAATGCTCTTGGTGGAATAATGAGAATGTTTGAGAAGCACAAACGTGTGAGGAATGAGTAATTATCTTTCAATAATATGAAAAGTGTATTTTTCTACCTTGGAGCAGGCTAGTTATATATTTATCGGTAACTGTCAGATAAAACACTTTTATTTTCTTATCAACTAGTAGTAACTGCTCTGAATACGGAGAATTATTTTTGATGATTTAATATTATCTTCCTGATATTGATAAAGGGTTGTTTCGAGTAGAGTTGTTGAAATGTTGCAAAGACTGTGAGGTAGATTAAATAACAGTTTGCTTTTAGGGTGGACTTGACAAAGTCGAAATACTAAAAGACAGTCGAATGATAATGAAATAAGATAAAGTAATAATGAGATGTATTATCGCTCTCTTATGCGTTGTCTTTTCCTTCAGCGTTTCTTCCGGAATGCGAATCTTATTATCAAATTTTCTCATGTTACCCCAATTATTTTGTTATAGAAATATTAATCCATCCAGGTTTTCTAGGTACTAGAAGATTATTTTTATTTTTATTTGTATATGTATTAGTCTTAATTTATTCAGTTTCTTTGACTGAGCCCTGAGAGTTTCTCATAATTTTCATTACAAAAATCTATTTTTATCTGGTTTTTAAAATTGAATGCTGAAATTTTCCATTGTAATTTGGAAATGTATATATGCAACTCATATTGATAAGGAACTCTTACGGTTACAATACTGCAGAGATAGCACGGCCGCACCTGATGTAAACGTTTATAAGTTTTTATTATTATTTTTTTAATTCTCTTTTTTTCTCTTAGATAAGCTAATATTTCATATTTTTCCGTTTTCATATAGTTTTTAAATTTACAAACTCAATTCATAATCTTTTATCTTCACACTTTTTCCCTCTAGAATCAAATTATCAAATAATCTCATTAAAAACATCCATTTACTCAATAAATACATTTCTCACTTGCATGATAAAAAATAATCACTCAAATATAGTAGGAATTGGATTAGAAATTGATGACTAAAAATGGTTTTGTTTAATGATTTTGGAGGATTAGTGAAGATGGCTGCTACGACACAATAGAATATGATGATGTGTTGGATTTTCGTCCGTCATTGAAATTGAACAACACTTGTAAAACTTCGTTCAACATCCTACATGAATATACGTAGTATGAATAAAAATTTTGATGAATTCTCTCTCGTCCTTCAGAATTGTAAAACCACCTACCATTTAATTGTTCTATCTGAAACATGGGTTTCAAATGAGCACGAGTTTTCTTTCAATTTGAACGGGTATTCAGTTATAAATTCACCTGCCAAATTTAATAAATGTGATGGGGTATGTGTGTTTATCAAGGATGATCTGAGCGCTGAAATTTTAGGAAATGATATTGCTTCTGCAAATTCAATCACTCTTGAAATTAGTGTACCACAGATGAAAGAAAATATCACACTAATAGCTTTATATAGATCTCCATCATTATCGGTTGAATCGTTTGTTGAGGATCTTGGCTCATGTCTAGAAGAACTCGAAAATAAGAAAAACATAATACTAGCCGGTGACATAAATATTAACCTCGACCAAAACACAAATTCTGTGAATGAGTATTGTAGCTTGTTAGATATGAATGGTCTGAAATCGTACATGAATAAACCGACAAGAGTACAAAATGAATCAGTGGCAACTCTAGATCACATATTTGATAAAGATGAGACATCTAATTGCGAGGATGTTGTAGGGGTAATTTTCAAGACTAGCATCACTGATCATTGTGCAACTGGTCTTTTCTGGGTATCTCGGATCACGTACATATAGCCCCCACAAATATAGAGAGTTTACTGAAAAAATAGACTACTCAAAACTAATTACAAATCTGCAAACTGAATCTTGGCAGGATATATTTGATAGTAATAACCTACAAAACTTGACACCTAAATTCATCAACAAATCAAATAATCATATCAGCAATTCAAAAACAAAAATAAAATTGAACCACAGACGAAAACCTTTAAAAACTGGATTAGTGCAAGCTTAGTAAACTGTATAAGAAATAGAGATAGGATGTATAAAAAACTGACAAAATATCCTAATAATCTTCACTTGAAATCGCAATACACTAGATATAGGAACGTCTTGAGAAATCCTATAAAGCAAGCCAAGCAGAACTATTTTAGAAACAAAATAACTCAAAATAAAACAAACAGCAAGAAACTCTGGAATTGTATAGATGAGCTGTTAGACAAAGCAAAAAAACTATTGATGTAAACATTGAACCGAGTGTCTTGAATAATTATTTTTCAGAGGTTGGCAAGTCGTATGCAGAAAAGATAAGAAACTCCAACATTGATCTTGATTTCCCTGAAACAATTGTCAACTCACCAAAGTCTTTTTCTGGTTTCCAACAAATGAATATGAGGTAATAAAAACAATAGGTACACTAAAAAATAGCTCCTCACCTGGTATTGATAATATAAGTAATTTCTGTTGGGAAAATATATCCAGTTTAATTGCTAGTCCATTGTCCTTCATAATAAATATAGTACATTACACTACAAGCACAGAAAGTAGGTGTTTACGGTATGAGGATAGTTTATCCGGGAATATGTTATCCGAATACCATAAACACTTTTCTGTGTGAGTTGAGTACGGTACTTTTCGCCACACTGCGAGAATAAGAATAATAAATATTGTATAAGAATCTTTGCGGCGATCGCTGATTCGAACTGAAGTAGGCTGTTCCAAAAAAGCAGTGCATTGTCGCCCAATCTAGCGGCCAGATAGGTAACTACCAGTCTCTTTTTGTGCCCTAGCTCCGAAAGAGCCCCTTTCGGAGCTAGTAGCAAAACCGCCTGTAAATGGCGTCTTTCGAATCTCTTTAGTGCACAGAAAACAGCTGCTTTCTGTGCAGTGTGGCGAAAAGTGTTTTGAACAGGGATACTTCCCAGAGGAGTTAAAAATTGCCAGAGTCGTCCCTCTTCACAAGGGTGGAATTTTAAATGATCCTAGTAATTATCGACCGATCAGCCTACTCAGTAGCCTGTCTAAGGTAATGGAGAAAATAATAAAAACAAGATTTGTAGAATACCTAGATAAATTCAATATTATACATAAAAATCAGTACGGCTTCCAAACCGGCAAAAGTACACAAGAAGCCATATTACACCTGGTAGACATGGTGACAGATAACTTTAATAAAAATAAAAAAGCTCTTACAGTGCTGCTGGACCTGGCAAAGGCCTTCGACACAATTCCACACAAAAATTTGTTTTAAAAAACTTGAAAATATAGGAATTCGTGGCAAGGCATTAGATTTGTTCAAACATCATCTGAAAGACAGAACACAAATCATATCAATAGGAAGCAAGTCTGATCAGGTGCATTTGTCGGAATATGGCGTGCCCCAGGGTACTGTGTTATCTCCAATATTGTTCCTAGTGTACATGAATGATGTGCTCGAACTCAGTTCTGAAAATAGAACAATTATTTCTTTTGCTGATGACACCATTGTGACTTTTACGGGTTCTACATGGGAGGAAGTGAGAGATTTGGCAATGAAAGGGTTGAAGATGGTCAAGACATGGTTGGATATCCATACACTCACATTGAATCATAGAAAAAGTTCATTCATAGCTTTCTCCCTACTGCTGGATCACAACCAACAAATTTGAGATTGCGGATTCATGATGCGTCATGCAATTTGCCTGCTATGCTGGATCATTGTCAGTGCCCAATGATTGATAAGGTGGATCATGCCAGGTACCTGGGTGTTATAGTCAATAGTTCTTTATTACACATTCTTCAAGAATAGTAACAGGTGTCAAGATATTTAAAATTATACAAAAAGCGCTTGTGAAAATTCCTCAATTTTATACAGTGATTTATTCTTCAACATATCACAAAGTCTTTTCTTCAGTAAACCACCTTCCAGCACTCTCCACTCCCGGGTAGACAATTAAGAAGTTTTCGTCCCATGTATGAAGGTTTCTCTTCAAATAGCGGTGCAATGCCTGGGTAAAGTATAGTCTCCTGCTCGTCGCGTGTTGTACGCATGGACATCTGTGGCTCTCTGTAAGTGTTGCTCATGGGTGTGAATAATAACTTCGATTATGTACATGCCTGTAACAGTTACTATTCCCAGATCCTGGAAAGCTCTTCGGCAGGTCTCTCGATGATGATAATTGATTCTCATCTTAGATGGAATTATCATATTGATGACAAATGTAAAAAATTGAAATATCTTATTTTCAGATTCTATAAAATCAATTTGATAAACGAAATAGGAATAACTAAATTGATCTATATAGCGTATGTACAGTCTATTTTGCAGTATGGGATTCTGTCGTGGGGGGGGGGGGGGAGCCGCGAGCTGTCATATAAACAAAATTTTTGTAATGCAGAAGCACATAATAAGGGCAGCTTTGGGCAAACCTAGACTATATCCAAGTAGTGAGCTTTTTCGGGTATTGGGAGTTCTTACTGTGAGGGAATTATATAGTAAAAATATTATTCAATATGCATAGAAAAGTAATTTTAGACTACAAATGCGAGATACACCATACAACCTAAGGGGAATAACCATAAACCAGCAAAGGATAGACTTAGATGTATGCAGGAAACAATTTACATACAGAGTGTATAAAATGATGCTTTTAGTTCCAATGAGAATAGTAGAGATGAGCTGCAAAAAATATCACGCTAGAGAATTTGATGATTGGTTGAAAGCAAATACTATATTGTTAACAGATTTATGCTAAGAGAAAATCATCATTGTGTTATGCCATTGTTACTTCTGGTTCTGTTTTCTTCTGTTCAATTTTTTTTCTTTTAATGTTATTGACGATATTGTATTTTCCATAAGGTACTGTAAATAAGCACAACTCGCACTCCGCTCAGATTTTTCTTTGCGGGTGCTAAATATTTTTCCGTGAATTATTAGTTAATTTTTGTTTTGTAAAGTGTTTTTATGGAAAAAATTGATTCGATTTTGATTTTGATGAAGAAAATCTATGATGTGGTCTTCTTCATATTCAGTGCCATTTCAGCTCACCGGCTCGCCCCCCTTGCTCTCGCCCTGGCTGTTACGCCACTGTTTTCCATGAACGGCTGTAACGTAGGCAGTGGTGGGAAGAAGAAACTCTAAATTAAATTATTTGATCCTTGTATAGATTTATACCTGACCTTATATTATTTCAGACGGGCAAAAAGAAGATATCAAAACTTAAAATATTTATAGGTTAATATAATAAATTCTGAAATCATCAAAATTACACACCCGACATAATACAAGGGGATCGTGAAAGTAAGAGAATTCAAAATTAAACCACCACGAAAGAAAAGGATCTCATCTTTAGAATTGTGACAGAGGTGATTATAAATTAATAACGAAAAGTTATAGTAGCGACATCCCTTGGTTTATTTCTAAAAACCAGAATAAATAAAATCAAAAGATTATAGTAATTGGCTACCGGAAATACAAATTACATTATTTTCAGAAATATGGTTACAATCGGTTACTTAAATTCTTAAATATGTTAGTATACATAAATACCTGGTGTGATGAGGGCCCCCATAAACTTTCACTATGTATCACTATTGCCTTTCAATTGCACTTCACTTGGTTGATAAAATATTGGTTTCGATGGAAATTTGAATCTGATCCTTCTGAGGTTTTTCTTTGTAATCCTGATGTGCAGAAGTCCGGGTTTCCTTGGGGTTTTTAACGAGATACCCTCGGTCCATCTGCGAAGTCCATGCTACAGTATTGGTTTACTGGTTAATTTCAGCGAGGTGGATACATCCAGGTTGATACATCGAGGTTGATACATCGAAGTTGATACATCGAGGTTGATACATCGAAGTTGATACATCGAAGTTGATACATCGACCGCTGATACAGCGGATTTGGAGATTGGTAAAATTTGAGAAGAATCCAATAAAATTTACATATCAAAGAAAAATTAAAAAAAAAAAATCAGGATGAAGCTACTATGTAAAAGAATGAGAATTTAATTAATGTGACTACATCCTGTACTTCAAAGAACTTTCAACAAATCTTATAGAAGAAAGAAAATGTCAATCTGAACTGGTTGGGAGCTGGATTCGAAGTGAATTGAAATTAATAGAGGAGCGAAAGGTACAAGGCCATCCCCACTCCTAAGCAACTGTCGATCAAGCAGAATTTTGTTCAAGAAAGAGAGCGACCGAGCAACATACAAAGTAATGAAAAAGGAGGAAAAATATAGAGAGAAATCTACTAAAAGAATAAGCTTGTAATTGCAAGAACAATGATAAAGTTGTTTTTCGAGTAATTCGAAAACAATTTTATCAAGTAATGGAAAATTTATTAAACGTTTTTGGTTGAAAAACAAGATAAATGAATCATGTTATTTATACCGTTACATATACTCCCCCTCTTCAGTAAGTGAAACGTTACATACTAAAATATTAATCCCAAAAAAAACTTCGAATCTATCTCCAAAACCAAAAAGAACTTACTTAAAGAACATACCTTGTATAATTTTTCCTATAATTTCTAACATAAGAAACTTAATTTGATTTTAATTCAGAAAGCTACCAATAGTATTCAAGTTACTTTAACTAATTTTTTTAAGATCATGTAAGGTGGAAAACATCAATAAAACCTTTTCTTTTGCAAAAATCAATGATGATCAGAGTTGGAAGATACCAAATAATCGAGTAGTTGACATAAATGGAAAAAGGAAACTACCAACAACAAAAGAGAACTACAGATTAATACTGAGATTGGCCACTCCCAGCAGAAATCTGAAGTCTTATTTGAACAAAACAAAATCTGAACATGCGTCCATACTCAGATTTCAAAACTAAAATTCATCAGCTCTCAACTCCAATTAATATTCTCCATCTCTCATAATCATTTAATTTCCAATCATTACTATCAAAATTTTCAAATACTAATCAAAGTTTTGAGAAAAAAAAAATTCAAATTCCATTACTAAATTACTAATTCATTGCGAAAATATTACTAAGTTCTCTTCAAAGTTTCTCAATGCTCATAAAACAGTTGAAATACTGTTGCCAAATTTACTTGTTAGAGAATTCAAATTGCAAAAGTTTTACTCAATAAAAACAGAATTACTATACAGAGAGATCAAAACGAAATTTAAAAGAAGGCACGCTAACAGCATGACAGATCAACAAGTGGTTACTGATATTGAAAGACAGAGCGTTACAGATACAGAAAGTGAGTTTCCTATTTTTTTAAGCACAATCAAAACTAAACTGTATCACAGAGCATTCCTTTCTATAAATTACTTTAATCAACGGTAACGTACAGGCACAAGGATCGTTTTACAATATTTCCATTTTCAATGAATAAATCAACTACCAAGTCTACACATTTCTTATCAATTATGAAATCACAGCGATAAAATTCCAATTACTTTCTCTGTCGACAAAGCTAATAATTATAATTCCTACGACATTTTGAACTGCCAGTAGCCAGTAATAAATTTTTGAAAGTAAAATTATGATTATTCTAATCAATTTCAAATTATTTTTCAGGAAAATCAACATGTTACTCCTAATTCCATCTCAAAGTAATTTACTAAATTTCCTACTCAAAATTTAAATCAACTTTATACTCAACCAATAATAAAATTTTCAAACAAACTTACTCAAATTAAACAAAATTCAATTGAGATCAAACTGTTATCAACTACTAATAACATTATTTCCAAAATTAGCAATTTTATAACACATTCCCAAAATAACATAATATTTTGTCGTAACCTCTTATAATCATCAAAAATTAAATAATACTCCTTTTTTTGACATAAAGATAAATACTTACATACTAATTGCATGTTTATTGAGGCTCTGCCTCAAATACTTTCATCAAGCATCATTATCTATAAACTAATTGTTTACCATAAATTTGAAATACCTACATAATTACATATTTACAGTTTTTCAAATAAAAAAAAAAACAAAATTCTCTCTCTCTTTTTTACAAATTTCAATACTATAATTCATCAATCCGAATTCATACTCAAAATATTTCAATTAAAATGATTTAGCAAACAAACTAAAATTTTCCCAATAAAAATTTTTTTTTTATTATTAAAATAATTATTTATTTTTCATTTATTAGAAAATAGCCTACTCGTTTACAAAGAGTAACTACCAATCTTGAAAGATGGCGCGCTTCATCTAACAAAATTGCAGAAATGAGTCACTCAATCAATAAACTAATAAAGGCGAACTCAGGTGAGAAAACAAAACCAAGATCACGGCTAGAACAATTTCAAAATAGAGCAAAACTGGTTTTAGCAATCAATTTCTACAAGGTAGTTACGAATAACAAAGCAATGTACTCAGACACAATAGAACAATAGTCGTCTACAAAAGATAAGACAAAAAGAGAATTACGAATAAAACTTCTTCAATTGAGAAACATGAGCTTTCTGAATGAAACGTCCGTCAACGGGATCTATCAATTCTACAGTAACGTCAGTTTTGAAACTACCAATTTTTACTGGACCACGCCATCTATGGCTTAATTTCGTCGAAATTTTCTGAGCTTTATCACTCAGAATATGAGTTTTAACCCATACTAAATCACCAGTTTGAAATGGCACAGCAATTCTATGTTTATCATAATTTTGTTTTATCCTATTATGAGTTTTCAGTAGCTGTTCTTTAGCCTTCCTCCATATTTCTATAGTATCATCACTACAAACATCAGGTAGAATTTCATCAATATTCCAAATATTTAACAATGGATCCCTAGGTTTGAAACGATACATTAATGAAAAGGGGGTGCAATTAATACTATCATGTTTCGCAGTATTAAAAGCCAAAGGTAACCAACTATATATGGATTCATCCCAGTGATTTTGAGAATTTGCATGGAAAGCAATTAACGAACTACGTAGGTTTCTATGTAATCTTTCAACTAAATTAGGATTAGGATAAAAAGGAGAGGTCGTATTATGCCTAATACCTAGCTGAAAACAAAAGTTTTTGAATTTATTTGAGGTGAAAATCGAACCATTATCGGAAATTAACTGTTTAGGAGTAGATACGTTCACAAATATTGACTTTAGAGCTTTTATTACCGAATCAGAGTTAGCTTTTCTCATGGGTATTAACCAAACGAAACGAGAAAATGTATCAATACAACTGAATATATAACTATTTCCATTAGTACTTCTAATTAGAGGGCCTACCGTATCTATGTGAAACATAGCTAACGGTTCATCTTGAACTTTTGATGATAGAAAACCATAATTTCCAGCTTGTGCAGGTTTACTTTGAGCACAAATACTACAAGATTTAACTAAATGTTGGATATCCTTCCTCAAATTATCCCAGTGGAAATTCTCAAGAATTTTATTGATAGTTTAGAGATACCAAGGTGGCCACCAATTATACTTTCATGATAAAATTTGAATACCAACGGTACTAGAACTTTTGGAATAACGATTCTAAGTTTCTCTTGATTCCGAAGTTTGATAACAAGAACACCACTAGATAAACTATAGGGGAATTGATTAATATTATTTGAAAGTTTTCCAATAATTTGAGAAAGCATAGGGTCCTTTTCTTGATGCTGTTTTATATCGGTGAAAACCAGAGGAAAATCAGTTATTTTTAAGATATTAACTAAATTCAATTCAGTTTCTACGTTTTCCACATCATGATTTTTATCTAATTCCTCCATGTCAAGGTCATCCTGATACATACGTGATAACGCATCAGCCAAGAAATTAGTCTTACCCTCAACATGTTTTGTTGTAAATTGGAAAGATAAAAGACGAACAAGCCACCTTCCTAATCGACCCATCTGTTTATCTTGCTTTAGAATCCAAGCTAACGCACTATTATCTGTTAACAACAGGAATTTAGCGTGTTGAAGATAGAGCCTAAATCTTTCCATACCAAAGATTGCAGCATAACATTCAATTTCGTAAATCGAATATTTGCACTCTTGCTGCGTTAATTTCTTGGAAGCAAAGGCTATCGGTTTTAGAATTCCGTCTATTTCTTGAGAAAGAACAGCTGAAATAGCGGACGAACTACCATCGGTTTGCAAAACAAACTGTTTAGAAAAATCTGCTGTGATCAATATAGGAGGATTCATTATTGCATATTTTAATGCTTGAAAAGCCTTCTCCTGTACCTCACCCCAAATAAATTTTGCATCCTTTTTTCTCAATTCGTTTAATGGTGCAGCAATTTCAGCATAATTCTTAATATATTTGTGGAAATACCCTGTCATTCCAATAAAACGGAGATTGCTTTAGCGTTTTTGGTCTGGGATAATTACGGATAGAATTCGTTCTAGACGGGTCTATTGTTATGCCTCTTTCATCTACAAGATTTCCTAGAAAAGATATTTGTTTTTTTGCAAAGTTCGCTTTCTCAGGTTTAATAGTGAATCCAGCAAAACGAAGTTTAGATAATACTATTTCAATATGTTTCAAATGAGATTCAAAATCAGCTGAGTATATAACGATATCATCTAAATAATGAAGCACAAACTTGAATTTAATATCTTCAAACAAGGTGTCTAGAACAGAGGATAAGGCTTGAGCGCCTATACTGATACCAAACGGGACTCGAGTGAATTGATAAGTATTTCTCTGAGTACAAAAAGTTGTCAAATGTTTGCTTTCTTCAGCTAACGGCATCTGGTAATAAGCTTGGTTCAAATCAAGGACAGAAAAATACTTAGCTCCGTGGAACCAATGGAACATATTTTCAATATTAGGTAATGGAGTTGAGTCTAACGCTATTTTCTTATTCAAACCACGATAATCTATTACAACTCTATGGCCACCATCTTTTTGAAACTAAGAAACATGGACTAGAATAATTTGACGTAGACTTTTCGATTATACCATCAGAAAGCATTTTTTTTATTTTCTCATTTAAAATTTCCATCCGTAATGGATTTAACTGGTACGGGGCCTTTCTTACTGGTTCATCAGATACCAAACGAATTTTGTATTCCGCTAAATTGGTTTTGCCTAATCTTTCAGTTAGAATATCATCAAATTTACTCAATATCATTTCTAGTTTTCCTTTTTGAACGTGACTCAAATCATCATTAACCTGCTCTACATTAATTCCGTTTTGTAGTTTTAGTGACTCCAGTTTAGCATTATTATTGAAAGAGAATTTAAATTGAGGTCGAAAATTAAAATAATATCTTTTATTGAATAAGTCCGGAACCAATTGAGTGTGATGTATAAAATCACATCCGAGTACAATGGGAACAGAGAGTTCATCATTAATATAAAACCGGAATTTCCAACTAAAGTTTTCTATTTTGATTTTTATTAGAACCGTATTTCTCAATATTAGTTTACTTCTATTTGCGGTGATACAATGCTGTACATCCTCCTCCACAATCAAGTCTGGATCAGAAAGGAGTAATTTATCGAAAACCTTTTTGAAATGATACTCCAATCCGCACCCGAATCAATCAATGCAACAGAATATACACCATTATTTCCTAATTCACACGTTACATAAGGATTTATTTTATTAATTAAAGCTTTAGTTTTCAGTTTATTAAACATTTTTCGAGAATTTCCTTTTATTTTATTTCTTGACTGATACCTATTTACGTTCTTCTTAATTTTAATTGACCTTTTCATTTTGTGATTAGTAGACTTACTATTAAACTTCAGAATATTGACAATTTTATTATCATATTTTTTCTTATTTACCTTCTTTCCTAGTCATAATTTCTTATTTCCACAATTATTGGCATAATGTCCAACTTGATTACACTTGTAACAACGGATATTACTTGCATAATTATTAGAACTAGTAGGTACTTGTGAATCTTTATTCAAAGCTTTACTATTATTACCTTTAAAATGTGCATTATTAGAAGGAGATCTACAATATCTTGCAATATGGTTTAGTTTACCACAGCGGTAACATTTTTTTGCTGGTGAATCAGATTCTTTAAATGGTCGTTGATTGAATTTAACGGTTTGAGTGAAATTTCTATTTCTTTCCAAATCAGCATATTCAATATTCTGTGACTGGACGCAAACTTCATTAAGTTCATTGAAATTTCTGGGCTTGAATTGAAACACAAGTCTAGACCGCTCTTCTGGGTTCAAACCAGAACAAATATTTGCAACTATTTCTTCTTCAGATTTATTTAAGCGTAGTAGTTTAGCTGCATCTTTAATTGATAAAATATATGCCGCCAAAGGTTCTCCTTTCATTTGCAAACGATAATAATGTTCCCGTTCAATCACAGAAATCAACCGAGAAGGAACAAAATAGTTCAAACTATCTCTATGAAATTCATCAAAATTTTTATTACTTTTGATCGCAATATTCAATCTTTTCCGCAAGGGGTCCTACCGTGGCCGAATGGATGAGATGGAATAATTGTTGATCTTTTAAAGTCGAACGCTCCTTTATTTTCAAAGTTATTTCAATAAACTTTAGAAACTTGTCTACGTTTAAACCATCGGTATTGGGAAGTTCCTTCACCAGGTTTTCAATGGGATTTGGTAATTTATTATACAAACTACAAAACAATGAAGTACCTGTACCAAGTGACAGGTCAGTATTTGAATGATGGTTTACTGAAACTTCGGGCAAAAAATCTTCATGATCAATAACTCTAGTTTGGGATTCACTAGTAGTATTAATATTCGACCTACCAATATTTTCGTAATCTGAAATTCGAATTCTAGGATTGTTATGTTGTTTAGACGAATGGGCATGATTTGTTTCGGTACTTAGTACTACTTTTTCCCCACAACTTTCTTGATTACTAGGAGAGTTTTTGAAAGGGATAATATTACTCATATGACTACTAGAATCAGTCGTTAAAAAATCAGGAGCATTTTGTTTATCCATGACTGGAGATGTAGCTCTACTACTAACAAGAAATTCTTTTAATTCAATTAATTTAGTAAAAACGTTCTGAGCCTGTTTTATTGTCTCATTAATTTTCTGAACCAGATCATTGTTATCAATTTCCTTTGCGTAAGTCAGTAATTGTACTATTCTGTGTAGAATGTGCAAAAAAATCGTTAATCCTTTTTTTGAACAAGCCTGTGTATCAAGATTACCCGAAACGGAAATTCCATTCAAAAAGTCATCAGTTTTCTTTAAAGCAAATTTAATATCCGACAATGCTTTCTTACCTGAGGTCTCATTATATTGAATACGATAAATCTTAGGATTGGGATTGCTTACTGCAAACCTATATTTCACTCTCAACGTATCGACATCACATCCACTAACCGTTTCTTCAGGAATTCCAAAGGATTCAAGCTCAAATAATAAACATTCTTTTGAGAGATAATTCGGATTGGATTTAGTATTGGAGAACAAATGGAGATCAAAATTATTTTCTACTTCCTTTTTTACATCCCAGTAATTCACTACTTTGCTATCAGAAGCCATGGTACATTTGATTAATTCCATTAAATATTCAATATTTGATAATCCAATAATAATTCATAATTTTAAGATCACAAGTTATACTACGTTTAGGTGATGCCATTTAACTTGACTACTGAGACAAGAAAAAAAAATTGAAGATGCAAAATATTTGTAGTTGATAGTTTGTACTTTCTAAAATTTAGATTTTTATAATTTCCATAATAACCCTCCCTGTCCGCAATCCAAAAGATGAGTGCAAAACGTTATCTGGATTATTTAAAGAGTTAGGCGCAGTTGTGGTGAAAGCAGAGTGGCGCAGTTGTAACGGTTGTAAACGTTTGGTGGTGAGGAGAAACTTTAAATTAAATTATTTGATCCTTGTATAGATTTATACCTGACCTTATATTATTTCAGACGGGCAAAAAGAAGATATCAAAACTTAAAATATTTATAGGTTAATATAATAAATTCTGAAATCATCAAAATTACACACCCGACATAATACAAGGGGATCGTGAAAGTAAGAGAATTCAAAATTAAACCACCACGAAAGAAAAGGATCTCATCTTTAGAATTGTGACAGAGGTGATTATAAATTAATAACGAAAAGTTATAGTAGCGACATCCCTTGGTTTATTTCTAAAAACCAGAATAAATAAAATCAAAAGATTATAGTAATTGGCTACCGGAAATACAAATTACATTATTTTCAGAAATATGGTTACAATCGGTTACTTAAATTCTTAAATATGTTAGTATACATAAATACCTGGTGTGATGAGGGCCCCCCATAAACTTTCACACTATGTATCACTATTGCCTTTCAATTGCACTTCACTTGGTTGATAAAATATTGGTTTCGATGGAAATTTGAATCTGATCCTTCTGAGGTTTTTCTTTGTAATCCTGATGTGCAGAAGTCCGGGTTTCCTTGGGGTTTTTAACGAGATACCCTCGGTCCATCTGCGAAGTCCATGCTACAGTATTGGTTTACTGGTTAATTTCAGCGAGGTGGATACATCCAGGTTGATACATCGAGGTTGATACATCGAAGTTGATACATCGAGGTTGATACATCGAAGTTGATACATCGAAGTTGATACATCGACCGCTGATACAGCGGATTTGGAGATTGGTAAAATTTGAGAGAAGAATCCAATAACTTGGTAAATTTACATATCAAAGAAAAATTAAAATAAAAAAAAATCAGGATGAAGCTACTATGTAAAAGAATGAGAATTTAATTAATGTGACTACATCCTGTACTTCAAAGAACTTTCAACAAATCTTATAGAAGAAAGAAAATGTCAATCTGAACTGGTTGGGAGCTGGATTCGAAGTGAATTGAAATTAATAGAGGAGCGAAAGGTACAAGGCCATCCCCACTCCTAAGCAACTGTCGATCAAGCAGAATTTTGTTCAAGAAAGAGAGCGACCGAGCAACATACAAAGTAATGAAAAAGGAGGAAAAATATAGAGAGAAATCTACTAAAAGAATAAGCTTGTAATTGCAAGAACAATGATAAAGTTGTTTTTCGAGTAATTCGAAAACAATTTTATCAAGTAATGGAAAATTTATTAAACGTTTTTGGTTGAAAAACAAGATAAATGAATCATGTTATTTATACCGTTACACGGCATGTTTTTCCTGTTCTACTGTAATCTACTCAGATTGATGTTCAAAAAAGACCAATCAATTTGAAATGAACGAATTGAACAAACGAATAATTGAATAATACTAACACTTCAAATTCCTGCATCAGACATTTTCAGCCTCAAGGATAGTTGTTGATTTCAAAAAATGTCAGTCGATGTTTCTAGTGCCACCTCTCAATTTATCTCCCACGGGCATTCTGTATTTCAATTGAATCAAGGGTTCAGAAGTGGATCTTTGTGTGATATAGTATTTCCAAACAGAGAAGGCCCGTTGGCAAGATGGGAAAATGACTCCAGCTCAATCAATATTGATTCAAAAATGAAAAATTTGGTCTCAAATTGTAGAAAACATTCCGCTCCACAATTTAAGACCAAATTTATAATTTTTTAACCAATATTGATTGAGGTTATTTCCCCATCTTGCCTGAGGGTCTTATTTGCTTGGACAGACTATACCAAACTCCCGCTCAAGTGATGGTGGAGAAACGTCCATTATTGATGATAGCTCTTGGAGGAAAGTCTAAAAGCGTTCTCTCCAAAAGTGGAATGGTTATGATATTAGATATGACGGATATTATATGTTTTACATGTTCTAGTGTTGGCCTTATTTCAATAATCTTGGAATGTGACATTATACAACATTTATATCAATATTATAGGCTACAATTATGTAATAGCTACTTATGTATTAAGAGCGTAAAGCGCAACTTTATTGTTCACGCAAAACAGTTATCGAGCGACGCGATAGGGAAGCGTGATATTTTTGCAAGAACGATAATAGCTATTTATGTATTAAGAGCGTAAAGCGCGACTTTATCGCTCGCCCAAAACAGTTATCGCGCGACGCGATAGGGAAGCGAGATATTTTTGCAAGAACAATAAAGAATCTTTACACGCGAATTACATACAAAATCTTTACTACAACTGCACATTATAATAACCTGTTAAACTAATTTCATTTGTCAAATGGCCTACAGTAAAATATTATTGAATTTCTCTGACGATTATTGTAATAATAAAATGAATCGATCCAGTTAAACTCGAAAAGTATAATCTATTTCTAATATGATTATATGTTTCAATTATACTAGAGAAGAAAACAATTTCATGAACTGCAAAAAAACAGCCAGCCATCAGGAATCATTATTTAGATAAGAACAAAATATTCATGCTTAGTTTCTAGATTACACGAGTTCTTATCAAATCTGATTATTCTATGATTTTTACAAGTTACACACTAATTTCGATATTTTACACTACAATTTTCACAGGTTATTCTATAATTCTATAATCTATTCAAGGAGATCACAAAAAATCATAGGAAAATTATAAAAATGCTACTTGCTTGCAATCTTATACTTGTGCATTACAATATCTATATGAGAAGGCAGAATTTGGACATAAAAATGACCATTTTTGGGAAAGGATAAGTTACTATTAACTCTTGGCATGTGAAATTCGTCCAATTACACCATTACTAGGAAAATATAAAAAATGTCCAGTTGTAATTCAAAATTAGATCTAGGTGATTGAAAAATGATCGATGAAGTAAATAAATCAATAGATACTAATATTATGATGAATATTAATAATATGAAAAAATGTAATGAATGAATAAATTAAGCTCACTTACATGTTAAATTAATAACTAATAGAAAGAGAGATAGAGAGTGAGAGACGGTTAGTGAGCGAGTGGGAGATTTTAGATCAGATTTTCTCTCATGTGAATAACAGTAATTTTTTTAACAACACAGTCTAATTCAAGGTTCAAGGTGGTCTCTTCAAGCGATCACAGTTTCTTATTAGCTCAATAGAATTCATCAAGAGATAGCCCATGAGAAAGAATGTATAGTCAGGTCGAGCATTGAAGACATTCTGGCAAGATATTGAAATTACTCAAGCTTGGTGAATTGAATATTATGAACTAGCCGGCAGGCTCGCTTCGCTCGCCTTCTCCGCCTAGCCAGGGGGCTCGGCCCCCTGGACCCCCGAGAGTGTCAGCAGTGTCAGTGAGTCACTCGCTTCGCTCGCCTGCATAACCACTGTCAGTCTAAGCTAAGACAAACATTCGGCAAATTCGGCTCAAAAGGGATTAAAAATTCATTGAACACAGCATTTCTAGACCTAATCTGGACCTGTTCATGAAATTTCAACATTTTCTACCTATTTATTCTCGAAAAATCCAAGAAAAGCTCCGAAAATTCCGAAAAATAGTAAAACGCTAATATTGAGCGTAACTTTGGGAAGTATATCGGACATAGTTTGGAACTTGATTTAATATCTTCCAAATTAGTTCATCTATAATCTCGCTGAACCATTGAATTCACAGTAAGACTTGGTCGTATGAAGGCGGAAGATATGCAACCAGCAATACATCTACTATTTAAAAATACTGATAAGTGGCGCAGTGGCGAGCGGTCATATGAAGCAAGTGAAGCACTGCTTCAGTAACGAAAACCCCCCCAAAAAATTAATTTAAGTCGTGCGAATTATTATTAAAAATTATGATAAAATAAGTATTATTAATAGTATAATATCAATTATTGGAATATTACTCAAGTATAAATGCTTAATATCAATGATTATCGACTGCTTTGATTTGAATGTCAGCGCCTCACCGCTCACCGCCTAGCTGCTGATTGGTTGAAAGGTGGAAGGAAGCGGAGCTCGACCTGCTGGGGATTACTCGATTAGTCCAGTGCTCGATTAGTCCAGTCCCTATCCTACATTAAGAAACTGAAAAACTGGTCTAATCGAGGCACCTGGACTAATCGAGGCGCAGGGGTTCGATTAATACAGTGACTCGATTAGTCCAGTTCTTCAATGAGATGAGCGAGTGCCTCGATTAGTCCAGAACTGGACTAATCGAGGCACTGGACTAATCGAAGCCCTGCGTCTCGATTAATACAGTGCCTCGATTAGTACAGTTGGCGTACTGAATTCGTACCAGGTGATGAATCCATTATATGCGTTGACATGGAATTGACTATAACTAGACGGCGTCAAAGTGGTCGTCTAACAAATTTCAAATAAAACCAAGGCGATCTTTGAATTATGTTGCAAATGACAATAGCTTGGTTTTCATTATACAACCATGTTGTATTTATTTATAATGTAATATTCTGAATAATTCACCGGTATCTTTTAACTTATTGAATCTTATTATCTTTGTTTAATCTATTAAATTAGGCTACCCTTATTAGAAATTCGAGATTTAATATTGTTTAATTCATGGAAGGACAGTTTGATTAATTAATATTAATATTTTTATGATTTACAGCAATATTTGAAATCTGTATTGGTAATTATTCAGAAGCTGAATTATTGTATTCATGAAACTAAAAATCTAATGAGCCAAAAAACCTTTAAATTTGGCTCTCTATATGTGACTTTATTTACCATAACTTTTTGTATTGAAATTTTAATATTATCAACAGTCTTGAGGGTGGCCGTGGATGAGTGGGTTAAGTGCAAGAGTTAAAGCCTCCACATAAGGCTAATTTCAAAACAAAGAAATATTTACGAATCCACTAAAATATTTTTGGATTGGAAGTATTCAAATTATACATCGTGAAAGCATATATCATTGTCAAGAATATACGCTTTTATAAAATAAAATTGTTAACTAGTAAAGATCTGAAATCTATCTGTAATGATATACGTTTGAAGGAACTCTTCATAAACCCAATTCTGCGTTCAGAAATGCGAAAATATCAATAAATAATCAGTTATCAGTTCAATAATCAAAAATAAATTAGCAGTCCAAATTCAGTTTATTATCTAGGTAGATCACTCCGAACTTTTTGAGTTTTCATTGCATTAAGACATAAAATCCGAAAAATATGAATATCTTTTTTATTTGTTGTCAGATTGACTTGAATTTTTATGGGGAGGACACTAATATAGAGAGGAATGTTCCTGTTTTTTGTAGAATTTTTCCAAGGCTCTTTCCACCCCCCCCCCCCAGATCCAAAAAACCGATCGGGCGATTTCAGTCATTTTAAATTTCCCGGCTTAGAAAGACTTGGCACGAAGGCATGTGATTGGTTGATAATTGCACGCGGAAGAAAAAAATACATGGTCAATATTGATTCAAAAATTATAAATTTGGTCTCAAATTGTAGATTAGAATGTTTTCTACAATTTGAAATTCGATTTTTGATTTTTGAAGCAATATTGACCGAGCTGGAGGCATTTTCCCATCTTGCGAGAATGTCTTCTTTGCTTCTTCTCTGTGTGAATTGTTGTCTTAGATCAAACGATCAAAGCCTTTTGAAGTTCCAAGAAACCTACACTTGTATGCGCATGTCTGTCCAAGCAAAGAAGACCGTGTGGCAAGATGGGAAAGTGACTCCAGCTGGGTCAATATTGGTTCAAAAAATATTAATTTTGTCTCAAATTGTAGATCAGAATGTTTTCTACGATTGAGACTAGATCAATAATTTTTGAACCAATATTGACCGAGCAGAAGTCATTTTCTCATTTTGCCAGGGGGTCTTCTTTGCTTAGACAGACTATTATACTAGGCTACATCATCATTCTATAGTATTATTGCTGATAGAGATGTTAAGTCTCTCCAAGCAAAGAAGGCATTTTGGCGAGATGGGAAAATAACCTCCGCTTGGACAATATCGGTTAAAAATCATAGATTTGGTCTCAAATTGTAGGAAACATTCTGATCTTCAATTAAAGACCAAAATTTTACTTTTTGAGCCAATATTGACCAAGCTGGAGTCATTTCCCCATCCACCCAGAATGTATTTCTTCCTTGCACAGACTACAGTAAATAGCGAGAAATTACTACAATTATCATCAGACTCTATCAATGAGTGCCTTTTCGCTTTCATTAAATTAGATTAATTACTCATATCGGTCTCTTTATCCTGTTGGTCAAGTGCAAGGCAGGACTTGGTCCTAACTTCGCCGTTTCAATGCTGTAACGAAGTAGTCATATTTTATTATCTATAATTAATGTACATGGATTATGGATAAAGTTATTCTATTCACCTTCTTTCATTTTACTCTCTCTTTAACCTCTCCTCTCTATCTCCTCTCTCGTTTTATTCTCTATATCCTTCTCTCTCATTCTTTTCAATCATTTCACTGCCTCATTCACTTTTCAATCCACTTTTTCCTTTCTCTTTTCTCATTTTACTATTCTCTCTATCTCTTATCTCATTTACCCTCTTTATCCTGTGCTTTCTCTTCCTTCTCTCATTTTACTCTTCCTTCTCTCTACTTCTCTCTATCTTTCCTCAAGTTTCTCATCTAGTAATACACCAAGATATATTATAGTCAGATTGCATAACTATTTGACAATCACAATTTATCTGATTGCACG
Source organism: Sogatella furcifera (assembly GCA_017141385.1). Lineage (NCBI taxonomy): Eukaryota > Metazoa > Arthropoda > Insecta > Hemiptera > Delphacidae > Sogatella > Sogatella furcifera. The sequence goes on along the minus strand of CM029553.1, from coordinate 8,293,900 downwards.
CATACCGGGTAACTATGAAATTCAAATGAAATTGACAAGATGTGGTTAAATTCAAGAGCAAATATTTTGTTTTTGAAACATGAGGAATTTACGTAATTACAACGTGCCATTAAAGGTCATACAGTTCAATATCATTATCGCTTCCATTATGTTAAATTTTTGATGAGACACTTATTGTATAAAATATAAAACTTGATTTCTTAATTTTCTTTTCATTTCCTCTTTTATCAGTTATATAGTCTTTTTTCCTGGGACTGATGCTCGCATAGGCTCCTAGGCCTGTGCGGGGCTAATGGGAGATGGCGACTGGTTTTTAGGCAGTCAAGACCGACGGCTTTACGTCTCCTTTAATAGACGGGGTGACGTATCTATGTGATAGTACTGCGTTCGAAAATATTGTTCCCTGGTCAAGGATCGAACTTGGGTCCTCTTGCTTATCAGAACTCGGACCAAAGTTTTTTCCCTTTGCACCTTTTTTCTCCACAAATTCAATTTTGTTAGTATTTATATATTATGACATTTATATAAATATAAATGACATTTATTTATATCTATGGTATTTATAGTATGATTATTATTATTATCATCCATGCTAGCTATTATGTCATGAATAAATTCAAACTGCAGAATCAAGTTGTCACATTTAATTTTGGCTATTAATGATTATTTTATAGAATTAAGTTTATTCTGAGCTATATTCTGCAAGTCTTATGAAGTGCATAAAATGATGTTTTATGAATAATCATTTTTTTTGAAAAATAACATTAAAATTTAATTGGAATTTGATTGGATATGGGTATGTATTATTACGGTATGTAACTGTATTCATCATTCTTCAAACTAAGCATAATCAGTATACAATTCATTCAGTCAACTAACTATATAGTGATAACGAGAAGCAAGGATATTATTATTTCCTTCTTCATGGCCATTCTCGCAAATATGAAGAGAAGTTACTGGGTGTTTTTGAAGTAAGTTATATACATATACAAGTTCTTTATTGAACAATGAATGTAACTCATTAGGCTACTCAACAATGAATGTAAGTCGCTATAAATGAAAGACAAATCGCTATAAATCGCTATACCATTAGAAAGACACTGATTTTTCAATTCATAACTTAATAGCTAATTCAATTAACACTACTACCAATTTATATACAACATTCTTAATTTTTCAACAATTTATGTATAATATTACATCTTATCAAGATAATGTAGCCTATATTGAAAGTATTCAACATTTTTCAAGATCATTTAAAGGCGCCCATAACCAGATGAGATAAGGAAGCACCCTGAATGCTCTCTTAAGCTTAAAGGAATTCATTATAGTCAGCCAGCATTTTTAAGAAATGAACTATACAAGAATGAATACGGTACTTGTGGTAGGTATTTAGTAGTAACTTAGCCTATACACAATGATTCTTAGCACGGGAGTAGTGAATAATACAGGACTAATAGCAAATATAATTTTAGATTTCAAGTACCTAGCTCAACATTCATATTATAGGCTAACTTTTGCTCTCTTCAAAATGAACTGTGGAGCCAAAATTTGCTGCCAAAATGACGCTTCCTCCTCAAGTCTTCAATACTCTTTCCTTGCCTGTTACGGAGATTTACTTACTCCTTTGGTCTTCCACATGGATCAGTGTCTGAGGAGTCGTCCTTACCGTGTAGTGGTGAATTTTCTATAATTTTACTTATTTATTGCAAGAGAAATAATTTTAAAATTTTGAACTTTGATGGCATCTCCCACATAGAATTTTCTCGGGAGTGCCTCTTATTCTTAGTAAATTTGGAAATCATATCTAAACTATATTTTTTAGAGTACCTCATTGTATACATTTCGTGGAGGTTTAATGTTTTCTTTGTACTAGTTTGCTTACTGAGAAATAAAAATTTATTATTATTCATTTATTTTTCCCGTGGCTATTTTCCTACCGGTAACCCCCTCCCCATCCTCCAATTTATGAAATTGAGAATGCAATTTATATGAAATTGATCATACATTCCTATTATACAAGAGTTTTTACAAGAGCACATTCATTTAGCCTATATTCCAAGTAAGCCTACTTGTTGTGAAATCCAAAGGTTTTGACTTAGATTTTCAAAGACTGAATTAATCTACCCCTTTTTGGTACGTATCAGCTCTAAAAGAATATATCAAAATTCAGCGTGTGCCCTCAAATTTTCCAAGTAATTTTATTGACTATAATCTTTAACTGAATATTTTTTCCATAAATAAACAATATCAATTGAAAAATCAGAAACAAAAAAATACCAAAATTTAAGGGTTTTTTCAATTTTTAAGGGTGAAGCCGTACCCTAGGACGGCAGAAAACTTCAATTTTGGATTCAGCGCACTGGAATACAGTCATAATATGAAACAATCGGAAAAAAACTTTCGCATCACTTGTCTGACAAAACTACCATTATTTTACTAGGCTATCATAGCGTCAGAGTTTTACTGGAAACCTGACGTCAGAGTTTGCAAGCTACTTGAACTGTTCGATAACTTTTGCCGTTGGCGATTATGGCAGCGTCTCTAGTGTAACGCTGAGAGAGTGATATAGTTGATTCCACATATTATAACCGGTTCAGCGGGTCACATGAATTGGCTAAACTGGACTAATCGAGCGCCTTGCACATCCTACCTAATAAACCAACTTTACTGTACTAATCGAACCTCTAGACAAATTGAAATAGACTGCCTCGATTAGTCCAGTTTTTCCTGGAAAAACTGGACTAATCGAACCACTCTCATAAAACAACTTATATATTTGAAAAACTGGACTAATCGAGCACTGGACTAATCGAACCCTACCCGACCTGCTTCATATGCTCTTGCTACGATTTGGAGAACAAAGGTTGGGGGGAGTGGGAGTGGTAAGCATTGCAATAAAGCTGCGAAAGAAGCTAGCAGGGCCTGGCTACGAAGATAGCCGATCTTGGCCGAATGTAATTTCAGTTTCCGACCATTGCCAACCTGACAAATTGACAGCGCAAAGCCAACTTTTTTTTTTAAAATAATAATATTCACTAACAGACAATGTCTAAATGAATAATTTATTCTAACAATAAAGATGAATTCATATACAAAAAAATTTAAAATCACGATGAGCACAAACATCTGAAACAGTTCTCATTTCTGTCCAAGTTCAGTTCAGTTGGCATTGGCAATTTTCAAACTTTACGTCTGTCGTCTGTACGTTTGTAATGCTGTTATGAAGTTTGTTTATCTATTATCTGTTGCAATGGTTATAAATCGAATAATATATTATTATAAGAATGAGTTGATATTTTGTTAAGTGTATAAGTAAATATGTAACTAAATTGAAAAGACATGACTACATACTTGATCAAATTTGGTGAGTGTTTTTTTATTATATTTCTTGGAAATACCTCTTGATAATAATAAATTGTAATGCAGAGTTTTTATGTCATGTCAAGTTTAGAATCGAATCTTTTGTTAGTCTACTGTGAGATTATGCGTCAATAAAAAAATAATGTGTAAAACGGAAAATTACACATATTATTATCACACTTCACACAGTCATATTCAGGGGAAATTACCCACAAACCACAACCAACCATCCAACCAACACCCCCCCCCCCTTCCACTATAAAACTTAGTGCTTCACTAACTTTCTACAGCACCGATCGCCACTGAAGTGGCGTAATCTTGAACGAAATTCGAAAATATTTCAACACAATATTTCTAGACCTTATCTGAACCTGCCTACCAAATATCAACATTTTTCACCGATTGGTTCTCGAAAAAATTGAGAAAACGCTGAAAAACTATAGAAAAACTTTAATATTTTGCGTAAGTTTCTCCGTTCTTAGCGCGCGTCTAAACGTCCAACTGAACATGCCTGCCAAATTTGAACGCATTCGGTTCAGTGGATTTTTAGTTCTGGTGATGAATGAATGAATCAGTCAGTCAGTCAGTGCCATTTCGCTTTTATAGATAATATAGATTTGGTCTCAAATTATATAATTGTTTAGCAGAATGTTTTCTCCAATTTGAGACCAAATCAATTATCATCTTTAATTTAATAGTTGCAGAGTCATTCCCCCATATGTTTTCTTCAATTTGAGACCAAATTAATTATTATTTTTAATTTAATAGTTCCAGAGTCATTCTCCCATACTGATAATTTTTTGCACGACCAGAGTATACTTGAATTGCATCTGTACCTGACACCTGCCAACATAGTTGAGGTTGAGATAAGCTTTATAGAAATGAAAGTCATTCAACAGATGACACTGATTCCTTGCTCAACGCTTTCAATGAGCAATTTTGCTGACACGAGCGATTTATCGCAATTTTCAACTCTTTTGAAAGCAGTTTCAATCGATTTCCTGTCAACACATCATAACACGTGTATACGAGTCTATACTCCGTCTACGGATTGTTTAAACTTAAGCTCCTCCCCCAATTTCACGTCGCAGGCAGCTGTAGCCAATGGCAAGTTAAGTCATCGTGCTACAAATTTTACTTTTCATGTCACAATCATGATGCAGAAATCTTTGAGACGCAAGCCTTCTATTTTTCAGAAAATCTATCAAAATGTACGGGCATAGAGAATTTTGAATATTTCTTTTTTCTTATAGGGCCACTGTACTCATCAAACTTTTTAATTAATGTTGATCTTACAAAATAATTTTTTATTGTAACTTAACAAAAAATATTTAGAAGGGTACTGGGTATAGACCACCCTCCTTTGGGATATTGGCTGTCGTTAGTAAAGACAGTCAGTCACTTCCCGTCTCTGGAGGAATAGTAATTATTGCATTACACTCCAACTGATCAACTGCATGCTATTCAGAGGTGTTCTGCGCCGCCAATTGGTTACGGAGACTGGCTTATGGTTGAGAGGATCAACGTGCTAACCACACGTTACTTCTATCCTGGTTGATGATTATTTGCTTGCTGTATAGTCTGTCCGGCCGGGGGGAATTCTGGCGGGGTGGAGGAGGCGGCTTCGGCTCGGCCAGTGTTGGTTTGAGTTCTTATTGAGAATTTATGACTTTTGGGCCGGTATTGGCCGGGCTGGGGCCGTTTTTCCGTCGTGCCAGGGTGTCTTCTTGGCTTGGACAGGCTGTATAGCAGAGTGAATTTGAAACTGGCAACCAGCTGCTAGGCCTAGGCCCTTCATGGGCTGTTCAGCCAGACATACATACTGGGTATAGACTGTATGCCAGCGTTAGCTTGTTTGATAGGAGAACTTTCATTGTGTAGTGATCGGCACTTGGACTTGTCGCGCTGCAGCACACGTGCTGAATTTGATGTAATACTTTATCGCTATTATTTTTTTCAAATTTTTTAACCTTTTCAAATATATACCAGTATCTAAATGAATTTTTTCCATTGAAAACTAGTTGGGCTTCGCAGCTAGCCTAGCTAGCCCAGAGAATACGCCACTGGTATAGAGACTCTATGAAAAATATTTAAAATGGAACCGGGTATAGAGACCGTATAATTGGTCTCTATATTTACGGGCTCGTGTTCTGTCAGCTTATTTGAATAATTTATTCATTCATTTATTTATTTATTTATTCATTAATTCTATCTATTCATTCAATCATTGATACAGTTGGCTGGAGTAAGTAACCCAACCAACAATAATTCAAGCTTCTCATGGAAGATTTCGATATTATTTTGTTTGTGGAATAGCCCATGATTTTTTCTTAGTTCCACAACAAACAAAACATTATATATATTTATTTAATATTGGTTCAATTGAATTCAAAGTAATTGGATTCATTTCTTTTGAATGTGAACTATAGATTAGGTTACATAGAGACCGTATAGAGACCGTATAATTGGTCTCTATATTTACGGGCTCATGTTCTGTCAGCTTATTTGAATAATTTATTCATTCATTTATTTATTTATTTATTCATTAATTCTATCTATTCATTCAATCATTGATACAGTTGGCTGAAGTAAGTAACCCAACCAACAATAATTCAAGCTTCTCATGGAAGATTTCGATATTATTTTGTTTGTGGAATAGCCCATGATTTTTTCTTAGTTCCACAACAAACAAAACATTATATATATTTATTTAATATTGGTTCAATTGAATTCAAAGTAATTGGATTCATTTCTTTTGAATGTGAACTATAGATTAGGTTACATGAAGACCGTATAGAGACCGTATAATTGGTCTCTATATTTACGGGCTCGTGTTCTGTCAGCTTATTTGAATAATTTATTCATTCATTTATTTATTTATTTATTCATTAATTCTATCTATTCATTCAATCATTGATACAGTTGGCTGAAGTAAGTAACCCAACCAACAATAATTCAAGCTTCTCATGGAAGATTTCGATATTATTTTGTTTGTGGAATAGCCCATGATTTTTTCTTAGTTCCACAACAAACAAAACATTATATATATTTATTTAATATTGGTTCAATTGAATTCAAAGTAATTGGATTAATTTCTTTTGAATGTGAACTATAGATTAGGTTACATACTTGAATTTTTAGTAGGGAGTAGTTGAATTAGTTCGAAATTTCCGGCTTGAACTGAGCGGTCAATCAAAATAATAACAACAAAAATGTGATCATGGAAGATTCTGTACAATCAACTATAATTCTATCAACTGATATTGATGATAAATATCATTTCATGTTCGAAAGATGTGAATGTTGCCAATCAAATTATTATAAGAAAATTTCGCTTTTATAGACATAGATTAATATTTTCAAGAGCTTAGAAATGAGCTGTTATAATTAACTATTCTAATTCTGAATCACAATAGGCCTGCGTCTGATGATCAACTTTTTTCCAACCTATTATCCTATTCTGCTGGTTACAAATTATATTCACAGTAAAATCACTGCCACCAGCCTGAACGACTGATATTAGTAATAATATTTCATTTAGTATTAAACATTTCTTCCTTCCTTCCTTAAACGCCCTCTTTTTTTTATAATAACTCGTTATTATGCTGCTATCCGATTACTCTATTTTTCTTTGATTTTTATTTATTATGTTCCTAATATTTTCTGCTTCCTCAATAACATTTTTTTCGTATTATATTTTTGTTAAGATTGTTTATAATTTACAACAAATGAGCTGATTGTATTCTATTCATATTTTTTAACGTTGTGACTAATTTATGTATTGAAATTTTTATTATTTAGAGTATGGCTTTTAATTGTGGGGAGACCCAAGGGTTATTCCACTTCGCCAGATAACCTCATTTTCCACAAACGGAGATATGAGTTATAGTTATTTTGAAAAGTTTCTTTGAAAACGTAATTTTTGATTCCGAAATATTGTTGACCACTAAAACTGAAGAACTTCACAAAATCACTTGTATTGAAATGGCACCTGCTAAATAACCCACGGGTTTAGCAGGACCAACAAATTTGATGATTTATACCAATTAAAATTTATTGATTGATTAAACCTATTAGTTACAATATCGATGTGAAATTTATAATTTCAAGGCAATTTTTAGGGTCATGTCGTCAGAACCTTTGAAGAGGGGCTTAGGTCCGAAAACTCAGGACTAACTGGATGTATGGAACATTTCAAATCAGAGATTTCAACCAACACCTACTAATGCATCATAATTGTATTAGTAGGCTAGTTGTTTCAACTCATAGAGGAATATCTGTAGTTGACAAATGATGTTTAAATTAACAGCCTTGTGACATTCGACGCTTATTCAGCTCCCCATTAGTATATCTGACGTCATGGAGTTAGGATCCATGTTCATAAGACTCTATAAATATATAGAGTTATAGTTCATTACATACACTCTCTGAAAGCTGCCATTTCATCTCATCAGAGTTGCCATTTGGTTACTAGGATATGGGTCAAAGGTTGCAAGTTGACATAATTTTGTAACATATATGACGTCAAAATGTTGGGCTATTAGATAGATGCATTACATTAGCTATTAGTGGGTTAATTCACTTATGAGAGACAGACGAAGCTGCCTTAGTGTCAGACATAGTTTGCAGAGCCTGCTGCTACAAGGTTTAACATAAAATTATCGAATTACACCATGAATTTGATTTTATAAGTTAAAAAAATTCCAGCAAATACAGAATCCACAGTAAATTTATAGATCAATCAAGGTAAAATTTAATAAATATAGTTAAACTACAGTAGGCTAGCACCATCCTTGATAGTTTTACTGAGGGGTACGCGACAAAGTGTCTCCCCGACAAAGTGTCTCTCCGACAGCCATTCCCCTTTTAAAGCCAGTTTTTAGGAGACCGGTTGACGGCGACAACTGGTCCCCTTTCCAAGCAGGTTTTAGAAGGTGCTCCGCTGACGCGGATACACTTTGACGGCAGCGCTCCAGGGGAATGGTTGTCGGGCACGGGCCCGACAGCCAGTCTCCTTCTTTCTAGTAGGGGAACAGATGTCGGGTATGCACTTTGACGGCAACGCTCTAGGGGTCCCGTTGTCGGTTGCGATCCCGACAAACTGTCCCCTCATAACATCACATGAAATCACAATTCCGGTATGGTCTATTTCAGTGCATTTCATTTAAAAAAATGCACTATTGGTCTTGCCCTAACAATCGAAAATTTATGATGTGATATATTTTTTACACGTTTTCGAGTCCCTAGAACACAAATTTGATGTCCGTTCAAATTCACATATATATATATATATATATATATATATATGCTTCAGCCGAAATATCCCTGGCTCAAAAATGAAAGTTAAGTCTAGTTTCTAAATGTACAAGTGTACTATTACTATTTTATCCACATTTGATTTTATTTTATTTGATTACTATTTTTATCCACATTGAGAATGGGCTAATGTGCCGAAACATGTATGTGTTTTTATAATCTTAAAGTTTTCAAAAAGGGTGTTTGATTTTATTTATTTTTCAAAATAATAAAATTTATATATATATAGATAAATGTAATAATAGATACAGAAGACACTTGTAGAATTGTAGATACTATATATATATGTAGATATATATATATATATATATATATATATATATATATATATATATATATATATATGTACAGATTCCTATGAAATCGATAACTCCCGAAGGGCTCGTCGGAGGGAGAGCGACCAAATTTTGCACAGGAATTATCAGTGTTAATATCTTGGTCAAGTTCGTTAACCAGTCAAATTGGTCCAAGGGTAGGAGGTGAAATCAGGGAATGAAAATTTTTAAAAATCACTACAAATCGACCAAAATCGTTTTTCGATTTGAAAATTGGTGTTTATAATACCCTTATTATGTCCTACAATTTGAGCCATCAACGAAACAAATCCAATAAAAAATTGCGGAGAAAATGGCAAATAATATGCCAAAAACGGTATTTTTCATGGGTTTTTCGAAAACGGCACCTTTGAATTTATACCCTGAATAGCTCATTACAAGTCATATGATTTGAGCCATCATAGAATTGGATTTGAAATGCACTCTTTCCGACCGCCAGCTGCCGAAGCGAATTTGTTTGAGAATTAGAAATGAAGTCACATGAATAGAATTGTTACAGTCACCAAGTTTCATGTCTTCTCATTTTAATAGAATTAAATATTCCTTATTCAGGCATAATCCCAAGTACTGCGTATAATGGCTGTTATCGTTAGCTGACCAACGCTATCCAGCTGGAGTAAATGGAGTTACATTCAATATAACACATGTTCATGTCAAAAAATTGTGAGAGGTGATCATATCAATTTTGAATTTATTTTTTACAATATCATATTCATGTAATTCAACAGTTCGGCCGCAGCTTCAGAGCAAAGCTCGGTACCAGATATTTCTATTATTTTAATGCCCCAATTATCATATGTTTGCCTAGCTCCATCAGGACCTCCTAAATACCTCCTTAATCTATTAATTGACCGAACGTAAGTGAGTTCTAGATTCAAAACGACGATTTTGAATTTTTTATGTTTGTTCCGCGTTTACGACGAAACGCGGCAATACATTGTGATGAAATTGGACAGGAATGTTCTGTGGAAATTGTGCGACGATGTATGTATAAAGTTATTTAAAATATGTCATTTCAAGGAAAATATGAAAGAAAAAGGAATTACCTGTGTACTAAAATAATATTACTATATACATTAAGTAGTAGTTCACAGAACTACTAGGATTCATTCAAAAATTGAAAGTTGAAATTTATACAGAGGTTGGAAAATCAACCCATATTTTCATCGAGCGAAAATCTGATCTACTTTACTAAAGATACTAGGATACTAATGTGTTCTATTATCTGTGTACTTCACCATCTTTGCAGTATTGGAATAATAATAGAACGAATAATAGTTTGAATGCGTATGATGCATGATGCTAACAAACCAGCATCAAGTACTAGATTACTAGTTATCTTTTATTTAGCTGATATTCATGACTTTTTTTTAGTCAATATACTTATTGATATTCTTTTACAATATCAATGTCATCACTTCAAAAGTTATGAAATGGTTTGAAATCAAGTTATTGGAATTCTAAAGTAAATTAGAAAAGGTGCATCTGTGCATCCTATCCGTGAGGCGGTGCGGTCGCAGCAGCAGAGCGAAGCTCGTTGCCTCGATATTCATAAGTATTAGATAACAGTTGGACGTATTTCATGAAGTGGAACACGAATAGTAGATCTATGTTCGTTTTTATCAATGTATAAAATTGCATTTATTGAACGAGCGAAGCGAGTTTCTACTTCTGACTCAACGATCAATTCGTTGTCTGTCTTTTCGTAAGTTCGTTCGTTTGTGTGTTCGACAATAATTCACGAACGCCTTCTTTAATCAGCTTGAAATTCAAAACATATATTCTTCGAACCTATATACAGGTCAAGTTTGTTGGACAATGAAATCGACCGACTTATCATTCTTTATCAGGCGAAAAATAAGCTCTCAGCAACGGTATATCTATATATACTCCCGTACCTATTATATTTCAACACAATAATCACGGCTGAAAAGAATGACGCATGGAAAATTTTGAAAATCCATCTGATTTCAATAGAAGAGCTGATTGAAAATCAGCGGCAAATTTGAAGATATTATCTTGAGAAATAATAATGTTCTCAAATCAAGGGAACTTTCATGTGAAGTCATAAATTGATCTTTAGTTTGAACATGTGATAGAAGTCTTTATTTCAACAGCTGACAATAGGCGACAAATTTGAATATTATTCTACCATCTACCAGCTACCATCTATATCTATAAAAGCGAAATGGCACTGACTGATTCATTCATTCATTCATCACCAGAACTGAAAATCCACTGAACCGAATGCGTTCAAATTTGGCAGGCATGTCCAGTTGGACGTTTAGACGCGCGCTTGGAACGGATTTTTAAAACTTTTCAAGGATACGCCAAATATTTTAGTTTTTCCAGAGTTTTCGGCCTTTTTCCAATTTTTTCGAGAACCAATCGGTAGAAAATGTTGATATTTGGTGGGCAGGTTCAGATAAGGACTAGAAATATTGTGTTGAAATATTTTTGCAATCCGTTCAAGATTACGCCAGTAATCAGGTTTTCAAAATTGTAGATGTGTTGCGGGTTGCATATCTTCCGCCTTGATACGACCAATCCTTACTGTAAATTCAATGGTTCAACGAGATTATACATAAACTAATTTGGAAGATATTGCATCAAGTTTCAAACTATGTCCGATATACTTCCCAAGGTTACGCTTAATATTAGTGTTACTATTTTTTGGAATTTTCTGAGTTTTTCTTAGATTTTTCTAGAACAAATTGGCATTAAATGTGGAAATTAGGTGAACAGGTCCATATTAGGTGTAGAAATGCTGTGCTCAATAAATTTCGAATCCCTTCTGAACGGAGTTTGCAGGCGAGCGAAGCGAGCCTGTTTGACTCACTTACACTTCCTATACTGTCGGGGGTCCAGGCTAGGCGGAGAAGGCGAGCAAAGCGAGCCTGCCGGCTAGTTGACAATAATTCTTACAGTATTTTTGTTGAAAAGAGTAGCCTATATTATGTCGTTCCATTTGATTTCCATGTTTTGATCATCCAAACTGATAAAATGTCAGCCGTGCTTTACTACGGCATTTAAAAAATGTTATTAAGGGGATTAATAATAATTTATTCATTTGATTTATCCGAATGAATTTACTGAACTTTTGCAAAATACCACATATTTGAAAGAAGCTCTAATTGCGGAATTAGGGCTGTGGTGTAAATTATTTTTAAATAAGAATTTGCAAATAGATGAGTTGAAGGAAATTCTAATGCCACGTTTACACTGGATTGTTAATAACATTAGTTGATAACTTTTTCGAATAATGTATTATTATATAGACATATATATTATGTAACTCATCATATTAACTAATGTTATTAACATTCCGGTGTAAACGTGGCTTTAGTAGCTAAACTTTCTTGGAAGCAGATATTTTTCAAAGTGATATTGATTTTTTCCAAGATTACATTGCTCATCCAAAGTGTTTTTCCATTAAATACAGCAACTGTTGAGAGATCGAATAGTAGGCTTTTCGTCGTAGGGTAAAGAAGGATATAGCTCAGGAGCACAACGGGAGAGGGAAGAATGATGGTATCGTGCCTAATGAGAGTCCATCGTGAATTTAAAAAAAGAAGGACCAAAGAGTATTGTGTAATGGCTGGGCCGAGACATAACTATTTTTGAATTATTAACTGAATTTTTCTGTATCTATATGTAACGAAATCCTGATCGGTTGGGAGCTTGATTGTGGATTCGTTCGTCCAAATGCCTAATTATTATTATTATTATCATTATTATTTCAAACACCTAGTTTAGCAACTAGTCACTACGAGCCAGGAACTTCAATAAGAATGATAGTTTGTGATCATTGACACTTTGCAGATTTATTGTGATATCTTTCCATTTGAAATAAAATGATCTACTATCAAGTCATCTAACAAATCAGAATTTTGGAAAAAACAAAGTTATTTAATACGTAATTTCTTTAAAATTCCAATTTCCGAAAAAAACTGCTAACTTGCTACTTAGAAGTAAGGCCTCGGTCAAAGTTCTACTGATTTATATTTGAATTTGAGCTAGAGAAGAGACAACCAATGTTTAGCACTCACCATAATAACTTTTGAATCACAAGATACACAAACACTTCCATACTTCACTCGAACTGAAACTAATACCCCTATTTTACTTCACATACCGTACTAAAATAATATAAACTTGACATAAACTTTAGGACTTTATCTACTATTTTAAAACAAAATAAACAACTGGTCGCAAAACTTTACTTTTGTCCCCTCTAGATGGACAACCCATCTAGAGGGCCGAGGCCTAATCACACTACATATTGATGTTTTCACGGCTGTGTCTCGAATCGAACTCCTCAATTAGCACTGGAAATCATTCCCCCTCCAACCACTCTACGCGTGGAGTCAGGACTAATTCCCAGCGAAAATTCCAAGGGTCATTCTCCTATTGGTACACTTCCAAATAAGGTAGAATTTTGGTTACAAAATTGGAACCAGTACTTGGGAATGCACCAACAACAATAATTTTGACAACTAAGCTTCAGCAAGTTAGCAATTTTCTATTTAACGTTACCAATTCTAATCCAAACCAAAGTTCATGTAAAAAGTTTGCTTAAATCTGAAAGTTCATCAACCTGAAAAATAATTTATTACATGCACACAAAAATAAAACTTCAATAATACAACAACTCAATTTTCACCATATTACATTACCCCCTTCCCTAAAAAAGATGATATTATTTAGATTTTTTCCCATTCACACTCAATTTTCTTTCACACTGGACACTTGACACTCATCTTGTTGACGACATCATCATCATCTTCGCCTGGAAATGGAGCCTGTAACATCCCCTGGATGTGGTTGGGGATGGTGGAGAAGGTGCACCCATGCACCGGATTGTAGGTGACCTCAGCTCGAATGCCCGTCCGATCTGACTGTTGACTGCCATTCAGCTGATGGTGGAAACGCTGCCTTAGCGTTATCCGGACGGTCTGCCTCTGCCCCAAGTCGTCCCCCCAGGAGCAGTGAACTACTGCACCAATCATGTCGTCATCTCTCATCACATTTATCACAACCACTTTCTCAAAATAGGGATGTGTCAATCCCAAAAAACTATTAACTCTAGCTCAAAATATAATTGACCGAGACCTTATGAAATCAACATTTAAACTCATAAACTGGTTATTTATTTCTCAACATATAACAACAATATTAGAACAAGCCACTCCATAAAACATTATAATTTTAATTCCCTAACCGTATGAACTGCACTATTTAAAATCGAATCTCCTATCAAATTATCTCATATCAATTCAAATAAAATCAATTATTCTATCTCTTTGTACTCTACAGATTCATAGTTACGAAACAATAGCTGCTAGCTTGCATTTTCCAGGTAGTATCCATTCATTCAATTGTCTACTATTCCGTTTCTACAACTGTTCATTCCATTTTACTTTTGATGCTCTTCTCATTCTGTTTTACTTCTACTCTCGTTTCTTCCAACAAAATAAACATTATCGAAATAATTCACTGCTTTGGTTTCAATTGTTCTCATTTTATAGTCCAAGGAGTATCACATTCTATTTCTAATAGTCACCTAATTTCGCTCTCTCTCACACACACTCTCACTTGTTGATCGCTATACAATTTTCCATTTTCTCTCTTATCAGATCACCCATCTCTCACCTTTTCTCCGGTCAGTAAACCGTTTGCAAGCCTTGGCCGCTAAATACGAGTATACTTGTCCATTAAAATAAAATACTTCCACTATCCTATTGTAGGGTCATTCTGCTACTGCCCTCTTAAGAGCCAAAAGTAGTCAAGAATGCCTATATTCAAGATTTCCCAAAACCATGGATACCCGACCCATGTTTATAACACCAGTTCACCTAACTGTGTTTTCTCTCTACCCCTCCTGAATTTCCCGAATTCAGAGCTTCTCCCTGGGAATGCCCGATCCCAGACTCTCTCTCTCTCCTCGGTGAATTTCCCGAATTCAGTACACCCTTGGAATTCCCGATTCCAATGCTTCTCAATCCCGTTGAGTACTTAAAAAAACTATCACTCTCAAACTTAATAATTTTGATTTTTACCAATTTCTGCCCAGAATATCCGAATGTCTCGAAAAAACCACCTACTCGGTCCAGCAGTCATCAAGTCCTCAGATAAACGGGCGGAAACTGATCATACTGTCAATCATTTTCTGTGCTCTTCCATATCACTTCCTCTTATCGATTTTTCATCTTACACAACTACATTTTCTACATAACATCAACTTTATACCTCCTTGGACTCCCTCACAAAAAAAATAATTTGAACATTTCTCACTCAATAATATCATAAAAAAATTATCAATCAAAATCTAAAAAAGTATTACCGCTTATTAAATCACAATTCAACATTAAAAATATTTCTCTCTTAATTTTATTTAAACAATGCATTGTACGTTTTATGACATTCTGATCCAATGTTGCCAATTCTCTGGTTCACAGAAAATATCGTCTGACTAGCATTCTTCCCATTGTTTTCTGATTGGATTCAGATTTCATTTTCGCAATTTTAAACCATAATATCCGTTTCCTAATGCAACGTCAAACTGGATTTTTCTTTACTATCATTCTCAATTACAAGATAAATTCAAACGTCTCCTGAACTAACTTCAAACCTATCACAAATAAAATTCAAAAAACTTATAACGTTATCTACTTAATACCTCAAAATTTTCTCAAAATAAACTTTTACTATTATGTTCCTGCTCGTGTTGCTAATAAAATTACAAGTGAAATGTCGTTCTCAACTTTTTGATACTTCTTATCAAAGTTCTATACTGATTAATTATACATTTGAACGTTTGTCATTCTTGCAGACAAACCCCACACACTTGACACCATTGTAATGGCTGGGCCGAGACATAACTATTTTTGAATTATTAACTGAATTTTTCTGTATCTATATGTAACGAAATCCTGATCGGTTGGGAGCTTGATTGTGGATTCGTTCGTCCAAATGCCTAATTATTATTATTATTATCATTATTATTTCAAACACCTAGTTTAGCAACTAGTCACTACGAGCCAGGAACTTCAATAAGAATGATAGTTTGTGATCATTGACACTTTGCAGATTTATTGTGATATCTTTCCATTTGAAATAAAATGATCTACTATCAAGTCATCTAACAAATCAGAATTTTGGAAAAAACAAAGTTATTTAATACGTAATTTCTTTAAAATTCCAATTTCCGAAAAAAACTGCTAACTTGCTACTTAGAAGTAAGGCCTCGGTCAAAGTTCTACTGATTTATATTTGAATTTGAGCTAGAGAAGAGACAACCAATGTTTAGCACTCACCATAATAACTTTTGAATCACAAGATACACAAACACTTCCATACTTCACTCGAACTGAAACTAATACCCCTATTTTACTTCACATACCGTACTAAAATAATATAAACTTGACATAAACTTTAGGACTTTATCTACTATTTTAAAACAAAATAAACAACTGGTCGCAAAACTTTACTTTTGTCCCCTCTAGATGGACAACCCATCTAGAGGGCCGAGGCCTAATCACACTACATATTGATGTTTTCACGGCTGTGTCTCGAATCGAACTCCTCAATTAGCACTGGAAATCATTCCCCCTCCAACCACTCTACGCGTGGAGTCAGGACTAATTCCCAGCGAAAATTCCAAGGGTCATTCTCCTATTGGTACACTTCCAAATAAGGTAGAATTTTGGTTACAAAATTGGAACCAGTACTTGGGAATGCACCAACAACAATAATTTTGACAACTAAGCTTCAGCAAGTTAGCAATTTTCTATTTAACGTTACCAATTCTAATCCAAACCAAAGTTCATGTAAAAAGTTTGCTTAAATCTGAAAGTTCATCAACCTGAAAAATAATTTATTACATGCACACAAAAATAAAACTTCAATAATACAACAACTCAATTTTCACCATATTACAATTGGATAAGTTCAAATTGAATAATTTAACTGAAACTTAGTTAAAATGTTTTATTTTACCTTGATTAACCTAGGAATTCACCTTGATTAACCTATGAATTTACCTTGCTGGAATGTTATCAAAACTGTAATTATTTTGAATCCAGGGGTTTCTGCACTCTAGACACACATTTCGCAATAATATCATACAGAGGTAAGACGCCATTCCTAGTAATGAAATTTAATGTTAATAGATTATTTGTGTTGAACAACTTTGCAAGGTGATTAAATTATATCTGTATTCTAAACACCCACCCACCCACCGAGTGTTTGGAGGAGATTCAATCTTTTAGGTATTATGATTCTTTGTATCCTTAATCGAATACCTGAGAGTCCTTGTGAAAAATATAGAATTTCATGAACTGGCGTTTAAAATACATTCAGTTTCTATAAATCATTAGATATTAATAAATTGATTGGTGATATCAACATATAATTCTATAGATTTTGAAAACTCCATATTTTTTTACAAGAATTATTCCGTTACTTTGAAAGTTTGTGATTTTGAATTGTGAGTTATTTCATTCGTACTTCAAAATCCCTCAAGGCGAAATTAAGTTCTCTTAAATTTGAGACCAAATTCACACTTATATGTCCAGTGGTTCATGGCCACCACAGACATAAATTTCTAAACACGTAGGCTCTATTGTACTCTGGGCGCCGGTAGTTTCGGAAAGCACCCCTTTACCAAATTATTCCAGCTCGTTGCATACGATTTTTTGTTTTCTAGGGTGGGTGTCAAAACATCCGTTGTTGTAAAATAAACAACGGTCCTCTATAATCTTTGCTATCCGATAACTTCTATGATGACTTCCATCTCACCTTCTGTCCCATTCTGAGAGTCGCCCCAGAAATCTTTTGTGTCAATAACAAAGAGCTTCAACACAATAGATGTTTCAATAACAGTAGTTGAGAATAATTGTTTTACCTGAATCCTATCCAATCCTCAACTTCTACCTACGTAGTTTTGATGAATAACGTGATATGTGCTTCATGTAAAACTCAATATTTTCATTCAATATGTATAACTATCATATCACATTCACAACTACTGGTACTCAACAAGTGAAAGTTATCAATGCTTGGAAAAAGTAGAAGCAATTATTACAATATTCGGTAATATCAGAAGGCATTGATTTCTCGATTTTGCAAATGAAATTTTCTAGGAGTAACTTAGGCTATTCCTACTGTGAAAAAATACTATCGCATGTTGTGTACAGTCAAGTAAGGTTTTCCTATTTCATCCTTTAAAATACGAAATAAAGAAATACTAATAAATTATTTTTGATATTCCTTTTAAGATTTATAGTTTTTATATTCTCATTACAATTTCTGTGCTAAAAATCCCCTCACACCAACTATCGATCAATCTACCTATTTGCTCATCCTATGTACCCGAAATCGATTGTAGGTCAACACTGTCCATATCAGGTTCCGTACATGTAAAGTTCATTACCCTTACCCTGTAGACTGTAGACCATCATCATGTTCATTAAGAAATATTTTTGAAGGAAGCAGACATTGACATAATAAGCAGAATCTTGACACTGAGATACTACTTCCAATTCTAAAAATAATACATCCTGCCCATTCACTGAATTCAACAATCTGTCTGGACTCCCACGCTCCACAGATACAGTACTATGGGGTTTTCCAACTCAACAACCCTAATTAGCGATGAGAACAGCTCCCTAGTCTGGTCTAGGTAGAGGCCTGTCGAAAATAGCATCTATTCTTTAATCTCAAAACGAACATCCAAAACTTAATGATCCGTACATTGATCTATCCAATTATACATTGTTTGGTTTAGTGCAAGGGTAGTGGACGTGTTATTTTTTGAATTATTAGTAGCAGCAGTACACGAGTGTCAAGATTCTGCTTATGTTGAGTATCTCATTAATAACTTGAGGTTACTACTTGCTAACTCATTCATTCTAATTGGTTATTTGGGCTGAAAGGAATAATAGTACACAGTAGAATGTTATGTTGATTTTTAATGACTAAATAATTTCTAGTTACTCCCTGGAATGTCACCTATTGTTCGAGTTTATTAGAGGTATTTAATTGGCTGAGCGAAAATAATGATTTGTGAATTCAGAATTCTTATAGAGTGGGAACGTAAAATAACAGTAATTTAAAAAATATATAAATACTTCTTCAAACAAACCAAAAAGAAAAAAATAACTTTCTTCACACTATTAGTTAATAGGAATTCTCTCTCTTATATTTCTTTAAAAAGTATTCAAATACAACTCATACGTTAATAGGAATTCCCTCTCTTATATTTTTTAAAAAAATATTCAAATACAACTCAAAGGAAAAAATTGTGGCTCGAAACTAGAATTTTAAGCAAATATTTCTACTTTTTAAAGCTTAATTTGTCTTGAGACACACTTTTTCCGTTTGAGTTGTATTTGAATACTTTTTTCAGAAATATAAGAGAGGCCTATTAACCAATAGTGTGATCAAGAAAGTTATTTTCTTCTTTTTAGTGCATTAAAAAAAGTGTTTATATTTTTTCAAAATTAGGCTACTATTATACTGTTATTTTCATCTTTTACTTTTCATTTTAAATTATGACCGAATTATAAAATTTTGAGCGGAATAATTCAGAAGCGAGTCCTAGAACACAGAGACTTTGGAGTTGAAAGGCAATAAATTAAAATAACATAATTATGATGTGTACAGCTGATAAACACATAACTTACTTTTGAAACTTAAAAGTGATGGAATTCGCTCAACACCTGATTCACTAATCAATACACAGGTAAATAAATTGTATCATTTCAAATTTCATTTATTCAATTGGAAAACAAATTAACACCGAATCCAATGAAAACTTTGCTTAAATTGTAGTGTCGGATAGTAGGCTACCAATCAACTTGTAAAAACCAGAACTCTATGTGGCCTATGAACCGAGATATAATCGAAAATATATGGCATGCTCTTTCGCAAGACAGAGTAACTATATTTAAAAAACAACAAAAAAAGGTTTTTTAACTCTTGTTCATATTACGTAATTACCAATACTAAGATTTCAACTTGCTCTTTGCGGCTTGCCAGGGCGTTAACATCCCTTGCACCCGCGTTGGACAAGATCTTTCGATTGAGTTAAATAGTGTTCATGATTCACTCAAGGATAAAATGTGAGGTTTTTTAATCACCCCCTGTACACTACAACTACAGTATTGAGCATTTGAAGATTTCCACACCAATCCCTTCCAGTTTTACTTTTACCTTCCACCTAAAATTAGCGAAACATTGAACTTTGCGTAAACAATAAAGTTGAAAATCTTTACTATATTGGGGGATTTTCTGTGAAAAAAAGATATTCGCCTTTAAACTTTCGTTGGACAAATCCCGTGAAATGTTTTGGAACGGTGCTCAACGCAGTTTTTTACGTTCTATCTGATGCAGAGGAGCATGTTACAAAAAAGCCTATTAAGTCTATTTCAATTCTCGCGTTTTCTATTTTCCCATAGACTTTGGTTATAGTCCCTGAGAGATGAATAATTGATTTCATATTTATATCTCTTATGATTCACTAAGATAATACAAATACTATCGTGTGATACTAACCATAATCATAATTATGGATATGCCTATCAAAAAATTACGAAATTAGAGGATGAAAATATAAACATGAAGTTGACAAAATTTCTTGGTCAAATTTGGTAGAGTATATTTCAAATTAGGCTTTATAGCCATTCCATACAAGCTTTAAAGTCTCATTCATTTCTCTTGTCGTGATTCTCACAGTTAGAATCAAATTGTTTTGATTGTAACTCACCTGCCTTTTTACTGGTGAAAATTATTCTTTCATTCATTCATGTGTAGGAGTTTGGGAAGAGAAATATACTCTTTCTTTTAATGTTTGCAGTCGTATCAATCACAACATTAACAAGCTTTTCTTCTAATAATCAAATTCATAGAATGTTTTAAGCAGTGTGATTGTAGCCCTATTACTTTCCCGCCTGCTATAGTCTGTCCAAGCAAAGAAGACCCTCTGGTAAGGTGAGAAAATTACTCCAGTTCAGTCAATATTGGTTCAAAAATGATCGATTTGGTGTCGATCGTAGGAAACATTCTGATCTACAATTTGAGACCAAATCGATATTTGTTGAAAAAATATTGACCGAGCTGGAGTCATTTTCTCATCTTGCCAGGGGGTCTTCTTTGCTTGGACAGACTATACAAGCTGGTGTTGATGCCCAATAGGGGAACGGATGTCGGGGAGACACTTTGTCGGCAGCGCTCCAGGGGAATGGTTGTCGGGCACGATCCCGACAGCAAGTCTCCTTCGTTCGACCAGGGGAATGGATGTCGGGGAGGCACTTTGTCGGCAGCGCTCAAGGGGAATCGTTGTCGGGCACGATCCCGACAGCGAGTATCCTTCGTTCTAGCAGGGGAACGGTTGTCGGGGAGACACTTTGTCGGCACTGGCATATTTTCAGCAGGGTACTGGTTGACGCCTGTGCTCAAAACCAAGAGGGGAACGGTTGTCGGGGAGACACTTTGACGGCGACCCTTACTGAGAACTCATTCAATACACTCTTTTTTATCTGGTCCTTGATTTCATCCAAAAATTCACGATGGATATCCATTAACACCCCGTCAATATTTCCTCTCTTGAGCCATGTCTGTGCCCTATGTAGGGTACTAAATCATTTCTTAACAGTACCTGTTATTGATGAAAAACCACCATGCCTAGTGCTTGAAAAAAGTATTTGCCTTTTCCAAATGTGTACCTACTCCAATTTCCTTCAACTCATCTATTTTTCCACATACTGTAAGTACATTATACCACAGTTCCAATTCCACAGTCATGGATTCCAGCTCATAAAACTTCATATGGGAGATTCAGAAGGTTTTTCTTAATTCTCTGGAGTTACAATTTATATAAAGGGTGGAGAAGCGAAAAAGAGAAAGCGAGAGTATTCTCATTTAAAATATGACTGACAAAGACTGAGAGTAAAAATAAGGAATCATCATTGATAGAACTTCTCCACTCTCCAGGACTCAATTGGTGCATTGGATCCTCAGATGGAGGATAACTTCTATGAGTCTCAAATTTCAAAATCTTCATAATTCAACTTAGTAAAAAATATAAAAAAAATTTCATCTGTCAACTTATAGGGGGAACGGGGGGAGTTAGCTGCTCACCTGCCTCTGCCTGCATACGCCCGTGGCACGTTAGAAGTTCGTTGCCGGACAGAGTAATTAGAGAAAAAAGTATAAACATTGATTTTCTCCAAGAATTGATGACTCACTTGAATCTTTCCGTTTAACTGGCTAACCCAATGAGTATAAAGGACGGAGAAGTGTTAAAAAGCAAGAGTATTCTTATATTATTCGAAAATCTGAAGAGTCAAGATTAGGAGTTAATGATCTTCTCCAGTATTCAATTGAACTCAGATGGGTTTACTCCTGTGAGTTTGTGACTTCGCAATCTTCTCAATTTAGTTGTGAATTTATTAAATTTAATGATAATAGAAATTTATTATCTTATTCAATGATATTTATTAAATTTTATTCTATTTATTTTAGCTGTGAATTCATTTTATAAATAACAAAAAACTCGGTCAGCTTCTAGGGGGGGCAGCTGCCCCCCCTCCTCCTGCCACTGCCTGGATACTCTCATGCTAGTGAATATCTAAGTCTGAATACTCACAAAATCTTCATTTTGAAATAGAAACAGGTCATTTCCAATTTGTTACCATGTTAGAGATCAATGATCCATTTTCTTTGAAAATATCTCGCATCAAGAAACTTCATTCATTTATCAATGTTGGCCGTTGTTTCATCACTGTGTATCAAATATTTTTAATAATGATTACTTCGAATCTTCATTTATTGCTATAAAGGGTGTTTCAGGAGAAATGTGCAATACTTCTCAGGCTGATTCCTTACACCAGGTAGACAAAACAGTTCCATGGGACAAACCCCCAAAAACGCTCTGTTACCGAGATAACAATGGCGGAGAATTGAGATTTTTCAAAATACAGTACATAAATTTTTCCAATTCCTTCTTAGGCTTCAGCCAGGTTCTGAGATTATCAATTCTCATGAAAAATCAGCTGAGAAATTCAATGGAACCTGTTTGAAGGTTGTAACTTTAACGTTTATCGAGATAATGGGAAAAATATGCTGAAAACACAATTTTTCAACAATAAGGGTTATAACGAGAAAATGAATAATAAATTTACGTTTTTTATGCATGGAAGTTGAAGAGAGTCGGATTCTTATCGAAAGGTTAATGGGCGGCAAATGTGTGAATCTCACCCAAATTTCAGAAATAGCGATCAATCGCATAATCGCTAGCAAGCAAAAATTTTCCTTGAGCTGTGGTTTGTCTATTTTGCGATTTTTGATCGCTAATTGATCAAAAGAGATTTGGGAGATATTTACACATTCGCCGCCATTCAACTCCTTCTTTAGAATCCGACTGTCTTCAACTTCCATTGATAAAAAATGCAAATTTATTATTCATTTTCTAGTTATAAACCTTATTGTTGAACAATGGCGTTTTTTAGCATATTTTTCCAATTATCTCAATAACCGTTGAAGTGACAAGCCACAAACTGGTTCCATTGAACTTCTAGGCTTATTTTACATAGAAATTGATCATTTAAGAACCTGGGTGAAGCCTCTAATAAATTAGAAAACCCAATATTTTTCTTAAAATCTCAATTTCCTCCATTGTTATCTCGGTAACAAAGTGTTTTGGGAAATTTTTTTGTCTACTTGGTGTAAGTAATCAGCCTGAGAAGTATTGCACATTCCTCCTGAAACACTCTGTATAAATAAACAAAGGACTTCGGCAACTGTAAATATTGACCAACGTACATAGCAGGCAAGATGCATTGAATGAAACTGTTTAAGAAACTTCCAGACCAGGACCTTCCATCAAATACATTTCCGTCCAATTACGGCTTTAGACACACTTCCTGACACACTTTAGAATCGGCAACAAGCTAGAAAATTACATTTTCAATCTCACACTGAGAACTATTTTGAAATGTTCTTCGGCCTGTTAATGACACACATTGAAGATCTCTTGATACGATTTCTAAAGCAAAACACAGTATGAAACGCACAATATAAATTGAAAATCTACGACAAATTTTCAATCATTCCAGGAATAGCCCAACGCCCAACACTAGTGGCTCGTGACCACGAAACAGGTGAAGTGCCCGTATCTTTTACTGTACAGCACTTCACCTGTTTCGTGAGCACGAGCCGCCAGTGCTGCTGCCCAAGCAAAGAAGACCCTCTGGCAAAATGAGAAAATTACTCAGCTCGGTCAATATTGGTTCAATAATTGCTGATTTGGTTTCAATCGTAGGAACCAATCGTAGACCATTCTGATCTACAATTTAAACCAAATCAATATTGACCGAGCTGGAGTCTTATTATCATTTTGCCAGAGGGTCTTCTTTGCTTAGACATGCTATAAAAAATTATTTCAATCTAATTCAACGGAGGTGGCAATATTGGCTAGAGTCTGTTAATAATGTTCGGCTCTGTCTGACCAGTCTGGAAGCTCTTCGAAAGAGGAAACTCTCTTTTCGATTTGCTCTCGTAGTCATCTTTAGTCCTTCTGAAAGACACCGTTCCTTGCTCTTATATTAGTTACATTGAGGAAAATTGTAAGCGTGAAACTGTCGGTTGCAATCTTAAGCTTCAATACATTTCGAGAAAATTATTTCCGATATCCTTTCAAGGATAGCCTTTGAAAGATTTGTGAACGGATTAGACTTTTCCTTTTGCAGAAGTTTTCCTCCTTTCCCAGAAATTCACTGTTGACAGGGGTTTTCAAAAACGTTCTGTGAAATTGGAAGCAGTTGTCACTATAGACTTGGCTGAACAATTATTTTTCCTCAATAAATTGAAAACTTACTCCCCAGAAAGATGAATATTTACAATCAAATTGATACGCAAAAAGGACTTTTGAACTTCTTGTGACTTGAGCTCATCCGTGGTTTTTCCACAGATCAAGCTCATTCATATCTCATTTGAAAGATCTTAGTAGAAGTGATTTAACAAAAGATCACACATTTCGAAAAATGTCATCAGGGTGACATGTAAACTCAAAGCTACACTATTCTCCAAAAGATAAGCATAGGAAATCTTCTTATTCAGATTGAAATATGTTTTCTCATCACCGCGTTTGATTGAGACCATGATTTGTATTAGATTATAAAGATCAGCACAGAAAAACGAGGTAGCACATCCAACGTTAATTGGATTACAGCCTGAATTGTTGTTTAACTTATCCCAGGCCTCTATTATGTATTTTTATTTTCATTTGTGATTAAATTCTTCATTTTTTAACATGTGACTGTTATTGATTATGTTCATTTCAATTTGTAGCCTATATATATTGACACTGCCGAAATTCTTTGAATGTAAGTAAAATTGATTTGAAGAGTATAAAATTGCATGTAAAGGATTTGAAATTTGTACTGTACTACAATTCTAATTTCATATTCTCATGGTGAGCAATGCTATCGCTGTCATGAACTGATTCATTTATTTTCATGTCGTTATTTTCATGTTTTCATCGTCAAAAACGTCGTTCTTTTGGCAATCAGTGAGAACGCCAGTTTTGTACAGTAAGAAACAAACTTTTTGCATGTGCGTGTGATGGTATGGTCTGCACAAGCGAAGAAGACCCTCTGTCAAGATAGAAGAATAACTCCAGCTTGGTCAATATCTGCTCAAGAATAATAAATGTGGTTTTAATAGTAGATCAAATTGTTTCCTACAATTTGAGATCAAATTGATAATCCTCATCCAAAATTGAGTAATTATCCCATCTTGCCGGAGGGTCTTCTTTGCTTGGACAGACTATACTATTATTATTTTTTCGAAAATTTTGACAAATGTTACAAAATGCTGGAGCCTATTGCAACAAAAAAATTATACATCATTGCACAAAATTACAAACCAATAGGTAGAAGAGATAATATAGGTAAGGTAGACTGAGAAGAAGATGGGTACCGGAACAGGTGTAATAAAGAAGAAGAAGACGAAGAAGAAGAAGAAGAAGAAGAAGAAGAAGAAGAAGAAGAAGAAGAAGAAGAAGAAGAAGAAGAAGAAGATGATGATGATGATGATGATGATGATGATGATGATGATGATGATGATGATGATGATGATGATGATGAT
Source organism: Sogatella furcifera (assembly GCA_017141385.1). Taxonomy (NCBI): domain Eukaryota; kingdom Metazoa; phylum Arthropoda; class Insecta; order Hemiptera; family Delphacidae; genus Sogatella; species Sogatella furcifera. The sequence continues at coordinate 8,267,738 of CM029553.1, read as the reverse complement.
GATGATGATGATGATGATGATTATGATGATGATGATGTTGATGATGATGATGATGATGATGATGATGATGATGATGATGATGATGATGATGATGATGATGATGATGATGATGATGATGATGATGATGATGATGATGATGATGATGATGATGATGATGATGATGATGATGATGATGATGATGATGATGGTGGTGGTGATGATGATGATGATGATGATGATGATGATGAATTTGAAAAAATCAGCGAAACATAATGATTAATCATGAATTAATAAGTAATAATTAATAAAAAATTGAAAGAAATATAAGTATTTTTACAGTATTATTCTATTTTATACTTATATTATTATTCTAATGTTACTCGATTTTACATTCTGACTTCTTTTATTATTGTTATTGGATGAATAACGATTCGATTTAAAGTTTGGAATCAGAATAAATATGAACAATTATAATAGCGAGAATTGTAAGATATAGTAATAAGTCATAGAAATTAGTATGGCTTGAAAACATACATACATAATTAAGCCGCGTATCGACAGTCCGAGGCATGTGCTACGAATGCCTCGCTGTACAGTCTGTTGACACAAAAAAAGAGTACTACTACTAGTCTACTATCTACCGCGTATCGACAGTCCGAGGCATGTGCCACACATGCCTCGGACTGTCGATACCGGGTTTGCTAGCAGCGAGGCAAACGCTGCACACAATTCGCAGCGAGCAGTGCTTGTTGCCTCGCAACGCACAACAAACAATTCTACAAACTAACCTCAAAATTGTACCACATTCCTATGCATTTTTGTGATAAAGAATTCTATTTGAGTGAAGAAGGTGCTAATAGGCAATAATAAGCATTGACTTGAATTTTTATCTACTAATTGAGCACAAACTAACCTCCAAAGTCCAAAATATCAATTGTCAGGGCTTAGTTGCTTTGTCTCCCGCTTGATGGCGCTAGTCAATTTGTTCGCGTGCTCGCATTTTTGGTTACAAAAAATGCAGATTTTTATTATAATTATTTTTATCATGATTATAATTATATACTATATAATATATTCTATACAATAATTATAATTATTTTTTATTATTGCAGATTATATTCACACATATGCCTCAGCCATGAGTTTATACTTTTTTTGCGTCACCAGACTGTACTGCGAGGCATTCGTGGCACATGCCTCGGACTGTCGATACGCGGCTTTACAATAATTGGATGTTACAGCTTGTATCAAATTACGAACATTAGTTTAATGAGCTCATCAGCAGATGGGATTTGAAGGATTTCAAAGAAGTGGTGAAAACTATGTTAGGTAGGGCATTTCATAGGTGAGAGGCAACATAGGCATACATAGGCAACAGAGAGGCGTGTGAAGCTGGCAGCGCCCACTATTTTCCCAATTTCTGGTTCGATTAATGTCAAACAAACGTCGAAAATGGCTAAAAAAACCTAAACAAACTATTCTATGAGTTTCATTTGATTTTGACAAGTGAGCGCTGCCAGCTTCACACACCTGCAACAGAGGCATACAGTTTTCCGGCGTGCTCTACAATGGCTGTTAATCATGCAGAGAATGTCAGCGTATAGGTATCCGGCTATAATGTTGTCAATCATGGGAGAAAAGCTCCTTGTAGGTGTTCGAATTGAAAATAATTGGGTTTCACAACTGAGAGATATGTGTCCAGGAATATGGGAAGACTAGCCGGCAGGCTCGCTCCGCTCGCTTTCTCCACCTAGCCAGGGGGCTCCGCCCCCTGGACCCCCGACAGTATCAGCAGTGTCAGTGAGTCACTCACTGACTAACCTCTGTCAGTCTAAGCTAAGACAAACAGGCTCGCTTCGCTCGCCTGCAAATTCGGCTCAGAAGGGATTAAAAATTCATTGAACACAGCATTTCTAGACCTAATCTGGACCTGTTCATGAAATTTCAACATTTTCTACCTATTTATTCTCGAAAAATCCAAGAAAAGCTCCGAAAATTCCGAAAAATAGTAAAACGCTAATATTGAGCGTAACCTTGGGAACTATATCGGACATAGTTCGAAACTTGATTCAATATCTTCCAAATTAGTTTATCTATAATCTCGCTCAACCATTTAATTTTCAGTGAGGATTCGTCGAATCAAGGCGGAAGATATGCAACCTGCAATACATCTACAATTTTGAAAAACCTGATTACTGGCGTAATCTTGAACGAAATTCAAAAATATTGAAACAAAATTAAAAAATTAGACCTTACCTAAACCTACATACCAAATATCAACATTTTCTACCGATTGGTCTCAAAAAAATTGAGAAAACGCCGAAAAACTATAGAAAATCTTAAATATTTGGCGTATCCTTGAAAAGTTCCCAAAATCCGTTATTAGCGCTCGTCTAAACGTCCAACTGAACATGCCTGCCAAATTTGAACGCATTCGGATCAGTGGATTTCTAGTTCTGGTGATGAATGAATGAATGAATGAATCAGTCAGTCAGTCAGTGCCATTTCGCTTTTATAGATATAGATTATAATAGTGATTTACATCATATTGTATCCTTTTATAATCTTATATAATTTTAACTTATAGCCACTCATAATTTTCCTAGTCTCTTATGATTGTTATAACATCTTGTTGTTATTTGTTACTGTTGATAATCTTATAGGTATATTGAAATAAAGAACTTTAAAACTTAGGGCTGTTTAAAATAATTGAAAAATAAATAAAAATCAAACACCAAAATGAGAATGGGCTTAGCTCCCGAAACATGTATGTGTTTTTTATAATTTTACAGTTTTCAAAAAAAGGGTGTTTGATTTTTATTTATTTTATTTATTTTTCAAGTATATTGAAATGTTGCATTGTTTCCAAATGCTGATAGCAACTCATATTTGTATGAATTATTCGAACACAAATTAAAATTATTTTATATTATATTTTATAGTTGAGAGGCAACTACTGCAAAAGATGAATTGAAAACCATTGTCCTATTTTGGGGGATTCTTAAAAGTATAAATGTAAGATCAAGTATTTCTAGCATGAGCTGCGGCTAAAAAAAGTGTAAGTCTGTTTCACAAGTATCTTGGATACTACATCTTAATAGTTGTCTTAATAGTAGATCAAATTGTTCACTACAATTTTAGATCAAGCTGTTCACTACAATTTTGGATCAAATTGTTCACTACAATTTAGATCAAATTGATAATTTTTCAACCAAAATTGACCGAGCTTGAGTAATTTTCCCATCTTGCCAGAGTTTTTTCTTTGTTTGGACAGACTATAAGAAAGTATTCTTCTATGCGAAACGGTCGGCCACAGTCGTTGTTTATAGGTTATAGTTTTTCGAGGTCAAGGTAGTCACTCCACCTCATACATTTATTTCGTCTCAATAGTGACGAAGATAGTCTCAAAAGTCATCGTCAATAGTGTAAAGTAGAATTTATAAGAACGTCAAAAAATTGTTGTGTGTGTGCTTCCGGCCTTAACAAATAAATTCCTCATTCTAATAACTCATCCTATCCAATAATATAGGTCGCAATACTAGCTCAAACAACCTTCTCACTCATCAAAATGAAAAAGAATACCTCAGGGGTCACGTTTGATAGCAGCAGCATTCCAAGTAGACTTCCCGTTCAGAGTGTTGACTTTCATAGTATGGTGATGTCGTGATGTGGCTATATCTCCAGGGTAAAAGCTGCTGGGAAAGAAACGAGAGGAAGAGGAAACCTTTTGGTGGAAAAGATTCAATTTAGTGCCATCTCCAACCAGCCACCTCTCCTACCGCTATCATTCACACTCATATATATATATATTTCAGGTTTCTGCACAGTCACGAGTTCATACTGTAACACTTTTGTACACAAAGAAAAATTGTGAGCAATACGAGTATATGGCTTCCTCTTCCAAAATAGACATTTCATCCCTGACTGAGAGAGACTAAATTTTTCCAAAAATACTATGGGCTGAACGCCACAGGGTCTGTATAAAGTCTGTCAAAGCAGAGAAGACCCTCTGGCAAGAAAGGAAATGACTCAGGTTGGTCAATATTTGTTCAAGAATCATGAATGTGGACTTAAAAGTGAATGAAATTGTTCCCTACAATTTGAGATCAAATTGTTAATTTTTGAACCAAAATTGACCAAGCTTTAGTCATTTTTTCCCATCCTGCCAGAATGTTTTCTTTGCTTGGACACACTATGGCGTTATTACAATAATCGTATCATACTCGTAGTTCTGTGAACAGTAGACCTCACGGAGTCACCCATGGATGGGGCATTATTCATAAAGGGCATACTTTATTATGTTGAGTTCCATTAATTGCATGCAATTAATAATTAACTCGACAGCTTGTTAAGTATGAATAATTCTATAGTTTGAATTCTCGTATGTTCAGGAGTATAAATTTATATAATATTTTAATATGGAGGTAATTCCTTTCCCTTTCATATTATCCTTAAAATGCAATATTTCAAGAAATTTTACATATACATCGACGCGCAATTTCAAGAGAAACACTCCTGTCAAATTTTATCAGAACCTATTGCCGAGTTTTGTCGTAAATGCGGAACAAACATAAAGAAAAAAGCAAAATCGTCGTCTTGAATCTAGACCTCACTTACGTTCGGTCATTCAAGCGAGTAATTTCTGTATGTATGTTTATATCCTAGTAGTTCTGTTGAACATTAGACTTCACGAAGTCACCCATGTTCCCTACATCCTAATTTTATCACTTTCTGTCTCTACAGTACGTTCAGAGATTGTGCATCGATTCTGAAAGTCGGCGCGAGAAAGTCGGCCACAGTCACCCTCAAATTTCTGATGGTCATCAGCCCATCACTATGGTGTATTATGACAGCCACAGCTGTTGGTACACGGATCTAGGAAACGATCCTCTTACGATTTCCTCGAAATTTGAATTGTAATATAGGATTGCACTAGGTCTCATGTCCCTGAAAACTCTCTGGCAGGATTAATAAGAAAATTGAATGTTCTCCAGGAATAGTCCCAAATACTGCGTATAAAGGCTGTTATTGTTAGCTGAACAACGCTATCTAGCGGAGGGAATGAAGTTACATTTAAGTCTACAACACGTCATGTTCATGTGAGAGATGAACAATTTTGAATTTATTTTTAACTATAAACCATTCATTAAAAGGAACAGTTCGGCCGCAGTTTCAGAGCTAAGCTCGGTACCAGATATTGTATGTTTATTTATAAGAACGGATCTAGGAAACGGCTCTAACGATTCCCTCCAAATGTAGGCTTATATATTTCAAAATGTAATATGACTGTGATGTGAAAAAAAGATTGCACCAGGTCTCATGTCCAGGAAAACTCTCTGGCAGGATTAATAAAAAAGTTGAAAAAATATTCAGAAAATAATAATGTCAATCACATACTGTATTTAGGCTGTTATATCGTTTACTGACAAACGCTATCTAGCGGGAGTAAATGGAGTTACATTCATGTCGAAAAAGCGTGAGAGGTAATCGATTTTGAATTTTTTACAATAACATCTGTAATTCAAGAACTAGGCCGCAGCTTCAGAACGGAGCTAGGTACCTGATATTTTATATTTGGATTTTTCTATCATGATTGAGTTATTTCACTCTCTTACTCTCTTACTCTTCTACTCTCTTAAACTCTTACTCTTTCGCTCTCTAACTCTCCTACTCTCTTACTCTCTTACCCTCTTATTCTCTTACTCTCTTACTCTTTTACTCTCTAACTCTCTTACTCTCTCACTCTCTTACTCTCTAACTCTCTCACTCTTTTACTCTCTATCTCTCTCTCACACAGTCTTACTCTTTCACTCTCTTACACTTTTATTCTCTTACTCTCTCACTCTCTTACTCTCCCACTCTTTCACTCTCTTACACTCCTACTCTCTTACTCTTTTACTCTCTAACTCAAAAAAAAATTTTTCTTACTCTCATACCCACGTACTTTCCTACTCTCTTACTCTCACACTCTTTTACTATTTTACTCTCTCACTCTCCCACTCTTCTACTCTCTTACTCTTTTACTCTCTAACCCAAAAAAAATATTTTTCTTACTCTCATACCCACGTACTTTCCTACTCTCTTACTCTCACACTCTTTTACTATTTTACTCTCCCACTCTCCCACTCTTCTACTCTCTCACTCTCTTACTCTCTAACTCAAAAAAAAAAATTTTCTTACTCTCATACCCACGTACTTTCCTACTCTCTTACTCTCACACTCTTTTACTATTTTACTCTCTTACTCTCCCACTCTTCTACTCTCTTACTCTCTTACTCTTTTACTCTCTTACTAAAAAAAATTTTCTTTCTTACTCTCATACCCACGTACTTTCCTACTCTCTTACTCTCACACTCTTTTACTATTTTACTCTCTTACTCTCACACTCTTCTACTCTCTTACTCTCTTACTTAATGTACAAGAGTAAGTAACCTCTATACAGGAATACACGTAGTACTTACTCTTGAAAAACTCTAAAAACTCTTACTCTAAAAACGAGGTTACTTACTCCTGTACATTATTGCTCACAATATCTAATTGCAATCTAGAATCTAAGTGTGAATGTGCAGTTATTGTCCATATGAATAAAGAAATCTAATCTAATCTCTTATTACTCTTTTACTCTCTTACTCTAAAGAAACTCTCCTACTCTTCTACTCTCTCACTCTCTTACTCTCTTACTCTCTTACTTATCCTCTTCCTCACACTTTCGCACTCACTTCATTCTTTTTCTCACTCTCACCTAGCAAAGGCATCAATTTTACAGTAGAAGTAGTCTGGTCAAGCAGAGAAGACATTCTGGCAAGATGGGAAAATGACAACTGCTCGTTCAGTATTGATTTAAAAATTATTTAATTGGTTTCAAATTGTGTGAAACATTCTAATCTGCAATTTGATACCAAATTCATAATGTTCTAATTAATATTGACCGAGCTGAAGTCATTTTCCCATCTTGCCAGAATGTTTTCTTTGCTCGATGAAGGGTGGTGATGAGGAAAGGTGAACAATAGAGAAAAATGTGAGTATAAAAGGAATCAGAAGAGGAGATGGTAAAGTTCGGCCTCCCGGTTAGTATAGGCTGGACGAGAAAAGAACAGGATGGGAAAATATCATGAGCTCTATCAGTATTGGTTAGAAAGTTATAAATTGTGTCTCAAATTGTAGAGAAGAATGTTATATACAAGCTAGGATCAAATTCATAATTTTTGATCCAATATTGAGCAAACTGTAGCCGTTTTCTCATCTTCCTAGAATGTCTTCTCTGCTCAATCATACTACACGCCTTGATGTCAGGTCCAAACCTTTGGGATTTCAAAAGCTCTACAACATACTTTGATCTCACCAGTCACTCTGAACAATGCTGCTACAACAGGCATTAATTAAAAACTCAAAAACTTGGGCAGAGATAATAATCAATAATTATCCTTACAGCTTGCGATAATTAAAATAACAAATGGTGTCAGAACAGTTCAACATTGATTATTTTCTTTATCGACTTGTTATAGAAATGAAATTTTCATGAAAATTGTGGTTAAGTCAGTCCAAGCAAAGAAGACATACTGGCAAGATAGGAGAATGACTTCAGCTCGGTCAATATTGATTGAAACATTATGTATTTTGTATAAAATTGCATATTCAAACAATTTGAAACTAAATTGATAATTTTTAAACTAATATTGAACGAGCAGGAGTCATTCTCCCATCTTGCCAGAATGTCTTCTCCGCTTGGATAGACTATCTAATACTTTATTCACGGCCACTTAATAGTACATTACACTACAAGCACAGAAAGTAGGTGTTTACGGTATGAGGATAGTTTATCCGGGAATATGTTATCTGAATACCGTAAACACCTTTCTGTGAGAGTTGAGTACGATACTTTTCGCCACACTGCGAGAATAAGAATAATAAATATTGTATAAGAATGTTTGCGGCGATCGCTGATTCGAACTGAAGTAGGCTAAAGCTGAAAAGCAGTGCATTGTCGCCCGATCTAGCGGCCGGATAGGTAACTACCAGTCTCTTTCTGTGCACTAGCTCCGAAAGAGCCCTCTTTCAGAGCTAGTAGCAAAACCGCCTGTAAATGGCGTCTTTCGAATCTCTTTAGTGCACAGAAAACAGCTGTTTTCTGTGCAGTGTGGCGAAAAACAAGTAAATTTTGTGTGTGTTTGCTATCGAATATAGAATGGCTAACGTCTGTCCAAGCAAAGAAGACCCTCTGCAAGATGGGAAACTGACTCAAGCTCGGTCAATATTTGTTCAAAAGTTATCAATTCGATCTCAAATTGTAGGGAACAATTTGTTCTACTATTGAGACTACATTTATAATTCTTGAACACATTGAATATCTCTTGATCCGATTTCCAAAGGAAACCATAGTATGAAATGCACTATATGGATTGAAAACCTACTACTTATTTCCAATTATTCCATATATAGTCTGTCCAAGCAAAGAAGATTCTCAGGATGAGAAGATGACTCAGCTCGGTCAATATTGGTTCAAAAATTATTGACTTGGTTCCAATTGTAGGAGACATTTTGATCTAAAATTTTAAACCAAATCAATAGTTCTTTAACCAATTGACCAAGCTGGAGTCATTTTCCTTCCTTGCCAGAGGGTCTTCTTCACTTGGACAGACTATTCCTTGCTTGGCCACGACAAACCTCAACGTATAATCCATATTTATTCAGGTATTCAACATCAAAGAGTACAGCTGGCTTCATAGCCCAAAACTGTTCCTCTTAAATTTATACAAACAAACCAAACAAAAAAGGTTATGTCATAAACCTTTCCTAAAACACTAAATTTCACACCAAAAGAAAAATTCGATAAATTTTGAATTTTAAAATCTGTTCACAAAAAAGTTTACCAAACAAAATCACTAGTTGGAAATATCCGAAACGAAAAACAACGAATGAACGAGGTAGTATATTCGTCATAACATTTGAAATTCATATGTGTCGTTAATTTTGTGGATTGCTATGTTTGTTATTGCTATGGTTTATGATCGCAACAGCCCAGTCTGTTTACGTTATGTGTTATGTGTTATGTGTTTACGTTATGTGTTTACTTCGTCTCAAGCCATCGTGAATGAGGTTCAGGTGAGCTAGAGCTTCTTGTTCTGTCAAACTTTGATCTATCAAATTGTTTGATATCAAATTTACAAATTGATCGTGTAATAATCTAGTCCAATAGTCTAGCAGCCAAGTGTAAAAATCTTCAGTGTGGTATGATCAAATTCGCTTCAAAAATTTGAGAGTTTATTATTCTAGAAAAAGCTGAAACGTCCTCACCTGACTTCATAAATCTTCTTGTTATTCAGGAATAGTCCATGTTGTCTTTGTCACGCAGGGTCACGTGACTGGTGAGAAAACCAGCGCTTATCATTGGCCGAGACACTTTTGATTTTACTGCAAGAAAGCTTAGCACGTTTCAGCACAGCATTCTATGTGGCGCTCGCTCTTTCTTTCTCAATATTTCTCACTTACTCTCTCTCTCTCTCTCACTCTCTCCCACTTTCTCTCCCAACCTTCTTAATCACACACACTCCCTACATGTCTCAACTCCAACTTCTCATCAAAATAATAATTCAATCGTAATTGAGGAAGATTGGCAATTTCATATTATTGTTTGATAACGTCTAGAATTTTCGCGTTTGTGCCCAGCAAAGAATACGTTTCGGGAAAACAACCCCAGCCCAGCCAATACTGGTCCAAAAGCTACAAATCCAGTCCCAAACTCTAGATCTGTATGTTATGCGTGATTTAATTTCAGTTGTGTGTGAAAAATAATGTCAAAGTGATCTACATAGTTTCGAATACACGACTCAACTCTCTTCTCGAAATCCTCCATCACACGGACCAACATTTCTGCAATGATAGCAGCAATTTCTTGGAAAATTTAATCCTTCAACTTCAAATCACGAGGCTTGTGAGCTCGCTGCTATCGCTGCAGTAGAAAATAATGTTAGTCTATTTGATGAAGGATCTTAAGATCAGAGTTGAGACCTACATTGGAAAAGATGGACCATTTCACCTTTACGACATTATATCACTTTTACAACATTATATTTCACTCAACTGAAATCGAAGGTGATGAGTTTCGTTAACTTTAATGGCACATAATGCGCTTTTGTTCTGTGTAAACATGGTTTGTTTCGAAATTGGTTGAGTATTATTTCATTGAAAACCGTTCACCTTCCGTGTGTCACCCTGTACAACCAGGTATTGAGATATATTTTAATCTTTGTGTGTGTTGAATCCAGCTCTAAATATTCACTCTAAAATCAATCTATCTAGAATTTATGATCTGGATCAAGTCAAATCCTAGTCTCTCTCACACGTTTCTCATTCCTAGTATAAGTTATAGTCTGTCCAAGCAAAGAAGACCCTCTGGCAAGATGGGAGAATGACTCCAGGTTGGTCAATATTTGTTCAAGAATTATAAATGTGGTCTTAATGTAGATTCCTACAATTTGAGATCGGATTGATAATGTTTCAACCAAGGCCCTCGCGTGGGGTGTGCGGAGTGTGCGACCGCACAGGGCGCCACGGCCAAGGGGGCGCCGCGGCGGCTGATGCAAAACGGGAATTCAGAAAATTTCAATTGGGCTATTACAACTTGAATTAACAAGAAATTAATTCCTCTTCATAAACTCATAATTCAAAATAATGCAAGCAAACAAATACCCCTCTTGAATTTAATTCTATTGTTGACTGACAACCACCTTACACTCTGTCGACCAATCACAAGCCAGTTTCCGATAAAAACTTCTCCCTAACACTTTTAGATTCAGAAATCTTGGCACTAAAAGAAAAAATGTCAAACTGTCAGGAGGAAATGAGCGTATGGTTTAGGGCAAATAATCTACTTCAAAATAGCAGTAAAACACAAAAAATAATTCTAGGGTTGAGACAAATAGATAAGTATAATCTGAAATGTGTGAAAATTCTAGGGATTCATCTGGATCAAAAATTGACATGGGGCCCTCATATTGATAATGTTTGCTCTAAGTTGAGTCGGGTCTTATACCTCTTACGTAGATTGAAAGAATATGTTCCACAACATTACCTAAAAACGTGCTTCTTTGCTTTCTTCCAAGGTAGGTTTTCGTATGGTTTATCATTATGGGGTTGTGCTACCGATGTACATAAGATCCTGGTTCTACAAATGAAGGCATTGAGAGTTATTTACAATGCCAATCATTTACAACACTGTAAACCGATGTTTATAGAAAATAAAATAATGACCATTTATAGCTTCATTGTATTTTTACTAGCAATAAATGTAAAGAGAAATTTAGACTCTTTCCTCTGTAGAGAGGATTTCCATGAACATAACACGCGATATAGACACTGCGTTGAAATACCTCATGCCAGTTTGAGGAGAACCCAGATAAGTTCAAGAATAATTTCTTTTAAAATATTTAATAAGCTTCCCTTTTCGGTGAGGTCAATTCCGTTGAATCAGTTCAAACTTAGACTGAAAAATCAACTAACAGAAAATCCCCTCTATTCACTGTCTGAATTTCTCAGTATGAATAATACAACGATTCAAAGTTATTTCTAAATTGGGTGTATTTGCAATTTGTAACGAATGTCAGTCAGAATGGGGCTCTCAGAGGTTGTCTGAATGTTTAATAATGTTTTTATGTCATTTTTTTAATATGTTTTATCATATGTTTTCATATGTGATATGATTTATCTATTACCGTATTGTTGTACTGTTTATTGACGTTTCCAATTGTACATTGTTATGTATTTAAAGGAATAAAACATATTCTATTCTATTCTATTCTATTTAAAGAATTGTAGTTTTTAAACTTCTTTCTGGCATGAGGTCGGTATTACATCATGAATAGTTTGAGTTCTATTTCATTATATTCATCGTAAAAAAATAGCATTAATGAGTATAAGATGAGAGTGCGAAATCATATTTCCATCTCATTTCATACAGCATAAAACTATCGAAGTCCAGTACTGGCCTAAGTAACACAAAGTATAACTGAGTCTGAATTCTGTAGATAAATTATTCAAATACTAACTAGATAGAATCTTACCAGCCTGAATACATAAATGGATATTATTTTAATTAGCACAAGATCGTCAATAGTAAATCAGCGAATTTTTGTTGAATGATACACAATCCATCTTTTTCTGCTACCAGCCATTCTCTAGGACAGAACTCACGAGACACTGTCAACTGTCAACCAATCAGAAAAGAACAGGCGGGGCATGAAGGCGTGTCCAAGCCAAATCTAAGGCCGGTATTACACTATAATAGTTCTATGTCATACATCTATTATCAAAGAAAAAAATCTATGGGAGAACATATTATTTTGAATATAATATGCTATTTATATTGTATATTATTATATGTATATATTGTATATTTTTGTACATATGTTTATATTGTATAGATGATTATATGTATATTTTGATCTATAATATTATAGAACAATTATTTTTGCCACACCACACTCAACATTGGGATTGCTTATGCAATACAGCTTGGATCATATTTGGCTTTGAATATAATATGCCAAAAAAACCACTCGAAGGCTCTGGTTTCAACCCAAGTTGACCAAGCTTGAGTCATTTTCTCATCTTGCCAGAAGGTCTTCTTTGCTCGGTCAGATCAGACTATAGTTATGGAGCTTCTCTGAAATAACCTGGACTGTCCATAGTTGAGCGAAACTAGAGAGTCGAAAAACTGAAGAAGTTGAGAGAACTTTTGCTCTTGTTGTGTGAAAAATACATTCCTTCAAAATGGCCGATTGAAGCAACTGCAACTACGCATGCGCAAATCTTCAAGTGTTGAATCCCTCATGTCAACATACCACTGGTGAAATATGATGACAGACTGATGTTTAAGAGTGTGACTATTTCAATTTCGACTTTTGGCAGTATTGGAAGGCAGCCATTTCGAAGGAATGTCTTCTTTTGTCGTCAAGACAATACTATTGATTTTTGTACTCCTGGAAGTATAGGTTGGCCAAGAACAGAACAGAGCCTCTGGCAACATGGCTGCCATCCACTGCTGCCAGTAGTTGAAATGAAAATAATTGTTTCAACATAATCCAAATTGAGGAAGAAATAGTACAGGCTTATGCCGGGTTTTTCCAAGCACACTCAAAGTTGAGGGGCCCTTGAATTTTGATGAACAGCTGACATTTCCTATGATAAGTATAGGAAATGTAGTAAACTTGAGGGTCCCTCAAATTTGAGTGTGCTTGGAAAAACCGGGCATCAGACTATTTTTTCTGTCCTAGTTCATAATTATTTTATGATTTGTGCTATTAAATGTGAATAATTGAACAAGTGAATGAAAAAATATATTTTCATTCGTGAAATCAATATGATTGTAATTAGTGTAAAAACGGTAGGTTGGCTGAAGTGATTTTCCTTCCATCACGCCATCTTGCTCTTCTGTTTTTGGCCCAACTATAGATTGATTGATGAGTCATTTGACAGATTTCAATAGTGAAGATTTGGACGCTGTGGTTGGAGATGAGTGTGGCTCAACCAGATCAGACAGAAAAAAATTTGAAGGGGTGATGGGGAGATAGGTTAAAGAGGATACGATTCCACAAGAGGAAGTGAATAATTGAAGTCGGAATTGTAGGGTCTGAATAGGATTTGCCAAAGTTGAAGAGAAGAAGAAGGGATTGGAAAGTTGTGGAGAAAGTTCTTGGAGAAAAAAGTTGTCCGTGGAGAAAAAGAATGGGGCATTTGAGTAATTGAAGCCTAAATTATGAAAAGGAAGGAAAAGTAATTGCATTGAGAATCGGCGTCCAAAAAAGGTATTGCGGGGGGGGGGGGGAGGTGAGTCACTTTTGAAATAAATTGTGACACCACTTCAACTATCTCTGAACCATGTCTCGGTTCTCTCATCCTTTTCACACCTTTTCTTCTGGTTAGATCTTTTCTTCAATTCACTCCTACTCTTCCTCCATCTCCTCCTCCAACTCCTCCACCACCTCATCCTCCTCCTCCTCCTCCTCCTCATCCTCCTCCTTCTTACTCCACCTCTTTCTCCTCCTCATCCTCCTCCTCCTCCTCACCCTCATCCCACTCTTCCACCTTCTCCTCCCCCTCCCACCATATATTTATTCTCCTTTTCTTTTCCCTTCTACCTCGTCTCACATCAACTCTTCTCCATCCTATTCATGACATTCTCCCCCCCATTTCTTCACGATTCTCTCCATCTCTCTTCTTCTCCTTCCTATTCTTTTTTTTATCGTTTCTCTTCCTTATGCTCCTTCTCCACCTCAATTTTTGTTCTCCTCCTTCTAATTGTCTTCCTCATACTTCTCCATCTCTCTCCTTCATCTTATTATTAATCATATTTTCATCCTATTATTCTTCTTCGCCACTTTTTTCCACTCCATCTTCAAAATGTTGATCTCTTAAATCTAACTTAATTACTATTTTCTTTTTTTTCTTCTATGCTTTTTCTATCTGTTTTCCAATTTCTGCTCCTACTTATTCGTTTTCATATAATTCTCCTCCTTTTTCTACCTGTTTCACCCTTTCCTTCTTCCTCTACCTTGTTCCTTATACATCTCCTTCTTCTCTAGAAATAATAATCTGAAGAGCAGCAGCATCCCGCTCAGACATTTTCATTACAGATTACGACTCCAACTTTTGAATCGTCTTCCAACTTTCCTCTTGCTTTTTCTTCTTTTTTACTTCTTGCTCTTTTTCTTTTTCTCATTTTTCTTCCTCTTCTTCTTCTTCTTCTCCTTCTTCTTTGATATTCGGCTTCTTCTTCTCCTCCTCATCTTTCTTCTCCTTCTTTTTCTTCTTCTTCTTCTTCTCCCCCCCTTCCTTTTTATCTTCCACTTCTACTTCTTCTTCTTCTCCTTCTCATTCTTCTTCTTATCCTTCTCATTCTTCTTCTTCTTCTTCTTCTTCTTCTTCTTCTTCTTCTTCTTCTTCTTCTTCTTCTTCTTCTTCTTCTTCTTCCTCTTCCTCTTCTTCTTCTTCTTCTTCTTCTTCTTCTTCTTCTTGTTCTTCTTCTTCTTTGTCTTCTACTTCCGAACTGTGATCCTGACTGGGCGTTTCGGAGCTATTACTGAGAGCGCCTGTACTAATGTAAAGTCTGGTCGCGAACAGAAGACATTCTGGCATGAAGGGAAAATGACTCCACCTCGGTCAATATTGGTTCAAGAATCATAAATTTTGTATCCAATTATAGAGAAGTGTCCTGCTACACAGTTTGAGACCAAATGTATAATTTTTTAAAAACTATTGACCAAGCTGAAATAGTTTTTCCATCTTGGCAGAATATCTTCTCTGATGAATACCCAGCTTTATCTCTAATTGAACTGTTTCCTGGGGATTTTTACTCTGAATCACAATTGCGTTTTTGATCAAGAAGTTCAATTTACATTGATGAAGGTACAGGAATACTTGTAACTTGATACGTTGAGAGCGACTTGGTATCATCAATACCCACTGAAAATATAGCCTTACAAATAAATACATTATAGATTTATAATGTATTGGTATAATACAATGTTTCTTGATAAGCATGTGGATAGTTATTTGAACAGTAGATCTCACCATTAAACGCACACACAAGCAAAATGTTTGTTTATTTCGTCCCAAGTGCTCGTGAATGAGGTGTGATCTTCTGTTCTAGTGTTCTCGCATCGCTCGCCTGCAAATTCCGTTCAGAAGGTATTCGAAATTTATTTAGAACAGCATTTCTAAACCTAATCTAGACCTGTTCACCAAATTTCAACATTTTCTGCCAATTTGTTCTAGGAAAACCAAAGAAAAACTCCGAAAATTCCGAAAAATAGTAAAACGCTTATATCGAGTGTAACCTTGGGAAGTATATCGGACAAAGAGTCAAGTTTTCATCAATGCTTTCAGAAGAAACTTGGAACTCCATTCACATGCAGGATAGTACTGAAGGCAAACTGAAAGAGTTTATTACTATAGTGAATGGGCGCCTGGAAGAGTGTAAGAAAGCTTACATAGTTCCACATAGAAAGAAGACAAGCCATGGATAACATTGGGAATAATAACATCTATAAGGAAGCGAGATAAACTTCATAAACAATGTAAAAATAATTCATCAAATCTCCAACTAAATCAATATTACAGAAAATTCAGAAACCTATCAACCAGAGTTATAGAAGAAGCAAAAAAATCAATATTTCTCTCACAAGTTTGGAGATTTAAGAAATGCAAAACAGACATGGAAGGTGATTCAAGAAATAACTGAAGTTCAGAGACCGAAAACACAAATCAAACAAATAATTGTGCAAGGAAGAGGATTGAAACTGGGAGAGAATGATGAATTCTTCAAAAATATTGGATCTGAACTGGCACAAAATATATTGAACAATCAACAACCTGCAGATGAACCCACAGTTACCACTACTAAAGTATGTCAATCAATATTTTTTACGCCAGTAGATGAAGAAGAAATACAAAAAATAATAAGCAGTCTCAAATCAGATAGTACACCAGGCCCAGACTACTTCAGACCAGAGCTCTTCAAACAAAACAGTGCAGCTCTAACTAGACCATTAACATTAATATTGCCAACAAAATCCTACAAGAAGGTGTCTTTCCCCAGTGTTTGAAGGAAGCTGTTATATGTCCCATTCTCAAATCAGGAGACAAGAAAGATTTGAATTGTTATAGACCAATATCACTTTTAGCCCAATCAAATTGTCATCAAATTGTGCCTCGACCAAACAAAAATCCTGTTAATTGATTTTATTGTCTTAATCGGTCCATTTGGGTGTTAGTAAGAGTAATCCATGGTTTTCCACCAAAATATCTGGAGGCATAACTTTTGGGAGCCTAAAAATCACGAAATTTTCGGACTTTTTTCAGTTTTTTCACAATATCTCAGAAACCGATTTTTCTATCGATATTTTTATTCAATACTTTCTTAAAGAGCATAAAATTCCCTACAATTTTCATCCCCCTAAACGTTTTTCTATCTCCAATAGGAAGCGAGTTATAGCTAGTCAAAAATTGCTAATTTTTGTAAACTTTGCGAAAAATCGCTAAATCTAGGTATTTTTCGCTTTTTCATCTTATTAAGCCGTCTTTGGTATTATTTATTGTGATAAGGGTGTTATCAAGATGTTTATACGATCTATAATGATTTTGTTGAAAGGGAAAGGAACATTCAACGTTAGTGATTGAATCTATGAGACTTGAGATTCAGCGTCAACCAATGCTTCCGTAAACTTGTAACGTAGATTCTATGGTTGAGTAAGGGAAGTGTCGTTATCCCTTCCATTTGCATTTAGGCTTCAATGGGTTTTATGGAGCTCGACAGCATATGGGTAGCATTCCTAAGCGTCGGCTTGAGCTGTGCAGCTCTAGCTGCACGTCTATGGCTTTCCAGATTATATAGATTAATAATTATATAGGCCTATATATAGCATATAAATATATATGATGCATCTCTAGTTATAAGACTAGATATGAGACGGCTCGGGACGCGCAGCTAGAGTCCTCCAGCGTGATGATTGTGCTGCGCAGCTTGAGCCGTCGCTGAGGGTTTTTCTTGTGCCTCCCCACGTAACGTTCATACACAACTTTTTCCAAGAATAGACTTATTGTGTTTAAATTTTTTATCATGTCAAGCCTTTTCATTTAGCCTAACTAGGTGCGGAAAATTGACGTTAAAAAATTAAAGGATTGAATGTGTGAACCGCTCCAAATATTTAGGTGTAGCTTCAACAACAATTCATTTTGATTATCCCTTAAATACGGTACACCAAGTTGATTATTGAAACTGAACTAACACATCTTTCCGAGTACTGTCTTAGGCTGCATTACAATTACATTGAAAAGATTATAAGAATGGAAGAAGAACGGTTATTTGGAATTTCTATTCCAAAAGTAGTCTAATATAAAATAGAAGCTTTCTAGTTTGAAGATTTGAGAAAGTTGTGGAATGATAGTGGTATAAGCTATGATAACGAGATCAAATTCGGTGTTACATTAGGGCGCTGGCTGCTCTTGCCCACGAAACAGGTGAAGTGCCCGTATCTTTTTCTGTACAGCACTTCACCTGTTTCTTGGGTACGGGCCGCCAGTGCATTAGGCTGGGCGCACACTAGCGATTTTTTCTCACCCGAAAATGTTTGCTAATGACCGTGAAATTATGGTCATCGCTTTTGGTCCGCACACTTGGCGATTGTGAAACCAGCAACGTTTCCAAACAATGAAATTCTGAGAATGGATTCCTTTCAGAATCCTCTTTCTGTCTGTTGTTTCACAAGTCACCACACCTGTGAGCTGGGTAGTACCTCACCAGTTCCAGTTTGAAGATGGATCTCGTTGAGAGAGCATGTGTGACTGCACTTATTTTAATACAAACTACTACATTTTTTTTTAAATGTATTATAATTTACCTAAAAAAATGACTATTTTTCTGGTTACACTACTGTTTCCTATCAATTAATTTTCACGATTTGATAATATTCTAGGCAATACCGCAGATCTATTTTTCTCTAATATATTCTAAGGTAGCGGTGGAGTTATACAAGAATATTCATTCACTGTTTGTATCTTTCTCCTTATCGGTCATCTCCACCCAGTTCAACACAACTTCCTTGCAAATCTCCCCCCATAAAATATTCTTCACATTACGATCAGAATATTCTTTCAGCAGTCGATTATTATAGATTACTGGATACTGGCCTCTTCTCCACCGCCGCGATAAATTTGTCTATGTCTACCTCCAATGGCATTTTTTATATTCAATGGCATGATGATTCAATATGCAGAGCAGAGAGCACTTTGGAAGACGAGTAACCAGAAGCAACTGAAGCTGAATGCAGGACTACAGGTTCACCATTATGAATAGAAACTAAATTTACCTGACAAACACTCCCTGATAGACAATTGTGGGCCTGTGCGTCATTTCGAAAAATTACCATAGTCTATTATTTTATAGACTTGGAATACCCGATACGATAACTGGAAATTCCCGAGGGTTTGCTTCTGCTATTCTATACCTTCTTTGTTCCGAGTGGATATTTCTGATTCCACTAGCCTATTGTCTTCTAAATAACTTATAGTTACTTCTCTAAACCATTTCTAATTGTTCAGTTGAAAATTATAAATGCTTGAATGATAATAACTTCAGAATTAATACTACTTTTTACGGCACAGCTATTTTTGAAATTATTATGACTGCATGGTTGTTGATTGTTATTTGATAATTGTTTTCAAAACTATTATGTTTATCCTAGAAAGCATAAATCATTGTTCCTATATCAACAATAAATATCCTTGTATTTGATCAATTAGAATCATTTGAAATATACTAACAAATGTGTATGAAATTGTATTATATAGCTAAACTATAGGCTACAGAAAAAAATCTTAATTTTGGTCATAGAAAAAAAATTCAAACTTCTATAGAGTCAGTAAGGCGAATAGATTATTATAGTATTGAAAAAAATAGGAATATCTCGAAATATACGATTGGAATTTTTTGATATGAGGAAACAATACGCAGGCAAACAAAGGCTCGTGACCCTCCCCCATCACTAACTAGGCGTGACGAATGGGCTCTGGTGATTTTTCTCAGCCAGTCTGCGGGGTTGTATGCAAAAGCCTATGTTCCATTTTAATCGTCCACTTCTGAAAATAGGACAGGTTCTATTTTCTAGGGCGATTTTCCTGCAACCAAGTCTAGTCTGCGCGTCTACATTTAAAAAGCACATGTTCCATCCTTTTGGGTGAAATAGGGTGGAGTAAAATCGCCAAATGTGCGGCCAGCCTTAGGGGTACCTATTCATTTGACCAGTTATGAGTCGTATCCTGTTATTTGGTGAGTCAATGCAATATTGAAATTTGTACATTGTAAAAAATTAGCAACTGATTCGGTTCAATAAATACCTCGACTTCACTGATCAAGTGAACTAACTCCTACCTAAGAAAGTTATTTCATACTTTGGAACAATACATAGGGATGAATTCTTGCAGGACCCTCAAGCGAGGCATTTCCGTACTCTATACAAATCCCAACTGGCGGCTCGTGCCTACGAAACAGGTGAAGTGCTGTACAGTAAAAGATACGGGCACTTCACCTGTTTTGTGGGTACGAGCCGCTAGTGCGAAGTCCCACAAATATCACAATTGGGTGGAAAAAGTTACATGAAGAAAAACAATTTAGACTTGTGGATGATGAAATGGGTGTTTGAATCAAAAGGGCGAGCTGATAGACCTGATAAGCCATGGATTGATTATGATGAGAACTTTACTTGTTTCATGTACAATTTGAAGAAGGTAGAGGACCTTTATCACTTTAATGTCTGATGCCCTTTTTTAAAGAAATCGTTTGCCGAATTAAACCGTTATGGGCGGCAGTGCTCTAAGAGGAGTTGTTTGAAATATCATAATAACTATTGCTATAAATTTTTCAAACATTTCATCAACATTCTGCATTCAGTATAGACTAACTAAAAGTTATTTAAACAATCAAGTTTCTTACTTGTGTAATTTATAGTGGGCTATAATGAATTTTATTCAACTTAATATAATTAAAATCAAGAATGCAAGCATAAATACCATGTTATAATGTTGCTTGTAATTAGATGAAGCAATCTAATCAGATCTAATCTAACTACACACCTCGTCCCTTTTCAGCCGTCCTCCTCTGGAACCCCTGAGGTCAGAATGACCTGGCTACCATACAAGAAATAACTATTTATTATTTTTCATCCATTACAAGCCTCTACGTTGTCACTTACGATGTATGAACATCGTGTTAACACCCTTATCACGATAAATAATACCAAAGACGGCTTAATAAGAAGTAAAGAGGGGAAAATACCTAGATTTAGCGATTTTTCGCAAAGTTTGCAAAAATTAGCAATTTTTGACAAGCTATAACTCGCTTCCTATTGGAGATAGAGAAACGTTTAGGGGGATGAAAATTGTAGGGAATTTTATGCTCTTTAAGAAAGTATTGAATAAAAATATCGATAGAAAAATCGGTTTCTGAGATTTTGTGAAAAAACTGAAAAAAGTCCGAAAATTTCGTGATTTTTAGGCTCCCAAAAGTTATGCCTCCAGATATTTTGGTGGAAAACCATGGATTACTCTTACTAACACCCAAATGGACCGATTAAGACAATAAAATCAATTAACAGGATTTTTGTTTGGTCGGGAGTACTATTTGATTGGGCTATTTCAAATATCCTGGCGAAAAGTTTTGAGATTATCAAGTCTAGACTTATCAACTTCCTTGAAAGAAATAATATTTAATCACCTAATCAATATGGCTTTAGATCAAATTGCAGTACCAATGATGCAATCCACAATGTTATTTCAAAAATAACAGAAAAAATCAATTGTGATGAGAAACCTTTGGCGATATTCCTGGACCTGAAAAAAGCATTTGATACAGTATCACATGATATTCTGCTGGATAGACTCTACAACTATGGTATCAGAGGAGTAGCATGGGAATTATTCAAAAGTTACTTGTCAAACAGAACCCAGAGTGTCAAAGTCAATGGAAAAATAAGTAGCAAGCTAAAAGTGGATTATGGAGTATGGAGTTCTTGACAAACTTCGTTCACCTTGACCCTCTTTTAAAAGTACAAAAACTGATAATGAAAATTTTTAAGCAGAAACCACTTTGCTACCCATCAGATCAGCTATACAATGAGTTCGGAGTGATGGATGCAAAACAGCTCTACTCCCTGGATATCATTTGCAGACTACACAAAAAACCGGAAAACTTTCAATGGAGAAACCACAGTCATAACACAAGAAATAGAAACCTTCTGATCACAAACGTTGCTAGGAAGGCAACATATCAACGACACTACAACCACCTAGCACCAAAAATCCACAATTTACTTCCTGTACACATCAAGATGATAGAACACCCAAGAAAATCCAAAGCCGTCGTTAAAAACTGGATTATAACAACTGGAAGACATCACATAGAAAATATTATTTCTGACAGTATGTGAGCTCACTTACCCAAAGTATTCGCACCCCAACCCAAAATTTACACCTACTCTAGCACATGGGGTTCCCATAGTTGAGTAGGTTAATTTCAAATAAAAATAAATAGAAAATTAAAACTTTATTCTTTAATTCTTTAAACACTAACTGGATTTAAATTTAAATTGTACTCATTACAATTGCTTGTTTATTTGTTAATTTTTGTTTGTTTTTTTAAGGAAATAAAATTATTATTTATTCATTTACATAGTTTCAAATTAAGTTCTTCTAAAATCTCGTTAAACCATTGAATTTACAATAAGGATTGGTCGTATAAAGGCGGAAGGTATGAAACCCGCAATACATCTACAATTTCGAAAAACTGATCGTAATTCTTAAGGAATTTGAAAAATATTTCAACACAACATTTCAAGACCTTATCTGAACCTGATCACCAGATATAGAAAAACTCGAATATTTTGCATATCCTTGAAAAGTTTTTGAAATCCGTTCTTAGCGCGCTTCTAAACGTCCAACACTCCAACTGAACATGCCTGCCAAATTTGAACGCATTCGGTTCAGTGGATTTTTAGTACTGGTGATGAATGAATGAATCAGTTAGTCAGTTTTATTTCGCTTTTATAGATATAGATTTATAATAATATCATTGCATTCTATAGCATCGCTATCCATAATAGCATTAGCCCAGCTGCAGAGCATTCCCGAGACACGTTAACCTAATTTTTCTCATGTTCAATTTAAGTAAAATATGAATTTGAATAATTCAAAATGTAGGTCTTGGAATTCTCTACAAGCTCATAAATATAAGAAATTTATCTATCGAAACAATTCTGTATTTCGTAAATTGGAAAAAAGCGTACGATTTCTTATGGACCTTGATATCAATCTTCTGTTCTTGATGAGCATCTGCTGAAGAACATAATTTCCCAGCCGCAAATATATTTAAGAACTATAATCCTATTATATTAAGCGAGTAATTTCTGTATGTATGTTTGTATGTTTGTTTGTGGAACCACGGATCTAGAAAACGGCTCTAACGATTTCCTCGAAATTTGAAATGTAATATAACCGTGATGGAAAAATAAGATTGCACCAGGTCTCATGTCTGGGAAAACTCTCTGGCAGGATTAATAAAAGAATAAAATATTCCTTATTCAGGCATAGGTCTAATCCCAAGTACTGCGTATAATGGCTGTTATCGTTAGCTGACCAACGCTATCCAGCTGGAGTGAATGGAGTTAAATTCAAGTCTATAACACATGTTCATGTCTGTCAAAAACTTGTGAGAGGTGATCATATCAATTTTGAATTCATTTTTTACAACGCCGGAGGTTCCTTATTTATGTAATTTAACGGTTCGGCCGCAGCTTCAGAGCGAAGCTCGGTACCAGATATTTAACTATTATTAGAATTATTATATTAACTACTATTATAAGAACTATTATTAGTTATTAATAATAGTTGAGAACTCTATTTCTGCAGAAGAACGCGGAGTAAAAAGTGGTAAATAGACAGCAAGCTAATTTTTTCCAACTTTTTGCAGAAATGACAAATTTGAAGTTGTGAAAAAGCAGAAAAGTTTGAAGACGAGGGGAACGGCAAACAGAAAGCCTCAAAATCAGATTCAAAGTAATTGTCAATTTAGTCAGACAGTATTTTGTTTTGTTTTTTTGTACAACTTTTCAACTCTGTCTTGAACTGGAATAAAGGCTAAGACTGGGTTACATTGCTGGAATGGATATCAGGCGCCCGGGGCTTATAACTTTGAAAACTTGGAAAAGATGACAATGCCGTCTCGAGGGAACGTCACTGTCAACATGGGAGGAGGAAAAAGGAGGAGGAGGAGAAAAAAGAGAATAAGGAAGAGGAGAAGGAAAAGAAGAAGGAGAAGGAGGAAGAGTAGGAAAAAGAGGACGAGAAGTGGAAGGAGAAGGACAAACAGGGAGGAGAGAAGGAGGAGGAAAAGAAGGAGACCAAGGAGAAGAATAAGATGTAGATGGATGAGAGGAATAATGAAAAGGAGGAGAAGATGGAGAAAGAAGAAATAGAATGAGGAAAAAATAAAAAGGAGTTACATGATAAGGAAATATACGGCGGAAGGGGAGGAAGCTGTTGAGGGGAAGGAGTGGAAGAAGAAGAATAAGAAAGAGAAGAAGAAGATTAAGGAGAAGAAGAAGATTAAGGAGGAGAAGAAGGAGAATAAGAAACAGGATAAAAAGGAGATGAAGAAGAAGAAGAAGAAGAAGAAGAAGAAGAAGAAGAAGAAGAAGAAGAAGAAGAAGAAGAAGAAGAAGAAGAAGAAGAAGAAGAAGAAGAAGAAGAAGAAGAAGAAGAAGAAGAAGAAGAAGAAATAGAAGAAGAAGAAATAGAAGAAGAAGAAATAGAAGAAGATGAAGAAGAAGATGAAGAAGAAGAAGAAGAAGAAGAAGAAGAAGAAGAAGAAGAAAAAGAAGAGGAAGAGGAAGAGGAAGAGGAAGAGGAAGAAGAAGAGGAAGAAGAAGAAGAAGAAGAAGAAGAAGAAGAAGAAGAAGAAGAAGAAGAAGAAGAAGAAGAAGAAGAAGAAGAAGGAGGAGAAGGAGGAGAAGAAGAAGAAGTAGTCATCATCGGGTGTTGAGGGCATGCATGAAAAAACACTTGAGCTGTCATTTCTAGTTGCCAGTCGGTTTCAGTTGCACAATAGCTCTTCATTTCATTCCCCTTGACCCCCTCCCCACCCCACCCAAACTTCGCCCAAGCTGTTTTTCTTTCTTTTTTTAAACTTCGCGCCTTCAACGCCATCACGAAAGAATAATTTTGTACGGACAAAGTATGGTCCGTCCAAGCAGAGAAGACCCTCTGGCAAGATGGGAGAATGACTCCAGCTCGGTCAATATTGGTTTAGAAATTATCGATTCGGTCTCAAATTGTAGATCAGAATGTTTCCTACAATTTATTTATTTATTTATTTATTTATTTATTTATTTATTTATTTATTTATTTATTTATTTATTTATTCAATTTACAAATGATACTTAATGGTAAGGTTCAACAGGCTTAAGCCCAAAACTGTCCCTCTTCCAATTTAGAATACAATACAAATAATAAATAATCTAGGTTATGTTGTTTTTCCTTCACAGTCACAAATTTTCACTCAAAACAAACACTTAAACACTAATAATTTTCAATAATTTGGGAGATGAAGGTAAAAATATAGCCGAAAATAGCAAAATTATCAATAATAATGATATAAATTATTTGGAAATTTGACATTGAAATAATTTTGAAACAGAAAACAAACTAATTTGAGATCAACATGATAATATTTTTGGAGCAATACTGACCGAGCTGGAGTCATTATCCCATCTTGCCAGAGGGTCTTTTTCGCTTGGACAGACTCTACTGATTTACTTATTTTTCCACTTGACAAAGTCTCTCATGGTATAGAGGGATTTGCAAAAATTAGTGGGAGGGGGAAAATGAGGAGGAGGAGAAGGAGGAGGAGGAGAAAGAGAGGAAGAAGATGGAGAAGGAGAGGAGGAGGAGGGTAAGAAGAAGAAGAAGAAGAAGAGGAGGAGGAGGAGGAGGAGGAGGAGGAGGAGGAGGAGGAGGAGGAGGGGGGGGTAGGAGGAGGAGGAGAAGAAGAAGAAGAAGAAGAAGAAGAAGAAAAAGAAGAAGAAGAAGAAGAAGAAGAAGAAGAAGAAGAAGAAGAAGAAGAAGAAGTAAATAGCAGCCTCCAAAAATATTGATTGGAATAAGGCTGTAAACTTGAAATTTTATTCTCCAAGTTATTAATAGCGGATTAGTTTTTCTTTTAGTATCACGAAGAATTGTCAAATGTTCGTTACAATCATACTTTTATTATTTAGCAACATTATTTTTTCAATACACAATAAGTGATATCCAGTACCGAGCTCCGCTCTCAAGTAAAAAATAATTATAATTAACAGTTGGTTTACTGCAATATCTAATGATTCTAGTGCATTTCATTATTATTCTTCCATCAGTGTAAAAAAAACACCTGACACCTGTTAGAGGAAATTGAGCTTAAAATTCCATTTACTCACGCTAGATAGCGTTGGTCAGCTGAAGATTCAATAGCATAAATGAAGTACTTCAGAGTATTCCTGAAGGAATTTTCCATCCCTTTATTAATCCTGCCAGAGAGTTTTCCTAGACATGAGAACTGGTGCAATCTTATTATCCCATCACTGTTATATTACATTTCAAATTTTGAGGAAATCGTTTGAACCGTTTTCTGGATCCGTGGTTCCACATACATACATACAAACATAGGCTACATACAGAAATTGCTCGCTTACTATAATACGATATTTTTAATTAGATTCCTTTTCTAAGATAATAGACAAACAATCATTACAGTTCTTTAAAATAAAACTATAATTTTGGGATATTCAAAAACTCAAAGTTCATGATTTGATTTGAATTTTGATTTGTTCACAGTTCTAAACTATGAACGCATATTTGGAAATTATATATTTCTACTCATTGAAATTCTACTACTTTTCTTCTTCTTATCCTCCTTTTTCCTCTTCCTCTCCTTCTCATTCTACTTATACTTATCCTCCTCCTTCTCCTTATTTTTATCATTTTCCTTCTTTTTCTCATCATCCTTCTACTCCTCCTCCTCCTCCTTCTCCTACTTCTTTTCCTTCTTATTTTCCTTCTCATTCCCCTTCTCCTCCTCCTTCCTCTTTTTCATCTCCTTCTCTTATTCTTCTCCTTCTCCTCTTACACACCCTCCTCTCATTTCTCCCACACCATCTTCTACTTTTCTTATTCCTCTTCTTCATCCTTCCTATCCTTCTCCAAACTTCTTCCTAACACACTCCTCCTCACCCGCTTCTTCCTTCTCCTACCCGTACTTCACTTTTTTCCTTCTTATTTTTTTCTTCTTCTTCTCCCCCTTCTTCATCTTCTTTTTCTCCTTCATCGTCATCATCTTCTTTTTCTTCTTCATCTTGTTCTAGTTCTAATTCTTGTTCTTGTTCTTCCCCTTCTTCTCTTCTTCTTCTTCTTCATCATCATCATCATCATCATCATCATCATCATCATCATCATCATCATCATCATCATCATCATCATCATCATCATCATCATCATCATCATCATCATCATCATCATCATCATCATCATCATCATCATCATCATCATCATCATCATCATCATCATCATCATCATCATCATCATCATCATCATCATCATCATCATCATCATCATCATCATCATCATCATCATCATCATCATCATCATCATCATCATCATCATCATCATCATCATCATCATCATCATCATCATCATCATCATTATCATCATTATCATCATTATCATCATTATCATCATCATCATCATCATCATCATCATCATCATCATCATCATCATCATCATCATCATCATCATCATCATCAACATCAACATCATCAACATCATCATCATCATCATCATCATCATCATCATCATCATCATCATCATCATCATCATCACCTTCTTCTTGTTCTTGTTCTCCCTCTCCTTTTTCTTCTTGTTCTGCTTCATCATCATCATCATCATCATCATTTTCTTTTTCTTTTTCTCCATCTTCTTCTTCTTCCTCTCCCCCTTCTTCATCTTCCCTTTCTCCTTCATCATAAGCATAATCATCATCATCATCATCATCATTTTCTTCTTCTTCTCCTTTTCCCTCTTCTTCTTCTTCATCATCTCCTTCTTCTCCACTCTCTTATTCTTCTTCTCCAACTTCTCTTCCTCTTCCTCAACAGCTTCCTCCCTCTCCTCCATTTCTTTCTCATCCTCTCTTCCCTCTTTACCCTCTTTCTCCATTCTCTTTTGCTTCTCCTCATAGGCCTACTTTCTCCTTAACATGTAACTCCTTCTTTTTTTTCTTCTTCTTTTTCTTCTCCTTCTTCTTCTTCTTCACCTTATCTCTATCCCTATATGTCTCCTCCACCTCTCCTCTCCTCATTCTCCTGATCAATATCTTCCTCTTTTATCTCCTCCACCTCCTCTTCCTCCTCCTCCTCCTCCTCCTACTACTACACTTCCTCCTTCTTCTTCACCTTCTCATCCTCATTGTCATCTTCACATCTCTCTCTCTCCATTCTCTATGCTTTTTCCCCCTCCCGTCCACTGCTAAATCACCAATTTCAAAGCTAGTTTGCTTCCAGTCTGAAGTGTGCTATCTTCTTCCTAGCCCTAATGCTTATTATGTAAATGACAACATGGCTTGTTTTCATCTCTCCAAGCAAAGAAGACCTTCCGGCGAAACGGGAAAATATCACCAGCTTGTTCAATATCCATAGAAAAGATTTCAAATTTGGTCTAAAAATGTATAAAACCTTCTGCTCTACAATTTGAAACCAAATTTGTAATGTTAAATCGAATACTGATCAAGTTGGAGTCATTATCTCATCTTGCCAGAAAGTCTTCTTTGCTAGAACAGACTTACTTCTACGTTGTTCTTATCTTGAGCCAGTAATGGATCATTGTATCGTGTTGGTATATACTAAGCAGAGTAGAGTAAACATTCGCTGCAAATCATTATATTATACAGTCACTGTCTTACAAAAAAAAAAAGACAGAGTGCAGAGCATAGATGATAACGTATATGTATACTATGTATACAGGGTGTTTCAGGAGGAATGTGCAATACTTCTCAGGCTGATCCCTTACACCAAGTAGACAAAAAAGTTCCATGGGACCAACCCCCATAAACGCTTTGTTACCGAGATAACAATGGCGGAAAATTGAGATTTTTTAAAATATATTAATTTTCATAATTTTTTAGAGGCTTTAGTAAGGTTCTAAAATAATCAATTTTCATGAAACATTAGCTGCGAAATTCGATGGAGCCAGTTCCAAGTTTGTAACTTCAACGGTTGTTGAGATAATTGGGGAAAATATGCTAGAAAACGCCATTTTTCAACAATAAGGGTTATAACTAGATAAGGAATCATAAAATTGTATTTTTTATCAATGGAAGTTGAAGAGAGTCGGATTCTAAAGTTAAATGACGGCGATTGTGTAAATCTTACCCAAATCTTATTGTTGAAAAAAGGCGTTTTCTATCATATTTTTCCCAGTTATCTCAATAACTGTTGAAGTTAGAAGCTTGGAAATGGTTCCATTGGATTTCTCAGCTAATTTTACATGGGAATTGATTATTTTAGAACCTCACTAAAGCCTCTAAAAAATTAGAAAAATCAATATATTTTGAAAAATCTCAATTTTCCGCCAGTGTTATCTCGGTAACAAAGCGTTTTTGGGGGTTGGTCCCATGGAACATTTTTGTCTACTTGGTGTAAGGAATCAACTTGAGAAATATTGCACATTCCTCCTGAAACACCCTGTATAGTTCATTCACGATGGCTGGAGACGAGATAAACAAAAGCTCTGCATGTGTGTGTGTTTGACTAGAGTGGCTTCGTTTTATCCACGACATAACAAGTCACAGTAAATACCGAATTTTGTTGTAGGCAATTCAGAATAAGTATCTCTAAGTAATCTTCCTTATAGGTACACATTGGGAAATTTCTTGTTTCGGTTGTCTCTCGAGTGCATGAACCTAAAATAAATAAACAATTTATTATAGTAAAAGGTTTTGTGTCAATGCTTTGCTTACAGTCCCGACAGCAAAATTCGGGATTCGGGAATTGCTGTTACTTGTTTATGTCGTGGCTAAAACGAAGCCACCCCAGTCGTGCACACACACATGCAGAGCTTCTGTTTATCTCGTCTCAAGCCATCGTGAATGGACTATAGCTACTTTTTTTAGTAGATGTAGTTGGAGCAAGCTACTTTTAGAAAAAGTAGTTGTGTAGTTTAACTACTTTTTGGAAAAAGTAGTTGAAGCTAACTACTTTTGAAAAGTAGTTTACCCAACACTGTCATTCTGGCAAGATGAGAAAATGACTCCAGTTCTATTTATATTGGTTGAATAATTTGGTGTCAAATTGTAGATTAGAATGTTTCCTACTATTGTGACGAATTCAACAATAATTTTCGAGTCGGTAGTAATAATTGGAATCGGTATAATGCGACTCTTATGCTATTAGTTGAACGATTTAGCTAAGTGTTGATTTTTCACAGTGAAAATTAATTATGTTTGGAAAAATACTCGTCACTTGTTACTTGTTACTAGTTACTAGTTATTTGCTGCTTGTTACTAGTTACTTGTCATCTAATATTACTAGTTACTTGTTCTCTAATGTTTCTAATAACTTGTAACTTGTAACTTGTAACTTGTAACTTGTAACTTGTAACTTGTTACTTGTTACTTGTAACTTGTAACTTGTAACTTGTAACTTATAACTTGTAACTTGTAACTTGTCTATTGTAACTTGTAACTTGTAACTTGTCACTTGTAACTTGTAACTTGTAACTTGTAACTTGTAACTTGTTACTTGTTACTTGTTACTTGTTACTTGTTACTTGTTACTTGTTACTTGTTACTTGTTACTTGTTACTTGTTACTTGTTACTTGTTACTTGTTACTTGTTACTTGTTACTTGTTTAATCTTCTCTGCAGTAAGCGAGCGGGAAATGGTCAGTTCCTAAAGCTCAGTCAATATTGATTCAAAAATTATCAATTTGATCTCAAATTGTAGAAAATAATTTGATCCATTATTGAGACCACATTTATAATTCCTGAACAAATATTGACCAAGCTGGAGTCATTTTCCCATCTTGCCAGAGGCTTTTCTTTGCTTGGACAGACTATACTCGATCTGAATTTTATATTTAAATCTGAATTGGAATTGAAGAAGTTTTGGTCGAACACCTGTTCCTCATTCCATTATTGAAATAAATAAATATACTTTATTGAGATAAATAGATATTAATAGAATAGTAGATAAATGATAAATTAGAGGAACCACAGACGCATAAGGTCAAAGGTTGTACAAATTAGTTCAGCCATTTTGTCATAACAATACTAATGGTTTAATTATGATGATCAATCTCATTCGACAATGGATTTTCCTTGAATAATCGTTGTTGAGCCAAGAGGCACAATTATTCGTCTTGAGAAACTTCCAGCTTGAGTTGAATATCAAAGTTTGATAGCATTCGCCAATGATAATTACGAGAAAAGCAGTGCTCTCAAGCGGAGTAGAGCGGAAATACTCTTCAGCAGCCTCGGTGAAACCGAGATTATTGAAGGAAGGAGTTCTCTTGTGGAGGGGGTAGGGAGAGATGAATCTTTGCGCCATAGAAACACTTTTGAGATGTAGAAATCTTCTCTCTTAGAATAATTATTTAGACTGTATGTAGGCCTCACTATAGTCCATCAAAGCAAAGAAGACATTCCTTCAAGATGGTGGAGGAAAGCCAGACTGTAACTACTGTAAACTGTCCAAGCAAAGAAAACCCTCTGGTAAGATGGGAGGATGACCAAAGCTCGGTCAATATTAGTTAAAAAATCATCAATTTGATCTCAACTTGTGAACAAATGGGTTGGATGAAGAAGAAGAAGAAGTAGAAGAAGAAGAAGAAGAAGAAGAAGAAGAAGAAGAAGAAGAAGAAGAAGAAGAAGAAGAAGAAGAAGAAGAAGAAGAAGAAGAAGAAGAAGAAGAAGAAGAAGAAGAAGAAGGAGGAGGAGAAGAAGAAGAAGAAGGAGAAGAAGAAGAAGAAAAAGAAGAAGAAGAAGATAATTATTAAGTTGAATGAAGGTTGATTGTAATGTTATTCCAATAATAATAATCATTAAAATAATTCCAACATAAGTTCAAGATTGCCAGTAATGCCACACAATAATTGAAAAAAAAATTAAATAATTGATGATTTAACTTGGATGAATAAATTTGATTTTGACTAAATCTAAAATTTTACGAACGAGATGTCTGTCGAGATGGAATATAAAATCAGAGACTATTATGGAATGTTTTACATCAATGGCCACCCTTTTTTCAAATAACTCAACAGCCCAAGAAGGGCTTAGGCCTATCAGCCTGTTGCCAGTTGCATATTCACTCCACTACAGTCCGTACAAAGGAAGAAGATAACCCGGCCATGATTTTAAAGTCTGTCCAAGCAAAGAAGACCCTCTGGCAAGATGAGAAAATGATACCAGCACGGTAATTTGGTCTCAATCTTAGAAAACATTCTAAAGTACGATTTGAGACCAAATCAATAATTTTTGTACCAATATTGACCGAGCTTTATACATTTTCTCATCTTCCCAGAGGGTCATCTCTGCTTGGACAGAGTATACAATAATAAGATCACTAGGGCCGGTTGCACGTACGTTCGGTTAGATTAATTACCGTTATCTCGCCATGTCTTTTGCTTACAAATGAGTATATTCTGGAAGTCCTCCGTAACAAAAAGAGATTTTTCTGGTATATGATGGAAAAGTCAATATTCTCTCAGAAGTTATTTTCCACAATTTTGACCAAATTTGACATATGATATATGAATTTAGACCGCCTTGATGAGCTGAGAAGAATGAAATATGGTCTGTTGAGATCCGATGACTTTTAAAATAGTTAGAGGTATCCTTGGATTATGATCCTTGAAGGGTCCTTAATATTGAACATAACCTAAATTCAGGTCGGTGAGTAGCTTATCTGCTAGAAGTTGATCTGAAAGACATTATTACCAGAGAAAATATCAATACAAGCACGTTATAAATTTTTTTGGACACCATTTCCCCCCAAAATAGATTTTTTCAAATACAAGGATATATTTTAATTGCTCTAGTTCAAAAACTATACAAGGGAGAAAGGTCTACTTGGTCTCAAATTGTAGAGGACAAAATTATCCCCAGAAGGATTTTGAATTGAACAACTCAAAGGAATATGTCAAGGGATCTGAGCAAGCAAAAACTAAAAATACTTGATTATAGTTTTTCTTGAAAATTAACCTATTTTTTGAAAAATCGTAACTCGGTTTCTAGTGAAGATCAAGAGATTATTCTACCACCATTCTCTTGCAAATTTTATTTACTAAAAAAAGGTTAAGAAAGTTTTTCCGTCCGACGCTTCGTTTTAACGTTATTCCAAGAAAACCAAAAAATGAGCAAAATTTTCCAATGTGGCGGCCAAAAAAACAACTTTCCGACACGAGTTAGCGAGAGTGGGATTTTTTACACGTTAAATAGGAGGGTGTCAGCTACCATTTCCACCACAAAACATCTTTGTTGCAATTAGTTCCACCTCCAACCCTGGAATGACTCGACTATAGTACTGTGAAATTAGTATTCAATTCTATTTAAACAGCTGCTGACCTGCTAAATTTAAAAAAATCGTCATTGAAATTTTCCATTACCTTATTGATATCATTGCCTCAATGATAATAAATCCAAACTTGATTCATGAATTTAGAGGTTAGTAATATTTTTAGGCAATAAAATTTAATGTAAATGATGTGTCATCGAGTTATCCAGGATAATCACGGCGTTAATACTCAACGAAGTTACGAACAACCGGCCCCAAGCGTTAAAACCGTGCGGTGTAATCGCTGTTGGATTCTAACAAACATTATTTCGAAAAAGCATTGAAAGAACGAGAATCAGGGAATTCTCGAAACTTTTGAAGTGAATTCCACTTTTTGCTTACAGTTGAGGGATAAGTGACTTGAATGGAAAGCAGGACAGAGGAGGAGGAGAGGTGGAACTCATTGAGAGAGTGGGAGGAGGAAGAGGAGAAGGATAATGAGTAATGGATGAAGATGAGGAGTGATGGGGGAATGATGAAGAAGTGGAGTGGGAGTAGGGAAAGAATAAACCTATTGGAAGTAGGATTAGGATGGAGAGAAGGAGAAGGGGGTGAAAGAGAAATGGAAGTGGGACGAGAAGTAGAAGAAGAGGGAGGAGAGGAAGAAGTAGTAGAAGAAGAAGAAAAGAAGAAGAAGAAGGAGAAGGAGGAGGAGGAGGAGGAGGAGGAGTAGGAGGAGAAAGAGGAAAAAACAAAGAGTAGAAGAAGACAGAGTAGAATGAGAAGGAGGAGAAGTAAGAGGAAACGCGTTAAAAAAAAGGAGGAGTGTAGGGAGTAGAAGGAGTAAATGGAGAAGGAGGAGGAGGAGGAAATAAGGGTGAGGTATAACGAGTTGCATATCTTGGAGTAGAAGAAGAAGTAGGAAAAGAAGTAGGAGAAGAAGAAGGAGGAGTAGATGATGAAGAAGGAGAAGGAGGAGGAGAAAATTGAGGAGGAGGAGGAGTGGTGCTGGAGTAAGGAAAAGTGGGAGAGTGAGGAGGATGATGAGGGGGAGGTGGAAGAGTAGGAGGAGTTGGAGGAGGAAATGTGTTAGAATAAGTAGGTGGTAGGGAGGGGTTACTAAAGTGCGTTCAAAAGTGAGCAAGGGAATGAGAAGAGGCATTAGTTGTTAAGAATGAGCGCTGTAATAAGAGTACTTCAAATTTCGAACAGTGTAATGCTGAACTTTTAATTAAGCTAATGAAGTGGAACAGGGAAAGAGACAGTTAAAAAACTTATGGGAAGAATGCGAGAACGAAACGGTATGAGAAAGACATAAGTAATTAGAAGGAAAAGAAGAAGAATTAGAGGAGTAGAGGAAAGAGAAGAAGAAGAAAAAGAAGAAGAAGAAGAAGAAGAAGAAGAAGACTTTCATATTCAGTCTTAAATTGAAGATCCTCTGAAGGTTGTGATCTTCAATTTGCGTCCAATTTTTCAATTTTTGAAACAATATTGTCAAAGTCATTTGTTAATGGAGTCATTTTCCTATTTTGCCGGAATGTGTTTTTTGCCTGGACCGTTCAAGAAATATTAAGACTCAATATTTCAAAAATGAATATGTAATATTTCATACTTGAACGACTTGGTTGTAGTCAAACTTTCCACCCACGCTGTATAGAAGCACGTAATACATGATGATCATGAATGTTCATTTATCAGAAAATGAATTAATGAATTGGTGTCATTCTGCTTCTGAAGATACATGTTGATTGAAAAAAGCAATTGCTCAGATGCTTTTGATGAAAAGTTGGACCGTGAGAAAGTGACGATTCACAGCTAGCCGTTGAAGAATTGAGTTTTCAAGAGTACTGAAAAGAGGATGGAAAGAAAAGGAAGAGGAGATAAAGAAGAAAGATTCTCCAGGTGCTTTGTACTAGTTTTTGCAACTCTATTCATCAACACAAGTTGAAAAGATCTCTCTTTTCGACCTCTTCTTAATCCTCCTCGCTTCTTTCTTCACTCCCCTTTCTATCTGATAATCTTTTTTTCCACATCTTTTTTCACTGAAATCTTTTCCCCATGTTTTCCTCACTTAAGTGAACTGTGTAATTAATCTTATTTCCAATCTTTCATAACATAGGATTCAATGTGATAATTATTCTGTAAAGTCTAGTTAAACTAATAAGCAAGATGGAAAAATGACTCCAGCTTGGTCAATACCAGGTCACTAGCCGGCAGGATCGCTTCGCTCGCCTTCTCCGCGTAGCAAGGGGGCTCCGCCCCATCAACTCCCGAAAGTGTAGCCTAAATTAATCAGACAGGCTCGCTGCAAAACCTCTGTCAGTGTCAGCTGAGACAAACAGGCGAGCGAAGCGAGTTTCATTCAAATGAATTTACTTTGATAATCATGTCACTTAACAGGGATTTTACAGCTTATCCTTTGAATTAGTTGTTTTATTACCGCAGCTCAACCTGGGTATATGATTTGAACGTATTAAATTCAGAAGTTTCCGTAAAATAAACAAAAGTGCAGATTTAAAACATTGGAAAAACTGATTACAGGCGTAACCTCAGAAAAGATTCGAAATTTATTGAGCACAGAAATTTTAGATCCAATCTGAACCTGTTTACCAAATTTTATAATTTTCTGAAAATTTTTTCTCGAAAAATCTAAGAATAACTTCAAAAATTGAAAAAAAATTCGTAAAACGCTAATTTTGAGCGTAACCTTTGGGAGTATATTGTACATATAGTATGATAGTTTGAAACTTGAATCTATATCTTACAAATTAGTTCATCTATAATCTCGCTGAACCATTGAATTCACAGAAAGGATTGATCGTATCAAGGCGGAAGATATGCAACTCGCAATACATCTAAAATTGTGAAAAACTTATTAGGCTATTGGCGTAGTCTTGAACGGATTTCAAAAATATATCAACACAACAATTCTAGACCTTAGACGAACCCACCCACCAAATTCTTTCTCATGTTGATACACTATCGAACAAGTTGCCACGTATCATGATGATACACGTATGATGTTGATACACGTATCAGCCAGGTGGGTGTTGCGTGGCGCATGAGTGGCAGATCGGCGCAGACGCCTGTGTATTTGCCCAACTTACAGACGGGCGGTTGCATCTTGTCTGCAGTACAACTTTCCACCAGATCGCGCTGACACGTTCGCAACCAACTCGGCGTGTTTTGGAAACTGGTGAACTTCCTTGTACCTTTCTGTGTTTTGTGTTTGTGTACTCAGTGTGTGTCAAAACCCATTGTGTTAGTTCACTTTACATCACACCTATAACTCACTTATCGGTTTTTCAATCGCCTACTACAAATACAGTACATACTACTCGATTAACCTCAACATTTATTTATATGTATATTAGTTCTTGTCAAGTGACTACTGACCCACACTGTACAATACAGATAGATAAAAGGATAGCAATACTTATTTCTTGGTCAAACTATCATATCGTCTTTACACATATCTCCTTTCACAAAAACAGTACATACTCCTCGATTTACTTCAACATAATATGTTGTCAATAATTGACCTATGGCCCAGACTGTATAATAAAGATAAATAATAGAAGTACAGTACAAACCTCTGATTTGGTTTAACCTCTGATTTCTTGGTTAAACTCACTCAGGGCCGGTTTCTCCAAATACGTTTAACTGAAATTTTAGTTTAAACTATCAGTTGTCAGTGTAAGGCCACTTTTATTTACTTGTGTTTCAATTGAGCCAGCTGATTGTTTAATCCAAAATTCAGATTAACGTTTTTGGAGAAACCGGCCCTCAGAACTAACACATCATCTTAACCTTGCACAAAGTTCAAGCTTATTAATCACCTTAGTATTCATTATCCAATAAAAAAAAGAATAAAAAATAGTGAACATTCTCCTCGATAAATTCATGTTTCAGTCAAATTATCAACTCATGGCTGACACTGTATAATACAGATAGATAATAGAATAAAAGTACATATTCTTTGTTTGAATTTACTCAAAGGTTACATATCGTATTCACAACCAGACTGACAGTGAATCCATCACTATGTCTTTCGAAGGAGACGATAATTATTTATATCGTCAATATAAGCCTTCGGTCCCGACTACCTGAAAAATAGTCGTCATCTATAATTATTTATTTATTATATTCCATGTCATCACCAACGCACAAGCCTATGAGCTTATGTGGGCTTCACCCTCATGAAAACAAAACAAGTGTCACACTTTTCATCCGCTAGAATGGTCAAATTCATCATACTTTTTCAACTCTTATTAGATTTACGTTGGAATGATGCGCAAAACAAAAGTTGAATTAGGATATTTGTTTTTCACCTACCTCCGAAAATGTATTATGTTGCCTTAATAGCTTTCAAAGCTAACTGAAAAGTATTTAAAATGTTGGAGAAGTTATTATTTTTCCAGTGTTATTTTTTTTGAATTCAAACTTTTCAAAGTTGATTGAATATTATTTGAAATGTTGTTAAAGTTATTATCTTCTTTAGCTTTATTCAACATCAATTGAACGCTTTTATAACTAACCAGGAGATATGAAAAATGTTGGAGAAGTTATTCTCCATGAACCATTCAGTGGAGTTGGAAATGTGAGAGGTAGAGCTTCAAGTTTGTCTCAATTGAAAAAAAATTGACGAAAGTATGTCGGCCAACGAGTGAACAATGATTCCATCCCACATTCATGGATCTCTTTACTCCTATGATCAGTCTCTTATAACTATACAGTATCTGTAAAAATGTTGGAAGATCCGAGTTGTACTTGGTCGATTCTGTTTGTTTCACAGCTTGCTGTCAATGCTCCAGCATTTGCACCATGCCTTGTCGCACACTAAATAGCATTGAAGAGAACCGTAAATTAATTAATAATTCATTATCCATTACCCATGCACAAGCTAAAATGCTTATGTGGGCATCATCCGCAATAATAATAAAAATACTAGTTGATTTCAATGTAAATCAAATGAACTGGCGGCTCGTGCCCACAAAACAGGTGAAGATACGGGCACTTCACTTGTTTCGTGGGTACGAGCCGCCAGAGATCAAATGAGAGTTGACAAAAGTATGGCAGAATTGTGCTAGCTAGCTAATAAAAAGTTTTACTTTCAATGGCCACAAAATTCCATAAAAAAAGTTCAAAGGAATAGGTCTAGTTTGCTATTGAATTTCACTGAACAGGCAACATCAAGCTGTAGGCTGTCCACGCAAAGAAGACATTCATTCTGGCAAGATGGGAAAACTACTCTAGCTCGTCGATACTGGTTTAAAAATTTTTAATGATTCCAAATTGTAAAGCAGAATATTTTCTACAACTCAATACCAAATTAAAAAATCTTCAACCGATATTGAACGAGCTAAGTCATTTTCCCATCTTGCTAGAATGTCTTCTCTGCTTGGACAGACTTGTATCATAGACAATTAAAAACAACAAAAATCACAAAGTGTTTTGTTGAAGTATGTCCGTGACTGTCAATTGATAAATTAACCACCTAAAAATATTGACCCCCTCTTCATACAAAGTATAAATTTATCTATTTATTTATCGAGACATAATTAGATTAGGATAATTGAAATTATTCGGTTTAATTAAATTGAACTAAGTACCGGATTTTGTTAGGAGTTAGAAATAATAATAGAAAAAGTTGATAGAAGTTGATCTAGTCCAGAAAAAATTATATCTCTACATTTTTTCAACACAGTTATAATAGTTATATTACTGTGTTTATGGAATTTGCGGAAATGCTCCTGGGAAATGTTATTATGAAAGTTATGAGGTGTTGATTACACCTCATATAATTATATATAATCGAAATTGAACTGTAACCCGATAAGTTCCCATTGCAATTCCGACTCAATTATTCGAATATTTCCCAGAACAGACAAATCAATTGATCAAGTTCAACTGGGTTAACAAAACTGGCGATAAATGAATCTCTTTTATTAATTTCAAGCTCTTTTAGGACAGTCCAAAAAAAGTCTGCAAGAGTAAAATAGTTTGTTTTGGTCGTTCTTGACCCGATATTCTTTCGTAGACCGCTTTTCGACTGTACCAAGAGAGCTGAAAATTAATAAAACTTATTTATCACTCGCCGGTCTTGATGGACAATACTATTGCAATATTAATTATTTTTTGTTCAACCCAGGAACACAGAACAATTGGATGCAAAATTCAATATCGTGTCAATATCGAGTTACGGAAATCACGGTAAATACTCTGAACGTTTCCACAATTCTCACAATGCAGGAGAAGGTGTTGTTGGATGGTATTATTTCCACCGGGAAATCTTTTTTTTTCTCACTAATACAATTTTCCAAAGTGCGTGCGAGATTTAATACAGTATTTCATTTCCTCTCGTTTTTTTCCAGATTACTCACTGAGATAAACACGCAATTGTTTCAACACAGTTTAATTGGCGAGTTTCACAGTAATTGGCTAGTGTCATAAGTACAAGGGGATAGTAAATTGAAGTGTGATTACAATACTGTTCATGTGTTAGTGTAAATGTTGTTTGTGTGTGTGTTTATGAACTAGATTTGTGTTGAAGCAATGAAATCTTCGATACGAATTGTTGCTTGGCTACTCATGGCACTACAGATCTGTATGGGTGAGTTGAAATGTTTCAATTACTTTCATTAGATTACACATTTTACTATTTTAATCTCAAATTTAGTTGAATGAATCAAATTCCCTTAAAAAATGACCAAGATAAACAGGAATGCAAGCAAGTACAATCTACAATTTAAATACAAGTACAATTCAAATTCAGTTACTGTTTAAAAAATGAAATTTAATTTTTGGGAATTGATTTACTCAACCACGGGAAACCGATTATCGATTGAGGAGCTCGATTGTAAACAGTAAACAGTATTTTATTTACATTGAAAATTTTACCAAAATTTTAATTTGATTAAGGGTACAAAGTTTACTACTTGAAATTGAAATTTCATTGAATTTCGATAAACTTTGTCTTTGTAATATTCCAAATCTCAACATAATATTTCACTTGAATTGGATTACACCTTTTACTACTTTAGATTAAAATTCTATTGAAGCTCAAACCAGTATTTTGTATTCGCGAT
Organism: Sogatella furcifera; assembly: GCA_017141385.1. Lineage (NCBI taxonomy): Eukaryota > Metazoa > Arthropoda > Insecta > Hemiptera > Delphacidae > Sogatella > Sogatella furcifera. Next base: position 8,227,552 of record CM029553.1, on the reverse strand, counting down.
AAAATGTAGATTCTACCAGAAGTTTTCGAAGATAAGTTTTTAATTCAAGTTAATTGATAAGTTTGTTCTTGATATGTTCCTGTAGCGACTATATTATTAGAGATGGGTATCGACTATCGAAAGACAAAATATAGATGTTTTGAACATCGATGATATTACGTTGACATCGATAAGAAGTGAAAAAGATAATCAATCTTTTTTTCAGTTTCCCAACGATTATTTTATTGACATAATTTGAGACGTTAAAATGCATGATATTGATGATGACACATGATATCTAATCACCAATATCTTGTTTCATATTCTTTTCCATTTTAGCACAACTAATGCAGAGATGGTGCCAAAAAGTAAGGCTGTTTCGTCTGCTTGTTGTGCGCTACAACAGCTGATATTATCAATGAGAGATATCATTCAGCTAGGCCTATAGGTGATGTTTCTTGAAATCAGGAGAGTCATCAGGTGCATTTCATCAGCTGTTCAAGAGACAGGTGAAGCCGCCTAATATTTTTGCGTCAGGTACCTATACCAATAATGGTATAAATTATAATAACGATGTTCGACAGTTGGTAGTCTGGCTAAGCAAAGAAGAGCCTCTGGCAAGATGGGAAAATGGCTCCAGATCAGTCAATATTGGTTCAAAAATTATTGATTTGGTCTCAAATTGTAGATCAGAATGTTTCCTGCAATTGAGACCAAATCACTAATTTTTTAACCAATATTGACCGAGCTGGAGTCATTTTCCCATCTTGCCAGAGGCTCTTCTTCGCTTGGCCGGACTATATAACTATGGCTGCTCTTTACTTAAGTTCCAGTTTATCAGATATTGATGATGATGATGATGATGTAGAAACTGAAACCCGTATCTCGATGATTGATAAATTTGTGGGCAGACAATAAATTGTAGGTATTTTAATTCAGTAGTTACAGTGTTAGTATTGGCGATTAGATAAAGTCTGTCCAAGCAAAGAAGACATCCTGACAAGATGGGGCAATGACTCCAGCTCGACCAATATTAGTTAAAAAATTATAAATTTGGTTCTAAATTGTAGAAAACAATCTGCTCTACAATTTGAGTTCAAATTTATAATTTTCGAACCAATAATGACCAAGCCGATTTTATTTCCTCATCTTGTCAGAATGTCTTTGCTTGGACAGACTTCAGGCCTACTGTCTTATTTTAGATAAATGTCTCAGATTGGATGGAATCTACTGTACAGCCCTATTAAACATAATAAAGTGTACATTTTTTCAGTTTAGCCTCAATTATGAGTTTTTATTGTCACAACTGATGTTCAATGTAATCATCATCATTGAGCCTTGAAATTTAGGTGGATTCGTCTGCTCCTTGTCGGCTCTAATAGCTGATGTTGTCAATTAAAGTTGTCATTTAGTTCTGCCTAGATTATGTTTTTATACAGGGTGTTTCAGGAGGAATGTGCAATACTTCTCAGGCTGATTCCTCACACCAAGTAGACAAAAAAGTTCCATGGGACCAACCCCCAAAAATACTTTGTTACCGAGATAACAATGGCGGAAAATTGAGATTTTTCAAAAGATATTAACTTTTCTATTTTTTTAGAGGCCATAGTCAGGTTCTAAAATAATCAATTCCTATGTAAAATTAGCTGAGGAATTCAATGAAACCAGTTCCAACTTCTTCACTTTAACGGTTATTGAGATAATTGGAAAAATATGCTAGAAATCGCCATTTTTCAACAATAAGGATTATAACTGAATAAGGAATCATAAAATTGTATTTTTTATCAATGGAAGTTGAAGAGAGTCGCATTCTAAAGGAAAATTTCAATGACGGCGATTGTGTAAATCATTCCCAAATTTTAGAAATGGCGATCAAAAGTTGCAAAATTGACAGAACATAGCAAAAGTGATGAATTTGTGTTTAGTAGCAATTTTGCGATTTTTGATCATTGTTTCATTGAATTCCTCAGCTAATTTTACATAGGAGTTGAATATTTTAGAGCCTCACTAAAGCCTCTAAAAAATTTGAAAAATTAATATATCCTAAAAAATCTCAATTTTCCGCCATTGTTATCTCGGTAACAAAGCGTTTTTGGGGGTTTGTCCCGTGGAACTTTTTTGTCTACTTTGTGTAAGGAATCAGCCTGAGAAGTATTGCACATTCCTCCTGAAACACCCTCTATAAAAAGAGACAATGGCACTGGCGGCTCGTGTCCACGAAATAGGTGAAGTGCTGTACAGTAAAAGATATGGGCACTTCATCTTTTTCGTGGGTACGAGCCGCCAGTGGACAATAGATGCTTAGCATATGCTGTTAGTAGGTTCCATCACTTACTGAAGACAATAGATGCTACCCAACGTTTTACCTTCAGCTTTAGTAAGATATAAGTATCGAGCAGTTTCGAAAAACTTCTTGTTTGGAATTGAATGACTAGATATTGGCAGATGAACGGATTTTTAAGTTTAGAAGTAATCTCAACACTGTTATGTAGACTATAATAGAGTAACGTCACCAAGAATAACAACTGGTGTTCTGCCAAGTTTGGTAAGAATCCAAATTGAACAAACATGTGACATCGGATTAATTATTCGACTGATTAATAGTCTAGACTCACAATAAGCTGGCAATGTTCTTGTCTCCTACAATCTGTCCAAGCAAGGAAGACATTCTGGCAAGGTAGGGTAATGACTCCAACTCGGTCAATATTGCTTTGATAATCATAATTTTGTCTCAAATTATAGAAAACATTTGGCACTACAATATTTCAGATCGAATTTGTAATCTTGGAATAAATATTGACCCAACTAGGGTCATTTTCCCGTCTTACCAGAATGTCTTATTTGCTTGCATAGATTGTACACAACAGCTGTTAATGTCACTTTCGTTAACTATCAAGAACACCTCACATCGAAAAACATTTCAATTGTTGAAAATTTACACTTTGTTGCTCAGTCATCGGTTTAGGGCTAATATGAACAAATAACAGTACTTGATCCATTTGATTTAATCAATTTTCTTGAAGGTGGTAATGGACGGCCAACTGCCGAACGACGAAATTATGTCCCATAAGAACAATGTATTCTTTATCAATTTCTTGGAGCAGATAGCGTCTTCATTAATGGACAATGTTCACGTTCTTCATGTCATTCGAATAAAAATTCAATTCTCCAGTGGGTTGGTTGACTTTTCACTTTTTTGATTTTGAGTTTATTCCAGCAATTATGGTTGAACACTTCTATAATAAATTGATTACTGAAATAAACTGAAAAACAAAAAAGTAAAAAGTCAACCCCTGGAGAATTGAATTATTTTTATAATTACATAAAGAATGACGCTATCTGCTCCAAGGCTGAGGCCAGAAATGCCGGTGGGTGGATATGCTAGTGTTCAGTTACTCCGTTAACTGAGAAACCAAACTTTAGGAATTAAACCTTGAATCGCTGAATCTCAAAGTTATCCAATATTCATGATCGGTTTTTACAAAATAAGGCATAATTTCTCTCACAATTGAAGCTTCACAATTCTGCTATTAATAATGAATTACAAAAATGAATAAATATTTCAATTTCAGACGACCACCATTCTTAGAACTTCAGCTATTAAAAATATCTGGAATTACAATTTTGTCCTGACTATGAGCTATATAGTATAATTATATTGTTCTCCATGTTCCCAACAAGGGGAGAATACGGTTATATGGCAAAGTGGAACAACCCTTCTATATCTGCTCTAATAGAAGCCATACGCTGAATAATATTATAATTTACTCAAGCCTAAGTTTACCAAATACCAAATAAGCCAAATACGATAGAACGTCGATACTAATCCGGATTAATTGGGACCGGACCCCGTACGGATAATCGCATTATCCGGATCATTGAAATTAACAACCTTACAATTTTTGAGCAAAAATTGTTTTAAAATAGTGAATTTTCTGTTAGAAAGTAATAGAAATTTTTTCCTTCACTTCGCTAAACACTGCAGTATTTTTACTCTCACCCACTCTCTAATATATTGTAATATTAGTTTATATTACAGTTTTGTTATTTTGAGATGTAATGTATGTTGTGTTGTGCTATGTGTCTTTCCAGACCTAGCACTAAATAAAAATGAATCAATCAATCTCTAGTAAAGAACCAGGTGCAAGGGAAGACGGTACAAAAATTTTTATTTCTTGCTGGACACAGATCCGGATCATCGATGGTCCGGATCTTCGACGTCCGGATTATCGACTGTAGAGGAAAATTCCTTTCCGTGAACGAGATTCAAGGAAAATCATTGTAGAATATCGGGTCTCAAACAGAGAAGCCTGTACTTTACTATATAGTCGGCGCAATCTAAGTTGACGAAAACCCCCTCTACCCGAGAAACAGCTACGTTGCCAGATTGTGTGAAATTGGAACATCTTCAAATTCGCGATTGAACCCCATATCTAGACGTAGAATTTTATCCTTGATATGCCTGTAGTATTAAAAAAGTTTCTGGATAGAAGGATTCAAAGGAAATTTGATTTTTTTGAAAAATCACGAAAATATTACTTTCATTTGTATATCACTTCTCCGGTTCTCCCACAATCATGGGTTGTAGTAAAAATAAAGTTTTTCATATCAAAATGACAAAGAGAATTCGAGCATTCTAATGGTTTCTGAATTTTCTATATCCGTCCAATAATTATGTTTCAATTAATGAATATGTTTGTCAATGTCGTGTCAACTCCATCAGAAAACATGAGATTTTCGATGATCTAGAAACTCTTTTGTTTGAGAAGATAAGTGGGTGGTGAAAGCGAGAAAGTTGTTCAAAAACAATTGAAATTATTTTTCCAAATGTCGAAAATAGTCGGAAGATCGTAATTTGGCCTCTCAAGAGTTTCAAGTAAAGGAGAGTTTCAAAGTAAGGAGAGCGGTATATGCAATATGCATGAATCATTGTATGTTAAAGATTGAAGTTATTGAAGCTAATCGACTTGGATATTTGAGCTGCAAACAGCTGGTTTATCATAAAAATAGAGAGTTTTACAACTCCGCGTGAGTTTTCCGAAGTTACGCTGTCACTTTTAACATTCAGTTGAATGTGTTTGCAGTAGAAGAAGTTTCAATTTCACGCAAAATGACAACGTAGCTATTTCTCAGGTGGAGGGGGTTTTCGTCAACTTAGATTGCGCCGACTATACAAGGTCATTCACGTTTTTTAAAATAATTTCAAAACTGTAATACTTGTATTAGGCGGGTATTACAAGATAATAGAGATGAGAAGATAAAATCATATTTTAATTTCTTCCCATATGATCAACTATACTAACTAGTAGTTCTGTCAACAGTAGACCTCACGAACTTACAGATGGGTAGGGAATACATTATTCATGGAGGGAATACTTAGTTATGTTGAGTTTCATTACTTGCATGCGTCATTGCATGTAATTAATAATAAACTTGACAGCTAGTTGAGCATGAATAATTCCATAGTGTGAATTTTCCTATGTTTAGATGAATAAATGTATCTATAAAAGCGAAATGGCGCTGACTGACTGACTGATTCATTCATTCATCACCAGAACTAAAAATCCACTGAACCGAATGCGTTCAAGTTCGGCAGGCATGTTCAGTTGGACGTTTAGACGCGCGCTAAGAAAAGATTTTAGAAACTTCATAGGAATACACCAAATATTCGAGGTTTTCTTTAGTTTTTCAGCGTTTTCTTATTTTTTCGAGAACCAATCGGTAGAAAACGATGATATTTGGTAGGCAGGTTCAGATAAGGTCTAGAAATGCTGTGTTGAAATATTTTTGAAATCCGTTCGAAAGTACGCCAGTAATCACTTTTTCGACACTGACTAAGGATTTGCAGGCGAGCGAAGCGTGCCTGTTTGACATACTTACACTACCGATATGTCTGAAGTTCAGGGGGCGGAGCTCCCTGGCTAGGCGGAGAAGGCGAGCGAAGCGAGCCTACTGGCTAGTATAGTAATATTTTAGTATGGAGGTAATTCCTTTTCCTTTCATATCATCTTTAAAATGCAATATTTCAAGAAACCTTTCATATACATCAACGCGCAATTTCAAGAGGAACATTCCTGTCAAATTTCATCCGAATCTATTGCCGCGTTTTGTCGTGAATGCGGAACAAACATACATACATACAAACATAAAAACATAAAGAGAAATGCTAAATCGTCGTCTTGAATCTAGACCTCACTTACGTTCGGTCAACTATTATCATGCAATACCGGCCTGAAAAAAGTTTCATTGATACCAAAACACTTGTTGAACCATAGTACTTCAAGCTCTTGACAGCCCAGTACCGTATTTATAATGGAGCAGTTCAGGAGAAGTTCACTAATTTCTAAAATTTGTGAGGGTCTATATCAACAGTCAGTTTGAAATGTGATGGTTGAAAACTGTGTCGGGGAAACCGACTGTCAAAATCAGCTGTAACGCGACAGTCTGATCAATGGACGTTGAATTGAACGATGAAACTGTCAGTAGATGTTGAATTTCAATGGAACGGATCGTTTCCAGATTTTATGTCATGTCATTTTTCAGCTTTTTGCGTCATTAAAAGTGAAATAATAACAGTTCAGGTTAACAATATTGCCCACATGGCTTATTTTTTTCTCACGTTATTTCAGTAGACCTCACTGGCAGAGAAAAATCATTATTAATTGGGTTAATCAAGATTTAAATCACATTAACTGAGTAAATGTTACCAATCACACAATTACCGATTAAATATGTCGCCGAGTTTGGAAATAATAGGATAAAACAAATTTGAAAATAGATCTATCCGTTCCGCTAACAAATTGCAGAGATCAGCAACATTTATATTTTATAGCCTGTCCAAGCAATGAAGACATTCTGGCAAGATGGGAAAATGAGTCCAGCTCGAACAATATTGATACAAAAATTATGAATTTGGTCTCAAATTGTAGAAAACATTCTCTGCTTTACAAAATTTGAGACCAAATTCATAACAATTTTATGAACCAATATTGACCTAGCTGGAGTCATTTTCTCATCTTATTAGAATGTTTTCCTTGCTCGGACAAAATACCTGTTTTGCACTAATATGATTGTGCTTAAACATTTTAAAAGGCTATGCTTCCAGAAGTATATTTTTTTGTCAAGAAACGTTTTGGAAACGAACATTGAACTTCTTCCAATGAATTTTTTCAAAGTCCGACTACCGTGAATGATCCTGTAGTAAGGAACATGCTTGTTTTCGGAAGAAGACTTTCCCGCCATAAGTTAAAATATTGGTAGAGTGTGGCGCGAAAGTTTCCCGCCAAACACTCACCCATCATGCACCATTGACTACCAATTCTCGTTGGAAAAGTTTACGGTCCACTTATTACTCTAATAACAATTAGAACTATGAAAATTCATAGAACTCACTCAACTCTAGCGTGTCTGGAGCAATAAGTGAATATTAATCGCGGAGGAAAACTTTAATTAAAATTGAATTCCAACTCCAGAAGTTTGTGAATTTGTCCCTCAGCGATTTACTGCAAAATACCACGTTCATTGAGTGTTTGAACCTAAGCTCCTCCCCTATTCTGACGTCGCAGGCTGTTGTAGCCAACGGCAAGTGAGTAACAGCTGTTACTTTCTAGGACACAGTCATGCTGTAAAAATTTGGTAAACGCAATCTTTCAGAGAATCCATCAAAATTTTGGGCTTCTTTTCTGTCATTCGATTGAAATAATTCTAGCCTCTCATAGAAGATTTCAAAGCGTGATATTTGTTTGTCAGATACATCATTTTGTTCTTTTTTCCACCTTCAACAATACAAAATACTTCTTGAGAAATATTGGTTTTATTGAATTCAGAGTAATTGGATCAATGTTAATGTGAACTATAAATTTGGTTATATACAATTCATTTACTGTGATTAATTAATGATAACTTAAATTTGCAATGGTGTGAAGTTCAATGATCAGTATGAAATTCCCGGCTTGAACTGAACAGTCTATCAATTCTAGCAGTCTAACAATAATAATTCTCTCAATTCATATTGATAATAATAGTTTCCATGTAAGAACGATGTAAATGCTGCCAATGAACAAATAATTATAAAAGCAGCGATATTTTCAAGGGTTACTTAGTTTTTAAATCAATGAGGAATTTCTAGGTTGAAGGCATGAGCTGATATGAGCGGATCATGAACATCTGGCTTAGGTCTTAACTCTCCGTAGACGGAGTTTAACTATAGACTATGGAAACTTATGGAAATTATTCAAATGCAGGATTCGAAAATCATGTTAACGGTTATATAACAAAGAGAGAGAGATTAGATTACTTTATTCAATTAGATAACAAAATTCGGCTTAGATTGTAATATAAATGAGTAAAACAAATTATCCTATAAATTTCACACAATAGAGACTTCTAGTAAAAATACGAAAAACGGTGATGTAATGAACGCAAAATTTATATAGATTTTAAATTGGAGGCTCTGCAAAATGAATAAGGAGTGTAAGTTATCTAAGTGAAAAGGCGAATAAGTTTAGACATATATATGTCCATTCTTGGGAAAGGATAATAAGGTTACCCTTTCCATTAACACTTGGCCAGAGAGAGAGAGAGAGAGAGAGAGAGAGAGATTAAGATACATGGGATAATAATTATGTTAGCGATACTGTATGTGGATTTAGAATATGAATGATTGCAACAAAGAATAATAGCACAAGCTAATTGATTCCATTATAAGAACTACAAATAATACTTGGAATGGGTAACAAGAGGAAAAAACATATCGATGTTTCCCACCCTAACATCGACAAGTGAAAAGTATAGATGTTCTCAAAAATGTTTCCTCGATGTCCCCCCTCGATCAACACTAGCCAATCACAGCTCTTTTCCTGTCATTAATAAGAGCTGTGATTGGCTAGTTCGCGTGGGCTGCTTCACGTGCGTCTCAGCATACGCAAGGCCTAATAGTGAACGAGATATCGACATGGTAGCTGCTGTAACAACCATAATGTAATAATCCTGTTATTATGATCATAAGAATTCATTGGATTAATTGAATACCAAGGTGAATGGATACAACAGGCTTTACGTCCAAAACAGTTCTTCAACCAATTTATCCTAAAAGTCCAAATCAAGGTTTTTTTTGTGAGGGTGATGCCCACATGGGCTCTTGGGCCTGTGCGTGGGTAATGGGAAGGATGATGATGAGAGATGAATGGACCTACTGCTTTAGGTGGGTTCCGAACCACCGGGAAGCGATTTTTGAGGCTCATAAATTGAATTCAGAGGAACCGGTCACCATTACAACAGTGATGGTAGAGGCACGTCGCTTATCTAATCTCACCGATTAGACGCTCTCTACCACTGGGACAAACCGCTTCCCAAACCGCTTGGTTGTACATCGTATGATGAACTTCCATTTCTAAAAAGAGACGAACAATTCAAAATTTACTTCAAGATTACTTGAAGAACCAAGTATGAGTATTTAGACTAGTGATACTTATGAAAATATTTCAAATGTGAGATTCAATATGTTAATGGTTGTATAACTGGTGCTGTAATTGATGACATGAAAAGATGGAGTTCGGACTTACGAATGTCACTGGCGGCTCGTGCCCACGAAACAGGTGAAGTGCCCGCATACTTTACTGTACAGCACTTCACCTGTTTTGTGGGCACAAGCCGCCAGTGAAGAGGGATGCTCAAGAATGTTCCTCTCATCAACACCCACCATGAACGAGAGAAAACCAGTGAGTGGGAGAAAGTGAGAGAGAGAACTTTGGTTACACTGCAGAGCAGCCAACTGTACGTAACACAACTTCGAGCGGGAATTCGAAGGTGATGAGGCAAGGGTGCTGGGGGTGGTAATGAGGGGGGGGGAGGCGTTTGAACTGAGAAGGAGAGAGTTTGAGCGAGAGAGTATGTGAGTGAAAGTACATTTCTTATTTTGCGGGGGTTCATCGATTTTCTCCAAGGTTGTGTTGCAACGGCCCGACAATACTGGGTTCTGAGCCATCTCCCAAATTCACCCTAATCTCTTCTCGTAATTCTCTTCTAAATCATCTTTCTCCTGTCTCTTCCTCTTACTTCATCCATTTCCTCTTCATGTCATCCTTTCTCAACTCATTCGTTTTTACCTTTCCATCTCTGATCTTCTCTCGATGTCTCTCTCTCTCTCTCTCTCTCTCTATCTCTCTTTGGACATCCCTCTCCAAGAATGTGCATTAGTTTATACAAATGTATGTCTAAACTTCGCCATTTTATGTGGATACAGCACAGATTTATACCATCGTTAGCTTATTGGATCCCACATCTGAATTATTTCATAAGTTTTCATAGTCCAAACTTATTTGCAAACTTTTTATTGAATCTAAATCTTTTATGAATTTTTATTGATTTGAATCTGAATCTCTCTTCATTTTCTTCTCTCTATGCCATTCTCTATTGTAAAATTTCTCTCTCTCTCTCTCTCTGTCTCTCAACATGTGTATTTTTTCTCATTATATATTCAATCTTTTTTCAGTTCTTATTACTTATTTGTTTTCTATTTTGTTTTATTTACATAGTCTATTCAATATTCTTTCTACTGTATGATCATTATAGATATATGATCATTATGATAATTTTATTGTATTTTGATAACTGTATATTATTGTTAGGGATGTCAATCCCGGGACTGATTTCCAATCCCGGTATTTCGGGATTATTCAATATCAATCCCGGGATCCCGGGACTGATCCTGGGATTGGCAAAAATCTGTTTCATGCATTTTTAAGCAATTGTTCCTCCTCAATTACATGTTCAGTAACAGTGTGTGGAGATGAAAAAAGGCTCATTATAGAGGGAGAGGATATTATTAAAATGGAAAAATACTTGGGAATGATATCAAATCCACACAGAGTCTAACTGCCTTACACAATTTGCACTTAGCACTTTTTCCGTCTTTGGAAGTAAGAGAATGATTCAAAACTGATGACTCATCAGAGTCTTTTTTATGTAGAACAAAAACCTTCCTATCCTCCATCAGGATGGGATGAAGTTCACACTGTAATCACTTCAAATTCTGTAAATTGAATTTATAATAATAAATAGAATACTTTTTGAAAAACTGTGTAACCCCAAAAATCCCGGGATTGACGCTAAAAAATCCCGGGATTGTTAGGTATAGAAAATGGACCGGGATCCCGGGATTGACATCCCTAATTATTGTTCATATTATTGTAAAGGGCTGTGTGGTAGAGAGGACCAAGAGTCCTAACTCCGCCCTTCATAGAGGCAATCAATCAATTTCTATCTCTTCAAGGCACAGTGTCAATGGGAAGGGTATCCTAGACATTCTTCCCCAAAAATAGACATATTTGTGTCCAAACTTCGTCTTTTCATTTGGGTAACCTTATAGTAATTTAAAAAAATTCCAAATACATTATATTTGGTAAATTTTTTATAGTTTTCGCATGTATGAGTGTCTTGTTCATGTTAACAATAATCATTGATCTTCTAGCTCATGAAACTTAAAGAATATTAACTCGTTCTACTGATTACTAGAAGTTACAACCTTCAGTCCGCTAGCACTACCTGGTCTGGGTTCAAATCCCAGTATTATAATCTTCTGAAAAATTAAAATTTTTTTTAAAACTTTCACGAAATTGGCTAATGTCTTTTCAAGATTTAAGTTTTCTTGATGCCACACTGACATAATCTTTTAAATATGAGTAATAATAATATACATGTGGAACATTGTTTCCTTTCTCTGAAAGCAAGCATTGGAATCGCGAATATAACTAGTTTATTGTATTGTATTGATAACATTAATTTAACACATTCACTCTGTTAATAATTGTTTATTTTTAGTAATCTATAAGATAAATTGATACTGTAATGCTATAATGTAATGTAATGCTGTAATACTGTAATATTTTTGCTTTTTTTCTCTGGATTTACAGACGTCACAGAGTGCGAGAGTTTTTGAGATATTGCTGGACTCAAAAATTAACAAGTTAAATACTTTGATTATTTTTGTTTTAAAGTTGACTACGAAAATTGGTTTAATGTTTTTTCCTGTTTTTTTCTTCAAGTTTTTTATATTGTATGTTTTGAAAGGAAAATAAAAATTCATTATTCATTATTCATAAAATGCATATTGTTTTTAACACGTTAATCACCCTCGCACTTAATATCAATAATATTACTCGAGAGCAAGCTAAATTGCTTATTTGGGTAGGTATAGTCTGTCCAAGCAGAGAAGACCCTCTGGCAGGATGAGAAAATGACTCCAGCTTGGTCAATATTGGTTCAGATAATATTTATTTGATCACAAATTGTAGATCAGAATTTTTCCGACGATTGACACCAAATGAATACTTCAGTCTACTTTTAAAAGGAACTGACTAGTTCCTGAGCTGCTCCATTGAATAGCAGCCCTACCACAAACCACAATTACGTAGATAACACGTAGGTTTTATCCACTGGCGGCTCATGCCCACGGAACAGGGGAAGTGCTGTACAGTGATAGATACGGGCACTTCACCTGGTTCGTGGGCACGAGCCGCCAGTGGTTTTATTTTACGCGGGCACCGGCGTAGTTTCGGAAGGTACCCCTTCCCTAGCCGGGAACAATAACTCTTTCCAGATAAAAAATTATCAGAGAACTACTGAAACAACTTTTAGCTTATATCTAGAAAACAATTGGGTGGCTCGTTGGAGGAGTGATAAAGCGCCGGTCTGACAACCAGGTGGACCCTGGTTCAAATTCCAAGCGGATAACAATTTTTGACCACAGCACAATCACATAGATACGGCCACCCCGTCTTTCGGAGGAGACGATAAGCCGTCGGTCCCGACTACCTGAAAAGTAGTCGTCATCTATCATCCATTTCATTACCCACGCACAAGCCTATGAGCTCATGTGGGCTTCACCCTCATAAACTAACTAACAAACTAACTAATTATTACTATAACAACTTCTAGCTAATATCGGGTTCGATTAGATGAATTTTTCTTAATTCTCTGAACAAGCTCTTGTGAAACCTATACGCTTAACCTTCTAAAAAAGTGTAATTTATACTTCAATCCTTATTAATATTTTTACGAAACGCATGAACAATATTCATTAGGTGCGTGACGTCCTTATTATGAATTATTCCAGACTAGTATTTCTTTCAAATAGCAATCAGCAAGCAGCTACTTGATGAGCTGAGATGCTTCATAGTCTTTGAACGACTTATTTTGAAATTTGGGAGAGATTAGAAGAAAGTGTATCTCCCAATAAATGGGATGGATACATAGATAGATAGATAGAATTATATGGATTGATAGAGAGAGATTGAATTTCTTTATTTATTCAGATGAAAAATGAATTATGCTAAGTATCTAGATTGAAAATTCATGAATGAATCTTACTATTCTATAAGTTTTGAAAGTTACACTAGGCTAAATTATTTCACACTATTATAATTTTTAAAGGTTATCCTATAAGTCTATTATCTTTCTAGCAAGAAGGGGTTACAAATCATGCAAAAATATAGAACGCTCAGTTAATCAAATAATAGGTATTTGCTTGCAATATTTTACTTGTTGTGCATTGGAATAACTAGGTAAATGAAAAGGTCGATTTCTGGGAAAGCAAAAGATGATACTTTCCATTGAGATTTTCAAATCGAAAAGAGTTGAAGAGAGATTGAGAGGAAGATAAAGTGTTGGAGAGGTGAATCAGAAGAGATGAAGAGAGTAAGAGAGAGAGAGAGAGAGAGATATTATCAGCGCCGAGTGTAGAATGGAGAACAGAATCTAATGTTTGAAGAATTCGTTCGACTTAAGAATGCTTAGGGAAGGGTAAGTGAAGCAGAAGGTCGATATTTTTTTGTATAGGGGCTTCTCTTCTGCCCCTTTCTTCTTCTTCTTCTTCTTCTTCTTCTTCTTCTTCTTCTTCTTCTTCTTCTTCTTCTTCTCTTCCAGAAAAAGGGGAGGAGATGCCACGCTTATCAGCATCCAGTCAGACCGAGGGGTGTTACTCACTTTAAATATGAAATGAATAATTATGTTGAAGATGTTCTACTCTCTCTTCAATGCTTTCTCTTTGTTCCTCTTCTTTTTCATTAAGAGGCCTCGATACAAGTCGAAAAAGCATGAAAATAGGCACTCGGCATTTTACTCCTTCGGTCGCTATTTTCCAAGTTAGGTACGTGAAAATGGTACCAAATTGCTCAGAAAGATTGGTAGAATGTGCGTATAACCTGGGATTTTCAATATCACTTTTCAATTTTTTGTTATTGAGTGTCAAAAACTGTAAAATTTTCTCCATGTTCATCGACTTATATTACCCTTTTATGATTTGAAAATCGAATTTTCAAGGTTATACGCACATTCTAGAGATCTTTCTGAACATTTTGGTACCATTTGCATAACGATTAGTTGAAAAATAGCGTCCGAAGCAGTAAAATGCCGAGACCCTGTTTCCAACATTTTCGTGACAAATCCGAAGCAGTACGCGTGCCTACTATCTTTTCGTAAAATGTCGGACTATTTCACTTGCTTACAGCTTGCAGACGCGCGCCCGCCCGCATGCCCGTCAGCCGTCTACAGTGAGAGAATAGAAGTAGTTCTCTCTGTATAGATTCTCTCTGGCCTCTCTAATCATTCACCGATTCACCATTTAGCATAAACTTCACATTCCATCCAGCGACTTGAGCCTGCATTTGCAATAATATTCCTTCTTAGTCTTACTTGGACTTTTTGGAATAAGATCCCTGATATTTCACGGTACACTACTCATAATTTCATATGCAGTAGAACCTCGATAATTCGTACCTCTATTTGATCTTCAATTCGAAAGTGAAAGCTTAGTCTCTTGAAATAATTTATAGGTTCGATAATTCGTAATTTTCCCTAATCATAAATTTGTACTAAAGCTTTCGGCCTATGAACTACGAATTACCAAAATTCTACTGTTCATTTCATCTACGGAACAACAACTCTAAGATGAGTTTTCTTACAATATGACGCGATTTTGAAGGCACAGTAATTCATAATAGCCTATTGATTTTATAATTTGATAGATAACACCTTCTTTAATATGAATTGTGACACCTGCAAAAAGAAATGCTACCCTGAACAGTTGGCGAATTATCAAAATGTGACGTCCAAGTCTTACTTGGCAAATAAAGTTACTGAAAATCATACATACATGTAAAACTAAAAAGATAAAAACAAAAATATTAGAAACCTTTCATGCCTGTGATATAAACTATTTATGTATATACATTTTTAAACCCTAAGATTAGGTTTTTTTTATGTGAGTTTTGGATTGAAATATGTGATGTGACAAATCATTGAACCTGAAGTGTTAGTCATATCTCATAATTTGCGAGATATTTCCTGACTCGCACCCAAGAAAATTGTCAATGATAGGGTTCCTCATCTATATTGCATTTTGAGGACTTCGTTTTTTGTACGCCGCCCTATATCATAGGAATGAGCATGGCTATTCTGGAATAATTATTATCCAGAATGGCAAACAGTTTCATGGCCGCACGCGCGCCTGCCTGGTCGTCTCTAGAGAGGAGAAAGTAAACACAAAGTAAACAGAGGAAGTTCACTCTCCCACCATGTCTGGCCCACCATGGAATCTCGATTCATCAATAATTATCGCACTGATCGACAACTACAGTTTTTGCATAATTCGATCGGCACTGTCCAGTGTCCACTGTCACTGTTCAGTCTGCCTCAGTCCAGCGAGTTGAGCGTGCCTCTATTCTTGTGGTAGAGCTCCAGTTATACAAATACGTGTATTTAGTGGTAGCCTCCATTTGTACGATTATTCTTTATAACCAGTATTTTTAGTAATAAATGGTAGTCTTATTATAATTCGAGTTATTGCTGCGCATCGAATTTTGGGACAGAGGCGCCCTACTACAAGTTGTAGTAATTTAGTCAAATCTTTGCTGTACTCTGATTTTGAAAATCAGTCAACAAGGTATGGCAAAGAAAATGAAATAAATGCTATACTTAGAATTGAAGAGACTAATGGAGAGAAAGTGGGCAAATGTGTCTTGTTTATTGACAACGATTTACCTTTCCTTGGTGCCACTCCAGATGGTCTTATTGGGACGAGAAAATTGTAGAGGTGAAGTGTCCTGAATCTTGTAGGCACTTGGCTCCAGAGGGTGCAATAAAACTAAAAAAATTCCCATTCCTGAACCTGAGCTCGATAGAAAACAAGATAACAGTTAACAAGAGCCACAAGTTTTTCTATCAAGTTCAGGGTCAATTGCACGTAACAAAACGATTGAAATGTATATTCGCCCTCTGGACACCTTCAGGCATAATAATAGAAGACATTTTGAGGGACGATGAATTTTGGAAGAGCCAGATGGAGGAGAAATTGAAAAATTTCTATTTCGATTGTTTGCTTCTTGAATTAGTGGATCCTCGACACACAAGATCCATGAGAATAAGAGATCCACAATACATCGAAGCAGCTATAACGAAAAGACTAAAGAAAAATTCACTCCCTTAGACTATGTAGACTACCATCTGGAGTGGCACTCAGGTGAAGAAAAATCTCATTGTAAATATGCATAAGATGAGTGAACTATCTTAGGGCTACTTTATCACTGTTTTTTATTTCAAATAATAATCGCAGTACCATCTTCAATAATTTTTTATTTATGCATAACATGTTTCGACTACTCAGAGTCATTTTCAAATTCATTCATCCACATTTGAAAATGACTCTGAGAAGTCATGTTAGGCGTGAATGAAGATATAATTGAAAATGGTATTGCGATTATAATTTAAAATAAAAAAAAAAACATTTGTAAACTCTATCCAACTTCAATAGTATATTTCATTTCAGTTTGTATATATTTCATTTCCTGTGTTCAGCACATTTACAATTTCAGTTTTTATCACTATTGTCAATTTGCTGATAGCTCCTCCATTTTGATATCATTGTAACTATAATACGAGATCTCATAATAATTTTGAAAAAAGAGACTGGGCTTCACTTAGAAAGCGCTTGATTTACAAAGTCATTCTCTCAATAACAGCCATTTATCAATTTGGAAAAGTGAACGTGTGAAATTATCTCTCTTCTTTTCAATCTTCAATATCAACTATCAGATAACTATTTCATTATACAAATTATTGTAATTTTTCTTTCAATCATGAAACATAGGGGTAATGATGATATGTCTGTAACGTTCCTACTTTTTTAACAAAAATCTATGACATAAAAACTCATGAATCATTACAAACTCCTCATTATTACAATCTACAGTTTTCCTTCCAATTCTACTGTATTTGTAAATAATATTCTTATTATTATTAAATAGTAATATAATAATTATTATTATAATTGAATAATAATATATAATTATTGAATCTATATAATTTTAATTTGTAATAGTGAGTTTGAATAAAACCTTTTCTAATATTTTCATCCAAATTAGGAGCGAAGACGATTTGGACACTCATGTCTGTGTTTTCACCTATCACTATAATTGTGATGTATCTAATAAATAAATAAATAGTTATTCTTATATTTATTAATTCTAATATTCTTATTATTATTGTTATCATTATTATTCCACCCTTATTGTGACAAAACAATCTAACTTGGTAAGCTACTCAATTTTATATGAGTGTAGATATATCTTGATATTTGAATATCTAAACATATCTAGTTTACTACCTACTGTCTTTTTAGTGCATTTCATTCGAAAAAATGCACTATTGGTCTTGCCCTGACAATCGAAAATTTATGATGTGATATATTTTTTACACGTTTCCGAGCCCCTAGAACACGAATCTGATGTCCGTTCAAATTCATATATCTATATATATATAGCACATCATTGAAAGTCACTTTTAGATAATTTGACAAATAGACAGATTTAAGTGATGGATAGGAAGTAAAAAACAAAGAAACTTACATTTTAAGGTGAAAATATTTCGGTGGCTGTGCCACCTTCTTCAGTTCACAGCAATATATGTACAGATTCTTGTTAACACGATAACTCCCGAAGGGCTTGTCGGAGAGCGACCAAATTTTGCACAAAAATCATTAGTGTTAATATCTCGGTCAAGTTCGTTAACCAGCCAAATTCGTCCAAGGGAAGGGGGTGAAATTAGGGGATGAAAATTTTAAAAAATCACTACAAATCGACCAATAACTTGATCGTTTTGAAAATTGGTGTGTATAATACCCTTATTATGCCCTACAATTTGAGCAATCAACGGAAAAAATCCAATCAAAAATGGCGGAGAAAATGGCGAATAATATGCCGAGAATTGTGTTTTTTTTCGAAAACGGCACCTTTGAATTAATACCCTGAATAGCTCATTATAAGTCATATGATTTGAGCCATCATAGCGAATTGCATTTGAATTGAACTCTTTCCGACCGCCAGCTGCCGGAGCGAATTTTTTTCAATTCTCAAGTATTTGTAAATAATATTTTTTGTGTCAATTCTTATAATTATTTTCATCATTATTATCATTATTCCACCTATTAGAGAATTATCATTATTACCTATTAGAAAATTTCAATCCGTAATAAATATATTTATATCTTAAGAATCAAGAGTTTTTTTTCTGATTCTTTATGTACTAACCATATTTCTATCATTAGGCCTACCAGTTTTTTATATTGCATGTAATTCTGTACTATATGATGCGAATGGAAGATCATAAGTATAATCGTTACTAATATAAAAATATAGATTCAGTAGACATTGTCAAATCACAACGTTCTGTGATATTATATTATTGTAGAAGTGTAAGCGTAAGGTAGAAGGAGAGGTAAGTAGAATACGGAAGGTAGAAAAAGATCGCTTCGTTCATGTCAGCCACTGTAAAGAGCTGAACTATGTGTAGTGGGGAGTTTAGCAAGTACCGCTCTAGAAAGAGAAAGGTTACAAGTGCGAGAGCGCGCGTCAACACAGAGAGAGACTATGGACAGAGAAGCGTGGCAAACTACGTTTTTGAAACGTACTGGATTTTGACCCCGTTCCCCATCTCATCACGCCTCGCCTACTCCGTACAATGACTGAAAAGAAGGTGATGTAGAGAAGAGCCTTAATACTTTACTGAACTTTCTTCTCGATAATATTATCAACTATCATAACAATCCTCTTTTCTCTACTACATAATTTTTTACTACATGAATCTGTCTCTTCGCACGGTGTGTGATAGGAGGGATGTTAAGATTTATCTTTCCTTACAAAAAATGAAAATTTCCATAACTGACCTTCATTTATTCATCCACAAAATGTTATTCTCATCAGAGAATACATTACAATAACCCATTGATCGAGTGAAATATCAATTTAAAAAAAATTGAATGTCTCTGAATAAATTTATCTTCATCTGTCTCTCTCTCTACTTTACTCTTCGTACTCTACTGTACTCTACTTGAATAAAGTGAATAATCTGATCTAATCTAATCTCTCTCACCCTCTTCCTCTTTTACTTTCTCTTCACCTCTTCTTTCCTCTCCATCTCTCTATTTTATTCATTCATAGAAAATAGTTTGCAGTTGGCTTGTCGCCCATGGAATGTGCTCTCCGACTCATTGATGTGGTTATACCAAGATTCCATTTAGATGCAAAATGTATGCTACTCCTAATCTAATCAATTGAAATCGAAGCGAGCTTTACAACAGCTTTGAGGAATTCCATTCATAATATATATTATTATTGATTATTCATTACCATTTTGAGAGAATACTCAGAACTGTATTCTAGCTTTGTAAAATTCCATTGGTGATATATTTATATTATTCTCAATCATATTCACATTTCGTGAGAATGCTCAAATGTATTCAACTTCAGAGCAACCACATGACAGCTTTCCTCCCCCATCCAGTTGATTTTCAAAATATTTTGAAATTCCAATCCTATCAACATTATTGTAGGATAAAGTCGAGATGTATAGAATATTAGTATGATTCTAATAGAAACTTTCCCTCTATTAGTTTGAATAATTTCCATCCTGAATGCTTTGTGCTTTTTCATGACATGAAATATCATTCTGTTCCAATAACCTATCAATAGAATAAACTTTTCCACTTCGAACTAGCGGAATTCAAATAACTCCATATCGAATAGTTCTAGTTATTATGATAGCTTCTGGTTGAAAATAGATTTATTTCCAGATTCATTCACATTATTTACTATACAGGGTGTTTCAGGAGGAATGTGCAATACTTCTCAGGCTGATTCCTTAGACCAAGTAGACAAAAACGTTCCATGGGACCAACCCCAAAAAACGCTTTGTTACCGAGATAACAATGGCGGAAAATTGAGATTTTTCAAAATATATTAATTTTTATAATTTTTTAGAGCCCATAGTGAGGTTCTACAATGATCAATTCCTATGTAAAACTAGCTGAGGAATTCAATGAAACCAGTTTCAAGTTTGTAACTTCAACGGTTATTGAGATAATTGGAGAAATATGCTAGAAAACGCCATTTTTTCAACAATAAGGGTTATAACTGGGTAAGGAATCATAAAATTAGATTTTTCATTAATGGATGTTGAAGAGAGTTGGATTCTAGAGAAAAAGTTAAATGGCGGCGATTGTGTAAATCTTACCCAAATTTCAGAAATCGCGATCAAAAATTGCTAAATTGACAAAACATAGCACAAGTGATAAATTTGTGTTTAGTAGCGATTTTGTGATTTTTGATCGCGATTTCCAATTATCTCAATAACCGTTGAAGTTACAAACTTGAAACTGGTTTCATTGAATTCCTCAGCTGATTTTACATAGGAATTGATCATTTAAGAACACTATAGGCTCTAAAAATTAATATATATTGAAAAATCTCAATTTTCCGCCATTGTTATCTCGGTAACAAAGCGTTTTTGGGGGTTGGTCCCATGGAACTTTTTCGTCTACTTGGTGTAAGGAATCAGCCTGAGAAGTATTGTCTGTATTGTCTGAAGTATTATCCTCCTGAAACACTCTGTATATAGGCCTCAATCACAAAATATATACAGGCTCAAATACTAATTACATCGCTCGCTTTAATAACCAAGTCTGGACTTTGAAAACTCACGAAAATGTTTCGAATGTGGGATTTGATAATATTATGTTAACGGTTATGAAGCTGATGCTGTGATTACATAAGAAGGCGGAGTTGTGACATATAAATGTTCATTCTTGGAGACGAATGCTCAAGAACATACCTGCCATCAACACTATACCATGTTCCTCACTCAACAAGATTAGATTAGATTACTTTATTCGACTAGATAACATAATACAGCGTAGATTCCACATTACGATATAAACGAGTAGAATAAATTTCACAATTTGAAACTTTTAGTGAAAATTAAAAAAATGCAAAACTTATACAAATAATAGTTTAAGGTTCACAAAATGGATTAAGAGTGTGCGTTATCTAAGTGAAAAGGCGAAATTTAAACATATATATGTCCATCCTTGGAAAGAATATCAAGGATATCCTTCCCATTAACACTTGGCCTTGGCGAAGAGAGAGAGAGATTCAGATTCAGATTCAATCACTTTATTCATGTAGATTACATAATACAATAATTCGAATCCTATGCTATAAGAATAAAAATAAATGAAAATTACACTAATTACATTATGGTTTGCATAAGTTGCCTAATTATAAACTATGAAAACTTGCAAAATGAGACAGATGTAGGATTCAATAAGCTAACGGTAATATAAATTTGTGCTGTATCTACATAAAATGGCGGAGTTTAGACATATGAATGTCCATTGTTGAAGAGGGATGTTCAAAGACATCTCTCCCATTAACACTCAACAAGAGATTAGATTAGATTACTTTATTCAAATAGATAACAAAATTCGGCTTAGATTATACATTGTAATATGAATAAGTAAATCAAAATTATCCTATAAATTTCACAAAATAGAGACTTCTGGTAAAAATACGGAAACGGTGATGTAATGAATGCAAAATTTATACAAATTTTAAATTGGATGTTCTGCAAAATGAATAAGGAGTGTAAGTTATCTAATTGAAAAGGCAAAGTTTAGACATATATATGTCCATTCTTGGGAAAGGATAATAAGGATATCCTTTCCATTAACACTTGGCCTTGTCAAGTGAGAGACAATGAGAGAGAGAGAGAGAGAAAGAAAGAGAGAGAGAGAGAGGAAGAAAGAAAGAGAGAGAGAGAGAGAGAGGAAGAAAGAAAGAGAGAGAGCGAGAGAGAGACAATGAGAATGAGTGTGTAGGTAAGTGAAGGGGAAAGTGGGAGGGTGAGAGAAATAGATTAGATTACTTTATTTAAATAGATAACGAAATTCGGCTTGGATTCTACATTGTAATATAATAAACTCGCTTCGCTCGCCTTCTCCGCCTAGCCAGGGGGCTCCGCCCCCTGGACCCCCGCCAGTATCGGCAGTGTAAGTGAGTCAAACAGGCTCGCTTCGCTCGCCTGCAAAACCTCTGACAGTGTCAGCTGAGACAAACAGGCTCGCTTCGCTCGCCTGCAAATTCCGTTAAGAAGGGGTTTGAAATTTATTGAACACAGCATTTATTGACCTAATCTAGACCTTTTTACCAAATTTCAACATTTTCTGCCGATTTGTTCTCGGAAAATCTAATAAAAATTCCGAAAAATAGTAAAACGCTAATATTGAGCGTAACCTTGGGAATTATATCGGATATTGTTCAAACTTGATTCAATATCTTCTAAATTAGTTCATCTATAATCTCGCTGAGCCATTGAATTTACAGTAAGGACTGGTCGTATCAAGTCGGAAGATATGCAACCCGCAATACATCTACAATTTTGAAAACCTGATTACTGGCGTAATCTTGAACGGATTTCAAAAATATTTCAACACAACATTTCTAGACCTCATCTGATCCTGCCCACCAAATATCAACATTTTCTACCGATTGGTTCTCGAAAAAATGAGGAAAATGCCGAAAAACTCTTAAAAAACTAAAATATTTGGCGTATCCTTGAAAAGTTTTTAAAATCCTTCCTTAGCGCGCGTCTAAACGTCCAACTGAACATGCCAGTCAAATTTGAAGGCATTCGGCTTAGTGGATTTTTAGTTCTGGTGATGAATGAATGAATCAGTCAGTCAGTCAGTCAGTGCCATTTCGCTTATACAGATATAGATGAGTAGAACAAAATTATTCTACAAAATAACTTTTTCACAAAATAGAAACTTCTAGTAAAGATACGAGAAAACGGCGAAGTAATGAATGCGAAATTTGTACAAATAATAGTTCAAGAATCACAAAATGGATTAAGAGTGTGCGTTATCCAAGTGGGAAGGCGAAGTTCAAACATATATATGTCCATTAACACTTGGCCTTGGCCAATAGAGAGATTAGATTAGATTAGATTAGATTACTTTATTCAAATAGATAACAAAATTCGGCTTAGATTCTACATTGTAATATAATATATGAGTAAGACAAAATTATCCTATAAATTTCACAAAATAGAAACTTCTAGTAAAAATACAATAGAATGGTGAAGTAATGAATGCAAAATTTATACAAAATTTTAATTCGAGGTTCTGCAAAATGAATAAGGAGTGTAAGTTATCTAAGTGAAAAGGCGAAGTTTAGACATATATATGTCCATTCTTGGGAAAGGATAATAAGGATATCCTTTCCATTAACACTTGGCCTTGGCAAGTGAGAGAGAGAGAGAGAGAGAGAGAGTGACAATGAGAATGAGTGGCAGAGTGAGTGTGTAAGTAAAAGATGGAGAAAGTGGGAGGGTGAAAGAAAGAGAGAGGGAGAGAAAGAGAGAGTTTGAGAGGGGGGGGGGAGAAATCGAAGATAGGAAAAAGCGGTGAGTATAGAAGGAATCGTGGATCAGTTTGGAAGAATGGAATAGAAGAGAAATGACCGTCGTAATTTTCTTTGCCAAACAGACAAAAAGAAGATGTTGGCCTTATGCCAGCACAGGAAATGGAAAAATTTGGAGGGAGTAAGAAAATAGGAGAGAGGGAGAGTGAGAGAGAGGGGGAGAGAGAGAGAGAGACATAAATTGAAATGAATTCAACGGGAAGAGGAGTAGATGTGGATAAATGTTCCTGGAACGGTGTAAGATGAAGATAGAAATATTGAAATGCTCTTGAAGAGAAGAATAGTAGATATAAATGGATGTTTCTGGAACGGTGTAGGATGATAATAGAGTTATTCATTTTATTATTCTAATCAATTGAATAGTTCGGAATAATAATTATCCTTGATTCATTCTAACCGGAAAACTAATAATAATGATGGATGAAGATTTTACCCACTTCATCATTTTGGTGAATCAGTCAGAAAGACTTTTATATAAACTCGAGTTTTCTAAGATGAAGTTTTCTGAGTCAAACCGACTTGTTATATTTCAACCGTCCTTCATTGAATGGAATAGGGGCTTGCATGCCTCAGTTTCGCTCAATGAACTTTTGAAAAACTTTTACAAAGCGGAAAATGAAGTAGTCTAAGTATCTACCAAGATTCAGGTTACCGATGGTTTCTACTAGGATTCTATAGTTCCTTAGTCTCTACCAGAGAAAAATTTCGTCATAATTTATAATTTCGTTGTTGTTGTGATAATAGAACATAGGGGTAATGTGGCGACACAGATTTTAGCCTACATATTCATGTGTGAACTGATCTTGTGAAAGAGGGTTATGTTTGACTTGAAATTATCTCTAACAATGAGATTCGATTTCTAACGAAAAGTAAGTCAAAAACAATATTTAATAATATTCTAATAATCTCTGCACAAAATTTCAAGTTTGTACGTTATCTGAAAGTTGTGTTCTACGCGCAAATACTCAAAGCTTCGATAGTAGTAGATTCTATCGATAGTAGTGTAACATGGGGAATATTAAGTTGTAATATTATTATATTTTTATTTTGTGTGTGTAATAAATAATGATATTTTCTCAGGATGATGAACTTCTAGATTTTCGACATGAACTTTGGTTTTGATAAATTTAATTGTAATAAATTCAGAATTGGTAACGTTGAATAGTAATTGCTAACTTGCTGCTTAGCTGTCAGAATTAGTGCAATTTTCGTGAATTTTCCAAGTATCAGTTCCAATTTTATGTCGAAAAAGCTACTGTATTTGGGAATTGTACGAACATTGACCTTTTCTGAATTTTGGTTGTTCCACTCAAGATAGGCTCAGCGCTCGAACAGGCGGCCGGGTGTCGTTGGAGGGGGCACATTTTGAGTGGAAAAGCCAGAGTTCAAGACAAGACACAGCCGCGAAGACATCAAAAATGTAGTTGTGAACAGGCCTCGTCTCTCTGGATGGGGTTCCCATTCAAAGGGGCAAATCGTAGATATTTCCGTATTAGTATCAGTTTAACAGTAGGCCCATGCAAAGTTTCAGTTTCAGCAGAGTAGTTTCTTGTGTTTAAAAATGATTATGGTAAGTGCCAAACTTTTGTTGTAGTTTTCTAGCTTAATTTTAAATTTAGTCAGTAGAACTTTGACCGAGGCCTTAATGTTAAGAAGCAGGTTAGCAATATTTTCAAACTGAATTGAAGGTTTAAATTAGTTTTAAAGAAATACTTTTCAAATTAATTTGTTTTTCTTTCTCAAGATTTGTGGGTTGACCTGATATTTGATAAATTCCTATTTATTTTGTTAAATCCAAATTTTAATTAAAAATAGAGATCAATAAACCTGTTGAATAGTAACCATCAAAAACTATCATTTTTATTAAAAGTTCCTTGCTCGTCGTACTAGTTGCTGAAATAGATTTCAAGATAATATATTATAATAATCTAGGCATTTGAATAAACGTATCCACCAATAAGCTCCCAACCAACTAGGATTCAGATAATAGCAGAAAAATTCAGTCAATAATTCAAAAATAGTTATGTCCCAGCCGGCCCATTACAGTAGGATGAGATTGGTCCTCTAAGGAGCAGGGAAAAACTCAATAAATAAATAAATTTAGGATAATAATGTTACATTACCCAGCTGGTATACTATCGGTAGTAGGCTACAAAGAAATAATTTCCCTAGAAACAGGGAAAAAATGAATAAATTGAGGCTATTAATGTTACATTACAAAGCAAGTATTTTATCGGCAGTAGAATGAGATAATCCATCTTGAAATAGAGAGAAAACTTCAAAAATCAATATATTCCAACTAATAGTGTTATTTGATAAGACTCGAGCGCTTGTGGTTTCAGTCTAGCTAGACCATGATAATGTATTTATCTTCATAGTAGATACCGCATTATTGGTGAACAGTCTCTCTAATCTTGAATGACTATGAAGTGTAGAATTCGCTATCAAAGTTTGTTAGGAGAAGTTGAGAGTTTTCAGCCAATGAAATACCAAGTTTTCATTTCGAGGTACTTCAGAACTTCTTCTAATTCAATCCCGGTGACTGGATAAATGAATACATGGCTACGCTGCTTAGAAATAGGTAACTGATCAAAAAGAACTATTATGACCTCTGCAAGCAATGAAGACCCTCTGGCAAGATGAGAAAATAACTCAAGCTCGGTCAAAAACTATTGATTTGGTCTCAATATTAGGAAACATCCTGATCTACAATTTGAGATCAAATCATATTTTTTGAACCAATCTTGACCGAGCTGGAGTCATTTCCTCATCTTGCCAGAGGGTCTTCTTTGCTAGGACAGACTATAGCAATGTTATTACAAGTCTTCTATAACTTTTTTAGCTCCTTAGTTTAGTAATTTAGAATTCGAAAAATTTTCGAATTTTTCAGAATTAGAAAAACGCCTCATTTGAGTTTAGAATAACTGAATAAACAGTCAAATATCTGATGTTGTAAAACATTATCAAAAAACCAACCATGTTGAGGGATTGAGAGCTGTCGAGCCGAAATGACGGATGCTTGTCCTAACTTCGTCCTTAGTCTGGCCGATTGAAATATTACATCGTTAAAACGCAAACCAGAGAAGTTTGGAATCAAATAGTAATTTGAGAAAACTTGTTTCTGTTTTTTCGAGCCACTGAAACGCGATACTACGTTCAGTCCTGGATTTTAATCTGATATCAAATCAAATGTATTTCTATGGCTTCTTATTCGTGCTGTGTGATTGATTGAAACTTATAGTTCTTCTTACACTGAAGCTAACAACATCCAGATTCAATAATAATATTAACACAACTGATTTCTTTTCAAAAACAAGTAAGACTCAGAATAGAGCAGGTTAGCCTAGTAGTCTGATCTTTACAAATTTCTGCTAGCGCTGTCTGGTCGTGGGTTTGAATCCCTCTGTTAAGGGGTGCTTTCTTAAACTTTTTAGACTTTCTTAAACGTATTCTACGCTGTACTAATCGCCGTAAAAATACGTGTCCGTGAATAACTGTTCTCACATTGATGTGCTGGAAAAACACTATTCAATTTTTAAGATTCAACGTTCCACGTTCTTTTTGTATAGTCTATGTCTATAGCAAACAATGCTATCGCTGTCATGAATAAATAATTGATTCACTTATTAATGAGATGTCGTTGTTTTGCTAATCAGTTCGTTCAAAAGCACACGACTTTTTGCTCGATCTTTCGTTGGAAGCGGACCCATTATTGTTGTGGAGTAGAACGCCGATTATCCGAATTGCTAACTACTCGAATCGGTTTAAAGCGAAGTAATAAATTCAAAACCAGCGTCTACGACGTGATTATACTAACGCGGCTAGGCAATGTGTTGTGCTCATGAATTGTACTTACTGTACAAGTACAGTATTTGTTTCGATTTCCGTATTTAACATCACTACACTGAACGTTCCAAATGTAATAAAGTTTATTCCAAGTTTAACACATTGTTTTCCTTCAATACAATATCATGTCCAATTATCCCAATTTCTGCTTATCCGAATTGATCCCGGTCCTAATTAGTTCGGATAATCGGCGTTCTACATTATTCGAGAAGTCTGCCATTTCTTTCAACCTAAATTTCCGAGTTTGGATTTGTTTTGCTGGGTCGCAGTTGATTGGCGCGCCTGTATCTTGGCTATTTTTCAAGTTATCAGCTTCAATTTTTCTATTATAAAAAAAAATTGAGTGCACTACTTCTATGTAATACAGACGAACATTGAGTTTTCGTCTGTGTTTGCTTCTTTGGTTTTAAAATAATGGAAAACAAATTTAAACAATAGAATACTACAATTGTGTAAACCTATGTTGATATGGGATCTATCACGCAGAAATAATGTACGGCAGTATAAATTCATACTTGTTAACTTCCTTAAGGAAATGGGAAAAATTTGAAATTACAGCTAGATTCATGCATGAAGAACACAAATGTTGCAAAATTTAATGAATAACATATTGAAGGACTGTAAGGTGAAATAGTATATATATATATGAATATTGGAACGTTCAGTGTATATGTATATGAGAGAGGGGGAGAGAATATTCCTCTGAATAAAGGAAGTATATATTCTGCGCCGGAAATATTGAACGATTAAATGCAAATTTGAGGATCCGTGTCGTAAAAAAAGCATTTTCCTCTGCAATTTATTCCACCACAGCTTGTACTCCAGTTCTAGCTCGGAGGTCAGAATAATTTTTTAATTAAATTCAGAAGGAAATGGCTCAAGGTGCAATATTGAAGGATTGGATGAGGTATGCTACTTGATCAAGTAGATGCATTTGATGTAAGCTAATGACAAAACAGTCCTCTTATGATAAATATACAAATTATCAATTTTAATCTTTTTCTATTTATTTGCTATTCCATTTTACTGCAGGAAACAGTAGTTTCCAAAAACGCTTTGTTACCGGAATAACAATGGTAGAAAATTGATATTTATGAAAAAAATTAAATTTTTCCAATTTTTGGAGGAATAAAATGATTAATTCCTATGTAAAATTGAATAATGATGTTCGATGAGACCAGTTGGAAGATTGGAAATTCAACGTTCATTTATCCATTGTCTCCCATTACAGTAAGGCAAAGTTTATTGAGATAATTGAAAAATTATCACTGGCGGCTCTTGGCCACAAAATAGGTGAAGTGCTGTACAGTAAAAGGTACGGGCACTTCACCTGTTTCGTGGTTACGAGCCGCAACTATTTTAAATTATAGCCTACTAAAAAAACACGAGTTCTCAACAATTGAGGGTTATTTTTGGATATGAAATTGTAAATTTGTATTTTAAGTATAAGGATCAGCTTCTATTTCCGATTCCTGGATTTGGACGTTAAATAGAAGTTGGGTAGAAACAAACTCTAAACAAAAGGTTGAATGTCGGTGATTGACATATTGAAAGAGAAACATTCATTCTATTTCATTTATAAACTTTGAATTCATCTCTGTATCAGAGGTAATACAAATTATTTTCTAAGGAAATAATCATCTTACCTTCTCTTTTCGTTTTCATCTTATTGCCTTTCAATCTTTCCCACTTTCTCTCTCTCTCTCTCTCATGGTTGAGTGTTAATGGGAGGTATGTTCTTGAGCATTCCTCTTCAAGAATGGACACTTATATGTCCAAACTCCGCCTTTTTATGTAATTACAGCATCAGTTACAATACTGTTAACATAATTATTAAATCCTACATTTCAATCATTCTCGTAAGTTCTCATATAGTCTTCAATAGTCCATACTTAGTTATTAAAACGAGCGATGTACTTAGTATCATTTTTAATTTGCATAATATAGGATTTGAGCCGATGTATTTTTGTAATTTACATAAATAAAGTAAATGAATCTGAATCTCTCCTCTCCTTTTATTTCCTGTTTTGGCGCCCTTCCTTTTCTTCAATTACGATCTTCATTTTTCTCCACATCGATAATTCACCTATCACTGTTCAAACTCATTTTTCTCCATTTTTTTCTATTGCTTTTCACATTATTTTTCTTTCAGATAAATCCTTTATTTCTTTATCTGAAAGGAATATGAGAAAGAAAGAGCAGCAGAAAAACTGAGATCATTAAGATGCCCAGCACTGGCGGCTCGTACTCACGAAACAGGTGAAGTGCTCGTATCTTTTACTGTTCAGCACTTCACCTGTTTCGTGGGCACGAGCTGCCAGTGGCCATTGCCCAGTCACAAAATACAATAGATTCACCTTATTCGTCTAGCCAGAGTGTCAGAAGGTGGAGGGGGTACGTCCCCCGATTCCCTCGCGGTATCAAGGCAGGCTAGAGGCTCAACCAATAGCAGACAAGAATCCTCAAGTTGGCCAACTGTTGAATGTCTGAAATTCGTTCAGGGGGCGCGGCTACACAGCGAAAACGTATTTCTCTTTCCCCTCCATTTTCTTGAGAATGAAGCTCTCAGGGGGCGTGGCTTGTGGCTCAACCAATAGCAGACAGGAATACTCAAGTCAGCCACTTGTTGAATTTCTAAAACTCGATCAGGGGGCGAGGCTACAAGGGAAACAAATTTAATCTTTCCCGTCATTTTCTTGCGAATGTAGCACTTTGAGGGCGTGGCTTGAATTTCAACCAATAGCAGACAAGAATCCCCAAGTCGGCCACCTGTAGTCACCTTTCCATCAACCGTCCTTCATCCATGAGGTATCATTCAAGGTTCAGTTCTCAACAACCCTTCAGTTTCCAAGGTAGATAACCCGCTTGACACTCATGCCAAAAGGGGCCGCTTCTTTTACAAAGATAGTTGCTCTGTCATTGTTTTCCGCTTTGAAAATAATTGGTGGAGAGTTGTTCTATTGTTTATCTTATCAGACTCTTCATCATTATACACTTCTTACTCTCCTTGTTTCTTTACTTATTCTGTCTGGCGACAAACTTCTAACGTGGCATGTATTTTCGATTATATGTTCTGGGTATTTGTCTCTCGGTGAGATTGATTTATCGGTGAACGTGATGTTAAGTCACGAACATTGTGGACTGCTTTCAGATGGGTGACCAGTATTTGGCCATTTACACATTGGCGAGGTGGAACTACCCGTAACAGTCTCCCCATTGTTAAAAACTATAGGAATATTCATATTATTTCGATGAAAGGAGAAGGAATTACCTCCATGCTAAAATATTACTATAGGCTACATTTATACTTCTGAACATTGGAAAATTCACACTATAGAATTATTCATGATGAGCCAGCTGTCGAGTTTATTATTAATTGCATTCAATGACGCATGCAATTAATGAAACTTGAAACTCAACATAACTAAGTATTCCCTTCATGAATAATGTATTCCCTATCCATCTGTAACTTTGTGAGGTCTACTGTTCACAAACCTGCTAGTTTGAATAATGTTCTTGGGAATATGTGTTCATCAGCTGTACGTATGGAAAGTATGTTTTCTAAGGATAGTAGAATGAAATATATTCTAGTATTTCAGTATCCGTGGTAGGTATTTAAAGTTGAAGAGGGATGTTCAAATATCTCTCTCATCACTCAACCATGAGTGATAGAGGGACAGAGCGAAATAGTGTGAGAAAGAGAAAGATAAATTGAGAAAAAGGAAGAGAAAGTGAGTGAGCGAGAGAGAGTTGATGAGAGAGAGCCAAATGTGAGAGAGAAGGAAATGGAGCTCGAAAGCTCCCCAATTTGTACCAAGCACAACAAGCCTTGTTACGTTTGTCTAATGAGAAAGACATTCTGGCAAGATGGGAAAATTTCTACAGCTCGGTCAATATTGCTTTAGAAATCATGTTTACAGTCTCATATTATAGAAAATATTCCAATCTACAATTTAAGACCAAATTCAAAGTTTTTGAACCAATAGTAACCAAGCCGGAGTCAGTTACCCATCTTGCCAGAATGTCTTCTTTGTTTGGACAGACTATAAGCTTAGAGCCTGGCGTTTTCGAGCCCTGGATTCAAATTTAACACTATTGGGATGAATATTTAGAGTTCTGGCCAACCGAAAACCCACTACACTGGAATTAGTTCGACCAATAATCCCAGCACAGCGGTCCTAAAACTCGAATACAGTACCCGACTTCTAGCGAGAGTCTGCATACGAACATTATTCATTGTGAGCGGGGCTGTGTAAGTGCTTGTTGAACAGAAATTGTTTCTGTTTTCAATTTTGTAGGGAGGAGTTGGGCCACTCGAGGGTAACAGACTTGTTACATAAGTGTAACAGAGCTCATGCGGGGTGAGCTCAAGTGCAGTGCGTTGTGCGGTGTAACTTTGGGTCTCGTTCAAGACCAGAGCCATGTCTCATAAACATTCACAGTGTAAAATAACTCATTATTCGTGAATTTTACACGCATTTGATTTTCATAATTTATGACAATCTCAGGTGAAATAAAATGAAAACACTCCGACATGATATTTTGCATACTGAGCGGTAACCTAAACTATAGGTTACGTTTACTGGATTGTTTCTATTAGTTATTTGAAATCAAAATCAAAATATAAATTGATGGATTATTTGTGCAGTTTTCCATTATATTCATTGATTATTTCAACCATTTTCCAATGAGTCGTGAGTTTCATATGTGATTTATTCAAATCAGGTTGTAACTAGTTATATTATTATGTTGCAATATTTTAACTTACTTATACGTCAAAATTGCATCCAATGTGATCATTATACCCTCAAAATATACTGCTGGTGCAAATCGTTTGGAACTGCAAATTTTTTCCAAAATTTGTTACGTTGTAAAGCCGCGTATCGACAGTCCGAGGCATGTGCCACGAATGCCTCGCGGTACAGTCTGTTGACGCTAAAAAAGTATGAAGTAGGCTGAGGCGTATGTGTGATCTGCAATTTTTGTAACCAAGAAATGCGAGCACGCGAACAAATTGACTAGCGCCATCAAGCGAGAGACAAAGCAACTAAGCTCTGACAATTGATAATTTGGACTTTGGAGGTTAGTTTGTACTCAATTAGTAGATAAAAATTTAAGGCAATGTTTATTATTGCGTATCAGAACCTTCTGCACCCAAATAGAATTCTCAATCACAAAAATGCATAGGAATGGGGTATAATTTTGAGGTTAGTTTCTAGAATTGTTCGTTGTGCGTTGCGAGGCAACAGGCACTGCTCGCTGCGAACTGTGTGCCGCGTTTGCCTGGCTGCTAGAAAACCCGGTATCGACAGTCCGAGGCATGTGTGGCACATGCTTCGGACTGCCGATACGCGGCTTTACTCCAGTCTCCAGCTCTGGATATTGGTTCAAAAATTATTGATTTGGTCTTGAATTGAAGATCGAAATGTTTTCTATAATGGAGACCACATCAATAATGTTTGAACCAATATTGACCGAGCTGGAGACTGGAGTAGATAGTAGACTAGTAGTAGTAGCAAGACTCTTCTTTGCGGGAACAGACTGTACCTTGAAGGCATTCGCGGCACATGCCTCGGACTGTCGATACGCGGTTTGGAAAAACTACTTTCAAAAGACATAACCGGTTCAGCAAAGGTTGCCTCGACTGGATATGCTCAAGCAGACTGCGCGCAGACTGACCTGGCAGAGTTGGGCATGAATAACAATAATTCGTTAATTAATACAACAGTACGTAGTAATACAACAGTAATGCTGTATCTCGTATCGCCAACTCTAACTCAATTACTTGTAAAAACCAATCCTGCTGCAATTTAATGTTTGTAGAACCGCTTATAATCTGGTCGAGCGAAAAAGACACTCTGGCGAGATGGGAAAATAACTCTAGCTCAGTCAATATTGGTTGAAAAATTATAAATTCGATTTCAAAATGAAAAACCCAGTTTTCTTTGATTTGAAACCAAATGTATAATTTTTAAATCAATATTGATCGAGCTGGAGTAATTTTCTCATATTAGCAGAATGTCTTTTCTGCTCGACAAGACTATACCCGGGATATTGCCTCTTCCCAGGGGTGTGCTCTACTCTAATGGCGTACGCAGTACCAGGCTAATCCCAAAAGTAGTTAGTCTTGGTGGCATCAGTTGTAGGGGGTCACCATCACACGAGTGCCAGAATTTCTCAAACTGCGATCAATACATCCGACAGTCATGTCTGAAGCTTTCCTCACTTTGTGCGAGATTGAATCTCTGACATTTCTAAAAAACCCCCATTTTGAAAAAATCTCCAATACTTGTACCTAATAAGAATATATCAACAACTGTTGGACGCAGCATCCGCTATTCTGTGGATGAATTTTTTTAATGAAAAAAACTAAGAATTGACGCAGATGTATAAAAATATTGGAAAACCTGTTCAAATTGTTACATTGTTCTCAATCTCTGGAGTTCACTGTGAATATCATTCAAGTATAGTCTGTCCTAGCAAAGAAGACCCTCTGGCAAGATGAGAAAATGACTCCAGCTCGGTCAATAATGGTTCAAAAATTATTGATTTGGTGTCAATCGTAGGAAATATTCTGATCTACAATTTGAGACCAAATAAATATTTTTTCAAATAATATCGACCGAGCTGGAGTCATTTTCTCATCTTGCTAGAGGGTTTTGTTTTCTTGGACAGACTATAGCGAGGCAATGGAATTTGCAGGCAGACTGTTGAAACTGTTTAACTTCTTTGAGAAAATATTAAAGTTTGGTAAACAGGTTTGAATTAGGTCTACGGAAGCTGTATTTAGTGATAGTGTAATTTATCAACATTTGATATTAGGCCTATGATGATCAAAGAAAATTCACCTGAATGAAATTTGCAGACAAGCAAAGCAAGCCTGTTCCAGCAGAAACTGACAGGGGATTTGTCTTATTGACTCTGTACTTTACAGTACCGGGGGGTCCAGGGGGCAGAGCCCCCTAGCTTGGCGGATAAGGCAAGCGTAACGAGCCTACCGACTGGTTTCTAATATGGCAGCGAGTCAATGAGCATTGCAAATTTCTCGTATCACTACTTAGTTTCAAGTTAAAGTGAGCTTTATTCGCGTGAAATGGCGCTTTGCAAAGCAATTACGAGAAATCGTAAGACGTTGAAACTTTTTCAAGTTTGACAACATCCTGTTCAAAGCACCAGGAAAAGTATCTCCGCTACTCAAGTTTAGACTGGCTGAGTTTTTGGTATTAGCCCACCTTGTAAGCTAGAGAACGGTGTAATGGTGGAAAGAATGAAAAGAAAAAAAATCATAATAAAAACTATTGAAGATTGCATTGTCATCAGGGTTTGATCTATCCTGAGAGTTTCAAGTGTCCATCTAGTCGGGAAGTGGATGAAAATTAATTTACAAAATTCCAACATGTCAGACAACACCCATAGCAAGTTAATTAAAACGTTGTAAAAAATGAGTTGAAAAGAGAGATTGGATTAGATTAAGAAGACAATGAATTTCATGAACACAGAATGAATTTAATGAAGAGAATTCAAAATAGATCCAGTCATTGGAAGAAGTTTCAAATTTCCAATTCTACAATTTAAATGAATTACACACGAACACACCTGTTATAGTCAGTCAAAACTAAGAAGATATTCTGTTAAGATGGGAAAATGACTCCAGCTCAGTCAATATCTGCTAGAATTTTTTTTCTTTTTGGTGAGGGTGATGCCCACATGGGTTCTTGGGCCTGTGCGTGGGTAATGGGAAGGATGATGATGAGAGATGAATGGACCTACTGCTTTAGGTGGGTTCCGAACCACCGGGAAGCGATTTTTGAGGCTCATGAATTGAATTCAGAGGAACCGGTCACCATTACAACAGTGATGGTAGAGGCACGTCGCTTATAAATGCAGTCTCAAATATTGTAGATTAGAATATTCCCTACAATTTGATATTAATTTCATTATTTTACAACAAATATTGATCAAACTGGAACCATTTTCCAATTTTTCTAGAATGTCTTATTTGCTTGAACAGTCTACAAAAGGAAATATATCAATCAGTATCGCATGTGAGATTTGATTGACGTAAAATGTCAATAGTCCGTTCACGATGGCTTGAGACGAGATAAACAAAAGCTCTGCATGTGTGTGTGCGCGACTGGGGTGGCTTCGTTTTAGCCACGACATAAACAAGTCACAGCAATGCCGAGATCCCGAATTTCGTAGTCGGGACTGTCACCAAAGCATTGACACAAAAACTTTTTTTATAATAGTTTGTTGATTTTAGGTTCATGCAGTCGAGGGAGAACCGAAACAAGCAATTTCCCAATGTGTATCTATAAGAGAAGATTACTTATTCTCAATTGCCTGGGAACAAAATTCGGGATTTCGGCAATGCTGTGACTTGTTTATGTCGTGGCTAAAACGAAGCCACCCCAGTCACACATACACACATGCAGAGCTTTTCTCAAGCCATCGTGAATGGACTATAGTCTGTCTGTTCAGAATAATTGAGCATAGAGTAGGCCTAACGATTGAAACGGTTCAGCAGTTTTATAATAAAGCATTTTTACCCATTGTTAGGCTATTGTCATGAAAACTTTTTTATGAAAAGGGAATCAATCCATCGAATCATACCAATCGGAACGAGAAATAACGAGTAATCTGTATGTATCTATTATTCTGTCAAAGCAAAGAAGACACTTTAGCAAGATGAGAAAATGACTCCTGCTCGGTCAATATTGATTTGATCTCTAAATGTGTAGCAAAATGGTAATTACAATTTGAGGACAAATAGACAATTTTTTAACTAATACAACGTGCAGTCATTATCTCATTTTACCAGAATGTCTTCTTTGCTTGGACAATGGACAGTCTAAACCTGACATTTTATGTTTAATTGTATTGTAATCTATCTAACAGATGGGAAAATGACTGCAGATTGATCGATATTTGTTCAAGAATATTATAAATGTGGGTCTTAATAGTAGATCGAATTGTTTCCTACGATTTGAGATCAAATTGATAATTTTTGAACCAAAATTCACCGAGCTTGAGTCATTCTTCCATCTTGCCAGAGGGTCTTCTTTGCTTGGACCGACTATACCATGTTGGTTGCAACCAGAGAGAATAGAATATAGAAATATAGAAATATTCCATTCTTGCTGGGTGCGACCATGAGACGCAATAAAAATAAATTTTCCAGTTTCAAGGATACGCCTCATATCTACGTTTTCTACAGTTTTTTCGGAAACTAATTGGCAGATTTTTATGAAATTTGGTAGACAGGTTAAGATTATTCCCATTTGAATATGTTAATTTCAAACACATCTGTAAAAATAAAATTTGTTGATTGAATATTGATGTGGTGAAATTTTTCCATAATGAAAGAACTAAGATGTTGCCTCAAATCCACTTTATTTCTAATACAATTGGAAATTAGAAATTGAACAGGAAAATATTCTCATGTGTACTCGCACTGCTGTGAGTTTAACAAAAGTTTAATAGCTGAGGATGTGTGAAAACATGTTTCTGTTTCTTGATGAAATAGTTGAATGTTTCTGTTTAATTCTTTCTTTATAATTCTGTTTTATATTTCTGTTTGAAATCTTTATAATTTTTAATTGTATTAGAAATAAAGTGGATTTGCGATAACATCTTAGTTCTTTCTCATCTATGAAACCTGAAAGCTTAAGTGCATTGTCAAGGTGTTTCAATGCCTAAAGGACATATAAATAATATCCTAATATAAGATGGAGGAAGTAATACACAAAGTCATTCATCCATTTCATAGATATATTAACATATGAAATGTTGTTTCATTTGTTATTTCATATATTAATATTAACATGTGTATTTCATAATCTTTATGTACTCCACTGGCGGCTCGCACCAACGAAACAGGTGAAGTGCCAACTCTTTGACTGTACAGCACTTCATCTGTTCCGAGAAGAGATGGCACGAGCCATCTGGCACGTGCCGCCAGTGGCTAAATACCTATATATTGTCTTCAAGAAAAGCCACTTCATACTATATTCAGTTCTATACAAGTCATTATAGGGAACTTTGAAGTTTGCGCAAGCAGAGAAGACACTCCTTAACAATGTTAAGGATATTGTAGGAAGTGTCTTCTCAGCTTGTGTGAAGTATAGCTATCCAACGTCGTAAATTATACCTTGAGGCGATATTCTGGTGAAAATGTGAGAATGTGATAGGCTGCATTATTCCCTAGAGATGATGTAAGGTGCATAAGAGAGTCCTTCTCTTATCTTCGAAAATGGTTTCTGGAGAGGCGAGAAGGTGATGATAATGAAATTTTGGTTGAGAGGAAATAATGACGTACGAGGCTCTAGAGAGCCGCCCTTTTAATGTTTCTGTTGAAATTCTTCAACGAAAAACTTGTGTCGTAGGCAAAGATATTACATTTTAAGAAAATATCATGCATAACTATTTTGATTTCTCCCCTCCTTTTATTTGAGAGATTGGCTTGTCGTTAAAGAAGATCCATTCCAGGGTAAAATCACTTCAGCCAACCTACCGTTCCTACACTAATCGTATCCATATTGATTTCACGAATAAAATAGTAGTTTATGCAACGGTTGTATAATGGGAGCCTTTAAAGCATGAGGTGAGATATGAGTTGGAGCCACGAGCAGCGAGTGCTCTAAGTATCTCACGAGTGCTAATACAACCTTTGCATACAACATTTTATCCACTACCACCAGTGACGTTATCAGTATCAGAACATTATAGCTATAGACCACCAGTATCAAGTTATCTGTAAGTGTAGGTACTATAAAAATCAACAAACCTTATATTAAACTTCTTCTTTTGGCTCCATCCTACTTGAACTGTTGATGATAATTAACTTATTACTTGGTAAATATGTTAATAATTACATATCAGGCAGTGCCACAAAACGTATTCAACAATCAACAAAATCGTGAGTACTGTTATAAAATTGAAAGTTATTAACATAATTATTCACCAAGTTGAAAGTATATTAAACTATTTAAACTTAAGACTATTCAAATCAATCAATTATCCAAAGATGTAGATTGAAATATTGACAAACAAATACTGGTACTTGATTCCAGTCGCAGTTTTAGGTTAAATAATTTGAACACTGTTCACTTTTCATTAGCTGGTTTTGAAACAAGGAATTTATCAAAAACGGGATTTGGACTGTATTGGAAAGGTCCTTCTGTGTTGAAAAACGTTCATTATGACACGGTCCTGAGATTCTGTTTCAAAATGGTAGTCATTTTGATTTCAATCGTAAAACTGAAATAGGAATTTTTTGATACGCCCATAGATAAATATTTTTTTAATCATTCACTTATTTAATTATTGACACATTATGATAGCACAAAGTATAACATAATGGAAAGAGAAAAAAATTTTCTAAGCCATTACTATTTCTTCCTGAATTTGGCTATTTTCATTTTGACTAGTGGCAGCAGTGAATGGCAGCCATGTTGTGTCGCAATTATTGAAACAATAAATTTGCGACTTGATATAGTCGTGTCAAGAAAAGAAGAGCTTTTGGCAACAAGGCTGCCAATCACTCCTGCCACTAGTCGAAATGAAAATTTTTTTAGTATAACCAAGTTTAGGAAGGAATAGTAAAGGCTTAGACAATTTTTTCTATCTCAGATCATAATTATGTTATAATCTGTGTTATGATTATGTCAATAATTGAATAAATGAATGAATAAAAAAATATTTTCATTCGTGAAATCAATATGATTACGATAAGTGTAAAAACGGTAGGTTGGCTGAAGTGATTTTACCCTGGAATTCCCTGGAAGTTCTATGCATGCGTAGTTACACTCTCACTTCCCTCCGCCATCTTGCAAGAGGCTCTTCTGTTCTTGGCACAACTATGGCAAGTATTTTAAGCAAAGGTGATGATGAGTGTGTGAATGATGTCTCAGATATTCAGTCGTCACCCGTCTTTAGAGGAATATTGTTGAATAACACCATTCAACTGATTAACTGGATATTATTCGGAGGTTCTCGGCACCGTCACTTACGGTTACGGAAGCTAGCTTATGGTTTCGAGGATCATCGTGCCAACCACACGTCTATTCTATCATGATTGACTTATTTCTAAATTTAGAATAATGGTTTCTCTTTTATTTCGGTGGTAAAAATTAGTTAGAAGTCTCACTACATGACAATAACCTTTAGGGCCGCTTTCTCCAAAAAAGTTGATCTGAATTTTAGAATAAACCATCAGCTGGCTCAATTGAAACACAAGTTAATAAAAGTCACCATACACTGACAGCGGATTTCAAACTGAAATTTCAGATAAACTTTTTTTGAGAAACCGACACTAATTATTTTGGAGAAATAAATTTATCAATTATAAATTGGTTCAAGAACAGTTTTGTGCATTATGCCTGTTGTACTAACCTTTGTATTTTATTGATTGAATGAATGAATTGACTTGATGATTATTCACTTCTGCTGTATATAGTGGAGTGAATAAAGAACTTTAAAACAGGGCTGTTTAAAATAATTGAAAAATAAATAAAAATCAAACACCCTTTTTTTTTGAAAACTTTAAAAATTATAAAACACACATACATGTTTCGGGATCTAAGCCCATTCTCAATGTGGATAAAAATAGTTATTATTTTTAAAGTTTTCAAAAAAAAAGGGTGTTTGATTTTTATTTATTTTTCAATAGTGGAGTGAATATGAAACTGTCAACCAGCTGGTAGACCTAGGCCCTTCTTGGGCTGTTAAGCAATTGACATTAACTTTACTATGAAATCTATATGAATAAAATATTAATGTCAACTTTTACGCAACCAAGGTGTGGTCATTTAAATGTCGCAACACAATAATTATTATAATGAACTTTGTTTCTCATAGTTGAAGATGAAGTTAATCAACATGATAGCTATTTATTTATTTCTTGTCGATTGTAGCTAACTCTGCAACCAATTTCTATGCAAAGTAGGTCTTCAAGTAACTACCTCGTTCACTGTTTTGATTTATTTCCTACAAAATCTTCCTCCATCCCCCTATTCCCCAGGAACAGAATAATATTGAGTCATAACATGCAATTTCCTCGCTAAAAGGTTTTCCAACTATTTTCATCATGGGGACACGCAGAAATAGTGCAATAATCGATATAGTTTAGTTAATCGATATAGTACAGTTCAGAACAGCCACATGTTGCATGTTATATTATTTTTCCTCTCTTGAAGCATATTTTTTATGAAACATGATCTTGAAACTTCTCGTTTAGAATTCTTCGTGTCACTGGCGGCTCGTACCCACGAAACAGGTGAAGTTCTCATAAATTTTACTGTAGAGCACTTCACCTGTTTCATGTGCACGAGCCGCCAGTGCCTCTTGCTTTTTCTGTACTGTATTATGATAGAAATTGGTACGAAAGATTCAAAATAGATCATTTTACTCGTCACCAGCTTTTTCTAGAGAATTTTTCTATTCATTCAGCGAATAGAGAGAGCTTCAAAATTTACCCGATGAGTACGAATTCTTCGGAGATCTGTTTCGTTGAATCTTAATATCCTAAAATCTATTTCAAGAATCTATAAATTTTCCAGGCTCCATTCGACGTGCGCTGAAGATAGTTTTTGAACAATGTTAGTAGAAAAAAGAGGGTTAGGATAATTTATATTTAAAGTACAGAAGGAAAAGAGCGTTAACCTCTGCCGTATTATGGCAGCCTGCTGCTGAAGGAAAAACTCCACGTATGATTTATTCTCATGGAAACTCGTTCTCCCAGGAATGCTTTCATGAAAAAATGTTCTAGAAGAGAAAGAGAGAGTGAGAGAGTAAGAGAGATGGCATGTATGAATCGATCTATTATACAGGTAGATAGAGAGAGGGAGTGAGTGAGAGAAAGAGAGAGAGTGAGTGAGAGTGAGGGAGTGAGAGAGAGGGAGAGTGTGAGAGAGAACTTTACTGCCCTTTCTGCACTAGTATTTACAGAGAGCATATACATACATAGCCTACCGATTTTCATGCTCCAACAATTTCCACTCAAAGGAGCGGATGTTGATTATAGAATCACATTTATTTCCGTTGCAAAATAAATA
This sequence comes from Sogatella furcifera, assembly GCA_017141385.1. NCBI lineage: Eukaryota > Metazoa > Arthropoda > Insecta > Hemiptera > Delphacidae > Sogatella > Sogatella furcifera. Next base: position 8,185,866 of record CM029553.1, on the reverse strand, counting down.
TTTTGATGTGAATTCCAGATGAAAATTTCATTGTTACTCTTATCAATCTAAATATTAAGAGATCCAATTCCGCTCGAATATAACAACACGTAGTCTGTTCAAGCGAAGAAGACATTCAGGCAAGATGTGGAAATGTTTTCAAATCGGTCAATATTGGTTTGAAAACTATAAATTTGGTCTGCAATAAAGAGAACATCCTGCTCTACTATTTGAGACTAAATACTAAATTTATAATTTTTGAACAAATTGGCCGAGCTGGAGTCATTTTCCATTTTTCCATAATGTTTCCGTTGCATGGACAGACTAGATTGATACCAGTTAAAATTTATACGAGTATTAGTACTATCAATTGAGCTGTAGATTTGAGACCAATATAGTTTTCAAAACATCAAGGATGTAAAGCTCAATGTGCACACAATATTTAAGCAGTTTAAGGGTATATAGGTTCAAGAGCTTTTTTGGGAGAAGTGATTTATTCAGAAAAATTGATATTAGGTTTAATAATTGAGATATTTTTTACAATTAAATTTCAAAATTTCCAACTAGATTGATGAATTAACATCAATATCTATAATATGTCCTTGAAATATTAGTTTTTGTTGAAATTATTACTAAATATTATCGATAACTGAAGCTATTATGTATTATTATGAATGATGTAGGCCTATGTGAAGCCTCAAGTCTTGCGCATGCCAAGTTCATTAACCATAGACAAACAAATCTTGTTCACGATTTTGCAGCAACCGTCATCTATTGATGACGTCAGATGCATAATGTTATATCATTCTAATGCTTCATTGTTATGTCAGATGTCACCAACCGTTGTTGAATGCTGTCAACTGACGTTGAACGTCATCAATGTACGACAGATGACAGATTTTGTTGGATGTTGAATTTCCAAAGCATAATATTGCTTACCTTGATTGGTTAGTGTTACCCAAATTACAGCACATTGAATGATATGTCATTCATCTATTTTGAGATTATAACTTAACTAGCAGGCAGGCTCGCTTCGCTCGCCTTTTCCGCCTAGCCAGGGGGCTCCGTCGCAGCAGTGTAAAAGAGTCAAACAGGCTCGTTTCGCTCGCCTGCAAAACATCTATCAGAGTCAGCTGAGACAAACAGGCTTGCTTCGCTCGCTTGCAAATTCCATTGGAATGGATTCACTTCGATAATCATATCACTCAATAGGGTCTTTCCAGCTAATCCTTTGAATTAGTAGTTCTATCACCTCAGCTCAACCTTGTATATGGTTTGAACGTATTTGGTTCAGTAGTTTCCGTAAAATAAACAAAAGTACAGATTCCAAGCATTGGAGAATCTTATTAGCCTACAGGCTTAACCTCAGAAGGGTTTCAAAATTTAGTGAGCACAGAATTTGTAGACCTAATCTGTACCTGTTGACCAAATTTCAACATTTTCTGCCAATTGGCTGTCGAATGATCTAAGGAAAACTAATAAAAATCCGAGAAATAGTAAAACGCTAATATTGAGCGTAAGCTTTGGAACTATAACGGACATAGTTTGAAACTTGATCCAATATCTTCCAAATTAGTTCATCTACAATCTCGCTGAACCTTTGAACTCACAGTAAGGATTGGTCGTATCAAGGCGGAAGACATGCAACCCGCAATAAATATACAATTTTGAAAAACTGATTACTGGCATACTCTTGAACTGATTTCAAAAATATAATAGGCGTAGCCTAATGTTGAGCAGATTTCAAAAATATTTCAACACAACATTTCTAGACTTTATCTGAACCTGCCCACAAAATATCATCATTTTCTACCAACTGCGATTCTTGAAAAAATGGAGAAAACGCCGAAAAACTATAGTAAAACCTAGATATTTGGCGTATCCTTGGAAAGTTTTTGAAATCTGTTCTTAGCGTGCGTCTCAATGTGCAACTGAACATGCCTGTCAAATCTGAACGCATCCGGTTCAGTGGATTTTTAGTTTTGGTGATGAATGAATGAATGGATGAGTGAATCAGTACCATTTCGCTTTAATATATAGAGAAAATATTAGCACTGGAGGATTAGGCAGTATTGCCAAAATATCAAAGAATTTTTTAGCTACGAGTTACGAGTATAGCATGCTCTTACTGAAAAATTGAAAATTGTAAATTGGATAATTGTGAAACTACGAATTAGAGAGTGTAATGATGAACCAGCGGCTACAAAATAATAACGTATAATCGAAGCGACCAAAAAATATTGTTTCTCCACGAATTATGAAGGTTTTTTCCATGAAACTGAGCTCTTACTACGAATTGAGGAGGTAAGGAGGCTATCATCAAAGCTCTACTCTAATTTCTTCAGAATGCAAGGGTTATGTGAAATGATACAAGTTTTATACGTGTTTTCTTCTATTAACTCAAGTTTTGAAATTAAACACTATTCATGATAGATTATGCGTTTAATACATCCCATGTCATATGGGTTGTATATTTTTGAAACTTCATAGAATAATAAGAACAATGTATGCTCTCTTGATAACGCGCAGGTCAGAAGACCAGAGAGAACTGAATTCAAATATTGAACAAGAAACAATGATTTGACCACATAACAATCATATTAATAGGTAGGGCCACCCGTATTTTGTAGTAGATGATAAGCCGTCGGTCCCGGCTACCTAGAGTCTAGACATCATCTCTCGTCATCACATTCCTCACATTCATCACATTCATCACATTCATCACATTCATCACATTCATTACATTCATCACATTCATCACATTCATCACATTCATCACATTCATCACATTCATCACATTCATCACATTCATCAAATTATCCACGCGCAAGCCTAAAAGCTCTTGTAGGCTTCACCCTAGAAATAAAATTTACTCAAGATTTTGGAATTTTGCATACTGTACGTTCTCTCTTTGCACGGTTAGCTATAGTCTGATCAAGCAAATAAGACATTTAGGCGTGATGGGAAAATTACTCCAGCTAGGTTAATATTTATTCAAAATTTATAAATGTTGTGCTCAGAGTGTTTTCTACAATCTAAGACTATTTTTAAAATGTTTCAAAAAAAATGTTTTGACCGAGCTGGAGTCATTCACCCACCTTGCCAGAATATCTTCTTTGCTTGGACTTCTTTGGAATTCTTTGCTTCGACGTTCCGTAGCATTGATTCAATTTTGTGGAATGAAAAGGATATAGCGGCGCGAATGCTTGAAAGACATGTCAGAAGAACAAAGAAAAAGTCTGTAGAGAAGAAACTTCTAAGTCAATAGATGCTCACTAAGTAAGAAGTTGGCAATCTTATGTATAGAACACCTTTGTGCAGGGACTGGGGTGTCGTCAAGCTATTGTCTGGTCGAGCAAAGAAGACATTCTGGCAAGATTAGCAAATGACTCAAGCTCGGTCAATATTGGTTCAATAATATGGATTCGATTTAAAATTGTAGAGCAGGAATGTTTTCTACAATTTGAAACTTAATTTAAAATTTTGAATCAATATTGACCGAGCTGGAGTAATTTTCCCTTCAGAATGTCTTCTCTGTTCGACCAGACTATAACAGCTAAATGTAGAAACTTTCAGGACAAAGGCGAGAAAATTCCAAGTTTTCACTCTTCTATTCGAAAACTATAGTTAGAGAGAGAAAGGCTTCCTTATATGTGAGTAATACAATACACCCACTCTGTTTCTTGTGTATTTTCACATTATCCTTTCTTCGCAGTATCTATCCACTTTCAGAATGCATCAGGATACTCAATACAGTACTCAAAATACATTTTCTTCTACCCTTACTCATGCCTACATTTCCTTATTAAATTTTATGCACTATTTTGTTAGTCTCCTCATTATATTCTTGTCAATGATTTTCTTCTTCTTCTTCTTCTTCTTCTTCTTCTTCTTCTTCTTCTTCTTCTCTTTCTTCTCCTTCTTCTTCTTCATCTTCTTCTTCTTCTTCTTCTTCTCCTCCTCCTCCTTCTTCTTCTTCTTCTCCTCCTCCTCCTCCTTCTTCTTCTCCTTCTTCTTCTTCTTCTTCTTCTTCTTCTTCTTCTTCTTCTTCTTCTTCTTCTCCTTTTTCTCCTTGTTCTCCTCCTCCTTCTCCTTCTTCTTCTTCTTGTCATTTTGCTCGTTCTTCTTCTACTTGTTGTTCTTCTCAAAATGGCTGCTCCCTTCTTCTTCTCCTTGTTCTTTTTCTTGTTCTTCTTCTCCCTCTCCTCCTCCTTCTCCTCCTTCTTCTTCCGAGAAGATGATGATGAACAACGAGTGACTGTGACGTAACCTTCGCAGCACAAAAAGCTGTTGACATCTGGGTCCGAAACATTGAATGAACTACTCACTTTTTGTTGGTGAGAGCGTGCCATCACCATCATCATCATCATCATCATCATCATACTCTTCATCATCTCATCATCATTATCATCATCATCACACTACGGCTCTGTATTGAGCCTCGTGTCAGATGAAGGCATGAAAATCGTAATCAATCATTTGAATGCGGTATGATGGTTTTTTGTCAAAGAATCTTGTTTCAATTAATAATCATCAAGAAACTCGCGGAATCATGTCGGCGAAAGCGTCCATACGATAACTGTTTTCAGAAGAAGAAGAAGAAGTTCAAGAAGAAGGACGAGGAGGAGGAGGAGGAGGAGGAGGAGGAGGAGGAGGAGGAGGAGGAGGAGGAGGAAAAGAGAAGAAGAAGAAGAAGAAGAATGATATGAATAATGTATACTGTATCGACAGAATAAGATGTAGAAGATTGAGAATTCAGATAGGAATGAAGCCTACGTTAATAGAGGAAAACGCATGGCAATGGTCCAACGGAAACTGGAACAGCTGAGTACTCCATCACCACCCCGCAACCATAGACGTTGTTATTTTTTCAGGTGATTATAAAAGTATAAATTGATTCGTATAATCAGCTGAATTAACAATGTTGCATCAATTCTCACTGGACTATTTTCATGCGTTCAACCATAGCTTCCTTCATGTCCTGTCTTATGGCAACGTCGCACTGTAGGACAGATTTTCTATATAAGTAGTAATTAGACCGACCAGCTGAAAGCATAGAATCAATTGCAAAGTTGATGTGTTAATTTTGATTTCAGTTTTATTAAATAATAATTTTTTTGGAAAACGTTTTGAATGTAATTCAATGAGATGTCGTATTTGTGCTCCATTACCGGCATCGACAGCAATAATCTTGGAAAAATTGAAGTTATTCAAGTTTTTACAATGTCATTTGATGTTGAGCAGCAAAACCAGTGGCTGCGTGCAATCCCAAGAAAGGAGTTGATTCCTTCAGAAAAATCGTATAATGTGTGTTGAAAACATTCTTACAAGGATGTTCTGAGTTTTATGAAGGAATTTTTTTTGATTTGTTTTTGAGGGTGAAGCCCACATGAGCTCATAGGCTTGTGCGTGGGTAATGGAATGAATGATAGGACAAATATAGAAATTTGATGGAATGGTAGAGAGATAAGCCTAATTTATGAAAAGAAGCGCTGCCCCATTCTCAAATGTTCATGATGATAGGTATATTTTTCCTGGAAACTTTGGCTCAATGAGTAAGGGGACGGATCAGCAACCAATGTTACAACCAAAGAATACAGAGATTGACTTGGAGAATTAAAGATTGACTATTGAAGAATACAAAGACATTCCTGACTATTGAATGTCAAGAAGCTGTTCTGTGTACTCAACGATAAAGTTGGATAGTATTGGTTGGAATGTAGGCTGTTTGTTGTTTGTTTTGTTTTTTTATGAGGGTGAAGCCCACATGAGCTCATAGGCTTGTGCGTGGGTAATGAAATGGATAATAGATGACGACTACTTTTTAGGTAGTCGGGACCGACGGCTTATCGTCTCTTCCGAAAGACGGGGTGGCCGTATTCATGTGATTGTGCTGTGGTCAAAAATTGTTTCCCCGCTTGGGACTTGAACCAGGGTCCACCTGGTTATCAGACCGGCGCTTTATCACTCCTCCAACAAGCCACCCAAAGGCTATATTGGAATAAACAGTGAGAGTGTAACCTGTGCTTGAATAGTAGACTACTATTGCATTCGAAATAATACCAACAATGAGTAATATTGCTCTGAACAGTTATTCAAAAAGAAGATTGATTCATTGAGCAAAAATCTATAATAAAACTCGATATTTGTATTGATAAACGTGATGCACATTCAAATATACTTCGATTTATATTATATTTATTCCAATAGAAATCATTTCTAGTACCCTCAAGTCTACATTCAATAATTCACATTATCTATACCTAGGATAGAAAATGCAAGCTGCTCTAGCATAATTTGAGGGTCCCTCAGGTTTTACAGTTTACAGTTAACACTAACATTTTACGGCCGGGTTTTTCCTAGCACACTCAAAGTTGAGGGACCCTCAAATTTTGATAAACAGCTGATATTTTCTATGATAAGTATAGGAAAATGTAGTGAAGTGTAGGAAACTTGAGGGTCCCTCCAGTTTGGGTGTGCTTGGAAAAACCGGGCATACATCTTCTATACCTTCCATAGAGAATGTCAGCTCAAAATTTGAGGGTCGTTCAGGTGTGCTTGGAAAAACCTAGCATCACACTGACTATCTCCTGCGCTCTCTCCTTCTTTCGCCACTCACACCCAAGGTGTATAGGGAAGTAGAGGTGGGGCAGAGTGAAGCAGCTGACTATGATACTGACGTCACGGAGTTCCTCTAGTCAATAATTTAGTACTGATTTCCTTATCCTTGACGAAACATTGCACGCTTTTTTCCAATTTGCGAAATACAGAATTGTTCAATAAATAGATTTCTTATATGAGCTTGTAGAGAATTTCAAGACCTACATTTTGAGTGATTTGAATCTACTAAAATTAATGCCTCTTTTGGGAGATTGGCTGTCGTTAGTAAAGACAGTCAGTCGTTTCCCGTCTCTGGAGGAATAGTAATTGTTGCATTACACTCTAACTGATTAACTGCATGTTATTCAGAGGTGTTCTGCGCCGCCAATTGGTTACGGAGACTGGCTTACGGTTGAGAGGATCAACGTTCTCACCACTCGTTACCTCTATCCTGGTTGATGATTATCTGCTTGCTGTATGGTCTGTCCGGCAGGGGGGAATTATGGCGGGGTGGAGGGGGCGGCTTCGGCTCGGCTAGTGTTGGCTCGGGGACTGTGAGTTCTGATTGAGAATTTATGGCTTTTGGGCCGGTATTGGCCGGGCTGAGACCGTTTATCGTTGTGCCGGGGTGTCTTCTTGGTTTGGACGGGTTGTGTAGTAAAGTGAATTTGAAACTGACAACCAGCTGGTAGGGCTTCATGGGCTGATGGGCTTCAGAGCATTCCCGAGACACGTTAACGGACTTTTTCTCATGTTGAGTAGAATATAGATTTGAATCACTCAAAATGTAGGTCTTGAAATTCTCTACAAGCTCATATAAGAAATTTATCAATAAAATAATTTTTTTCTGTAAATTGGAAAAAAGCGTACATTTTTTCATCAAGGATAGGGAAATCAATGTTAAATTTTCGACTAGAGGAACTCCGTGACGTCAGTAACATAGCTTTCCAAGCCAGCTGCTTCACTCTGCCCCACTTTTACTATTCTATACACCTTGACCCACACCCTCAATAGCTTTCTCTCTTTTTGGTCTCTCTCACTCCCATCATCAAGCATCTTTTCGATTCTCGTTGCTCTTCCATTTCGAGGAAATTTCTTTCTTCGAAGATAGCAATCTCAGTTTGGGAAGCGAAAAGCTGGTTTTTCTCGCTCGCTGCGAAGATCATGCTTGCACAACTAAACGTGTGTTGAATAAGAAAAAGTGTGGGAAGAATACTACGAATAAGTGCGCAGAGAAGAACAAAAAAAGGAAGTGAAAAGATAAGAATTTCCCTTGAAACGCCCATCTCAAGATTATGTATAGAATTCAGAGGCTAGATAACTGAGGGTGAGGAAGGTTCTCAACCTTTCTTGATTCTCAGCACATTAAGGAGACTATACCTTTAGGATTCTACCCTCTATGTAAACTATTCCAAATGTTGTATGATCAATGAATGTTTATTTTACCCTTTATGTAATCATTCAGCAGTGCGGTAGAAGCTTGAAGAAAGGGAAATATAAATGATTCTATAGTCTGTCCAAGCAAAGAAGACATTCTGGCAAGACGGTAAATGACTCCAGCTCGATCAATATGGGTCCAAATATTATCAATTTAGTTTCAAAATGTGGGAAACATTCTTCAATTTCAGATTAGATTTATAATTTTTGAACCAGTATTGACCGAGTAAGAGTCATTTTTCCGTTTTGCGAGGAAGTCTTCTTTGCTTGGACAGACTATACTCCGAAATTTGTTGCAAAAAATAATTTGCCCTACATTTATGAGTTTGTTGGCAACAATGAAAAATGAAAACCAGAAATAAGAATATCAGATTCCTAAAAGAGAGAGGAAGTGAGAGAGAGACAGTGAGAGAGAGAGAGAGAGAAAAAGAGAAAGAGAGAGAGAGAGACTGTTGCTGTCTGTTGACCAACGAATGCGTGTGTTGTTACCTATACCTTTATTTTAATGAATATAATGGTTCATAGGAAGCAATTGCTGAAGCCCGAAAGGCGGCGAATTAACAGTAAGCCAAATTGGAGGGAGCTTAGGTTTATTTAATTAAAAAAGACATAGACTTATGACTAAGCCATTAAAAAAAATAATAATAAACAAAATATTACAATTACAATATGAGATTTACAATTTCAATATTACAATTTGAGAAGAAAATCAAATAATTTTGAAAAGTTTATTCACTCGTGAGCTCACATTATTGTAGTTTCGAAGTTATAATTCTGATCGAAGTTCAATTTAATATTTCGGCGGTTAGAAGAATCATTGTTGAATGTTGAAAAAATTGTAGATCTCAGCGGAAAATGATGATTATATTGACTTGAATTTGTAGTTGCATGGAATATCTATGATGAATCTGCCTTCTTTCAACAAAAATAATCATATTATCTTTTTGCCGTGTAGAGAAATTCATTCACCAATTATTGTAGATTAATTGATTTTAACAAGTGAGATTGGTCTCTTGTAGTTGTTGTATATAGTATTGAACAATGACAATATCGTTGTTGAGTTGAACGTTGGAGCTCTTCAAGCTGTGCTGAAAGATTTTTCCTATCATTTTCAATCTGAACTGAAGAATATATTTATGTTTTCTGGATTTACTGATTACTGAGTATTGCGATGTGATAGGATAATCTATATCTATAAAAGCGAAATGGCACTGACTGACTGACTGATTCATTCATTCATTCATTCATCACCAGAACTGAAAATCCACTGAACCGAAGGCTTTCAAATTTGGCATGCATGTTCAGTTGGACGTTGAGACGCTCGCTAAGAACGGATTTTAAAAACTTTTCAAGGATACGCCAAATATTTAAGATTTTCTATAGTTTCTCGGCGTTTTCTCAATTTTTTTCGAGAACCAATTGGTAGAAAATGTGGATATTTGGTATGTAGGTTTAGGTAAGGTCTAATTTGAATTTCGTTTCAAGATTTTTGAATTTCGTTCAAGATTACGACAGTAATCAGGTTCTTCAAAATTGTAGATGTATTGCGGATTGCATATCATCACTGTAAATTCAATGGTTGAGCGATATTATAGATAAACTAATTTGGAAGATATTGGATCAAGTTTCAAACTATGTCCGATATAGTTCCCAAGGTTACGCTCAATATTAGCGTTTCACTATTTTTCGGAATTTTTAGAGTTTTTGAAAATAAATTGGTAGAAAATGTCGAAATTTGGTGAACAGGTCCAGACTAGGTTTAGAAATGCTGTGTGTAATAAGTTTTGAATCCCTTTTGAACGGAATTTGCAGGCGAGCGAAGCGAACCTGTTTGTCTCAGCGTACACTGCCAGAGGTTGGTCAGTGAGTGTTTGACTTACTGACACTGCTGATACTGTCGGGGGTCCAGGGGGCGGTGCCCCCTGGCTAGGTGGAGAAGGCGAGCGGAGCGAGCCTGCCGGCTAGTCTTCCCATATTCCTGGACACATATCTCTCAGTTGTGAAACCCAATTATTTTCAATTCAAACACCTGCAAGGAACTTTTCTCCCATGATTGACAACATTATAGCGGGATACCTATGCGCTGACATTCTCTGCATGATTAACAGCCATTGTAGAGCACGCCGGAAAACTGTATGCCTCTGTTGCAGGTGTGTGAAGCTGGCAGCGCTCACTTGTCAAAATCGAATGAAACTCATAGAATCGTTTGTTTAGGTTTGTTCAGCTATTTTCAACGTTTGTTTGACATTGGTTCACTCGGAAATTGAAAACTAAAGTGGGCGCTGCTAGCTTCACACCAGCAGCGCCCATTGGTCTAAATCGCATGAAAACTTATAGAATCGTTAGTTTAGGTTTTTTTAGCCATTTTCGACGTTTGTTTGACATTAATCGATTCAGAAATTGGGAAAATAGTGGGCGCTGCCAGCTTCACACGCCTCTCTGTTGCCTATGTATGCCTATGTTGCCTCTCAACTATGAAATCCTTCAAATCCCGTCTATACATGCATCTGCTGATGAGCTCATTAAACTAATGTTCGCAATTTGATACAAGCTGTAACATCCAATTATTGTAATTATGTATGAATGTTTTCAAGCCATACTAATTTCTATGACTTATTACTATATCTTACAATTCTCGCTATTATTATTGTTCATATTTATTCTGATTCCAAACTTTAAATCGAATCGAATTGTATAAGTTTTTCCATAGGTTTTCTGCGTTTTCTCAATTTTTTCGAGAACCAATCGGTGGAAAATGTTGGTATTTGGTAGGCAGGTTCAGATAAGGTCTAGAATTGTTGTGTTAGAATATTTTTGAATTCCGTTCAAGATTACGCCAGTTATCAGCTTTTTAAATTGTAGATGTATAGCGGGTTGCATATCTTCCGCCTTGATACGACCAATCCTTACTGTAAAATTCAATGGTTTAGCGAGATTATAGATGGACTAATTTGGAAGATATTGAATCAAGTTTCAAACTATGTCCGATATACTTCTCAAGGTTACGCTCAATATTACCGTTTACTAATTTTCGGATTTTTGAGAATAAATTGGTAAAGAATGTTGAAATTTGGTAAACTGGTCCAGATTAGGTCTAGAAATTCTCAGCTTACACTGACAAAGGTTATGCAGGCGAGCGAAGCGAGCCTGTTTGACTCACTGACACTGCCAATACTGTCGGGGGTCTAGGGGGCGGAGCCCCATGGCTAGGCGGAGAAGGCGAGCGAAGCGAGCCTGCCGGCTAGTATATTATATATGCAGTATTTTTGATGATTATAGCTCAATTACACATTTTTATTGATAATAATTGTGTTGGAAACAAGAGGTTTTAAACCTGATTGTCTGAATCATCATCATTCATAAGTATATTGTATTTTCTTGAATGGAATGAAATTGTTGAAATTTTATCGAATAACCCTATCATAAAATGAAATCTACAAGACGCAGAGATTTATTATGAGACAGTTTATTCAGTATAATATGCTCAAGGTTAACGGGAAAATCTATGTTAATGAATAGTAGGATCAAATAATCCAAATGAACCTGTAGCAATTCTCATGTAAGATTTAACTCTCTGAAGGGTTGAAAAGATGCGCCCATTTAAGAAGGAGTTGCTTCCAATATCTTTGCACCAATATTCAACATTTTACGGAAAATTTTAAAAGGAAAAATATTCTTGTTGAGTTCATTTGAGCGAGAATATTTGGGCTTGTGATGCTTTGTTCAAGATTTAATCCACGATGGCGGCGATTGTGTAAATCTCACCCAAATCTTAGAAATGGCGATCAAAAATCGCAAAATCGCAACCAAACACAAATTTATCACTTGTGCTGTCAATTTTGTTTGTTTGTCAATTTTGCGATTTTTGATCGCCATTTCTGAGATTTGGGTAAGATTTACACAATCGCCGCCATTTAACTTCTTCTTTAAAATCCGACTCTCTTCAACTTCCATTAATAAAAAATACAATTTTATGATTCCTTATCCAGTTATAACCCTTATTGTTGTAAAATTGCGTTTTCTGACATATTTTTCCCAATTATCTCAATAACCGTTGAAGTCACAAACTTGGAACCGGTTTCATTGAATTCCTCAGTTAATTTCACATAGGGATTGATTATTTTAAACCTAACTTAAGCCACTAAAATATTAGAAAAATTAATATATTTTAAAAAATCTCAATTTTCCTCCATTGTTATCTCGGTACCGAAGCGTTTTTGGGGGTTGATTCCATGGAACTTTTTTGTCTACTTGGTGTGAGGAATCAGCCTGAGAAGTATTGCACATTCCTCCTGAAACACTCTGTATAATTAATGTAAGAAATAAAAATCGTGACATCTTACGGCAGGAAAAAGAGGACTGCTGGTGGGCTAACCACCTGGTAAATTACTATCCTTTGGTCTAATCGACATGACTCTGTCCAGTCGTACCACACTGAAAATCCAAACTAATGAGGAGGAAATTAAATGAATGGAGAAAAAAACAAATGTTGAATAAATCTTCGGTGCATTCTATGATTCAATGTTGATGTATTCAATCGGCCGAATTCGGACTAACTGTTTGATTGAAAGTTTTCATTCAAAGAGTCTTTTTCACATTAATCATCGAACCAATGCTGTTTAATTGGAAATTTTTGTTGAAAGTCTTTTCACATCATTTGTCAATGGATTGGGAATGGGTATCGATGTTTGAAAATATTGATGATTCTCCCATCAACTGATTGCCATTTCTCTTTGTTCTCTTTGTTAGATGGCATTATCAACCTTAAGCATAATAACGAGTTAATAAAAAAGGCGATTAAGGAAGGACGGAAGAAATGTTTAGTACTAAAAGAATTAGTCTTATATTATGATCATAAGTTTGTTATTTAGCTCAAATTTTGATAGAGGATTCAGAATATTTGAATCTTCTGAATTATTCAATTGGTGTAATATTAGAACTTTGGAGTATATAAATAAATAAATAAATAAATCTATTCCCACATTTTCATTGCATATTGACAACAAATAAGCTATCAAACTAAATTTTTGCTTACTTACGAACATTTGATATAATAATCATAATGGTCTAGTATAATATAAGATAGTATTGTGTTTAAAAATTTTCTAGGTAAGAATTACATGATTCAAACATTTCATCGAGAGATAATCTGAATTAGAATAACATAAACATAATTATTGGGTTCTTATATTGGAGTTATTTGTCTTTTCTAAATAGAATATATCTAATTCGTGGAATACGCAGCCTCTGAGACGTTTATAGTCTGTGTTGAAGCAGCGATACACTTTTTTAATTGAAAATAAATGAAGAAAAAAAACAAAACAGTGCTGTGGCGGGTACAGAGGAGTTCTAATATTATTCAATTTTGATATTACGAATCTATTTATCAACATTCTAAATTGTTCTGAGTGAAAAAGTTTCTCAAGTAGAAATATGAAAAGCTTATCACTTTCATGATTCAACATAATCTTATTTCAGACTGTGCAGCATAAATTGGTAGAGGAGAAGTTCAGGGAATGTTTAGAAGTTAAGGAGTGTTTCAGATGGATATGTTGAGCCGTCGGTCACGGCTGCCTGAAAAACAGTCGTTACGTCGTGTCAGCGGCCCTAAAATTGATCAGGAGCGACCTGAAAACTCTGACACCAGACCTGAGCCAGCCAGGTTACACAAATATTACTATTATTATTGTAGTTTAGGGCATGAGCCTGTTGCACTCATCAAATGTAATTCAAAGAGATGATTGTGGTTGATGATTAATTGATAATTTGAATAGTAACAGATTATCGGCTGTAATAGGAGATGGTTCCATTCAAGTTAAAACTCTGTTCAGGTTATGTTAGTGAAACAGGGATTGATATTTATATCAATTTGATTATACTACTTGTACAAAAACTCGAGTGAGAAAACTCATGATTTATGATATTCCAACATTCATTTGTTCGTGAACTCTTCTGTCCCACACTCTGTCATGAAATATACTAATAAGTCAATGGCTCAACAGCCCATGAAGGGCCCAGGCTTACCATCAGCTGGTTGCCAGTTTCATATTGACTCCACTATACAAAATTAATGTATAATCATGAACCAGGATTGAGGTAACGTGTGGTAAGCACGTTGATCCTTTCAACAATAAGCTAGTTTTCGTAACCAAGTGACGGTGCAGAAAACCTCTGAATAACATCCAGTTGATCATTTGAAGTGTAATTCAACAATTACTAATCCTCCAAAGACGAGAAATGACTGACTACTTTCAGTAACGATAAGCCAATTTCCCGAAGGAGGTATGGTCTGTACAAGCAAAGAAGACCCTCTGGAAAGATGGGAGAATGACTCCAGCTCGGTCAACTTTGGCTTAAATATCATAAATTTAATCTTAAACTGTAGGATACGATTTGATATACGATAAAGACCACATTTATGATTCTTGAACAAATATTGACCAAGCTGGAGTCATTTTCTTATCTTGCCGGAGGTTCTTCTTTGCTTGGACAGACTATAAATAGGGCTATACTAATATGAATAATGAAATGATCGATGGAAACAAAGTTATGTTCGAAAAAATCGGTGTTCAGCTAGTGATGTTTCTCACTCTCAAGATAGAAAATGTGAAAAATCGATTTTCAAATATCGATGTCGTGTCTTTCGATACCAATCTGATATCACTTCTATCCTTATTCTTTGTGTATGAAAGCGGGGTGCATTCTGAACGCTGAATGATCAGCAACTTCATTTCCCGACTTTTCTCATTAAAGTTCAGTTGCCGGGGAAAACTTTTCCCGCTTTTTTTGCGGCCAGGATTGCCAACATGCTTCGAGAAAACTATTCAGTGCCACCAACTCACTCTAGCTTGAAGTTTTGGAGATGTAGATGAAAAAGTGAATCTTTAGAAGTATTAGGAAGAGGACGGGGTAAGAATAGAGAGACGAAATGGGATAAAGGAGATTCAGAGGAAGTAGGAAAAGAAGAAGAATAAAGAGAGAGAGAGATAGAGAATGATAGATTAATAATCATAGTGGAGCATTGACGGCTCGTGCACACGAAACAGGTGAAGTGTTGTACAGTAAAATATACGAGCACTTCACCTGTTTCGTGGGTACGAGCCGTCAGTGTAGTGGAGGAAAATAATGAATTTATATAGTGTGTCCAAGTAAAGAACACCATCTGACAAGATGAGAAAATTACTCCAGCTCGGTCAATATTGGTTCAAAAACAATTGATTTGGTCTCAAATTGTAAACCAGAACGTTTTCTACGATTGAGATCAAATAAATAATTTTTGAACCAATATTGACTGAGCTGGAGTCATTTCCTCATCTTGCCGGAGGGTCTTCTTTGCTTGGACAGACTATAAAATCATTTATATTTTCCTTTCTTTAAGCTTCTACCGCACTGCTGAATGATTACATAGAGGGTAAAATTGAAATTTATTGAACATACAGCATCTGGAATGGTTAACATGAAGGGAAGAATGAATATTTATCGAAAATACAACATCTCAATAGGTTTGGAATATGATTATGCTAAATTAAATGAAAACACAAAACGTTGTCAAACCACTGATTTAGTAAAAAATCGAGATACCGATCCCGGTTGTTACACCATTATCAATCTCTGGTAGACTGCCATTATCAAAGTTTACCAGAGATACATAATGGTGTAACAACCAAAACCGGTATCTTGATTTTCCAAATAAATCTGTGGTTTGACAACGTTTTGTCTTTTTATTTAATATGGATAACTAACACAATATCACCTTCACAACTACTCAAAAAGATTATGCTGATACTATTTTTCAGCTTCCAATCACTATGCAGCTCCAGAGCGGAGCTTGGTGTCCTGAATTCAATAATACTAGTGATATTTATTAAATTTTTTCAGTTCAACAATATTTCAATGGTGTATTCAATTGTAATTCCATGATAGAGTTGAGATTTTTACTTTTAGTTTGACGCCCCCATCATCTTGGCACCCATTACCCATAACCCCGCTAATCCCTCACCTATCCCACCGAACCCTACCCCCAGAACACCCCTCCAAGAAACAGAACTCAAATGAGCTCTATTTATCATGTTCAATTGGCACCATCTATTTTCCACACATCTATCCAACATTCTGGAGGTATTGCTTTCCATATTTCAACATTTTCCACTCAACCCCACCCACAAACTGAAAAGAAAATGGAGCTGGAATGATGGACAACTCCACTTTGAAGCATGAAAAGTGAAATGGAACGGTATAGTCTGGTCCAGCAAAGAAGACATTCGTGCCAGTTAGAAAAATGACTCTAGCTTTGTCAATATTTGTTCAAACATTATAAATTTGGTCTCAAATTGTAGAGTAGAATATTTTCCACAATTTAAAACCAAATTTGAGATTTTTGCATGAATATTGACCTAGCTAGAGTCATTTTTCCATCTTGTCAGAATGTCTTCTTTGCCAGATCAGTGTAGCAGAGGAGGAAAACTGTAACGTCCACCTCACAGAACTGAAGCGAGGCGCGAAATTTGAAAAGATATATGGTGAACATTAGTTCGCCCCACTCCGCTTGATGGCCGTCGGGAAAGTGGGGCTCCCTGATTGGTTATTTCGGTCCATTTTTTCGCCACTAATCCTCTCGAATTTGCGCATCGATTTGTCATTTTCTACCTGATTGCTCCGGGGATGCGGCGTCGTTGGACGGTTGTAATTGGGCGCATATTCTCTCTTTTTCCGCTGCGATTTGTCATTGGATTGATGAAAATCTCAGCTACAATTATAATTTAATTGCTATTCAATAATAATTTTGGAACACTCATTGGGGAATCTGGCTCATACACTTATGCCCGGTTTTAGAGACCTGCTTCATGAGGCTTGAGCTGAGCTGGGCTCAAATAACATGATAACAATTCAATAATATAAAAAAACATAATAACATAGTAATAATTTTAAATGAAATATAATATTAATAATAATTCCATTGTTCAAATCATACAATAGAATGTGAATGGAGGATAATATAATGATAACTTTATTTCTGTAGGAATAGCCTACAATAATCAATCAAATTAATAGATTAAAATTGTGCAAATTACAAAATAATAATAAATAATAGGCTCATCAGAATAGTACATTTCGCGCCTGGGGCCGAAAATGTCGGATTATCGGGTCGAAATCGGTTCTCCATTTAGATAATATCAAAAGCTGGTAGAATATTCATGCCCGAGGTTCAGAATTCATTTTTGGCCAAATAAAATCAATGGAAACGAAACAAAATAGAATGATTAATCAGTTTCAAGAACAGCTAGACCAGATAATTTACTGTAGCATCGCCCAAGCCGGATTTGGAGTAGGCTTAATAGTGATTGCACATTTCAATATTAGAGGGACATAGAAATTATTATCATTATTATTGTTATCATTATTGTTATCAATAATTCATTATTTATACAGAGACATAGTCATAAGCGGATCAGTACAATTATTATTATTATTATGAATAATATTTACTCAAATTAACAATTTTACACGGAAAACGGTTTTTATATGCTTCTGTCCGAATTGAACGACTTCCCATTCACAAAATTCACAAAAACGACTTCCCATTCCACTTCCCAAACACAAAAAATTTCCCAAGAATGGGAAACGACTTCCCATTCACAAAGATCATCAATTCAATAACAACAATTTTTTGAAAATTCCGCAGAAAATAATAATGCTACCATTTAGATAACATACAGTATTAGTAAGTGTTCCAGCGGTTACATCATCAATATTATGGTTAATATCAAGGAGTAAGGAATAAGGAGTAGAGGATGGAGAAAATGAAGATGTAGAGTAGGAAAAGTGAGATAAGGCGGAAGAAGAGAGGAGGAGGAGGAGGATGAGGAGGAGGAGGAGGAGAAGGTAGAGGAGGAGGAGGAGGAGGAGGAGGAGGAGGAGGAGGAGGAGGAGGAGGAGGAGGAGGAGGAGGAGGAGTAGAGGGAGGAGAAGAAGGAGGAGAAGAAGAAGGAGGAGGAGGAGGAGAAGGAGTAGGAGGAGGAGATGGAGGAGGAGAAGAAGGAGGAGAAGGAGGAGGAGAAGGAAGAGGAGAAGGAGGAGAAAGAGGAGGAAGAGGAGTAGAAGGAGGAGAAGGAGGAGGAGAAGAAGGAGGAGGAGTGGGAGGAGGAGGAGGAGGGGGAGGAGGAGGAAGTGTATGAAGTGGAATTGTGAATAGTATGCTAGTGGTGTGAGCGCCTCGTAGAGGAGGGTAGAGGGTGAGCTGGAAGGTAGCCTTTTAAACGTAAATCGTCGGTTAGGCCGTAATAAAATGTTTGATTTAGAGCCAGAACCGTAAAAGATATTAGCGGCGACCATTTTTGACGACCAGAATTCAGCTCACGAATACCGTATAACTCTTCGCCATACAATAATACGAGTAATTTATGGTATTACTCTGCTGAGTCATTATGATAGTTACGTGAGCTATGTTGTAGTTACCTTGAGTTGGCTTCATTAATAGCACACCTTAACGGATCTGGCGGTTGACGTATGTCTAATATTGATGCTCAGCTCTGTCAGGACAGTCTTAAGCTGTCTTCGATGACAAATCAGTATAGCTGGGCTCGCTCTTATTTGATGTACTCCCTTAGACAGCTTACTGACACTCCTGACTGAGCTTAACATTTATTACAGTCAGTCGTGAACGGCCTTAATTTTTGGTACCAGCTAAACGTTATAATATCCCTGAATACAGAGTGGTGCAGAGAAACGGGAAATTTGAAATAACCATAATAAACCAACGAAAATTTCACAAAACTTTATCAATACTCAAAATGTGTCATTTTCGCGCCGAGTCTTTTTAGAGCGCGTCACAGCTTTTTGGAAGCCGAAGTCAAGCCATCAGAGTTAAAACCCCTGCACTCACAGTGATCTTTTTACTTGAAGAAGTAAGAAAAAAGGCAGGTTGATATGACTTGGCAACGCAGAATTCCGCCAGTAGATGATGCCATCAGATACATTTCGTCAAAAGTTGCTGCTCCTTCTTTGTGATGCTGCCCAACCATCGCACTGTAGCATAGCGCCACAGTTGGAAAATTCCTCACTGTTTTTCTCATTGCCAAATCAATCGTTTCGATACTGTACACTGGATGGTTTCTACTACAAGACTATTCTTCTCACTGATGAGAGACACTATTATACGCCTGCCAGAGACAAAATTTTTCTCAGTTCTCACCACCCAAGCCCCAGTTCAAGCGATTATTAGGCGTCCAATGCTTAACTCAATTTCAACAAGTTCTTGGCCTTCCTGAAACATTTGTACTCCCTGAAAAACTCTTGCGCGATTGGAGGAGTATTCATCGAATGCCTCTCCAACAATGGAGAGGGTCTCCAGTGGCATAGTAGTTTTTTCGGCCCCCCGCAAACATATTTTCACGGACCACCCAAAGTGAATTTTATTTAAGGATTTTTTTACTACTCCGACCAATAACGTAATGTAGGATTATCCAATGTATATTGAATTGTTTTATGCCTAAAAAGTCTTCTTATATTTTAATCAATAAAGATTGAAGCTTATGTCAGATCTAACAATCAATAAATTATAGCTTGCTAGTTTGAAATCCCTTCAATTTTGCTAGAAACAAGCAAGCTTTTCAATCATTATATGTTACATAGGCCTTCAAATAATTTTTAAATCATACTTTTATTCACCTGATTAGTTGGTTTTATACATTGTTATACAGCAGGGCCCTCGCGTGATGTTTTGGCGCCCTGTGCGAGATTTATGCATGCTCCCCCATTATCAGACGGATTCAATCCAACATATTCTATAAGCCAAACATGATTCAAGCTGCATTCCATTTTTCCAGTTTAATCATTTGTAATAGCATTGTTGCTTGTTGTGTGGCAAAAAAGGGTTATCGGGACTTTCTTATTCTAATGTATTGTTTTATATTTTTATGTATTCCGACATGTGATACGTGATAAGGAAAAGTATAATAGAAATGAATAAAAAATAAGTATACTTATAGGCCACCTACATTGAGCAAAACTATAACATTGTACTGTATTTTAGCATTAAGAGAACTTGAAAATGGTGCTTATAACCAGATATTTCTGGTTGGGATAAGTTGAAAATGGAAATACTGTAGGCTACTAAGTACTGTATTAATAAACAGAAAAAATTTCAGCGACTTAATTTATTATTCAGTTTTCAATTATTAATATTGATTTATTTCTATTTATTCACTTTAAAGCACATCAGGGAATTCTCTAAACACAAAATTATAAATTCTTTACAGGAAAAATATTGGGAATCATCATAGATCTTGAGTTCCACTGAAAATATACTTGTCCTAACAAGAATTGAAAACTTGATAACAAGCGAATTGGAAATTTTAGCTTTTTTCACCGCCCTCCTCAACTTTCTTGAGAAAACATTCGAAATAAGTTAGTTCCGAATGCAGCCAGCAGATGGCAGTAGCAATAGGGTAATTCGCTTCGACTCCTATTAGACACGCCTTCAAGCTCCGCCTTTGCTGAGCCATGATGACGTAATGGCATCAGCCAATGAGAGGGCGTTTGGCGTGGACTTGTACTGGCTTGTGATTGGTCGACAGAGTAGAGGGAGTTGTCAGCCACCAATGGAATTGAATTTAAGAGGGGCGTTTTTCAGCTTACATTGAGTAGTCTGAGGTGGTCAGCCATCAATAGAATTAAATTTAAATGTACGATTTCCAAGCGGCAGCTAGAGCCGCGCGGCTTGAGCTGCCCGGTTATAAATTCGCTGCTATATACAGCACCATAGTTGATTTCTAAATAAAATTTGTTCAACAAAAGTAGATTTCATTTGAAGGGTTTCATAAAGTTACCATGCACTGAAATATTGAATTTTTGAAATATTGAAATTCTAAATTTGAGATATTTTTTCAACAGAGCTTCCGTTACTGGTACAGTTAAAAACAAAATTTATGCTATGCATACATCTGGGACATTGCAAGAAATAAAGTAATTCCACTAGCAGCTCGTGATCACGAAAGAGGTGAAGTGCTGTGCAGTAAAAGATACGAATGCATCACCTGTTTGGTTGGCGCGAGCCGCCATTGGAGTAATATTCAATTGATAAAAGTTTACTAACTTATTTCACTGTTTCCTTTTTTGATATTTCTAATAATTATTGTAGAGTCCTCCTTAAACTTAGCATTTCATGGAGAAAATCTATGATGAGGTCTTCTTCATATACAGTGTCATTTCCAGCTCACCGACTCGCGGGCCCTCCTGGCTCTCGCCCCCCCCCCACCGCATTGCGGGCCCTGCGGGCCCGGATGTTACACCACTGAGGGTCTCCGACGCAGATTTTTCGTGTTTGAAGCAAAAGTTTTATGCGTGGGCTACCTCTATGGTAAGCTCCATGTTGGTGCTGCGACGCGAGGTGAGAACACTCGGCGCGGAAACCGACCTCCTTCTTCAAATTATGCACTCAGGCAAATGAACCGCAATGATTTTTACTCGTAAAAATCCCATTCATCGATCATCACTGGTCGGATCCTCTTATAAAGCCCGATTGAGGATACAGTGATATTATTGAATGGAGTATGGACAGGAGGTTGTTGTATATTATTCGTGGTTCAATAGTCATCCAGTTTTAACAGGAATTGTCATGCATAATTATGGATCTGGGAGTTTAACTTGGCCGATTATAGCAGAGTAATATCATGGTAAGCCAACACATATTATTCCCGACAAATTTGCGATTATAATTCTATTAGCTCAAGACATAGAATGAGTCAACTCCATAAACTAAGCGGTGGAAGGGGATGATAAGCTCACTCTTGCGCCAAACCTCTCTCTGGGGAGGGAACTTTGGAAAACTCACTGAATATTTCCACCGAGAGTATTAAGCGTGATAACTCTTCAACGCCTACTCAAACCTCATGTTTGTTTACTCCAGATCAATGAGGGCGAGAGCCTAGGGCGCTAAAATCCAAGGGGGCGTTGCTAGGGGTAGAACTTTTCATGTAGATACAGACTGAACCCCTCCTATGGAAGATTGTGTTGATGTTAGTGAATAATAACCAGTCGTTTCCCGTCTCTGAAGGAGTATTAATTGGTGCATTACACTCCAACGGATTACTGAAAACATTCTGATCAACAATTTGAAACCAAATTTATAATTTTCAAATTAAAATTGACCGAGCTTGAGTCGAGCAGAATGTCTTCTACGATAGATCAGACTATCAGTTTTGACTTGATTTTGTCAATGGTTAATAACTTTATTAAGATATTTATTTTTTCCACTTCAGTTATCAACCCAACTCGATAACCCCTATAGTATTCATTACAATCTTACTGAATAATATCCTACAGGATAATCCTAGTACACTTCTAGTTTTATGTGATAATTTTAGAAAATATATTGATTAATACATTGAATGATTGTAAAAGCTATTCAAATACTTGAACATGAATCAATAAGGAAGAGTGAGGATAGAAAAAATTAGATAGAATAAATAGGGGAGAAAAATATGAAGTTACTCACCCCTAAAAAGCTTTATTCAATATTGATTCAGTATTGTAATTGTGAGTGGGTTATTGGAGTATCCCTCGGAATGCCTTCGTCTAGTCAGTCCAAGCGAAGAAGACATTCTGGCAA
This sequence comes from Sogatella furcifera, assembly GCA_017141385.1. NCBI lineage: Eukaryota > Metazoa > Arthropoda > Insecta > Hemiptera > Delphacidae > Sogatella > Sogatella furcifera. Next base: position 8,163,242 of record CM029553.1, on the reverse strand, counting down.
GATGGGAAAATGACTCCAACTTGATCAATATTGCTTCAAAAATGATAAATTTGATCTCAAATTGTACATAGGAATTTTTTTCAAAATTTGTGATCAAACTATCATTTTTGAATAAATATTGACCGAGCTTGTGTCATCTTTTCGTCTTGTTAGAATGTCTTCTTCGCTTGAACAGACTATACTAAGCTTATATCTTTTATATAAGCTTATATCTATATTTCGTTGAATCAGCTACATTCGATCACTGGAAACCTGAATGATGAAGTACCGTACCGAACACATTAGGGTACTATTTTTCCCCTGAACTGAACTGCGGTGATTGTGGCTCGAGGGAGTAGCGGGATTAATATTATTGATGAATCAGCAAATTTGACTCGCATTTCTATCTCTCCTCTCCCTTACTGGATTGAAAAAAAAATCCTTCACTCAAGAGTGCGTTTTTTAAACCCTCGAGTGCTTTTCCAATGTTGCATGAGTCACATAGTTTTTTTAATTGGATGAAACTCAAATGTATTAAACCTTTCAGGGTCCACATGCACTGTCAGTTAGAACTGATCGTTCAAAGATCGCCCTACCAGTTTACATATATTTTGGACTGCCGGCTTACTCATCCATTTATCGCAGTCCGGACCAACAGTCAGAGCTGACAGTGGACGTGGCCAGAGAATTTAGTCAATTGAATTGAATTCGAATTGAACCTTTCAGCAGTTACTTTTTTCTACATTGGTCAGGTCAGATATTTTGGTTAATTAATCAATAGTATTCAAATTGACCGAACGCAGTGAGCTGTAGCCTAATAGTCTGGTCGAAAAAAGAAGTCATTCTGGCAAAATGGGAAAATGTCTCCAGCTCGGTCGATATGAGTTAAAATTGGTGAATTGAATTTAAATTTAAAGTTTCTCCTCTAAGCTGTAGAGGCAGAAGGGGGTCAAGAAAAAGAAGAAGAAGAAGAAGAAAAAAGGTTTCAAATGTAGAATACATTCTAATTTACAATTAGGAGCCAGATTTAAAATATTTCAGCCGATATTGACCGATCTGGAGTCATTTTCCCATCTTGCTAGAGTGTCTGCCTTTCTCCACCAGTCTACAAGTTTAGTTAAAGATTCCATCGATGGTCAACCCTAAACTATAAATGTTGACTATAAACAAAGGAAATATAATATCAACTTTGAATTCAACTATTATAAAGTTTTCACTTACACTCAATACCAAGTCCACGTTATACAGGGTGTTTCAGGAGGAATGTGCAATAATTCTCAGGCTGATTCCTCACACCAAGTAGACAAAAAAGTTCCATGGGACCAACCCCCAAAGACGCTTTGTTACTGAGATAAATTGAGATTTTTCAAAAAAATATTGATTTTTCCAATCTTTTAGAGGCTTTAGTAAGGTTCTAGAATAATTAATTCCTATGTGAAATTAGCTGAGGAATTCAATGAAACCAGTTCCAAGTTTGTAACTTCAACGGTTATTGAGATAATTGGAAAAATATGCTAAAAATCGAAAAAAAATCATAAAAATGTATTTTTTATTAATGGAAGTTGAAGAGAGTCGGATTCTAGAAAATGAGTAGAATGACGGCGATCATGTAAATCTTACCCAAATCTCAGAAATCGAAAATCGCAAAATCGCTGCTAAACACAAATTCATCACTTGTGCTATGTTTTGTCGATTTTGGGATTTTTGATCGCCATTTTTGAGCTTTGGGTAAGATTTACATAATCGCCGCCATTTAACTTTTCCTCAAGAATCCGACTCTCTTCAACCTCCATCAATAAAAAAATCCAATTTTATGATTCCTCATCCACTATCCAGTTATAACCCTCAGGCTGAGGCCACACTGCTGGTGGGTAGAGCCTGGAGGGTGGAGGGTATTTGGTAATTCTAAAGAACATACACACCATCCACAGTAATACATCGTATGAATGGTATGTCGTCATTCTGTTTTTTGTGGCTATGTTGTCCATATTTAAAAATTTCAAGATGGCGGCTGAACACATACCATTCATACGATGTATTATTGTGGATGGTGTGTATGTTCTATAGATTTACCAACTACCCTCCACCCTCCAGGCTCTACCCAACGGCAGTGCGGCCTCAGCCATATTGTTGAAAAATAGCATTTTTTAGCGTATTTTTCCAATTATCTCAATAACCGTTGAAGCTACAAACTTGGAACTCGTTTCATTGAATTCCTAAGCTGATTTTACATAGGAATCAATTATTTTAGAACCTCACTAAAGCCTCTAAAAAATCAGAAAAATTATTTTTTTTTTTTAAATCTCAATTTTTTGCCATTGTTATCTCAGTAACAAAGCGTTTCTGGAGGTTGGTCCCGTTTTAGTGCATTTCATTTGAAAAAATGCACTATTGGTCTTGCCCTGACAATCGAAAATTTATGATGTGATATATTTTTTACACGTTTCCGAGCCCCTAGAACACGAATCTGATGTCCGTTCAAATTCACATCTCTCTCTCTCTCTCTCTCTCTCTCTCTCTCTCTCTATATATATATATATATATATATATATATATATATATATATATATTTATATATGTACAGTTTCTTGTTAACACGATAACTCCCGAAGGGCTTGTCGGAGAGCGACCAAACTTTGCACAAAAATCATTAGTGTTAATATCTCGGTCAAGTTCGTTAACCAGCCAAATTGGTCCAAGGGAAGGGAGTGAAATTAGGGGATGAAAATTTTGAAAAATCACTACAAATCGACCAATAACGTGATTGTTTTGAAAATTGGTGGGTATAATACCCTTATTATTCCCTACAATTTGAGCCATCAACAAAAAAAATCCAATCAAGAATGGCAGAGAAAATGGCGAATAACACAATGCCAAAAATTGTGTTTTTCGAAAACGGCGCCTTTGAATTCATACCCTGAATGATTAATTTGTGAAAATTATAAGTCATATGATTTGAGCCATCATAGAATTGCATTTGAAATGCACTCTTTCCGACCACCAGCTGCCGGAGCAAATATTTTGTCTTTTTGGTGTAAAAAATCAGCCTGAGAAGTATTGCACATTCCTCCTGAAACAACCTGTAAAAATGGTTCACCTCAACACTATTTTCTGTTTAATGTGATGATTGAAAAAAATCATTCAATTCGTCAATTTGTTTCTTAAATATATTTAGATAAGTTTATTATACTTGAGAAAAAATTCCCTTCTGCTGAAAAATATGTTTTTGCATTTCGTGATGAAAAACATGTATTCATTTCTTGATGAAAAACATATCTCTATTCTCTGGTAAAACTATGTTTTCATGAAAAATCACCAGGACTTCTAGAGTATGCTTCAATTCTGAGTGAATAATGAGATTATGATTATGGAAAATCGAATCCATCTATCAATTTAAGTGATTGTCACGGGACATTTTTTAGAAAAATGAAAAGAATTCAACATGGAATTTCTTATTTTTCAGCATTATAGGTGGAATTTCACTAATAGAAATTGCTTGACATAACATACCGAGTAAATGGTTATTTTTTGACTAACTTTGTTGACTGATCGTTTTTTTCCAGGTGAGGAGACCCAATCCAGTCTACCACCAGCACCCTCACATCCAGGTAGGATTCCAAATTATTTTTTATTCATCATTTCTTGTTACAATTGCGACTTATATCGAGTATTTTAAGTGGATGATGATGTTCAGGCTACATAGTGAATGAATGATGATTCTTAATCACATCTCAAAATTCCTTCATTTATTCAGGGTCAGCTGTCCTTATAGCATTTGGAAATATTATACAGAGTGGTTCAGGAGTACTCACCCAATTTTTAATCATCCAATTTTTCAGAGATTCTATTCAGGTTCTAAACTATGCACAAGTTCGTGACTTCAACGGTTATGAAAGAAGAATAATATGTTTAAAACCACAATTCTCCAACAATTAAAGGTTCCAACTGAATAGGAAATCATAGATTCGTATTTCTTAGAAATGGACAATTAGATTATATAGAAAAATTTGAATTACGGCAATTCTGTGAAAGTTACCAAATTCTGAGAAATCGCGAACGAAAATCTCAAAATCGCTACTAAACACTGACTTTTCACTGATAAAGTGGGAAAACGTTTTGTAACTTGGCTCCGATTCACAAACATTTACAAAGCAGCCGCTATTCAACTTTCTCATTAGAATCCAACTTCCGATAAAAAATACAATTTCATGAATTTCTATACAGTTTTAACTCATAATTCTTAAAAATTATGGTTTTCATCAGACTTTCTTACTATCACAATAACCGTTTGAACTTCTGACTGGTTCTTACACTTCTGACACAGGGAAGATAATTTTAAAACCTGGATAAAGTCTATAAAAAGTTGAAAAAATTAATATTAAAAAAAAATATCAATTCTTCATCATTTGGTAACATCCTTGTGCATCTACCATCACGGTAACAAATCGTTTTTGGGGTTATGTCACATGAAACCTTTTCTCTACTAGGTGTAAGGAATAAATCTAAGAAGTATTGTAGATTTCGTCTGGAACACTCTGTATAAGTGACCTGACATTATTATTCATTGTCTAGGTGTGGAATGAAAATGACAATGTCACTTCAAATCCAATAGTATCAAAACTCCATAGTAAAGCTTCTGAGAGTGAAATCATTGTTAGCCTACCGTATGAAATTTCAATTGCATTCTAGGAGTCCCATTTGTGATGCCACAATTCCATCATACAGTCATGTTCAGACCTCCTCCTCCTTCTTCTCCCTCCTCCTCCTTCTTCTCCACCCAAGCCTCCTCCTCCTCCTCCTTCTTTTCCTCCCACATCTCCTTCTCTATTCAATACTACTACTATATCCACTACTACTTCTCAATTTCATCATACAGTCATGTTCTGACTTCCTCCTTCTTCTTCTCCTAATTCTCTTTCTCTTCCTTCTCCTCCTACTCCTCCTACACCTCTCCTTCTTACCCCTTCTTTCCCTACACCTCCTCTTCTTCTTCTTGTTAGTCTCCTCATTATATTCTTGTCCATGATTTTCTTCTTCTTCTTCTTCTTCTTCTTCTTCTTCTTCTTCTTCTTCTTCTTCTTCTTCTTCTTCTTCTTCTTCTTCTCCTTCTTCTTCTTCTTCTTCTTCTTCTTCTTCTTCTTCTTCTTCTTCTTCTTCTTCTTCTTCTTCTTCTTCTTCTTCTTCTTCTTCTTCTTCTTCTTCTTCTTCTTCTTCTTCTTCTTCTTCTTCTTCTTCTTCTTCTTCTTCTTCTTCTTCTTCTTCTTCTTCTTCTTCTTCTTCTTCTTCTTCTTCTTCTTCTTCTTCTTCTTCTTCTTCTTCTTCTTCTTCTTCTTCTTCTTCTTCTTCTTCTTCTTCTTCTTCTTCTTCTTCTTCTTCTTCTTCTTCTTCTTCTTCTTCTTCTTCTTCTTCTTCTTCTTCTTCTTCTTCTTCTTCTTCTTCTTCTTCTTCTTCTTCTTCTTCTTCTTCTTCTTCTTCTTCTTCTTCTTCTTCTTCTTCTTCTTCTTCTTCTTCTTCTTCTTCTTCTTCTTCTTCTTCTTCTTCTTCTTCTTCTTCTTCTTCTTCTTCTTCTTCTTCTTCTTCTTCTTCTTCTCTTCTTCTTCTCCTCCTTCTCATCCTCCTATACCTCCTTCTCTTCCTCCTCATTCCCCTCCTCCACCATCTCCTTCTCATCCTCTACCTCTCCCTCTTATCCCCTCCTCCCCCTCCACCACTTCTTCTTCCTCCTCATCACTCACTTTCCATACAACTACTCTCTCACTATTCGCCCTTCCCCTCTCCACCGTTTCGGCTTCCACCCAGCAATGTAGTTAAAATTGTTAATTAAAAGTTTTCTGGAGAAGTGGAAATTATAATTACAAAGTAGGCTAGCCTAGTGCGGCGACAAGCTCTCACAGCTTACTGATGAAGAGAGGGCTTTACTTGCTATCTTGGAATAACACAGCTACTAACTCAAAAAAGCATGCACTTAGCAAAGTGACTGGCTTTCCCAATGTAGCACACTTCTTGTTTATCTCTTAAAAGCGCGCGTGGAGGCCTAAACGATCTTTCTCTCTCTCAAGATATTTTAAAACATTGTAAACCAGTTTATTTCAAAGATGATTTCAAATTTGTTTCTGAAGGCAGAAGAATAGACGTGTCACATACTAGAACTGGCGAAAATACTTTGAGGATTCCAAATCACCGTACTACCATTTATACTAAGTCTTTTCTAGTTTCTGATTGCCGTGCATGAAATGTACTACCTGATTCTGTTAGATGTATTGAGAGTAGAGCAAGCTTCATCATGTAACTTAGGAAATAACTTGTCGAGAAAATGACCGATACTTTAGAATATAGCTTACTCGCAATTTTTGTAGAAATAAGTTCAACCTCCGTTATAGACCCCATATACATGCATCCGTTATTTGCAGTAGTAATTTCAACTTACATCATGCACCTCATCATCAACCATTATTCATTACTTCCAGTAGTTATTGATTCTAAGTTAAGTTTAGATTATTATTTTATTCTTCTTTTTTCCAGAATCTTTATAGCAATGTTCTATTAATCTTAATCTGCTTTTAAAATTCCAATTAAATTATTGACTTTCTTACATCACTTATTAGCAGTGTAAGCATTATGTTTATACTTTCAAGGCCAAGTGTTAATGGAAAGGACATATTTGTTGTCCTTTCCCAAGGACGTTTAAACTTCGCCTTTTCAAATAGAAAATTATTCAATCGTGATTTAAATGATTGCCAATTGAATATAATTTAGTAAAATTTCTATAATTTCGCGTTCATGTGTACCCGTGTTTGATGAATAGCATTACTATGTTTTCAGGGCCCAATTTCACAAAGCAACAAGTCTTGTTATTAACCATGGTTACTGATAAGTACTTGTGATAACAAGTTGTTGATTACAGGCGTTTTACAAAGGAAATGAGCTACAAGTTTACAATTCTACAATTTGACAAGTGTTCCCACCCATCAGTGCCATCTGTATCGGTTTTCGATACTTTCTATAGTTTGCACTGATATAGTTTTGGTTGAAATTTGAATTATTTGTGGTAGATAGATTGATAAAATTGATTTTGAAAATAAATCAATCATTAGAAATCCAAATCATTGAACCCTCATGTTATTTGGATTAAAAATAATAATAAATTAATGAGACATTTTCAATCCATTCAGATCCATTACTTAAACTAAAAAAAAATTACAGTGAGCTTGAAGTAGTCTCCCCTCATCTCACATGCTATAAACATAGCCTATATTCTACTGGTAATGATGATTTTTTCTAATTCATTTAATTAAATTTTTTGACTCCTATTGGGCATAATAAAATGTACAGAGAAACAATATAAAATAGTTTTAATCATTGAAAATAATATTGAAGCCTTGAAAAGTATCTTTATTAACACTTGTAAATTACTTACTTAGGTCTATTCATAGGTAAAAATTTCATGGTTCATTACCAAGGTAATTAGAATAGAAAGGTATGAGTCATCAGCATTGTAGCCGGGAGGAAACAGTGAATTTTGACGTCATTGGCACCACAGCTGTTTAGCAAACCTAGAAATTAGGAACTTCGTCTGCTCCTTGTGCGTTCTAATCAAAGTAATCAGATTAAAATCATTTCTGACGTCACGGAAAATATGCACTCTGATTTGAACAGGCTATTATGTTATCACTGCATCATTTTTTTGCGAACATGTGGTTTTTGTTATTAGTACAGAATCTTTTCCCAATTGCATTCAAACTACAGGTTATATAATTGTATTGAGCAGAATGAACTCTTGTTATTATATGGTGATTTCAAGAAAATGAGTTCATCAATTTGATTCAATTTGCCCAATGGGAAAATATTGCCCAATATAAATATGGGCTGGATAGCTATCGCCAAAAAGTTTTTCAAATAGGCATAGACAAATCAATTTACAACATCAGCGTTTGGAACCAAGTTGGAACGCACAAGGAGCAGATGAAGTTCCTAATTTCTAGGTTCGCTAAACAGCTGTGGTGCCAATGACGTCAAAATTCACTGTTTCCTCCCGGCTACGAGGCTGATGACTCATACCTTTCTATTCTAATTATCTTGGTTAATTACCAGTTTTTTTGACAAGACTTGTTCTTTACCATGCCAACGTTCGTGAAACACTTTTCATAACCGGCGGAACGCTTGTAAAATTGTTGAAATTCACTTGTTATCACAAGTCTACAATTGTGCGTTCGTGAAACGCCTGTAATCAGCTGGATTAGTAAATTTGTTATAAATCATGGTTAGTGAGAAGACTTGTTACGTTGTGAACTAGGGCCCAGCTCGTGACGTTTATATGAAAGTAATAGCTACTGTATATTTATTTTTATATATTAGCTACTGTATATTTATTTTTATTATTTTTATATTTATTTATGTTATAACGTATTACATTTGAGCGATATTGAAGCGTGAATGTATTGATATTGTCTATATTGTAGCCGGAGATAGGTGGGGTGATTGTCAGAGAAACGACGGATTGAGAAAAACGCCCTTTATTCTCCGCCCTTCCTGGGGCACAGTTTTATGGTTGATAATCCCTTAAATCTAATATTCTATTATCTAAGTTACAAGTAATGGATAAAATATGATTTAAGAAATAAATTCCTTAGATGAAAAAAAATTAGAATTTTTCTAATAAAAATATGTAAAAAAAAAATTGAAATTGATTTAAAGTTAATATTGGTGGAAGAGTGCTGTCTGCAAAATTAATTGTGAATTACTATGGGCCAGAACGGACACTTTCATACTACTACTCGGATCTGCGCCAGAACCAGCAAAATCAGACTAGGCCTACTCTAAATTTTTGATAAAAAAAAAAAAAAAAATTTAGGTAAAGTTGAATTCAGAAAAAAATTAGTAAAACTGGCAAACAATAATTCTATGACAGCTGTATTAAGATCAGCAGTTAACTTTAAGAGCCCATGCTCAAGCCACCAATGTTAACAAGAAAAACAAACGTTATACACAATTGTTAAATTTTGATTACTTCAATTTAAATCATACACAAATATTACCCATAATCGTTCAATAACGCAGTGTTCATGAAATTGACAACAAATTTGAATTTTTGCAACCTAAACTAACACTGAACTCAATCTTAAATAACCAAACCTTACAATAATAATTTTAAAAAAACTTAATCTTGCAAAATTAAAGAACTTAACTTCAAGATGATTCAAACGAGAATAAAGAACTTACTTCTACAGCTCCACATAATTTAACGTGATTGATTGGCAATATAATCTCAACACACCCTATACCTAGCAAATTGATGGACAACAATGTTGACAATCAAAATAATTTCCTTCAACTTAGAGTCCTTCAGATAGCGTAAACGAATATTTTAAAATCAATTATTAAACTAAGCAACCTCACTGATACACAAACACAGTAACCTATCGTGAATAAAATAAAACAAACACCGAACGCAAGTTCGTGATTAACATCAAACTGTTTGCGCGAAATATTCAATAATTGCCAAAATCCTTTTATAAAACAAAGCCTAATCCTAACCAAATTTACTTTGACAAATCATCAAATTTATCATCAATTTATCAAATATCCACAAATTTGTATCTACCTTCTATATATTGAACCTATTACTAACAAGGAGATTTATTTATTAATAAAATTTATCAGAAATATTTATTAGAAAATCTATTAATTTATTCCAAAGTTAGTTAGAATAACTTAAATTTTATACCAATGCCTAGTCCTATCTAGTCCTATATCAAATCTTAGTCCTATCAAAATTACCTTTATATTATACTATAAACTATCCTATAAAATTATTTATTTATATTTCCATAATCTCGTTCTCAAGCTCCTTAGTAGTTAAATTATTCAATAATTGAGCACCGCTCACTCTATTGAGAATCCCGTCTCAACTTTACAATTTAATTACAACCTTAATTCTCCTATTCTCCATTAAATTAAATTATCCATAAACTTAAGACAAATAAATCCAATGAATAAGAGAAAAATATGCCTGACCCCTTGTTAACAATAGCCTACTGTACTTTCGGTGTCCAGGGTATTACAAACAAAACAAACAACAATTTAGAAAACCAATTTGGAAAACAAGTCGGAATGGATTTAAATTAATTGAAGATAAAAGAATGAATGGGTTGTCAAGATACCACTGAAGTAGTCATCAATCTAATAAATTTTTCCTTTTGTATTCACTCACCCAAAATTATCAAACAGCTAGCCCCAAACATTTCCGCGGAACCCGTCCGTACCTCGTCAACGCACACCACTCACTGACCAAGAGCTCTCCAAATTTTTTCACACGCCGTGGAATATTTTTGGCAACTTGGTCCGTGAGCTGGCGCCCTCTAACGATTCATCAGGGAATTATAAATCAAAAAGAAAATCAATAAGAACATTAATTTTCTTTTTGAGTGACAATTACACAGAGGAGACATTCGGGATGGCCCACTGTAAGACAATACCCACCGCTGAGGCAGCAGTTTCCGCCGCCGGAACAACATCCGATGTGGCTCAAAGCACAGCAGGCTATTGTTACACATTAATTCGGTTTTATTAAATTGTCTACCAATGGATTGAAAAAAAAAAAAAATTAATTTTAATTGTTTCCACACTATCACAATATGAATAAAGAAATCTAATCTAATCTCACTCTCTCCCCCATTATTATAATATTAACCCAACTCTTGTCATTCATTGCACATTTCCATTCACTGCCATATACTTGTGAATAATTTTACTTCTCCATTTCCATTACCATGAACTATTTACCATAATCATTTTCATTGTTACTCATCTTTTAATATAATTCAAATACTGTTTAAGTATTAATTCATTTAAATCTAGTTTTTAAAATCTATAATAATTTTTCTTACTATCTTTAGTAACTTTAATAGCTCGTTATAAATTTTCAACTCAAGGCCAAGTGTTAATGGAAAGGATATCCCTTCCCAAGAATGGACATATATGTGTCTAAACTTCGCCTTTCCACTTAGATAACTTACACTCCTTATCCATTTTGCAGAACCTCGAATTGAAATTTGTGTAAATTTTGCATTCATTACATCAACGTTTTTCGTATTTATACTAGGAATCTCTATTTTGTGAAATTTATAGGATAATTTTGTCTTACTAATTTATATTACAATGTATAATCTAAGTCGAATTTTTTATCTATTTGAATGAAGTAATCTAATCTAATTTAATCTCCTAGTAGTATCTCTCTATTACTTAGTATTATCTATAATTATTTATCTTATATTAGTATTTGCTATTTAATCCATTTGATCATACTTACCAATTTAGATTTGAAACTCGAATCGTACCATCATACCATTTGATTGACATTTCATTATCATTATTCCTATCATTCCCACTCAAATGAATAATAATCAATTTCACATAGTATGAAATTTTCAATTCAATAAATTATTAGTACCGTAGTCGTGAAGTTCAGAAAAATATTCGCCCATGGTTGAGTGTTAACGGGAGAGTTGTCTTTGAACTTTGAACATCCATCTCCATGATCAAGGCGGAAGATATGCAACTCGCAACACATCTACAATTTTGTAAACCTGATTACTGGCGTAATCTTGAACGGATTGCAAAAATAGTTCAACTCAAAATGTCTAGACATCATTTGAACCTGCCCACCAAATATCAACATTTTCTACCGATTGGTTCTTGAAAAAATTAGAAAAATGCCGAAAAAATCTTAAAAAACTAAAATATTTGGCGTATCCTTGAAAAGTTTTTAAAATCCTTTCTTAGCGCGCGTCTAAACGTCTAAACTGAACTTGCCTGCCAAATTTGAACCCATTCGCTCCAGTGGATTTTTAGTTCAGGTGGTGGTCAGTCAGGCAGTCAGTGCCATTTCGCTCATATAGATAAAGATGACAAAGTTTTTAGGATCAAAAGACATTACAACTAACTGTCAAAGATCTATAAACCGAATGCCTATAATTTGTGGAAGTGTGGAATAGTATAACCAGTGCATCAAGATCGTGTTTTCAAAAAATTGTTTACAAAAATTACCGAGTCAATTAGTCGAGGGTGAAATATGATTCGTGAACAACTCCTCACACGATTTTTGCACTGGTGACTCGTGCCTACGAAACAGGTGAAGTGCTGTACAATAAAAGATACAGGCACTTCACCTGTTTCGTGGGTACGAGCCGCCAGTGAATTTTTCTACTTTTTTTGTCATAGCCTAGTATAAAATAATGTAAATTCGAATAAGAAACTGGAAATAATTCTCTCCTTTTGTCTTCATCCTACTTGAACTGTTAATCATTTCATAACTTGTCTTGGTGAATCAGTTTATGAATTTCACTTTTACTACAGTAGGCTACTCACGATTTTGTTGCTTGTCGATTCTGTATCTATTTACTCCTCTGCCGAAGAGGAGTCTGCTGAAGAGAAGTACGCTGAAGATGTGGCTTAGTGCCACGAAACGCGTTCGACAAGTAACAAACGTTTGAGTAGGCTACAGTTGTGGAATAGGAATTTATTAACGTATTTACTAGGATATAAGTCATTGTTCTACATACATAAACTCATAAAAAACAGCTTGAGCTTGAATTGAATCATGCCCATTGAAGACAATGAGAACATTGTTTGGACATATTACACTGAACCATCGAGTTCAATATGATCAGATATGATCATAGAACTATTATCTTGAAATACCGGCCTCAGACATATAATTGAATGACAACTATAATATTGACAATCATAATATAGAGTGCAGATAGAACAGACGAAACCGCCAAACTTTTTGGAGTCAGCAACTGAGATAAAGTGGAAATTGTGAAGAAATGTGAAGTTTTAAATCCGTCGTTCGTAGTGTATTCGATGGCTGATTTGTTTTTGAGTGCTGGAAAAAGTGCTGATTCAACAGAACCGCACTAATTCCCGGGCCTCACGTTTGACGGTGCGCGCAGCAGCCTTGAGATTAGTTTTTAAGTTGCAATTATATTCTGGACGTAGAGTCGTCCTCGCGGAAATTGGCAATTTCTGGATTGTGCCCCCCCCCACACAATCATCCACGGTCACCCCCACCCATTTATCTAACAGTGCCTCGTGAATGTTTGGGGGGGGGAACAGAACCCGCATTGGTTGTGTTGAGGGAGGGGGGAGATGAGCAACCCACACTAAACAACAACCCAGGAATGTAGCTGTAGACTGTCCAAGCAAAGAAGACATTCTGGAAAGATGGGAAAATTACTCCAACTCGGTCAATATTGGTTCAAGAATTACAAATTTTGTTTTAAATTGTTTGAAACATCTTGATTCAACGTTTGAGACCAAATTTGTAATATTTTTTAATCAATATTGACCGAGCTGGAGTAATTTTCCCATCTTGCCAGAATGTCTTCTTTGCTTGGATGGACTATACACTCCTCTAGGGAATTTTCACCGTCAGTGACACTTTCATTTATATCTGTTTCCATTCCAGTTTACTTCTTTTTACCGTGACTCTCTAAGCAGCTCTACCCCCTCTTCTGTCCCCTCTGCCAAGCTTCTTTGACTTTTCACCTATCCAACAGTAGATACCCCTCCACATTCAGCTGCAGACTGCAATAATTCTTCATTCTACATTCACAAATTTATTGTAAGATACTGGCGGCTCGTGCCCACGAAACTGGTGAAGTGCTGTACAGTAGAAGATACGAAAATAGATAAGCCCACGAAACAGGTGAAGTGCTGTACAGTAGAAGATACGAAAATAGATAAGCCCACGAAACAGGTGAAGTGCTGTACAGTAGAAGATACGGAGATAGATAAGCCCACAAAACAGGTGAAGTGCTGTACAGTAGAAGATCAACTTTTTCGTGGGTACGAGCCACCAGTATTCTAATAAGTTTGTGCCTGTCCACACCCATGGTAAGTAAATATACCAGGTGGGCCAGCGTCCATAAGAGCCCAGCAGTCCACTTTTTTCCTGCCGGATGACGTCACTAATTTTATTTTTTACATTATGCTTTATACCCATATTTATGATTCGTCATGTATCTAGAATTCCAATTTTCCAGCTGTTCCATAGAGAATTGAAAAATAAAAAAATACCATGTAAGAAGCTCGATATCAATAAAAATAATTGTGAAAATATGTAAAAATAATGAATTAAATTATTGAGTATTATTACAGTCAAATAATGATGAATAATGTTGTGATATTAGAACAGCCACCAGTGTTATGCTATTGTTGTTATAAATTGGGGCCAAAGATTCGAGAAGCTCTCGTTGAGAAAAAAGTAAGCTGTGGTGGGTTCAAACTATGCGATTACAATTATAAAAATGAAAATAATCATATTTCACTACAAAACAACTTGAAAATATTGTTTCCTTGTTAATTGTGATGTTCTCAACTCATGAGAATTAATTACAACAATAATATTCTTCAACACCAACGAAAATAGATTATGTTTACGTTTTCATCAGTTGTTCTTTTCATTTTGGGCGCTAGAGTGCGACACTGTAGAAAATTAGTCACGTCAGATTTGTGAACCATAATTTCCAGGCAAATATCCCACCTGGTAAGACTTACAGCCTTGGTCCACACCTGAGGCTTGTCTTCAGTGAAAATTGAAAAATTCACCTATTCATCTTAAATTATTGATATTATCTTCAATTACCGTGAATATAAATAAGGCTATATACAAATTTATCTTATTCAAAATAACTTGATTCAAGTGAAAAAATCCATTGGCCATTGTTGCGATGACAAACCATACGGAGAAAATTGTCGCACACATAGGCATTGCCAATGCTATGATGTTTCTATGCTGATTATTGGTTATGGTTAGTTGTGGTGGCCAAGGTATAGTCTGTGCAAGCAAAGAATACCCTCTGGCAAGATAAGAAAATGATTTCAGCTTGGTCAATATTGGTTCAAAAATTATTGATTCGGTTTCAATCGTATGAAACATCTTGCTATCCACAATTTGAGACCAAATCGAGCTGGAGTAATTTTATCATCTTGCCAGAATGTCTTCTTTGCTTGGACTGGCTTCACCTACCCACACTTACACGCACCCACCTGTGAAACATTTGTTTATCTTGACTCAAAAAATTGTGAATAGGGTCTAATATGTGAAGCAAGAAATTGGGATCCAGTTTCCTACTGGAGCAAGCAAAAAGATGAACATTCTGAATTCTATTTTAAGTTACGGTACCGTGATTTTCACGTATACTTACTCCACTTTGAAGAATCTTGTGTTGCTTTTTTGAGAGTGATGCCTCGATGAGTGCCCTTCCAGCAAAATTGGGGCGAGAAAGAGAGAGAAAGGGTAAGAGAAAGGGTTTAAGTGAGAGAGTGAGTGAGAGACGTGATTGAGAAAGAGAGAGTGAAGAGATTACTTTATCAAAAAAGATAACAAAATTCAGCTTAGATTTTACATTACAATATTAATGAGTAGAACTTATTATTCTTGAAATTTCACAAAATAGAAACTTCCAGTGAAAATACGAAAAACGGTGTAGTCATGAATGCAAAATTTTAATTCGAGGCTCTGCAAAATGGATAAGAAGTGTGAAATATCTAGATGAAGAGGCGAAGTTTAGACATGTATATGTTCATTCTTGGGAAAGAATAATGAGGATATCCTTTCCATTAACAAAGAGAGAGATTAGATTAGATTACTCTATTCAAATAGATAACAAAATTTGGCTTAGATTGTACATTGTAATATAATAAATAGGTAAAACAAAATTATCTTATAAATTTCACAAAATATAAACTTCTAGTAAAAATACGAAAAAACGGTGAAGTAATGAATGAAATTTTATACAAAATTCAATTCGAGGTTCTTCAAAATGAATAAAGAGTGTAAGTTATCTCAGTGAAAATGCGAAGTGTAGACATATATATGTCCATTCTTGGGAAAGGATAATAAGGATATCCTTTCCATTAACACAGCGAGAGAGAGAGATTAGATTAGATTAGATTAGATTAGATTACTTTATTCAAATAGATAACAAAATTCGGCTTAGATTCTACATTGTAATATAATATATGAGTAAGACATAATTATCCTATAAATTTCACAAAATAGAAACTTCTAGTAAAAATACAATAAAACGGTGAAGTAATGAATGCAAAATTTATACAAAATTTTAATTCGAGGTTCTGCATAATGAATAAGGAGTGTAAGTTATCCAAGTGAAAAGGCGAAGTTTAGACATATATATGTCCATTCTTGGGAAAGGATAATAAGGATATCCTTTCCATTAACACTTGGCCTTGAATTGAAAATTTATAACGAGCTGTTAATATTACTAAAGATAGAGAGGAATATGTTTATGCAATTAAAAGACTAGATTTAGATAAATTGATACTTAATGGATATTTGAGCTATATCATAAGATGAATAACAATAAAAGTGATAATGGTAAATAAATAATTGTAATTTGAATGGGTATTATGAATTGAGATAACTCAAAGTAAAATTATTTACAAGCATATGCTAGTAAATGATGATGTGATGAATGACAAGAACTAGTTTAATATTAGAATAATGTATACTTAATATTATAATAACGGTTTGGATGGTGAATATGTGATGATAGTGTGGAATGGAAGTTCAATTTATAATTAAAAGTATGAAGAGACAGTTATCATGGTGTGTGATGAGAATTGGATTTATTCAAGTATGCAATGAGTAATAATAAGGTGAATAATGGAATTTGTCATGTTGTTGCTCCAAGTCTGGACATATTTGATCATTTTGTCTACAAGATATTTCCTCAACTTCAAGATGAAGCTCGCTCGGCTCTCAATAGACCTAATAGATTCAGGGATAGCATTCCATTCACGACAGCCTGATACTAGGAAGGATTTAGTATAGATTGTAGTTCGGTGAATTGGTATCCTTAAAGTATTTTCTCCAGTTCTCGTGCGTGATGCGTCTATTCTCCTACCCTCAGAAACAAATTTAAAATCGTTTTTAAAATAATTAGGTTTACCATATTTTAAAATATCCCTAACAAGCTTGACAATTCGAAAAAGTCTCTGATCGGGTAACTTTAAAGTTGAGCTTAAAATATGTGCTTGGGTGATTCTTTCATGCCGTTGGAGAGAATAAACAAATCTTAAGCAATAATTTTGGCAGCGCTGTAGCTTATCATTAAGTGTTACTGTCATGTCATTGAGTACAGAGTTACAATACATTAAGTGTGGGAAGATTAGTGATTAAACCAGCAGCAATCTGATATTTCTTGGTAGGATGTCTTGCAATTTCTTCAATGAATGCATGGCTGAAAATACTTTTTTACACGTTTTATTAACCTGTTCTGACCAATCTAAATTCTTATTCATGATGATACCCAAGTTTTTAACAGAGCTACAGTAAGGAATTTCGTTACCATCGATTGTTATTTTCTGGATTGTGTTGAAGTTAATAGTGTTTATGAGGCGTGAGTAACCGATAATTATTGGCTGTGTTTTAGTAGGATTCAGTTTAAGACCATTTTTATTTGTCCATTCAAAAATTGATTATACATCTTGATTAATTTTATCTATAGTTTCATTGATTTTAGTGATAGGGCAGCTAGCATAAATTTGAAGGTCGTCAGCATAGGTATGGAATTTGGCAAACTTGATAACAGTTGGAAGGTCATTTGCATACAGGGTAAATAAAAGGGGGCCTAAAATTGAACCTTGCGGAACGCCATGTTTAACATTTTTCCAATTTGATTTTTTATCACCAACAGTTACACATTGTTTTCTATTTTTCAAGTAGGAATTGAACCATAACAGCGTCAGATTACTAAATCCAAGTATAGCTAATTTGTTAAGCAGAATTTCATGGTCAACAGTGTCAAATGCTTTGGAGAAATCAAATAAGGTCAGTACAGTACATTTCTTTTGGTCCATAGCTAGCCTAATATCGTCAGTTACGCGTAGAAGAGCTGTTTCAGTAGAATGAGATTTACGAAAACCAGATTGAAAGTCATGAAGTTTGTTATTTTGTTCAAGAAATGCTACAACTTGGCCATGAATGAGTCTTCCAAGTACTTTAGAAAGGGCGGACAGAATGCTAATTGGCCTGAAGTTATCAACTTTAATAGGTGAGGCAACTTTGTTCAAGGGACGAACTAGGGCAAACTTCCAATTATCAGGAAATCTACCATTTTCAAGAGACTTGTTGAAAATTAAAGTGATAGTTGGGAGAACTACACGTAACATTTTCTTTATCAAGTTAATAGAAATTTTGTCAGCCCCAGTAGCGTTGCTGTGCATTTGTTGAATAGCTTTGAGTGTATTTTCTTCTGAAATAGGTTTGAAATGAAATTTATTGGCAATAGGAATGTTTGAATTAGTAACTTGGTTCTTTAAATTATTGATGTTATCACCTAATGTAGTCTCGTCACATTGAGTTGAATGTGAGATGAAATGGTCATTAATGTCATCCAAAGGTATGTCTATATCAGTTTCAGATTTTTGTTTACCTAGGCCAAATTCTTTTATTCCACGCCATAATAATTTAGAGTCAAGTTTATTGTCAGTCATGAATGAGTTAAGATATCTGATTTTTGAATTACGTAATTGCTGCTTAACTTTATTTTTCAAACGTCGGTATTCAAGTAAACTAATCAAGTCAGATGTCCTCTTGAATTTTCTATGAGCTTTGTCCCTCTGTCCCATCATTTTTAAAATGTCGTCAGTCATCCAAGGTACTCGTCGTTTTCTGTTTATTCTTCTAGTCACATAAGGTGCATGTTTGTCATATAAATCAAGAGTCAATTTTTCAAAAGATTCAACCATATCGTCAACTGAGGGCAATGCCTCAATTTGATGCCAAGGAGTTTGAGCTAAGTCGGTCAAAAAAGCTGTTTCGTCAAAGTATTTAAAGTTCCTATAAGTAATAAATTTCTGATCAGGTCTAGGTGTCTTATGAGACAGTACACAATAGATCAAGTCATGCCCAGAAATAGCTGGAACGGAGACTTGACCAAAGTGAACAACCTCGTTTGGGTCACTAACTATTAAAAGGTCGATAAAAGTATCAGATTCGTTTGTTTGATGTGTTGGGTCAAGTGATAGGATAGTCATATTAAGGCAGCGAAAAGTTGTTGTCAACTGATAATAGTCAAAGTTGCGGTTTGTCATATTGAGATCTGTGTTCATATCACCCATAACTAAAATACGACTGTAGAAAGGCATGAAGGATAGTAGAGCATTTTCGAAATCTAGGAAATGGCCTATCTTTGGAAGTCTATAGCATACACCAACGAGTAATTTGTCTGAGCTACTAAAAGACAATTCAAGTAACATGAATTCAGGTTTGGCTGAGTATTCTTGTTTTGATGCTGTTAATATTTTAGTTTTTATTCCATCTTTAACAAATAATGCAACTCCCCCACAAGCTTTATTCAAACGATCGTTACGGAAAAGATTATAACCAGGTAATGCGACTCGCGAAGAAGGTATACTGGGCTTTAAAAATGATTCAGAAATACCAACAATATGGAAGTTTTGAAAACGAAAGATTGCTCTAAGTTCGTCTATATGACAGCTAAGGGACTGTACATTAAGATGAGCTGCTTTTAAAATCTTGTTAAAGGGCTTGAGTTCATTATACAATTGAAATCCCATATCATTAACATTATTACTATTATTATTATTATTATTATTATTATTATTATTTATTGAAAACGAGCGAGCTAAGTCGTCAGTACGAGGCATCATTGAAGTGGCCAAAAAGCACAGAACCAAGCATAGAGCAGCACATGACAGTGAGGATGATGATGATGATGATACTTAACCTAATTAAAATGTTAGAGTCTCTGAAACAGGTCATCAGCGTAGGGCTGATAACTTCGGAGAGAGAGAGAGAGAGAGAGAGAGAGAGAGAGAGAGAGAGAGAGAGAAAAAGTGTGTGTTAGAGATGGTGAGATTGAGAGTTAGTGAGATTAGATTAGATTACTTTATTCAAATATATAATAAAATTCAGCCTAGATTCTACATTACAATGTAAATAAGTAGAACAAATTATTCAATAAATTTCACAAAATAGAAACTTCCAGTAAAATATATATACGAAAAATGGTGATTATAAGTTAGTGCAACATTTATACATATCTCAATTTGAGGCTCTGCAAAAGGGATAAGAAGTGTAAGTTATTCAGATGAAAAGGCGAAGTTTAGGAATATATATGTCCATTCTTGGGAAAGAATATCAAAAATATCCCTTCCATTCACACTTGGCCTTGATTATTAAAAATTTCACAAGCTATTACTAGATTAATAGAGATAGTAAAATATAAATAATTGTTATTCAATTAATAAACTATATTTAAACAAAATTAAATTAAACTTAATCGAAATTTGATGCAATTTATAAGATGATTAACAATGAAGAAGATTAGATTAGATTTCCTTATTCATTTAGATAGCAACAAAATATTCATGCTTAGTTTCTAGATTACAAGAGTTGTTATTGAATCTATCATTTTTACAAGTTACGCACTAATTTTGATATTTTACACTACAATTCTTACAGGTTATTCTATAATTCTATAATCTATTCAACGAGAGGTTTCATATGAATGCAAAAATCATAGGAGAGTTATCCAAACAATATGCTTCTTGCTTGCAATCTTACTTGTGTATTAAAATATCTAAATAAAAAGGCGAAGTTTGGACATAGAAATGTCCATTCCTGGGAAAGCATGAGTATATCCTTTCTAGTAACACTTGGTCTGTGAAGAGAGAGCGAAAGAGACATTGGGTAAGAAGGAAATGAGAGTGAGAGAGTAGTGTGATTGAGTGGAAGGAAGCAAGTCAGCGAGAAATTAACGTAGGAGCGAATTCGCCTTTGAATGAGAAACTTGTCTTTGAATAAGTTCTCACTCGAAGTCCTCACTAAGAGCATTGGAGAGAAGCTGAAGGTTGAATAGTAGAACATCTACTTGATATAACACGTAATGTCTTCTTATTTTTCCTTACTCCAACTCCTCGTAGTTCTTCTTCTTCTTCTTTATATCAGTCCTCTTGTTCTTTTCATTTTGCCATCCATCACTCTTCTTCAATAACAATTGCACTTATTCCAATTTTTTACGCCATTTGCTAAATTTTTCACTTTTGTTCCAAATAATATACAGCGTGTTTCAGTAGGAATGTGCAATACTTCTCAAGCTAATTCCTCACACCAAGTAGACAAAAAAGATCCATGGGACCTACCCCCAAAAACGCTTTGCTACCGAGATAAAAATGGCGGAAAATTGAGATTTTTCAATCTATATTAATTTTTCTAATTTTAAGAGGCTCTATTGAGGTTTTAAATCATTTCCTATGTTAAATTAGCTGAGGAATCCAATGAAACCAGTTCCAAGTTTGTCACTCCAACGGTTATTGAGATAATTGGAAAAATATGCTAGAAAACACCATTTTCCAACAATAAGGGTTATAACTGTATTATTATTAATACAGTTAATCTTTCTTATTAATGGAAGTTGAAGAGAGTCGGATTCTAAAGAAAAAGTTGAATGGCGGCGATTGTGTAAATCTTACCCAAATCTAAGGAATGGCGATCAAAAATTGACAAAACATAGCCAAAGTGATGAATTTCTGTTAGTTTGCGATTTTGTTTACTTTTTCGTCTACTTGGTGTAACGAATAAGCCTGAGAAGTATTGCAGATTTCTCCTGAAACAACCTGTATTTTATAGAATATCTCTCTTTTTCTTCTTCTCTTTTCTTCTTCTTCTTCTTCATCTTCTCCTTCTTCTTCTCCTTCTTCTTCTTCTTCTTCTTCTTCTTCTTCTTCTTCTTCTTCTTCTTCTTCTTCTCCTCCTCCTCCTCCTCCTCCTCCTCCTCCTCCTCCTCCTCCTCCTCCTCCTCCTCTCACTCCTCCTCCTCCGTAGAAGAATGCAATTTTGTTACTGAAAACGATGTTTCAGATCCATTTCCCATGCATAACTCCTGCACTTCAAGAGATGGAAGACAATTCCCAGAATGATGGAGAAAATATCAATTTGTTATCTCTATAGAGTGTCGAGATATTATAATCTGAAATATCAAAAATTCTTGGAATCATCATTATTGATACTCAACTCTCCTACTCGAGCATCGAGTAATGTCACAAAATTATAACTGAGTCATATCTCACTTTTTTATTCTTGAATCCTGACAAAACCCAGGCACCAGTTTCCATCCAACATCAGAGATTCTAAATTTTTCAAAGGTAAAAAATTCCATAGAAACATTATTTCCAACTGTGAAATCAGAATCAAAATTCTAGTCGGCCGCCAACTTGAAAACTTCGGATATTGAAAATTGTTGAGATTACATTTTTCTAGACATTATACTCATACTTCAACAAACCAAATTTAATGAAAGGGACATGTGCATCGATTATCGAGTTAAGTTGGAGAGTCATGGAGAAATAAAATGTCGGATATCACAGGAGCATTCGGCATTTTGCCAATGACATTTCTTGTTTGTTATAGCTCGAAGAAAAATGATGTTTGAATGAAATTTTGTACCTTTGAGAAATGTAGAATTTCTGATGCTGGATAAAATGGTGCTTGATTTTTGTGGTGATATGAGAAAAAAAGAATTGTCTTTCCTCGGAACACTCTGTATATTGTCGCTAATATAATTTACATACGGTAATACGATTTTTGTTTTGAATTGAGCCAAACACTGCAGTTCATAATCATGAAAAAACCAACATGATCAATGAGAAGAACCGTTATTCCCTTATTTCCAGCTTTTCGTCCTGCACGGAAGGAACAATAATTTACAATCCAAGATTCAGACTCTAATTGCTGCCGCAGTGCTCAGGAATAAATTCAAATTTTAATTCCTGTTTATTGCCATGCTGTTAGAATTTGATACGCGCTGCAAGCAATTTAAGTGGAAACTCACAAACTATGTGAGATTGAAAGATTGTATTAATACATTTCCGTTACTGTGTACTCAAATAAAAAGCATTGGATAGAGAATTGAAAAATAAATAAAAATCAAACACCCTTTTTTTGAATACTTTAAAATTATAAAAACACATTATAACAAACACATTGTGTTTTTTATAATTTTAAAGTATTCAAAAAAAGGGTGTTTGATTTTTATTTATTTTTCAATTATTTTAAACAGCCCTAAGTTTTAAAGTTCTTTATTCATTGGATAGAGTTTTCGCATAGCTGTAGTTATGGACACATATATTTCAAATCAATATTTATTTTGTCTTGTGAATTGTAAAGGACTATTGATGCTTCATTGTTACTGCTATCATTAATTTTATACTAGCAATTGGTCTCTCGGTGAGAATGATCTATCGGTGAACTTGATGTTAAGTCACGAACACTGTGGACTGCTCTTGGATGGAAGACCAGTATTTGGCCCTCATAAAATGAACAGAACAAACACATTGGTGAGGTGAAACTACCCGTGAGGGTCCCCTTAGAAAAGAGAAAGTCATAAGAATATTATTTATTGTGCATACTTCTTCTTACTTTTATTTTTTTATATCAATATTATCATATTTCAATTTTTAAAGAATGTTATAATTATATTATTCTCATGGAACTTTATACCTGTGAGCATATGTGTGTACCCTAAAAAATAAATGAATAAATAAAAAATAAATAAATAGATAGATAAATAAACAAACAAATAAATAAATGAATAAATAGGCTGAATAAATAGATAAAATTGATATTTGAACACTTGAAAAGTTCAATTCAAAAACTGATTTATTCACGACATAATACATTATTACAAAACATTGTAACCAGCTGGTAATCTCGATACACTTGCGGCTCGTGCCCACGACACAGGTGAAGTGCTGTATAGTAAAAGGTACGGGCACTTCACTTGTTTCGTGGTACGAGCCGCGAGTGTCTTGATACAAAATAAAACTTTAAATCCACTAAGAAATACAAACTATTTTAACATTATTATTTGTTCTGCTCTAGAATACAAATAAAATAACCTTTTCTTGAGATACACATCTATGTGGGGCAGACAATAAGGTAAAAGCACCAGTAGTGGCCATGTTCAAGGAATTTTTTATAGTTTATGCAGAATTGTGAGTCCATTTCATCATTTTTTTCTCATCTTAGACTCAATGAACATATAGCCCAGATTCTTCTTGATTGACTTGTTACTTGAAATGACTGATATCTCAATTCAAAGAATAATTATTGAAATTTTAGTGGAACTCGATTTTGATTCTAAAGTGGCCACTAAGATCCAGTAGTGGCCAGGTACTGATTCTATAGCGGCCACATGATGTTCTATGCTTATTTAAAATTCAATTTCTCAAGCTGCTTGTTGCAATCATTTAAGTAGGCTAATTTTACATTCCAGAACGTGATAATAACGCCAGAAATAATAATAGGTTATATTTAAATGAGTTGAATTATTAATGCATTGTTGTTGGTTACAAGCCAGTAGAAAGTGTGAGGTTAAACCATTAAATAGACGTTTCAAAGTTATCTTTTTCTGTAACATATTCGAAACAGTCTTACGAGAACATAAATTCGAATAACATCAACTTTTACTCTAATATCTACAACTTCTTCAACAATATCTATTGGGTGGCCACTACTAGATTATTCACAGTTTCTTGTACTAGTAGTGGCCAGTCTGCTTCTACGTCAAAATATCGGATATATTTGGCTAGAAACCTTC
Organism: Sogatella furcifera; assembly: GCA_017141385.1. NCBI lineage: Eukaryota > Metazoa > Arthropoda > Insecta > Hemiptera > Delphacidae > Sogatella > Sogatella furcifera. The sequence goes on along the minus strand of CM029553.1, from coordinate 8,138,613 downwards.
CTAATAATATATAGACAATCTAGGGAATGATTATAACACCGGAAATTGTGAAATTTACATACTTTTTAGTCATAATACAACATGAGTGGTTTGAAATCAGTGGTTTGACAACTTCTTGTCTTTTCATTGATTATGGATAACTATCACATTATCAATTTCACAACTACTTAAAGGATGAAGAAATATCACCAGCTTTTTGTTTCATGATATAATTTCTAGAATGATACGAGGTTATGTTGTAAATTCTAAAATTCTAGGAAACATTTTGATCGGCAATTCATTAGACCTATAGTTCATTATTTTTAAATAACCATTAACCCAGGTGGAGTCATTTTCTCATCATGTCAGAATGTCTTCTTTGATTGGACGGACTACATTACTTTGTGGCGATATCGTATAATAATGTTTTCCATTAGTTTCATTGAATTTTCTAAAAAATCAACATAAAATAATTGATGTTCTCCCATACCGTACCATTATGGAGTCACAAGAGAAAGTGGACTTGAGAAAAAGAGTTCAATACTGAATCAATTTTCTCTCGGTGAGAGAGCATTTTGATTATCGATGAGGATGTGATGTATAATCGATTTGTAAGAAGGAAAATAAGATTCAAGTGGCTCAGGCTCTGTTACTATGAAAGCAGTTTTGAGAGAGTTAGCAAACTTTATATCAATAAATAATAACATCATTAAAGAAAAAACATCACTTTTTAAAATGCACTAAAGAAGTACAACAAAGAAAGAAACGTAGTTGGAAACTTAAAAATATTTCACCAATTCGAAAAAATCAAGGATCCATACTCACCACTACTCACTGGCGGTTCGTGCCCATGAAACAGGTGAAGTGCCCGTATCCTTTACTGCACAGCACTTCACCTGTTTTGTGGGCACGAGCCGCCAGTGCCACTACTAATACAGTACATGGATACATCTGATAAACCGTAGCTTCCTTTAATAGAAGCTATTGAAGGAAGCTATGGATAAACACATTCCTCTAAAAATCATGATTGATGATAGCGGAATATTTCAAAATCACTTCAAATTTCATTTATTCAATTGAAAACCTAATTAAAATTGAAATCAGAACTCTCTATGTGGCATATGAGCCGAAATATAATGGAAAATGTATGGCGTGATGGAGATTCCTCGCTGGACAGATTGAATAGATTAAAAGTGTATAAAAAAGTTATACTGTATTGAAAAAAGGTTATATCTATTTGGAGAAACAGGAAGACTCATTCGTATTTCACGAATAGAAATATATTGTGTAATAAATGCAAATAACGCAATAGTCTATCATTCGAAATCCTTTTGAATGGGTTATTATTCCACTGATTCGATTCAATATTCTATATTGGAGAGAATTGATTCCTCTGTATTAATGTATGGGGATTAGGGTGGAGTGAAAAATGAAAATTTTTGATAATCGTGATGGAATACCCGGGAGTAGTTGCCAAATTGGGAGTAAATGAGACCATCAAAATTTGGGTTCATAGAATTAACATTTTCAGGTGCCCCAAAGGCATCAAAGTTTGAAGAATTTAGCAAAAATTGCACTTTTTTAAAAATTTTGTTGAAAATTTTACTTTTCAGAATTGTGATGGTATATGAATTTTAGTTCAGTTTAAGGTCTCAATTAATCACCAAAAAAATCTCAACATTCCATATTTATATTGAAAGGTGCCCAAAAGGGGTTCAAAATCTTGATATTTTGTTAAAAATATGATAATTTCAAAAGTCTTTGAACGTTTTCAAACTGGGTTTTGGAGTTGAAAATTTTGAAAGAATTTCATATAAACGGCCATTTTTAATGTGCTTCATGCAATACAACTCGATAACAATTGATTGAAAGGAACAAATAAATGTTTGCAAATGGTCCTTTTTCAAGACATGTGACCTGGATGTCAAGGAAGTGAAATAGAATGACAACCTTTTACAAGCAGTGAATATTAACAAATTTACATAAATATGTATCAATAGTTTGTATGGAACTATAAATAATTGTGAATCCAATGACAGAATCATTCTTAACATTCAAATAAACCAAGAAATCAATACTTTTATTGGTTCAGATGCCAGCTGCAGTCAAATAATTACCATTACGTTACTTATTTAACATTGAAATGGTGAAACGTTGTACCTAACCATTTTTAGTGTTGATAGGTTATAAGGTGCTGCTACCCATCGTGGATTCCCATAAAAATTATCCTTTATGAGCCAAGTTCAAATTGTAAGGTGTCCCAAAGCAAAAAAATCTAAAAAAAACGTAAAATTGGAAAATTTGTAAAGTTTGAAGCTTGATTTACTGCATTCAAAGTTCAAAATCAAATACAGTTCAGGATCTATTCATTATATCTTGATCGTAATTATCAAATATGATAGTCATAATAGTTATTAAAAATTGTAGGCCATGCAACCATTTCATCAGCAAAGTGGAATAGAATGACACATCATCCTCCAATCTATCATCCTGGATCAAATCTATTGATTTGAATCTAATGTGTATGATTTATCGATTTTCATACCTGATGGAATTGAATACAGTAACATTAATATGTCAGGATAACAATAGTTAGTTTGTTTATTTTCCCCAGCCACATTTGAATCACTTCATCACTATCATTTCGTAGCTGATTGACAGAAATTATTCTATTTTAGGCATCAGTGATTCCAGACTCGTCCAGTGTGTTAATTCGCTTCCGTTTTGCAAATGAAAATGATCCATTCTATGCACAAATCCAGTAATTTATCATTGGTACCGTACATGAATAGTACAGTGTGTTGTCCTCCCCCACACAAACTGATTTTTTGAAAAGTGACAGGCCACATTGTATGTAGGTAAAATAGGTACGTAATTGTAAATATTGTGCTTGGAATAAAGAACCAATATGAAAATCTAGGTTCAACCGCAATCAATTGTTCTGATTCGAGTCAAGTCAACACTATTTAGGGTTGATAGATTGGAGTATGATATATGTGCCTTTCTATTCCATTTTGTTGATGAAATGGTTTCATGACCTACAATTAAAAACTTTTGATTATTATGACTGCTATATTTGATAATTAGGATCGAGATATAATAAATAGGATATGGAATAGAAAACTGTATTCGATTTTGAACTTTAAAAGCATTGAATCAAGCTTCAAACTTTTAAAATTTTCCAATTTTTCATTTTTTTAGATTTTGTTGGTTTGTGATACTTTACAATTTAAACTTGGCTCATAAAGGATAATTTTTATTGGAATCCACGATGGGTAGTATAGCAGCAGCGTATAACCTATGAACCCTAAAAGTCAGTTACGTACAACGTTTCACTATTTTAATCTTTTATAAGTAACGTAATGTTAATTCATTTGACTGTAGCTGGACATCTGAACCAATAAGCATTGATTTCTTGGTTTATTTGAAAGTTATGAATGATTCGGCCAAAAAATTATTCATAGTTCCATACTACCTATTAATAGAATTATACATGTTAATGTAAAGTTGATAATATTCACTGCTTGAAAAAAGGTTGTCATTCTATTTCACTTTCCTGATGTCCAGGTCACATGTCTTGAAAAAGGACAAATTGCAAACATTTAATTGTTCCTTTCAATCAATTGTTATCAAGTTGTATTGCATGAAGCACATTAAAAATGGCCGTTTATATGACTCCAAAACCCAGTTTGAAAACGTTCAAAGACTTTTGAAATTATCAGATTTTTAACAAAAAATCAAGATTTTTAACCCCTTTGGGGAACCTTTCAATTCAGGTGCCCTAAACCTGAAGATGTTAATTCTTTGAACCCAAATTTTGAGGATCTCATTCACTCCCAATTTGGCAACTACTACCAGGGGCAACTACATCACGATTATCAAAAATTTCCATTTTTCACTCCACCCTAATGGGGATATGAGTTTGTTGCCTAGAAAATCAGTTTGGAGTGACGTCTAGCTGGGATAAGAAGTAGGTTATTGGGATCAGAACGCCAGATTTCAAAGGGTGGATCTCACAGGTTATGAGATTTCACAGAGACAGGCGGATTACTGAGATAAGCTCACCCATGCATTGAATACTTTGAAGAGAATCTGATGTTGTAGAATCTATTGCTTGCATAACACATGACTGGCTCTATGCCTTCACGCTCATCATAATTCCATTTCCACTAAAGAGGCTTTGTATATCGTTCACAACCGACTTAACACAACAATACAATACACAAATGATGTTGGTCGGGTGTGTGAAAACCATTTTATCGAGAATATAACAGGGACTAGATAGTTTGAGAATGTGTATTATCTATTCATCTATTCATTTATTTATTCATTTATTTATCCATTTATTTATCCATTTATCATCGAATAAGTTGTATACTCTTAATGGAAGGTTCAACAGTATCACTCCCAAAACTGTCGATTTAACAATATTCATCATAATAAGTCCAAATATTTAGGTTATGCCACTTTAGTTTATTTCATTTGACTTTAACAAATTTTCACTCACATGGAAAAAAATTTGAATATCATAAGGATTATGAGTTATAAATATTTCTATAATCATTGTGGATATTATTCATCTGAGAAAATACAATACTCAATGGATGAACCTCAAAAAACCAAGTCAAAAAGTCGTTTAAATTCTAATTTATTGTATAAATCGAGGTTATGTCGACAATATTCTCCACGATTATCATTTTACAAGTCTCAATTTGTACAATTTGTATTGAAAACCATAACCAATCATTTCACAATAATTATCCATTCTTCCAATGCCAGGCTGTGGGCATAGTTTGTCCAAGCAAAGAAGACATTCTGAAAAGATGTGGAAAATGACTCTAGCTGGGTCAATATTGATTCAAAACTCAGAAATTCGAACTAAAATTGTATATCAGAATGTTTCTGACATTTTGAGACCAAATTTATAATTTTTGAACCAATATCAACCGAGCTGGAGTCATGTTTCCATTTTGACAGGATGTCTTCTTTGCTTGGTCAGGCTATACAGTACTTTGAGAGCTAATTTTGTCATGTTAGCGATCCGATTATTATAGTGAAGGTATGTGTTTTCCAAACTATCTGTTTTTCTATGGTGAGTGCTCACTCAAGTTCGCTCCCAAATACATTGTAGGCTAATTTTAAATAATTATCAAGTATCCCTTTTGAATTATTTTTCAATGCACAACATGTTCCAACTCATTTTAGTGATTTTCAAGATTCGCACTTGAAAATGACTATATTTAGTTGAAACATGTTGTGCATTGAAAGATAATTCAAAAAAGGGACTTATCATTATTTTTCGCTACACATCACGGGAAGAAGCTCCTTACCGATCCCTATGTAGACTAGGAAGTAATGAGCATGATGCGCAGTAGATTGATAGAATTACGGCAGTTATGTAGTACTTAATTAGTAGAATTGCTTACTTAGCGCTTATAGAATACTATTGTTTTGTATTTGCTTGGAGCGCGGACAGCCAGTCGGTGTCCAGCTCTCGCAGTGTAATCGTAGTTTAAATTTATCTGGCGTTCCACAAATAAACAGTCAACAGAAAATGCGATGTGGATATTGATATCTGAACTTAAATAATTATGATTAGGGATGCGACGATATAATATAGTCTATCAAATATCGATAATCAGGACACAAATATCGATATTTTAACCGGCGATATTATCGGCTTATCGATATTTATAATTCTCCTCCGATATTATCAAAGCTTAAAAAAACTATATATCATCGATATTTCGACCCCGATATTATCAATAATATCTCCTCCGATATATCAATTCAGTTTTTTTTATAAACATTTTCAAAAAATGTTATGTGAAAGACACTTTTTCAAACACACAAGTTTTTTACAGTGTTCTTAAAGCACATTTATTCATATTTTTTCAATTGACATTGTATTTTTACTTAAAATAGGAATAATCTCACAGTAGAATTCATTTTCTGTTCATGGTAGATTAGGTTCGTGTTCATTGAAATATAAATATTCGGCTTAACTTTATTAGTTCTCAAAATCAGTTGAATAGCAATGTATAAGAATCAATAAATACCTAATATAGTAATGTATAGCTGTTGCTAAAAAGTTGGATGTTTTCTTGTGCGCACCATCCAGAAAGAATAGAATATAGGAATTATTTTCATATTCTACTCTCACAGGCTCCAACGGACAAAATTGTCAATTGGATATGCCCCAATGATGGTTTTGGGATTAGGAGACGCCTTCTGATTCTAATAGACTACATGAGTGAGGAAATGGTATAACTTTTTGGCGTCTGATACATCTGCAACATAACAATAAATCAATTATATTTTGGAGTGTCTAGTCTACATTTTAATATATTTGGAGAATATCGATATTTTATTGATATGTAATGGTAATCACATCACATTCCTTTCTCATAATTCAAGTCTGTGTTGTCTAGCTAATGAACATGCTTTATTATATTACAATCAACTTGCTTATTTTCCATTCTATTATTAGCCTGGCTGCGATAAACTCGATTCTCCATCTCACTTACTTGTTGAGAGAGAAAATTCTGAGCGTGAGAATCCAAGAGGGAAAATTTATTGCAATTTGGCAAAATATGGGGAAACCTTTTGTCCCAATATCGGTCTGGCAGCACTGACCATCAATGGGTATTGCTTTCTGATTGGAGGAAAACTGGCCTTCTACTTAGTTGACCAATGAGATGGGCTCTTTCATAATTATGTTAGTTACTTTGTTGTACGGACCAGAGTAGCTCGAAAAGGAAGGCTTCACTTTTGCTCTTCTCTCTGCTCTATACGGGTTCACGACGCTATAAATTATAGTTTCGTAGGTTTTCCGCCATTTTTGATTCAAGATGTTAGTTTGGTGACTTGTTTGAGGAGCCCTCTGCTCAGTATAAAGTGCTATTAAGTAATAGTAATAATTAACTTACCTGATTTTACCTGAAGAGAGAGAGAGATTTCTTGCCACGGACAACATTTTTGGTTGGCAAATAACCGCATTATGGTATGTACCTATTTTAGGAATATATAAATTTGGTAATTTCATCATATGTGTCTGTACACTTGTTGTACGAAAATAACTATTTTATTTGGATTTTTATCTTGTAACCTTTCAAATTTTGGGATGCCTGATTTGAGAAGTTATTTCCTGTTAGGGTGTAATTATTGAGAACTTGGGAACTTATATTTGAACTAAAGAAATAATAAGATTTAACTATATTAAATTTTCTTTAAATTCCTGAACAATTTCAGTTTTTAGATGAAACAATATCTGTTCATTGAATGGACAGAATTAATTAATTTAATTCAAGCTTAATTTTGTTCTTGAAACAACGTATTTGGAATGTTTGAACCTAGCATTTGGTGCTCGATTCTATTATTTTGAAAATTGAGCAAGGCTAGGATTGCACTGGTTTCTGATTATTTTCTTGGTTTTACAAACCACTAGTTCCTTTTAAAAAGAAAACTTATTTTCTCCTGTGAAAACGTAGGTAAAGATACTTGTTTTAAGATTGATATATTGTAGTGTTGCTTTACTAGAGATATTTGGCTAGGACACAGACATTATTTCGTTTCGTTTTATTTTAAACAGCGGTCAACGATTGGGGCGACTTGACGTCTCGGCGTTTCGATGTCTCCACGATCAGACGACCCGAAATCTCGAACTATTGGTGTCTTGGTGACGTATTCCGGTCGAGACCTATGTACGTAGGCCTACACGATGCTACGATTCGTTTACGTCTATGCGATGTACGCGCCTAAGTGTGGTTGCGAGTGACAAATGCTTAAGCCGTCGGTACAAGGGTAATAGGATGAACATTGAGGTAGGAGAATATTTTCTATTGAATTCTTGGAGCGACGAGTGAAAATCATTTGCGAACTCTTTCATTTGGGATTGCTTTTGGTGTGGATGGAAATCACAAAGATTTTTCAATCACCCCTCATGCAATCTGTCTTAGATTGGGAAGGGTACATCGAAGTTCAAGGAACGCTCTGGAACACCAGAACTCAAATTTTGTCTTTTTACATTTGAATAATTGTGCTTTGAACTCATGTAAATTCAGGAGCTTGACTCCTTGTTTTCGTTATGCCATTTTGGACTGGTTGGCCTTAAATACCTTTTTAAATTTTGATTCCTTCTGAATGAATATAATGTTGGTAATGTCATGTTTATTTCTAATGGACTAAAATTTGTCCTTTCAAACGTTCTATTTTCAGGATTACTCTAGTCTTCTTTTACATAAATTATTCCCATAAAACTGCACCTTAGTTTACAAGAGTTCAAGTTGAAATGTATGTTAATATCTGAAAAACATTTTCTTTTAGGTTATCTTGGTACGTTATGTTGACTATGATATATGTCTTTTCTCATGTTTGAGAAGGAGTGTAACTTGGGAGCGTGTAACAGTGGTCAGCTCCGCCAACCATTTCTGTATTGCTATGACTAAAAGTATTGTCATTAAAGCCAGGATTCTCTCTCTCTAGCATTTTCGTTCTGATTTCCAAGTTTCCTCTACACCTAGCAAGTAGTTGGTCAAGTACTTCTCTTTTATTCTTGTTGCGTAATTTTCTAAATTTATTCAAAAAGGTATAAACTAAATTAAAATACGTAACAGATATTATTGGAGAATTTGGCGATAATATCGGAGATCGATATTTTCCTCTTCGATATTAATATCGATATAAAATCACTGGCGGCTCGTACCCACGAAACAGGTGAAGTTCGCGTATCTTTTACTGTACGGCACTTTACCTGTTTCGTGGGCACGAGCCGCCAGTGAATTATAAATATGTATATTTTGATAAAGTTTGCATTTCTAAGTAATCATATCATATAAAAATGAAGTATATAAAGTATTCAAGTATACCATACTATTATATAAATCAGCTACTAGAGTTTTCAAAACGATTTCAAGGGAAGCGTCACGCAAAGCAGTTTCTTCACAAGAACATATGCTTGGTCCCTACCGTTTGTATCATCATTAACGTATTCAAAATTCTATTCTATCCCACCATTGAACAATATTATTGAAGCTTAGCGCAGAGAGCATTGCGGATAATTCAACGGAAGTGTGTGTGTGTGTGTCTTCAAGTTGCTTTACCATTGTCTGGGTGATGTTGGGGTGGGGAGGGGGGAGATGATGAACAGAAGGGTCCGTGTTAGTTGATGATGATGGCGATGATTATCCCTGAGTCCATTGTAACTGTGAGATGAATAAGGCGGCTGTGACGGTGAGGGGGTGGAAGGGAAGGTGATTTGGCATGAGAAGACATTTCCTGACATAACCCCCACAGCAGAAGCGCGGTAACAAGCCTGGTGAAAGTGTTAGGGGGGTGGGGGAGTTTGTGAAAGCGATAAGGGGGTGAAGGGGGAGAGTAGTTGTGGTGGAACGGGGGGGGGGTAATTATACCGGTAGTCTAGCTGTGATTTAGTCCTGGGAGTTGTCAAAGAGAGGAATGTGCGTGTTGGAGTGTGAGTGGTATGTTTTTGTCATTGTGTGCACGTATGTTATACTAATCGATATATCCCACCCCTCACCACCACTCTACCGACATTATAACTCGCCCCCTTTCACTCTTACTCATTCTAACTCCCCCGTGACGGATTTTGGTCCTCCACCGACAAACCACTGGCGGCTCGTACCCACGAAACAGGTGAAGTGCCCGTATCTTCTTCTGTATAGCACTTCACCTGTTTCGTGAGCACGAGCCGCCAGTGTGAGAAACACGCCAATCACTCCTCACCCTGTCTCCCACTCCTATAGCATACATTTATTCCTATAGCATAGGATTGAAACCAATCTATTGTTTTATGTAATCTTAATACATGAAGTTTTTAAATCTGAATCTGAATATCTCTCTCACTCTCATTCATTTACTCATTCAGTCACACTCTCTATCTCTTTATTTATCTCGAATCTTAGTTACGAGGTTTGGTCAATTTCTCTTTCTCTCTCTTACACACTTTTTTCCACTCAATCACTCTCTCTCTCTCTCTCTTTCTTTCTCTCTCTCTCTCATACACACTCTCAAACTCACTCTCTCTCTTCCTCTTACGCTCTCTCATACTGACTCTCTCTCTCTCTTTTTCTTAAACCCAAGTGACGGAGTTTTGTTTCTTTCTCCCTCTCACACTCTCACACTCATTCTCTCTCTCTCCCATTCTCTCTCTCTCTCTCTCTCTCTCTCTCTTTTACACACACACTCATTCTCTCCTTGTCTGAAACCCCAGTGACGGATTTCGGTCAGGGTTCAATGGATTGTGAAGAGGTGGTGGCGGGAGAGAAGGGTTACCGTAGTTGAAATTTCGACTATTTTGGTAGCTTGCCAACCTGGTGAGTTCTCAGCCCGTATTTTGCAGGGTGCAAGACCCCGAAGAAAGGATTCTGTTGAAAGGACTCACTCCTCCCATTCTATAGAAGCTTGCCGCCTTTCTCTTCCCTGCGAAGAACATTAGATTGGATCGTTCTATTGAAATATGTTACAAAATTTAGGTTAGATTCTGGATTGCAATATCAATTAGTAAAGCTAATTCAGCTATAAATTTGTGAAGGTATCTTAAAAATATTTAATGAAACTTGACAATTTTTCCTTAAAAATTCTATAGAAGCTTGCCGCCTTATTCTTCTCTGCAAAGGACATTAGATTGGATCGTTCTATTGAAATAATATGTTACAAAATTTTGCTTAGATTCTGGATTTCAATATCAATGAGTAAAGCTAATTCGTCTATAAATTTGTAAAGGTATCTTAACCCTCCGTCGGGCGCACCTATAATTGTTGAACCAAAATCGGGCGCACTCGCGGCCTGAGAGGCTATCTACGTATTCCAATCACCACTTAACTCTATATCAATTATAAAACTAAATTCTAGTTGGAGATAAGTTGGTAGGATCTGTCGTTAGTACTTGGAACAAATAGAACACAAAAAACTAGTTTATTGAACACTATTTATACTAGAATGAAAAACTAAAAAATTGAAAAAACGAAATAATTGAAATTCCAAAAAGTGATGAATTGGATTTGTTTAAATTGTGCTTGATTATTGTATGATAGTTTTTCACTGTTCACTATCCATTGAACAATTATACAAGAAAGATAAACTAAAACAATTTAAAAACTGAAAAAATTGAAAAAAAGATAAACTGAAATTGTTGAAACTGTGCTTGATCATTGTGTGATAGTTCTTCACTGTTCACTGTCCATTGAACACTATACAAGAATAATTAACTAAAAAATTTCGATAAATTGAACTTTTGTTGAACCTGTGCTTGATCATTTTGTGATAGTTCTTCACTGTCCACAAACGACAAACCTAGTCATTTTGCGATGTTAAGGCTTCCAAATTAACTGTAGATAGACAAGTTTGGCACGGTGGTTTTACATGAGTTGAACAAAGTGGTTGATGAACACTCATTATTTGTCATTCTCCTGAATGAATTTGATTATGTGAAGCCAGGAAAGAATTTCACAAACTATGCGACTGTTGCTGACTCACTGAGGCAGGCTCCTTGTGCAGTTCATATATTTAGGCGAAATATTAATATTAATATTAGGCAATATATTTCAATATTGGGGCGATAGGCCGACCGAATGGAGTGCAGAGGGAAACTATATAATTGCTTGGCCTATCAGGCCGACTGCGCCAAACGGAGGGTTAAAAAATTGACTTAACAATCGTTCCTTAACTTGATCACTGTTAAACATGGACTAATGCATCAAGTTTCACAAGAAAAGCAGATTCAATAACATAATAGTGGAGGAGAAGAGGATGAAAAAAGATAAAAGGAGAAGGAAGAAGAAGAGAGAAAGGAGGAAGAAGAGGAAAGAAGGGAAAAAATTGAAAGGAGTAGAAGGAGTGGAAATTCCATTGATACAGAGAAATAAGAAGAATTCAGTAAGTTTATTGTTGATTCTATTGGTTATTATCAATTCATAGTAACTATGAACGGTTCATCTCAAGGGTGGATGGTTGAGAACGGCAAACTGCCGAATGGCAAAATTATGTCCCGCAAAAACAATGTAATTCGCATCAATATCTTAGAGCAGATTGCGCCATTATTCATGAACAGAATTCCACGTTTTTTATGTCATTGGTAATAGAATTAAATTCTTCAGCGGCGCGACTTTTCACTTTTTCGATATTTAGTTTATTTCAATAATTAGAGTCCAATACGTTTATAATTGATTATCAAAATGAACTAAAAATCGGAAAAAGTTCGGCAGTTTACAGACTACTACTGCCCACTCTTAACAATGCGCAAGATCTCTAATTAATATGTAATTGAGGTAATTACAATTACAATTGAGGTAGTAGGTAATTGAGAATGTTATCGATCAATTTATTTTCTAGGTAAAAGTATTGTCTTCTGCAAAAATTGAGATCAATTTTTATATTTTCAAATACATTTTTGGGAATTCGTGGTTTAAGATTTGATTCTTAGAATGGGAAAGATCATACTTTCAATGGAAATGATAAGGTTTTCAATATTAGGTGGACTTCCCACACATCAGAGTGGACCCACAACCAGTTTGTAGTGAAAGATCGATCGGCCAACGAGAGACCTGCCGGCCAGTGGCTAACAGTTTCTTTCGGGCCCTCCCGCAAACATATTTTTACGGGCCCCCGAATGTGATTTTTTAATACTTCGACCAATAATGTACCTTATTCAATGTAACTTATATTGGATTGTTTTATGCCAAGAAATTCTTCGTATATTTTGATAAATGAAGATTAAAGCTTATGTCACATCTAACAATCAATAAATTATAGCTTGCTAGTTTGAAATCCCTTCAATTTTGCTAGAAACGAGCAAGCTTTTCAATCATTAGATGTTACATAGGCCTTCAAATGATTTTTCAAATCATATAATTATTTACCGGATCAGTTGGTTTTGTACATTTTTTACAGCAGGGCCCTCGCGTGGTGTTTTAGCGCCCTGTGCGAGATTTCTGCAGGTACAATATTCAAACATGTAATACGTGATAAGCAAAAGCGTAACAGAAATGAATAAAAAATGAGTATAGGCTACCTACATTGAGCAAAACGGTAACATTGTAACGTACTTTATCATTGAGAGCACTTAAAAATGATGCTTGGATACTTCTGGTTGGGATAAGTTGGAAATGGAAAGACTGTATCAAGTACCGTATTGATAAACAGGAAGAGTTTTAGCGACTATTGATTATTCAGTTTTCAATTATTAATTGATTTATTCATATTCATTGCTTGAAAGCACATAAGAAAGAAAATTATAAATTCTTCACAGAAAAAATGTTGGGAATCATCATAATTCTTGAGTTTCACTGAAAATATACTTGTCCTAACAAAAATTGGAAACTTAATAAGAAGCAAATTGAGGATTAAAGCTATTTCCACCGCTCTCCTCAAATTTCTTCAGAAAACATTCAAAATAAGTTAGTTCCGAATTCAGCCAGCAGATGGCAGTAGCAATAGGGTGATTTGCTTCCACTCCTATTAGACACGACTTCAAGCTCCGCCTTTGCTAGGCCATGATGACGTAATGGCATCAGCCAATGAGAGGGCGTTATGGGCGTGGACTTGTACTGGCTTGTGATTGGCCGACAGATTGGAAGGAAGTTGTCAGCTTCCAATAGAATTGAATTTAAGAGGGGCGTTTATCAGCTTACATTGAGTAGTTTGAGGTGGTCAGCCACCAATAGAATCAAATATAAATGTACGATCCCCAAACAGCAGCTGGAGCCGTGCGGCTTGGCTGCCCGGTTCTAGATCACTGCTATATAAAGTACCGTAGTAAATTTCAAAATTGATGGTGAAAAACCATCTCAAATCTTGCACTGGCAGCAAGCTTTCTCGAACAAGGTATAATGAAGCTTGTACACATGTACAGAAAGTTTCTCAGTTTGAAAGGCCACAATGTTGAAAAGTTACTGATAATAGTATATTAGTATAATAGTATATAATAGTATATTAGGTAATAGCTACCTCTTGATGAAAACTTCATTCGAAAATTAATCACTCTCACTGATTCTACTACCATACCACATCGAAAGTAGAAGAAAAACAACCCTTGTATAGTCTGACTAAACAAAGAAGACCCTCTGGTAAGATGGAAAAATGACTCTAGCTCGGTCAATTTTGGTTCAAAAATTTCCAATTTTATCTCAAATTGAAGAAAACAATTCGATCTACTACTAAGACCAGATTAATAATCCTTGAAGAAATATTGACCAAGCTAGAATCATTTTCTCATCTTGCCAGAGGATCTTCTTCCTATACATGATCGGAAGAATAATATTGATTCTAATCTCTGTTGGCCGTGGAAACTTCCAACACCCTCTCGCTCAGCTTGGGGTGACTGTGACAAGTCAATTTATGACTGACTGTAATTCTGATCAGCTTTGTGTTGCCCATTCTGCTGTCATACCGTCTAAATCTCCCCAGTGTTTGCAGCGACGGTGAGGGGCTCCCTTGTCCAAAATCTGGATTTGGGACATACCTGACACAGAGCTATTCCCTGTTTCCCTCGTCAGGAAAATTTCACCCGCTCCGCAATCAACGTTACTATGGTTTGTCCAAGCAGAGAAGACACTCTGGCGAAATTAGAGAATGACTTCAGCTTGATCAATTTTAATTTGTTCAAGAATCATGAATGTGGTCTTAATTGTAGATCAAATTAATGGTTTCCTAAAATTTGAGATCGAATTGATCATTCTTCAATCAATAATGACGGAGCAAAAGTCATTTTCTCATCTTTTTAGAGGGTCTTCTTTGCTTGTATAGACTTCACCATAGAAACTTCCCTGGACATGAGTTAGGATGCAACACTTAATACACAGAATATGCCGCCACTCTGAAGCTATAAGGCTTTCATTACTGTGAAAGCGATTTTTGGGAATATAAGTTATAAGAAAAAATATTTATTCATTACTCAACACAGTTTATCATTCAATCAGTTATATCATTAAGTATGGATATAAGTATATAGTCTATATATAAAAGCGAAATGGCACTGATTCATTCATTCATTCATCAGCAGAACTAAAAATGCACTGAACCGAATGCGTTGAAATTTGGCAGGCATGTTCAGTTGGTCTGATAACTATTTGTAGACGCGCGCTAAGAAAGGATTTTTGAAACTTTATAAGGATACGCAAATTATTTGTGTTTCTCTATAGTTTTTCAGCGTTTTCTTATATTTTTCGATAATCAATAGAAAATGTTGATATTTGGTGAGCAGGTTCAGATGAGGTCTAGAAATGTTGTGTTGAATTATTTTCGAAATCAGTTAAAGAGTTCGCCAGTAATCACATTTTAAAAATTGTAAATGTATTGCGGGTTGTATATCTCTCGCCTTGATACGACCAAACCTAACTGTAAATTCAATGGTTCAGCAAGATTATAGATGAACTAATATTTAGAAGATATTGAATCAAGTTCCAAACTGTATCCGATATACATTACTTCTCAAGTTTACGCTCGATATTAGCGTTTTACTATTTTTGGGAATTTTCGGAGTTTTTCTTTGATTTTTCAAGAACAAATTGGCAGAAAATGTTGAAATTTGGTAAACAGGTCCAGATTAGGTCTAGAAACGCTGTGTTCAATAAATTTCAAATCCCTTCTGAACGGAATTTGCAGGTGAGCAAAGCGAGCCTGTTTGACTCATTCACACTGCTGATACTGCCGAGTGTCAAGGGGGCGGAGCCCCCTGGCTGGGCGGAGAAGGCAAACGAAGCGAGCCTACCGGCTAGTTACCATTGAGTATATTATATACTATATACTATAAACTATATCCTATATAGCCTACTATATACTATCTATATAATATATACTATCCTACTATATACTACAACCTATAATAATTGACCATTGTCAAAATATCAGTTTTTTTTATCCATACATAACAATTTTTAAACTTCATTTTGAATTTAGGAGGTATTGCATTATTTGCTGGCTGTTTGTTGCTTATTTCTCTGAAATAGCACTCAGCTATCATGGATCAATAGAGCAATCCTACACAGATTTATATCTTTAGCAAAGGCTATAATACTATAGTCTGGCCAAGCAAAGAAGAGCATCTGGCAAGATGAGAAAATGACTCTAGCTCGGTCAATATTATTTTGTTCAAAAATTATTGATTTGGTCTCAAATTGTAGATCAAAATGTTTCCTAGAATTTAGACCGAATCAATAATTTTTGAGCCAATATTAACCGAGCTGGAGTCACTTTCTCATCTCGCCAGAGGCTCTTCTTTGCTTGGCAGGAGTATATATATATCTATGTAAAGGCTACAGATAGCCTCCTAGATAGAGCATATGGAAAAGAGGTAGCCTATATAAAGCATACTGAGAATATATAATATTCTACATACTCTAAATAATATATTTTATACTTTATATTATTACTCTTTCCTAAATACTTTATCTAGATACATGCTGTTCTCTACACAGCATGATACATAATGCTATACCATTAGTTTCCAAAAATTAAGGCGGCTGTTGATAGACAGTTATCAATTCTCAGCTCTGTCAAGACAGTCGGTGAGCTGTCTACTTGAGTACATTGAAACAAGAACGACCACAGCTATACATATCAGCTCTCCAAGACAGCTTCAGACTGTTCTGACAGAGCTAAGCATTGCTAACTATTTCTTCTTCTTCTTTTTTTTTTCTTTTTCTTCATCCTCTTCCTTCCTCCTTTTTTCTTCCTTCTACTCCTACTAGTCCTCCTTCCTCTTCTTCTTCCTCTTCTTCTTCTTCTTCTTCTTCTTCTTCTTCTTCTTCTTCTTCTTCTTCTTCTTCTTCTTCTTCTTCTTCTTCTTCTTCCTCCTCCTCCTCCTCCTCCTCCTCTTACTCCTCTTCCTCCTACTCCTTCTTCTCCTCCTCCTCCTTCCCTTCCTCCTCCTCCTTCTTCTTCTTCTTCCTCCTTCTTCCGCTTTTTTTCTTCCTTCTCCTTCTACTAGTCCTTCTTCCTCTTCTTCTTCCTTTCCTCCCTCTTCTTCTTCTTCCTTTCCTCCCTCTTCTTCTTCTTCTTTTTCTTCTTATTCTCCTTCTCCCCCCTCGATTTTCTTCTTCTTCTTCTTCATCTTTTTCTCCTTTTCCTTCTTCTTCTTTTTTCCTTCTTCTTCTTTTTCTCCTCCTTCTCCTTCTTCTCCTCCTCCTCCTTCTTCCTCCTCCTTCTTTTTCTCCTCCTCATCCTCCTCCTCCTCCTTCATTTGCTAGCCGCCTGAATGTTTGGCACCTGTTATAACATGCAGCTCACAATAATCGACCAAGGAAGGATTTTAAGAGATTCTGAGCACGCACTGACAGTTCAGCTACTGGATGAAGTTGTCAGCACTTTTTGCAGCAAAAGTTTTTATATGAAATGTCTCACGAGGAGATTATATTTATGATTTTCTGAAAATATGAGGGATCAGCCTTTCATATACTCGATGGATGGAGTAGGCTAGATTCGAATTTTTGTTCATTAGGTGATTATTTTTTGTGAGGCATGTTCGATTATAAATAATTATAATAAAATTTTTATTTAAATAATTATATTAATAATTCATATTATAAATAATAAGAATTTGGAATTCCTAATTTTTTTACCACGAAAAAAATCAATGATTTGTGATTTTGCATGAAGCTATAGTCTGTTCAAGCAGAGAAGGCCCTCTGGCAAGATGGGAAAATGACTCAAGCTCGGTCAATATTGGTTCAAAAATTATCAATTTGATCTCAAGTTCAAATTCTTGAACAAATATTGTCCAAGCAGGAGTCATTTTCCCATCTTGACAGAGGGTCCCCATTCCTTGGACAGCCCACTCTCTTGCACCCCGGGAATCGATGCTAACAGTAGAAATAGATTGGAAATTCGAATCAGAGAATTTACAAAAATGCTTTCTTCTCGGTGATTCTACTTCTTTTTTAATTTGAATAACTCTGTGGTGGCTTCATCAGAATATTGAAATTATCAGACTCCATGTATCGTCTGCCCAAGCAAAGAAGACCCTCTGGCAAGTTGAGAAAATGACTCCAGATCGGTCAATATTGGATCAAAAATTATTGATTTGGTTTCAAATTGTAGATCAGAATGTTTCTTCTTCTTCCCCTCCTACCTCTCCTTCTTCTTCTTCTTCCCCTCCTACCTCTCCTTCTTCTTCTTCTTCTTCTTCTTCTTCTTCTTCTTCTTCTTCTTCTTCTTCTTCTTCTTCTTCTTCTTCTTCTTCTTCTTCTTCTTCTTCTTCTTCTTCTTCTTCTTCTTCTTCTTCTTCTTTTCGTTCTTCTTCTTCTCCATCTCCTCCTTCTTCTTCTTCTTCTTCTTCTTTTTCTTCTTCTTCTTCTTCTCCTCCTCCTCCTTCCTCTTCTTCTTCTTCTTCTTTTTCTCCTCCTTCCTCTCCTCCTTCTTCTTCCTCTCCTTCTTTCTCTTCTTCTTCTTTTTTCCTTCTTATTCTTCTTCTCCTTCTTCTTCTTCTTCTTCTTCATATTTTTCTCCTTCTTCTCCTCCTCCTTTCTCTCCTCCTTCTTCTTCTTCTTCCTCTTCCTCCTCCTCCATTTTCTCTCCATATTCATGTAATCATCACACTATTGAAATACCTTTCAGTGATAGTAAAGTATAGATATGAGACGAAAACGGTGAAGCACGCTAGAGGCGAACGAATGGTGGAATGGGTAAGAACGGATGAGCGATGATGGTGCGGGGAGTGGGGGAAAGAGAAATTGCTGTTAAATATTTATAGACCAGTCGACACAGAATTTTGCAGTTCAAGCGATAAGCGAGAATGTGGAATAGTGTATACACGGTACTTGTTATCACTGGCGGCTCGTACCCACGAAACAGGTGAAGTGCCCGAATCTTCTACTGTACAGCACTTCACCTATTTCGCGGGCACGTGCCGCCAGTGCTTGTTATACTCTATACTCAGCATTGAAATATTCCACACCCTGCATAGCAGTTCATTCTAATATTTACAGTTTTCCAATATTATTCTATTCAATTGAATGTTCCAGGTTTCTTACTCGGTCTCCACCATCGTCTTACATACATTACAATTTTCCGACGTCCGATTTTCCACGAAACCACTGGAATTATACTAATTTCACTATATTTTATAAAATTTTACTAGACTTCTCGAAATTTTACTAGAATTTCAAAAATTTGCTAGATCTTTGAAAATTTTACTAGATCTTCAAAAATTTTACTAGATTTTTAAATATTTTACTAGATTTTAGAACTAACTAGATTTTCAGAAATGTTCCCCAATTTTTTGAAATTTTTCTACATTTTTAGAAATTTTACTACATTTTCAGAAATTTTTTTAGATTTTCAGAAATTGTACTAGATTTTTTTGTAATTTCACTTTGTTTTAAAAAATTCTACTAGATTTTTAGAAATTCCATCAGTGTTTTGGTAAATCTTCTAGATTTTCTAGAATTCCACTAGATTTCCCAAAATTTTAAGCGGCGTATGGACAGTCCGAGGCATGTGCCACGCATGCCTCGCGGTACAGTCTGTTGACGCAAAAAAGACCCTCTGGCAACATTGGAAAATGACTCTAGCTCAGTCAGTATTCGTTAAAAAGTCTAAACAATCTGTTCTACAATTTGAGACCACATTTATAATTCTTTCATCAATATTGACCGTGCTAGAATCATTCTTCCATCTTGCCAGAGGGTATTTTTGCGCCAACGGACTGTATCGCGAGGCATTCGTGGCACATGCCTTGGACTGTCGATACGCGGCTTTACTAGATTAAACCACTGGCGATTAAACCACTAGATTAAACCGTGGGCTCGTGCCCACGGAACAGGTGAAGTGCTGTATAGTAACAGATAAGCTTTATTCAATCTAGAGAGATTGCAGGGATTGCAAGAAATCAGGCTGTATGAAGAGTGGGTAGTTTTGGGTTAAATAATACTGTCAAATTCGATGACAGGATCAATCAAGATTTCAATCAAGTTGAAAAAAATAAATTTTTTTTTAGTAATCTTGATAGCTTCAATTTCCATCAAGTTACATAGAATAGAAATAGTAGCTAACGAGCATAATATGCTGAGCATTTTAAAAGGATTGGGGGAGTTTAGATTTAAATTTAGAATTCGATTTCCTTATCCATCTAGATAAGAAAATATTCATGCTTAGTTTCTAGTTTACAAGAGTTGTTATTAAATCTATCATTTTCACAAGTTAGGGACCAATTTCGATATTTTACACTACAAGTTTTACGGGTTATTCTATAATCAATTCAATGAGAGAGGTTACATATGAATGCAAAAAACATAGAAAAAGTTATCCAAACAATATGCTTCTTGCTTGCAATCCAACTTGTTGTGCATTAAAATATCTAAATGAGAAGGCGAAGTTTGGACATAAAAATGTCCTTTTTTGGGAAAGAATAAGTATATCTTTTCTATTAACACTTGGCCTTCAAGTTTACGGAGATTTCTAAAGGTACAGTATTATTACAATATTATAATCATGGTGGAAAATAGAAGCAATGCGATAGTTAGTTTGTTTTAGATAGGAAAGTCAATTACCAATGTTCAAAAGAGAATTGAATGATAAATTGCAAGACCTCTTTGGTATAACACGAAAATTCGGATTCAGTCACTTCATTCATGTAGATTATTACATAATATAATGATTCGTTCTGAATTCTATGCTATGAGAATGAATAATGAGACCAATAGAATAATTTATTACACTGTTCGCATGAGTTTAGACTTTAGTAAATGATTAATGATGAGTTGCTTAAGTAATTATGACAATTTGTAAAATGACTCGGGTGATGTAGTAAGCTAACAATACAATGAATTCGTGCTGTATGACGTGTATATACATAAAATGGTGAAGTTGAGGCATAGAAATTTTCATTCTGGAAGATTGATTGATTATATTGATTATATAATATTGATTATAATTTCCTTTGGCAGGTCTGAGGAGACTTATGGCAACATCAGAAACATGATACAGAATTGAATAAAAAATAATAATAAATGAAAATTATAAACAGCATAAATATGAAATATAATATAAGTTTCTTTTTTTTTGAGTGAGATAAAATCAGAGAATATGGCACTTGAGAAGCAACTTAATAGAGCGTAATGAATAAGCCTAAGCTTCTCGGCTCTAATAAAATACATGAAAATAATATTCTTATCCTGTTAATTACGTTACAATTGAGCTGACATGAGAGAAAATAGATTGAAAGAAATTTAACATATCGCTGGAAAACTATGAATTCTAACCTATGTGAAAATCGTGCCAATAGAAAGATAATTAGAGGATAGGCCTAATTTACATATACAGAGTGTTTCACGAGGAATGTGCAATACTTCTCAGGCTGATTCCTTACACCAAGTAGACAGAAAAGTTCCGTGGGACCAACCCCCAAAAACGCCTTGTTACCGAGACAACAATGGCGGAAAATTGAAATTTAAAAAAAAATATTTTTTTTCTAATTTTTTAGAGGGTTTACTGACGTTCTAAAATGAGCAATTCTTATGTACAATTAGCTGAGGAATTCAATGAAACCAGTCTGAAGCCAGTAACTCCAACAGTTATTGGAATAATTTGAAAAATATGCTTGAAAAACGCTATTTTTCAACAATAAGGGTTATAACTGGATAAGGAATCATTATTTTATATTAATGGAAGTTGAAGAGGGTCAGATTCTAAAGAAAATCTTGACTGGCAGCAATTGTGTAAATCTTACCCAAATCTCAGAAATAGCGATAAAAAATCGGAAAATCGCTACTGAACACAAATTTATAACTTGTGCAATGTTTTGTCGAATTTTGCGATTTTTGATCGCTATTTCATAGATTTGGGGAAGATTTACACAGTCGCTGTCATTCAACTTTTTCTTCAGAATCCGACTCTATTCAACTTCCATTAATGAAAAATACAATTTATGATTTCTTATCCAGTTATAACCCTTATTGTTGAAAAATGGCTATTTTTAGCATATGTTTCCAATTATCTCAATAACCGTAAAAGTTACAAACCTGGAACTGGTTTCCTTGAATTTCTCAGCTGATTTTTTATAGGAATTAATTATTTTAGAACCTCAATAAAGCCTCCAAAAAATTAGAAAAAATAATATTCTTTGAAAAATCTCAATTTATCTCAGTAACAAAGCGTTTTTGGGGGTTGGTCCCATGGAACTTTTTTGTCTACTTGGTGTAAGTAATCAGCCTGAGAAGTATTGCACATTCCTCCTGAAACACCCTGTATATGAACGACGTACATCATCAAATTGTAATTATGAAGAGAAATAATAAAATTAAAATGAAAATTATTACAGTATATGAAACTACTATTCGATAAATCAACAGTTCCACATTTACGTATCAAATAAGTTAGTATCATAAGTATCATCAAAGTTATAACAGAAAATTCATTTGAGAGAAAAAAAAAATACGAAATCACTTTGTCACCTTCTCTCCACTTCACAGTTCAAAAAATGTTCAAAAACATGCCTCCAATAAATACTCAAACATGTTTAGAGAGAGAGAGATTTGATTTTTGTTTGATTTATCTGTTGTACTATGACTAGAAAGATCCATTATTGATAAAAAAGCTTAGAAATTGGAAGTGTTTTGAATAAATTCAAGAGATACTTCTTAAGATTAGATTAGATCAGATAAGATAGCAACAGAATATTTATGCTTTCTAAGTTTCTAGATTACAAGAGTTATTATTAAATCTAATTATTCTATTATTTTTACAAGTTACACACTTATTTCGAAAATTTACACTACAGCTTTTACAGGTTATTCTATAATCTATTCAATGAGAGAAGTTACATGTGAAAAGAGAGAGATTCAGATTCAGATTCAATCACTCTATTCATGTAGATTACATAATACAATAATTCGTATCCTATGCTATAAGAATAAAAATAAATGAAGGTTACACTAATTACATTATGGTTTGCATAAGTTGGCTAATTCTAAACTATGAAAACTTGCAAAATGAGACAGAAGTAGGATTCAATAAGCTAACGGTAATATAAATTTGTGCTGTATCTACATAAAATGGCGGAGTTTAGACATATAAATGTCCATTCTTGGAGAGGCATGTTCAAATGCATCTCTCCCATTAACACTCAACCATGAAAGAGAGAGAGAGAAAGAGAGAGAAAGTAAGTGAGGAGGAATGAATAACAAGAGCTAAACCGATTACACGCGGCCCTTTATACCTAGGGATGATGCAAAAAGTTTCCCATATTTCTTTTGTACTATGTGTACCGCAGTTTTTCCCGCCAAAACGTACAAAAGATTCAAAGACGAGAAATTACGATATCACGTGTGAGCGAGATAGACGTTGAGCGAAATAGATGATTGAAAACTATGAAAAAAGTATTTTCAATTTTCTCTTGATTTGAAAACATCACTTTGTCCGTATTTGACCGGAAATTGTAATTGAAATTGGGATGAAAAAGGGAAAAGTTGTTCGAGAACAATGATAAACTTCACTGCTATAGTCTGTTCAAGCAAAGAAGACATTTTATCAAGATGGGAAAATGACTCCTGCTCGGTCAATATTGATTCGAAAATTATAAATTTGGTCATAAATTGTAACGTAGAACATTTTCTATAATTTGAGATCCAACTTTAGTTTTTGAACCAATATTGGCCAAGCTAGAGTCATTCTCCCGTCTTGCCAGAATGTCTTCTTTGCTGGGGCAGACTATATCAAGTAAGACTTTGTTGGACACTGATTTCATTATCACAACAATAATTAGCAACACGTTTTGTTTTCTAAAGAGTGAAATAATTTTCCAAATGTCAAATATCGACACTTGACTCATGAAAAACATGAAAAAAGCTGAACTAAACATGTCGTGTTGGAATCCTATTATATTAGGCGAGTAATTTCTGTATGTTTGTATGTATAACCACGGATCTACAAAACGGCTCTCACGATCTCCTTGAAATTTGAAATGTAATATTTATTAATCAATTATTTTTACAATTGCGACTTGGTAGCAAGTATTTCAAGCAAATGTGATAAGCGGATGATGATGTTCCAAAGTGAATGAAAGATGATGGATGATGAATGTTCACATTACAATCTCATCTTTAAAAAACACTTTTCACTTCAAAAGATCCTTAATTTAGATATAAGATCACTGTTAACAATGGAGATCTGATCAATATAATCGCGATGTAAAAGTAAGATTGCTCCAGGTCTCATGTCCAGGAAAACTCTCTGGCAGGAATAATAAAATAATTGAATATTCCTTCAGGAATACTCTGAAGTACCTCATTTAGGCTGTTAATATTGTTAGCTGACCAACGCTATCTAGCGTAAGTAAATGGAATTTTATGTATAATTTTCCCTAACAGGTGATTTTCTACGTTGATGGAAGAATAATTTTAATAGATCATTAGATATTGCAGTACACCAACTGCCAATTATAATTATATTTTTTTCTAACCTCAGAGCGGAGCTCGGTACCAGATTTTAATATAATATGCGGTAAAGCCTGTCCAAGAGAAAAAAATACATTCTGGCAAGATGAGAAAATTATCCCTACTCGGCCAATATTAGTTGAAAAATAATAGATTTAGTCTCAAAAGTTGGTAAATAATCTGCTTCAATTACTCTGCTTAATCTGAACCAGCTTTCGAAAACTCGTCTGTGAAGCTATTCTTGAAGTCGCAATCGCAAAATTAATCACATTAATATTTACCAGATTAGTGTCATACTAAACTATTAATGTTTTCATGACGTTGGATGTTTCTACGTAGAATGTTCTCGATCTGTGCTGACAGAGCTAAAATTAAACGTGAGTGATGACGTCAGCACTATACTAGACAGGTGGGAAAGTATCACTGGCGGCTCGTGCCCACGAAACAGGTGAAGTGCTGTACAGTAAAACGTACGGGCACTTCACTTGTTTCGTGGGCACGAGCCGCCAGCGGGAATATAAGTAGTTTGGACAAAGTGAATTATGGAATTGTGCTTGTTAGTCATCCATAACGAGATAGGTTGGGATAATCATAGGTTTGTGACCTGAGGGTAGAAATATGTGTGGAAAGTAGGTGGGGAGGGAAAGGATGAAGAAGTATGGAGTGGGGGAGGAGAAAATTGAGGAAAAGGGATGGATGGAAAAGGAATGGAAGAAAAATGTAGGTAGTTAGAAGGTAAGGAACGTGTCTCCTCCGTAACTGACTGATATAGAACGTGATAAACCTGCTGAAGATGTTTTTATTCTATTACTTATTCTTCTTCTTCCCTCTGGCAACAGTCTTCTTCTTTTTCTTCTTCTTCTTCATCATCACCATCTTCTTTTTTTTCTTATTGTTCTTCTACTTTTCGTTATTATTTTTCTACTTCCTATTATTCCTTTCTTTATCTTCTTCATTTTTGGTTTATTCTTCTCTTTTTCCTTCTCCTTCTCCTACTTTTTCTTTTCTCCTTTCTTCACCTTTTTCTCGTTCTCTCTCGTTATTCTCTACCTTATTCTCCTCCTCATTCTCCTCCTTATTCTAGTTGTTTATCTTCTTGTTGTTCACCTCCTTTTCTTCTTCTTCTTCTTTCTCTTCTTCTTCTTTTTTCTTCCTCTTCTTCTTCTTCTTCTTCTTTTCATCCTTCTTCTTCTTCTTTTCATCCTTCTTCTTCTTCTTTGTCTTCTTCTTCTTATTTATTTTGGTTCCTTCTTTAATTTTGTTTTCTTCTTATCTTTTCCCTTCTCCTTTCTCTACCTTTTTCTCATTATTCTTTCCCTAATTCTTCTCCTCATCCTCCTCCTCATTCTTGTTGTTCGAAATCTTCATCTTATTTTCTTCTTCTTCTTCTTCTTCTTCTTCTTCTTCTTCTTCTTCTTCTTCTTCTTCTTCTTCTTCTTCTTCTTCTTCTTTTTCTTCCTAATCATCTTTTTCCCTTTTCAATGTTGTTTTCTTCTTCTACAACTTCTTCACCACCTCTTCTCCTTCTTATTTCTTCCATTCCTCACATTATCCTCATTATTAATCTCCCATTTCCTTCCTCCTTCTATATTTTCCTCTCCTTTTCTGATTTCTTTCCTTTTCAATCCCTCGCCCTGTATTGAAGTATCCGACTTAAACGAAGTAGTAAAAATACGAGAATAAGTGAAATACTTAATAATACTAATAAAATACTATGAAATACTAATAATACTCGTAGAATAAGTGAAATAAATGAATACGAGAATAAGTGAAATACTTAATAATACTAATAAAATACTATGAAATACTAATAATACTCGTAGAATAAGTGAAATAAATGAATGAGCCCTTCATTAGGAGAATAATTTTGCAGATATTAGGATCACGAGAATGAGAATATAGGAAAGAAAAGAATAGGATCATATTAAGACAAAATGACAAGTATAAACAGTATATTATTATGATATCTTCTCTATATATAAAAGCGAAATGGCACCTATTCATTCATTCATTCATGAATCACCAGAACTAAAAATCCACTGAACCGAATGCGTTCGAATTTGGCAGGCCTGTTCAGTTGGGCGTTTAGACGCGGGCTCAAAAAGGATTATTGAAACTTCATAAGAATACGCCAAATATTTGAGTTTTTCTATAGTTTTTTTAGCGTTTTCTTATTTTATTCGAGAACCAATTGTTAGAAAATGTTGATATATGATGGGCAGGTTCAGATAAGGTCTAGGAATGCTGTTTAAAATATTTTTTAAATCAGTTCAAAAGTACGCCAGTAATCACTTTTTCAAAATTATAGATGTATTGCGGGTTGCATAACTTCCACCTTGATACGACCATCCTTACTGTGAAATCAATGGTTTAGGGACATTGTGGATGAACCAATTTGAGAGTTATTGAATCAAGTTTCGAACTATGTTTGATGTACTTCCCAAGGCTACGCTCAATATTAGCGTTTTACTATTTTTGGAGTTTTTCTTAGACTTTTCGAGAACAAATTGGCAGAAAATGTTGAAAATCCATAAACAGATCCAGATTACCCCAACGCTGTAAAAGCAGAAGGTGGTTAGGAAAAAGAAGAAGAAAAAGGTCCAGATAAGGTGTAGAAATGCTGTGTTCAATAAAATACGAACCCCTTTTGAACTGAATTTGCAGGCGAGCGAAGCGAGCCTGTTTGACTCACGCTGCCGATACTGTCGTCGGAGGCCAGGGGGCGGAGCCCCCTTGTTAGGCGGGGAAGGCGAGAGAAGCGAGCCTGCCGGCTAGTTTTGTTTATTTTAGAATGAAAAATATTCTGCTAGAGAGAGTTAGAAAATGAGAATAGAAAAAAAGGGAATGAGAATAGGAAGAGAATATATTAGAAATAGTAGAAAGAGGAGAATAAGATTATGATAACAGGCAAAAGAAGCGAATGAAAATAGAAGAGATGAGAGGATTAGAATGGAATAGGAGGGTAATAATGTTGAGAGAGATTGGAAAATGAGAATTAAAAAAGGATTAGTAGAGCGAACAGATATACAGAGTGTATCAGGAGGAATGTGCAATACTTCTCAGGCTGATTCCTCGCACCAAGTAGACAAAAACGTTCCATGGGACCAACCCCCAAAAACGCTTTGTTATTGAGATAACAATGGCGGAAAATTGAGATTTTTCAATAAATATTAATTTTTCTGATTTCTTAGAGGCTTTAGTGAGGTTCTAAAATAATCAATTCC
Organism: Sogatella furcifera; assembly: GCA_017141385.1. NCBI lineage: Eukaryota > Metazoa > Arthropoda > Insecta > Hemiptera > Delphacidae > Sogatella > Sogatella furcifera. Next base: position 8,111,024 of record CM029553.1, on the reverse strand, counting down.
AATATGTAAAATTAGCTGAGGAATTCAATGAAACCAGTTCCAAGTTTGTAACTTTGACGGTTATTGTTATAATTGGAAAAATATGCTAAAAAACGCCATTTTCCAACAATAAGGGTTATAACTGGATAAAAAAAAACATAAAATAGTATTTTTCATTAATGGAAGTTGAAGAGAGTCGGATTCTAAAGAAAAAGTTGAATGGCGGCGATTGTGTAAATCCTACCCAAATATCAGAAATAGTGAAATGGTGCAAAATTTATGAAACATAGCACAAGTGATAAATTTGTGTTTAGTAGCGATATTGCGATTTTTGATTACTATTTCTAAGATTTGGGTGAGATTTACACAATCACCGTCATTCAACTTCTTCTTTAGAATCCGACTCTCTTAAACTTCCATTAATGAAAAATACAATTTCATGATTCCTTATCCAGTTATTATTATTAGGTATTGTTAAAAAATGGCGTTTTTAGCACATTTTTCCAATTATCTCAATAACCGTTAAAGTTACAAACTTGCAACTGGTTTCATTGGATTCCTCAGTTAATTTTACATAGGAATTGGTTATTTTAGAACCTCACTAGAGCCTCTAAAAAAATTAGAAAAAATGATATATTTTGAAAAAGCTCAATTTTCTGCCATTGTTATCTCATTAACAAAGCGTTTTTGGGGGTTGGTCCCATGGAACTTTTTTGTCTACTTGGTTTAAGGAATCAGCCTGAGAAATATTGCACATTCCTCCTGAAACACCCTGTATAGATAGGGGAGAAGAAAGAATGGAATGGAGAAGAGGATGAAAATGTAATGAAAAGATGATTTGAATGAGAGAGAAATAGATAAAGAGGATAAGATCAGGAGTGGAGAAGAGAAAATGAATAGAAGAACGATGATAATGGAGTTATGAAGATTGGAGAATGAATCTTAGAAAAAAAGAAAAAAGACAAGCAAGTTAAACACGAACCAATCTTCACGGTTGAATTCAATCAACGTTGGAACTGACAATGTGAACAATTATCATTGTATCTGCTGACATCGCAAATTGTTAAATTGGCTACACTGCTTCTTACTTCGTTAGTTATTTGTTGAGACGCTTCACTACAGTCTGTCCAAGCAATGAAGACATTCTTGCAAGATGGGAAAATGTCTCCTACTCGGTCAATGATTACAAATTTGGTTTCGAATCGTAGAGTAGAATGTTTCCTACAATTTGAGACTGAATTTATGATTTTTTGAACCAATATTGACCGAGCTGGAGTCATTTTCCAATCTTGCCAGAATATCTTCTCCACTTGGAGAGACTATAGCAATGTTGTTCGGTTCCTTATGAAGAAAATAAATATCTGCTGGTTGCAAGTCTGTGAAGATGGCCAGAGATTCACAACAAATTGCCAGCATGCAATGTTGGTTGTAACACATTTTGTGATAAAATGTAACATACGTCCAGAATAAAGCTTATTTTAAATACACATTCTTCTCAATATCTCCTTACAGTACAGATTTTGTGAATATGATTCGAAAACAATTTTTTTCATGCAATATTCGAAACTAAGTTTTCAAAAATCGCTACTGAGAACGAATTTTTCAATTGTGCTACATTTTGTCTATTTTGCGATTTTTGATCGCTATCTGAGATTCACACATTCGCCGCCATCCAACGTTTTCTTCAGAATCCAAGTATCTTCAATTTTCATTGATAGAAAATACAAATATATTATTCCTTATCTAGTTATAACCCATATTGTTGAAAAATGAAGTTTTTATAATACTTTACCCATTATCTCAATAACCGTTCAAGTTACAAACTTCAAACTGGTTTCACTGAATTTCTCAGCTTATTCTACATAGGAATTGATAAATATTTTATAACCTGAGTGAAGCCTATAAAAATTAGAGAAATTTATACATTTTGAAAAATCTCAATTTTCCGCCATTCTTATCTCGGTAACAAAGCATTTTTGGGGGTTTGTCCAATGGAACTTTTTTGTCTCCTTGTTGTAAGGATTCAGTCTGAGATGTATTGTACATTCCTCCCGAAACACACTGAATAAATTCGATGGAGTTCCACTAAGTCATTAGTAACTAGGATGTTTACCAATCAGAGTACATATCAGTGTCTGTCCAAGCAAAGAAGATATTCCGGTAAGATGAAAAAAAATGTTTCCTGCTCGGTTAATATTGGTTCAAAAATTACAAATCTTGTCACAAAGTGGGGGAAACATTCCGATCTACAATTTGAGATCTAATTTATCATTTTTGAACGATTATTGGTCGAGCTGGAGTTAGTTTCCCATCTTGCCACAATGTCTTCTTTGCTCGGACAGACTATACAATCATACCACACCATATCATCATACCATACATACCATTGTGCTCCTGTTCAATGCTACCCGGGTAGTTTATATATCAATGCTGCATCCACAGATACGGACATAGCCCATAAACATGCCCTTAGGTTCCGTATTCAAGCAAACACAGTGTTATGATAATGGACAATTATAGCTGATGTGTGCAGTGCACTACGAATAATTGAGATTATTTGATTAGTGTGTGGGTGAGAGAGAAAGAGAGAGAGAGAGAGAGAGAGAGAGAGAGTGAGAGAAACAGGAAGTGTGAAACAGTAATTGAGGAAGAGGGAGAGAGAGAATAAAATTGAAGGTCAGAGTGAGTAAGCAGGTGTGGGAGAGAGCCAGGACTTGTCTCTCAGGGAAAACCGTAAGCCGTCGGTCACGACTACCTAAAGAACCGACACCACCGAGCCGAAGATTTGGCCTACAATCTACAATTACTCATAATTCGTGTATTTTATTGGCGTTTCTGTTCCAAAAATGTTCCCAATAGAACGATAATTCTACAATATCAGCTGACCAGAAAAAATGACATGAAAACCAATTTACCTCAAGATAGAATCCCGAAATAGTTCAATGCTGAAAATAAGGAACCAAAACTCTGCTTCCAATGTAATGATTTGCTTACGGGTTTCCCTGAGAGACAAGTCCTGGCTCTCTCCCACACCTGCTCACTCACTCTGACCTTCAATTGATTTATTTTCATGACTATGAATATCGATCATCATTTTTATTCTAAAATTAGAATAGGAATCATTTTTGTCGATAAAACAATACATAACCTTAAAAAAAATCGTAATATGGAAGCTCAAAGTCCCTCGAAAATTGGGCATCTGTATATTATCATATTAATATAGCCTATATTGTGGCTCCCAACAAATAGCTGACTAGTATCCTTAGGTCAGCCACCTGTTGAATCTGAGTAACTGTCTCAGGGGGCGTGACTAAAGATGTTTTTTTCACTTTTCATGGAGAGAGTATGAAACCCGCAATTCATTTTCACATTTTTCAGTCAAAATACTTGAAATACACTGTTTGTGGGGGCGTGGCCTATGGCTCAACCAATGGCAGACAAAAATCCTCAAGTCGGCCACCTGCATGGAAAGAGTATGCAACCCGCAATACATTTACACATTTCTCAGTCAAAATACTTGAAATACACTGCTTGTGGGGGCGTGGCCTATGGCTCAACCAATGGTAGACAATATTCGGCCACCTGTTGAATATGAGTAACTGTCTCAGGAGGCGTGGCTGAAGACGATTTTGTTCGTTTTTCATGGAAAGAGTATGAAACCCGCAATGCATTTTTACATCTCTCAATCAAAATACTCATAATCTCATAAATTCAATATCTACTAGATGTTTCTTTTGAATTCGAGTGTGATTTAGTACAAAGCATCTACATCCCTCTTTTTTGGAACCTTTTTCCCACCAATCACAATCATTGGTTCCTATCTCTGCCGTTAGAGTCGTCTCAAACTGTAGCACTTTCCAAAAACCCAGGCGGTTGGTGACTGTCTTTTATTGAAGCTCAACTCTGTCAGTACAGTCGTAGAACGTCCTGTAAGAGAATAAGTTGAATCAAGAGCAACGTCAGGAACGTGATTTGCTACTGCAGACCGCTTCCAGACTGATCTGACCGAGGTGGAAGCTTCTACAGTCATGGGCCAAGCGCCAGGTTTGTTGGTATCTGATAAACCTTGGTAAAGCTTTGGAAGCTTCATGGTGTTATCTGATTATTCAAAGAAGCTTTCAACTCCTTCTCTACTGCCTTCTATAGTTTGTCCAAGCGAAGAAGATATTCTGGCAAGATGGGATAGTAACACTAGCTTGATCAATATTGGTTGAAAAATTATGATTTTAGTCAAAAATTGTAGAGCAGAATGTTTTCTACAATTTTAGATCAAATTTAGAATTTTTGAGCCGATATTGATCGAGCTGGAGCCATTTTCCCATCTTTCCAGAATGTCTCCTTCGCTTGGACAGACTATGCCTGGTAGCATCAACCCTATCTGACATTTCCAATCTGCATGTATTCATTCTTCTTCGAATTCTCTCAATTCCCACCTTTGCGACACATCTCTGTTCCAAAGTAGATGACAAGGCAATTGGCGGTTTAAAAATGACTTTTATCGATTCTCAACTGTTTCAGTACAGTCGACAAGCGGTCTAAAAGGTCTTAACTATACATCTGAGGCAGCTTGCAACTGGTTATGCTTTTGTAGACTGATTTCTTACTGTCTTGACAGAGCTGAGCAGCGATAACATATATTTGCCAATCGCCAGTTTCATTGACAACAGTTGCAGTTGATTAACTTAGATATTCTAGAAACATCTATCCAGATATCAGCTCTGTTCCATTTTGTAGAAGCTGTTGAGAAGGATTTTTCATTCTCTATCACTATTTTACGGTTACAAGTTGTAGATAACTGTGAAGAACATTGACGTATACTCAAGTCATTGATCCTTAGTGCTCTTTTTTGATCTTTCATGGTGTTTCAGAATACAGGAGCCAAATTACACTGGAAGCCTCACACCAAGTACTGTATAGTCTTTTTGAGCAAAGAAGACATTCTGGCAAGCACACAAAAAATCATGAGATTTTCAGTTCAACCACAAATTTTGATATTTGAATCTATTTTTATCTATCAATCTCAGGTGCAAGCTTCAAGAGCAGAATACTTTTCAAATCACAGGAGCAATTTAAACCAAGAAAACAAGTCTGAGGCTGAGGCCGCACTGCCTGTGGGTGGAGCCTGGAGGGTGGAGGGTAGTTGGTAAAACTATAGAACATACACACCATCCACAGTAATACATTGTATGAATGGTATGTGTTCAGCCGCCATCTTGGAATTCTTAAATATGGACAACACAACCTCAAAAAACAGAATGACGTCATACCAGTCTTACGATGTATAACTGTGGATGCTGTGTATGTTCTATAGATTTACCAACTACCCTCCACTCCCCAGGCTCTACCCACCGGCAGTGCGGCCTCAGCCTGAGGGCCATAAGCAAACAGCATAAGAATGCATAAGACTGAAAATTTCATACTTTTTTCTCTATATTTCAATGGATTTCTATCAAGGATCAAATTTCAATCCAGGAGCAAGTTTTCTTTCTAAAATACACTGATTACTCTAGTTTGTTGACCTCAGAAGCACAATAACCATTCAAAAGTTCATTAATAAACAAGAAAACAAATCCGAGTTCCTTCATCTACTTTATGTCAGGCAACAATCAACACACAAAACCGCAGAAGATATTTCGACCTTTTCGAGGTCAATTATAGACCTCTACTAGATATTTGATTGAATTCTCTAATCCAGCTAACCAGAAGCAATTCTTTAGACAACAATACACTGTTTATTCAAATACATACATACATCAATAGAGTTTTCCAGAACAACGGAAGCAAGTATGATTGCTTCCATTCACTCGACGTTGAATAACGAACAGCCCTTCGAAATCAGTAATTTAAGTTTCAATTAAAGTAATTCAAGTAACCTCAATACCAAAGATTGAATTCAAGAATAATTATTTTTTATCATAAGATTATAGGTGAGTTCATGTTGTTCTTATCTTAAGTGTATCTCCTGATATCTCATGTTTCGCTGAATGAAATTTCAACTATTTGAACATTTTTATTCCCAACAGTTTTTTTTCTATCTTCCTCAATTTTCTAATTCTACTCAAATGACGTATGACTCGTGATATTTCTGCTCTCCAAATTCTCCAGAGAGTATTTTCGTATTTTAGTAGTCGACCTTCCCACATTGGAAAGGTGATCTATTTCGAAATGTGAATGACATCTAATCCAATTGGAAATAGATCCAGCCTGAGTTATGTTGAGGGGCTACTGACGCAGGTTTAGGCTACAGCATGGATCCATCAATTAATTTCGTGAGCACGTTTCATGTCTATTAAGGTAGGTTTCCATCACGAGGAATATAGAACACGATATGTGACACAAACTTGATGTTCATACATCATGGGATATGAATCATTAGATGTATAGGATAGGTTAAAAATAGAATGGATCATATATAGGATGGGTCATGAATAGGATGGATCCAAAATAGCATGCGCAATGGCATAAATGGTAAACTATCAACTCTGACGTCATCTCAACAGTGCTCTCCAACTTAAATTATGAAAGCAAATGGTTCTCGTTAAAGGCTCGGTGTCAGTTTCAATTCCCAATCGAGTTAGGTAAAGCATTCAAAGAAAATATATTATACAGGGTGTTTCAGGAGAAATGTGCAATACTTCTCAGGCTGATTCCTTACACCAAGTAGACAAAAAAGTGCCATGGGACCAACCCCCAAAAACGCTTTGTTGCCGAAATAACAATGGCGGAAAATTGAGATTTTTCAAAAAATATTTATTTTTCTAATTTTTTAGAGGCTCTGCTGAAATTCTAAAATTGGCAATTCCTATTTAAAATAAGCTGAGGAATCTGAGTCTGAAGTCTGTAACTTCAACGGTTATTGGGATAATTGGGAAAATATGCTTAAAAAACGCAATTTTCAACAATAAGGGTTATAACTGGATAAGGAATCATAAATTTATATTTTTTATTAATGGAAGTTGAAGAGAGTCTGATTCTAAAGAAAAAGTTGAATGGCAGCGATTGTGTAAATCTCACCAAAATCTCGGAAATAGCGATCAAAAATCGCAAAATCGCTACTAAACACAAATTTATCACTTGTGCTATGTTTTGTCGAATTTTGCGGTTTTTGATCGCTATTTCTGAGATTTGGGTGTGATTTACACAATTGCTGCAATTTAACTTTTTCTTTAGAATCAAACTCTCTTCAACTTCCATTAATAAAAAATATAAATTTATGATTCCTTATCCAGTTATAACCCTTATTGTTGAAAAATTGCGTTTTCAAGCATATTTTCCCAACTATCCCAATAACCGTTAAAGTTACAGACTTCAGACTGGTTTCATTGGATTCCTCAGCTAATTTTACACAGTACTTGCTCATTATAGAATCTCAGTAGAGCCTCTAAGAATTAGAAAAATAAATATTTAAAAAAAATCTCAATTTTCTGCCATTGTTATCTCGGTAACAAAGCGTTTTTGGGGGTTGGTCCCATGGAACGTTTTTGTCTACTTGGTGTAAGGAATGAGCCTGAGAAGTATTGCACATTCATCCTGATACACCTTGTATATTATAGGCCATAGTGGAATGAAAAATGAAATCACAGTACAGCATAATATCTTTTAGTTTTTTTTATTTCAACACATGTTTAGCTCTTTCGGTGTCGATTCTCAAGCGAAGATACGAGCGGAGTATCTTTGGTCGTTGAGTTGGTATCTTATGGTTTCAAAAAAGTCAAGTAGGCATGGCTGAATTGGTGAAAAGCCTAATCACGATGATAATCTTTCCAGACCTACAATTTTTGCTCAAGTTTTCCAAAAAATGTGATGAAATTTATTAATTCCATTTTGTAGATATGATGATAATGAAGAACATTTTTGAAACAATTGATACGTGCAAACAACATCTAACACTAGCCGTAATATCGATGAAGGATATCATTAATCAAATTCATGAGAATTTCACTTCAAAATTACTTGGATTTCAAAACTAGTGAGAGAAATTTCTTTTGAAGGGTATGGTCTGTCCAAGCAAAGAAAACCCTCTGGCAAGATGAGAAAAGACTCCAGGTTGGTCAATACTGGTTCAAAAAATGTTGATATGGTCTCAAATTGTAGATCAGAATGTTTCCTACGATTGAGACCAAATCAATAATCGTAGGAAAGTGATTCCTACGATTCATTGATTCGTAGGAATCAATGAGCAATGATTCATAGCCAATAAATATTGATCAATATTGAACCAATATTGACCGAGCTGGAGTAATTTTCTCATCTTGCTAGAGGGTCTTTTTCAATACTTCTTTGATACGTTTAAAACTACAAAGTGTTTTAAATTATGCTGTCATATTCATCTTTGACGCAAAGAGAGATGAATACAGTACCCCTTTCCTTAGGAGACTGCTTAGTATAGGCTTAAGTTGGGGAACAGAAGACGATACTTCCTATTGCGTCTCGTTTATAATCTGGTTGTTGTCCAGAGTATCCAGGGTCCAGGGTCTAGTGTCTAGGGTCCACAGTATCTGAAGGAACACTTCACTCGTCTTGCGGTGGCCCATTCCAGGAACACGAGGCAGCATACTTATTACTTACAGATTCCCCTCCACCCTTGGACGTATGCAGGCATGGGCAGGGGGGCAGCTGCCCCCTCTCCTAGAAGTTGACTGATTTATTTTTGTCATCTATAAAATCAATTCACAGTTTGAATAAATAAAATAAAATTGAATGAACATCAAGAACTGAATGGTAGAAGAAATATTGACGGGGTTATGCTTAATGGGTATCCATCGTGAATTTTTGGATGTAAATAAGGACCAAATAGAAAAGTGTTTCAAATGAGTTTTCAGCAGAACCTTCAAGAAACCACCAAGCCTACTGTAGTTCAACTATATCTATTAAATTTTACCTTCATTGATCTTTGAATTTACTGGTGATTTTGTATTTGCTGGAGATTTTCTCAAAACGTTCGTTTTTTAAAAATAAGTAAGGTGAATAAATAAGTAAAATAATATTTTCCAACTAGAAAAAATACATGGACTTGGAATTATTCACCAAGCAAATGATTTCAACAAATGTTATTTATTAGATAATAATTAAGAACTTGTTTTCATTTCACATTTTCATGATAGAATGCAGGGCTCAAATTGTGACGGTACGCCACGCCATCCCAGAACTTCTGAATCTGAGTACTCGCTAATCCTGTAGTAGGCCAAAATCAAATTCAAATTAATTTTAAATTTGAAAATTTAATTCCTAACTTTAAATTTTTCAATAGAAATATGGAAAAATTATGGTAATAATACTCAATTGAAAGCTTTAAAATAACTCTAAAATTGAGTTTTGAGGAGTTGGAATTTTTTTACCAAGGCCTACTTTCAAGTCATTCAAATCAAGGCTTATGACTTCCCTCATTAGAGACACATTGGTGTGATTATCAAGAACGTTACTTGGCCGGGTTGTAGCGTTGATTCTGGAAGTTTGAAATCATAATTCTATTTAAATCTATTTTTTCTTTGGATTGTATGCACTAATGTTTCAGATGATTCCTTCCAAGTATTGATTCCCATGCATAAGTTCATTCTTCCCACTCTTATATTTATTTATTCTTTTCTTTCAAGTTATGAATTTTTATTCTTTCTACTCTGTATTATTTATGATAAATTTTTATTTTTCTGAACCTTTTGTTTCAAAATATACTATTCATTTGTCTATTATAGGCTATGTACATAAACTCGAAATAAGGCTTATTTTTCTCTTAGTTTCGCAGTGATGTCAATCTTTATCCAAAATTTATTATCATTATCTATTATATTAATCATCATCTTTGTTATTTTTTAAAATTGCAGTATTTGTAAACTTAAAGTTACAATAGGCGGCAGCCTTGTAACATTCTATATCTATAAAAGCGAAATGGCACTGACTGATTCATTCATTCAACACCAGAACTAAAAATCCACTGAATCGAATGCGTTTAAATTAGGCAGGAATGTTCAGTTGAACGTTTAGACGCGCGCTAAGAAAGGATTTAAAAAACTTTTCAAGGATACGCAAAATATTTAAGTTATTCTATAGGTTTTCGGCGTTTTCTCAATTTTTTAGAGAACCAATCGGTAGAAAATGTTGATATTTGGTAGGCAAGTTCAGATAAGGTCTAGAAATGTCTGTTTAAAAATATTTGAATCCCGTTAAAGATTACGCCAGTTATCAGTTTTTTTTTTTTGTAGATGTATTGCGGGTTGCATATCTTCCGCCTTGATACGACCAATCCTTACTGTAAATTCAATGGTTCAACGAGACTATAGATGAACTAATTTGGAAGATATTGAATCAAGTTTCAAACTATGCCCGATATACTTCACAAGGCTACGCTTAATATTAGCGTTCACTATTTTTCGGAATTTTCAGAGTATTACCTGGATTTTTGGAAATAAATTGGTTGAGAATGTTGTAAAGAATTTGTAAACTGGTCCAGATTAGTCTAGAAATGCTCAATAAATTTTGTGTTCAATAAATTTAGAATTCCTTCTGAATGGAATTTGCTGGGGAGCGAAGCGAGCCCGTTTGACTCACTGACACTGCTGATACTGTCGGGGGTTCAGGGGGCGGAACCCCCTGGCTAGGCGGAGAAAGCGAGCGAAGCGAGCCTGCCGGCTAGTTGAGAATAAAATATCTATCTATCTATTGGACAGACTTTACTTTGATTAATTCTCTTGATCTATCGTACATTAGTAGCCCTAATAACAAAGTGAACATCGATGAATCGACTAATCGATTTTCTAATCACTGTTATCAGATGCATCTAGCAAGGCTCCTCCATTTATTGTTAGTCATTCAAGCCGATATTTATTTTGTGTTAATTGTAATGCACAGGAATAAATCTTTCAAACCCTACCCTTGTTGAAGAGACCTCTCTGGGCATTCATCCTTATCAGTACAACACGGACCAGTATTGTATCAGTGGCTGCGTTGCCAACATTCGAAACATAAAAGCCTTTTGGCAGCCGAACTAAAGTAGTACCAGCCTAACCAGTCCAAACACCGGCTTGCGAGGTGATATACGGCCCGTCTATAAATCTTTGAAGAATCGAAGTAAAAGTCGACATTGGGTGAAATTGTGGGGGGAGGGGCTACAAACCTCCCCCCCCCCCCTAAACGTGGTCCCAAGGTAAGCTTGTCTCAAGATTAAATTATATCCCAAACGGGTCTAGACTGTCCAAGCACAGAAGACATACTGGCAAGATGGGAAAATGACTCTAGCTCAGTCAATGTTGGTTCAAAAATTATAAATTTGGTCTCAAAATGTAAATCAGCATATTTCCTATAATTTGAGATGAGATTCATCATTTTTGAACCAATAATGTCTCAGCTGGAGACATTTTCCCATCTTGCCGGAATGTCTTCTTCGCTTGGACAGTCTATCAAAGCAACCTTTCATGTAACAGATTCTCGTACAAAACATTGGAAACTGAGACGTGGCGGTTTTTTGTTGCATTGAAACATATTGATCACTTCCTCGTTGTATATATTATGCCTCTTATATCAAGGTCCCAAGTGAGCCTAGGCTTGCAGAATAACACTGATACCCTCTGATTTCTGGCTGATTGAAAAACGAATATATTTTGTGTGAGTAATCTCACCGAAACTTGGCGCTGATATTGTAATTCCTATTTATTTTTTCCCAAACATTTCAACCAATCATGGTAGAGGTGAGTCTACATCAGTACAAAAGTCGCAAGGGAACATGTGCTTTACATCAGGGTGCGTTCATGTCGGAGCTTCGATCCAAGGTGTAGCCTATAGAATAGTAGAGGTGGGGCGGAGTGAAGCAGCTGGCTGTGAAAGTTATAATTTTGACGTCACGGAGTTCCTCTAGTCAAAAATTTAGCATTGATTTCCCTAATTGTGCACTTTTTTCAATTTTCAAATTACAGAATTTTTTAATAGGTAAATTTCTTATATAAGCTTGTAGAGAATTTCAAGACCTACATTTTGAGTGATTTAAATCTATATTCTACTCAAATTTCACATGAGAAAATGTCCGTTGTCGTGTCTCGGGAATGCTCTGCAGCTGGGCTGATGCAATTAAGAGTAGCAATGCTAATATAAGATACATTCATAATATTATTGGATTCGATAGCATTGCTGTTCATAACTTGCTTTAACCCAGCTGCAGAGTATTTCCCGAGACACGTTAACGGACTTTTCATCATATTAAATTCGAGTAAATTATAGAACTGCAACTTGTATAAGCAGTGCTTATATCAGCTGGACATGCGTCATACAATACAATGAAGCTGATAGAAGAGATAGATCAATTATCGAAGCTCCGACATGAACGCATCATAAGCTCCCATAAAACAAGATGTGATTTTTATAAACTTTTTCCATATTTTTTATCTAGTTACTCTGTCTGGCGAGGAATCTCCAACACGCCATATATTTTCGATTAAATCTCGGCTCATAGGCCACATAGAGAGTTCTGGTTTTTACTAGATGATTGGTACCATCCGACACTACAATTTGTGGGACGTTCTCATTAAGCCGCGTTTACACCGGAATGTTAATAACTTTTTTGAATAACGTATTACTATATAGACTTATATATTATATAACTTATCATATAAAAGTTATTAACATTCCGGTGTAAACGCGGCTTCAGATTCTGCATTAATTGGTTTTTCAATTGAATAAATAACATTTGAAGTGAGAGAATTTCGATGTGTTTATTTACGAATGTGTATTGGTGAAAAGGTGATCAGCAAATTTTCAAATATTCCCTCATCAGTAATGATAATTTTCAGAAGAATGTGTTGATCAGATGTATTCATTTTTGAGTATTGGTGAGTATGGATTCTTATTTTTTCGAATTAGTGAAATATTTTCAAATTTCCAACAACGGTTACTTTCTTTGGTGTACTGTATTTTAGTGCATTTCAAAAAGTATTGTTTTCTTTAAATAATTTTATTCATCAATTAAAGTTATCATTATCATTACCATCGTTATCATACACTAGCCGGCAGGCTCGCTTAGCTAGCCTTCTCCGCCCCCTGGACACCACTGTGATACCGCCCTATCTCATACTGCCTTTAGCCTCGTGCTAGCAGTTTACTTTCCGCCCGCTAGATAGCGCCAGCTGTATTTCGGATCTTGTTTCAACTCTCGCGTAACTCAACTTCTCGCTCGCTCAGATAGTAAGCTCGGGTATATAAAGGCCGGACTCTGCTCCTCCAAGAGAGTCGGATCGGACGTTGAAGCGACCAGTACATTCTCGGGGCGTGTTCATCTCCTTGTTTTGAGCGTGCTACTGTTGAATGGACTTGGGCTTTTTTTTCATTCCACCCGCCTATGCCAAAACACCGAGCTGGAAGACGAATACAGCGCCGTGAAGCGACACCGAGTCAGTCCTCAGCTGACCCTGGGTCGGCTGCTGATCACGTGGGTACGTTCGCTACTGCTGCCCCGTCCTCGCCAGCCCGCTCAGCCTCAAATTCGGACAGAAGGTTGCAAGAGCTGTTCAGGCACTTCAACCTGTTCCTGAACAACGAGTGGGAGCTGATTCCCATCGAGCTGCCACCAACGACACCGGCTCTTGCCACCTCACCGGCGGACCCTCGTTCCCCGAACCAACAACAACGGAGAGTCTAGCCCAGACTCGAACCTGGACCCTCTGAGGGTATCAGATTCTGGCGCCCAACCTGACGGCCGTGAACTGTATAGGAATACAGTCCACCCAGCAGCCCTCCACAACTTCAACGTCAACTTCCAACTTCGCCATCGGTAGTGGAAATTTACGAGTTCTACCCCATCTTCGTCGGTAGTGGTGAAGTGTGAGTTCTACCCCACCTGTTGCAAACTATATCGAGTGCGGATTCCTCACTGCTCACAAAACCAAATGGTGCTAACCAGAGGACAAAAAGAGACTGGCCACACGCTTAGCCCCAGCTCAAGCGACGCCACAAGCATGGAGGAATCAGCATCACAACCAGAAGAATACCAAGAGACAGCAGCCCTTCCAACGACAGAACCAACTCAAGGCATGGCCACAGAAGTCCTTCCAACAACAGAGCCGGCTCACAGCAGGGCCACTGAGGCTTTCACTACTACAGCAGCAGCTACCAGGACCCAAGAACCAAGGACACACTCACTAACACATCCATTCTCTGGGTACCTACCACCTCTCAACCAGTTGCCCAATGTGACAACCTTACTGCCTCTCTTCAGGGGAAACTACATGAGGATCCAGCCTTATTCATGAAACAAAGCACCGGCATCCTGCGTGCACACCAAATACCAGACTACACCTGGCTACCGCTACTCAAACAACAGCTGCAGGATGAAGCAGCCTCCTGGTGGAATGAATATGGCGAATTTGTCTCTACTTGGGAACAATTCCAGACCCGCCTACAAGCACGGTTCTCCAACATTCATCGAACTGCTGAAGCCCATAAAGAATTCTATGGATCCAACCATCGAGCCAACCAACCGGTTGAAAAATTCTTGAGAATGAAGGTACAATTACATCAGCGACTATCAACTAACCTAACCGAAGTTGAGGTAGTCACCTTACTCATCAGCCAATTGAGCCACGATCTACGCACCCTGGTACGAGCTTCCCAACCAACCAGCATCGAAGAACTTATCATGCTGGCGAATGAATTTGAGACCGACTTAAACCAGCGGCCTAAGCCGAAACCCTCGCCAACCAACACCCTGGAGGCAGCATTCAACCAACTACCCAAGTGCCGATACTGTCCTGCAAGACACTTCCATCGTGACTGTCCAGTGCTTAAAAGGCAGATGGGAAACGAATCCACTGGAGAGAAACAGGCTCCGCCTCCCCAGTCAGGCAAGTAGGAGCCCACCGACCACCAACCACCACACAAGCTCAACCAACTAGCAGTCTTACTTCATCACAGCCACGACCAGTAGATGACAGATCTACAAACCCATGCGGGCCTTCAACAAAAACTGATCACCAACCGGGAATCTGACAAGAGGCATGCCAACTAACGCAAGGCTTCAACCAGAGGCCATGAACATGCAAGTAACTGGCCAAACACTACCACGAATATCTGTCAAAATCCAAGGGAAAGAATATTTGGCACTCTTGGACTCAGCTGCAACTCACAACTTTGCCAAGGCCAACCTCTTCAACCAAAGTCTGGATGCCGTCCCAAACCAAGTGACAGTTAAGTTAGCCAATCAACGGAATTGTTGCTCCACCACTCTTCAAGGACATCTAGAACTAGAAATACAGCAAACCACACAGCTGATACCCTTCCTCGGTCTACCAGATCTCCGAGAAGATCTAATACTGGGACGTCCGTGGTTCACCGCCAGCAACGCACTCATGGATTTTGAAAATGATAGACTCATCTATGGGAAGCAGCAACGAAAAGCCATCTTCTGGACCACCCCATCCACATCCACCACCCAACTGGATGAGGGAATGTTAACCAAGCTAACTCAACTGGCTCCTACGGAACAACAAGCTCCATTCAGAGAATTACTCCAACGACACAGCAAGGTATTTGTTGAGAGTCAACCACTCACCACCACCACAGCAGCGACTCATCGCATCCAACTCAACAGCACACAAATCGTCAACCGCCGCCCTTACCGCTACTCCAGTGCAAAACTAAAGATCATTGAAGAAGAAGTCACCTTCCTGAAGAAAGGGGATTGGTAGAGCCAACTGACTCACCGTATAACTCACCAATAGTAGTAGTTCCTAAGAAGGATGGAAGTTCCCGATTCTGCATTGATTATCGCTGGCTTAACGCAGTCACCGTTCCGGCAACTGCCCCGCAGCTCACTCTGCATGACACCCTCCGGAGTTTGGGAACAGCACGGGTCTTCACCTCACTTGACCTACGCATGGGTTATTGGCAGGTGCCCCTCACCATGGACTCACGACCATATACCGCTTTCACCACCCCATATGGAGAAAAATTACAGTTCAAAGTCCTACCATTTGGACTAAGGAATGCTCCTAGCTGCTTCCAGACTATGATGAACTCAGTCCTGAGTGGTTATCTGAACAAGTTCTGCTATGCCTACCTAGACGATATCATTATCTACTCAGAGAGCTGGGACGAACACCTATTGCACCTTGCCAAAGTTCTGGAACGCCTAGAATTCTACATGTTGACTGTTGCCCCAGACAAATGCCAGATAGGACGGAGAGAGTTAGAATACCTTGGACATATTATCACACCCTCAGGGAATCAACCCAAACCGAAAGCTGTTCAAGCTGTAACCAACGCCAAACGACCCGAGAATCGGAAACAATTGAAGGAGTTCCTTGGATTAGTGGGCTGGCTACGAGAATTCATCCCTCATGCTGCCGAATTATGCGCCCCACTCACAGAATTGCTCGGTACAAAGACCAAGTGGAAATGGACTCCGACTGAAGAAGCTGCTTTCGGTCTTATTCTACAAGCCGTTGGAAATCTACAACCCTTGTGTCGCCCGGACTTCAGCCATTCATTTGTCTTACAGACGGATGCCAGCAAAGTTGGCTTAGGAGCAGTTCTGTATCAGGAGATACAAGGAGAACGTCGTATCATTGCCTATGCCAGTGCCAAGTTGAATGCCACAGAACAACGCTACCACAGCAATGAACAAGAGTGTTTAGCTGTAGTGTGGGCAATAAACGGTACCGACCCTACCTGGAGGACAAACCTTTCCTTTTGCGAACTGACAATCAGGCGGTTACTTGGCTGAATACTGTCAAGGATAGCCGAGCTAAACTTACCCGCTGGGCTCTACTACTGCAGGAGTTCACCTTCACCCTTGAACATTGCCCTGGGCGTGAGAACCAACTTGCTGATGCATTATCCAGGAATCCAGATGAGGACGCAATTGAGGAAGAGTGTCACCAAGCAGAACGAATGATACCCCCTGGAGCACTACAGATCCAAGAGGAGCAACCCTCCATCAATGCTATGGAGACACCCATCCACCTATTGGACAAACTGCGAGAAGCCCAAACCATGAACGCGACCATCCAGGACCAGATGCAACGCTGGGAAGAACTTCAGAGGACGCCACCAGAGCAAAGGACAAAATCTGACCAACTGTTTTTGGCCACTTACCGCATCCACAATCAACTGTGGGAGAAAACGCTCAACTTGCATACACCGGATTGGCGGATTCTGGTGCCTGAGGAATTTACCGAAAGACTCATGTACCACTATCACGACGACGACCTTGCTGGTCACCCAGGCATTGAAGAAACCTACCGCACCATTGCTTTACTTTACACCTGGCCACGTATGAAAGCACACATCCGAACTTATGTGCAAAAGTGCCTTCCCTGCAGCTGCACCAAAGGGTTTACCCACGCCACCACTGCTCAGCAGCGACCCAGGCGCCCCAGTCAACCCTGGAAATTAGTGTGTCTTGATCTAATGGGACCATACCCAATGACCAAGCAACGCAACCAATATTTGCTGGTAGTCACTGACGCCTTCTCACAATGGGTGGAAGCCTACCCCTTGGCTAACATGGAAGCCACGACTATTTGCAAGAAGCTTATTGCTCAGTTCTTCCCCAGATGGGGATACCCAGAAACCATCATCACAGACAACGGCACCCAATTCAAAGGGAAAGTTTGGCAAGACCACTGCCATCAATGGGAAATTGACCACCAGACCACTCCAATCTACCACCCTCGAGCCAACCCAACAGAACGACGGAACCAAGAGCTTAAAAGGGATTGCGCGTCCGACTACAAACCAGACACCAGGAATGGGAAGACCGCCTTCCGTCCGTACTCTTCACACTCAGGAATCGGCAAAATGCTGCCACAGGTTATAGTCCCAGCAAACTCCTATTTGGGCAGAACCTACAGAGACCAGGAGAATGGATCCACCAGTCAACAACCAGTTCCACTAACTGGGACCAAGAGGTTCAAGATCGACACAACAACCTCATCAGCCAACAGGAAGAAGCCCGCCAAAACCAAGAGCGGTACACCCCTACCATCGATCCAACGCCACCTCGCTACCAGCTGGGAGACTGGGTTCTGACCAGGAACCATCAGCTCTCCAACAAGGCACAACGATACCATGCTGGCTTAGGACCAAAGTGGAAAGGACCTTATTCAGTGGTCCACCGTCGAGGACATGTCTACTGGATCTCCAAAGACCAGGAAACCATCAAGGTTCACGAAGACAATCTCAGACCAGCACCAAAGTAACTATTTTCTTTTATTTTATGGCCATCAGCGGCACTCATCTGTATTTACTGTATTTACTCACCATTATTGTATCTGTATTTTGTTTATTACTTCAATAAAACTACTAGCACTTAGCTCAAATGGAGGGGGGATGATACCGCCCTATCTCATACTGCCTTTAGCCTCGTGCTAGCAGTTTACTTTCCGCCCGCTAGATAGCGCCAGCTGTATTTCGGATCTTGTTTCAACTCTCGCGTAACTCAACTTCTCGCTCGCTCAGATAGTAAGCTCGGGTATATAAAGGCCGGACTCTGCTCCTCCAAGAGAGTCGGATCGGACGTTGAAGCGACCAGTACATTCTCGGGGCGTGTTCATCTCCTTGTTTTGAGCGTGCTACTGTTGAATGGACTTGGGCTTTTTTTTTCATTCCACCCGCCTATGCCAAAACACCGAGCTGGAAGACGAATACAGCGCCGACGTCTCTTGCGCCGACTGTCCGAACTTGAGCGGCTGAGAGACAAGTTGGTCACGGAGCAGCGGATAGCGGCGTTACCCCGTGAAGCGACACCCAGTCAGTCCTCAGCTGACCCTGGGTCGGCTGCTGATCACGTGGGTACGTTCGCTACTGCTGCCCCGTCCTCGCCAGCCCGCTCAGCCTCAAATTCGGACAGAAGGTTGCAAGAGCTGTTCAGGCACTTCAACCTGTTCCTGAACAACGAGTGGGAGCTGATTCCCATCGAGCTGCCACCAACGACACCGGCTCTTGCCACCTCACCGGCGGACCCTCGTTCCCCGAACCAACAACAACGGAGAGTCTAGCCCAGACTCGAACCTGGACCCTCTGAGGGTATCAACTGTCAGTATCGGCAGTGTGAGTGAGTCAAACTGCAAAGCCTCTGTCAGTGTAAGCTGAGACAAACAGGCTCGCTTCGCTCGCCTGCGAATTCCGTTCAAAAGGGATTCGAGAATCATTGAACACAGCATCTCTAGACCTAATCTGGACCTGTTTACCAAATTTCAACATTTTCTGCCAATTTAGTCTCGAAAAATCTAAGAAAAATTTCAAAAAAGAGTAGCCTAAAACGCTGATATTGAGCGTAACCTTGGGAAGTACGAGACTTGAAACTTGAAACTTGATTCAATATCTTCTAAATTAGGTCATCTATAATCTTGCTGAACCATTGAATTTACAGTAAGGATTGGTCGTATTAAGGCTTAAGATATGCAACCCGCAATACATTTACAATTTTCAAAAAGTGATTACTGGCGTACTCTTGAACGGATTTCAAAAATATTCCAACACAACATTTCTAGACCTTATCTGAGCCTGCTCACCAAATATTAACATTTTCTACCGATTGGTTGTTGAAAACAATGAGAAAAAAACGCTGAGAAACTATAGCAAAACTCAAATATTTGGCGTATCCTTGAAAAGTTTTAAAAATCCATTCTTAGCGCGCGTCTAAACGTACAACTGAACATACCTGCCAAATTTGAACGCATTCGCGGTTCAGTGCATTTTTAGTTCTGGTGATGAATTTGAATGAATGAATGAATCAGTGCCATTTCGCTTCTATATGTAGAGACTAGCCGGCAGGCTCGCTTCGCTTGCCCTCTCCGCCTAGCCAGGGGGCTCCGCTCCCTGGACCCCCGACAGTATCAACAGTGTCAGAGACAAACAGGCTAGCTTCGCTCGCCTGAAAAACCACAGTCAGTGTCAGCTGAGATAAACAAGCTCGCTACGCTCGCCTGCAAATTCCATTTGAAGAGATTTTCTTTGAT
This sequence comes from Sogatella furcifera, assembly GCA_017141385.1. Taxonomy (NCBI): domain Eukaryota; kingdom Metazoa; phylum Arthropoda; class Insecta; order Hemiptera; family Delphacidae; genus Sogatella; species Sogatella furcifera. The sequence continues at coordinate 8,091,105 of CM029553.1, read as the reverse complement.
CATCATTCACCACTCAACAGGGTTCTTTTAGGTAATCGTTCTGAATTAGTTGCTCTATTACCTCAGCTCAACCTGGCATATGATTTGAACGTATTTAGTTCAGTAGTTTCCGTGAAATAAACGGAAGTGCAGATTCCAAACATTGGAAAAATTTGTTAAACGCGTAACCTCGGAAGGGTATTGTATTTTTTTTAATACAGCATTTCTGGACCTAATCTGGACCTGTTAACCAAATTTCAACATTTTCTGCGAATTGGTTTTCGAAAAATCTAAGAAAAACTCCAAAAGTAATAAAACTCTAATATCAAGCGTAACCTTGGGAAGTATGTCGGACATAGTTAGGAACTTGAAACTAAACATGCCTGCCGAATTTGAACGCATTCGGTCCAGTGAATTCCAGTTTCATTTTGTTCCTTTGTTTCAAACAGATTCACGAATCGAGGAATCAGCCGTTTTTCATCCATAAATTCAGTTTCTATATATATTTTTTTGACTCAAGCACAGTCAATATTGGTTGAAAATTCATCAATTTGATGTTAAATTGTAGTACAAAATTTGTTCTACTATCAAGACCACATTTATAATTATTGATCAAATATCAACCAAACTGGGGTCATTTTCTTATCTTGCCAGAGGGTCTTCTTTGCTTGGACAGACTATAGCTCGCTGTTAATTGGCGCGCCTGTATCTATTTGTGAGGATACGGGCTTCAATCAGTTATTATTGAACTATAGAGCTGAAATGTTGCGCGCTAAAAAAATTACCTTTGCAATATAAAGGAACATTGAGTTTTTCGTGTGCATTTGATTCTTCAAAACCACTCTCGTTCCAAGTGGTCAAAGACTCATTTCAGCCAGTTTCCACACAATTGCTCTTTTGTATTGGTTTGTACGCAGTGCACGACTTAGGCCTACGGCTTAGAAGTCTCTAGTCAGCTGTTTTTGGCTGAAAAATGCGCGTGATCCCTATCGTGTCTACAAGAGGTCTCCAACCTTTTTCATCCAACATCCAAGGGCCACATTGTTAATATTCTTGGGAGGCTTAGATGGCCAATAACAAGGATGTACGTGGAATTAGACTTGTGGGGACACACACGACGAAGAGTTTTGTGGTGTAAAATTATTATAATATATTCCTATTATGATAATATGTTTCATGTAAAAGGAGTTTTAATAAGTAGGTTCAATTAGAACACGGGAAGAAACGAACCAATTCATTTCATTTTAATAAAAAGTCCATTGGAGTGTGAAAAGAAGAAAACTTGACAATGCATGAATTTAGCAAGTTCAACAAAATAATAATAACTTCTTCTAATAGCAGTAATACAATACTCGCAGACAATACACGAATTTACAAAAAGTTATCAAGCTAAAAAAGAAAACTTATTTTCAGTGAGAAGATTACATTTGTTTTCCACTCAAATGTCCACCCATTCAGGAAAAAACTTTTTGGTTCCAATCATTAAAATTAATAATTTCAAATGTTCATCTGACAAGGAAGAAAGAACTGTATTTGGATTCAACAAACTTCATTTTTGAAAATGTTACACTTGTAGGTAGATCCAAGAAAAGAAGACATACTGTAGCTCGAGCATGGCTTTTTAATTTTTTTTCTAAGTGTTTTTCTGGGAGAGAACTGTAAAATGGGAGTACGTTACCTTCTTTATAGCGTTCCTGGAAATCAGTCCTGAGTGCTAATTTACACTCATTAAAAACTGGAGATGCTCGTAAAAGAGGAGTACTGAACTAACAATTGTTGTCAAAAATGTATACAGGGTTTTTCAGGAGCAATGTGCAATACTTCTCAGGCTGATTTCTTACACCAAGTAGACAAAAAAGTTCCATGGGACCAACCCCCAAAAACGCTTTGTTACTGAGATAACAATGGCGGAAAATTGAGATTTTTCAAAAATTATTAATTTTTCTAATTTTTGAGGCTAAATAATAAATAAAAAATTCCTATGTAAAATTAGCTTCAAGTTTGTAACTTTAACGGTTATTGAGATAATTGGAAAAATATGTTAAAAAACGCCATTTTTCAACATAAGGGTTATAACTGGATAAGGAATCAAAATTGTATTTTTCATTAATGGAAGTTGAAGAGAGTCGGATTCTAAAGAGAAATTTAGATGGCGGCGATCATGTAAATCTTACCCAAATCTCAGAAATAGCGATCAAAAATCGCAAAATCACTACTAAACACTTGTGCTATGTTTTGTCAATTTTGCGATTTTGCAATTTTGCAATTTTTATCGCTATTTCTGAGCTTTGGGTAAGATTTACACAATCGCTGCCATTCAACTGTTTCTTCAGAGTTCGACTTTCTTCAACTTCCATTAATAAAAATTACAATTTTATGTTTCCTTATCCAGTTATAACCCTCATTGTTGGAAAATGGCGTTTTTTAACATATTTTTTCAATTATCTCAATAACCGTTGAAGTTACAGACTGGTTTCATTGAACTTCTCAGCTGATTTTACATAGGAATCGATTATTTAAGAACCTTACTAAAGCCTCTAAAAAATTAGAAAAATTAATATTTTTTGAAAAATCTCAATTTTCCGCCATTGTTATCTCAGTAACAAAGCGTTTTTGGGGGTTGGTCTCATGAAACTTTTTCGTCTACTTGGTGTAAGAAATCAGCCTAAGAAGTATTGCACATTCCTCCTGAAACACCCTGTATATTTAAATAATCTCTTGCAATAACTCTTGGCGGGCAGGACAAAATCTATCCACGCGCCGTAGGTTGGAGAGCCCTGGTGTATACCAAGGTAATTAGAATAGAAGTCTACACTGTAATACGTCTAGTAGTATACTGTATTACCTCTGTGTCAAAGTATCAGTTTTAGATTGTAGCAAAAACAATTACAAGAACTTTCCAATAATATAATTTCATTTTCTGTTTTTACAGGTACGTTTGAACCACGGTGACTCGAACTTTGTCAGTATAAATTGATGAATGATTAATTATTCCACTCATTTATTGATTCGTAATCCGAGAATTGATTTGGCAATAATTGAAGGAAATTTTCAAGTGAGTAACTACTCTACCACTAATTTTATTAAAATAATACTCTACTACTATAATTACTCACCATTGAGTGAAGACTTGTTTTACGCGCAGTTTTGCAAAAAAAACTTTTTTCAAGGACGTTTAATTTTGTAAAGAAGAGAGACAGAGGAATCCAGATTCCTTCATTGTTTCCATTGTTTCATCATTTCATTCATTGTTTGCATACTACAGTGAATCGGAATATATCCTATGTTAAGAGAATAGAAAGGAGACTTGAGTTTTTAATCAACAGTATCAAATAACAGTTCGCTTGAGTTAATCAAGATTATGAATACTTGTAAATGACTCAGATATAGGATTGAATAAGGTACTATTGATATAAATTCGTGCTGAATCTATACATACATTCACAAATGGTGAACATTAGACGGATAAATGTTAATTTTTGGAGAGGGATGTTCAAGGAAATTCCTCTACTTTACACTTGACCATGAAAGGAAGATATAGAGAGAGATTAGATTAGATTTCTTTATTTATTTAGATAGCAACAAAATATTTATGCTTAGTTTCTAGATTACAAGAGTTATTATTAATTCTAATTATTCTATTATTTTAATGAGTTACACACTAATTTCGATATTTTACACTACAGTTTTTACAGGTTATTCTATAATCTATTCAATGAGGGAGGTTACATGTGGATGTGAATGCAAAACTCATAGAACAATTATGCAAACAATATGCTACTTGCTTGCAATCTTACTTGTTGTGCATTGAAATATCTAAATGGAAAGGCGAAGTCTAGACATAGAAATGTCCATTCTTGGGAAAGCATATCTTTTCCATTAACACTTGGCCTGTTAAAGAGAGAGAGAGAGATTCAGATTCAATCACTTCATTCATGTAGATGAGATGACATAATACAATCAATCATTTTGAATCCTTTGCTATAGCCTAATAAGAAATACACTAAATACATTATGGATTTGCATGAGTTGGATAATGACTATGGAAACTTGTAATATGACTCACATTTGGGATTCAATAATTCAATGGTAATAAAATTTATGCAGTATCTTAATAAAATGGCGGAGTTTGAACATGTAAATGTCCATTCCTGGAGAGGGATGTTCAAAGACATCTCTCTCATTAACACTCAACCATGGCGATTATTTTTCTGACCTTTTCAACTACTGAGAATTATTGAATCGGAGATTTAATCCTATTACATCTAGAGAGGGAGAGTGCCAGGGCGACATAGAGAAAGTGAGAAAGAGATTAGATAAGATTAGATTATTCACTTTATTCAAGTAGAGTACAGCATTTACGATCTTAAATCCTAGATTCTGAAAATTTGACATAAATCTAATTACACGATTGGTTCAAATAAGAAATACATATACAAGGTACTTGCTAAATTACAGATATATAGGATTCAATATTCTTACTGTTATATGATTGTGATGTATCTACATGAAATGGCGGAGTTTGGACAAAGATGTCCATTCTTGGAGAAGGATATGCAAGGATATCCCTCCCATTAACACTCAACCGTAAAAAATTTTTTACTGATAGAGAGAGAGAGAGAGAGAGAGAGAGAGAGAGAGTGAGTGATTCAGATTCAGATTCAATCACTTTATTCATGTAGATTACATAATACAATAATTCGAATCCTATGCTATAAGAATAAAAATAAATGAAAGTTACACTAATTACATTATGGTTTGCATAAGTTGGATAATTATAAACTATGAAAACTTGCAAAATGAGACAGATGTAGGATTCAATAAGCTAACGGTAATATAAATTTGTGCTGTATCTACATAAAATGGCGGAGCTTAGACATATAGATGTCCATTCTTGGAGAGGGATGTTCAAAGACATCTCTCCCATTAACACTCAACCATGGGCGAATAATCTGATCTTTACGACTACGGTACTAAGTATTTATTTTATTGGAAATTTCATACTATTAAATTGTGTAAAATGAATAATTATTCATATGAGTGGGAATGATGGGAATAATGATAATGGAATGTCCATAAAATGGTATGATAGGTGATTCGAAATTCAAAACTAAATTGGGGAGAATGATCAAATGGATTAGATAGCGTGAGAGAGAGAATTTGATGAAGATAAGAGAAGAGGGATGAAAAAAGAAAATCCGTTTGAATGAGATTCGCAGGCGAGCGAAGTAAGCCTGTATGTCTGATGAATGGCTGACACTGCTAGGAGTTCAGAGTTCTGACTAGACGGATAGGGCGAGCGAAGCGAGTTGTGCGTAGTAATTGTGTACACACCGCTTCAGAAAGTTCTTAGAGGTTTTCCACATGGTGAGCTTGCAGAGCCTTGGCCGATACGGCGTGGCAGAATTCGGTAATTTTCGGCAATCATCGGCTAAACTCGTCACGGAGTAGGTCACATCGATTTTGAACCCTCGACGACTCTGCTGTACACACCCTGAAGCCCACTTGCAGGGTTGATGTCCTCTTCATCGGCAATCTCCTCTTCTGAATGTCGAATATCGTTTATTACGATTTTTATTCATTGTCCCCTACGGAGACTCAACGAAGATTAGAGTGATCGTAATCACCTATACTCTGCCCAAGCAAAGAAGACTCTCTGGCAAGATAAGAAAATGACTCGCCCCATGAGCGTTCCAACAAAAGCACAACAATTATTACAGTCTGTATAGCAAGCAAAGAGAACATACAGGCAAGATGGGAAAATGACTCCAGATCGGTCAATATTGGTTTGAAAGTTATATAAATTCAATTTCAAATTTTATAAAACATTCTGATCTACAATTTGAGACCAAATTGATAATTAACTAGCAGGATGGGAAAATGGTTACAGCTGTAATCAATATCGGTTCAAAAATGGGGGTGGCGTAGCTGAGTGGGTTAAGTGCTGGCGTTGCAACCCAAAGGTCCCGGGTTCAAACCCAGGTCAGACCAGAAATTTTTCTCAGGCCACTTTCCCCTGTTTCGGATGGACACGTTAAGCCGTCGGTCCCGGCTGCCTAAAAACAGTCGTTAAGTCATGTCAGAGGCCCAGAAATTGATCAAGAGCGACCTGAAAACTCTGGCACCAGACCTGACCAGCCAGGTTACACGAATATTATTATTATTATTATTATTATCGGTTCAAAAGTTATAAATTAGGTTTCAAATTCTAGAGCAGAATCCTGAGACCAAATTCATATTTTCCGAATCAATATTGGTTCATTACAATATCGGTAATGTTGGTTCAAATAATATTAATTTGGTCTCAAATCGTGAATCAGAATGTTTCCTGCGCTTGAGACCAAATCAATGATTTTTGAACAAATATTGACCGAGCTGGAGTCATTTTCTCATCTTGCCAGAGGGTCTCTTTTACTTGAACAGACTATAGCAACGGATCATCACCGTCAAAAAGACTTTTTTTGTGTGTAGACTTTGTGTAAACCGTAACATATACTTTTCAAAATCGAATCAAATCAATGTATTACCACATTGCTTGAAAAGTAAACAAAATATTCACTTCGAATATTCCAACCGCCTTAGTGTTTGGTGTCAGTGAAAAATTCTCACTGAAGCCTACTTTGATATTATTTCAAATAGTCACTAAATTTTCGGCTTGAAAATTTTAAGTGTAAATTGATATTTTAAAATCTTCCTATTTTATATTTCTTGGTGCTATTTTGATATTTGAATGAACATTCAAAATTCCAAATAATAATTTTTAATTTTTGAGTGTGAAAATTTGTGAATATTGACAGTGGTCAAGAAACTAGTGAGCATAACCTATATTTTTTAAACTTATTCATCTAAATTTTTTTTTTTGCTGAAACCCATCCATTCTAATCATTTAAATTGAAACTTCATGTTTTTTAAAGATTCAGAGTTAATTATTGAGAATTATAGTGATCGCATTTTGTATTGAATTAAATAGACTTTTGTAAATTCTTACACGTAAAAAATTGAAACCCATTGAGAAATATTTCAGAGCTTTGTTCAAGTATGGGATTTTACAATAGTTCAGTATTTTCAATTGGATGAATAAATAATTGATCACACATCAAAGATCCTCTCAATATAGCATTCCTCAAATCTCATAGTGAAGCACGGGTAACATATTATTAGTTTGACTTATCAAAGCATGGAATTTAAATTAAATGGAACAAATTTTTTTTTATGGAAATGCATGTATAATGTCTAATGATAAAATAATTCAAATTGTCGCCTCTTGTCAGTTGCTCTAATAATATAACTATAGTCGGCGCAATCTAAGTTGACGAAAACTCCCTCCACCCGAGAAATAGCTACGTTGTCATTTTGCGTGAAATTGAAACTTCTCCTAACGCAAACACATTCAACTGAATGTTAAAAGTGACAGCGTAGCTTCGGAAAAATCACGTGGTGTTGTAAAACTCACTATTTTTATGATAAACCAGCTGTTCGCAGCTCAAATATCCAAGTCGATTAGCTTCAATAACTCCAATCTTCAACATACAATGATTCATGCATATACCGCTCTCCTTACTTTGAAACTCTTGAGTGGCCAAATTACAATTTTCCGACTATTTTCGACATTTGAAAAAATAATTTCAATTGTTTTTGAACAACTTTCTCGCTTTCACCACCCACTTATCTTCTCAAACAAAAAAGTTTCTAGATCATCGAAAATTTCATGTTTTCTGATGGAGTTGACTCGACATTGACAAACATATTCATTAATTGAAACATAATTATTGGTCGGATATAGAAAATTCAGAAACCATTAGAAAGCTCGAATTCTCCTTGTCATTTTGATATAAAAAAATTTATTTCTACTACAACCCATGATTGTGAGAGAAGTGATGTACAAAAAAAAAGTAATATTTTCGCGATTTTTCAATTTTTTCGAAAAAATCAAATTTCCTTTGAATCCTTCTACTCAGGAGCTTTTTAATACTACTGGCATATCAAGGATAAAATTCTGCGTCTAGATATGGGGTTCAATCGCGAATTTGAAGATGTTCCAATTTTACACAATCTGGCAACGTCGCTATTTCTCGGGTGGAGGGGGTTTTCGTCAACTTAGATTGCGCCGACTATAATAGACTCCTATTATTTAAAACAGCATAGCTGTGAAAATTTACAGAGAATGATAGCCTATAATGAATTAATTGAATTGTTCTAACAAAATTCTCATGTTTAGATATATTTATCCAATTTATAAGAGTATTTATTGGGAAGCGGTTTGTCCGAGTGGTAGAGAGCGTCTAATCGGTGAGATTAGATAAGCGACGTGCCTCTACCACCACTGTTGTAACGGTGACCGGCTCCTCTGAATTCAATTCATGAGCCTCAAAAATCGCTTCCCGGTGGTTCGGAACCCACCTAAAGCAGTAGGTCCATTCATCTCTCATCATCATCCTTCCCATTACCCACGCACAGGCCCAAGAGCCCATGTGGGCCTCAAAAAAAAAAAAAAAATAAATAAATAAATAAAAATTGTTTGCCTACCTAATAAATCTACTTTGAAATATTGGTTTCCATTTCCCATATTTAATTAATTTGCAATTAAATGGTTTTAATGGTTTTGAAACGAAAAAATCGTGAAATTAGTTTCTTTAATAAAAACAATTTGTCAAGTGAGGAATGATGTTCTTATAATCTTGGAAAACCTGTGGAAAAACCGAATATTACCTCAAAAGTGTGTTCTCATCAATCCAAGTTGCAGCAACTGCACATACTGGCATTGCGGCTATACTATTACACTGCATCATATTGAAAACCAAATCATTAATGAATCTTCTCAACCCTCAATTACATTTCTAAGATCCCGTTGTGAATCGCATACCATTAGTTTAACTCATCAAAGCATGGAAAATTTTCAAATGAAACAAAAATTCAAATAAGAATACGGGAAAAATGATTAAGGTGAATTAATTCAAATTCACCGCCTTTCGTCAGCTGTTAAAATGAATAGACTCTTATCACATGTTTGAAAATAATATTAACATATTATGACTTGTCACATGAAAAGTTCTTGTGATTTCAATACAGCTGATTTTTGAAAAGGTTTCTTGATTTGATTATGTCAGCTGTTAGATTCTCCAGAAAATTATTTTTTTTCCACAATATCATATGACATTTTTCCAGCCGAGATTATTGTTTCAAAATCTAGTAGATATTCGCTATGAGCATCTACCGTGCTGCGCTCTGGTGGATTATCGTGTGTACTTTTCGACGTGTTTTAGCATTCAAAGCATAGCGCTAAATGGGAAAAACGCATTTATAATTAGAATGGTATTATTTGCTGCTTCATGCATTTCTCAGTAATTAGAACATGATATTTAGGATATGAATGTTAGTTATTAATAGTATTATAGCTCATTATATTAGAAAAATCCTAGTTTTCAAGTATTTGAGAGCAGACAACCGCAAACGAATGTATTTGAGAGTCAACAAAAACTTTGAGATAACTGAGATAAGATAGCTGATAGTTATCTTACATGAAAATGAAAAATTGGCGCAAGCTCACATTTATTTGAAAAATTGAATGATATGAATATTCCTTATTGAAACATAATTAATAGAGTTTTTTTGTTGATAGTAACAGCTTATTAGATTAACTAACATAAAAACTATTTATGTACATTACCTCATGTACAGGTTAGAATGGAGCACTCCATGGTCCTACTTGATCGATAAATTCTTTTGCACGTGAACAAAACAATTAGGTTAGCTTCACCTATCAATATTTATTCAATGCAGTGAACCATTCTTTTTATTGATGAAACTTATGTATGGCAACTGGAAAAGTGTAGAACTTGAAATTTCCATTGCGTGTTTTATTTTTACAATCCAGAACACAACAAATTCTCCAGGCCATTATTTTAGGTTTAGCCCTATCTCCTCCAATGTTAATTCACTCAATTTTTCGCCGAAATGATCCGCCAATAGCGCCTCGATCGCCAAAAATATCCTTCCCACCCACTTGCACACAGCGAATACGGGAGTAGCCTATAATTATAGAGATATATTGTTGCTTAAAACTTATTCTTTTTTCGCCTGAAAAAGGATGAAGGAGTCGGTCGATTTTATTGTCCAACGAACTTAACCTGTATAAATGTTCGAATAATATGTTTTCTGAATTTGAAGTTGATCAATTGAGGCGTTCGAAAGTTATTGTCGAACAGAAACAGACGGACAACGGCGTCGAGTCAAAAGTAAGAACTCGCTAACGCTCGTTCAATAAATAAATGAATAAATAAATAAATAAAAAAAAATCTATATCTATGTAAGCGAAATGGCACTGACTGACTGATTCATTCATCACCAGAACTAAAAATCCACTGAACCGAATGCGTTCAAATTTGGCAGCTATGTTCGGTTGGACGTTTAGACGCGCGCTAAGAACGGATTTTGAAAAATTTTCAGGAATACACTAAATATTTGAGTTTTTCTATAGTTTTTCGGCGTTTTCTCAATTTTTAGAGAACTAATCGGTAGAAAATGTTGATATTTGGTAGGCAGGTTCAGGTAAGGTTGTGATGTTGTGAGCTAATGTTGTGTGAAAATATTTTTGAAATCCGTTCAAAATTACGCCAGTAATCAGGTTCTTAAAATTGTAGATGTATTGCGGATTCAGATCTTCCACCTTGATACGACCAATCCTTAGTGTAAATACAATGGTTCAGCGAGATTATAGATGGAGTAATTAACAAGATATCAAGTTTCAAGTTTTCAAGTTAATCAAGTTTCAAACAATGTCCGATATACTTCCCAAGGTTACGCTCAAAATTGGTGTTTTTCGGAATTTTTCTTAGATTTTCCGAGAACAAATTGGCAGAAAATTTTTAAATTTGGTAAACAGGACTAGATTAGGTCAATAAATGATGTTTGTCTCAGCTGACACTGGCAGAGGTTTTGCAGGCGAGCGAAGCGAGCCTGTTCGACTCACTTACACTGCCGATACTAGCGGGGGGCCAGGGGGCGGAGCCCCCTGGCTAGGCGGAGAAGGCGAGCGAAGCGAGCCTGCCGGCTAGTAAATGAATAAAGAATAAATTAATGAATGAATAAATCGATTCCACACTACTCAGAGGATAGAACAGAGTATCCACCCACTCTGAATTTAATGATTGTGTGAATAGTCTATTTCATTACTCACAGAAACAGAAAAGCTTTTAGAGTTTGTGTTTTTAGAGGTTTTGAACGTTCATATTTACCTCACAACTGCGATGTGAGCCTGAGGCAACTATACCTGGGCATCCAATGGGGCTAATGGGTGATAAAGCCTGAGGGGTGGTTACAGTCTGTCCAAGCAAAGAGGACATTCTGGCAAGATTGAAAAATGACTACAGCTCGATCAAAATTGGTTCAAAAACTATAAACTTCGTCTCAAATTGCAGGAAACATCCCGATCTACAATTTGTGACTTAATTCATGATTTTTCAATCAATATTGACCAAGCTGGAGTTATTTCCCTATCTTTCTAGAATGTTTTCTTTGCTCACACAGAAAGAAATCGGTTTTTTATTCTACACACACTATTACCAGATTTTCGTCGCCATTCCAATTCAAGCAAATACGAATTCATGATTTAATTGGTTCCATTCCCATTTAATCTCAGTTATGGATGCTATTTTACTGGAATTTCATGAATCTCTTATAAACGAGTTTTTTGATCAGTTTCATTCAATGGATCTCGCCTGCTATTTAGTACATTGGTCAATATTTGCAGTTGCAGAAGTCCTTTGTCTATTTATATAGCAATACATTGAGATTCTAATTGATTTTTATTGAAACGAGAAGCCATCAACATTGCTCTGAATACGCGTTGTTTTCATTTTACTTCCCAATTCTTAAACCACGTTTACACCGGAATGTTAATAACATTTGTTAATAACAACTTTTATATAATTAGTTATAAAATATATAAGTCTATATAGTGATACGTTATTCAAAAAAGTTATTAACAAATGTTATTAACATTCCGGTGTAAACTTGAACAACTCAAAAATTGGAATACTAGATATAGTCTGTCCAAGCAAAGAAGACATTCTGGCAAGATGGCAAAATGACACCAGCTTGGTTAATATCGGTTCAAAAACTATGAACTCGGTCTCAAATTATAGGAGATATCCGGATCTACAATTTGAGACTGAATTCATAATTATTGATCCAAATGACCGAAGTCGAAGATTTTTCCGGAGTTCCGCATTTACGACTGAACGCAGCAATACATTCTAATGAAATTTGACAGGGATGTTCCTCTTGAAACTGCGCGTCGATGTATATGTAAGGTTTTCCGACAATTTTCATATTAAGGACAAAAAAGGAAAAAAGGATTGAACTATTCTCTGATATAGGTATACTCCATAAATGATTTGATAGTAAGTTATATTTATGTTGATATTACTGAACATGTGATATTATGATACTCAAAATAAAAAAATTTCAAAAATTTCTACTTCAGATGATATACTTTCATTGAAGTCTGCTGAGATATTTTAGATGAATGTTAAGGTAAGTTTTTCTTTATGCGAAACAGTCAGACGGTCGACCGCAGGCTGACAACAATAGCTGTGATTGGCTACAGCTGTTCGACTGCAGCCGACCGTCGGACCGTTTCGCATGAAGGAAAACATTATTACAATAATTATAGAGACTGATGCCCGGTTTTCTAAGCACCCTTGAATTTTGACGAATCGTGACGAACTGATGCCTACACAGAGCGTGACTGTGGCCACTGCATTGCTGACTTTCTCGCGCCGACTTTCGGAATCGACGCACAATCTGAACGTACCGTGAAAACAGACAGTGCTATTATGATGCAGGGAACATGGGTGACTTCGTGAGGTCTACCGTTCACAGAACTACTAGTATTGATCAAGCTGGAGTTATTTTCCCACCTTGCCAAAATGTCTCCTCTGTTTTGACAGACTACAAGTATGTTGAATGAGGGTCCACATCAGCAGTCAGATCGTACTGAGAGTCCGATCGTTCACAGCTGATCGTTATCAATCAGCCTGCTGGCTTACAGCTATTTTCAATTGCCAATTTCCTCATTCACTTACCGACATAGTTGGAACTCAAGGTTATTATAGAAGTGTCTTATAATAACCTTGGTTGGAGCTGGCAGTTGATTTGGACTTTATAGTATTGGACCTAAATAGTATTGAAAATTTGTTTCGAGTAGTGACACTGTGGTGGTTATTGATGTATGTATGTATGTATGTCTGGCACAACAGCCCATGAAGGGCCTAGGCCTACCAGCTAGTTGCCAAATTTACTCTACTATACAGCCCGTCCAAGCCGAGAAGACACCCCGGCACGACGGGAAAACGACCCCAGCCCGGCCAATACCGACTCAAAATCCATAAATTCTCAATCAGAACTCACAGTCCCTGAACCAACACTGGCCAAGCCGAAGCCGCCCCCTCCACCCCGTCAGAATTCCCCCCCGGTCGGACAGACCATACAGCAAGCAAATAATCATCAACCAAGATAGAGGTAACGTGTGGTTAGCACGTTGATCCTCTCAACCGTAAGCCAGTCTCCGCAACCAATTGGCGGCGCAGAACACCTCTCAATAACAGGCAGTTAATCAGTTGGAGTGTAATTCAACAATTACTATTCCTCCAGAGGCGGGAAACGACTGACTGCCTTTACTAACGACTTCCAAAGGAGGGTGGTGGTTATCAATATTGTATAAAAATGGCACTAGCCGCTCGTGTCAACGAAACAGGTGAAGTGTTGTACAGTAAAATACATGGGCCAGGGCCAGTGCCAGTGGGAATGGTGGTAATTGTCAATCAACAGACTCACTGAAAATCGAGATACCAGTTTTGGTATAAGTCACTGGAGCTCGTATAAAATATAGTATTACTAGTACATTCTGTTATACTAGTACATTACTGTTACTGATAAATAATATTCTTATTCTCATTTTAAATGATAAAATAGTACATCTCTCACCATACTATGCTAAGCTCCTCTCTGGTTCAAATCATCAGCTGATCCAGATAGAGCTGAATAATATATACAAAGAGTATAGTTGAATTGATTCAACTTCTGACTTTGACTGGAGTCCTCTCTTCAATGGGAGAGAGAGAGAGTTTGCTCAGCCAATAGAAACGAGAAATGAGCAAAGGCTACACGCACTGTTGTCAACTTTCCACTCCCATATGCACAGGTGCATTTTTAGAAATTCTCTGAGCAAGGAGGAACTACTAGATTAGCTTGTCTGCGTCTAGTGCGTGGATTGAGGCATTCGAGTAAACTGTCGTATCAATGAGGGAACGTCAACACTGCGCCTTCTCAATCCCCACATGTTGCGTCTTCCCAGATCCCCCCGAGTCGGAAGTATTTTCAAAACGACCATAGTATGGGTATAGTTGTGCCAAGCACTGAAAAGCCTCTTGCAAAATGGCGGAGGGGAGTGAGAGTGTAACTACGCATGCGTAGAACTGAAATTTTTAGGGTAAAATCACTTAAGCCAACCTACCATTTTCACACTAATCATATTCATATCAATTCCACAAATGAAAATATTTTTCTCCTATCATTCATTTATTTATCCAATTATTGACATATTTTAGCACAAATCATGACATAATTATTATGAGCTATAGCAGTGGTCACCAAATGGTGGACCGCGGTCCGGATCCGGACCGCCAGCTAGTTTTGTGCGGACTGCAATGTCATACTGATCTCAACGACAAAATCTTAAAATAAATTCTAAAACAGAAAATCCATAAGAAACCCTCTAAAGACTGAATAAAATTGAATTATAAAAAAACAACCACAACAATAAAATAAACACTTCTTACCATACGACTCTCAATAGAAAGTTGGCTATTTATTCAAGAGTGGGCAGTAGTAGTCGGCAAACTGCCGAACGGCAGAATTATGTCCCATAAGAACAATGTAATTTTTATCAATCTCTTGGAGCAGATATTTATGGACAGAATTTCACGTTCTTTATTTCATTGGAAAGACAATTCAATTCTCCAGGGGTGTGACTTTTTACTTTTTCGATTTTAAATTTATTTCAATAATTTTTTAATTAATTGAATATACAATAATTATTGAAATAAACTTAGAATGGAAAAAGTGAAATGTCACGCCCCTGGAGAATTGAATTCTCTTTCTAATGACATAAAGAACGTGAAATTCTGTCCATAAATAGGGGCTCTATCTGCTCCAAGAGATTGATAAAAATTACTTTGTTCTTATGGGGCTTGATTTTGCCGTCCACTACCATACACCCTTAATATTGTTGTATTATTTCATCCAATTATTCTATACCTAGTTAAGCGTTTCAATATTTATCTTGGTATTTCAATAGCTAAATATAGCCAAGGGCTAAATTCGAGAATAGTTTTGACAATTTAATAAGTGAACATTCTTCGTATGAATAGAATAAACAATAGAGTAACTTCTATTGCCATATCCGATTAAAATAATGGGCTTTATTTTAGTTCCAATATATCAATGGCATGATATCACAACTTCAAAATATTTAAAGAACATTAAAATCAAAATTCAACTATCCCAAATATTTGATTAATTATTAAAATTAATGTAGTAGAATTATCAATTAAAAAAAAGAATTTCTTATTTCGACCACTGGCAGCACTAAATGGTTGCCATGTTGCCAAAGGCTCTTATGTGCTTAGCACAACTATATAGGTATAGCTAAATTCTATTAGGTTTAGTGTGTATAGTTGGTTCTACTAGATTTATCGAATGCGACTATATTTTTAATTAAAAATAGATTAATTTATTCCAAGTTACTATTAATGATACAGCCCAGGAGACTTATTGAACTGAGAAATTTATGAAAGTGTAACAACCGAAAACGGTATCTCAATTTTCAATACTGGAGTAGATTTTTAAGTAAAGATTTCCTTTGTAAACTCATTCAGATTTCAATTTATTCTTCGCTCACTGTGTTTTAATGTTCTGTACTTAGACATGATGTAATGCAATGTCTTGATGTAAATATATAAATTCTCTTAATGTTATTAACATTGTTGCACATAGCGTTCTAGGAGATAATTAATTATTAAGAAATAATTAATCACCAATGATGAGTATAATAATAAAGTGGTGTCAATCTGAGGTGAGCTATACCAAGTTAATAATTATATATCAGCTTCGAAGTAAATTGAACAACTATTAATATTGTCATACCTACTCCTGATCTTGCCAATATCAGAAACTGTTTCCAGGACAAAGTTTTGACAGAGTGACAGGTGAGAGACGTTACAGAAGAAGATGAAGAAAAGGAAGAAGAAGAAGAAGAAGAAGAAGAAGAAGAAGAAGAAGAAGAAGAAGAGGAAGAAGAAGAAGAAGAAGAAGAAGAAGAAGAAGAAGAAGAAAAAGAAGAAGAAGAAGGTATACAGCGTGAAAACCCGCCGTACTGAATCCAACTTAATTTCTTTAATTGAAAGGTGAACATATTATACATGATTCGATGCAGTTTTTCAAGAGAAATCGAATGCCTGAAACCGGACATCGCTATGTCTAACCGTTAAAAAGTTATTCAACATTTTTGATCAGAGATCTTCACTATAAAACTGTTAATAGCTCCAGAACGGTTCAACCTATCAAAGTGCGGTTTTCGCCATCCATTTTTTCTTGAAATTCTGTATCGAAATCATGTATCACATGATCACATCGGTTATTTTACAAATTTAGTCCGCCATCTTGGATTTTTGATAATTTTTTTAAATGTAAGAACGTCATTGTGATACATGACTTCGATGCAGAATATCAGGACGAAATTGATGGCGGAAACGGCACATTGATAGGTCAAACCATTGAGGAGCTATCAACTGATTCATAGTGATGATCTCTGATCAAAAAGGTTGGATAACTTTTCAACGGTTAGACATAGCGATGTCTGGTTTCGGGTATTCGATTTCTCTCGAGAAGCTGCATCGAAATCATATATAATATGACCATATGTCCACCTCCCTATTCAAAAAAGTAAAGTTGGATTCAATATGGCGGATCCAAGATGGTGGACAAAATTTTGTACTACCTGAAAAATCGAAGAAAAGTGTTATATGAGGAATGATTGAGGTCCCACATATCTCATGCCGTTTGGATTATATCCAGGTGTGCCACTTTGAGGTTTTCACCCTTTATAAGTAAGAAACAGAATCACTGGCGGCTCGTACCCACGAAACAGGTTAAGTGTCTGTATCTTTTACTGTACAGCACTTCACCTGTTTCGTGGGCACAAGCCGCCAGTGAACAGAATACCGACATAAATCAATAGAATAGGAATAGAAAATAAGACAAAGAAGAGGAAAGAGCTAGGCATTAAAATCAACGGACATGACGGAAACCAATAGTATAGATGTAATCAATTACGTGATTGATAATAAAACTTGAGAGTGTAATAGTGTGAAAATTGAAATATATTATTGTAGTTTTTTTGTGTGTTCTATATTTCTTTTTTCAGGTTATTGAACTGTTCAGAATGATTAAGAAATTATGAAAATGAACTTTTATTTTTTAAAGTAATATTGTTCAGTGAGTGTTGATTATGTTGTATTTAAATTGCTAAATCACTGCTTATGTATCTGAAATAGTGCAATTTTCGTGTTTTTTCGAGTATCTGTTTCGATTTAATGTTGGAAAGCTATACTGTACTCGGAATTGCACGAACATTGAACTCCTGAGAATTTTGTTGGTTCAAATGAAAATTTTGCTCGTGGAGCCAGCCGGGTGCCGTTGGAAGGGGAAATTTTCATTGGAAAAAGCAAGGAGTCTATGTTCAAACACGGTAGCAAAAGGATGTGATTCGTGGACAGGCCTCGGCTCTCTGAATGGAACTGCTTCCACTCAGAGGGGCAAAGTATCGGTTTTTAAAAACGTTAATAGTATCAGAAATTTGATTTATAAAATTAGATTACATTAAAGTTGGAATCAGGAATTAAGTTCTAGTTTGGGAGATGGTCAAGTACCTTATAGTGAAAGTTTTTGTGTCTTAATTTGTGTAGTTTTGTGTCTTAATCATGGTGAGTGCCAACATTTTCGCTTTGTTCTCTAGTTCAAAATTTTAACTAAATGTCAGTAGTAATATTTTTAATCGAGGCCTAGATCTGGTTTCCAATATTAAGAATAAAACAGCAATTATTAACACTTGATAAAACATTAATAATTGATAAAAATAACTTTGTTTTGGGAACTTTGATGTAACTTGATTTGATGTAGTAGTATTATTTCTGAATTTTAAAGGAAACGTTCAATAAACCGAAGTATAGAATATCACAAAATATTTGTTTTTCATACACTCGTAGTTGTACTGGTAGTTGCTAAAACTAGAGGAGTTCAAAATTAATTAGAAATAATCTGGCATTTTGAGGAACGAATCCACGTAATGCTCCCAACCACTTAAGGATTCGAAAAAGATTTAGTTTCAAGATTTTACGAAATAATTTTCCCCTAAAGTATCAGTTAAAATCCAAAAGTAGTATATAAGTGGCCACCCGTTACATTTAGTATCATGTGTGAGGTGAAAGAGTAATATAATTTCCTCCGGTTACATTTGGTGTCATGTGTAAGGTGAAAGGGCAATAATAATTTCCTCGGGTTACAAGAGGAAATGAAAGGACGGTAAAAATAAACAAACACGTTTCCGGTAGAATGGATATTGAGTAATTTTTTCAAGTGGAACGAAACAATGAAAATTCATAATATTCAATTATTGCAATGAACATAGTAACGTGACAATAAATCAATGCAAAAGAATTAGCTGCAGGGATGAAGGAAAAATATTTGATGGGAAATAATGGATAAGAGGAAAATGAAAATTAATTTGCTTTGAAAAGTACTGATCACTCATCGAGCTCTTGCAAATTGTTAAGCATGACATTTTTCTGACAGGAAAAGAACACAATTTATAGTCTATCCAAGCGAAGAAGACATTCTGACAGGATGGCAAAATGACTCCAGCTTGGTCAATATCGGTTGAGAATTTTGAATTTAGTCTTAAACTGTAGAGCAGAATGTTTCCATATTATTTTATAATATGTAGAACCAATATTGACCGAGCTGGAGTCACTTTCCTATCATGCCAGAATGTCTTCTTCGCTTGGACAGACTAAAGTTGAAAGAGCATTCCACTCTCTGCAGGCTTTTGTGGTGAAAGAAGTTGAAGGCAAAGAAGAATAAGAAGAAGACCTTCACAATGTACAATCTCACTGATCATTTCGACTGTATCTCCCTGTTTCATTTCGTTGAAAAATAATTGAATTGATCGATATTCAATATAATAAAATAATAATTGACCACGGTATTGGACAAATATAATTTATAGGGACAACTGAAGGAAACCCAACAATAGCTTGTTGAGCTTTTAATTATACTTGGAGGGTTTCTCGCATGAATAGATAATCTTCTATTGTTTCAAATTTAATTCCAATGAATTATTGACTATGTTGTACAACCAGGCAAATATTCGCCGAGTTTATCCTTTGCCCCTCCAAATACTGACTGTGGTTTTCCGCAGAAATAAGTGAGCATTGTTGTGAAAACAGGAAAATTTTATTGCTGAGCTTTGGAAATTGACTGCATTGGTCCTCAAATAGAAGGCTAAGCAACGGAAAAATATTATTACCCACAGACAAACTAGTACGCTTCAATATTGACATTTTGTGCTCTTTTTCCAATTTTCTTGGGAATGTAGTTAGCTTGAAATTCAAACAAACGAGTGAATGAATGTGAATTTCATATAGTTTTCCCAATCGTCAATATGGGATTTAATCAATATTATAATATTGAGAATGGATATTGCATTTTTTTTTTCAATAAATATTTGCAGAAGCTGCTCTCAATCACCGTATTGATATTTCTCTATAACCTTCTATCAACGAAAATTCTAGAATCATATTATAATAATTATTATCCTAGGATTATCTTATTATTAAGGATAACTCTAGATAATCCTAGAATCTTAGCGCTCTATTATTTTATGCTTCTATCATTCTATAAATGATAGATGGTTATGATTTCTCGCACAATATATCATGAAATTATCTATATCTATAAAAGCGAAATGGCACTGACTGACTGACTGATTCATTCATCACCAGAACTGAAAATCCACCGAATGCGTTCAAATTTGGCAAGCATTTTCAGTTGGACGTTTAGACGCGCGCTAAGAGAGGATTTTTGAAACTTTTAAGGATACACCCAATATTTGCATTTTTTCTATTGTTTTTCTGCGTTTTATCAGATTTTTTTAAAACCAATCGACAGAAAATAGTGAAATTTTGTAGAGAGGTTCGTTCAAGGTCTAGAAATGTTGTGTCAAAATATTTTCGAAATCCGTTCAAGATTACGCCAGTAATCAGTTTTTCAAAATTGTAGATGTATTGCGGGTCTTGTATCTTCCACCTTTTTTCAATTCTTCAGGTTATTATAGTGCCATCCAACCTAATTAAACATAACTTGACTCAATATTTCTTCGTGTTATTCAATTTTGCTTATTGCCTGGTCTGGTACTTTCAGAGTGCACTGCGACTCCGATTCCGAAAAACTGCTTGAGAATTTGTCTGTCTAGTCACAGCTATGGCCGACAAAAACTGGGGCTCAGGGCCGTCGCGTGGGCGAGGCGACCGAGGCGATCGCCTAGGGCGCCACGGACTGGGGGCGCCTCGGCATTGTAAATTTTTTCCCCATTTTGAGATTTGAACAACTTTTAATAGTGAATGTGAAATAAATAAATTATCGATAAATCGAGCAATCGTCGTATCAACATCCTGTCACTCCTATAGGTGTTAAATGGTTTTGTACAATTTCTGAAGTTTCTTTCTGTGATTATAATTATTTTTATATATTTTTTTATGAAGAAACCACAAATTTATGATCTCATATCCAATATTATACCCTTAATTGTTAAAATATGTGCCTTTTAACCATATTTTTAGTAACCGTAGAAGTTACAAACTTCTAACAGATTTCATTGAATTCCGCAGCTAATTTTACTTAGAATTTGATTATCGTAAATCCCAAATGAGACCTCTAAAAATAGTATTTTTTGAAAAATGTCAATTTTCATGCATTGTTATTTTGATAACAAAGCGTTTTTGGGGGTGAGTCTCATGAAATTTTTTCATTTTTTTCTCCAATTGGTGTAAAAAATCTGCCTGAGAAGTATTGCTCCTTTCTCTTGGAACATTCTGTATATTTAATGAGTAAATCCAATAAAAAACTATAGATTAAAATAATTACAAAAGATGATAAGGTTTTAAACTGTAGATTGTCTAAAAATACGAGTTTGCAGTTACATCTTCCCAAATTTCTCACCAGACCCTCCGGAAGGTTCCCTACATAATCCTTTATGTGATTTTACACAACATTTTCGTGATAACCTTGAGTTACTAAATATGCCGAAATAACTCCCATACGCCAACATTCGGATTTGGCGAACACTCTAACCGAACGAACAGATCGGACAGTCTATTAGGACCACGTGAAGTCTACTGTTCACAGAACTAATAGTTACTATACTATTTATACTATGGTTACTAAATACTATATTACTACTATACTATAGTTAATTATACTATACAGTTACTACAATAGAGTAGGGTAAAAAAGGCCAGTCAAAATAAATCGGGAAAAAACAACGCATAGCAGTTTAGCTGACGTAAACAAATTTCCGTTAGCCGGCTGAATTAATGTTAACGAGCTGAACCATTGGTAACCAAAAATGAAAAGTGGAAGGAATCATTATTCATAGTCTCTCTCACTCTCTCTCACACACAAACACTGTCGTTGCGAAAATGACAAAGAGAGTGTGAATGAGAGAGAGAGTGAGTGAGAGAGAGTGAGCGGCTCTCCTTTTATCACATTGACATAAACATTCCATTTTAGTTCGGGTAGTGTAACGTGGAGGAATCTCTAAAGCAGGATTTATCATCTGGCAAATATCCAGTCATTCCGTTTCTTTTTTTTTTTGCTCGTTCCAACTCCGAAAATGACTTCCATTGTTGCTTTAAACATTATGAGACTAATGGCAACAATAACGAGTGCCAAAATGGGGGATTATACCACGCCCCCCCCCTTTCATGAATCCAGAGTGGTGGGGGGGGATGGTGGGGGTTTGTGAGTTGTGATAAGTCCCCCCCAACTAACCATTGCAATCATTTCAAATTTCATTTTCAACGAATGCTAACTAGAAACAGTGGAAAATTTCAATAATGAAATTGAATCATCCCTGCCCTGCCCTCTCAGGGAGTTCCTAATTCTTCTTCTTCCTCTTTTTTCTTCTTCTTTTTCTTCTCCTTCTTCTTCTTCTTCTTCTTCTTCTTCTTCTTTCTCCTCCTCTTCTTCCCTCTGATCTTTATCCTCTTCTTCTTGTTCGTTCTCTTTTTTTCTACTCTTCTTCTTTTCTTGTTCTTGTTCTTGTTCTTCCTCCTTCTCTTCTTCATACTCTTCCTGTTACTTTTTTTCCTGTTCTTCTTCCTCCTCTTCTCCATCATCTTTATCCACCTCTTTCTCTTCTTGTTCTTATTCTTCCTTCTCTTCTTTTTTTTCTTCTTCTTTCTCCTCTTCTTGTTATTCTTCTTCTTTTTTCTCCTCATCTTCCTTTTCTTCATCTTCTTTTCTTCTTCTTCTCCTTCTCCCTCTTCTTCTTCTTCTTTTTCTTTTTGTTTCTTGTTTCTTTTCTTGTTCCCTCAATGACAATTGATGTGAGAATTCGGATCAATAAAATGTGAAAAAGTTAAGGACAGTGTGTAGGAGAGAGGAAGAAGGAAGGGAAAGAGATAAGGGCGTGAGAAAGTTTATGTGGAGTGTGCGAAAGCAGAGGAAATGGGAAAGTGGCGGTTAACGAATTGCCATTACATCCTGATTAATGCCAGTCTGGAAGAACAGCTAGAGAAGGAAGAGGAGGAAGAGGATGAGGGGAGAAAGAAGAAGAACAACAAAAAATAAATGAAAACATGTAAATGCGAATTGATTATCAATTGGAAATAAACAAACAAGTTCAAATCATGCACCTCCTTCATTCAAATAAACTAGTAGTTCTGTGAACAGTAGACCTCACGGAGTCACCCATGGATGGGGCATTA
The DNA here is from genome assembly GCA_017141385.1 of Sogatella furcifera. Lineage (NCBI taxonomy): Eukaryota > Metazoa > Arthropoda > Insecta > Hemiptera > Delphacidae > Sogatella > Sogatella furcifera. The sequence goes on along the minus strand of CM029553.1, from coordinate 8,068,021 downwards.
TTCATAAATAGAAGGGAATACTAGTTATGTTGAATTCCATTAATCAATATCTGGTATCGAGCTTCGCTCTGAAGCTGCGGCCAAACTGTTGAATTACATAAATATGATTGAAAAATAAATGAAAATCAAACACCCTTTTAAAGAAATTATTAAATCACAGACATGTTTTGGCACATTAGGCCATTATCAATTGATCTGTGTTTTAATAATTTGTGAAATTTGTTGAAATGTAATGTCTGTGTTTCAATAATTTTAATGTTTTTTTTAAAGGGTGTTTGATTTTCATTTATTTTTCGATTATTTTAAATGGCTCTAAGTTTTAAAGCTCATTTTACATGAATATGTTATTGTGTAGAATAACGATATGATCACCTCTTACAAATTTTAAAAATGAACATGAGTTATGGACGTATATAACAGCCATTATACGTAGTACTTGGGATTATTCCTGAAGGAATATTTTATTCTTTTTTTCAATCCTGACAGAAAGGTTTCCCGGACATGAGACCTGATGCAATCTTATTTTTTCGTCACAGTTATATTAAATTTCTAATTTCGAGGAAATCGTTAGAGCCGTTTTCTAGATCCGTGGTTCTATATACATACATACAAACATACAGACATACAGACATACAGACATACAAACATACATAAAGAAATTGCTCGCTTAATTACATAGGATATTGCATGCGTAATTCGACAGCTGTTTAAGCATGAATGATTCTAGTGTGAATTCTCCTATGTTCAGAAGTATAAATGTATGTAGTAATATTTTAGCATGTAGGTAACTCCTTTTCTTTCCATATCATCCTTCAAATGCAATATATCAAGAAACCTCACTTATACATCGACGCGCAACTTCAAGTGAATATTGTTTCAAAAAATAAAAAATTTGATCTCAATATGAACAAATGATATTGACGAAGCTGGAATCATTTTCCAATCCTGCCAGAGGGTCTTCTTTGCTTGGTCAGACTATTTAAAAACGGACAGAGCTTGTCAAGGAAGTTATAATATAGTTACATTTTCTGTAGTGAGATATATTGAGAAGACGTTCCGGGACTATTCTGCATGAAATATGACATTCTGATAACACTGGAAAAAAGAGACCGAATATTCTTGACAGTTTGAAGTTTGGAGAGTTGGTTGTTGGACTAACCACTCTTGGAAGTTGTGGAACTACAAGAAGCAATAAGTGGGGAAGGGAGAGGAAGGTGGGGAGTGAAAGAGGGAGAAGGAGAAGAAGAAGAAGAAGAAGAAGAAGAAGAAAAAGAAGAAGAAGAAGAAGAAAAAGAAGAAAACAGCAACAACAAGGGAATGTTTTGCAAACTAATTTTCAGTTTCTAGTTTGATATATGGCATCAGAAACTGGCTGTACTTTGCCCAAGCATAGAAGACATCCTGAAAAGATGGGAAAATGACTCCAGCTTGGACAATATTGGGTCAAAAATAATAAACTCGGTTTCAAATATTGTTGAGCAGAATATCTCCTACTATTCAAGACCATATGTATAATTTTAAAACCAATATCGACCGAGCTGAAGTTATTTTCCCATCTTGCCAAAATGCCTTCTTTGCTTGGACAAACTATAGCATAGTGTAGATGTTGTTACAGCTCAGTTGCCATTTTTCCATGACTTGTAGCCATAATTTCTGCTCACTCTAAAGCCTATTTGAGACATATTGCTCTTGATAAATCACGTATTTATCTTATTATTCAAGTAATCTTTTCATTATCATAGTTAATCATATGAAAAGAGATGAAGCCTAATAAATACGAAATCATATTCTCATCTTTTTTCATATGATCAACTGTAATAATGGAAATATTATCATGTAAGAACGGTATATGTTCTGGTCAGTATTACACGATAATAGTTCAATGATCAAATGGTCAATGATCATAAGGAGAGAGATGAAAATACAAAATCATATTTTTAACTCTTTCCATATGATCATAGAACTATTATTGTGTAATACTGGCCTCACCGGCCCTACTGAAGTGGAAACTCACAACCTTAAATTTTTCCCATGCCACTTCACCAATATCTGTAATATTATTAAAAATATGAAAACTACAAGAAACGTTTTGTGAACACTATCAAGTAGAATTCCTGTATTTTTCAGTTGTATCGGATTATTATATTCAATCTATATCTATGAAAGCGAAATGGCACTGACTGACTGACTGACTGATTCATTCATTCATCACCAGAAATGAAAAACCACTGAACCGAATGCGTTCAAATTTGGCAGGCATGTTCAGTTGAACGTATAGACGCGCACTAAGAACGGATTTTGTAAACTTTTCAAGGATACCCCTAATATTTTAGTTTTTCTATAGTTTTTTGGCGTTTTCTTCATTTTTTCGAGAACCAATCGGTGGAAAATGTTGATATTTGGTAGGCAGGTTCATACAAGGTCCAGAAATGTTGTGTTAGAATATTTTTGCAATATTTTGCAAGAATAAATTGTTTTAAAATTTGGTAAACAGCTTCAGATTATGTCTATAGAAATACTGTGTTCAATAAATTTAGAATCCCTTTCTGAATGGAATTTGCAGGCGAGCAAAGCGAGCCTGATCGACTCAGCTTACACTGCCAGAGCTTATGCCAGCGAGCAAAGCGAGCCTGTTTTACTCACTGACACTGCTCATACTGTCGGGGGTCCAGGGGGCGGAGCCCCCTTCGCCAGGCGGAGAAGGCGAGCAAAGCGAGCCTGCCGGCTAGTCTATCTATATCTATAAAAGCGAAATGGCACTGACTGACTGACTGATTCATTCATTCATTCATTCATCACCAGAACTAAAAATCCACCAAACCGAATGCGTTCAAATTTGGCAGGTATGTTCAGTTGGACGTTTAGACACGTGCTAAGCACGGATTTTAAAAACTTTTCAAGGATACGCCAAATATTTTAGTTTTTCTAGAGTTTTTCGGCGTTTTCCTCATTTTTTCGAGAACCAATCGGTAGAAAATGTTGATATTTGGTGGGCAGGTTTAGATAAGGTCTAGAAATATTGCGTTAGAATATTTTTGCAATCCGTTCAAGATTACGCCAGTAAAAAGTTCAAAATTGTAGATGTGTTGCGGGTTGCATATCTTCCGCCTTGATACGACCAATCCTAACTGTAAATGGATTGGTTCAGCGAGAATATAGATGAATTAATTTGGGAGACATTGAATCGAGTTTCAAACTATGTCCGATATGCTTCCCAAGGTTACGCTTATTATTAGCGTTTTACCATGTTTTTGAATTTTTGGAGTTTTTCTTCGATTTTTCTAGAACAAATTGGCAGAAAATGTTGAAATTAGGTAGACAGGTCCAGATTAGGTTTAGAAATGCTGTGCTCAATAAATTTCAAATCCCTACTGAATGGAATTTGCAGGCGAGCAAAGGGAGCCTGTTTGTCTCAGCTGACACTGACAGAGGTTTTGCAGGCGTTCGAAGCGAGCCTGTTTGACTCACTGACACTGCCTATACTGTCGGGAGTCCAGGGGGCGGAGCCACCTTCGCTAGGCGGAGAAGGCGAGCGAAGCGAGCCTGCTGGCTAGTATCTATATAAGTGAAATGGCACTGACTGATTCATTCATCACCAGAACTAAAAATCCACTGAAGCGAATACGTTCAAATTTGGCAGGCATGTTCAGTTGGACGTTTAGACGCGCGCTAAGAAAGGATTTTAAAAACTTTCCAAGGATACGCCAAATATTTCAGTTTTTCTAGAGTTTTTCGGCATTTTCCTCATTTTTTCGAGATGCAATCGGTAGAAAATGTTGATATTTGGTGGGCAGGTTCAAATGAGTTCTAGAAATTTCGTGTTAAAATATTTTTGCAATCCGTTCAAGATTACACCAGTAATCAGGTTTTCAAAATTGTAGATGTGTTGCGGGTTGCATATCTTCCGCCTTGATACGACCAATCCTAAAGTGTAAAATGAATGGTTCAGCGAGATTATAGACGAATTAATTTGGAAGATAATGATTCAAGTTTCAAACTATGTCCGATATACTTCCAAAGGTTACGCTTAATATTAGCGTTTTACTATTTTTTTGGATTTTTGGAGTTTTTCTCATATTTTTCTAGAACAAATAGGCAGAAAATGTTGAAATTAGGTAAACAGGTCCAGATTAGGTGTAGAAATGCTGTGCTCAATAAATTTCAAATCCCTACTGAACGGAATTTGCAGGCGAGCGAAGCGAGCCTGTTTGACTTACTTACACTGCCTATACTGTCGTGGGTCCAGGGGGTGGAGCCCCCTGGCTAGGCGGAGAAGGCCAGTGAAGCGAGCCTGCCGGCTAGTTATCCTATATAGCTCATTCATTAAATATTCAACAATTGATTCATTTCATCATTTTTTTACTCATCAAATGATCCTTGTTTACCCTCCGATGCCAGCCATCCATAAAAAAACATGAATCGCTGTTTTTTGTTCCTGCCCAGATGCTAGATATTTGAATCAAAATCGTATATCCGTATTCAAAATGCTTCTCATTGACCATGCAGTCTAAATATATGAAACTTACACAACCTAGTGACACATTGACACACTGACACACTGACACACTGACAGAAATTCACAGCCAAAATGACTGATTTGAGGGTAAATTTGAGGTTATCAATCGATAGAGGGCACTGAGTAGGCACAGGGAAAACCTCCAAACTTTGAAAATTTTGTCCTGTTAATGGGGTATGGACCCCCTGAATATTTTCTGTTTAGTGAACCGTTGATTTTACAGCAAAGTCATGAGGAAGCTTTCTGTTCAGAATCCCAAAAAACATAGGTTGGAACCGGATGGAAGGGGGGGGCCAGTAGGGGGGGATTTTCGATTTTTGCAATTCACAGCAAAAACCGTTGATTTCAGAGTGTCATGAGAGTCACCAATGGATCCAGGGCACAAAAATAGTACAAGAAAAACCTCTAGACCCTGATAAATTTCTCCCCATCATGGGGTACAGGCCCCCCAAAATTTTTTAACTTTTTTATTTGACAATTTATAGCAAAAGTGAAGAGGACCTTTCTTGTTCAGAATCACGAAAAACATCGGTTTATGCAATAAAATTCTGACCGGGTTGATATGGGGGCACAGTAGGGGCAATTTTTAATTTTTGCAAAATTTGCCAGATTTTTGCAAATTTTCAAGGGTCAATTTTGAACAGTAAATTATGTTTTAGCGCAGTTTTCGAGGTCAGTATCGTGTTTTTCGGTCCTCATAGCCCTAGAATGATGCCATTTCCCCAAAAAAAATATTTAGGGGGGGCACCAGGGGACATGAGTCGATTTTGGCAAATTTTTGATCCCCTGTAAATCTCTTATTTTTATACCGGCAACTATTGTGTTATAGATCATTGAACTCAGCTCATCAAGACGATTCAGAAACATATACTAAAACTTTTTTGAAAACTCCAAGTATGGACTTATAAATTTTCTCATAATTTCCCCTCATACTACATGCTCACTTATACAATGTATTCAATGGTTCTCCAAGATGAGATAAATGTATGAGAATGAACACATTGCTACCATGAAAACCTGCTAATTCATTGAAAATTACAAAATTTTGGAAAAACTTATTTCAGGGGGCTTTGGGTCCCCCCCAAATTTTCTCAACTTTTTAATTTGAATATTTAGAGCAGAATTGAAGGAGACCTTTATTGTTCAGCACTTCAAGAAACATAAGAAAATGTAGAAAGTTTGGAACAATAAGAATTCTAACCAGAAAAATTTTCAACCAAAAAAAGTTTCTGACCAAAAAAATTCATGACCAAGAAAATTTCTAACCAGAAAAATATATATTCCTCATGTAAATTCACCAATACAATAAAATTCCTATTGGGTTGTTATGGGGACCCAGTAGGGGCAATTTTTGATTTTTGCAAATTTTCTAGGGTCGATTTTGAACAGTAAAATGATGTTTTAGCACAGTTCTCGGGGTCGGAATCGTGTTTTTTGGTCCTCATAGCCCTATGTTAATGCCATTTGCCCAAAGAAAATATCCAGGGGGGGGGGGGGACTGGGGGACACCAGTCAAATTTGGCAAATTTTTGATCCCCTGCAAATTTCTTATTTTCATACCGGCAACTATTGTGTTATAGATCATTGAACTCAGCTCATCGAGATGTTTGAGAAACATGTACCAAAAGTAAAAAATTTATAAAAAGTTTTAAACCTCAAGTATGGACTTGAAATATTTTTCATAATTTCTCCTCATACCACATGCTCACTTTTACAACATATTACATGGTTTTCTCAGATGAGATGAATGTATGAGAATGAACAATTTGGAACCATAAAAACTTGCTTATACATTAAAAATTACAAAATTTTGGAAAAACATATTCTTGGGGGTCTTTGAGTACCCCCCAAATTTTACCAACTTTTCAATTTGAATATTTAGAGCATAAGTGGAGAGCACCTTTTTTGTTTAGCAGTTCAAAAGATATAACTAGTAAGCCCCATGGGCTGAAGAACTCGCATACGAACTTTTCAAGTTAACTTATGGCTTTGATAACTTGATGATGAAATTTTGCAGTCAAGTCCACTTGATCAAGTTTGTTGATGCGTCGGATGCCGCGAATAGGTAGAATATGAATAAAAATTCTTATCAATCCCTATATTTAAACAATACTGAATGTTCCTTCTATTATGTTTCAATCAGTATAGGTTCACAAAATTTCAAGATTGATAAATTAATCATTATTAAAGAATATTATTCCTTTTTAGTGATTTATATTTATCAATCTGTTATTTCATAAAACTTCATAAAAAATTAAGTTTCAATACAGCCAAGAAAAAAAAATTTTATTCAAGCTTAAGAGCTTAGAAGCTAAAACATTTCTATAATCAACACTGATCATAAGTATAAGAGGATATTTTCAAATTTCTATAATCAGCTGATCATAGCTATAAGAGGATATTTTTTTGAAGTGACTGCGGCCAGCTGCTGTGGATCGCGGTTGTCAACAATAGCTGAATGCTCCATTGTTGAAGCATTCGTCTTCCTTGAACGAATCCAGTCGCGGCCGCATCAAGCAAAACGAATAAAATGTATGCTCTCAACCAATGTTGTACAGTCGCGACTGCCCGCCGCGGTACGTTCTATCAACTGAAACCTACATCAAGAGTGATACAGTGAATAATGGTGTTACACGAGATTACAGCAGACGCCAACGAAAAAGGCGATTGAAGAGCTGTTAGTGATAAGGACTGGCAATTGGTCTCTCGGTGAGGGTGATCTATCGGTGAACGTGAAGTTAAGTCACGAACACTGTGGACTGCACTTGGATGGGTGACCGATTCTGGCCAAGTACACATTGGCGAGGTGGAACTACCCGTAAGGGTCTCCCCACCAATAAAAGCCATAAGAATATTTATTAGTGATGAGGAACTTTACCAGGAAAGACAGTCGGCAAGCAATCTGCAAGAACATATTATTGAGTCAATACAAGAGCAAGCGGAACTAAACCGTTTTGCTCATTTAGACAACTTACAGACTGTCCTGAGAGAGAGCTGAGTATTCGCCAACCGCAATTTCTGTTACATTGAAAACATCGTGTGATAATAACAATCAGATTTGTTTTTAAAATCTTGTTAGCTCTGAACAGATTCTTGCTTCTTGGATAATTATTGTATTTTTATTTTCAATTTTTGTCTTCTATCAGTTGCTTGCTAAATTTGAACCGGATAATTATGACTTTAAAAAATCCATAATCATGATTTCCCATCAAATTTTTTACTGTGACATTTTTTTGCTGCCCAAGAGCAAATAAAAGCCCTTCTATACCAAAAAAATACTGGAAAAATGTCTTGTGATAAAATAATTCAAATTTGCCGCCTCTTGTCAGCTGTTTAAGTAAATAGACTCCTATCACATGTTTAAACTTTGAGATCAATATTCAACATATGACTTCAATTCAACATGAAAGTACTTTTCATTTGAGAAAATTATTTTTATGATAGTTCTTTCAAATTTGCCGCTAATAAATCAGCTGTTTTATTAAAATCAGATGGATCCAATAAAATAATTTATTCAAATTCCATATGACATTTTTTTCCCCAGCCGTGATTATTGTGTTGAAATATACGGGAGTATATATAGAAGAGAGGCATTATCAAATAGCATTTAGAATAGCATTATTAGCATTCTCCAAATCCCGTAGAAAAGCACGGCTGACTTATTTATTAGTCTTACTTATTGAAGCATGGAAATCAAATTAAACAACTAACTTCCTTGAACAAGAATACTTTAAAAATAACCAATTGTAAAATAATTTTAATTTGCCGCCTTTTGTCAGCTGTTCAAATAAATAGACTCCTATCACATGTTTAAACTTTGAAATCAATATTAACATATGACTTCACATGAAAAAATTTATTGATTTGAGAACATTATTATTTCTCATGATAATATTTTCAAATTTGCCGCTAATATTCAATCAGCTGTTCCACTGTAATCAGATGGATTTAAAAAAAAAAATTATTCAAGTTCCTTATGACATTTCCCAGCCGTGATTATTGTGTTGAAATATACGGGAGTATATAATTATAGATATATTGTTGCTGACAGTTTATCCTTTTTTCGCCTGAAAAAGGATGAAGGAGTCGGTCGATTTCATTGTCCAACGAACTTGACCTGTATAAAAGTATGAAGAATATATGTTCTGGGCCCTGGCTTATAAAGATTTACAGCTTGTTTTTCTGATGAAAAACAAGTGATTGGGATTGTAGATTCACCAATAAAACTCTCGATTTACAATGTTCCAAATTTTGGAAAGGATCAGCTGTTGAATCAACGATCAGCCAAAACTCACTAGAAGACCCTAACATTCGAATCAAAAAGGCCGCGATGGTTCGAGTGGAATAGGAAATCCCATGTATTCTTTATTCTTTCTTTACAATTGCAACTTGGTTTCCAAATATTTTAAGCAAAGGATGAATGAGTGATGATGAATAATGAAGGTTTAAGATGTAGGTTATATGTCTATGTAAATTGGTTCAGACGAAAAATTCACGACATCGCTGTTCAAACTCGAATCATCGCGGCCATTTTAGATTACAAGGCTAGGGTCTTCTGACTTGGTTTGTTTACAATTTTGTTTGTAGGTTATGATATTATTTTAGCGACAATAATGATTCCTGTTAAAATCTCACTATAAAAATAATGATTGATATTTATTATTAAATATATTCATAATAATAAATCAATTTATATATCGAAATCATTAAATTAGGAGCAAAGTTTCGGTTTTAAAGGAATAGCATTGGACTATTCCGATATTCTATTTACTTGAGGTAAATTCGTTCCATGTCATTTTTTTAATCACCTGAAACTGTAGAATTTACTTTTTATTGGAAACGTTTATGAGATAGAAACGCCCATAAAATCCACGAATTATGAGTAATGTGGATTGTAGAATGTTTATAAGCCAGGGCCCTGAATTTGAGGTTGATTAATTGAGGCGTTCGAAAGTTATTGTCTAAAATACAAACAAACAAACAAACAAACGAACAGACGAACGACTTTGGGCTTGAGTCAAAAGAAGGAACTTGCTTACGCTCGTTCAATAAAATGTTAAAAATTCTGAACCCACTAAAATTCCAACCCAGAAAAAGAAGAAAATGAAAAAAATTATCAATTAAGGAATTTTCAAAGACCCTTTTTGTTCATCACCCATAAAAACATGAGGAAATTCAAAAAAATTGAAAATGAAAAATTCTAACAAAAAAAATTTCAACACAAAAAAAAGTTCAACCTGAAAAACATCAGGGGTTCAGGGGGGCGAAGCCCCCTGACGAGCGCAAAGCGCGAGTTTTCAATTGAAAACAGAGAGAGAGATTAGATTAGATTAGATTACTTTATTCAAATAGATAACAAAATTCGGCTTAGATTCTACATTGTAATATAATATATGAGTAAAACAAAATTATCCTATAAATTTCACAAAATAGAAACTTCTAGTAAAAATACAATAAAACGGTGAAGTAATGAATGCAAAATTTATACAAAATTTCTATTCGAGGTTCTGCAAAATGAATAAGGAGTGTAAGTTATCTAAGTGAAAAGGCGAAGTTTAGACATATATATGTCCATTCTTGGGAAAGGATAATAAGGATATCCTTTCCATTAACGCTTGGCCTTGAGAATTTACAAGAGAGAGAGAGAGAGAGAGAGAGAGAGAGAGAGAAGAGAGAGAGAGAGAGTGAGTGAGTGAGAGAGAGTGAGGGTGTGTGACTGGGAAAAGAGAGTGAAAAAGAGTGGGAGAAAGAGAGTACGACATAGGAGGAGTACGACATTGAGGTATGGAATGTCCAAGAAGACATTCTGACAAGATGGGAAAATGAATTCAGCTTGGTCAATATTTGTTTAAAAATTATAAATTTGGTCTCAAATTGTAGAAAACATTTTGATTTACAATTTGGAACCAAATTTATAATTTCTGAATCAATATTGACCGAGCTGGGGTCATTCTCCCATGTTGCCAGAATGTCTTCTTAGTTTGGACCGACTGCACGATATGGCTCCATCGATGTTCCCAATCCCGATTAGATGAAACAGGCAAGAGAAGAGAATGAATTTTGAACTTTGGTGGCTGCTGGAGAGAGCTATTCTATACTGGTGAATTATTCATGAGGTCTATACCTCAATATGAATTCCTTGCACGCCAGCAATCATACAGGGTGTTACAAAACCAGGGTCATTCAAACAAACTCTGATATCTTCTGATTTCAATAGAGATTCTGACATTCTCAGCGCTATTATACTGAGGCGTATTTCATGCAGGCCCACTGTTGTTGGGTTGTTGAACGTATGAATTTAGAACAGAGGCAGCATATTATGATTTCTCTCACTCATACGTCTACCACGAGAAAGGTGAAGTGCTGTACAGTAATGTACAGCTATGGGCTGTTTTATGGGCTAAATTTTCATCACAGTACAGATATGGGCACTTCACTTGTTTTGTGGGTATGAGCCGCCTGTGACGTCTACAGGTCAATATAGGCTACATGAGTTTATCATTGTGGTGAATGAAATTGCTTTGTAATCCCATCAGAACGTGTATCAATATTTAATAATGAAAGAGACTATCATGTATAACATTGAGATACTTCCCATATTGTCATTGTGCTCATATTTATTCAATAGAAGTCGTATACTCTGTATCTTCAATCAATCAATTTAATTGGTTCAAATAAATTGATTAATTTGAATGTTACAATTTGAATGATTTTAGTTACAATTTGAATGATTACAGTGTTTGGTCCTACTCAATCCGTGGGTTTTTCAGCAGACGTTATTTCAATACAAAATTATTCACAACGTTCAAATAGGATAAATCACAAATAAAATAAAATCAGCTTATTCAATTGATCGTGAATTATGAACAATCTTTATGAAAAAAACTTAGAAAGCAAATAATTTTCGAGGAACATAGTAATTCAATTCAATTTATTTATTCCGGATAAAAAACCACTGTACAAAATAAGGTAAAATGTATTTATGGAATAATTATTTCCCGGCATGGACTGCTGATCCGTGCGCGGGGAAAGAGTACATGAACTATACAGGTGATAAATAAGAATCCAAAAAATTACAGTTAATTATCAACCTTAAGCATAGTAACGAGTTGATAAGAACAAAAAGGCGGTTAAAGAAGAAGGAAAAAAAATTCTCTCCGGCAGCTGGCGATCGGAAAGAGTGCATTTCAAATAATGCAATTTTATAATGGCTCAAATCATATGACTTATAATGAGCTATTCAGGGTATGAATTCGATGTTGCCGTTTTCGAAAAACACAATTTTTGGCATATTATTCGCCATTTTCTCCGCTATTTTTTATTGAATTTTTCCCGTTGATGGCTCAAATTGTAGGGCATAATAAGGGTAATATACACACCAATTTTCAAAACGATTAAGTTATCGGTCGATTTGTAGTGATTTTTCAAAATTTTCATCCCCTAATTTCACCCCCTACCCTTGCACCAATTTGGCTTGTTAACTAACATGACCGAGATATTAGCACTAATGATTTTTGTGCAAAATTTGGTCGCTCTCCGACAAGCCCTTCGGGAGTTATCGTGTTAACAAGAATCTGTACATACATAAATATATATATATATATATATATATATATAGATGTATGAATTCGAACGGATATCAGATTCGTGTTCTAGGGGCTTGGAAACGTTTGAAAAACATATCACATCATAAATTTTCGATTGTCAGGGCAAGACTAATAGTGCATTTTTACAAATAAAATGCACTAATAATGTTTCCATGATAGATAAAGTTTCCATGATGTATAAAGTTTTAATTATAAATATAGAATTCATGGTGAATGAAGTTTTCAGTCGTTCAGACAATAAGTTTAATTTTTTACCAGCAGAATAGTCTAATATTGGTTGAAAAAAAGACAAGTTGTTCATCGGGCGCAGGCCTATTATGAATTAGAACTGAATAATTAATAATTACAGCTCATATCTGAGTTTTAGATTTGCATTTACTAATGTGACTATTTACTATTTATTTTACTAAAATGAAAATTTATTACAACATTGATCTTTGTCAACCATGTCTCAAAAATGGACAACTTCATGTCTTAGCATTGCCTTTTAATTCATGTAGATCTATACACTATTTTTGTGGAGACTGCTGCTAACATAATAATTTAGAATCTTCACGAATGGAAAAATCTATTTTATTTAAAATGAAAATGTGAATCCGCACTGACGGCTTGTACCCGCAAAACATGTGAAGTGCCCGTTACTGTATCTGTTACTGTACAGCACCTCACCAGTTTCGTGGGCACGAGCCGCCAGTGTGTCAATATGAACAAGAACGTCTGGTATCCTCAGCCTGCATATAAAGTTTAAAAGCGTTGAGTTGTGGCTGTTTTGGAAAAAAAGAATCTGAATTTGACGTTTTTGTAACATGTTACTATGCTGTTATAGTCTGTCCAAGCGGAGAAGACATTCTGGCAAGATGGGAAGATAACTTTGGATCGGTCAATATACAGTAAGTTCAGAAATTATGAGTTTCAAAGTATAGAAGACCTTCTGATCTACAATTCGAGAACAAATATTCAACTTTTGAACCAATATTGACTGAGCTGGTGTCATTCTTCCATCTACAAAATGTATTTTTTTGCTTGGACAGACCATAACAATAAATTATTTTCAATTTAAAAAAACTGTAATGCTCGGAAATCGCTGATAATCAATAAAGTGTAAACATTTGTGTGAGGTGAGTGGATTCGCAAATAACTCAGTTATTTTAATATATGAGTTGAAGCTGTGGATTACATGTGAACGCTGTTGGATAGTCTGCAAAAAAAGAACACTTAATTTTGAACGTAATCGCATCCGTTTCCGAGAACTCTATTACAAGAACACAGAGTGATTTTTCATTTAGTTTGAACCAGAGAGAATAGGATAGAACTATCCTATTCCAATCTCACTGGTTTAAACAATAGGATTCGTAACATCACACCCAGGCCCAATAACTGAAAATTGCAAAATGATTGTACACATTTAATCTATGCTCTGAATAATGAAAGTCAGTTCATGATTCATTACATGTTGTTGACGCGTTTTCATGATTTGTAAATATGGGTCTCAAATCTCTCGATATCGATGTATGGTCTTGATATACTGTTCATTCCGTTTGTAAATATAGTGTCGATATATATTCTCGATATTGCCGAGTGTCCGCAATCCTTTTAGCAAACAGAAAATCATCAACACGTACTAGTAATGTTGATTTTGCAACTCTGGCTGAAGTGTTCGCTTCTAATACTTTTTCGTCTCGATTTTCCAATGGTTGTTTTGTTCTGTTTGTTCAGAGTCTGTTCCAAGTATAGTCTGTCCAAGCAAAGAAGACATTCTGACAAGATGGGAAAATGAATCCAGCTCGGTCAATAATTATTAAAAAATTATAAATGTGATCTGAAATTGTAGATCAGAATGTTTCCTACAATTTGAGACCAAATGTATAATTTTTTAAGCGATATTGATGGAGCTGGAGTCCCATAATTCCAGAATGTCTTCATTGCTTGGACACACTAGAATCACAGGTTTAGTCCACGCTGGCTGAGAAGACACTCCGCATAATCCTTTTCTCATTGTGATCACGTTTCTTCTCAGCTATAAAGCAAAATGAAATTATTCAGAATGCTCAATGATTCTACAGCGAAACATTATTTTACCAGTACAGCGGATCAATTTGAACGTTTGTGAATAGTACTGGCGGCTCGTTCCCACGAAACAAGTGAAGTTTTGTACAGTGAAAGATACGAGCACTTCACCTATTTTGGGGGCACTAGCCGCCAGTGGTAAAAAGTCCAATGGAAACTGGAACAGCAAGTTCCCCTCAACCCCCCGCACCCATCGACGTTGCCATTTTTTCAGGTGTAATGTTCCTTATATTAAAAATTTTATTTGAAATTTTCTTGATAGACAAACCATAATTTTTCAGTCCACTGCTTGAAATACAACAAAACTTATAAAAACGTATATAGTTTACTGGGTGCCAATGGTGGTAACCTTTTTTTGTCGTATGTCGTTGGTTTTTTATTTATTTTTTTTGTCGTTGGTTTTTTGATCGATTATGATAGATTTTGATGTGTAGATTCCGAGTCCGAGTGATGCCAAGCTGGTAAAAGTTGAGAATTTTTTGAAAATTCAAGATGGGGCCAAAATTTTTGCTCCATTTCTAGTCTACCACGATTTCCGTCAAAACGAAGCGTCGGACGCAAAGAATCATGATCATCTTTTTTCTAGTGTATTAAATTTCCAAGAGAATGGTATCAGATTCATGTCCCTATCCTTATTTGGAACAAAGTTATGATTTTCAAATAAAAGAGGCAGATTTTCAAGAAAAATGAGAATTGGAGTATTTTCAGTTTTTGCTTGCCTCTGACTTATTTATTTGGATCGTGAAAATCAAAATCCTTCTAGAGACAATCCCCTATATTTTACTTCCCCTATAATTTGAGACCAAGTATACCTTTCTTTCTCGAATAGTTTTTGAACTAGGGCAGTAAAAAGCACTGGCGGCTCGTACCTACAAAACAGGTGAAGTGCCCATCATATCTTTTACTGTACAGCACCTCGTTCGTGGGCACGAGCCGTCAGTGGTAAAAAGGCATCCTTGTACCTCAAAAAGCCCTATTTATGGGGGAAATGGAATCCAAAAAATATATACGTGCTTATCAGGCCTATCAGTTATTTCCGTTAAATACAACACAATTTTGCCAACTCTCATTGGTTTTATCATTGATGTAGGTTACATCATGTAAAATGGACAGACGAGAACGCTTCACTTTTCAACGTCAGATATAACATTAATTTGCCAACCATTTCAGCACCAGTCAAAATGTCAGGCGGTTCTCTCTGTACGACTATCTTCATAGAGCTGTTAACTCGATTCTTCACAGAATTTAGATCGTGTTAACGACAAGAGTCTGATTATCTCATATATGTTTGAGAGAATAATCCTTTGATAGTGTTAATAGGGGTTATGGGTTGATGGGGGGTTGGGGGACACCAATCAGAAAGTGGGAAAATGGGAGAATGTTGAGGGGGGAGAGGGTTAATAACCAGTAATAAGCATCGCTCTTGTTCCAGGCCATCAAACGCTAATCGATGGTAATTGTTGTGCTTCTGTACAGTCCGTCTAAGCGAAAAAGATATTCTGGCAAGATGGGAAAATTGCTCCAGATCAGACAATATTGGTTCAAAAATTGTAAATTTAGCCTCAAATTGTAGATCAGAATGTTTTCTACAATTTGAGACAAATTTCATGATTTTTGAACCAATATTGACCGAGCAGAAGTCATTTTCCCATCTTGCCAGTATGTCTTCTCCGCTTGTACAGACTGTAATTGTTGTGCTTTTGTTGGGACGATGATGGGGTGAGATGTTTTCGATGGGATATGGAAACTAGGACAGATTATATGGACAGCAGTGAATGGACTTCTATAATTATGGTTACAAAGGCTATAAGAGAATATTGTCAACAGGAAAACAGGACGCTTTGAGGCCTTATAACATGTGTTACAAAAAGGAAGCACATTTCAATGTTTGATACATTATTTACCGCAAAGTATGGGAAACTTTTGAGTTTGATGTGACATATTATTTCCTGCCTATAGGGAATACTTTTCAGGGCGAGCTCAAAGTTTGTTGTGACATTTCATTTTCTGCATGGAGGAAATATAAATTTTAATATCTAACAGGGACACTAGAGTACAAGATGAAAACAGGGTTGAAATATTTCAAAAAGGTGAGCCTAACTTAGACTGCGGGTGTGACATAGTAACTTATATACATAGTTTTACATCTATATCATATCATATAATTTCTATCTCATAGTATAGTATTAACCAACAGCCTAAGCCTAGCCCGCAGCTTCACTCTTTGACATACATCTACCCTTAAAAGGATCATAGGCATATTTTTGCCAAAAAACATCGTTTTGACATTGGGTTTCAAAATTTTAAGTGAAAATTAATATTTTAAGTAATATTATTCGTGTTTTGGTTCTTTCTATTATTTATGTAACAACTTTCAAAATTCTAAATCACGGTTTCATAGTTTTTTTTTACCTCTAGAAGTTCAAATTTGTGTATAATTTAAGTTTCAAGTGTGGACATAACCTCTATTTTGAATATTTCAACCGAAATTGGGAAAAAGAGACGTTTTGGACTTTGTCTGTGTTTCTATCCTATTGTATTTCAATCTCGTTAATAAATAAATTAATTAATTTCAGTAATCCACGAATATTTTCAAAATAGCTCTATTCTATTTATAGAAATTAATGAAAGTTGTTGAGAAGTTTCGAAAAGTATAATTGTTCTCAACAAGAATTTAACATACAAAGGAAATCTTTTTTTCATTCTTGACTGAAAACGTTTCTCGCGGTCAGAACAGCGTTCCCAGCCACGGACCTGGCAGCTGGCCAATGACTGTTGTTGATACTCAGCTCTGTCAGGACAGTCGCCGAGCGGTCAGTCATTGAGTTCAGAGCGGCCTCAGCTGATCCGTTCGGCACTCGAAGGCAGCTTTCACACTGTCCTGACAAAGCTGAGCTCAATCAACAGAAATTGCTGAACGCCAGTTTGTTCAGAATTACCTAAGTCTATGTAGCGTAGGGCGTAGGCTATATAGATATATTATAGTGCCTGCAAGCTGTTTATATGTAATTTTGAAAAGCGGGGTTAACCTTTAATGCTCTGGTGGGGGCGGGGTTGAGGAGAACAAGTTGTTACGGATGGGGGGGAAATGAATAACAAAAAAAAGGGGGAATTAGAGGAAAAAAGCTTAACGATCTTTCTGGTCTGGGATAGGAAAGAATCTGACTGGTTGTTGGTAGAAAAAGGAGAAGAAGGAGAAGGAGAAGAAGAAGAAGAAGAAGAAGAAGAAGAAGAAGAAGAAGAAGAAGAAGAAGAAGAGGACGAGGAGGAGAAGGAGGAAGAGGAGAAGGAGGAGGAGGAGGAGGAGGAGAAGGAGGAGAAGGAGGAGAAGGAGAAGGAGAAGAAGAAGAAGAAGAAGAAGAAGAAGAAGAGGATAAAGAAGAGAATGAAAAAGAAGAAGAAGAAGAAGAAGAAGAAGAAGAAGAAAACTGTAGTGTGGAGAAATTGGTGGAAAGAGAAGAAGAAAAAGGAGAAAAAGGAGAAGAAGAGGAAAAAGAAGAAGAAGAAGAAGAAGAAGAAGAGAAAGAAAACGACGGAAGAAACTGAAAAATAAAAACTATGTGGTGAAGAAGTGAAAAATTGGTGTATAGGACTGCAAAAATAGAACAGTAGTGCGGAGTAGGTGAGAAAGAAAAATAAGAAGGGGAAGTTAAAATTGTAGTGTGGAGAAATTGGTGGAAAGAGAAGAAGAAAAAGGAGAAGAAGGAGAAGAAGAAGAAGAAGAAGAAGAAGAAGAAGAAGAAGAAGAAGAAGAAGAGGATAAAGAAGAAGAAGAAGAAGAAGAAGAAGAAGAAAACTGTAGTGTGGAGAAATTGGTGGAAAGAGAAGAAGAAAAAGGAGAAGAAGGAGAAGAAGAAGAAGAAGAAGAAGAAGAAGAAGAAGAAGAAGAAGAAGAAGAAGAAGAAGAAGAAGAAGAAGAAGAAGAGGATAAAGAAGAAGAAGAAGAAGAAGAAGAAGAAGAAGAAGAAGAAGAAGAAGAAGAAAGAAGAAGAAGAAGAAGAAAACTGTAGTGTGGAGAAATTGGTGGAAAGTGACGAAGAAAAAGGAGAAGAAGGAGAAGAAGATGAAGAAGAAGAAGAAAAAAAAAAGACGGAAGAAACTGAAAAATAAAAACTATGTGGTGAAGAAGTGAAAAAATTGTGTATAGGACTGTAAAAATATAACAGTAGTGCGGAGTAGGTGAAAAAGAAAAATAAGAAGGGAAAGTTAAAACTGTAGTGTGGAGAAATTGGTGGAAAGAGAAGAAGAAAAAGGAGAAGAAGGAGAAGAAGAAGAAAAAGAAGAAGAGAAAGAAAAAGACGGAAGAAACTGAAAAATAAAAAGTATGTGGTGAAGAAGTGAAAAAATGGTGTAAAGGACTGCAAAAATAAAACAGTAGTGCGGAGTAGGTGAAAAAGAAAAAAAAGAAGGGAAAGTTAAAACTGTAGTGTGGAGAAATTGGTGGAAAGAGAAGAAGAAGAAGGAGAAGAAGGAGAAGAAGGAGAAGAAGAAGAAAAAGAAGAAGAGAAAGAAAAAGACGGAAGAAACTGAAAAATAAAAACTATGTGGTGAAGAAGTGGAAAAATGGTGTATAGGACTGCAACAATTTAACAGTAGTGCGGAGTAGGTGAAAAAGAAGTATAAGAAGGGGAAGTTAAAACTGTAGTGTGGAGAAATTGGTGGAAAGAGAAGAAGAAAAAGGAGAAGAAGGAGGAGAAGAAGAAGAAGAAGAAGAAGAAGAAGAGGATAAAGAAGAGAATGAAAAATAAGAAGAAGAAGAACAAGGAGAAGACGATAAAGAAGAGAATGAAAAATAGGAAGAAGAAGAAAAAGAAGAAGGAGAAGAAGAAGAAGAAGAAGGAGGAGGAGGAGAAGAAAAAGAAGGAGAAGAAGAGGAGGAGGAGACGAAGACGAAGAAGAAGAAGAAGAAGAAAAAGACGGAAGAAACTGAAAAATAAAAACTATCTGGTGAAGAAGTGAAAAAATGGTGTATAGGACTGCAAAAATAAAACAGTAGTGCGGAGTAGGTGAAAAAGAAAAATAAGAAGGGAAAGTTAAAACTGTGGTGTGGAGAAATGGGTGGAAAGAGAAAAAGAAGAAGAAGAAGAGATGGAAAATAAACGGTACAGAGTGCAAGTAAAGGCTTGTCGGAGTGAAAGGTTGTTTGGGTCGAGAGCGTTGTTGTAATTACAGCTGAAAAATCAAGCCATTAGTGCAACTTAATGAGGCCTTGTTCTGCTTTCAAAATGAAACTTCTCCATTGTAACACCTTTACTTAGCTCTGGAAAATTTTTGGCAATCCTCTCTTCTCTTTTCTATAATTATTCCTTCTTCTTCTTCTCATTCGCATTTCATTTTGAAACGTTTCTATTCAAAAATCAATCTGGACCACATCCAACTCAATCCAACAAATTGAACTTAATCAATTTGTTCAATAAAAAAGACCGTGTTTGTTTACTTGGAAAGAGAGCTTTTATTTGCATTATTGTATCCTGTAGTATGCTATTGTATTTGCAAGGATAGCATAGAACCTTGTTGACCGAACGTAAGTGAGGTCTAGATTTAAGACGACGATTTTGCATTTCTCTTTATGTTTGTTTGTTCCGCATTCACGACAAAACGCGGCAATAGATTTTGTTGAAATTTGACAGGAATGTTCCTCTTGAAATTTCGTGTCGATGTATATCTAAGGTTTTTTGAGATATTTAATTTTTATGATAATATGGAAAGAAAAGGAATTACCTCCATGCTAAAATATTACTATATACATTTATACTCTTAAATAGGAAAATTCACACTATGGAATTATTCGTGCTGAACCAGCTCTCGAGTTTATTATTAACTAGCCGGCAGGCTCGCTTCGCTCGCCTTCTCCGCCTAGCAAGGGGGCTCCGCCCCCTGGACCCCCGACAGTATCAGCAGTGTCAGTGAGTCAAACAGGCTCGCTTCGCTCGTCTGCAAATTCCTTTCAGAAAGGATTCTAAATTTATTGAACTCCGCATTTCTAGACATAATCTGGAGCTATTCACCAAATTCCAACATTTTCAAACAATTTATTCTCGAAAAATCCAAGACAAATTCCGAAAAATAGTAAAACGCTAATATTGAGCGTAAACTTGTGGAGTATAATTTGAAACTTGATTCGATATCATCCAAATTAGTTCATCTATAATCTCCCTGAACCATTGAATTTACAGTTAGGATAAGTCGTATCAAGGCGGAAGATATGCAACCCGCAATACATTTACAATTTTGAAAACCTGATTACTGGCGTAATCTTGAACAGATTTCAAAAAAATATTAACACAACATTTCTAGACCTTATCTGAACCTGCCCACCGAATATCAACATTTTCTACCGATTGGTTCTTGAACAAATTGAGAAAACGCCGAAAAACTATAGAAAAACTCAAATATTTAGCGTATCCCTGAAAAGGTTTTTAAATCCGTTCTTAGCACGCGTCTAAACGTTCAACTGAACATGCCTGCCAAATTTGAACCCATTCGGTTCAGTGGATTTTTAGTTCTGGTGATCAATGAATGAATGAATCAGTCAGTCAGTGCCATTTCGCTTATATAGATATAGATTGCATTCAATGACGCATGCAATTGATGAAACTTGAAACTCAACATAACTAAGTATCTCCTTAATGAAAAATGCAGCATCCAAGGGGGAATTCGTGAGGTCTACTGTTCACAGAACTACTAGTACATGAACCTTGGTTTCGAGATTGGTTATTCAATTGGGATTGGGTTTGAGAGTGTTAGTCTGTTTTAACATGGGTTTATTATAGTATGTATTGAGCCGCATGCTTGGAATTTGGTCCCTATGTTGATTATGATCCTGCATATTGAACATGCATAGGCAATATATTATTATAAAGATGAATATCAAAGCATGAGGCTCTGATACACCGACGTGTATCTTATTACACTTGTGAACATGATGTAGGCTAAAACAATTGTAACGTTTCAAAGCCCAACTGGGAGTTATTGATTTATTTATAGATCCTTACCGTTACTAAATGTTGCTGCTGTTATCTTGTACCGCTAGCCTAAGTGATAAGGTTTTATTTGCGCTATTGAAAGGATTGTCATCCTTATTTATTTGAAAGGCAAATTATTCGTAATGCCAGAAGTTATTCTCATTATTTGATAGATCCTAACCTAATTCTTGTTACGTCAACATCAGCTGGTTTGCCGGCGTATACTTGTCAGCGTTTGTTCAATTGCCAACCTACTGAGACTCGTATCAATGGAATAAAAAATTATATTATTTGCTCATATAGCTTCTCACATCATATAGATGGGATTATTTATCACCTGTGATCTTAAAGCTTTAATATTTGTCTCTATGTACCTGATTTTTTGTCATAGCCTAGTCACATACTACCTTATCATGTAAGCAAGAAGCCGGTATGCAGAAAGCCTATTATGTAAATTATTTGCGTTCCTCACTATATAAATGTTTTATTCAAATATCTGTAATATTTGTAGGGCCTGAACCCACTTTATTGATTTTCTAGCATGTCAAGCCATATTTAATTATTGAGATTTAGTCAACACTTAGTGGCTCCTTATTCAAATATTGATACTTAAATTATAGATTTATAGGAAAATAACTAACTAAATTGTGTATATAATATATTTATTGAAATGTAGGTTAGCATTGATAGTAATTGATACATAAAATCGCTGTATTTAGCAGTTATAAAAAGATTTTTGGCTTATTTGGAAATTGTCTGTTTGAACTTGCCGCTCTGAAAGAGTCAATATTATCACATTGGCACATACTGTAGTCTAGATGGGGTCAATTGAAAGGAAACGGTCACTTCACTTTCTCTCATCTTCTGCTCGAGACCGGCTGAGGCAGACCAAGATGTCCAAGTCCTATTAAAAATTAAATGGCATTAGTCGCCTAGTATGTATAAGCTGATTTTTCAATAACTTTATCCCCTTCTGGATATGCCATCCCAGGGTCGACAACAAATTTAATTTCGAGGGTTCCATGAGACGAAATTGGCCACACCAAGGAGGTCTGGATTCGTTTGCATCGACCAATCTTCACACGTGAGTGATGAACAATTAGTTCTTCGTTTAAATAATTACCCAGAGCTCTGGTTGAAGTGCAACCGTATCCATCAAAATTTGTATAAAAATGAGATCTCATTCGTCGAAACTCTTTGAAATTTAATATATCCATGGAGGATAGATATGAACTCTGTTCTAACATGCCTAAGCACCACGAGCCCACATGTTCATGAATGTGGAAACTTGTAATAAAAAATCATTATTCTGTAATTTTTGAAATTTAATATATTTACTTATTTAATTAAAATCATCTTATATTCACTCTGTAGCCTACAGTTGGGCAGGAGAATATATTAATATATTATTATTCTTCAAATTGATTACATTTTTTGAGTTTCACCTGAATGGCTAGTTCATGAAAGGTTAAATTATCCGTTTAGCTTTTCAAGGATTAACTGCAATAGTTAACTTTAATTAAGGGTAAAACCCCCCCCATTAGATACTGTCATTTACTAAGCTTTCTTTGGATTATCGCCTATTTAATAATTCACTTAGTTGTTTCAACTGGATTAGTGAAGACAGACATCTCTTGGATTATCATTAATTTATCAGATGCCTTGCTTTGCTTCTCCTGTTGGATAAGATTTCTTCTTATAATAAAAATAATTTTTATTGCTTCCATGCAAATGTTCAATACTGGATATTGGAATTCTGTATTCACAGCATCATTACCTCGCTGGAGTTAGGTTAATCAATTATTATATTGATTGGATACGACATTTCCCACCGATCTAGTCAGACAAGGAACAGAAAATAGCTCTGGTCCAACCTAGGTAGGTTCTTCGACTGAGATCTGTCGATATTATCTCAGTGAGAGCACCACTTGCGTTTGCCATTGGTTTCATAGATATCACCAATTAGACAAACATAAGTGAGAAATTTCTAGCACTGACTTTTCCACTGACTTGTCTGGTTGGCATTGGGTGGACGATAAGATTCACCAAATATTCTACGTGGGACCAGTGGCTGAGGCCTCTGCCTTACTTGATTGGAGTGTGAGGGGTAGAAATCTTGCTGGGATATATGAGTTTCAATATCTGGTTACTCATTAGTACTTTTAATTCTGTCTTTACATATTACAGAGTACACAGATTTGCCAAGTTTCTTAAAAAAATATCATGAATGGTAGTAGACAATTTTTTCCCTGAGATAAGAGTAATTATAAATCACGTAGTTGTTCCTCCTTAAGTGGAATAATACGTTACAAGATTTGGCTCACCAACGTAGGGCTTATAGTCCTGAAGAAGTGACCCTTACACAATATATGTCAAAACAATTTATTTCAGATTGGATATGTAGATGTACATACAATCTGATTAGGCTGTTAAAAAGTACAGTAATAAAATTGCATTTGGTTCAAAGTTCTAGTTTCCTGAGAACCCCCGCTGCTGTGAAGCTACTATACGCAGTTATCGCAAATGTGCACCGAGCCAAAGTACGTTTAGCTAGCTTGTTTTCTATCGAGCTAAAAATAGAAGTTCGAATAGGAGATCAAAGACTGCCTGGGAAAAATTAAGTTATTTTACTGCCTGAGTTAATTGAGTTGAGTAAAAACCTCATAGCGGTGCTTTATCCATGAACGCAGAGAGAATAGAATTGACAAAATTATTCTCTATTCTATCAACAAAAAACTATTATAATAACTTTGAAAAAATTGTTAATTCTATCCTCTCTGCATGAATGGACAGGAGGCTCAGGAGTCTTTGTCCATGAAAGGAAAGGAGTCTTTCCAAGCTAAGAAGACATCCTGGTTAGGTGAAAAAATACCTTCAGCTCGGTCAATAGTAGTTCAAAAATTATAGATTTGGTCTCAGATT
This sequence comes from Sogatella furcifera, assembly GCA_017141385.1. Classification (NCBI taxonomy): domain Eukaryota; kingdom Metazoa; phylum Arthropoda; class Insecta; order Hemiptera; family Delphacidae; genus Sogatella; species Sogatella furcifera. Next base: position 8,043,944 of record CM029553.1, on the reverse strand, counting down.
ATAAATCAGAATGTTCCCTTCAATTTCAAACCAAATGTTTGGTTGGACGTTAAGATGCGCACTAAGAAAGGATTTTTCATACTTTTCAAGGATACGCCTGATATTTCAGTTTTTCTATAGTTTTTCGAGGTTTTCTTAATTTTTCGAGAATGTAGTTTTACTTACAGTTTAAACTACTCGGATGAATAATAGGCCTACTGATTCCCGGTTTTTTCAAGCACACTCAAACTTGAGGGACCCTCAAATTTTCACGAAACGTCAATAGAACAGCTGACATTTCTAGGTTAAGTGAACTGTTAAATGTTAACTATAGTCCATTCACGATGACTTGAGACGAGATTAACGAAAGCTCTGCATGTGTGTGTGTGTGCGACTGGAGTGGCATCGTTTTAGCCACGACATAAGAAAGTCACAGCAATGCCGATATCCCAAATTTTGTTGTAGGCAATTCAGAATAAGTATCTTTAAGTAATCTTTTTTATAGATACACATTGAGGAATTGCTTGTTTCGGTTGTCTCTCGACTGCATGAACCGAAAATGAACAAACTAAAAAAATAGTGAAAGTTTTTGTGTCAATGCTTTGGTTACAGTCCCGACAACGAAATTCGGGATTTCGGCATTGCTGTGACTTGTTTATGTCATGGCTAAAACGAAGCCACTCCGGTCGCACACACACACACATATGCAGAGCATCTCGTCTCAAGCCATTGTGAATGGACTATAAGTATGTATAATCAGAATCTATAATATCATAGAATTAGAATAGACTGCGGTTCTTTAGAAAGGGGGTCTTGGACGAGACGTGTACTCGTGTAATTATATGAAAGAAATTAATGTTATTATTGTATGTACTTTGAATTCAATAGAACCAATAACGGTTTTTTTAAAGAATTATGCTATTTTGTTGAAGGTGGAACAAAGAACAAAACATAACCTCAAGTTTGAGTGTGCTTGAAAATACTGTGAATAAGACACTAGGATCCGCAGGAGAGTATGCGAGTGAAGAAGCTGTTTGAAATGCATACAGGTGAGAATTGAGTGTTGACAGAGTTCGAGAGTCGATGTTTGCCAAAATCGAGTTGGTTCGAGACTCGACTGTCAACTCGGCTCGTTATTTGTACGAGATCATGCAAATGGCATGCTGAATACGAATCAGCGGTTTCTACTGCTAACAAGATGTTCTAGCCAGGGAGGAAAATGTGGTTCCTGATGAAGATGGAGACTGAGAAGAAGAGATTAGAGAAGAGAGAGAACAGTGTGAGAGTAATGAAGTATTATTGATAATAAAAATACTACTACTTATTTTATATAATTGAGTGTTTTCTTAATGATAATTCACTATTCTCAATTACAATTGACACTTTTTCCAATAGGCTTCTTCTAGTAAAGGTGTGTTGTCTGTGGAGAATCTCACATACTATCTCACAAACTCTTGAACTCTTTGGTAAATGGAGCTGGTAGCTGAAGTCAAAACGTTTCAACGAGTTGAAAAAATTATTAGATATTACAGTACACCAACTTCTAGATGATAATACTACTGTAATAATTGATTGGAATCTCAATTTATTGATACATAAATGGACAATGAACTTCTGCAACTACAAAATTAAAAATTGACCAATGTGGAGTCTGTCAAAGGAAAGAAGAGCCTCTGGCAATATGGGAGAATGACTCAAGCTCGGTCAATATTGGTTCAAAAATTATCAATTTGATCTCAAATTATGGGGAACAATTTGATCTTTTAATTTCAAGACCAAATTTTCAATTTTTGAACGGATATTGACCAAGCTTGAGTCATTTTCCCATCTTGCCAGAGGCTCTTCTTTACTTGGACAGACTATACCAACCAGCTCGACCGGCAAGGTACCGGGTTCGATTCCCGGTCCGGGCACAGTTACATTCAATGGATCTCGCTAGCTATTCAGTACATTGGTCAATATTTGCAGTTTCAGAAATCCTTCGTCTATTTATGTAGCAATAAACTGAGATTTTGATCGATTATTACAGTATTTCAAACGAGTCCTCTGTTTCTTGTACGTGATATAACCTACTTAAAACAGATCTAGAGCATCTATTGTCTATCTCGATTCCAAGAACATCATCTGTAGGAAGCTTAATAATATTTCTGACTACATCAGCTTTTGGAGGGCACAAGTAGCAGACGAGACCGCCCAACTTTAGCTTCATAGTCTATTATAAACCTCACGCGTCACGGCTCAGCTATTCACAACTTTCAATTTATTAGACCTTTGTTTGGTAAAATCTGCTCCAACAAGGATTATTCCACAGCCGACTGCCATAGAAATGAATGAATGGTGTACAGAGACGGTAGTGAACCAATTACCGCGAGCAAAGTTGAACTATTAGATTGGAATATTGTGTTGATCGAACGGCTGGGATTGGCTGAACTAACACTCTTTCCCCCTCCCCTCAGCCACTTAGCCACGCCCACCAATTAGCTCATTTCCGGGATGTGAAAGTTCTCAACTAACTACACTAACTTACTCTGTCGAAACTTACTGTTTGAATGTGTTGTTAACCGTTTGCTACTTTAGGCCATTCACCATCCTCGTTCAGATGCTCATAAAATTATATAGTTTGGTCGAGCAAAGAAGACATTCTGTCAAAATGGGAAAATTCTTTCAGCTCAATCAATTATTTCAATTTAAAATGAGGCTTTAAAATTGTTCTCAAATTGTGGAGCAGAATAGTTTCTACAGTTTGAGAATTCACGATCTTTTAACAAGAATTGACCAGGCTGGAGTCATTTTCCCATCTAGCCAGAATGTCTTCTTTGCTGAAACTTGGTATGTTACTAACTGGGGCGGTGGTTGTGAGAACAGTAGGCCTATTATCTCTCATGCTAGAAATTGATTTTCATGGTTTTAGAATACTTCTCAGGCTAATTCGAAACAACACCAATTACTGGAAAAAGTTCCACAGAATAAACGAGTATATCCAGGAATAGCAACCGAGATAACGATGGCGAAATTTCTAATTTTTCAATCCCAAATAGAACAATCTTTTGTTCGATCGTATGTTTATCAGCAATTTTTTTTGGATTTGCGTAATCCGCCATTGTTACAAAACTCAGACTCCGAGTATGGATCTGTCTGAGGAAAGAAGACCCTCTTGTAAGATAATGAAATGACTCAAGATTGGTTCAAAAATTATCAATTCGATCTCAAATTTGAGAAACAATTCGATCTAGTATTTGGACAACATTTATAATTATTCTTGATAAAATATTGGTCAAGCTGGAGTCATTTTCCCATCTTACCAGGGGGTCTTCTATGCTTGGACAGACTATCGGCGCGCCCGTGTCTCGACTTTTTCATGGATTTCGGCTTCCAATATTATTTTTTAATGAAACAAGCGATAGAAATAATGTGTCCTTGAGAAAGAATAACCTATGCAATACAAAATAACATTAAATTATTTTTGGTCTGATTTTGCTGCTCTAGAAACACTCTCATTCAAAGTGAACAAAGAGAGTAAATTCTATATAGTTGGCTTTCACTCAATTCTTTTTACGCTGTGCACTAGTGCGCGGAGTAGTTTCGGAAAGCTCACCCTTACTATAGCCTGTCTAAGGAAAAAGGACATTCTGGAAAGATGAGAAAATGACTCCAGTTCAGTCAATATTGGTTCAGAAAAATTGTCCCAAACTGTAGATCAGAACAGAATGTTTCCTACAATTTGAGACCAAATTTATAACTTTTCAACCAATATCGACCGAGCTGGGGTCATTTTCCCATCTTGTCCGAATGTCTTCTTCGCTTGGATGGACTATATCTAGCGAATTCTTGTAGAATATATGAGAAAAACTATATAATTCTTGGCACGAAATCAATAAAAATTGGAGTTTTGAGGGAGAAATTGCATTAAAGGTAATGCAATTGTACATGTATAGTCAGTCCAAGCAAAGAAGACCCTCTGGCAAGATGAGAAAATGACTCCAGCTCGGTCAATATTTGTTCAATTACTATAAGTTCGATCTGAAATTGTAGGAAACATTCTGATCTACAATTTGAGACAAAATCTATATTTTTTGAACCAATACTGACCGAGCTGGAGTCATTATCCCATCTTGCCAGACGGTCTTCTTTGCTTGGACAAATTTTACCACTGCGATTCTGATTTGAATGAGATATACGAATCACGACGTTATGTGGAGTTGATTGATCGTTATATGGAGTGACATGATTGAATTTTTCAATGTCGAACAAATTTCACCAGGCACCTGACACTGCAATATTGATCGAAGTGGAATTGACTGAATGCTCACATTATTACTTTATAGCTCACTTGGACTGACTGGAAAATTGGACTGTTCCGTCTGTCTTTTGTACGTGATGTGACAGGGGGGGGGGGGAATTGAGGGGATATATCCCCCCCCCCCGAAATTGGGACTCATCTTACACTTATAGATGGGATGCACTTTTTAGGAATTGCCAAATTATTACTAAAGGGTAATAGGGTTGAAAACTTTGAAAAATATAGTTCTAGGGTACTTAAAAAATTGAAATCCCTGTGAAGAAGGAAATGTATCGAATGTGGAACCTATAGAATCGCCGGCTCAAGTATTTCATTTTTTGCTCAAATAAATGCAACAAGAAACTTTCCCCTCTATTGAATGTTCCATAGGATGTTGGAGTTTGGTGCAACATTTATCGTTACAACTACAACAGCATTTTGCTCCTTTGCAACACTTCGGAGAGTAAAATCTCACATTAAAAGTAATACTGGTCTAAATAGGATAAATGGTTGAGCCCTACTATTCATTCATAGATATTATACCCTTAAACCTGAACTTGTATGAAAAAAAAACGATCTCAAAATAAATCTTGGCATCTACTGTAGTAGGTATATTCCATTTTGTGTGAGGATTTCTCATGTTATACAATATTTCTTCTTGTTTATTAAAAAAAATGCAACATAATTTTGGAATCAAAAGACTACCATAACGTCTTCTTTCAAACATTTGGATAAAAAATAATATATGTATACAATCCCATCGCAATATTCAGTATCCAGAACTCATACGTTCTTATATTCAGATTAATTAAAAAGAAAAATTTAAACTTCGAATACTTCCAGCACAACTTAGTACCCAAAAATAGTCCAATTTTATAAGATATCAATCATAGCTCTTCCTCAAATCAACCTAAAATTAATTGATCTACAATAATAATTGTTGAACGAATTTTTCATTGCTTTTTCCCGTTCATGAAGAGAAACATTTTCCTACAGATAGCAAAAAAAGTGCATATTTACACACTGAATAGAGTTTCTAAAATGGGCCATTCTCACACAAGTGTCTGAAATACTTTACGCACTAGTGCGTAAAGTAATCTGGACTTTCCAGATTTTCAACCAATCACAGAAGAGGAAGTTTTTGAAAATGTGTTTCCAAAACTGGTGGATTGTGTACATTCAATGTATCAGTCATTTCTGTCAGTATTTTTTATCAGTCCATTTATTCAGTGCATCCTTTCAGACCACTCTTTCAATCCATAAATTCAGTCCATCGTTCCATTGTTTCAGTCCATTCTATCAGTTCATTGTCATCAGTCCATTCAATCAGTCAATTTTTCAGTGAATTTCTCAGCCCATGTTACAAGTCTATTCTGTCTCTTCAATCTTACATTCCATTCTGTCAGTCCATTTCATCAGTCCATTCTTTCAAACCATTTTATCTGACCATTTTTTCAGTCCATCTTATCAGTTTATTTTTTCAGTCCATCTCATCAGTTCATTTCATCAGTCCATTCTGTCAGTCCATTTCATCATTCCATTGTGTCAGTTCATTCCATCATTCCATTTCTGTCAGTCCATTCTGTAAGACCAATCCATCAGTCCATATCATATTTTTTTTTTCATTTCATCTCATCAGCCCATTTCATCAGTATATCCATCATTCCACTGTGTCAGTTCATTTCATCATTTCTTTCTCTCAGCTCATTTCATCAGTCTATTCTGTCTGTCCATTCCATCAGTTTATTTTTACAGTTCATCTCATCAGTCCATTCTGTCAGTTTATTTTATCAGTCCATTCTTTCAGTCCATTTGTACATAGTGTATTATAATCAGTTGAGTGAGATCATATAGTAAAATTACCCTTCTTGACGACCCTACAACCCCCAATTTATATGTCTCTAAATCAACATCCTTCTAATTTTTTTTCAGGTAACTGTAGGAAAAATGTAATGTGTAACTCGAGCTTAAAGTGTACTTGCTGCACTCGAGAAACTTTTTTCACTCCCTGTGGGTGGGGCACAGGGAAAAGCATTATTCCATCCTGATTTTATAAAATCCCCCGAAGTTAATTCCTGGGTTCGCCCCTGTGATGTGACCTTCTAGAGCAGAGTTTCCCGTTTAAGTCGTGGCCTACTAACTTTGTTCAAATTTTGTCACGGCACACTTGATTCTCCAAAAATGACGGCTCGTGCCCGCGAAATAGGTGAAGTGATGTACAGTAAAAGATACGGGCCGGTGAATTTTCGTACCAGTATTCAAATATAATTTGTTTTATTATGATAAAGTATTTTGTATGGTTAGACGATCATTTATTATAGCTTGTTACGACGCAAACGGGATGAATGGAAGCTTAATTTCGGTATAAATAAACATTCATATTTCAATTTTGAGAGATAGGCTACAATAATAATAATGACAATACGATAGAAAATTCATGTAAGGTCGCTTAGTTATGAAAGTAAATCGAGTCGTCTATCGATAATACTGGTGTGCTATACCATATTCACGATCACTTGAGACGAAATGAACAAACTTTTTGCGCGTGTGAGCGGGTAGAGGGAGGTATTACTTCATACGACGGTCGGCCGAAGTCGAACAGCTGTAGCCAATCACAATTCTTGGCTTTTCCTGAAGCTTAAACAAGAATAACTACCTGTACATGCAAAGAGTTTCTTTATTTCGTCTCAAGTGATCATGAATAGGGTAAAGTGAGATGTGTTTATAATGAAGATCTTTTCTGGGTCGGATGGTTGACAAGCAAATAAATCTCCATGACATCTTCCAAAGTCTTCAACCATGAACGATTCTTGTGTATTACTAATACTGAGGTTAGTTGATGAGTCACATGTGGGAATATAATAACACAATCGTCAGTGCCAGGAATTCTCACAAACAAAAGAACAAAGTTTCAAGCAAGCTTTAGTTTCAAGCGCTATTTTTGCGATGTGAATAACTCATGCACGGGTTGGGAGACAGTAAAAACCGAAGAAGAAGCATGGAGCATTGTGCAGCGTATACAAGGAGAAGGCAAGAGTAGAACAAAAAAACAAAACGAAAGTAAAAACGCGAAAACCGAATGTGAAGCGTCTGAAGCTTTGGAACGGGTGAGCGGATTTAGAAAAACATGGAGAAAAGAGGAAATGAGTCGGTTATGTGGAAATAGAGAACAACAAGAAGAAGAAGAAGAAGAAGAAGAAGAAGAAGAAGAAGAAGAAGAAGAAGAAGAAGAAGAAGAAGAAGAAGAAAAAGAAGAAGAAGAAGAAGAAGAAGAAGAAGAAGAAGAAGAAGAAAAGAGGATTTCTCACGCAACAATCGACAACGGGCTCAGACAATAACTTCTGAAAAAGGGAGTTTTTTGCCTTTTCCGCAATATTTCAAGCACCACGGAAGTATTATCTTTTGTTTGCCCTCAATTCTAAGTCATTGTTTTTTTCTGCATCACTTTGCATCCTTTTATACGCGTAATAATCCTACTGTTGTTATTATTCCACGAAAAATAATATAGAATATCATATTCACTGTATTTTAATTAACTAGGATGATGTGAACGTTGTCTCATGGTGTGAAGTGGCCTTACATGTGTACTATTCGTATTGTATTATGCTTGTAGTATGGTCTACTTAGGATACATGTGGTTTTTTAAAGATGTTAGACACGTTGATTTTTAAATGTAATTGGTCAGCCAGTTATTTCATTCGATCCTGATTTCTTAGTTTTTCAATCATTGCAGGGTTTCTATTGACTGGACACTTTTCATCAAAAATAGAATTATCTACAAGTTATCCCCACAGATTAGTAAGTTGAAGCATAAAGTAACCATGTTAAACATCTTTATAATGATTAGGCTATTCTCATATTTTGACAAATACCTAAATAACCACTGCAGATACAAACTTATGGCTTTTGGACCGGTATTGGCCGGGCTAAAGTCGTTTTCCCGTCTTGCCGGAGTGTCTTCTTTGCTTGGATGGACTCTATAGTTTGGTGAATATGAAACTGGCAACCAGCTGATAGGCCTAGGCCCTTCATAGGGCTGTTGCGCCATTGACAAACAAAATACAACTTTGAATTTCTCAGTCAAGTTCTCTATAGAAAAAGTATTTTCTATGCCCTAAATTACTTGTTAATTGTAGACGACTATCAAGACTCTATCAGATTAGTCTCGCTTTTGATAAAATATCATATTTAAACAGGAATTGTGACTCTGAGGGATTTGAGCTAGACCACTGTAATTGGTCCCAATTTAAAGATAATTAGAAAAATGCTCTGTACCATAAAACCATAAAAGTTATCTCGTAAACTAAAAAAAAATCTGTTTGAAATTTGAGAAAAAATTGAAAAATTTCTCTTTTTGAACATTGACCGCTGAAAAATACTGCTCAGTAATCGACTTTGGCATGTGTTATACCTTATCTATATATATAAAAGCGAAATGGCACTGACTGACTGACTGACTGACTGACTGAATGATTGATTCATTCATCACCAGAACTAAATCCACTAAACCAAATGCGTTCAAATTTGGCAGGCATGTTCAGTTGGACGTTTAGACGCACGCTAAAAACGGATTTTAGGAACTTCTCAAGGATACGCCAAATATTTAAGTTTTTCTATAGTTTTCCGGCGTTTTGTCAATTTTTTCGAGAACTAATCGGTAGAAAATGTTTAAAGTTGGTAGGTAGGTTCAGATAGGGTCTAGCAATGTTGTGTTGAGATATTTTTGAATTCCGTTCAAGATTACGCCAGTAATCAGGTTTTTCAAAATTGTAGATGTGTTGCGGGTTGCATATCTTCCGCCTTGACCAATCCTTACTGTGAATTCAATAGTTCAGCGAGATTCTAGATCAACTAATTTGGAAGATATTGTATCAAGTTTCAAACTATGTCCGATATAGTCCCCAAGGTTACGCTCAATATTAGCGTTTTACTATTTTTCGGAATTTTCAAAGTTTTTCTTGGATTTTTCGAGAATAAATTTGTGGAAAATGTCGAAAAATGGTGAACAGATCCAGATCAGGTCTAGAAATGCTGTGTTCAATAAGTTTTGAATCCCTTCAGAACGGAATTTGAAGGCGAGCGAAGCGAGCCTGTTTGACTCACTGATACTGTCGGGGGTCCAGGGGGCGAAGCCCCTGGCTAGGCGGAGAAGGCGAGCAAAGCGAGTATAGCATACCCGCTATGTTTTATACCTAATACCTTAAATCGTGAAATTGTTTTCTCTTTTCAACGATAACTTGAAATTTGATTCTGACTAGGGCTCTATGAATACTAGGTACGCGCAGTCACCGCCATATTGGGTCCCATTGAAGGAGCCAAATTCAAATTATATTGATAAAGTATTTTATATTAATCAGTCAGCTGTAGTCTTTCAACTCTGCCTCAATTCTATTGGTTCAAAACAGATGATATGACTCAAAATGGCGGTGACTGAGTGTACCCAGTCTTCATAGTTCCTTAATTCTGACGAATGATTCATGACGATTCAATGAATGATATTGACGATTCAATGACTTCTTGAAAAATATCGAAAAATCTATATAATATCTCAGAAAGGGAGGTCAATTGGAGAAAATTACATTGGATATTTTTTTGTTGAAAATTGCATGTAGAATTGTAGAATCTATGGTTGCCGGCTGTTACACTTTTTGTGGGAGACTCTCTATATATGCCGGAGAAAATGGTTTTAGATTATGAGAAATGATATCATTGAGCAGAATTCAATAATTGGAATTGTAGATAATTTAATTATGGAGGGAAAATTGTTCTATGACTTTTTATTGCAAAGCACCCAAATAATTCAGAAGAATGCTCCTTAAACTCTGATCTAACAAGCATTCTAGAGCAAATTGATACCCAATATTCTTCTTTATTTCAATATCAAAATGCTTGTTAGTCGATTCTAGAAACAATCTGATTAAACTCAGAAAACGTGGAACTACTTCACTGTAGGCTCACCCTCATTTCTAATACGATGCAAAGGAACAATAAGCTAATGATGTATTCTATCTTATAAGCTCTGATGTATTCTATTATTATTTATTCAGTTTTGAAAGATAACGTTTTTTTCGCCAATTCTAATCCTTAAGTCCTTTTTCATTCCATGAATCATTGATGCCAAATAAAGTGGAAACATTTTTTAATTGCTAAATTTTTGGAATCAGAGGATTCATTCAACTTTATATAAAGTTGTTAGAAAGATTATATTCTATTCTGTTTCTAATGAGAGCATTAGAATTCTTCTCGTAACTTCCAATCCACTCAGACTCTTCTAAACCTCTTAACAATTTATGTTTATTTCTAGCTCACAAAGATTGTATGGATTTGAAATAATTCCCATACAATTTTCACTTCAGTTCCGTAAATTATGCACAAGAAGCTTTGTTAGTATAAGCTCGTCGTGAAAATGATTCGCTGTTTTTCTTGAAAGTTATTGAGAACAAACTTTTTCCCATCTTTTCAACAACTACTTATAACGTTGTAATAATCTTCTGATACCAGGAATTTCAGAATTTTTCATCCAGAAATATTCCCATCTTGTAGTACGATTCCGGGGAGACACTCTAGCCGGAAGATGAATTTCCTAACATTAGTAGAAAGATATATGTATTCAACAATATTTCTACAGTATAGGAATGAATAACATTTTTAATAGAATAGAAAGCTTATTATTTGTGTCTATGACAATAATTTAAACAATTTTCTTGTTTTTGGGGTTTTTAGGGTTACATCCAGAGATTTTTTTTTGTCTCGGGAGTGCTCTTCAGCTGAGCTTATCCAATTATGAGTAGCAATGCTATTATAAGATACATTTACAATATCATTGAATTTGATAGCATTGCTATCCATAATTGCATTAGCCCAGCTGTGGAGTATTCCCGAAACACGTTAACGAATTTTTTCTCATGTTAAATTTGGAGTAAAGTATAGATTGAATCACTCAAAATGTAGGTCTTGAAATTCTCTACAACCTCACATAAGAAATTTATCCATTAAACAATTTTGCATTTCGTAAATTGGGAAAAAGCGTAAGATTTTTTGTCAAGGATAGGGAAATTAATGCTAAATTTCTGACTAGAGGAGCTCCGTGATGTCAGTATCATGGTCAGCAGCTTCACTCTGACCCACCTCTACTATTCTATACACCTTGCGTGAGGTCTACTGTTCACAGAACTACTAGTCGAACCACTACATTTAATTTGTAGTTCTTGTTAAATCGAATCAGCTGTTAATTCTCTTCGAATAGACTTTTCATTCAAAAGTTCAAATAATATGAATTTTTTCTATTGAGAAGTTCAAGAAAATGACATTTATTGAACCATTTCAGTTTATTCGTGGCTCTTGTTAAATCGAATCAGCTGCTGATTTTCTTTAAATAAACTTTTAACTGATAAGTTCCGATGATAAATTACATAAAGTTTTCATTGAAAAGTTCAAAGAATATAATTTATCTTTTTCCTCCACCTACTATCTAAAGTCGCATTTCACTCCCCGGAATCGAATGATAAAGATTCAGGTTCTCTTCCTAGGGAGAAAAAGTAAATGAAATTTCCCTAGGGAGTTAAGTAAACCAATAAGAATAACATGGATGACCGTCTTCCATCAATACAGAATATGAAAATGTGCATTTTTATCTGATCATCTCTTCTTCTACATGTTCTTGCTATTCTTCTTTTTTCCTACTTCTTCTTTTTCTTTTTCTTTTTTCTTCTTCTTTTCCATCTTCTTTTTCTTCTTATTTCTCCTTCTTTTCTTCTTCTTTTAGTTCTTCTTCTTCTTCTTCTTCTTCTTCTTCTTCTTCTTCTTCTTCTTCTTCTTCTTCTTTATCTTCTCCTTTCTTTTCCTCTTTTCCTTTTTCTTCTCATCATCTCCATCTTTTTTTTCCCATCTTATTTTCTCCCTTCTTTTTCTTCTTTATATTTCTATTAATTCATCTTCCCATCCTTTTCCTTCTTCTTAATTCTTTCGCTTCCTTTTTCTTTTTCTCCCTTCTCTTTTCCTCCTCCTCCTTCTTTTATTCTTCTTTTTTAATTTTTCCTCTTCTTCTTTTTCTCCTTTTTCTTATTCTTTTCTCTTGTTCTTTTTCTTCTTCTTCTCCTTCTTCCTCTTCTTCTTTCTCATATTTTACTGTTTCTTCTTCTTCTCTTTTTTCTTATTATTTTTCTTCTTCTTTCCCTTCTTTTTCTTTTCCTTCTTCTTCTTATTTTTCTTCTTCTTTTCCCTTTTCTCCCTTTTTTTCACTTGTACTTCTTCTTCTACTTCTCATTAAAAAAATTTTTTTTCTTCTTCTTCTTTTTCTTGTTCTTCCAACTAAACTGTATTTTCAGGACCAGAAACAAGAAATAGCTGCAGCTTTTCGATTGTGATGTTATGTCATTACTACGACATTATGGTAGATTACATTTATTACATTCTTATAGTATTAATTGTTGTAGGTGGAGCAAAAATGTTGTGTGCATCACAGGCCTAAAGTACTTTTTCTCCCTCAGGGAAATTGTCGCCCTCGGCTACTCCTCAAGCAACAACAGTTCCCCCCAGGGAGAAAAAGTTGCACTTTAGTCCCTAGATGCACAATTAACTATTGATTCTTATTGAAAAGTTTTAAAGATTAAATTCCATTGAAAGTTCAGCTCGATCTTGTTGAATCGAATCAGCTCCTACTTTGAAAGTATGAAATCAATTTTCCCTGAAGTACATGTGATGTTTCAAATGTAATTATTTTCCTATGTGATGCTATCATTCCTCAATGTATTGTAGACTCGACTTAAATAAGTGAATATCATTGAAATATACGGTTACAGAAAAAAGAATGAATTCCACCTCAATTCCGTTCACTTTGAAGTATTGTTTACCCTTCTCATCTTCTTTTTATTCTTCCTCTTTCCTCTGCCTTCGACAAAATCGCTTCTCCTTCTTTCTTCTATTGTCCCCCAGTCCTCCTCCTCCTACCACCCTTCCGGCCTGTACTCTTTTCAAAGTCAGATTCATCCACGAACTTCCACCTATTTCCCAACGTTTTCATCATTTCCTTCTTCACTGGCGGCTCGTGCCCACGAAGCTGGTGAAGTGCTGTACAGTAAAAGATACGGGCACTTCACCTGTTTGGTGGGCGTGAGCCGCCAGTGTTCCGTCAACTGTTCCTCCCGACCTCAACAACACCTCAGCATACAATTGTTCGCATTGAAGTCTTTTTTCTCATTCATACAATATTTTATTGTGGATTTCACCTGTCAAATGTATGTATTTCTCACAAAACACACGTCCTGAAGACTAGTTGCAAGAAGTGATATGCTTTGTGGAATGTCATTCAGGTTGAGGAAAACACTGCTTCTTTGAGTAGTTGAACACGCGTATGATACTGACAGAAACAAGGAAAGAAAATATGAGGGAAAGAGAGAGTAGATGAGAATGAATAATTATCGAGGAAAATTCAACAAATTCAATAATCAAACCCATTATCAAATCAAATCAAATTTTATTTTCCATAAAAACACTTTACAAAACAAAAATTAACTAATAATTCACGGAAAAATAGCACCCGCAAAGAAAAATCTGAGCGCGGAGTGCGAGTTGCGCTTATTTACATTACCTAATGGAAAATACAATATCGCAAATAACATTGAAAAAGAAAAAAAAAATTTACAGAAGAAAAAACAACCAAAACAGAACCAGAAGTAACAATGGCATAACACAATGATGATTTTCTCTTAGCATAAATCTGTTAACAATATAGTATTTGCTTTCAACCAATCATCAAATTCTCTAGCGTGATATTTTTTGCAGCTCATCTCTACTATTCTCATTGGAACTAAAAGCATCATTTTATTCAGTCTGTACTTAAATTGTTTCCTGCATACATCTAAGTCTATCCTTTGCTGGTTTATGGTTATTCCCCTTAGGTTGTATGGTGTATCTCGCATTTGTAGTCTAAAATTACTTTTCTATGCATATTGAATAATATTTTTACTATATAATTCCCTCACAGTAAGAACTCCCAATTCCCGAAAAAGCTCACTACTTGGATATAGTCTAGGTCTACCCAAAGCTGTCCTTATTATGTGCTTCTGCATTACAAAGATTTTGTTCATATGACAGCTTGCGGCTCCCCCCCACGACAGAATCCCATACTGCAAAATAGACTGTACATACGCTATATAGATCAATTTAGTTATTCCTATTTCGTTTATCAACAGGTATAACACCCATTGTTTCATTTCATTTCATTTAACTTATGTTATGTCATCAACAGAAGTACGAGTATTCTAATTATCCCAATTGAAATCTAAATATCGTTTTCAAATTTATTCCACAGAGCACATATGATGTTTTTCTACGTACTCAACTTAAAAATCAAATGAAACAAGCACAACATCAAATCAATTTTCTTAAGCACAAAACATAGCCTACAGTGTGTTATAAAGGTATAGAGCTTGAAAATTTAATGGATAAACAGCTACTCTTTCATAGAACGACTTGGAAATAACTTCATTTTAAAGATGATTTTCCGACATTTTCAATTATTCATGAAAAATTATTATTTAAGCATGCTGTACACGGGGACAGTACTGTCTGCCAGTTGAATATCTGTAGCCAATCACAGCCTTTGTCTTGTCATTGAGTCAAACTACAACAGCTGTGATTTGCTACAAATATTCAACTGGCCGACAGTGCTGTCCCCGTGTACAGCATGCTTCAGGTATGCTATACGACTTTCTAGGCTCCCTGGGGCTTAGTTTAATCTGGAGGTTTAATTTTCGATTCTTATTTCACCATTATTGGCTAAGTTTCGGCATTACGGTACTTCACTTAACATTTTCGTGTACTAGCATTCCATGGTTGAACTTGAAGAGTGCTATTGAAAAATCATGTTATGTTACGTTTTGCCTGAGACAAATACATATTTTCGATTATAGAATAAACTGGAAGGTGGTGTTGCCCATGTTAACATTGAATGTTTACATTCTTATCAGTTGTACTTCTCATTTTTGCCGCTATAGTGTGACACTGTAGAAAAAAGTGACGTCAGAACATGTGAACAACATTTTCGAGAAATTGAACTCCACACTTAGGGCTATTAAAGCTATTAGAATGGTCTAAATCTTCAAAACATGGGGGTTTCAAAATGATTTTTTTGAAGTTTGAAAGGGTATTTAATTTTCATTTTTATTTTATCTATTAACATTTTCGAGCTAATCGGCTCACCTTGTGATCTCAACGCGTTGACTAATGTCAGGTTTTATCGTTGTGTTGGCAGGCTTTGTCGATGGCCACAGTAGAGGAGACCACCACCGACACGAAATTCTTGATCATGTGAAGCAGAAGTCGTTTGGAGGGCTGTACACGGGTCCCTACTTCGACCCCAACGCCAGCTCTAATATCACCACACAGCTGGGCGCTCACGCCTATCTGCCCTGCAAAGTCAAACAACTCAGCAACAAATCGGTGAGTGGAAAGAGATTACAAATTCTCAATGAGGTAATATTGTGAAAAAGATCCTGCAGAAATAATGTAGTAACTTTTCTGTCTATGAACGTACCTAAACCTCACAAATTTAGATGAGTGAACGAATCCCAGCAACAAATCGCTGAGTAAGAAGAGATTACAAATTTTTGATAATGTAATATTGTAGAAAATGGAATCCTGAAAAATCACATCTCAGTAGCATTTCCATCCAAAACTTACCCAAAACTCACAAATTTAGAGAAGACGAAACAAACTGATTTTTTGTCTGGTTTGTTTCCTTTAAATCTTTATTTGTGAGTTTTGGATGCATTTAGACGAAATTAACGTTACTGAACTTTTTTTTATAAAGAATTCAATTCTCTACCATACTTACTGATTCGAAATACCGGTCAACAATAAGTTTTCAGTTGTTAAAAGTTGTTAAGTATTAAGTTGGTAGGAACTTTTAGTTTTCAGCCTATTTCGTTCAAGATTTACTTCTTAACACCAAAGCTACGAGCTTTTTAATTATTACTTGATTATCTATAAGCGCATGACCGGTATATCGATTTTTTGATAAATCCATGGTTTAGCAATATCTTTTCTTCCATATACTGTAATATATTACCAGTTATGTTGTTATGCTATGGTGATAAATATAATTCCATTTTATTATTTTGTATGTGTGGATGAATGGATCGGAACAGGGCCGGATTTGGGATACGTGGCCCCCTAGGCTCAGCTTGCGGTGCAGGCCATTATGGGGGATCCTCTTCCGGGAAGTTTTGTGGAAATTCACTTCACGATTGCTTTTTAGAAGGACTTTCTCATAGAGGGCTCCCGACAAATTTGTAAAAATTTACTTCAAAAGGCTTTTTATGGTCTATCAAATGAGGAAATCCCTATTTTTAGCATGAAATATTGATGATGATAGGCTCCGTGAAGTTGTAGAGCACATGTCCAAAAAAATCTTGAAAAATTCAAGAATAATCTTCGATTTTTGCGTCGTCAGGAAATGCAAAAAAACATTTTTGTTTTATCACCATTTCTTTTAACGCATTTCAAATTGTGGTCAAGGTCATGCGTGAAAAATGTGGAACAACAAGAAATAAGCACAAACGTGTTGATTTTCGCGTTATTTTGAGTGGAAAATAAGTTAATAATAACATATACTATTGAAATTTATCACTAATAAATTTTTTACAAGCACAGTTTGAACAAAAAAATTCTTCTTAATAGGGAGTCATACAAATATAGGGAATTCCACTAAAAACACCCTATAAAATGTAAATGCATTGGTGTTTAGGTTATTTTCTCTGAGAAATGAATTAGTTATGACATCCCTGATCGAAATTGATCACAAATTGATTATGCACAAGCAAAGTTTTCACGAAAAAATTTTCTTCTTCATGGGGAGTCATACAAATATAAACCCCTATAAAATGTGAATACATGGGTGTTTGGGTTATTTTTCGTGATAGATGTATCAAGTATAACATCTCTAACCACAAAAAGATCACAAACTATTTATGCACAAGCACAGTTTCCACGAAAATAAATTTGTATTTTTCTATGTATTAAGCGTTTAAGCCAAAAACAGTACTAATATATTATTAGTTTCATTATTTGTAAACTCAATGTATTAATTTCTCAAGCATGCTCTATAATAATTATGTGATTGTAATAATAATTGTGAGCTTCAATCCACATTTTAAACAAAAAATAAAATTAATCTGAATGCAATTCTTCAACCATGCCTGGTGAACAGCTAATCGCAGTTCTATAACCAAAGACAGTAATTTTGTTCAAGGGGATTATAAGTTCAACTTGTAATCAGTTCCGGACTGACGAGGATATGGGCCGTCGGCTATAATATTAGCTCAAGGGTCCCCCTAAGAGTGACTTATTATGTATCAAAATTTGAATTGAAGACGTTTTGGACGTTAGTTTGTGTTTTTAGCCAATAAGTCTATTATTTTCTGTAAATGGATGAAAAGATAAAAATGATAATAGAGAGTGGTTTTGGGGGAGGCGTTTTCACCATATTCAATAGATTTAACCTGAAGCTCCAAATTATTGAATTATTAAAATAATTCCAAAACTAGTGGTGTAATATACTATTACTGTCATTGGTCACCCCCCCCCGCAGTAATTTTCGACATTCGACAGGTGACCAACTCAAGAAACACTTGTCTGCCATTGGTTGAGCCATGGGACACGCCCCCCAAAAAGTCTCATTCACTAGAAAATGGAGGGTAAAACAGAAGCAATTCTTGTTTCTGGCCACGCCCTCTGCAGTAGTTTTCGACATTCAATAGGTGGCCGACTTGAGAATACAAGTCTGCCTGTCTGCTATTGGTTGAGCCATAAGCCACGCCCCCAGAAAGTCTCATTCACTAGAAAATGGAGGAGAAGCAGAAAAGATTTTTGTCTCTGGCCACGCCCCCTGCAGTAGTTTCCAACATTCAACAGGGGGCCGACTTAAGAATACTTGTCTGCTTTTGGTTGAGCCAGTCCAGGATTGATACTATCAACATTTTTTAATCTGGAGTGTTAAGGTATTGTCGATAAGGCAAATCGAATCATTGAATAAAACAAAAAAAAAAATTAAAATGATATTAATTTTTTTTTCAAAAAAAAAGTTTGTAATCACTTTGCTATGACGATCACTCTATGTAGCCATGTAGAAAATGAGATCTGGAGAATCTTTAGCCTCAGTCTCTGAGCACTATAATCGAGAACCTCACAGAAGATTATAATTCTAAAAAGGTTTTCAGCATTTGAGGGGCTCTTTTAAGCTCTCTAGCTCTCTTGTGATGGGGGGCCCTCAAGTCTAATCAACGGCCTTGAAAGTCTGGAAAAATCTGTCAAATTATCATAGTATTTATAAGGATTGATTCACTCCTTATTAAATTCAAAATTTAATACAAATTTGGTCGATTCTTCGCAGCCGATTGAATTTTCAATTTTTGTGCTGTGGGTATCTTGGGCCCCTCTGGGCCCCTAGAGCCGAGGGCCATCGGCGTTCGCCGACTAGCCGACCTGGCCAGTCCGGCACTGCTCGTATTTATTATCATTGAACAGATACATTACATTCAACAAATACAGATTATATAACACAGTTTGAGTGACTATTTATTGATATTAGTTTGCTAGAGAACAGGTTGTCAAGTTCTAAAAAATTAATATTTTTTCTCGATAGTTTTGTGGTGCGGGCCCTAGGCGCTCGCCTAGTTGGCCTACCCTCAAATCCGGTACTGATGGATCGGAATTCAATATGTATAACCAACACAATATAACCTTTAACAAGGGAAAATCTCCAGGTTTGTGTGTTGTGTGTGCTTGAGCAGCAGGTATCGTGGATCCGCCATAGGGACGCACACATCCTGACGGTGGACCGCTACACGTTCATAGCTGACGAACGCTTCCAGTCGTTCCTGGTTGAGGCATCGGACACGTGGAACCTGCAGATCAAGTATGTCCAGGCGAGAGACGCCGGCGAGTACGAGTGCCAAGTCAACGCCGAGCCCAAGCTCAGTCACGTCGTCAATCTCTTCGTTGTTGGTGAGTCCAACAAATTATTCTAATAATTATTCAAATTATTTTAATAATAATTCTAACACGCCGCCAGTGTAATCTGTCCAAGCAAAGAAGACCCTCTGGCAAGATGAAAATGACTCCAGCTCGGTCAATATTCATACAAAAATCATTGATCTGGTCTCTTTTTTTTTTTTTTTTTTGCTGTGGATGATGCCCATATAAGTATTTAAATTCACTTGTGCATGGGTAATGGAGTGTGCGAGGGTGATTTATGAGGTGCATAAACGACCATGCCTCTGGTGGGATTCGAACCCACGACCGGGTAGCGCTAGCGGACTGAAGGTTGTAACGCCCCAGACCACTCGGCCAACCCGGCCGGCAATTGTAGGAAACATTCTGTCTACAATTTGAGACCAAATCAATAATAATTTTTAAACCAATATTGACCGAGCTGGAGTCATTTTCTTATTTTGCAGGAGGGTCTTCTTTGCTTGGACAGACTATACTATTTTAGAACGCCAGTATAGTTGTGCCAATAGCAGAATAGCCTTCTGCAAGATGGTGGAGGGAAGTGAGAGTGTAACTACGCATGCGCAGAACTTAGAATTCCAGGGTAAAATCTCTTCAGTCAACATACCGTTTTCACACTAATTGTAATCATCTTGATTTCACAAATGAAAATATTTCGTCATTCATCTATTTATTTAATTATTGACATATAATGGCACAAATCATAATTTTCGGGACTTTTTTATTCTAATGTGCTGTTTTATATTTTTATGTATTCAGACATGTAATATGTGATAAGCAAAAGCGTGACAGAAATCAATGAAAATAAGTATAGGCTACCTACATTGAGCAAAACTGTAACATTACCGTACCGTACTTTATCAATGAGAGCACTTCAAAATGATGCTTGGATATTTCTTGCTGGGATAAGTTGGAAATAGAAATACCGTAGTAAGTACTGTATTAATCAACAGAAAAAGTTTCAGCGACTAATTAATTATTCAGATTCCAATTGTTAATTGATTTATTTCTATTTATTTGCTTGAAAGCATATAAGGGAGAAAACTATAAATTCTTCACATGAAAAATATTAGGAATCATCATGAATCTTGAGTTTCACTAAAAATATCCTTGTCCTAGCAAAAATTGGAAACTTAATAACAAACAAATTCAAGATTGTAGCTATTTTTACAGCCCTCCTCTACTTTCTTGAGAAAACATTCGAAATAATATGTTAGTTCCGAATTCAGCCAGCAGATGGCAGTAGCAATAGGGTAATTCCCTTTGACTTCTATTAGATACGCCTTCAAGCTCCACCTATGCTAGGCCATGATGACGTAATGGCATCAGCCAATGAGAGGACGTTGTGGGCCTGGACTTGTACTGACTTGTGATTGGTCGACAGAGTGGGGGGTATTGTCAGCCACCAATAGAATCAAATTTAAAAGTACGATACCCAAGCGGCAGCTAGAGCCGCGCGGCTTGAGCTGCCCTGTTTTAAATCCGCTGCTATATACAGTACCGTAGTTGATTTCAAAATTGAATTTGTTCACCAAAAGTAGATTTTACTTGAAAGTTTTCGTACAGTTACCATGCACTGAAATATAGAATTCTCGTAAGTTTTATCTTTGCATAAGTTGAATTTCAATTGTTGACCGTCATTGCAAGTAAATGTCATTGGTTTACTACGAATCTTTAAACAGAAAAACAAACATTCAGTAGAGCATGAGAATATTCTATTTGAAATATTAATATTACTGTACGACAAAACTACTGTAGAGCGAGAAAAAGGAATGTAGAAGAGGAAAATGACACGAATTTTACTTGAATTTTAAAGATCTTTTTGATTTGGGAGAAGCTTGGAAGAAGCTTGAATGGTCTGTTTCAAATCAATTTCTTTAGCCACTCTACTTTCAATAAATTATAAGCTGAGCCCACTAATTATTTTTTGTGACATGACACTTGGATGGTTGTTCAATTGGACATTGGACACTTGAACCTTGTTCAATTTGAATTTTGAGAATGACTTTTCAGCAGAGCTTCCGTTAACTTACTGGCATAGTTAAAAACAAAATGTATGCAATGCATACATCTGGGACATTGCAACCAATAGAGTAATTCCACTGGCGGTTCGTGATCATGGAAGAGGTGGAATGCTGTACAGTAAAAGATACAAACACTTCACTTGTTTGGTTGGCACGAGCCGCCAGTGGAGTAATACTCGGTTGATGAAAGTTCAATAACTTATTTCATTTCTCCTTTTTTTGATAATAATTATTGTAGAGTCCTTCTAAAACTTAGCATTTGATGGAGAAAATCTATGATGAGGTCTTCTTCATATTCAGTGTCATTTCCAGCTCACTGGCTCGCGGGCCACCTGCATTGCGGGCCCGGCTGTTACGCCACTGTTTGAATGAACTACTCTTTCCTACATAGTTGCCACTATAGAGACTGTATATTCATAGTGTGGCCATTGGTGCCATTGGTGTGAAACGCTCCAAAACAGAATGCTGAGATAGAAAATTCTCCCGCCAGCCGCCATAGATTTGCCAAACTTTCAAATTCTGTAAAAGTTTTAACAGTTTAAAATTTGGAATATTAGCTCATTTGTTAGAACGTTTTCCAACAAAAGCGACATTGGAAATAAATTTTTCTGAAATTTAAAACTGTCTACTCCTATAGTCCATTCACGATGGCATGAGACGAGATAAACAAAAGCTCTGCATGTGTATGTGTGTGTTCGGCTGGAGTGGCTTTGTTTTAGCCACTACATAAACAAGTCACAGCAATGCCGAGATCCCGAATTTTGTTGTAGGAAATTCAGAATAATTATCTCTAAAGTAATCTTTTTTACAGGTTTTGTTTGTCAATGGCGCAACAGCCCTATGAAGGGCCTAGGCCTACCAGCTGGTTGCCAGTTTAATATTCACTCCACTAAACAACCCGTCCAAGCAAAGAAGACACCCCGGCAAGACGGGAAAATGACTCCAGCCCGGCCAATACCGGCCCAAAAGCCATAAATTCTTAAACAGAACCCACAGCCCCCGAACCAACACCGACCGAGCTAAAGCCACACCCACCCCGCCAGAATACCCTCCCAGCCCGGACAGAAAATAAAGCAGGCGAATAATCATCAACCAGGATAGAGGTAACGTGTGGTTAGCACGTCGATCCTCTCAACCATAAGCTAGTCTTCACAACCAAGTGAAGATGCAGAACACCTCTGAAGAACATGCAGTTAATCAGTTAGAGTGTAATGCAACAATTGATATTCCTCAAGAAATGGGAAACCACTTTTTCATAGGTACACATTGGGAAATTGCTTGTTTCGGTTGTATCTCAAATGCATGAACATAAAATGAACAGACAATTATAGTAAAAGTTTTTGTCTCAATGCTTTTGTTACAGTCCCGACAACAAAATTCGGGATTTCGGTATTGCTGTGACTTGTTTATGGCTAAAACGAAGCCACTCCAGTCGCACACACACACACACACACACACACACACACACACACACACACACACACACACACACACACACACACACACACACACACACACACACACACACACACACACACACACACACATATACACACACATGCAGAACTTTTGTTTATCTCGTCTCAAGCCATCGTGAATGGACTAAAGTATATATTTTAATTATTTAATTTGTTAGAAAATAGCATTGGCAAAGCGGCATAATTTAGGTTGGAAAGGTTTCAGTATAAAATAACAGATTGATGTTTCACGTGTCTTTCCAATTATGTAAATGTAAATGTAAATCTTGTGAGACTTGTCAATGTCCACACTATAGACTGTATAATCTACAGTGACTATATAAGAATTATATTCATAGTCACTGAGGTATAATCATAGTGTAGACATTGACTGTGTCACTTTTGATTGGTCAGCTCTTTCAATTCCGCCAACAGCTCTTTTAGTTTTGTCAACTCTCATAAGATTTATATTGAAATCATATGTTTCTCTGAGATACTCACTTCTCACCCAGGATTGCCTCTGCCAGTTTCAGTTTTGAAAAGCTTTTTATATGAAAAGACAAGACGTTGTCAAACGTTTTCGGTTGTTACAACATAATCAATCCCTGGTAAACTAATCTCTGTTATTGCAGATGTTGATAATGGTGCTACAACCAGAACCGGTATCTCGATTTTTTAAAAAACCAGTGGTTTATTTTTTATAATTTTTTAAATAAATCAGTGGTTTTTTAGCGTCTTTTCTTCTCATTCAATATGGATAACTACCACAATATCACCTTCACAACTACTCAAAAAATAAAAGCTTTCTAATCAAAACTGAAAGTGAAGAAACTATTTTAAATCCTGAAAAATACATTTCTTATGATATTTCTATTACAAAAAGTTGGAAGAACAAGTGAAATAGTCCATCACCGCACGTAATCCACACCATAATTAAAAAATATGGCTGCTGGCGGGAGAAAATTCAATCTCAACTGATTCAATGGAGTGCTCCACACCAATGGCCACACTATTATTATAGTCTCTATAGTCTGAATAGTGTCAAGTCGCCATCTTGGAATTCTCGAATAATATGGATAATATAACCTTATATATTGACAGTACAGTGAATCTGACTATACTTTAAATGAACTCATAACCACTGGCGGCTCGTGCCCACGTAACAGGTGAAGTGCTGTGCAGTAAAAGATACGAAACTTTACCTGTTTTGTGGGCACGAGCCGCCAAAGCTGATAACCTGAGTAATAATGTATATAATTAATATTATGTAATTTACGATTGCCATACAATTTTTTATTGTACATGCATTGATGGAAATGAAATCAAATTCAACCTCGAAAACAGAATGACGTCATAACATTACTATGATGTATTTTTTTTGTGAGGGTGATGCCCACATGGGCTCTTGGGCCTGTGCGTGGGTAATGGGAAGGATGATAATGAGAGATGAATGGACCTACTGTTTAAGGTGGGTTCCGAACCACCGGGAAGCGATTCTTGAGGCTCATAAATTGAATTCAGAGGAACCAGTCACCATTACAACGGTGGTGGTATAGGCACGTCGCTTATCTTATCTCACCGATTGGACGCTCTCTACCACTGGGACAAACTGCTTCCCCAACTAAACTTTTATACCGCTTCCCCGCTTCTATTACTATAGATGTTCTATAGATAGACCTATACCATCCACCCACCGGCAGTGCGGCCTCAGATTTAAAACCATGTCAAATATTGAAGGAAGCTATGCAATAATTATTATTTTCAATGCTTGTGTTGCAGTGCCCAAAGTGGAGATACTCGGCGAGTCGGATATATTCGTGAAAGAGTACAGCCAGGTGAACATCAAGTGCGTGGTGACGATGAGCCTCGAGTCGCCCGGCTACATCTTCTGGTACCACAACGAGCGCCGCGTGCTCGAGAACGATGTCGCCCGCAAAGCGATCAAAACTGAGAGCATCGGGCCTGACACCACCGTCAGCACTTTTGTCATTTTCTCGACTAAACGAGAGGACACTGGAAACTACACCTGTCATCCCACTAATTTGGGATCAGCGTCTGTGGTTCTGCATGTGCTCAATGGTGAGTGTAATTCGACATTCTATATTAAATAAATTCTTTGGTTGAATCATCCTAGAGGTTTCTTTTAAAAGAAGGAACACTCCTTTTTAGGTTCCCAAAAGAGGAACCCTCCTCTATAGGTTCTCAAAACGTTGGAATCTTCCTCTCTTTCTCGATAACATAGCTATATTTGAATAGCGTAGAATTGACTATCCATACCTATATCTACATTTCGGCCTA
Source organism: Sogatella furcifera (assembly GCA_017141385.1). Classification (NCBI taxonomy): domain Eukaryota; kingdom Metazoa; phylum Arthropoda; class Insecta; order Hemiptera; family Delphacidae; genus Sogatella; species Sogatella furcifera. The sequence continues at coordinate 8,018,895 of CM029553.1, read as the reverse complement.
TCTATATCTCTTTCACCTATTGGTTTGTAATTTTGTGCCAAATACTTCAATATGCAAGGTTCAATAGAAAAAGTTTGTTACACGAATATGTTTATATCACAATACTAGACGGCAGTATAAGTAGTGTCAGTGAGTCAAACAGGCGAGCGAAGCGAGTCAAACAATACCTATGTCATTGTCAGCTGAGTTAACAGGCTCGCTTCGCTCGCCTACAAATTCCATTAGAATAGATTCGTTTTGATCATCATTCATCACTTAACAGGGTTCTTTTGGGTATATAGGGCATATTTTAAAACTTGATTCAATATCTTCCAAATTAGTTCATCTATGATCTTGCTGAACCATTGAATTTGCAGTTAGGATTGGCCGTATCAATGCGGTAGATATGCAACCCGCAATACATTCACAATTTTGAAAACCTGATTACTGGCGTAATATTGAACGGATTTCAAAAATATTTCAACACAGTATTTCGAGACCTTACCTGAACCTGCCCAACAATTATCAACATTTTCTACATATTGGTTCTCGAAAAAATGAAGAAAACGCCGAAAAACTATAGAAAAACTTAAATATTTGGCGTATCCTTGAAAAGTTTTCGAAATCCGTTCTCAGCGCGGTCTAAACGTCCAACTGAACATGCCTGCCAAATTTGAACGCATTCGGTTCAGTGGATTTTTAGCTCTGGTGATGAATGAATGAATGAATGAATGAATGAATCAGTGACATTTCGCTTTTATATATAGAGATTAAAGTACATGAAAGAGCATTTTCTGCAACACTAAAATATCTGTTTTTTTCTTTAAATAATTCCAGTAAGATAGCGTCCGTTTGGATGCAAACATTCTCCAAGCCGGACCTTAATCATCACATTGCATAGCATTGCCAGGGGGATTTGACAAACTACCTGCCGGATCCGCTCTTTCAGGGCTTCAATTGTTGAGGATTAACTTAGTAAACACAGGATTATCTTGGATCCGGCAGGAAATTGACCAATTTGGGATTTGTGGGATTTGACCAATTTCCTGCTGGATCCAAGATAATCCAACAATGTGTTTAATCCTCAATTGAAGCCCTGAAAGAGTGGATCCGGCAGGTAGTTGGTCAAATCCCCCTGGCAATGCTACGCAATGTGATGATTAAGGTCCGGCTTGGAGAATGTTTGCATCCAAACGGACGCCATCTTACTGGAATTATTTTCAAAAAATAACAGATATTTCAGTGTTGCAGAAAATGCTTTTTCATGCACTTCAATATTGCGATATAAACATTTTTGTGTAACAAAATGTTCTCAATTAACAGTCTTTGCTTATGCCTCACCTTGTATTATTTATAATCTTCCTATATTGATGTGAATAGAATATTATTAAAACTGACGCAATGATTTTGGCTGCGTTAGCAAATGACTTTTCTCAATTCTCAAATCTGTTAGAACAGTCTAAAGCTGTCTTTGAGAACTATTTAGTATGGATGGCTTCCGTTGTTTCAATGCGTTCTCTGGCATAAATAACAGCTGAACAATAATTTTTATTATTCATTTGTCTACTACCAGGCTTCATGCTGTGAGCTTTATAATAGAAAAATCATACATTCAAATTTGATTATTGCTCTTTTTCCTCATTGCTCTTACCATTTCTCAGAATAGAATTTTACGTGAGGTTATCTTATCTATTAAAGTTGTGTAACAAAATTCTTTGTACTTCCCTGACAGACATTTGAAGCAATTTGAATATTCCGAGACCCAAAGCAATTCAAATAAATAGTACATTACCCTAAAAGACCAGGAAGTAAGTGTTCACGGTATGAGAATTGTTAAAATAGTTGAATTCAGGAATAAATCTGGATACAGTAAACAATTTCCTAGACAAGTTGTGTATAATACGTTTTGCTAATATTATCAATATATTTTAATTGAAAGATATTTTTCACAATCAAGGTCTATAGAAGAAGGTCGGGACACAGGTGCCATATTGAGTCTTAAAATGGGCGGTAGATTCAAAACCTCAGAGCTAGTCTTATTGAGTCTTAATCACAGCTGTAGTGGCTTTGAATGAAAGTGTAATTTTTTGGGCAGAATAAGCAAATTTCATAAGCAGATGTTTGAGCTTTGAAAAAGTTTTGAATCTACCGCCCGTTTCAAGACTCAATATGGCACACATGTCCCGACCTTCTTCTATTTGCTATGAGCATCTACCATGCCGCGCTCTGGTGGATTATTGTGTGTACTTTTCTGCGTGTTTAAGCATACAAAGCATAGTGCTAAATGGGAAAAACGCATTTATAATTAGAATGGAATTATTTGCTGCTTCATACATTTCTCAGTAATTAGAACATGATATTTATGATAGGAATGTTAGTTATTGATAGTATTATAGCTCATTATATTGGAAAAATCATAGTTTTCAAGTATTTGAGAGCAGACAACTGCAAACAGATGTATTTGAGAGTTGACAAAAACTTTGAGATAACAGCTGATAAGTTTTCTTACATGAAAATGAAAAATTGGCACAAGCTCACATTTATTTGAAAATTTGAATGATATGAATATTCCTTATTAAAACATAATTAATAGAGTTTTTGTGTTGATAGTAACAGCTTATAAGATTAACTAAAATAAAAACTATTCATGTACATTACCTCATGTACAGGTCAGAATGGAGCACTCCATGGTCCTACTTGATTGACAAATTCTTTTGCACGTAAACAAAACAATTAGGTTAGCTTCACCTATCAATAATTATTCAATGCAGTGAACCATTCTTTTTATTGATGAAACTTATGTATGGCAACTGGAAAAGTGTAGAACTTGGAATTTCCATTGCGTGTTTTATTTTTACAATCCGGAACACAACAAATTCTCCAGGACATTATTTTAGGTTTAGCCCTATCTCCTCCAATGTTAATTCACTCAATTTTTCGTTGAAATGATCCGCCAATAGCGCCTTGATCGCCAAAAATATCCTTTCCACCCACTTGCACACAGCAAATAGACATTGTTCACAATAAGTGCATTGCCACCCAATCTAGCGGACAGCTTGATAACTATGTCAGGTATCTTTTTTTCAATCATGTCAGCTGTTTTCTTCTGAACAAAGTATCTCAAAAGTCTTTTTTGTCACACTGGTATGAAATGAACTGTTTTACATGGCTCATACGGAGGCCAAAAATGCTTGTTTTCAGGCGAGGTCGCCAGCAACTCGCTGGGAAAATGCATCTTTTGGCCCTAGGGCGGTAAAATAACCTTGAATGTCAGCTGACTGTAGGTCGTTGTCGATGTAGGGGTTAGTTGATCAATAGGAAGCATCCCGGTCTGATTGCATCAAATGTCAGCTGTTTCAGGAGTTGATGTCAACTTTGATGTAAAGGTAGTCTCTCATCTGTTATTTTGATTGGCAAGATCCCTTGTCAAGATAACTGAACGTTGAAAGTTTCACATTTGTTCACATCAGTAGTTGAGCAATAAAGGAAAACTGCTTCAATAACTGATTAGATTTCAACTTTGATAGGATTAAAAATGTTTGTATTGATTAACGTTTGGATAATGATGAACGTGAAATCCATGTTTGAACAAAATTATTGTTGTCAGACTCTGTGGAACTTTGTCTAGCAGGTTAGCCAGCGCTATCTAGAGGCTGATAATGCAACTACAACAAGCCTTACTGCCCTTTCTATGACTCAAACGGTCAAAAATGACAAAGTTTGAATTGCTATTGTACAATTTAGTCCATATATCATGGACTCAATCGTTACTGGACTAAGAAAATCGAATACACTGATAGTTATAAAGTAATATTTGATTTAATAAATCAATAAACTTTTGATGCGAAGTTTCAATAGATAGCAGGTAGCACCTACTCAGAATTCGGCTTTGGCAAAGCTAGTTAGTAAGGTTCTGGTCTAGCGGTTCTTGGAACTGATTAACTTATTATTTATCTTGTTCCATTTGCATTGATGTTGTGTGCCAAAAAAAAGTTCAAACCACGGGCAAAAAATGTACTATTTCGGCTCTCATTATTTTCTAGTCCTTGGCCTATGGCCTCGGACTTGAAAACCGATCTCGAGCCAAAAATCCGACTTTTTCGGCCCTAGGTGTGGAATATACTATTTTGTATAGATTGACAAAAGGTGTTTGTTAAGAATACTTTCGAATCTCCCGCTTTGAAAAACAGCTGCTTTCTGTGCAGCGTGGCAGAAACGGTGTAATGTAATAGTAAAAAACATAATGAAAATACATAATAAAAACATAAGAAAATAAAAAAATAATGGATTTCAGGTGAACATCCCGCTGCCATGCGAAAAAATAACGCCTGCTGTTTTATTCCGGGAACACTGATTGCACCAATGCTGTTTGGCCAGGTGGTCGGTACAACGCTTCTGCACAGCCACATCCAATTCTCAACATTTATCAAGTTCTTTCTCGGGATTGCAGCCATTTTCATGTAAACTATTCACAAAATGTGTTATCTTCATGTAAATATTATTGATAAAATCTATTATTTCCTTATACACTCAATTTGTTGTTACTATTTGAATTGTTCACAAACTTTGTTATTATCATGCATTATTATCCACTCAACTTGTTATTACCATGTGAATTGTTCACGAAATTCAATACTTTCATGTTAATTATCTCATTAATTTGTTATTTTCATGTAAATTATCCCTTCAACTGGATATTTCAATGTAAATTGTCCTAAAACTGTACAATACCATGTAATTTATTGTTTTATAAATTATTCACAAAATTTGTTATTCCCGTGTAAATTATTTACAAGCTTTGTTACTTTCATGTGAATTGTTCACAAAATTTGTTAATCTCTTGTGAACTATTAACAAGATTTGTAGTGTAGTTTCAAAATATATAAACGGTTTTTTCTAGTTTCATATGTTATTTATCTGGAAAAAATATGTTATTACCACAGTTCTGTGTCAACACGGCTCAATTTCCTTTCAACATGTTACTCAAGATGTATGATACTCAAGTTAACATGTTACTCAAGATTGTAATGATACATGTATCAAATTATACAATAAGAGAAAAATACTGTTTTCCTTGATTTATTTGATACGTTTGAATAAACCTAAACGGTCTTGATCTAGTTGTTAATTTCAAAAGTGTATTGCTGTATTTTTTGTATCTTTCCAAGAAGAAATTAAGTCAAAGCCTAAGAAATTAGAAATGTTCCATGTTTATTGGTTGTAACATACTGTTTTATCTGAATATCTTGTGTATTCAATCATTTTCTTCTCAATATTTGTGTGAATTATCTTAGTAATTTATCTGTAGTTGAAGTTGAAATTTTCGAGGTTATATTGTAAATAGACAATTTTAAAAAAGTGACTGATATTATAATGCATAAGTATTCTAAAATATGAACTTGTACAGACTTTATAATAATTATATTAACTAATACTTTCGAGAATTCGACTATGGTTGTACAAGATCTATAAAAAAATTGGTAATATAATATTAATATTGTTACCAAGGGGTTTTTCAAGTTATAGTAGTTATAGTTCGCGCAACCTGTGAAGACACGCCGTAACAATGTAAAGTGTAATGTAACTAAGTGTCTTCTCAGCTTGCCAAAGTATTCAATCTTGGTGGAACTCATCAATTTCAGACTCATAATTTGCCCTATCTAAGGCCGGTATTGTACAGGGTGTTACAAACAGGAATAGCGGGGTTTCATTGCTTCATATTATTCATCAAGTTGCCCTTACACTAATGAATCATACGAGAGAGTTAATCAAACAGTTTTCTATTCATACTGTGCACTATTCATTCAGTCTACAGTCAAGTTTTTCCAAAAGTTGATGAATTTTTCTCCAGTGGACCAGAATTTTCCTTTGACCCAATAAATAGTGGGGAAAATGGAACTTTGAGCTCAATTTCTCGACACCTAGTAAACTTTCACACGATTATGAATGTGTAATTTACTAAATGAGATCTTTCGAATGAGAACTGAACAAACATGATCGGTTGAGAAACTACGAAAGAGGTTTGTTTGAAAAAATTGAAAAATGTTGCAGTTTCCACTTATTGACCGAACGTAAGTGAGGTCTACATCCAAGACGACGATTTTGCATTTCTCTCTATGTTTGTTTGTTTCACATTAACGAAAAACGCTGCAATAGATTCTGATGAAATTTGACGATGAATGTTCCTCTTGAAATTGCGCGTCGATGTAAATGTAAGGTTTCTTAAAATATTGCATTTTAAGGATAATATGGAAGGAGAAGGAATCACCTCCATACTAAAATATTACTATATACATCAATACTTCTGAGCATAGGAGAATTTACACTATTGAATTATTGATGCTCAACAAACTATCAAGTTTATAATTAATTGCATGCAATGATGCATGTAATTAATGAAACACAACATACCTAAATATTTCCTCCATGAATAATGACCCATCCATGGGTGAATTCGTGAGGTCTACTGTTCACAGAACTACTAGTGATTAAGACAACAAATGAAAGAGCAGCTGGATTCGTCTAAGATTTGAATACAACTAAGATATAAAGTACATTTTCCATATATAATTAAAAAGTGTGAGTGAAACATGATGAATAAATAATATAGAGCAATGAAACCCCACTATTATTTTGAAACACCCGGTACTGTAAAACTTCTACGACATGATATACAGGGTGTTTCAGGAGAAATGTGCAATGCTTCTCATGCTAATTCCTCACACCAAGTTGACAAAAAAGTTCCATGGGATTAGCCCCCAAGAACGATTTGTTACTGAGATAACAATGGCGGAAAATTGAGATTTTTAAAAATATATTAATTTTTCTAATTTTTGAGAGGCTTTAGTGAGGTTCTAAAATAATAAGTTTCCATGTAAAATAAGCTGAGGAGTTTAATGAAACTGGTTCCAAGTTTTTAACTTTAACAGTTATTGAGATAATTGGAAAAATATGCTAGAAAACGCCATTCTTCCAACAATAAGGTTTATAACTGGACAAGGAATCATAAAATTGTATTTTTTATTAATGGAAGTTAAAGAGAGTCGGATTCTGAAGGGAAAGCTGAATGATAGAGCGATAGTGTAAATCATACCTAAATCTCAGAAATGGCCATCAAAAATCGCAAAATTGACATAACATAGCACAAGTGATGAATTTGTGTTTAGTAGCGATTTTGCGATTTTTGATCGCCATTTCTGAGATTTGGGTAAGATTTACACAATCGCCGCCACTCAACTTTTTCTTCAGAATCCGACTCTCTTCAACTTCCGTTAATAAAAAATACAATTTTATGGTTCCTTATCCAGTTATAACCCTTATTGTTGAAAAAAATGGCGTTTTCTAACATATTTTTCCAATTATCTCAATAACCGTTGAAGTTTCAAACTTGTAACTGATTTTATTGAATTTCTCAGCTAATTTTACATAGGAATTGATAATTTTAGAACCTCACTGAAGCCTCTAAAAAAAATAGAAAAATTAATATATTTTAAAAAATCTGAATTTTCCGCCATTGTTATCTCAGTAACAAAGCGTTTTTGTGGGTTGGTATCATGGAACTTTTTTGTCTACTTGGTGTATCAGCCTGAGAAGTATTGTACATTCTTCCTGAAACACCCTGTATGTTGTCATCAAAGAAGATTATTGCAATAGAATTTAATTAATTGAAAAATCAATTTTTAGGTGGTGTGAGGACTGAAAACTCATTTTAAAAATGATACTGAATTACTGATCTCAAACATAATTTCAAATAATATTAATACTACGCGAGGGGGTGAATGATAGTACGATGTATAGAAAGTACTGAAACTTGAATTGAGATCGCATTCAGATTCTGAGTAAACATTCTGTATAGTTCAATAAAAAAAATCGACTTGAATTGATTAATAAAATGTTGTAAATAATTCATAAATAAATGTTTATTGCTCGATCACTAACATAGCTTGGATAAAGTATGGTGATTTCAAAGAAATGACTGCTCATTATTGATATTATTGTAAATAAACATAATTATTATTTCATTTTAAAGAATTTGAAAAAACGATTATTGTTAAATAAGTGAATATTCAATGGTTGGAACCGATCAATTGATGAAATTGAATGAGAAACATACTGTGTGGAGTAGTTCATAATTTTTATGACGAGGGGAATTTATTGTAAATAGACTAATACCCGGTTTTTCCAAGCACACGCAAAGTTGAGGGACCCTCAAATTTTGATGAACAGCTGACATTTTCTATGATAAGTATAGGAAATGTAGTGAAGTGTAGTAAACTTGAGGGTCCCTCAAATTTGAGTGTGCTCGGAAAAACCGGTCATAATAATTTATCATTACCATATTGCGAGTGAGAGCGGTAGAGAGTTGTGTGATTATTTTCATTCAATCATTTCAATTGAATGATTAATCAATTCAATCAATTTCACAGACTGATAAATTGATAATAATATAATTATGTTTGTTCAATTTTGATTTCTGACTTCATTTTCATTCATCTGATGAGGTTCAATTTTATTGATTAGAACTGTTATTAATAGTTTGTCCAAGCAAAGAAGAGTCTCTGGCTGATGGGAAAATTACTCCACTTGGTCAATATTTGTTAAAAAATTATAAATGTGATCTAATTGTCTTCTACAATTTGAGATCAAATTGATCATTCTTAAACCAATATTGACCGAGCTTGAGTCATTCTCCCATCTTGCCAGTGGGTCTTCTTTGCTTGGATAGACAATATTTTGTATTATTACTTTCAAATCTAAATTTCTACACTCAAATATCCATTTTCAATTATTCTATTACCGTATCCAACTTAAAAGTACTATCATAATTTTTTTGTAGTGTATGGTTGTTTGGTAGTTGAAAGAGATTAGAATAAAGAGTGATTTCGAAGTTAAGTCACGAACACTCGATGCTGCTCTTGTATAGGTAGCCTTCATGAGTGAACATATGAGTATAAATAATGTTTCATGCTCGCGGCGAATAGGCTACTCTGTCTTCATTCACTATATTAATAAGCATAATATGGGTTCATAGATATTGAAGTGGTTAATTTCACACTTATAGTCTATCCAAGCAAAGAAGAGCCTCGAGCAATATTGACACCAGTTCGGTCAATATTGGTTCAAAAATTATTGGTCTCAATTGTAGGAAGCATTATTATCGACAATTCAATAGGTTTTGAACCAATATTGACCAAGCTGGAGTCATTTTCTTATCTTCCCAGAGGTTCTTCTTTGCTTGGACAGACTATACTTTAAACAGTATAATATTATTGTAGCCTATATAATTTGTGATGAGCTGTCATCAATAACATTGTAAATTTTCAATACTGTCATGTTTCCATTCGAATTCATTTTCTCAAATATAAATCGATGTTTTGTGTGACGATAACATTCTTCTCAAAGACCTATAATATTATAGGCTAAGGCTGACGCAAAAAGGTTAAGCAATTTCGTTCATCTCTTCTACGCTATGTAACCTACTTACAGCTAATGCGATGCACCTATTGTCTCTCTCTATTCAAAAACATCTCCTATGCATAGCTAAAAGACAACTCTAAATGACAACATTGGCTGTTGGAGAGCCTAATGAACAGAAATACTGCTAAACGTTTTGGCGTCAGCCGTCATAATCAACACATTTTTCAAATAAAATTGATTGGCTTTGTTATTATCCATAGTGCGATACGGTACCTTGCTGATCAACGTGATTATCCATTGTTCCATTCTGTGAGATTTTGTGTAATTCCTATTATTTGTAATGATTGTGTAATTCTGTGTGTTATAAATTTGATTTCTCCTCTTTTATATACTGTTCAAGCGAAGAAGACATTCTGGCAAGATGAAAACATGATTGCAGCTTGGTCAATATTGTTTCAAGAATAAATATTTTGGGCTCAAATTGTATAATTGTATGTTTCCTACAATTTTAGACCAAAACTAGAATTTTCTGATCAATATTGATCGAGCTTGAGTAATTTTTGTTCTATCTTACCAGAATGTCTTCTTTGCTTGGACGTGTTGACGTGTTGTGAGCGTTACTTACTTTTTCTCAATAATTGTGATAATATAAATAGTTGAAATGGTTGTAATTGAATGAAATGAGTGAGTTTATGAATGAATGTAAGTTGCACATATTGCAAATAGAGGAAGGAGGTGATTTTCAAGTTTTAGTTTCAATCAAAATTCGAGCAAAAGATGGTAATTAAGGCTATTTCTGTTCTCTCCCTCCAAAATTATAATATTATATTTCCGATTATGATAATATATAGATTCCTAACAAATCTCAATAAAATCCAGTGGTGGTCGGAATTTATTTTTGGCAATAAGGGACTCGAGGGCACTTCCCCCGATTCTTTACCATCATATCTTCTTATAATTATATTCTCTAATTAACTTCTTATGAAGTTCGATAGAGCCCATGACTTCCAATGAAATGACTTGTATAGTATGTCCAAGCAAAGAAGACCCTCTGGCAGGATGGGAAAGTGACTCAATATTTGTTCAAGAATTATAAATGTGGTTTTGATAGTAGATCAAACTGTTTCCTACAATTTGAGATTAAATTGATAATTTTTGAACCAAAATTGACCAAGCTTCAGTCATTTTCCCACCTTTTCAGAGTGTCTTCTTTGCTTGGACAGCCTATACCCTATAGATCTGTAATTTATTGTGTTTTGTTCCCAAATATCTATTTGAACACCACCGGTTCTCTATTTGTAAATTGTGATATTTCGCTTTTTCTAGGCTATAAGAAGATTGTAATTTTCAAATGATATCTATATTCGAGATTGTAAATAGTAAAAGATGATTCATTATTATTGATTAATGAGAAAATTTTATGGTTAGGGATCTTTGAATTCATTGAAACGTTTATTAAAGTGTAAAAAGTTTATTTTTTGATGAATTATTGTAAGGAAAAATCGATAGGCCTATTTGGTTGATTGAGATCGAAGTGATTATAGTATAGGTTTTGGTTGATTGTGAAGATCGTCTATGCCTGAAAGGTAAAAGATCAGAAGCGATAAAACCAAGAATCTTTTGAAATCGATGTTGTTAAAGATTTCGATAAGAAGGCATTAGGTAAAGGTTTTTAAATGATAGCCTAATATTATTTCCAATAGTTTGTAATTTATTGTCAAAATCCACAGATTCATAATGATTTTTATGATTGTATTATATTTAGAATACTAGAAAAAGTGGCGGATCTAGTATGTTTTTTTCTAAATGAAATTCAAAACTTGAAAAATTTCACAAATTCATAAAACATTGGAGAACGAATAACAAAATATAATTTCATCTTGTGGATATGGAATAGAACATCTTTTGAGGCCTCCCAATCCATTATGAAAAATGGATAAATCATTTAAAATGAATAAATAGATGGATGAAATAATATAGTTTGAGGCAAAACAAGATTTAATCTCTCATTAATACGTTTTCAGGTTAACCAAATGGAATTTGTTACATCAAATTAGGAGAAATTAATAATATTGGAAATGTGAAATGTATTTCCGTTCAAGTAGCTGACATCGTAAAAGAGGCAGAATATATTTTACATTACAATATTAATTCAGAGTACTATTTCTACTGACCAGAGTTACAATATCTAATGTGATTTGTGTTCCAATAAGAACAATCACATTTTATTCAATTCGAATAACCCATATATAAGTGGACTTTTAAATTCAGGAATTCTCCACATACTTTGAAAAGGGCTTCAGCCCGAAAAATGATGCGTCATAAACTATTTTTTTAAACTTAACTGGCTCAATGCTGATGAAGCTCATACTTCGCTTTATCCAGAAAAAACTTCCCTAATATTATAAGGACTTTATATTATTGATTAACTTTTGTATTTATTTCATGATACAAATTCAAAGAGAAAGAAATAATAACCCAAAGTATTTCAAATACAGTTCAAATTGAAATATGGTCCAAACTTTTAGTGAATTTCAAATTCCGGTAAATGAAGATAAATTTTGTACCTGATCTATCTTTTCAAGTGTGGCAAAATAGTAGGAATGAATATCGATTAATCTCTCATCGATAATAACTGTTCGATGGTTTTCATTCGTCGTTTGTTTCAGTGGTCATCAGTCTCTCGAGGTTTTACCAGAAAAAGTAGGATATCGAATATTTTCATTCCATTACCATCATGATTCTCTCTCCATATAATGAAGATTATCAATCTCATCAAAAATTATAAATAAATCACAAAATATAATAACATGATCTTCATTGATATTGCAACGGTAACTATAATTATATCATTCACAGAATCATATGTCAGTGATAGGGAAAACATTGCTATTCAAAAACATCAACGTTTTCCTTTATCATTTCATGTATCGATGTTCTGGAGTAAAAACATAATGTTTGAAGCTTTCGATACTCATCTCTACTAACAGAATAGCTGTTCAAGTATAGTATGTCCAAGCAAAGAAGATAGTCTTGAAAGATGGGGAAAATGACTCCAGCTCGGTCAATATTGGTTCAAAGAGTATGCATTTGATCAAAAATATTAGTTAGGAATGTTTCCTTCTATTTGAGATCAAATAAATAATTTTTGAATCAATAATCTAACTGAGGTGGTTTTCCCACCTTTATAGAAATCCTTCTTTGTTAGGATAGACTATAGTTGTTGGTTGGGATCGGAAATTAAATTTTTCTATATTGCCTAATCCATGAAGAAAGTCGACGATGATGAATGAATGATTGTGAATGATGATTATGATTAATTATCATGAACTTGATATATATATGCCCCAGCACATGTGTCCAGCCTACCTTCAAGCTCTTCAAGTCCAAGACCCTGCTTCAAAAATAACAAACTCATTCCTACTGAATATCGGTATATGTTTATAATTAATATTATTATTATTATTATTATTGATGTTGATTGTTTCATTCATTGATATATTGTATTGAAGAAGAATAAATGTTATTATACGATTATTTGTGCAAATAAAAATACTAAAAAAATTATCATTGTGTTGTTGTCTTTGAATCGATCCTACCTCCAATATTTTATTAGAGAAAATTCCGATGAGATTACATCCATCTCTCTATTGATTCAAAACTCTTCATGCAAACAACATTTCATTAAAAGATAAGCTAAAAAAACTAATTGGTCCAATTTAATCAAACTCTTTTTATCATTTGTTCAAGTTTATTAGGGGTGTCTCACGTAATTTTATTTACTGATTATTTTTAGCTATTTACTCTTATCGTTAGAGCTGTGTAGATTATTGCAGAATTCAACTGCTTGAGGAAGAGAAAAAGGAAGATAGTGAGAGAGAGTTCCGAGAGATTATATACATGTATGTATATTTACATGTATATATATATTTACATTACACTGTTCAATTTGTTCAAGTTCATTGGAACATTTATCGGCTCAGGTCTTGGATGACGAGAATTTAAAATAGAATTTATTAGAATATTTCATAGAATAGAAAATTGTTGTGTAGAGTGGAAAAACTTATCAGGAATAAAACCTTTATGTATGCTGGGACGCACGCATGCACGCACACGCGAGTAAAGCTCTTGTTAAAATGACAACACAAGAGCTGTGATTGGCTGGCATCCGTGTGCTTGCATGCTTGCGTCCCAAGATATGCCGGGCCTTTTTTTTGTTTTCGTCAATGGCGCAACAGCCCTATGAAGGGCCTAGGCCTACCAGCTGGTTGCCAGTTTCATTTTCACCAAACTATACAGTCCATCCAAGCGAAGAAGACACTCTGGCAAGACAGGAAAACGACTCCAGCCCGGCCAATACCGGGCCATAAATTCTCAAAAGAACCCACAGCCCCCGAACCAACACCGACCGAGCCGGAGCCACCCCCACCCCGCCAGAATGCCTTCCCAGCCCGGACAGAAAATACAGCAGGCGAATAATCATCAACCAGGATAGAAGTAACGTGTGGTTAGCACGTCAAACTTCTCAACCATAAGCCAGTCTTCACAATCAAGTGGAGATGCAGAACACCTCTGAATAACATGCAGTTAATCAGTTAGAGTGTAATGCAACAATTACTATTCCTCCAGAAACGGGAAACGACTGACTGTCTTTACTAACGACAGCCAATCTCCCAAAGGAGGGGATATACCCGGCCTTACACAGGTAAAGGATTCAATATGCTGACTGTTGCTTATTTAATTATTTATAAATCTATTGGCAAACTACTAAACACATTGGTAAGAAAGAACTGGCATCTCCCTTGGTATTTCAAAACGCAATTTTCATTCAAATATAGCCAAAAATTTGAGGTTACAAGTCCAAATTTCTTTTTCAGCCGAAGGTTTCTCACTCAAAGAAATGATCCAAGAGTGATAATAATTGGAAAAATTTTGAAGGATTGATACGAAAAACACAAAATAGTTACGAACTAGAAAAATTAATTAAAAAATTTAGAGCCGAAAATCAACACTTCCTGTAACTATAGTAACTATGTTATATGATTGTAATGTACTTATGCATAAAATGGCGAGGTTTGGACATAAATGTCCATTCTTGGAGAAGAATACAGTATTCGAGGATATCTTTCACAATAACATCAATATCTTTCTGATGATTTCAATCAAGATTTGGATTGATAATTCTATACTATGAACCCTATGAGAAATAAGTTTGGATTACTCAAAAAACATAGTTCAGATTAATCATCTATCCAAATAGATAACAGAATTCAGTTCGGATTCCCGATTGCAATATAAATGAGTAAACTAAATATTCGTTGAATTCCACAAATTTGAACCTTCTAATGAAAATTCGAGGAGAGAAGATGGAATGAATGCAAAATTTTCACAATAATTATCAATTTAGACTTCTGCAATGAAAGTTTAGGCTCTAAAAGTTTACGTAGGCCATAGGCCATGAAGCGTGAGTATTGACTTAGAAATGCGGATGTTACAGCAGAGGAAAATGGAGTTTGAGAAGAATGATACTGCGCAAAAATGTATTTTGAAATGTCATGAGAATTATTCTGGAAGAGTTACTTTCGAGTAGCACGTAATATTATTACATTCAGACACTCCTAGAGTACCGTCGCGATAATTCAATATTCAAGAAAGCTTACTCTTTCTCTTTCCCTCCCTAAGAGCCATGTCACACTACGCCACTTCAGACGCGCGTTCGTAACAGCGCGTTAGGCTCATCCAATTTTTTCCCTATAGTATCAAATACGAGTGGCGCGTACCCCTGTCACACTACGCCACACGTTTTTTTGAGACGCGCTGTTGGGTCGACCGTCCGCGTTTCCAAAGCCACTCAGAAGTGGCGAGCCACAAGGTCAGCAGCTGTAACGTTATGAGAACGCGCCCAACCTGTCACACTACGCCACTTCAGCGCCACTCGCAATGAAAAATCTTATCACTCCACCAAATCTAAATCACGTGATTTTGAAGATAGAGGAATTCTGATTTCAGATTTGAATTCAGCGCTCTCGAATTAGTAAGATTTCCCACGTGGACTCAAAAATATTGAAAATTGAGGAATTTATATTATCATTGATAGTTTCAATTTATTTTATACTACTTATTCCGTTTCAAAGATCACATAGTAACAAATTATAAGTACTATCGCACTACAAATTATTATGAAATATAAAATAGCAGCTTCTATATTTCCATTAGAATAATCAGTATCCTTTTTTGATTCCTGATTATATGAGAAAATATTCTAGTATGCTTTAATTTTTTTTCAAGCACACAGGCCTAATCAATTTTGACAGAATTATAATCAAGCTTATTATTTGTAGATCCCCAAATGTAGATGAGTATAATCTTATAATTTACATGATAAAATCATTCTCCAGAGTTTTTCATGTGGAAAGATATAATTATGAGTATTTTTGTATTATTATTATTATTATCATATCAATTCATTGATAATAATAGTATTAGTACATTCAGTGTACATTCAGTGTCTATGAGATGTACATTCAGTGAAAAGTTCATGTACTCACAGCTACTACTAATATAAGATGTTAACGAGAAAACCGTGTCATGCTGATGGCAGTATTTCCCAATAATTCTTAAGAAATAATAATTGCCTACATTTCAATATAATTTCATTTTAATTGACGACCACCCAGTGCTTTGTTATTATTTATTATTATTATTTTAATAGATTTATTATTCAATGAATATTATTTTAAAAGGGTACTAGGATCTTCATTAATTATTGAAAACTTTGATAGTAGGTTTAGTCTGTCCAAGTAAAGAAGACCCTCTGGCAAGATAGGAAAATTACTCAAGCTTGGTCAATTTTGGTTCAAAAATTATCAAATTCATTTCAATTGTGTAATTTGATCTACTATTGAGACCAGATTTATAATTCTTAAAGAAATATTAACCAATTTGTTTGTTCAAAGCACCCAGTTAAATCCTGTGACTAAAATGTAGTGATTTCACTAGTGATTCTTAATGTAGCTACAATTAAACCAAATTTACTGTATTCAATATAGTTTTTTGATCGATTTTCATTAGTAGTGAGAATAGTAACGGTTAATATAATATAATTATAGTTCTTATCAATGTATACAGTTTCAATAATGACCAAAATGATAGGCAATAAGTAAATTTAGATGTAATAAATAAATGTAGACAATGATACAGTATATTAAGTATACTGTCTATCACTTGCGGCTCGTGCCCATGAAACAGGTGAAGTGTCCGTATCTTTTACTGTACAGAACTGTTTCGTGGGCACGAGCCGCCAGTGCTGTCTATAGCGCATAGGGAGGGTGGACACTAGGAATGACTGTCCCGCACCTGGCTGGAGTGCGGGTCAGAAGAGATACAACGTTTTTTTGAAGCCTCTTGACTGCTGAGGGGGAACGTCCGGGCCTGCGAAGGGGGTGTCGCTGATTCGGACACTCACCTCTGGAATGGCCCACGTACCGCCGGAACTGGGCGCTGGAAACCTGGCCTAGCCAGGGTGACCCCGGCCCCAGGCCAATCTCCCGTTGACGCTGGCCGGGCGAGGTGGCATCAGTCAACCACACGGGGAATCAAGGCATTGTCCTATTGTCCACCTCCGTAACTAGGTTGAGAATCAAGGCGAGTTCAGGGCCTGCCTCTGTAACTGGCTTAGTTTCAGGGGGATCAAGGTGGGTCCTACACGTTCTGCCTCCGTACCTAGGGGGAATCAAGGTGAGTCCCAATGGCACGCCTCCGTAACTGTGGCGCTAGGTCCGCCTGGAGCAATGCTCTGGTATGCTAACGCACGTACAGAGGGCTCTGGGTGGGTCGGCCGGTAGAGGTTAGCCATGTCTAGAGCGCATGCTGAGAAGATACGCCGCTACAATAGGGGTGCATTGAGCCGGAGTCTCTTCTCAGTGTGCGCGAACAAATACACTGTAGAACCCAAGGTTATATCCCCCCTTTGTGGTGCCACGAAAAAACGTGCATCAAAACGCATCAAAACGCAAGGTGAAAAAATGTAACATGACCTGCCACGCGTCTGAAGTGGCATAGTGTGACATGAGTAGACCCTCTGGTCCAAAACTGCACCTGGATCACTTGTGTACCTGACCAAAGTCATACAACAAAAACAATCCAGGGATCATAGCACCACTGTCAATTGTTTGGGGAGCATCATTGGGAAATTTGGCCTGAGAAGAGTGAGGAGGCGCACACACGCTCCACCTCACCCCCCCCCCCAGTTCTGACGGTACTTGGGACAAAACCTGGACGTATCCCCTCAACTCCCCAAGAGGCCCAGAAAAAGCCCCGCGCCGCCAATCAGGTGTCCTCAGTGCCAAGGCACCAAGGGCAGCCAAGAGGCAACCGGGATGTTTCGGAAAGATGTTACACGAAACTCCGCCAAATGAGTGCGCCGAGCTGTGACACAGCATAAAAACCTGCCAGCACTGACACTAGCCAGCAAACCCACAGCCCTAACCCTAATAATAATCCCCCCAGCCCTAGCCCTACCAAAACACCCACCCTCACAGTTAAGCCTGACCACACACTCACATCACACCACAGTGTTCATCCCCCCGGCCACAGTCCAACCACCTAGGGACAGGCCAAAGGCTCACTAGGTGGGATTAGTCCTGCCTGAAACATACCACGCCAGCACCCATGCTAGATGATATGGCCACCTCCTGTGTCAGAGAAGCCAACACAGGGGGGCATGGACATTCAACAGTGCAAGACCCTGGCCTTTACAAACCTAGACCAAGGCCTCGCACTGGTTCCCCGCGAGGAGTACTGACACCCCAATCATACTGGTGGACAAGCCGCCCCAACACACACTACCCCCCCCCCCCAACCAGAACCCTAACCCCCCATGCCCACCTGCACCCTAACAACCCTCATTCACCAACCCTAACTAAGGTAACTAAGGTAACCTAAGGTAAATCACAATCCCCAGTCCCTGCTCATAGTAACCCCAAGTCCCTAACCTTACCCCATCCCTACATCCCTACCAAGGACCCAGAGGAGGAGTCCCTAAACATATACATGCACACAAAGACGCATTGCTCAAATTTTTTTTTTCAAGCAACCCGTCGCACCAATGATCCTTGCTGCTCCTTGCAGCTCACTTCCACGGCCATGCTCTGCTCCACGCAGCTGACAGTTACCATATGTACATATACACAACACATACACAGAAGGAGCAATGCACATATATTAGGAAAATGCTGATGACTGTCACACACCAACATAATCCTCACGCATACCACCCAGATGCTCACAGAAGTGTACAAACACCCTGCAAGCGTCCGGGCTACATACCATACATTCAGACACAAAGTTACAGCCCAGCCTTTTGTACTCTAGCCTAAACCCGGCACGAGCAACCTCGTACCGGGGACACTCAAACATGACATGGACGCTGGACTCAACAACATTGAACTCCACGCATAGTGGGCTGTCACGCCTCCCCCAACAATGCAGAATCCCTGCAAAGTTGCCATGCCCAGTCAGGAACTGAATGCTGTAATGCATCCAGTCACACAACCCGACACGATTCCTGTGGTGCATGTCCGGGAAGAAGGCATATGTCTGCCAGCCAAACTCTCCATCTGCCCACTCCTACTGCCAAGTATCCAGTGCCTCACAACATGCTACATTCTTAGCGGCTCTGCTAGGAACCCCATCCACACGCAACATATATTCTCTAACATGTATGCAACATAAAACATCCAACGGTAAAACATTCAAGATCACACACAAGGAGGCGCAGCTGGCTGTCCAATATGCGCATGCTGTGATCTCAAGGCACGCATGCTGCACACTCCACAGATGGGCCAAGACCCACCCATTCATGCCATCAGCCCACACCTCACTTGCGTATGTACATATAGCCTCCACCACAGCCCTGTACAAAACATGAAGAGCACCACCCTTGTACCCCCAGTCACGCCTGGCAACTACAGCACACCGTAGGAAGACACGTGAGCAGCGATCCAGCAACCTACTGATGTTACCTTCCATGGAAAGTTCCTCCCTAAGGGTGATGCCCAAATACAAACATTCAGTTACATAGCTAACTACTACCTGATTCATGCAAACATTCCTCCGTCGTTCAAGACTACGGAGGCCCCTCATACTCATGCATACACATTTCTCTGGCGCAAACTCTAGCTTAACACTTAGGGCCCACTCATACAGACAATCTAGCATTCTTCATGCAATTACCTCGACGTCTTGCCTTGTGTCACCACCGACCAATAGGACAAGATTGTCGGCGTACGCCACGCACTTAACATTTACCACCAAGTCCCTAAACAGCCATTCATCCAACAACAAATTCCAGAAGAGAGGACCAAACACTGAACCCTGAGGGCAGCCTTGCTCCATCTCCTGCTTAACAAAGGCCATCCCACAGGACATCCGCACTACACAACCTGAAAGGTAAGCCCTCACCAGTCGCACCACATCTGAGGGACACCGGAACCGATCCAGCTGCCACAATATTGCAGGCCACCAGGCTAAGTCAAATACCCCCCGGATCTCTAGGAACACATAAGAACATGGCCAACACATATCTACATTCACACCCATTCACCCACTGAATGACAAGGCACAAGGCATCGACAGTACCTCTGCCACGGACAAAGCCGTACTGCCTGCCGCTCATGCCCCCAGCAGTCAGGATTGCCTGACAAAACCTAGCCTCAATGAGGCGCTCCAGAAGCTTTGCCCACACACTCAGCAGGGTGATCGGACGGAACGATTTCATGAGTGAAAGGTCCCGATCACCCGCCTTAGGTATGAGGATCACCTCACCTAGCTTCCAGGCCGCCGGGTACACACCACGAGCAAAACAGAGGTTGAACAGCCTCAGACACACATCTTTTACACGACCCCACGACATGAACAGCAGATCAGGGGTGACATCATCCAGACCCGGAGCAGTACCAAGCTTCATTGCTGAAACTGCCAACTTCAGATCATTGGGACTCCAACCCCCAATCGGGCATCCAGCATTCACACCATGCAACACATAACCCCGAACTGCCCCCTGGCTGCCAATATCCTCTGCAGGATCATCTTCTGGAAGCAGCTCGCGTAGAAAGACATCCAATGTCTCATTCACACCAGAAGTGACCCCCCCTTCCCTACAAACAGTCACAAGCACATGATTCCTCACATTCTGACAGATAACATTTCTATATACAATCCCCCAAGGATTCCGGGCACCCTCTCTGGAAATCCATTCATGCCATGCAGACCATTTGGAAACACACAAGAGACACGTACTCCCACTGCAGACGCCACCAGTCCGCCTGGAGCTAAAGCCGACGCTCCCCCCTGGCTTGCTGGAAGCGGCAACAGGCGCGCCTAACACTTACATGGAGCTGCCGAGACCACCACGGAACATAAGGACAACCCTGACGAACAGGTATTGCAGCCCTAGCCACCCCAAGAACCACAGCAATCAGACCAGCCACCGTCTTCTCTACCCCACCACTATCTAAACCAACAAGGCCTTCAACAAGAACCCTGTCAAACAGAACCCAGTCTGCGCCAGAGAGCAAAAAATGTTCATGAGTAAACACATCACCATCATGCTGGTCCAAACCTGCACACATAACAATTGACCGGTGATCAACATACAGCTCACCCAAACGCCAAGACACATTCAACATAGAGCATGCATTGTTACAAAAAGACACATCAACATTCAAGTGGCCATTGACCGTCTCGAAAGTGCTCCACTTGTCGACCTCATTGAGGACCGCCATCTGCCAGAGAGCCGTTACATCTTCAAACAGACGGCTCCTTGGGCACTCCAGAGACAGTCCAAACCACAGCGGGGAGCTGCACTCACCCGCTCCAGCGCATCACACTCTTTGTCAAATCTCTGTCCCGGCCAAATGTAGCTACTAACTACAACTAGTCTACTGCCATTGAACACTAAATCTACAGCTGCACAGTAAGTTGATGAGAATTCACTAAGCATAGCCGCACCTAACCTGTCATTCAACACAATCACACACGTCCAAACATCAATGTATGTTGATGTTTGCCTAGCACGGCAAACCAACACAACAGATGCAACCCAAGCCCTCTACAGGAACCAAACCCCTAGCAGAGTACGGCTCCTGCATCAGGATCACATCAATGCCATTCCTACAACAATCACCCAACACCACAACCAAACCAGCCCGGCTACGCCCAACATTGACCTGAACAACCCTAATCATACAGGGTCGAACGGGCCAATGACCTGAGCACAGCCTTATACGTGGGGCAATCGGGTGACATGATTGAATGATCAGCCAACCGACCTGCGCGGGCACAGTTTGCACACTTTGGTGCTATCACCGCGCATCCAGCCGCCTTGTGTCCCTCTGCTCCACATTTTTTGCAGACCAACTCTTCACGTTGGAGCCTGCACACCTTGGCCACATGGCCATAGCCAAGACATCAGGAACAGCGCAGCGGCACCAGCCAATCAATTACCCTGCAAGAACTAAGGTCTACATACACTCTACCCACACTCAACAATTTTTCACGCACACCTGGGCTGACATCCAACACATAATTACACACATCCTTGTTTAAACCATTGAACCACCGAACAACCTTGATCTGCTCACAGGCAGAGTCACAATCACCCAGTTCAAAGTTCTGGCTGACAAGGCAGTCAAGAACCTCAACGTCTGACAGGTCAGCAGGGACATCAAAGATCTTAACCTTTGGAGAGATCCCCTTAGGCTCAGAGATACAAAGCCCCGCAGCCCACACCGCCGGGTTTGCCTTGAGGTGGGTAACCTGTTCCACAGAGCCAGGAGTCAGCTCCCAACCCCGCTTTGAAGCCATCCTCCTTGCAGCAACGACCTGAAATTCCCCCTTGGTTGGTTTCACCACCTCCCAAAGCTTCTTCCTTGTCGTCTCAGCTGACAAGCCCTCCCCCTCCTCCTCTGGGACCACAACTAGGACCCTACCCTTCTTGTGCCCCCCAGCCCTACTGCCAGAACCACCCTCAGTCACCCCCGCATACGATGGCTGTCCAGCCTTCAACATATCCATGCTCTTACAAGCACTGTCACTCACACAGTAGTGTGACATGGCTAACCTCTACCCGCCGATCCACCCAGAGCCCTCTGTACCTGCGTTAGCATACCAGAGCATTGCTCCAGGCAGAGCTAGCGCCACAGTTATGGAGGCGTGCCATTGGGACTCGCCTTGATTCCCCCTAGGGATGGAGGCAGAACGTGTAGGACCCACATTGATCCCCCTGAAACTAAGCCAGTTACGGAGGCAGGCCCTGAACTTGCCTTGATTACCAACCTAGTTACGGAGGCGGACCATAGGACATTGCCTTGATTCCCCCTGTGGTTGACTGATGCCACCTTGCCCAGCCAGCGTCAACGGAAGATTGGCCTGGGGCCGGGGTCACCCTGGCTAGGCCAGGTTTCCAGCACCCAGTTCCGGCGGTACGTGGGCCATTCCAGAGGTGAGTGTCCAAATCAGCAACACCCCCTTTGCTGCCCAGACATTCCCCCTCAGCTGTCAAGAGGCTTGGAAAAAACGTCTTATCTCTTCTGACCCGCACACCAGCCAGGTGCAGGACAGTCATTCCTAGTGTCCACCCTCCCCAAGGAAAGAGGGCAGAAGGAACCAGAGCACGCGTTTTGGAAAGAAGATGAAATCCCGTTCACTAGGTAAGAGAGGGGCTCCCGGACGGCCCCGCAACCAGCTCTGACTCTCAACGCAGGACCGACCAGGGGAGCCACCCACCATCTCACCAGAATGAAACTTCCGCTGGAGCCAATGCAGAGGAGCATAACAAGCCGCGTGGGTACAAGCCATGCAGCCATAAGGCACACAGCCATATCCCCCTTCGTGGTGCCATGAAAAAACGTGCATCAAAACGCATCAAAACGCAAGGTGAAAAAATGTAACATGACCCGCCACACATCTGAAGTGGCGTAGTGTGACAGGGCCCTAACTCTCTTCTCTCCTTCTCGAGGTCAACGCCCGTCTGCTACCTGAACCCTCTTCTTCCCATGCTATTTCCAGCCCATTGTCCGAAGAAGTACTGCAAGTGATGAGGGCTCACATTGAAAGGGCTGTCACCACTGCGGTTACAATGGCCCTGAAAACAATTATGGAGGATTTTGAGGCTCTGAAGAAAGAAAATCAACGGCTGGTTGAAAAGGTTTGCAAGCTTGAGGTCGATTGTCACCTGAAAGTCGACGACCTTGAACAATATGGTCGCAGACACTCACTTTGCATATTCGGGATTCCGGAAAAAGAAGGTAAAGACACCGACCAGCTGGCGCTACATATCTTCAACAAGAAGCTGAAAGTGCCGGTGAAATTGGAAGATGTGAATAGGTCAACCACCTAAACCCGGACAAGCCAAACCAAAAGATCATCTGATCATCATTCGCCTTCTGAGCTATCGGACGAGGAGAATGATGCGAAGAAGAACCTGAAAGGCACCGGAGTGACAATTCGAGAAGATCTTACATCGGAACTGCTGAAGATCCTCAATGAGGCTATAGACCGGTTTGGGCCAAGATCAGTATGGTCGCAAGATGAGAGGTTTAAGATCGCCGTCACCCAGAGAGGCAAAAAGGTGGTCCTCACAGTGGAGCGGATGACGGATCTTCTCAAAATCCCAAGTTGAATCAAAAGGCAAGTTGAATCACTGAATAGCATGCATGTCAGTCATATTGGCCCCTCCCACTATCTGCATGAATATAAAAACTCACTGACATTATGAAATAATAATAGTTATTCCACCTCACTTATTCATCTTATTATTAGGGTAACTGATAATTCTTCCAGTTCCAGCTATTTGGCCAACTTGAGAAAATCAAACTTATGAGCCATTAAAAGAGTATAAATAATTATTGACTGTAATATTAAATTTTAGTTTCATTAATGTTATTTGAATATTTTAATAGAATAGAAAATAATAATTTAAAGCAATCATTTTGAACTATTACGAATCTTTTTTAAGTTCTGGATAATCATTAATCTTCTTTAATTCAGATTCTTGGCTCATCTAGCATAATTTTAAACTTGTCTTCCAGCCTAATAAAACGTAGAATATTATTGAACGTTAAATCAAAGACAATGTACTATAATAGTACATTGTCTTTGGTTAAATGTTACTTTTCACTTTTGTAACGTTTTGAATTAAATTTTGGAAGCTAATTTGTGAATTCCATCTAATACAGAATGAACATATATCATCATCATTCTAAATCTGTTAGTATTCTCTATACCCCTTTAATTCTGCTTTAACCCTTTCAATTACATTTTCCGATGCCCAACTTACGTGAAATTGACCTAAGTGGCTAGAGCCTTGTAATTACATCTAAATATACAGTTATATGTTATCATCCCGTATCTCTGTCACATTGGCTAATTTTAGTAACCCCATGAGCTGACACTTACTGTTTTAATGAATTATTGCTCCCATGTTCTGTGATATTTTTTGCATCTTCTCACATAAATGTGTTTATCTTGCATGCAACAATCATGACATATCAATATAAAAAACTGCTTTGCCAAGAGAGAAACGATTTTTTCGTGATTTTTGTTAAGTATAACTGATCTTGGTGCTACAACAATCAAATTTCCATAATAATCCTAAGCTTCTCTATAACTGCTCAAATGACTTCCAAACTTGCCTGCGCTGGACATGTTATATAGCACAAGTACACCATAGAATAATCTGTTCCACTTTCAGCTAGAGACTGCACAACTTTTTATAGATATCTATACACATACAGACTTCTGCAATACGACTTTAATGCCACAGGAAAAAAATATTTTTTGCGATCAAGTGATTGCATAATAAATAGTATAATACAGTTAGTAGTATAATGACAGCACTGATTCTTGGGTGCACGGCGGTGAATCATGACAAGAATGGATTGCAGCGAGTTATATAGTCGGAATTTGACGTGACCTCTCCCAGATTAGTACTCGAACTTGAGATTGGTCCCCGCTGTGTATTCTAGTACTCTTTCATCTAGTAACATTCCACCTGAATTGTATTCTGCTGCTCCTTCTGCACCTTTTTTTTCTTGTTACAGTTCTGCTGTCAATTTCTCGGTCAATTTCTCTCTCACGCTCCAGATCGCTCTATATCACTCCTTATTCATTGGCTGGAATTCACTGGATCTCATGTTATCAAGACTTTCAACTCACAACTGCGGCAGCGAATATCAAAACTGAGCTATCACAAAGCGTCTTCTAGATTGATTGGTTGTGCTCTCAAGAATAGTGTTCATCATCTCATATACCTCTAGTGTACAGTGAATTTTAGAACTGATAATATAATTGTGGAGGGAGCCGAAACGTCAGTGCTTTCATGATGCACTCGATTCCTCAAGTGAAAGAGACTTTGGTAATAATTAGGTTTAGTTACTTCATTATTTTTAGTTTCATCCTCATCGTCATGCTCTGCTCTAACTGTATTTCATTAACAATATGTCATAATGTTTCCTTCTGACAACTCAGCTTGCTCGCCCTCAATTCATTTCAACTTGAATAATAATCTCAATAACATAAATAATGATACAGGTCTCCTTTTAACAGATAAGCTCCGGCCACATAAAAAATTGATTAAAATTGCTCATCTAAACGTACAATCCCTTACCTGTCACATTGACGAGCTTAGAGCAATCTTCCGTTTTCAAAGCTTCAATGTTATTGGAATATCAGAATCATTTTTGAAGCCTAGCATTTCATCAAACTTAGTTGCTCTGCCTGGTTATAATCTATTTTGTAATGATCGCTTAAATAAAGCATGTGGCGGTGTGGCTGTGTATGTAAGAGAAGGCATCAAAACTAAAATATTATCAACATCGGTTCAAGAATACGCTGCTAGGCCTGAGTTTATGCTGCTTGAATTATCATTAACTAGTTCAGATAAATTACTAGTTGGGATCTGCTACCGCCCGCCAAAAATAGGCCACTTTGCAGATTTTGAAAATGCATTACTCCAGTTCTTGCCATTCTATAACCCTATCCTAGTTATGGGCGATATGAACACTGATCTCTTAATGACAAATCGGAATTTTGACTTTCATCAACTGACTACAATATTTCAATGTCTCAATATGACTATTCTCCCGCTTGATCCAACTCATCATACAAATGATAAATTTATTGATCTTCTTATAGTTAGCGATCCAAACGAGGTAGTAGAAACAGGCCAAATCTCTGTCCCTGCTATCTCCATACACGATTTAATCTGTTGTGTACTTTCTCATAAGACCCCTAAACCAGATCAGAAACTTATTACTTATAGGGACTTCAAACATTTTGACGAAACCGCTTTCCTGACTGACGTAGCTCTGACTCCATGGCATCAAATTGATGGACTTCCCTCAGTTGATAACATGGTTGACACATTTGAAAACTGGACTCTTGATATATACAACAAGCACGTACCATTCGTTACCAGGAGGATAAACAGGAAACGACGGGTACCTTTAAAAATGACGACATTTTAAAAATGATGGGACAAAGGGACAAAGCTCACAGAAAATTTAAGAAAACGCTCGACCTGAATAGTTTAATTGAATATCGAAGTTTGAGAAATAAAGTCAAGCAGCAATTGAGAAATTCAAAAATAAGATATTTAAATTCATTCATGACTGACAATAAACTAGACTCTAAACTATTGTGGCGTGGAATAAAAGAATTTGGTCTAGGTAAACAAGAATCTGAGACAGAAATCGACCTACCGTTGGATGACATAAATGACTATTTTACCTCACACTTGACTCAACGTGACGAAACTACTATTACTGATCACATCAATTTTCTGGAAGATCAAGTAGCTAACACTCACATACAACCTGCTAATCAATTTCATTGATTAGAGCTATCTCTCTCTTAGAGCTATACAACACATGCGCAGTAATGCTACTGGAGCCGACAAAATTTCTATTAAATTCATGAAGAAAATGTTATTTGCAGTTCTACCAACCATCACTACTATTTTCAACAAGTCCCTTGAAACAGGTCAGTTCCCTGAAAATTGGAAGTTTGCTCTAGTTCGTCCTTTGAATAAAGTCCCCTCACCCAATAAGGTCGAAGATCTTAGACCAATAAGTATTCTACCTGCCCTTTCTAAAGTACTAGAGAGACTAGTTCACGGTTGTAGATTTTCTAGAACAGAATAACAAATTACATAACTTCCAATCTGGATTTCGGAAATCTCACTCAACTGAAACAGCTCTTCTGCGTGTAACTGATGATATTAGGCTAGCTATGGACCAAAGGAAATGCACAATATAAACCCTGTTTGATTTTTCTAAAGCATTCGACACTGTAGCCATAATATTCTCCTTAGTAAGTTAGCTATCCTCGGATTTAGTGCTCAAACACTATCACGGTTTAACTCCTATCTTAGAAATAGAAAACAATGTGTATCCATTGGTGATAATAAATCTGAATGGAAAAATGTTATACACGGTGTCCCACAAGGTTCTATTCTAGGCCCCCTCCTATTTACGCTTTATGCAAATGACCTCCCTTCTGTCATAAAGTTATCTAAATTTCATACCTACACTGATGACCTTTAAATTTATGCCAGCTGCCCCATCTCAGAAATAAACGAAACAGTAGATAAAATCAACCACGATGTAAATTTAATATTCGAATGGACAAAGAAAAATGGCCTTAAACTCAATTCTAATAAAACGCAGCCAATAGTAATTGGTTACTCACGCTTAGTAAATAATATTGATATGAACACAATCAATAAAATCTCCATTGATGGTATGAAATCCCCTACTGTAGCTCTGTTAAAAACCTGGGAATAATCATGAATAAAGATTTAGACTGGTCAGAACAGGTTAATAAAACGTGTAAGAAGGTTTTTTCAGCCATGCACTCATTGAAGAAATTACAAGACATTTTTCCTAGGAATATCAGACTGTTGTTGGTAAAATCACTGATTTTCCTTCACTTAATGTATTGCAACTCAGTACTCAACGACATGTAAGTTACACTGAATGATAAACTACAGCGTTGTCAAAATTATTGTTTAAGGTTTGTTTACTCTCTCCAACGCCATGAACGAATCACCCAAGCCCACATTTCAAGTTCAACTCTAAAGCTACTCGATCAGAGAAATTTTAGAATAATTAAACTTGTTAGAGATATTCTAAAACATTGTGAACCAGTTTATTTTAAAGATGATTTCAAATTTGTTTCTGAAGGCAGGAGAATAGACGTGTCACACACTAGAACTGGGGAAAATACTTTGAGGATTCCAAATCACCGTACTACCATTTATACTAAGTCCTTTCTAGTTTCTGGTTGCCGTGCATGGAATGCACTACCTGATTCTATAAGATGTATTGAGAGTAGAGCAAGCTTCATCATGAAACTTAGAAAATATCTTGTTGAGAAAATGACCGAAAACGTTCAACCCTAGAGCAATAGCATGACAACCCTTCATCCTCCATCCATCACCTATTCAATTTACTCGTACATATACTTGCAATTTTTGTAGAAATAATCTCAACCTTCGTTATGGACCCCATGTCCATACATCCATCATTTGCAGTAGTAATTTCAACTTACATAATTCACCCCATCATCAACCATTATTCATTACTTCTAGTAGTTATTAATTTTAAGTTAAATTTAGATTATTATTTTAATCTTCTTTTTTTCCTAAATCTTTATAGAAAAGTTCCATTAATCTTAATCTGCTTTTAAAATTCCAATTGAAATTACCAACATTTTTTACATCATTTATAAGCAGTGTAAACATTATGTTTTTAACTTTTAAGGCTAAGTGTTAATGGAAAGGACATCTTTGTTGTCCTTTCCCAAGAATGAACATCTTCATGTCCAAACTTCGCCTTTTCATCTAGACAATTATTCAGTCGTAATTTAAAAGATTGACAATTAAATATATTTTAATAAAATTTCTATAATTTCGCGTTCATGTGTATCCGTGTTTGTTGAATAATGTTACTATGTTTTCAGCTCGTGACGTTTATATAGAAGTAATAGCTACTGTATATTCATTTCTGTATAATAGAAATACACTTACTCCTTTATATTATTACGTACTTTATTTAAGCAATCTAGAATTAAAGCGTGAATGTATTGTTATTGTCTATATGAATAAAGAAATCTAATCTAATCTAATCTCTCTCACACAATCACTTTATCTCTCTCACACCTTCTCTCTCTCTCCCACTCTCTCTTTTTCTCTCTCACCTTTTTTCTCGATTTCTCTCTCTTTTATCTCCCTCTCTCTCAAGGCCAAGTGTTAATGGAAAGAAAAGAGGATATTCTTTCCAAAGAATGGAAATCTTTACGACTAATCCTTGTCTTTTAATTCAGAAATCTGATTCGATAGAGTGAGAATGCCAATTACAAATCATAGTCTATTTTAATAATAATTACAATAATTTTCGCTTCTATGTTTATCCTTTACTGGAATAATTGTGTATTTCGTAGGCTGTATCTTCTATGACGTTGTTGTATGTTGGCTGAGTCATTGATTTCAGCAAACAGTACTAATGATTGAATCAATAAAATAATTAGTTTTCAGCTCGTGGATTTGATTGAGTAATAAGTTATCCTTGAAAAAATTAGCTTGACTAGCGGAAAAATACTACTCTAACAAAATGTGTGGTCATTGTTAGGTATCAATACAACTTATTTTTTAATCCATTGACTTATTGTAAACTTATTGACTTATTGTTTAGTCCATTGACTTATTATTGTTATTATCCATTGACTAACATGAAATTTTGACTCTGACACTCAATCAGCTATCAAGAACAAGGAATGGAGTAGCAGTATTCAATACAATGAGTACGAATGGTTTCGATAAAAGTATAGTCTAGTCGAACA
This sequence comes from Sogatella furcifera, assembly GCA_017141385.1. Lineage (NCBI taxonomy): Eukaryota > Metazoa > Arthropoda > Insecta > Hemiptera > Delphacidae > Sogatella > Sogatella furcifera. The sequence continues at coordinate 7,988,601 of CM029553.1, read as the reverse complement.
AAGAAGACATTCTGGCAAGATGGGAAATCGACTACAGCTCGGTCGATATCAGTTCAAAAATTATAAATTTGGTCTTGAATCGTAGAGAACATTCTTATCTACAATTAATCATTCTTGAACCAATATTGAAAAAGCTGGCGTAATTTTCCCATCTTTCCAGAATGTCATCTTTGCTTGACCAGACTGTACCTGTATCGACAAAAAGACGGGAATTCTTAAATTGCTGGACAACAGTTGTAAGCAGGGTCTAAGAGGGTTCGAAACAGTGATTTGAGAAAGGGTTTGGATTGCCCCTGTTGAACTAAGTAACTTGTCATGAGTTCTAAGCCACTGAAGTGAATAAACTAAGCTTTAAGTGGAGGCGTACTTACAAGACTAAGTCCCCTCAGCTTGGGCAAGCCAAGAGCTCTTCTAGAACAATGTTGTACTGTAGTTTAACAACACTTGATGCTCACCTTTGGAGCAAGCGAGGGCAACACTACTTATGCTACGTTCCAATCCCACTTATACATTCGTCTCAATCTTATCTCCATATATAAAAGCAAATGCAATGTATATGTCCGATATTTCTACCCAGTCCGAGTCTAATAAACATTTACAATCCACAATCAATACTCATAATCCGTGGATTCTATTTTCGATTTTGTCTCATAAGCGTTTCCAATAAGAAGAAAATTTAGAAATATTAGCTGATATATTTAGATATATTAGATATTAGATATATTATATATATTAGATATATTTGAATTTAGAAAAATTAAAATGTTTTATACTGAATTTAACTTCAATTATCTTACATTACTGGACTATTCCCAGTAGCTCTTCAAAATAAATGGATTTAATCCGTGGTTTTCCGCCACTTGTAGGCTATTAATTATGCTCTCAAATTATTCCAACCAATATCTTTTCTATTCATTTACATGAAAATCTGTGCTATCTATTTATTCTATTAAATAATTACAATGAAGAGTGAAAACACAGTCATTAAAGTCGGAAACTTCTCTTCAAAATTTTTATTAAAATCTTTGAAATAGAGGTTATGTTTCATTTTCAAACACTTATCACACTTATTCACACTCCCAAATTGAAAACTATGATCCAGAATTGTTAATCTTGATTTCAAAATCAGAATAAAACCAAGAAATATAGAAATATTTTAAAATATCAAATCACACTTGAAATTTTTAAGTCAAAGAATTTGGTTCAATGCTTGTTCAATCTCACCTAATGATTAATTATTGTATGAGTCTTACCAACTTTCGTCTGTATTGGAAATATTACATCAAAATCAGATTATCTCTTGTGAATGAGATAATTCTGTGTTTATTGTACAAGAATTAATTTGAGATATCTTAATATTTTATTGAGAGGAAATACCCAAGAAATATCGTTTCACATTTGAGAAAAATGTGGGGAAGTTATATTGGACAGCTCTAGTGAATGCATTGTGAAATATTCAATAAGTTTATTGAAACGCATATTCAAAGGGGGTCGTAGACGAGACGTGTAGCAAGCCGCTACTTACAAGCTGGCCAATCAAAAGTCCAATCAACATCCAATATGATTATCGAGTCTCTCTACTTTTTGTTATTTGTCATCATTCCACTCTTTTCAGCACTCTTATGTCTATAATATAGTCTGTCAGAGCAAAGAAATCCTCTGCTAAGATGGGAAAATTACTCAAGCTGATCTACTGATATCAATTTATTCTACTATTTGGACCACATTCATCATTATCAAATATAATCAGTTCTATTCTAAAACTATTATATCAAAATATAATATAATCTGTTCATTATTGAACAGATTAATATTGACCAGGCTGGAGTCATTTTCTCATCTTGCCAAAGGGTCTTTTTTGCTTGAAGAGACTATACCTGCTATGTTATTGATTGTGAGAGAATGTTGAGAAGAGAATTTGAAATCACCGTCCTGATATCAAGTTCAACTCTAGCAAGCACAATATCGCGTCCAGCTTCGAACAACTTTGCTCCGTCTCTTATCAGCCTCAACAATTGACAAACGACGTTTCAAGACAAAGTTTCCATTCTGCAAATTTGTCATTTGCCTAATCTTCTGGCAACGGCTGGCGAGCTTCCATTCTAAAATGAATGGAATAAGACTTCATCCATCTAACAGCTTTGCAAAAGATTTCATTCGTTCAGGCAAGGTTTGTGAAGAAAAGCGCTGAAGTCTCTTCACGCAATGAAGACATTCTATTGTGGCAAAATGGGAGAATGACTGCAACTCAGTCAATATTGGTTCAAAAATAATAAATTTCATCTCAAATAGTAGAAATCATTCTATCCTACAATTTTATACTAGAATTCTGACTCCGTACTAGATTTGAGCGTTTAGGTTAAAGTCTGTTCAAGCAAAGAAGACATTTTGGCCAGGTGGGAAAATGACTGCAGCTCGGTTGATATTGGTTGAACAATCATGAATTTATTCTTGAACTAGCCGGCAGGCTCGCTTCGCTCGCCTTCTCCGCCTAGACGATATAGGACCCCCGACGATATAGGGAGTGTGAGTGAGTCAAACAGGCTCGCTTTGCTCGCCTGCAAAACCTCTGTCAGTGTCAGCTGAGACAAACAGGCTCGCTTCGCTCGCCTGCAAATTTTGTTCAGAAGGGATTCGAAATTTATTAAGCACAGCTTTTCTACATCTAATCTGGATCTGTTCACCTAATTTCAACATTTTCTGCCAACTTGTCCTAGAAAAATTTAAGAAAAATTCCAAAAAATAGTAGAACGCTAATAGTAAGCGTAACCTTGGGAAGTATATCGGACATAGTTTGAAACTTGATTCAATATCTTCCTAATTGGTTCATCTATATATTCACTGAACTATTTTATTTACAGTTAGGATTGGTCGTATCAAGGCGGAAGATATGCAACCTGTAACACATCTACAATTTTGAAAACCTGATTACTGGCGTCATCTTGAACGGATTTCAAAAATATTTCAACACAACATTCCTAGACCTTATCTGAACCTGCCCACCAAATATCAACATTTCCTACCGATTGGTTCTCAAAAAAATGAGAAAAATTCCGAAAAACTCTAGAAAAATAAAATATTTGGCGTATCCTTGAGAAGTTTTCAAAATCCGTTCTTAGCGCGCATCTAAACGTCCAACTGATCATGCCTGCCAAATTTAACGCATTCGGTTCAGTGGATTTTTAGTTCTGGTGATGAATGAATGATTCAGTGCGATTTCGCTTTTATATATAGAGATTGTAGAAATATTCATTAATATCAAACAATTTGATACTAGGATTTGAACTTCTTACTACAATTGAGCGTTGAGGTAATAGTCTGTTCCAGCAAAGAAGACATATCCAAAATTTTAAAACAAGTTCTTTTCTACAATTTTATAATAGAATTCAGATATCGTACTAGATTTGAGCGTTGATGTTATAGTCTGTTTGAGCAAAGAAGACATTCACGCAAGATGGGAAAATGACTGCAGCTCAGTCAATATTGGTTAAAAGTCATAAATTTAGTCTTGAATTGTGGAAAACAGTCTACTTTACAACTTGATATTAGAATTTAGACTTCTTACTAGAATTGAGTGATAACGTATGGGAAAATTAAGTTTAAAAAGACTATTGTTTAAATGTTGAAAAGTTGTTTTCTCATAATTATAATGAAAAACCAGCTTTTAGAATTTTAATAGTGGTATCTTCAAACTAAATTGTTCTTTGAAAGTCAATTTATTGAGAAAACAACACTATCAAAGGCAAAATATGTGGAAAAAATAAATATTTCAATACAATAGATCATTTGGGTATAATTCCAATGTAATAGTTCCCCGCCCACTCGCGCCCTGAAGCTAGCCGGCCCGGGGCGACACCGGGGAAAGCAGTTGAGTGTACTCTAAACAAGAGTATACTGACAATCCAATAAGAGGTTTGATAGAGTATAGTATAAAGGTTTCGATGAAGCTATCCAATTATGTGTCTAGCACACAATGGCTATGATTTCAATGAGAATTATAGATTCCACTGGCGGCTTGTGCCCATGAATCAGGTGAAGTGCTACACAGTACTTCACCTATTTCGTGGGCAGGAGCCGCCAGTGATCGATTCGATGAACCAATTAAATGTGTGATACAATGGTCATATTAGTGCATTTCATTTGAAAAAAACGCACTATTGGTCTTGACCGGATAATCGCAAATATATGATGCGATATATTTTTTACACGTTTCCGAGCCCCCAGAACACGAATCTGATGTCCGTTCAAATTCATATATATATATATATATACATACATATATACATATATATATATATATATATGAATTTGAACGGACATCAGATTCGTGTTCTGGGGGCTCGGAAACGTGTAAAAAATATATCGCATATATATACATATATATATGAATTTGAACGGACATCAGATTCGTGTTCTGGGGGCTCGGAAACGTGTAAAAAATATATCGCATCATATATTTGCGATTATCCGGTCAAGACCAATAGTGCGTTTTTTTCAAATGAAATGCACTAATATGACCATTGTATCACACATTTAATTGGTTCATCGAATCGATCACTGGCGGCTCCTGCCCACGAAATAGGTGAAGTACTGTGTAGCACTTCACCTGATTCATGGGCACAAGCCGCCAGTGGAATCTATAATTCTCATTGAAATCATAGCCATTGTGTGCTAGACACATAATTGGATAGCTTTATACTATACTCTATCAAACCTCTTATTGGATTGTCAGTATACTCTTGTTTAGAGTACACTCAACTGCTATATATATATGTATATATGTATATATATATATATATATATATATATATATATATATATATATATATATATATATATATATATATATAGGTATATATATATATATAGGTATATATAGGTATATATATAGCTATATATATATATATATATATATATATATATATATATATATATATATATATATATATATATATATATATATATATGTATGTATATATATATATATATATATATATATATATATATATATATATATATATATATATATATATATATATGTACAGATTCTTGTTAACACGATAACTCCCGAAGGGCTTGTCGGAGAGCAACCAAATTTTTCACAAAAATCATTAGTGTTAATATCTCGGTAAAGTTCGTTAACCAGCCAAATTGGTCCAATGGAAAGGGGTGAAATTAGGGGATGAAAATTTTGAAAAATCACTACAAATCGTCCAATGACTTGATCGTTTTGAAAATTGGTGTGTGTAATACCCTTATTATGCCCTACAATTTGAGCCATCAACGAAAAAAATCCAATCAAAAATGGCGGAGAAAATGGCGAATAATATGCCGAGAATTGTGTTTTTCATGGGTTTTTCGAAAACGGCACCTTTGAATTCATACCCTGATTAGCTCATTATGAGTCATATGATTTGAGCCATCATAGAATTGCATTTGAAATGCACTCTTTCCGACCGTCAGCTGCCGGAACGAATTTTTTTGAATATTATATAGGTCTTCACGGCCCATGGTAACTACTAGGAACACCACTATCGAACTTCATAATATCGATGTAGCACCTATTCGATGAATGAATTAATGGTGATTTTCAAATATCATTGTCTAGTATTGTCTGTCAACAGTGACTACATAAAACAGTGTGGCCATCTCATTTCTTGTTTTCCATTGGCTAAAAGCTTGGGACGCCATCTTGTTCTCTTCCAATGCATTGGCTTATATGGGAGCAAAACTATCATTATCATATGGTAATTATATTATAGGAAAGAATTATATTATATTATATCAATTCCCCATATTTTAGGGAAGAGCGGGGCAAGTTGAGACAAATTCCACTCACTGATTTTTACAATTTTAGTCTTCTATGTTTTTAAATCGGTAAGATCGTAATATAATGGAGTCATATGTTATGCATTCATATAAAATATAATATTCTTTATTCAATTATCCATTTCTCCAAAAATGACATTTTGGTATGAGCATACAATATGTATCAATGTTCCCCACATCGAGGCAAGTTGACATCAGTTGGGGGCAAGTTGATACAAGTGTATAATATAAAAGAAAAATGATATTGAGAGGGCAAGAGATTGAAAACAAAATTATTAACTTGAATTTAGTAGTCTTATAGAAGTAAAATATGTTATTTGATGTGATAATTAAAAACTATAGTTTGTAATAATTGAATAAAAGAAAGTTTTTGCAATTAGGCCTATATCAAAATATTATTCTATTGAATGTTAATCATAATCGTTGTCAGAGTTACAATGGATGCAAATATAAAATAAACTTAGGTGTCTTTGCTGCATTCAACATGAGCCCATTTTCTACAAAAACCATACATTCTATCCAGTCTTAACCTGGCAAGTACTTGGAATAGGGTTTCACACATACAAGACACAATGTGTCCTCATCTTCCTCCTCCTCAGACTCCGATTCAATCTTGATCTCCTTCTTTGGAATGAATTTATTCTTCTTAACCATCTTTTTCTCTTTAATTCTGTTCTAACCATTTTGAACAACCTCTATATCATATTTTTCTTCTCAGCATTCTTTTCAACTTCTTTTTACCTAGCAAACACCTCTAGCTTTTCTTTCACTGGAGTAACTCACTATTTTTAAAATAGCGGATTACAACGGCTTCCTCCTTCAGTATTTCTATGCTCTCCAGCTTTTAAATAGGGAAGATGTGAATTTCACTGTATTGGGGTACATTGATACACCGTAGCTATACCATTGATACACTGTATCAACTTGCCCCCACTGCATGTTTGTCTCATAAATCAAAATAACCTCAAAACAAAGATAGCTGGAGATTTGAAACTATCACGTAACACTCACCTATAAATGTGCTTTAAGCTATACCAATGGTGAACTTCGCTGGTGGTATGTTGTTGCTTGTAGTTAATAAGATGGTCAAAAATTACTTTGCACTACACAAGATACTCTTTCAATTATAAAATCGCTTACAGTGGACTGTCAGCAACGGAAGTATTAGGCATTACAAAACAGTAGACAACATGTCTGACACAAATCCTATCTCTATGCGTGTGTTTCTCGGCTCACAATATTAAATGTATCAACGTGCCCCCGTATCAACTAGCCCCGCTCTCCCCTATCTTTGAAGATATCTCGAATATCTTTGAAGATATTCATTCTAGTTCAAATTCAGCGCCTGTGAATCTAAAGCAGGAACTTACCTTGATATTTTCACACAGTTCAGAAATGTTTAAATTTCCTACAAACCTATTTGTTCGCCTAATTAACTAGCTATAATGGAAGTGGCCAGTATGATAAAGATTCAAATTTATGCTCACCTTATAAAAATGGTCCGTGGCGTAGTGGTAAATAATTTGTTTTTCAACCTACAAGCTCAAAGATCGATTCTCCCAACGGACCAGATCTTTTTGAATTGTAGCGTTATCTATCTAGAAATCTATCTATCTTTCAATTATTCATATCAATTTTCTAGCATATTTTTCCAATTATCTCAATGACCGTTGAAGTTACAAACTTGAAACTGGTTTCATTGAATTCCTCAGCTAATTTTATATCGGAATTAATCATTTTAGAACCTCACCATGGGCTCTAAAAAATTAGAAAAATTAATATATTTTGGAAAATCTCAATTTTCCGCCATTGTTATCTCGGTAACAAAGCGTTTTTGGGGGTTGGTCCCATGGAACTTTTTTGTCTACTTGGTGTAAGGAATCAGCCTGAGAAGTATTGCACATTCCTCCTGAAACACCCTGTATAATTATGATATTATATATTAAAAAATTAAATTTTTGTGAATTAACTTATATTATTATAGTACCGGTACTAGCATTATAGGCATAAAATATGTTCATTGATTACTTCATTTTATACTTATTTTGATGATAAAGTAATAAATACTTCCCAAAAAAGTTTTGCAATAAATTATTTTAATAAACCGATGATATGGACATTAAGTAACTTATAAATCAATAAGTTAGCATAATCCTAGCCTACTTAATGCATACTATCCCGTATTAGAAACATGAGTGCATGGATACATAGATAGTATGAAAATAAAATATTCCGAATGCTACATAGCATATTATATTCCATTAACAACCTGAAATAATAATAATAATATTATCAACCAATTTATAATATCAATTATCCATTCATACAACCGACAAAGAAAATATCTGAAAAATGTGGACTCTTTTTAATTAATAGCCTACTAGTAGCTCGCAAAAAATAACTTTCCAATTCAAATCCGATCTCTGAACCAGGGCCCTGGCTTATAAACATTTTAGAATCCACATTACTCATAATTCGTGGATTTTATGGGCGTTTCTGTCTCATAAACGTTTCCAATAAAAAGCAAATTCTACAGTTTCAGCTGATTAAAAAAATTACATAAAACGAAATTACCGCAAGTAAATAGAATATCGGAATAGTCCAATGCTGTTCCTTTAAAACCAAAACTTTGCACCTAATTTAATGATTTTGATATATAAATTGATTTATTATTATGAATATATTTAATAATAAATATCAATCATTATTTTCATAGTGAGATTTGAACAGGAATAATTTTTGTCGCTAAAATATTATCATAACCTACAAAGAAAATCGTAAACAAACCAAGTCAGAAGACCCTAGCCTTGTAATTTAAAATGGCCGCGATGATTCGAGTTTGAACAGTGATATCGTGAATTTTTCGTCTGAACCAATTTACATAGACATATAACCTACATCTTAATCCTTCATCATTCATCATCACTCATTCATCCTTTGCTTAAAATAATTGGAAACCAAGTCACAATTATTGTAAAGAAAGAATAAAGAATACATGGGATTTCCTATTCCACTTGAACCATCGCAGACATTTTGGATTTGAATGTTAGCGTCTTCTAATGAGTTTTGACTGATCGTTGATTCAACAGCTGATCCTTTCCAAAATTTGGAACATTATAAATCGAGAGTTTTATTGGTGAATCCACAATCCCAATCACTTGTTTTTCATCAGAAAAACAAGCTGTAAATCTTTATAAGCCAGGGCCCAGTAGGTTGTAAAATAATTATTGATTCAACCACTACTCCACGGACATTTCTATCAGGTGAGCATAAATTTGAATATTTATCATATCGGTCACATGTATCATGGCCAGCGGCGTAACAGTTTTTTCGTCCTCCTCCCCCCCCCCTCCGCAAACATATTTTTACGGATCCCTCAAGGTTACTTTGATTTTTCAATTACTTCAACCAATAATGTACCTTATTCAATGTATATTGGATTGTTTTATGCCGAAAAAGTCTTCATATATTTTGATCATTTGAGATAAATGCTTATGTCACATCTAATAATCAATTAATTATAGCTTGCTAGTTTGAAATCCCTCCAGTTTTGCTAGAAAGAAGCAAGCTTTTCAATCATTGGATGTTATATAGGCTTTCAAATATTTTTAAAAATCATATAATTATTTGCGCCTTGAACTTGTTCGAGATTTCTGCAGGCGTCCCCCCCCCTCCATTATCATACATATGCAATCCAACAAATTCTAAGCCAAACATGATTCAAGCTGCCTTCCATTTTCAGTTTACTCATTTTTAATCGCAATGTTTCTTGCTGTTTGGTAAAAAACGATTATTGGGACTTTATTATTCTAATGTATTGTTCTATGTTTTTATGTATTATCATGTATTCAGACATGTAATACGTAATAAGTAAAAGAGTAACAGAAATGGATAAGACATGAGTATAAGTATAGGCTACCTACATTGAGCAAAACTGTAACATTGTACCGTACTTTATCATTAGGAGCAATTAAAAATGATGCTTGGATATTTCTGGTTTGGATAAGTTGGAAATGGGAATACTGTACTAAGTGCTGTATTAATAAACAGAAAAAGTTTTAGCGACTTATTAATTACTCAGTTTTAAATTATTATATCTATTGATTTTTTTCTATTTATTTGCTTGAAAGCACATAAGGGCGAAAATTATAAATTCTTCCCAGGAAAAATATTGGGAATCATCATAAATCTCGAGCTTCACTGAAAATATACTTGACATAACAAAAGTTGGAAACTTGATAACAAGCAAATTGAAGATTGTAGCTACTTCCACCAACCTCCTCAACTTTCTTGAGAAAACATTCGAAATAAGTTAGTTCCGAATTCAGCCAGCAGATGGCAGTAGCAATAGGGTGATTTGCTCCAACTCCTATTAGACACGCCTTCAAGCTTTGCCTACATTAGGCCATGATGACGTAATGGCATCAGCCAATAAGAGGGCGTTGTGGGCGTGAATTTGTACTGGCTTGTGATTGGTCGAGTGGAGGGAGTTGTCAGCCACCAATAGAATTGAATTCAAATGTACGATTCCCAAGCGGCAGCTAGAGCCGCGCGGCTTGAGCTGCCCAGTTCTAAATCTGCTGCTATATACAGAACCGTAGTTGATTTCAAAATTAAATTTGTTCACCAAAACTAGATTTCATTTGAAGGTTCTCATACAGTTACCATGTACTGAAATATTGAATTTTTGTAAGTTTTATCTTTGCATAAGTTGAATTCCAATTGTTGACCTACATAACAAATAAATGTCATCGGTTTACTACGAATCTTTAGACAGAATAACAAACATTTGGTAGAGCATGGAAATATATTATTAAAAAAACAATAATATTACCGTACGACAAAACTAGGTACTGTAGAACAAGAAAAGGGAATGAAGAAAAGAAAAATAACACGAATGTCCTCACTTGAATTTTAAAGATCTTTTTGAGTTGAAGAAGCTTATGCTTGAATGGTTTGTTTCAAATCAATTTCTCGTTAGCCACTTTACTTCCAATACTCAATAAACTGAGCCCACTAAGTACTTTTTGTGACATGACAGTTGAAAGGTTGTTCAATTGGAAGTTGGTCACTTGGACTGTGTTCAATTATAATTTTGGGAATGACTTTTCAGCAGAGCTTCCGTTACTGGTATAGTTAAAAACAACATCTGGGATATAGTTAAAGACAAAGTCTCGTACATCCGGCTCGCGGGCCCCCCTGGCTCCCGGGGCCCCCTCATTTCGGACCTGGCTGTTATGCAACTGATTATGGCTAGTTTATTGTAGTCAAATAAATTGTTTTAACTCCCTTAAACTGTGTAAAAATATCAAGGTGAGTTTTTCTTTGCCTTTCACAGGCGCTGAGGTTAAGCTAGAATGAATATCTTCAAAGATATATTAAGGTAATAGTTTACCCCCTTTAAAAGCCAATGCATTGATACAGAACAAGATGGCGATCCCCGCAAGATGGCCGCACTGTCTTATATAGTCACTGTAGTCTATCGAAGCAGAGAAGAGCCTCTGGCAAGATGAGAAAATAACTCCAGCTTGGTCAATATTTGTTCAAGAATTATGAATGAGGTCTTAATAGCAGATCAAATTGTTTCCTACTATTTGAGAACAAATCGATCATTTTTGAACCAATATTGACAAAGCTTGAGTTATTTTTTCATCTTCTATCCATACTCAATGATTGAAGTCTGTCCAAGACCCTCTGGCAAGATGGTAAAATCGGTCAAACTCGGTCAATATTAGTTCAAAATTATCAATTCGATCTCAAATTGTAGAAAACAATTTGATCTACTATCAAGACCACATTTATAATTCTTGAACAAATATTGTGCAAGCTCGAGTCATTTTCCTATCTTTCCAGAGGCTCTTCTTTGCTTGGACAGAATATATCAAAACTATAGCTGTTTCCAACAATGGGCCTGGTGAATAAAAACAAGTAAAGACTTTACTAAGGGTTTTTCGAGTATTTACTAGCTTTGGAGTGAATAAAAACCTGTCTAGTAGAGGCTCGACTCAAGCGTTTACTAAGGGGCCTAGTAAGCTCTAGTCGACCTTGAATTTTCCTAGTGTTTACTAGCTTTCGTGTGAATAAAAGCTAGTAAAGACTTTACTAGGCTAGTATTTACTAGCGTTTTTGCAAGGTAGGGTCAGAGCAGACTTGCAAGAGAATACTAAGGCAATTCCCCACTAACATATTCAAGTTTATCAACGAAATCTAATTATTTAGCCTATTCTATGGAGCTATTTTACTATCTATTGAAATTATTTAATTATACAAATATTTAGGAGCTTACAAAAATTATTTTTCAATCAGCTAATTTCTGTCAGGCTGGTCTTGAACGGTAATATTTCTATTATTAAGGGAAATCATGTGAAAAGAGTTATTGGTTATCGGTTGCCATGGCAAAATTGTGATGTGAAAATTTCGTGCTCCAAATTCTTTCAAAATTCAATAATTTCCGATCGTGGATTAGTGCTTCAAGTGTTATTTTTGTGTTTGGCTTTATGAAATTTGAAGAAATTCACCAAAATTCCAATAACTTTGTTCAATATCAAGAACTACCACAATAATTTCCCGACATGGGAAATTGTGGTTATGTCGGCTGTGGAACTTCTTCGGAACTCCCCACAAAATGAGCTATACGATAATAATAATGTGAAAAGGGAGAAAAAATACAAAATTATATTTAATATAAATCTCTTATTATATTATAATACTATTGGAATATTACCATATAATATTGGACTGTGGACATCTCTTGCTCATTTTCAGGCCAAATTTATTTATTTAAATAATAACTATTTAATTATTCATTTATATAAATTATTGTCATCACTATAACTATACTATGATATGGTTCAGTATATCTTATATAAAGATAAAACTGATATAACAATTCAACTAGCTAGTATAGAAATATAATTTTTCATACATATAGAACAAGATATAGTTATATACTGAGATTAGGCCTATAGATAGTCTTACAATGGTTTTGTGTCGGTTTATGGTGCAAAATAGATTGGAATGTTATATTTTGGTATTTGACCAGAACTTCCCAAGATTTTAATTAATTAGTAGGATGGCAGGTAGTGAATAGGTCATAGCAGATGTCCTCTATACCAGCATTGAAGAAATACAAAGGCTATAGAAGAAACTGCGTGAGAATAATAATTATGTTTGTCCCTCTTCTAGGAATCAATGAAAGCAGTACAGTAATTGGGTTGATGGCAGGTAACAAATATCTTGTGCAGCTCTCCACTGTTCATTGATCAGTCTTCAGTTGACCAATATTATAATAAAAAGAAGTACACCTGTAGGCTTACACATTATGCCTACTACACCTAACTGTAATTACCAGTGTGACTAGAATCCATGGCTATTCTTAATTTTATTTTCTGAGAAATATCTAGAATAGGCCCACACCTGAAGAATACCAAAATGGCTGAACCGAGTACAAAAAAAAAATTAGTTGGCCTACTTGTTTCATGTTATTTTATTTTAATTTTGCTTTCTTGTCCAGCCTATTCTCATTCAATGCGGTGGTTGGAAATTCTAATATCCAAAAGCAAGATAGTGCTAGTTTCAATTTCCTGTCTTTTTTTGTCAAGGAATATTATACGACTAAATTAGGAATAGAAGAAGTTTTGGGGGATTGATTATTTTCTTCTACCCGTATTGTACATTTGTACTCAAATAAATAAGTATAAATTTCAAGAAAATCACTATTATTGAGACAGATTATAAGTAGCCTAATCAATTTTATATGAAAATGGATTATTAGTAACTATAAAAAATAGAAACCGGTAACTCTTAATCTGAAACTTATTTCAATTTTAAACTGACAATTTTAAAATGTCTCACTTTAAAACAGAACAGATATCCTGGAATGTTTCCTCTTCTAAAATATTCTATGGGGTGAAGCCTGATTATTCAATAAATTATTTTATCTGTAAATCAAAATAATTTGATCTTAAAATTTTTTTTCAAACTGACGTTTCCACTTTAAGAACAGTTTCTAGATATCCACGAACAAATATGCTCAAGAGTATCAAAGTTTCTTCTATTTGAGAGAGATTTGAAATATTCTCATGTGTAGAGCTTGATTCTATCAATAATTTTATTCATTCAAATGTAGGACTAGAAATAAAAAGAATTCATTCAGGTAGACTTGAACTTTTTGTATTCGGTTGTGAACACATCTATGAATAGCTGCTTAGTAAGAACTAGGGAGATTCTATGTGAATAAGAGCGCTGGAGAGTATACTCTATAGTAAAGACTTGGGTTTTTCCTAGTAAACACTAGAAGAGAGCGTACTAGGGTTATTCACTTCGAAGCGAGTGATTACTAACCGGGCAAGCGTTTACTAGGTAGTAAAGACTTTACTAGACAGACCGTACTATGTAGTATTTACTCGTTTTTATTCACTTGGCCCATTGGCGGTTGGCGTATGACTGTTATTAATGCTCAGCTCTCTCAGTACAGTCGGCGAGCTGTGTTTTGAACAAGATTCGCTTCATCTATATTAAACCGCTTTTGAAGACCGTTTCTGACTGTCCTGACAGAGTTGAGCATTGATAAGTGTCATACGCCAACTGACACAATATTTGGAATGACCTACAACTATATCCAAACACTTTGGAATTTGTTTGTATGGTCTGTCCAAGCGAAGAAGACCCTCTTGCAAGATGAGAAAATGACTCCAGCTTGGTCAATATTGGTTGAAAAATTATCGATCTGGTCTAAATTGTAGGAAACATTCTGATCCACAATTTGAGAACAAATTATTAAACCAATATTGACCGAGCCGAAGTCATTTTCTCATCTTGCCAGAGAGTCTTCTTTGCTTGGTCAGACTATACTTGTCAAGTACCGTCAATAACACTTCAATAGTTGATTGTTCGTAGCTCTACTTGAGACAGGATGTAAATTGCAATCTGTCTCCTGTCAATCTAGAGCAATGTTCAACTTCAAAGGCATTCTATATTTGGAGAGTCGGCCTATACAGTAGTAGTTTATAAGTGACTTGTCATGAAGCTAAGGCCGAACTGCCAGTGGATGTAAGGTTGATTGTAAGGAGACTGTATAAACATGAAGTGGACTTCGACTGGGTCAGAGCCGTATTTGAGAATAAACAAACTGGGCGCACGCCTAGGGGCCCGCTCCACATGGGGCCGCATAGCAAGAAATTAATATCACTGGTTTCAATTTTGACGTGACAGCGTCTTATAAATTGGTTTGCCGGGTGTAGGGATGTCAATCCCGGGATCCCGGGATCCCAAATCCCGGGATCCCGGGATCCCAAATCCCGGGATCCCGGTCCATTTTCAATACCTAACAATCCCGGGATTTTCGGGATTAGAAAACATGAAATTGTAAATCGAATTTTTCAAAAAAATTCAATATTAATTTACGGAGATGAATATGAGTTTTGCATAATTTATAGTTCTAAGTGTTTGACTAATTTATTCTGGAGGTACAGTCTACAGTTGCATATAGCCTACATAATACTCTATAGGTAACTGGACTCTGTACTGGCTAAATAGAATTCGCATTATTGGTTTGCATTTCTTGCAGAATTTTGTTGTTGATCGGTTGTTATGTCTCTACGATTGTTTCTGTTTACACAGCATCACAATTGCCAGTCTAGACGGCGCAATAATTGCAATAGGCTAGTGCTGATGTCATTTTCTTGAAATGGACTCAGAACTTTGAAAAGACCTCAGAAATCAGAAATAAACAAGCACTTATTATCCACTCTCTGTTTAATGATTTCTCTTCTCTTTTTCTATCATAAGTAGAATATCTAGTTGAAGTAAATATAGTTGGCTCTACGAAATTTCATTTAATAGTGGTTCAGCTTTCGCGTTGTTCAGTCGGTATTGTGTTACGTTACACGGGTTTTCAAAACGTATTCTTATTATTAATATAATTTAAGTGATATTAATTCAATTTACAGAATTTGAAGTGATAACGGGTGAGCTCCATCCCGTCCTGATGGATGATAGAAATGTTTTTGTTCTACATAAAAAAAAATCTGATGAGTCATCAGTTTGGAATCATTTTCTTACTTCCAAAGACGGAAAAATTGCTCAGTGCACTCCTCTAAGATCATCTTCATTATACAGTATAAAGATCTCCCTATCATCCACTATTCCAAAGAAACAACATGAAAGCCTACAGCATGGAAGAAACATCATAATTATCTTCAATTCAAGACAGGTAAATTTTTAAACATTGTGGTTAATCCTCAAAAAATCAATAATTATTAGAATTCGAATTGAATAGGAAAAGTACTAGCTAGGCTTTTCATAGCCTAGGCTTAATGCTCTAAATTCATGCTCTAATTCATTAAAGTAGGCTTAAGAGTTATAGATGTAGCCTCAATGGTTTTTGAAGGGAACATGAGATAAAGAAAAACATGTAGTCACAAGTATGGTTAAGGATGAAATGTTTTTGTTCTACATAAAAAAGACTCTGATGAGTCATCAGTTTGGAATCATTTTCTTACTTCCAAAGACGGAAAAAGTGCTCAGTGCAAATCGTGTAAGGCAGTTCTGAAATCTCAAGACTCTGGGTGGATTTGATATTATTCCCGAGTATTTTTCCATTTTAATAATATCCTCTCTCTCTGTAATGAGCTTTTTTTCAACTCCAAACACTGTTACTAAACATGTAATTGAGGAGGAACAATTTGTTAAAAATGTATGAAACTGATTTTTGCCAATCCTGGGATCAGTCCCGGGATCCCGGGATTGATATTGGATAATCCCAAAATACCGGGATTGGAAATCAGTCCCGGGATTGACATCCCTAGCCGGGTGACACTTCAAGAAACTGCGCTACGGAAGTAGTTAGCCGGAAGTGGAAGAGCGAGAGAGAGTGAGTGAGAGAGATAGGCATACACACACAGATGTTGAACCACAACCCACAGATGTTTAAAAAAACTTCAACTTTGCCAGTTGACTATTTGTATGCAAGCTGTTATCAAAATCTGAAATCTATTCACATAACCTAATTTTTTCCTATTAAGCCGCGTATCGACAGTCCGAGGCATGTGCCACGAATGCCTCGCAGTACAGTCTGGTGACGCAAAAAAAGTATAAACTCATGGCTGAGGCATATGTGTGAATATAATCTGCAATAATCAAAAACAATTATAATTATAGTATAGTATATAGTACTATATACAATTATGATTATAATGAAAATAATTATAATAAAAAAATCTGCATTTTTTGTAACCAAAAATGCGAGCACGCAAACAAATTGACTAGCGCCATCAAGCGGGAGACAAAGTAACTAAGCTCTGACAATTGATAATTCTGACTTTGGAGGTTAGTTTGTGCTCAATTAGTAGGTAAAAATTCAAGGCAATGCTTATTATTGCCTATTAGTACCTTCTGCACCCAAATAGAATTCTTAATCACAAAAATGCATAGGAATGGGTACAATTTTGAGGTTAGTTTGTAGAATTGTTTGTTGTGCGTTGCGAGGCAACAGGCACGGCTTGCTGCAAATTGTGTGCAGCGTTTGCCTCGCTGCTAGCAAACCCGGTATCGACAGTCCGAGGCATGTGTAGCACATGCCTCGGACTGTCGATACGAGGTATATAGTAACTAGTAGTAGTACTCTTTTTTTGTGTCAACAGACTGTACAGCGAGGCATTCGTAGCACATGCCTCGGACTGTCGATACGCGGCTTTATGTTTTGAAAATAGAAAGGCTATGTAAGGTAATGACTATAATTTGTCATTATATAAATAGTAAGGTACGGTATCTGGGGTAACTTTTATTGACTTTGAAAATCGATTAATCGATCTCAGCAAGCATTTGATATATAGAATGTTGCCATTCAATATCAATATTGATAATCACTACTGATATAGATTTCCTTCACTGAAATAAAACATCTGTTAACGGTTATTTCTGAACTCAACAAAACAAAAAAATGAACTTAACTAACCAAGGATAGATAACTAACCTGGTAAATGAATAACCAAAATCTAACATCTAACATAACTAACAAAATTTACACTAAAAAAATAAATTAAACTTGGAATAACTTACTTGTCAAACCAAATATTCAATTTTTTAAAAATGTGTTCACCAGAGCATTTCTCATGAATACATGAGTATTGCCTTCATTCCTTATTTTACAAACAAATCGGATTGAATTCTCTCCTTTTATTTTGGTCCTCGTCAACTGGACGCAAATTTCACAATTGTGATTTTTTGAATTAGTTTTTTTCTTATAATAAAACAAAATTTTGAGTAGAATTTAAATTATTCAAACATAAAGATTTGTGATTTAAAATTCAATATTGTCAACAACCTCTATCTTGCAAAAAATAGTGAAAAGTGAAGTATAAATAAATTTAATAAAGCATGTGATTTAAATAAAAAAGAATTATCAATATCGATAGTGATTATCAATATCGACAT
Source organism: Sogatella furcifera (assembly GCA_017141385.1). Taxonomy (NCBI): domain Eukaryota; kingdom Metazoa; phylum Arthropoda; class Insecta; order Hemiptera; family Delphacidae; genus Sogatella; species Sogatella furcifera. The sequence goes on along the minus strand of CM029553.1, from coordinate 7,970,337 downwards.
TGAATTGCAAAAAAAAAAAGAAATTGAAATGCAACATTCGATATATCGAATGCTTGCTAAGTTCGATTAATCGATTTTCAAAGTCGATAAAAGTTACCCCAGATACCGTACAGTAGCCAATAGAAATTTCGCCTCTTTATTGCCAGCTTAATTGATGTGTTGTAACATTGATAATTGACTATTATTTCATCCTTCTTCCTACTATACGAATGAATATTCACATTAAAATTATTTTACCTCTCAAAGTCGTTGTCACGTAAAACTTTCGCCCGTATACCGACTTCACAGGCAACCATGCAATTTTTTTTTCTAAATGAATTTTTCAGAAGTTTTGTTGGATGATTATTCAAAGTAGCACATGGAAGTCGGACCGTTTTCAATGGAATAATACACAGACATTTTTGAAACTTCTTGCTAATTTTTTTACACGAAATTGAAGCTTATTATAACTTATGTCATCCAAATCGACACAGCTCATTACCTAAAGTTTTGGTTACGTGTGAAAAATAATGTCGAATGTAAAACTTGACTCTACTCGAAATCCTCCATGACTCGGCCCAACAGCATTTCTGCAGTAATAGAGCAATTTCACTCACAAGCCACAAAATTTGGAAGAGTTGGAAAATGCAATCATTTTAGATGCAATCATGCAATGCAATCATTTTCTGCTATCACTACAGGAATCTTAGGCCACTATTACACGATAATAGTTCTATGTCATACATCTATTATCAAAGATATTATAATATGTTCTCTATAGGAGAACATATGACATAGAATATGATCATTTATAATATTTGGTTCATTACACGGTAATATTTCATCATCACAGATGTTTGATAATAGAAATATGTCATAGAACTATCATCGTGTAATACCCGCCTTAGACCGTGTGATGGAGGATTTTGAAAAGAGAGTTGAGTTTGCCCGTCTTTCGGAGCAGATGCCGTCGGTCCCGATTGCCTCAAAAGCAGTCCCCATCTCTCTTTTCATCACCCCTCTCATTACCCATGCACATGCTGAGATCACATGTGGGCATCACCCTTGGAAAAAAGTTCTGGCATCACACTTGAAAAAGAGTTCTGTATTCGAAATTATGGACATTACTTTGACGACATTATTCTTCACACATAACTAAAATTGCAGCTTTGTCAACTTGGCACATAATGAGCTTTGATTCCGTTGAAAAAATATGCATTTATTTAAAAAACATTGAAGACTGTTCGACCTTGTGTGACACTACTCTGTACTAGCAGACTAAAATCTGATAGTGACTAGAATTGTGTTATCTAAACTGTTATTGACATTGACATTATTTGCTACTCCAAATATTTAGGCGGTTGACGCATTACTGTTATTGGTGCTCAGCTCTGTCAGGACAGTCAGAAACTGGTTCTGTTTTCAAAATCTGTATAATATAGCTGGAGTAGATCTCGTTTCGTTGTACACTCAATAGTGAAGCTGGAGCCGCAAAGTTCCTTTTTTATAAACCTCAAGGATATTTTTTGAACTCTTTTATTTTGTCCAAAAAGATCTCAGTATTTAATAGAGGAAGATCTATTATTTTACGATTTTTTCAGCAAATAATAGTAAGAACAGGATTGTCAAAAACTAAGTGAAAAAAAATTATAATTGTTTGCATACAAAAAAATTCAATTTCTTCATACCTCCTACTAATACAGAATAAGACATGAACATTACATTAATCACAATATTTCTACATGATATTTTAATGCTAACAATGTTAAAAATGATTGAGAAGTCAACAATACAAGAATAAGGATCAGATTGAAATTAATACTAATCCAACTTCTATAGAATTGAGTTGATAATGTATTATAATAGTTGGAATAACTTTATCATTTTCCACCTCCAAAACACATGCTCAAGCCTTTGCAGAATCTGAAAAGGAAAATCTGTCATCTGAATCAACTCACATTATTAGAGAAACACGGTAATCTGGTTGTTGGTAGATCTGTTGAGTTCATTACTGTTTCAGCATCGTGATATAGTACAGTGCAATTAGACAAAAAAATGACAGAAGTGAGACATCCAAAGTGAAAGTTTCCCTCCAACGCCAAACTGTTCTATATAACCCCTATATTGTGTGGTAGAAAGTTACACCATTTTGAGCAGCAGGTTTGGGGGGGAGGGGGGTTGAAATGTACAAAATTTAAGTTTTTCAAAAATATCTCGAAAATTATAGGGTAGAGGGCAAAATGAGTTCTATACAAAAATATTTTTAATTAAATTTTGAATAGAAATAGAATAGAAGTTGCAGTTGCATACTATATCAAACTACAAGGGGCCCCTCCCGAATAATTTGTATCCCCCCTAAATAAATGAATGGGTTCATCTATGGTTACTATAATAACTATTAGCATCCATGAGGACAGGTATAAAAAATATTTTCCTCTGAAAGGAATGCCCTCAGAGAAAATGGTGGACTACTACCAGCCAATGCCACAGGGCAACCTCACGGGGGACGGGGGTCGAAGTGGAATGCTACCCCCAAAATACCTAATATCCTCCCAGAGGTTCACAAATCTATTGCACTATAGTACAGTTTATAGGTTGTATAGTTCAGTATATGCTATACAACAAGGTGGCGTCAACAACGAACCCCCCCTCTCAAGAATTGGGTATCCCCCTAAAATGAATCAATGCGTTCACCCCTGGTCACCATTATAACTATTACCATATATGGAATACATTATTATAATAAAAATATTTCTTTATTGACAATAATCTCATATTTTATTGATAAATCTGGAAAATCCAAAAAATGTCTACGCTTATCCCCCCTGTAACTTGGGAACCGTTCAACTTAGCAAAATTTTGTAAAGGACTATTTCTATTCAAAATTTAATTAAAAATATTTTTGTATAAAACTCATTTTGCCCTCAACCCTATACTTTTCGAGATATTTTGAAAAAACTGAAATTTTGTACCTTTCAACCCCCCTCCCCCCCAAACCTGCTGCTCAAAATGGTGTAACTTTCTACCACACAATATAGGGGTTATATAGAAGAGTTTGGCGTTGGAGGGGAACTTTCACTTTGGATGTCCCAGTTAATCCCGGTTGGGTGGCTCGTTGGAGGAGTGATAGAGCGCCGGTCTGATAACCAGGTGGACCCTGGTTTAAGTCCCAAGCGGGGAAACAATTTTTGACCACTGCACAATCACATAAATGCGGCCACCCCGTCTTTCGGAGGAGACGATAAGCCGTCGGTCCCGTCTACATTAAAAAAAGTAGTCGTCATCTATCATCCATTTCATTACCCACGCACAAGCCTATGAGCTCATGTGGGCTTCACCCTCATGAAAAAAAAGAAAAAATGTCTAATTGCACTGTACTAATAGCGTTCAAAAAATAAAGATAAACAAGAAAATGACGTATCATGTAGCGTGATAGCAAAATATTCAATCATCAGAGTTATCTAAAATGGATGTAAACATCAATTAATTAATTATAGTTTTATATTTTTGAAAGTGGAAACTCGTGAATAATGAGAGTGAATTTGATGGACATAAATTAATTTTAGAATATTTGTATTAAATTTTGGGAAATAAGTCATTTTCAGCGTTCTGTCTGTGTTTTATTCAAATCTATTGTATTTTTCAAATGAATGAATGATTAAATGAACACCATCTTGGAATTATTTTTTCAAGGAATAATCATGAGCTGGAACTATCATGTTGATACAACTTTTTAGTGTGGTTTGGTTGGTAATCCCGAATTTGAAAAAAATTGAAAAACATTTAGCTTCTATAATTTTCAGGTTTTGAAAAAAAACTATCATTTGTTTTCAACTAATTGATTTGTTGAAAATGATCTAAAAGGGCATTTCCAAATACATGTCACGACTTGGGACTTGACGGTTGTCCGCAAGAGCCAATCACAGCTCTTGTTGCTTAAGGCTGTGCCCTTCCCAGAATGACTCCACCAATATTGATGGAGTCTTGACCGGAACAATGAAAGAGTGTCAAGAGTGCTGATTCTGGAGTTACTTTGTTGACATACGGTGACAAATCGGGCAAATAAGGAAAAACTTGTCATTTTGCTCAGTTGCCAAACTTCTCTGTTTTTATACTATCAATTCTACCTCTTTCTGGGGCTCAGAATGCATTCTCATGTCCCATTCACATGCATTCCCATCAATGCCTGGCATTAAGTCTAAAATAGCTGTAAACTAGCAGGAGGCCAATTGTTGAATGATCAGCTGTGAACAATCAAACTCCCAGTCCAAACTGAAAGTGGATGTAAACTCTCACAAGTACATAACCTCTTTGAGAAAAAAAGACATTCCCTCAAAATGGCGGGTTGGAGCAATTTAGTTTGTAACTATACATCACTATACAAATCCAAAGCAAGTTCAGATCTGCCCTTCAGAAATAGGCTCTTAGCAACCTAAACACAAGGTTATTACAAAATGTCTTTGTCTATGGTAACCTTGACCTACATACTACTTTACAGTGCAAAATAACTTTTTCAAACGCTGGTGAGATATAATAAGTGACAGATTTTAAGAGTGGGACTATTCTAATTTCGACTGCTGGTAGCATTGGACAGCTGCCATATTGAAGAGAATGTGTTATTTTCTCAACAAGACTGTACTAAATCTTACCAATTAATAAATCCATTGATATTCACAGTTCTAATCAGCAGAAATGAACTTCCTACCTGGTATTCCTTCAAAAATGATATTATGCAAAGACCAATATTAGTGAAATGAATTAAATGTTGGAAATATAATAATATGAAGGTTATTATTGGTTTTAGATACAAGTTCACTTGACATAGATTGTACATGAAGAGGGAGGAGGGAATTACACTGGCTTGTATATAATGTTGTAGGATTGAGAAAAGGAAGCACTGGAAAGTTCTGGCACCCCTGAAACCTCAGGCATCCTTGGAACCTCTGGAGCCCATGGCAACCCTTGGGGACCCTATCACCCTAGGGATTACTGTCATCCCTGGAACCCCTAACACCCCTGGAACGCCTGACACTCCTGGATCCCCTGGAAGCCTTAGCACATCTGGTACCCCTTAATGCCTTGGATCCCCTGGCATCCCTCAAACACTTGTCACATCTGACATTTTTGACCCTGGCACACCTAGTACTCTTGACACTCATCAAACTTCTAAAACCCTGGCACTCCTGGAAGACCTAGAACATTTGAGACTTCTGGTACCTCTGACACTCCTGACAACCTTGGCACTCCTGATATCCCCACACTCCTGATACCTATGAAGCTCCTGGAACTCCTGGTACCCTTGACATTCCTGAAACCCTTGATATTCCTGAATCCCCCTAGTACCTCTGACAACCTAGAAACCCCTGGAACTCTTGAAGCCTATGCAATCTCTTAGGAGCCCTGGCACCTCAGGGTCCATTGTCATCACTGGAATCCCTTGCACCTTTTGGAGTCCCTGTATTCTCTGACACCATCAGGACTTCAGTTAACTTATGAATAAAGTTTTTGAGAAGTTTTTCTCACATGTTGGTTTTGGGTGCTGGTGTTGATGCTACTTCCAGCAATTCTCTCCCTGAAAAGAGAATTCAACAAAGATTGAATTAAGCATTTGAGATGTATAACCGGGCATTATACTTCCTATATTGTACGACTGCAATGCCCAAATTTGCAGATGTCTACTAGTGCAGAGAATAGATGGCTCTCAATGTATGACAAGTTGACCAGAACCAGATAATTTCTAACAGGTTCACCAGAATTGTTAATACATAACAAGTTTGATAAGGTTGAGTTCACATACAAATTTATGTTTTCAACCCAGTCAAATAGACAAAAGTAGCCTATCTCCAAAAATGACTGAGTAGTATTTTTTTAAAAACGGTCCAAATCCCATGTGTCACTCTGTATAAGTTTGAATAAAAAATAATAGATCATTGTTTTACAAACATAACCTTAGAGCAGTTTTAACTGGAATCATCTCCAATCACAAGCTAATATAAAAGCTTAATTCAAATATAGTCTGTCCTAGCAAAGAAGATCTTCTGGCAGAATGGAAAAATGACTCCAGCTAGGGCAATATTTGTTCAAGAATTATAAATGTGGTCTTGATAGTAGATCGAATTATATCCTACAATTTGAGATCAAATTTATATTTTTTCAACCGAGTCATTTTCCCATCTTGCCAGAGGGTTTTCTTTGCTTAGACAGATTATTCCATCATTAGCATGCCGAGAAGAACATCATCTGCAATGTGGTAGAGAAGAACAGCTGAGGCGTGGTTTAAATCAGCTGATTTTTGATTCCCTGTAAACAGCAATTCAACAAGTGCAAATTTTGCTTGAAAAGTTATCAATTACGGAGTACTATGAGGACTGAGGAGAAATGACTCACCATTATATCGAAGTATGTTTTGTCCAGTTACATCCATATAAAACGTTTCTGATATTGTTAATAATTTTTTTTCTTGGGTTTCCGCACTCAATTTTGAACGTTCAATATTCCTCACAGTATCATGATATCTAACAGCAAACACTGTCTCTGCTATCATATTATAAGTGAGATCCACTTTGAAGAATTCATCCTAGAAGCATAGAGAAAACCCGAAAATTTTCGAGCACAACATTTCTAGATCTAAGACAAACCTCTCCACAATATTAAATGTCAACATTATTTTTTCTACCGATTGGTTAAAAAAAAATTGGAAAAATGCCGTAAAACTAAAGAAAAACTCAAATATTTTGCGTAGGCAATCCTTTTGAGGGTTTGAAAATCCCTTCTTAGTATGCGTCTAGAGGTTGAACTGAGAATGTCTGCCAAATTTGAACGCATTCGGTTTGGTAGATTTTCAGTTTCGCTGATGAGTAAGTAAATGAATAAGTAACATTTCTCTTCTATAATGCCTATATTAATTTGTCAACATTACTTACTATTGTATTGGTGCACAAATGAACTTTGCTCTCAGTTATTTCAGCAAGCTCTTTGACTTCAGTATCAGAAAGGGTGTACAACTCATCACCAACATATTGACCTATCCTGGGCAATAAATTATTGCTGTACTTTGGATCATCCCATACAATTTGGAAACATCTGTATCATAAATAATAACACAACATTGAAATTTGGAATGGGTTGAGCACATTTGGAAGAAGAAGAAGAAGAAGAAGAAGAAGAAGAAGAAGAAGAAGAAGAAGAAGAAGAAGAAGAAGAAGAAGAAGAAGAAGAAGAAGAAGAAGAAGAAGAAGAAGAAGAAGAAGAAGAAGAAGAAGAAGAAGAAGAAGAAGAAGAAGAAGAAGAAGAAGAAGAAGAAGAAGAAGAAGAAGAAGAAGAAGAAGAAGAAGAAGAAGAAGAAGAAGAAGAAGAAGAAGAAGAAGAAGAAGAAGAAGAAGAAGAAGAAGAAGAAGAAGAAGAAGAAGAAGAAGAAGAAGAAGAAGAAGAAGAAGAAGAAGAAGAAGAAGAAGAAGAAGAAGAAGAAGAAGAAGAAGAAGAAGAAGAAGAAGAAGAAGAAGAAGAAGAAGAAGAAGAAGAAGAAGAAGAAGGAGAAGAAGAAGAAGAAGAAGAAGAAGAAGAAGAAGAAGAAGAAGAAGATTAATGAATCGGAATCCGTTGCATCTGATGCATCAAATCGACGATGTTGTTAAAGTTTGTCCAAGCAAAGAAGACCCTCTGGCAAGATGGGAGTATGACTCATGCTCGGTCAATATTGGTTCAAAAATTATAAATTTCATCTCAAATTGTAGGAAACAATTTGATCAACTATTAAAACCACATTTATGAATCTTGAACAAAAAATCTTGGCAAAAAAATTTTGTACACCTTCCCGTTTTTAGGAAAGAAGTGATTGAGTAGTGGTGACTGGACCCATCCTGAACCAAATGCCAAAAGAAAGCTAGAATTTCGAATTATTTCAATAATAGCAGATCAGCTGATGCGGCCTGACAGGCAGCAACTGCTGCAGATATTTGCTGCAAACGAATAATTTTGGTCACAATTTTTTTTTGGTACACTTGATAGAAAGTAGCCAGTTTCGATCTACTTGACAGGCTTTAAAAGCCTTCATTTTCCGCACTAGTGCGGAATAAACGGCTGATATTTGGGCCTTATAGCCGTACAAGATAGGAAAAATCAGCTGTCAACAATATTTTCCGTTGACTTGGGAGCGCATTCCATGCACATTGGTCGACTGAACAGGTAAGTCGACTATTTCGAATATTTTACAACTGATTGCACCAGACGATTTAGCATATGATTTTGTTCAAACAATAATTTTTGTTCCGTATAATTCCAAACCTAACCTTTTGTTTTGACTGAGAATTGATTTTAGCGACTGATAACCCTTGTTGAAATTAGAATCCTGAATTCATTTTGAAACAAAAAACGGAAATTACCAATATTGAATTCAGCAAGTTGAATTCATTTGTCGTATTTATAAAAACCTTTTCATCTTATTCTGAGAAGCCTTTCTATAAAGTGTACCAAAAACACAAATACACAACACATTTCCAAAACGTTTGCGACGTCGCGAATACTCAGCTGATCGCTTCGGCTGTAAAGCTCCGTATTCTTGACGTCGCAAAACGACGTTTTCAAAAGTAGTGGTGTAATATACTATTTTTTCCTTTGCAGCAGCTAGTTGAGATTTCATTTTCATTTTATACAGCTGAGTAATGGCAAGAGATACGTAGGCGAGTACGCTAGGCGATATCAGCTGATTTGCTATCATTCAAATAATTGAAAATTCTAGCTTTTAGTGTATATAGGTTTTTTACACCATTCTAACTACTAATTCTAGTAGGTTTTATTGCATTATTCGGCTCAGGCCGGTGAACAACCAACACTTTTCAATCACTCCTGCCCTAAAACACAAAAGGAATACAATTTTTTTGTGGTGCAATTGAGAAAAAATTCAAATCAGCACTGAATCATGGCGTGATTTCAATTGAAATCTGAACAAATCTGGTCAAATCTCTTTTGATGGTGTTGAATAGCTCGAATCTAGCACTAAGTTATGGCATGATTTTTAATAAAACTTAGATTAGTCGGAGGCATCTTTACAGTGCTGACAAAATTTTCATGAATTTGCTGACACATGGCCTTGGCCTTAGTTGTAAGTGGATGGAACTGACTTCAAGTGGCCTGTATAAGTGAATCCGAGCTGCTTGGTCCATGGTCTACCCAATTGATACATTTTTCTACCTTCTCGGTTTGCTAGATATGATTGCAACTTATCATCCGCATACAAATATATACATTTAAGTTTCAAAGTTTCCAACTTTGGATCAGAGTACTTTTCATGAGCATTCATCCTTATAGCATCAAGTGTCTTCTGACGTATTTCTTGAATTAGTTGAGATGTTCTGGAATGAGGAAAATAAAGATGATCAAATAAAAACTTATCAACCCCACCAATTTAGCCTATTGCTTGATAATCATTTACATACGGTACCAACTCAGAAAATAGTTATTGTTTCTCATATTATATTACATATTCAGTTTTGTTTTTCTTCCTTCAAGAAATATATATTTTGAAAAACTCTGTTTACGGACGTATCAAGAAGTTCCTATTTCAGTTTCACAATCATTTCGAAACAGTCTGGCAATGAGAGTTCTCCGATATCAGAGTAAATTTTCAACACTGTTTCAGATTTCATTCCCTGTTTAATTTCTAAACCAGCTGATGGAAGGAAACAGCGGTCTAATTCTCCAACCTAGAAACTGTCACAAGTAATAATGCTAACTCACAATTAAATGTATGTGTTCTTCAATATTCCAATTTACGCATTTGAATAGTCCAAATTTTGAATAGACTCTAGTATAAATAGTAATTGATTCTCATAGTGTGTAAAGTCTGTCCAAGCAAAAAAGACCCTCTGGCAATATGGGAAAATGAGTCAAGCTTGGTCAATATGGGTTCAAAAGTTATAATGTTTAGTCTGGGATTGTAGAAAACATTCCAATCTACTATATGACACCAAATTCATATTTTTCGAACTAATATTTACCAAGCTGGAGTCATTCCTCATCTTGCCAGAATGTCTTCTTTGCTTGGACATACTGTATACATGGAAGTTGAGTATGGGAATACCGTACTATTATTAAATGAAAAAGTTTTTAGCCAGCCATTAATTGTTTAATGATCAGTGTTATCGATTGATTTTTTTGTTCGGAAGACCCATTGCACATAATTATGGAAGTGAATTATGAATTCTCTACCGGTACGAAAAAAGTATCTATATTGGGAATCATTGATATTGCACATTACTGAAAATATGGGTTCTGGAAAATAGATCACAAGCAAGCTCAAGATTGCAACCATTTCCACTGACCTCTCTTGACAGAAAAATCCGAAATAGTTTTGAATTCAGCCAGCAGATGGCGTATAGCAATAAGTTGAGTTGAAATGAAATGAAATTAGAATATTCTCTCTTAGGCGAAGTTAGGACTAGGAAGTCCTTTCCATCACTCAACCTTGCTTCGAGACTTGTAGACTCCGTGACTCAAAATTTGCTTCAACTTCCATTAGACACGCCTCCAAGCTACGCCTAAACTCTCATTGGCTAACAATATGAGTTCAAAAAGTTTCCAAATTCTACCAGTAGAGGCAGCAGTTGTCGGGTGGTGATTCAGATTTGACTTGGACATGTCTTTATGTCCCGCCTGCTCTTTTCTGATTGGTTGACAGTGTTTTGTGAGTTGTGCCTTAGTGGTTCTTCCATGTCGGAGCTGATTTATTCATTCATCCATCCATCACCAGAACTAAAAATCCACTGAACCAAATGCGTTCAAATTTCACAGGCAAGTTCAGTTGGAAGTTTAGACGCGCGCTAAGAACGGATTTTAAAAACTTCTAAAGGATACGGTATTGATTAAACTGGTTTCAAAACTTGTTGTGAGCTATTTGAAAAATCATCAACAAATGTTATCTCCAAAGGCCGTAATATTGTGTGGAATGATAAGTTTGGAAATGGATTCACCAAATTGATGGATAATTCTCTAAGGGCCGAATTCACCAAAAACAAGAACTTAGTTTATCATTAGTTTTAGAGTCAGCTGGCTCTAACCGAGCAAAAAATTTTCAAAAGTGGAATTTACCACAGTTTTCTTGTAACTGATGATTCAAAATAACTGCCCAATTTTGGTGGGTTAGTGATCGTAAAGAGAGTTTTTTATGTAATGCGGGATTGCATATATAGCGCCTTGCATAAAATAATACGTTAAATCCGGCAGGCTCTAAAATATTATAATGTTATTACATGATTATTATATAATTTGAGGTAAAATTATTTGTTCAATCACAAAACATGAATAATATTCAACATTTTTTATTCAAATTTTGAAGAAAATCTATGAATTTCAGATACGGTAACATAATCATAATTTCCTTGAAATAATCTTGTCACATATTGACGTTGACTACAGCTTTGTAGATTTGTAAAGTGAATGACTTTTTGATAATTCGTCTTTATGGAATAAAGTTGTAACACAACTGAGAATTTTCAGAAAAATTGAAGTATTTCAACCGTTGAATATTATTTTCAGGACATCAGGATATGAATTTTTATCATGATCTATGAGTTTTGAGCTCATAGGAACAAATAAGGTACACCATTGACGGATTTGACAAATATTATAGTCTGAAGGACATTACAATTGTATTTTCATACATCCCTCATTCGATAAACATTCCTCTTCTTGCAGAATAAAATTGCAGAATAAAAATGATGTGACTCATTGTAGTCATTCCACTTGTAACGGTATGAAGTAACATGATTCATTTATCTTGTTTTTCAACCAAAAACGTTTAATAAATTTTTCATTACTTGATAAAGTTATTTTTCGAATTACTTGAAAAACAACTTTATCATTGTTCTTGCAATTACAAGCTTATTCTTTTAGTAGTTTTCTCTCTTTATTTTTCCTCCTTTTTCTTTACTTTGAATGTAGCTCGGTCGCTCTCTTTTTTGAACAAAATTCTGCTTGATCGACAGTTGCTTAGGAGTGGGGATAGTCTTGTACCTTTTGCTCCTCTATTAATTTCAAATTACTTTGAATCTAGCTCTCAACCAGTTCAGATAGATGTTTTCTTTCTTCTATAAGATTTGTTGAAAGTTCTTTGAAGTACAGGATGTAGTCACATTAATTAAATTCTCATTCTTTTACATAGTAGCTTCATCCAGATCTTTTTATTTTAATTTTTCATTGATATGTAAATTTACTAAGTTATTGGATTCTCCTCTCAAATTTTACCTATCTCCAAATCCACTGTATCAGGTAAAGACATATTCCTTGTTATTAACTTGGTTTACTAAATTTCATTGTAAAATTAAATTAATATGTTCTTCTTTTGGATATCCTAAAATTTTGAAATAATCTTTTCTTTTCATTATAAACTCTTGGTACCTTTTCTCTTAAATTTGTTAAATTTTCTAAAGATGCTTTATTATCCTTTTCATTTAAAAAATTATAAGAAGCTTCTCTCCATTGAAAAATTGAATTTTCAATACCTCAACTTAATAATTCACTTGTAATATTGATTCACTTAAATGCTGTTTTACAAATCAATACTGTATCTTTACAATAAGTATTTTGTATTTATTTCCATTCAGCGGTTGATGTATCAACCTGGATGTATCCACCTTGCTGAAATTAACCAGGAAACCAATACTGTAGCATGGACTTCGCAAATGGATCGAGGGTATCTTATTAAAAGCCACAAGGAAACCCAGACTTCTACATATCAGGATTACAAAGAAAAACCTTAGAAGGATCAGATTCAAATTTCCATTGAAACCAATATTTTAACAATCAGTGAAGTGCAATTAAAAGGCAATAGTGATACATAGTGTGAAAGTTTATGGGGCCCCTTCACCACACAAGGTATTCATGTATACTAACATATTTAAGTAACAATTGTAACCCGTATTTCTAAAAATAATGTAATTTGTATTTCCGGTATCCAATTGCTATTATCTTTTGATTTTATTTATTCTGGTTTTTAGTAATAAACCAAGGGATGTTGCTACTATAACTTTTCGTTATTAATTTATAATCACCTCTGTCACAAATCTAGAGATGAGATCCATTTCTTTTGTGGTGGTTTGATTTTGAATTCTCTTACATTCACGATCCCCTTGTATTATGTGGGGTGTGTAATTTTGATGATTCCAGAATTTATTATATTAACCTATAAATATTTTAAGTTTTGATATATTCTTATTGCCCATCTGAAATAATATAAGGTCAGGTAAATCTATACAAGGATTGAATAATTTAATTTAAAGTTTCTTCTCACCACACCAAGCATTACACACTGTTCCTTTACAAAAATTCAATTCAGAAATTTGATCACTCTATAATGATATTATTTTGTTACTGATTGATTCCACGTTTATTGTATTACATGATTCTACGACAGTAGAATTGCAATTTCAATTCCGACGCAATTTTCCTTTCAGAAATTGTACCTCAAGATTAGAATTGTTCAACATTCTATTGGAATGAAATGAGAATAGTCTTTATTAGGCAGAGTTAGGACTAGGAAGTCCATTCTACGACTCAACCTTCTATTGTCATGGTTCAAGCAATCCTATGTTACTATTAACTCCAAAGGAGAAAAAACTTGAGTAAAGAATTAATAAATACAGTAATTAGTCCGTTATTTTACATCAGAAGATTAATTTGTAAATCAGTGTAATACAGATACTAGGTATAAAATAGATTTCATACATTCATCTTGCTCATAATAAATGTCATCTACAGTGAATATGTGAAGTTATAAATTTCTCTTCTTGGGATTGTAATGTACCAAGAAAATGTTCAGATTTTCCATAAGATTTCAATTGCATCAAAGAAACGAAAAGCTCTATCATTCATTATTGATTATTTGGTCGGCTAGAATATGTGTAGAACATTACCTCAAGAAATGCATCTACATGTATGAAATAATTACTAACTTATCCTACAAATAACGCTCATTCATTGAAAATTCATCTACTGATTTATTCATAAATAAATGCAAAAGAGATAACAAAAATTATGATTAGGAAGAGAAACAAAACGCTCAAAACAAAGATGTTCACAAATTTTCATAGTCAAAAAATGTATCAATATTCATTTTCCACTTCACTTCACTATAGAAAATTGTTCAGAATAGTCTCAAATACAATAAACACAGTTCCTTCTCAAATCTTCATTTCAAATAGGCTTCTACTTCTGAATAAAATGTCAAATGAAAATAAAAAATTATCCAAATCTCTTTCAGCGGAAGACTCACTCCAACATCAACAAACTTATCATTTTTGGTTAAAATAAAGAAAATCCAGAGAAACACATGTTCACTGCCATTTCGATATGCTCAAGATCTAAGATATCCGGAGATTTCATAATCTTGCTGTTTTTGGCGTGGTGAATTCCATTTCATTCCTAATCCACAGATGACCATTGAATTTTGTAACCGGCTGATAACTGAAGATACTGTAACGCTAGTTCTATATGATTTTGGTGAATTTGGCCCCAAGCTTTGGATAGTTCGCTTAATCAGTGGGGTATTAATCAGCCACATACTTTATTAGTTTTACAAGTTTTAAGCAGCCTTGTGAAAAAATTGATCTCTTTGTAAAGTTGTTGAAGGATGCCTTCTTCAGTGGTCAAGTGCATGGAAAATACATTGTTTGAATACTTCTTTTCTTCTAGGGCTACTGTATTTGAAACTTTTAAAATGAATAAAATCAGAGTACCCTTTGAAAAATATTTTTTATTTCACACACAACATGTTTTGGCTAATTTGCCATTTTCAAGTGTAAATAATAACAGTGAACAAAATTATACCTAATCTAATTAAACATATGTTTGATTTCAGCATAAATTTTGTATGATTTTATTTTCAATGTGTGCATTAATCTGTCAAATATCTATGGATTTAATACAACTACTGCATTTTTTATTAACTTTCAAATTAGTGAGATTTTATAAAAAATTGGGTTGTTTGATTCAAACTGAATTAAATTTATTATTTTCTCTTTGTTTGCTTTTGCTGCTGTATAAATGTGAAATTCTTCTTTAACATCTAACTTTTTACTTTTATTCCCATAATTCAAAATTTTCATGTTTGAATTCATGTCTGTGATTTTATGGCCTGAATTTATTAGATGTTTAGCAAACTCTGATTTTTGTGTCATGTTTTTTGATTTAAAAGCTTGAATATGTTCCCGAAATCTTGTGTGAAAATTTCTCCCCGTCTGACCAATATAAAACCTCTCACAGTTGTTGCACTCAAGTTTATGAATTCCAGATTTCTTAAATTTATCCTGCTGTAATTTTGGATTTGATTTCTTATTTATTAATTCAAAAGCATTATTATTAGTCCTATATCCTATAATGAACTAATTTTTCACAAACGTTCTCCTAATAGCTTTATTAAATGTTGTGTTGTATGGCATACAAATATATTCTTTGCTTTCTGCATTCTTTTTATTATTTTGCAATATATCATCTCTCAGTTTTAATTTTTGTCTATAAACCATTTTATCAATAATTTTATTATTTTACCCATTTGTTACTGCCAAGTATTTTATTATTTCAAATTCTTTTCTATAATTTTCTCTTGTCATTGGAATGTTTATCAGTCTAAATACCATTGATCTAAATGAGGCTATTTTCTGTTGCCATGGATGATTGGAATTTTTAGGAATTAAAGAATCAGTATGTGTTGGTTTCCTGTAGATATTAAAATCATGTTTATTACATTTTTTTACTTATTGTTAAATCTAGGAAATTTATTTTCTCTTCTTGAACCTCCATTGTAAATTTTATTGAGGGTGATATTGAATTTGAATATGCCTCCAAATCTTTATAGGTTTCATCCTCATTATTATACAAACATAATACATCGTCCACATATCGATACCATTATATAATATTTTTACTCAAATGATTGCTGTTACTCATTATTTTGGATTTTTCTAAATCATTCATGTATATGTTAGCCGAATATCCTGATAATGGTGAACCCATTGCCAGTCCCTCAATTTGTTTGTTAATCTTTTCATTGAATTTAAAATAATTTTGGTCTATGCATGCTTTTGTCAATGCTATTAAATCTTCTATTTCATTATTATCTACATTACTATTCATTAAGTTCTGTTTTAGAATCTCAGCAACTTTGTATGCTGGCACATTTCGATAATTTACTACCGGTCTTATTGGTATGCCTACTTTGTGAATTTTGGGTTGACCTCTGAATAATGGAGAAGCAGGATTTATCATCTTGCCCACGAAACAGGTGAAGTGCTGTACAGTAAAAGATACGGGCACTTCACCTGTTCTGTGAGTATGAGCCGCCAGTGTCAAATGTCTTACCTTGGTACTTCGAATAATGTCTTGAAAGGTAAGAAGAACTGTGTAGTACCAATCATAGGTTTTATAATAAGCCTTACTTCTCCCACTGAAAAAAAATATATTTTTTTAAGAACTTACGCCAGGTTTATACGATGCCTATTGGCGATACAATTGTCTTCTGGAAAAAAATGTCTTCTGAGACAGTCTACAGCTGATGTAAAGGTTTCAATTGATGATTGTAGATCTCAGTACCCTTTTAGAAATAAAGGAAAATAGAAAAGCTGATGTAGGGTATCTATTGCATCTATTGATTTTAAAATCATCATCTAGGCATGACTAAATACAAACTGTAATTATCAACATCAGCTATTGGAGCCCGGCATCAGTTGTCCCATGACAATTGTCACGCCAATTGGCATCGTATGAATTCAAATTTATTCATTCTTTGTACACTTTGCTCAAAGAGCACAATACATAGAAATACAGAATATCATATAAACTCAAGGTTTTTATTTTAAATAATTATCAAGCACCCTTTTTGAATTATTTTCCAATGCACAACATGTTTCAACTAATTATAGTCATTTTCAAATGCAAACATTGAAACATGTTGGGCATTAAAAAATAATTCAAAAGAGGTACTTGATAATTATTTAAAATAAAAACAGTGATAAAAGTAGCCCTGAGATTAAGGAAACTCAAGATGTATGGAATAGTAGAGGTGAGCCAGAGTGAAGCAGCTTGCTGGAAAAGTTATGATTCTGACGTCACGGAGTTCCTTTAGGCAAAAATTAAGCATTGATTTCCCCATCCTTGAGAAAAATTACACTTTATTCAATTCAAAAAATGCAGAAGTATTCAATGGGCGAATTTCTTATATGATCGATTCGAAAATCATTTCTTAGTTCCGTGATTGGATCAGATCACGGGAATATTTGGCATTGATTCCCCTATCCTCGATGAAAAAATTACATTTTTTCAATTTACAAAATACAGAATTGTTCAATAGGCGAATTTCTTATATCATCAATTCTAAAATCATATTAGTTCCGTGATTGGATCAGTTTTGGAATCAGATTCGGTCTGAATTTGGATTGGATCAATTCTGAGATCAGAATAAGTTTGTATTTGGATCAATACTGGAATCATATCAATATTCCAGTAAATAAAATCATAATTATTAGATTAATTCTGTAGATAAATGCAATTCTGAAATCAGACAAATTCTGTGATTGGATCAGATCCATTCTCGAATTAGATTGATTTTGTAATTCATTATAAAATCAGATGAATTATATTCAAATATGGAATCAGATGAATTCTGAAATCTGATCAACTGTGTTATTGGATACATATCATGGTAGAAGATTAATTCTGAAATCATTCGATTTATTATTGACACCCCATTTTGTATTTTTTGACTTTTGTTATGCATTATTATGAATGTTTAAACAATAAAAAAAATTTGAATAGGAGAACATTCACTCACAATAATTTATGTGATATTTTTTTTCCCGTGTTTCTTCAAAAAATTTCTCCTCTATCACTTGTACCGCTTTCTTGTTTTCTGTGATGAGAATCCTACCAACCTTTACTCCTGAATGATGATAGACACGCAAGTTTGTCATTTTTGTCAACATTTTATTCACTACTCTAGTTATCATCGTCTGTGAATCCATCTACAAATAAAGACCAAATGAAAAAATAATAAAAAATATTGGGCTTAGGGAATGAAATCATGCGTCAAACCACATATTCATTTATCATATTTATTGTGAAGAGGAATAAAAAGAGGCATTCGCCAAAAACTCTTCTACCATTTTAATATTGAAGTGAGTAGCCTATATTTGATAATATTTAGAGTCCGATCCATCTAGATGTCAAACCTACAACCATATACCAAGGTTATTAGAAAAAGGTTGTTCCATAACTGCCTGATATTGGGCAAAATAAAAAAGTGATGGGGAGACAAAAATAGTAGTAGCTCAGATCAGAGATCCTGACTATAGTCTGTCCAAGCACAGGAGAGCCTCTGGCAAGATGGCAATATGACTCCAGCTTGGTCAATATAGTTTCAAAAATCATCAATTTGATCTCAAATTGTAGGAAACCTACCATATTGTCTATATTTATGATTCTTGAACAAATATTAACCAAGCTGGAGTCATTTTCCTATCTTGCCAGAGGCTCTTCTGTGTTTGGACAGACTATACACTGGTACACAATTACACTGGCGCGGTAGTGCGGCGCATGCGCGGTCCTTCAATCTTTTCAGCAAAACAATTTTTCTATTTTATTATCATGTGTTGCTATTTTTTTTTACGCTTCTAAATAAAAGAACCAACTCATCTTGTGCCGATAGTAGATCCTATTCCTACATTATGGAAACATTAATACAGTATTATTATCATTAAAACATTAATATTGAAATAATTTCCGTATTGATTCTGTAACAAAATCGGCCAAATTGATAATAATCTGTCAATTTATTAGATCTCTCCCGTCATGTCACGTAAATATTGTTTTATAAATGTGAATATTAAACTAGGTAAGGCATATTTTTTTACAGAAATGAAAATTTATTTACAGGGTCAGGTACTAGCTCAACATCCCATACACAAGGATAGGAATAGCCATGGCCATGCTAGACTTTTCAACAGAGTTTAGTGTACAAATCAGACGATTCATATTTTCAAAGCGCCAGTGCAGTTGTGGTCAAGTGTAGTCGGGATCTCTGATCTGAACTACGTCATTTTTTGGGTTCCCCCACCACTTTTCAAATACTCGAAAATCGGAACAACCTTGTCTTTATTAACCATTGTCTTTATGCAACCATACAATATTAGGAATCTGAGAAAGCAAACAGTCTGAAAAGATTGGAATGTTCAGATTCAGGTTAGGCTAAGTCTGTCTTTTTTTTGTCAATGGCTCAAAAGCACTATGAAGTGCCTAGGCCTACCAGCTGTTTGCCAGTTTCATATTCACCAAAGTGTACAGTCCATCCACGCAAAGAAGACACTCCGGCAAGACGGGAAAACGACTCCAGCCCGGCCAATACCGGTCCAAAAGCCATAAATTTTCAAAAGAATCCACAGCCCCCGAACCAACACCGACCGAGACGAAGCCATCCCCCACCCCGCCAGAATGCCCTCCCAGCCCGGACAGAAAATACAGCAGGTGAATAATCATCAACCAGGATAGAGGTAACGTGTGGTTAGTACGTCGATCCTCTCAACCATAAGCCAGTCTTCACAACCAAGTGAAGATGCAGAACTCCTCTGAATAACATACAGTTAATCAGTTAGAGGGTAATGCAACAATTACTATTCCTCCAGAGACGGGAAACGACTGACTGT
Source organism: Sogatella furcifera (assembly GCA_017141385.1). Taxonomy (NCBI): domain Eukaryota; kingdom Metazoa; phylum Arthropoda; class Insecta; order Hemiptera; family Delphacidae; genus Sogatella; species Sogatella furcifera. The sequence continues at coordinate 7,950,673 of CM029553.1, read as the reverse complement.
CTTTACTAACGACAGCCAATCTCCCAGAGGAGATCTAAGTCTGTCTTACAATAATAATTTTTCACTCACACAATTTTCACTCTGAAAAACATTACCAAGATGTATTATCAATCATTTTGTACAATGAAGGCTGCTATAGAATACAAATTAACATTCCAAATAATCATTAGAACTTGAAAATTCCAAACAAAATATTTTCCTGATGCTGTATTTTCATGAAAACGTAATTATTTTGATAGGGATCAAATGATGATCATGGAAATTTTCACTTCAAAAAATCAGAATATCTGATGAGAGGATAGAATGGGAGGCATTATTGAAGAAGAAGAAGAAGATGAAAAAGAAGAAGAAGAAGAAGAAGAAGAAGAAGAAGAAGAAGAAGAAGAAGAAGAGAAAGAAGAAAAAGAAAAAAAAGAAGAACAAGGAGAAGAAGAAGAGGAAGAAGAAGAAGAAGAAGAAGAAAACGAAGAAGGAGAAGGTGAAAAAGAAGGAGAAGGAGAAGGAGGAGAAGGAGGAGGAGGAGAAGGAGAAGGAGAAGGAGGAGGAGGAGGAGGAGGAGGAGGAGGAGGAGGAGTAGGAGGAGGAGACGAAGGAGAAGGAGGAGGAGGAGGAGGAGGAGGAGAAGAAGAAGAAGGAGGAGAAGAAGAAGAAGGAGGATGAGGAGAGGAGGAAGAAGAAGAAGAAGAAGAAGAAAACGAAGAAGGAGAAGGTGAAAAAGAAGGAGAAGGAGAAGGAGGAGAAGGAGGAGGAGGAGAAGGAGAAAGAGAAGGAGGAGGAGAAGGAGGAGGAGGAGGAGGAGGAGGAGGAGGAGGAGGAGGAGGAGGAGGAGGAGGAGGAGGAGGAGGAGGAGGAGGAGGAGGAGGAGGAGGAGGAGGAGGAGGAGGAGGAGGAGGAGGAGGAGGAGGAGGAGGAGGAGGAGGAGGAGGAGGAGGAGGAGGAGGAGGAGGAGGAGGAGGGGGAGAAGGAGGAGAAGAAGAAGAAGAAGAAGGAGGAGGAGGAGGAGGAGAAGAAGAAGAAGAAGAAGAAGAAGAAGAAGAAGAAGAAGAAGAAGAAGAAGAAGAAGAAGAAGGAGAAGAAGAAGAAGAAGAAAAAGAAGACGAAGAAGAAGAAGATTAATGAATTGGAATCCGTTGCATCTGATGCATCAAATCGACGTTGTTGTTATAGTTTGTCAAAGCAAAGAAGACCCTCTGGCAAGATGGAAGTATGACTCATGCTCGGTCAATATTGGTTCAAAAATTACAAATTTCATCTCAAATTGTAGGAAACAATTTGATCAACTATTAAAACCACATTTATAAATCTTGAACAAATATCGACCAAGCTGGAGTCATTTTCCCATCTTGCCAGAGGCTCTTCTTTGCTTGGACAGACTATAATATTAGAGATTCGATATTTGAGCAATTGATTGAGATGTGCTCATTCGTTAGTGAGCAGTATTATCTGTAGAAACGAAAACATGAAGTTTGCAATTGAATATTGATTGAAACTCAAACACCAATTGTATTACGAGTTTGCAATTGTTTACAAATTGAATCATTCCATTCAAATACCGTCACAAACCGTTCTACATTTTAGACTGGATGTTATCACTATCTCTCTTATTTGCTCAGATAGTGATAACCAGTCTTTAGTCTTCAGTCAAACTCTAAAATGTAGAAATGTATGCAACATTATTAATTCAAGTACCAATTTTTCACAATAATTGATACGTTAATCAATAGTATTAGAGTTACAATCATTATTCAATTGAAAATTTCATGTTTTTGTTTCTACAGCAGATAGGTGGCCTAGACCTACTAACTGCTTATCAAGGAATGAGCAAATCTCTATGAATTTATTAAATATGCAGGAAGTAATCAACCCACAATCAACTACTTTTGAGATATTAAGTACCGCACGGTACCAAAATTGAAACTGCAATAATACCTCCCATTCCATTCTCTAATCAGATATTATGATTTTGTGAACGTATGTGCTCTTATTACGTGGCTCCAAATTTTCCATGGTTTTTATTATTTTTAAGTTTTAAAATGATTATTCAAGTGGATTTTGTATATTTATTTTTCGTGTCAACCTTTTAAATTCAGAATTTTCTGTGATATTTTGTGAGTAGAAAAATTTTCATGTCCATGAAATCAGAATATCCGCTTAGAGAGTAAAATAGGAGGTATTAGAGGTAATATTAGGAAAGAAGAATGCTTTTGCAGGTATGATACGAAATGAGAAAAAATAATAATATTTTCAAACAAACCTTATCATTTGTACACCTCCACAGCTCTTGTGTTTTAAGTTGGTAAATATCAGTAGGCTCAGGATCACTGGGAAAATTCTCTTTCAAGACGGTGTATTTGGTTGAAAAGTCTGGCACAATCATGTACGGTTTGTTCACATCCTGAATACATGTTCTGAAATAGATTCAAAAAATGTAAGGGAAAAGCACCAGTAGTGGCCACTGCTTCAGTAGTGGCCACTTGAATGGGTTTTTCTTCAAAATTTGAATTTGATGCCTTCAAATGAGTTTTAAACCTGCTAGAGACTTAGCTCATACTATTTAGCAGCTAAATCGTTCAAGTAGGAGCTCGGAAATGTGGTTTCAGTAAGAAGTTCAGTTTTGGCTTAGATGTTTCAGTAAGAAGGCATGTATACAAATTGTTTTATTATGACTAGAAAGTCAAAAAATTTCGCTATTTCTGGTGTTATAATCATTCGCTAGAATGTCTAAATGTTGCTAAGGAGGATTATATAGCCGATATTTTGGCATAAAAGCAGACTGGCCACTACTAGTACAAGAAACCGTGGATAATCTAGTAGTGGCCAATAGATATTGTTGTAGAAGTTGTAGATATTAGAGTAGAATTTGATGTTATTCGAATATTTATGTTCTCTTAAGTCTGTTTCAAATAGATTACAGAGAAAAAAAATCGCTCCGGCAGCTGGCAATTTCAAATGCAATTCTATGATGGCTCAAATCATATGACTTATAACGAGCTATTCAAGGTATGAATTCAAAGGTGCCGTTTTCGAGAAACCAATGAAAACACAATTTTTTGCATATTATTCGCCATTTTCCTCTGCCATTTCTGATTGGATTTATTCCGTTGATGGCTCAAAATGTTTCACATAATAAGGGTATTATACATACCAATTTTCAAAACGATCAAGTCACTGGTCGATTTGTAGTGATTTTTGCCAACAAAAATGCATTACCAATTCAACTCATTTTAATATAAATTCAAAAAAAAAATTTCAAAATTCAAATTTATTAAACAACAAAAGAAATCAATTACAAATACAAATCATTCTATTCTTATCAAATATGTGTTTCCCTATAGGATATCCTGAGTGGGAACACTTCAATAAATTATTTCTAATACAAGTTTATTGAAACTTTCATTCATGCACACTTTCACACACACATGCATACACACACGCATACCCATACTAACATTAAATAGTATCTCTACGGAGTGGTGGCTACTTTTCTTGTATTATATTTTTTATCCATTGAACTCTTTTTAAAAAAAGAAAAAACTTATATCATTCTCAAGTGCTGTTATTTTAATTATAAAATTAGCTTAGTTTGTCAAAAACATAGTTTGCGTTGTCTATTGGTAATATGAATTATTTAATACTTTTCTTAAGCGAGAAAAGTTTAAAAACTTTAATAACCTATTATTATTTCTGGTGTTATTTTCACGTTCTAGGATGTAAAATTAGCTCACTTAAATGATTGCAGCAAGCAGCTTGAGAAAATGAATTTTAAATAAGCATAGAACATCATTGTGTCCACTATAGAATCAGTACCTAGCCACTACTGAATCATAGTGGCCACTTTAGAATCAAAATCGAGTCCCACGAAAAGTTCAATAATTATTTTTTGAATTTATATATCAGCCATTTTAAGTAACAAATCAATCAAGAAGGATCTGGGATACATGTTCATTGAGTTTAAGATGAGATTAAATGACGGAATAGACTCACAATTCTGCATAAACTTGAAACATTCCTTAAACAATATGGCCACTACTGGTGCTTTCACCTTAATATTGAAGATTTAAGGCATAATGCAAAGAGGAACCAACCGACTATCGACAACAGTGGTAGTGGAATGTTTTTCCTGTCCAAAAACCTATATTTTTGTTCTAGCACAGTTCGTTTCATCTCAAAACATATGTTTCTGAGATATCTATCAGTAGGCTACCAACCTTGAAGCTTCAATAATACATTCTAAATTTATTCGACAATCAGATATTCTGATCATGTGAAAATACAGGTTCAATAATAATGCTCCTAGTATAAAAATGTGGGTTTCCTTGTTGTCTAGCGCGACTTTTATTGTATGTTTCAGAATTAAAATTGAAGTGTAAAGAATTGAGGTGTGAAGTGACCTATCCCATACAAGTACAACACCATACAAGGGTAAACCGAATAATTTGTGATACATTATTGAAGTAGTTTGGAAAGTGTAAGTTGTCTCGCAACTTCAAGAATACAAAGCTTTATAGACAAAGCGTCAGCTGAGACTAGAAAAATTGAGTAAAGTACTTATTTGCAACGTTGCAGAGATTTATCAACCATGCTGTGTAATGGTATATTACACAACTAGTTTTGATAAAGTTGGCTATTTTTTATGCACTTGAATCAATGTTTAAATGGAATTAGCTATAAAATATTAGATAACCAATTCTCACCAATTCAACTTGCTGAATTCCATTTACACTGAGAGTTTATGGAATCAGATGCTAATGATAGCCTGTCTAAGATAAGAGAACATTCTGGGAAGATGAGAAAATCACTTCAGCTTTATTAATATTGATAATAGAATTTCAAATATGTTTCAGAATTGTAGAAAACCTTCTGCTTTACGATTTGAGACCAGATTTATAATTTTTGAATAATTATTGACCAAGCTGGAGTCATTTCTCCATCTTGCCATAATTTCTTCTCCGCTTAGACAAACCATCACAGTATGGAATTGAATACTGGAATATAGCCTACTCACAATACTCCTCCAAAGTCAATGACTTTATCATATCTTGATAAAATTTGAATAGTAGGCGCATCAGTATCAATCACATTTACAGCATAAAGAATTTCTGTTTCAAAGCGATATTCACTGCAAAGAGTAGATCAAACATGGCAATTGAGAAAGATTGATTGCGAAATCATTCTAACAAAGTTTTTCAAACTGGATATTATAGTTTTTCAAACAATATTAATAGTTGTATCATAAGTTGGGAATAATTATTGAGCCCTCTACCCACAAAATAGCTACCCACGTTGTCAGTTGTGTGAAATTGGAAACTTCTGAAGCAAACACATGTAACTGAATGGAAAACGTTAAGCGCCTTGTACAAGGGGTTCTAGTGTTGACCAATTTAATATCTGTAGCCAATTACAGCTGTTGTTGTTCGACTGAATGAGAAGACAAAGGCTATGATTGGCTACAGATATTCAACTGGCCGACTGTACAATCCTCATGTACAAGGCACTTTACAGTTGTATAGGTTCAGAGTAATCATGCGGTGTTGCCAAACTCACTATTCTTATATGATAAACCAGCTGCTTAAATATCTATGTTGATTAGCTTCCACAATCTCAATAGAGAGCACAAGTTCTCCTTGTAATTTTAAATATCTGGTACCAAGCTACGCTCTGAAGCTGCGGCCGAACTGTTGAATGACATACGAATGTGTAATATGTAAAAAAAAAATTCAAAATTGATCACCTCCTTGATCATCTTTCACAGTGTTATTTTCACACATGAACATGAGTGTTCTAGACTTGAATGTAGCTCGATTCACTCCCGCTAGATAGCGTTGGTCAGCTAACGATAAAAGCCGTTATATGGAGTACTTGAGACTATTCTTGAAGGAATATTTAATTCTTCTATCGATCTTGCCAGAGAGTTTTCCTGGACATAAGACAAAGTGAAATCTTATTTTGTCATCACGGTTATATTACATTTCAAATTTCAAGGGAGTCGTTAGAGCCGTTTTCCAGATCCGTGGTTATACAAGCATACATATAGAAATTACTTGCTTAATATAATAGGATATGGAGTACCAACTTTTTACTACAACTCTTGATAGTGAGAGACGCTATATTCAGAATAAAATAATATTTTTGCATTTTTCAATTTCATCAAAAAATTCAAATCTTCTTTAAAATACCTCTGGCATATCAAGGAGGAAATTCTACTCATAGGTATGAGGTCTAATTGGGAATTAGAAGAAGTTACAATTCCACATTATCTGACAACGCTGCTATTCATTGGATGGAGGGCTAATCAACTTATGTTACGTCAACTATACCTTCTTCTTCAACAAAGGTTTTCACAATCTTGCAGCTTATTAGATCGATGTGGCCTTGGATTTTAAAACATTTGGATGTCTAATGAAACACTAAACAGCCCTCTGATAATGATACAGTGTGGTGGGGCCCTAAGAAATAATTGTAAAAAAAACTCTCAAAATTTAACTTGAGTAGACAAATAATATGAGTTGAGAAGTGTACATTATAGAGTAGCTGACATCAAAATGTTGACCGGTTTCCTTTGTCATTAGTACGGTATGTGGTGTAACAACAATCAGCTGATTCAAACACTGGTGGATGAAAAGGGGGGATGGAAGGTCCCCACAACTCCCCATCATAACTATAATTTACTACCTAGTCATAATGATTATATTATCAAATTTCATGCAGTGAACTTATGAAAATAATATTTTCATAACCTTGAACACCACTAGGCCTACTAGTCAAGAAAATCAATTGCTTTTCATTTTATGTAAGTTAGGGCCGGTTTCTCCAAGTTGGATTAAACCAAATTAAGGATTAACGTTTGATTGGTGTGTCCTTGCTTACTGATATCAAGAAAGTGAAATTCGAATAGATCATATTTTTGTGCTACTTCTGTGTCTTTTTGTACCACGAAGGAAATTTTTTGTTCCATTCCACTAACTGAGATAACATTAACATAAATATTCTTCTTGGTCGGTAGCCGATCTGACAAGGAAAATTCATTTTGGGGTTAGCACCGTTACACATTTTACCGGCATACAAATTCTATACTTGAATAAAAAGAGTTGAAGTGTAAAGGTATAATCAAATTATTCAATTATAATAATAATTCGGAATAAATAATCAATCTGATAATCGTGCGATAAGTGCATGAATATTTATTTTATTTGAAAAAATATGCTCTGGATCTCGCATGTTGACCCGTCTTTATAGTGCTAAGGTTGGTTATCCTACATTCACAGAATCACAAGTCAACCAGCTGCTATAATTTTTATTTTTTGAGAGTTTAATTTCCATCATTCAGCTGATGAATTATCTTGAAATTTAAACTCCCAATTCTGACCGATTGAACCAATTTTGCCAAATTTTATTGAAATTCATTAAACCAACCAAAATTTGAGAACCCTGTCATGAGAATTCTCCATTACCTACTCCAGCAGCATAAACCTGTACCCCGACCTGTCCAAATTTGAATGAAAACCATGCCGTAACATTGTATTAATTCCATGAAATTTTGTATCACCAGAAAAATTTTTTGTACTTCTCTTATTTTTGGGTTCTAGGAATTAGAAAGTCGGGGGTTAGAACCTGACACGAGCCAAATTCAATCAAATTTGAACCAAAATGAGATCTACAAAATTTTATTCGAGTGGTACAAAGAAGTAAAAGAATTTAACATTAATAGGGTGTATTTGAATGAAGCATAATTCTATAAAATATGCAGGGAAAGAGTGACAACTTGTTTTCTTACCGCAGAATTACTATTATCTCTGTTAGGGTGGTGGTACGAAGATTTTCCTTCTTGGTACAAAAAGGTACAAAAAAGTACAAGAATAAAATCCATTCGAATTTCCCTTTCTTGATAGCAGTAAGCAAGGTCACACCGATCAAACGTTAATCCAAAATTTGGTTTAGTCCAACTTGGAGGAACCGGCCCTACGGCCCTTACTGTAGCATAAATGCGTGTTTTTCTACATGCAATAATTTCTTTATACTATATTACTCAATTACAGAGTCCAACAATATGATGTTTTACATAACAGTTAAGTTATTCTATAACTAAAATATCCAGCCGACTGAACATTTGAAATGAACAGATTTGAGAACTCACCGAGGAGACATAATATCTTTGAAATCATCTTCTGGTCCTTTCAATTCGATTAAACCCTCTGAAAATTTTCATTATTAGAATCAATAAGTCTCCTTTCAAACAATTACTCAATGATCACAGTGATATGCCATTAGTGAGTGTAACAATAGTACTCTTTCCATTTAAAAATAACATTGAGATTCCTTCTTCCCTTTTTCAATCCCACCCAGTACCGAATTTAAGGGAAGGCCAACTAGGCGCGCGCCTAGGGGTTCGCTCCACATGGGGGCTGGCACCACAAAAATGAAAAATATATATTTTAATTTTCATTTTTTAGAACTTGGCAACCTGCATCCTAGCAAACTAATATCAATAAATGGCCACTCAAACTGTGTTATATCATCTGTATGACTGTATCCGTTGAAGGTTGATGTATCTGTTCAATAATAATACAAGTTGAACCTCTATTTGAAACCCTCTTGAACAAAATTACTGTCTTTGGTGATAGAGCTGCGGTTAGCTGTTTAACTGCTTAACCATTGTTGAAGAATTGAGTTCAGATGAATTTAATTTGTTTGAAATGCGGATATAAGCTCTCAATTATTCACAATCACATATACAGCATACTTGATAAATGAGAAATTATTACAGTATGTTCACAAATAATGAAACTCATAATAAGGCTTCAAACTCTTTAAAAATATAGTTTCAGAGTACTTTTTCTGAAGAAAAAAATTCTGTCTGGCGGCAGAAAACCTTCTTCAGTCCACCATCATTGATAGTATCTTTGTTTATGATAACAGTGGTTATATCGGGATCAATTTTGCAAAGTAAACAAGTGAAGATTTGACCGCAAGTGTAAAGACTGCAACATTTAAAGAATGAGTTGATTAATTTTAAATTCCATCCCAATCTCTAAGTGAACGAGTTTTCAATAACTCATCATGAATCTTTCTTGAATTTGTATTTGTTTTTTAATTTTAAACTTATAGTACGGTATCGAATCGGTCTTATATAGGCTTCCATTATTAATATTTAATGCTCAAAAAATAGGGATTTTCTCATTTAACAGACCATGAATAGACCTTTTAAAACGCAATTTTAAAGTGAATTTTTGCAAAATTTCCCTGGGGAGGGCCCCCGGATCCCCCGCTTAGCTAAGGAGTACTCCCCCCCCAGATCCCCTCATAGGGGCCCGCACCACAAGCTGAGCATAGGGGCCCACAGATCCAAATCCGGCCCTGATCCCACCACTTCCATCGTCCATTGTGGAGGTGGCGAGGAGTAACGTCAGCCGATCCTTATTGAGTGAGGACATGAGTTTTTCGTGATAAATTCAATTTTTAGCTATAATAATTTCTCTCTAATTTGTGTCTTGTGAGAATCTCGGTGCTCTATCAACTAAGCGGAATTTGCTCAATTCGCCAATACTAAATATTGATATAATATTAAATTTCAATATCCGTGTCAAGAATATTTGGTGAGTGAGCTCCATTATTGTTCCCATCCTGAACTACAGGTCTTGGTAGCATTATGCAGGCTACCCTCATGGTGAATTCTGCCTTACACTATCATGAGTAGATCTGGAAGTCTTGGTGTAAATTCACTACCCAGTCTGTCCAAGCAAAGATCGAAGACCCTCTGGCAATATGAGAAAATTACTCCAGCTCGGTCAATATTGGTTCAATAATCATCAATTCGATCTCAAATTGTAGGAAACACCCTGATGTACAATTTGAGATCAAATTTATAATTTTTGAATCAATATTGACCTACCTTGAGTCATTTCCCCATCTTGCCAGAGGCTCTTCTTTGCTTGAACAGACTATACAAGATCACCACTGGTCAGATGTGATGGAAGAGAGAGATAGATGATAAGAGTAGCCTAGTATTATTTCTATTTTAACTGCTGGCAGCATTGAACAGCTGCCATTTTGAAGAACATCTTCTTAGCTTGACAAGACAATATTGCACTTCAGTTATGTTACTAACATTCCATGGTTAAAAATACCTCAGTGTGTGCTATTGAAAAACCATGTAACAATACATATTTTGGATTATGGAAGAGACTAGAAACTATTTATGAACGTAGATCCAATCAATTGCTCATCAAACTACTTCCAGACCGATAATATCAATCTTTAGAAGAAGTTACCTTTTCAATTTGAACCACTGGCGGCTCGTGCCCATGAAACTGGTGAAGAGCTGTACAGTGAAAGATACAGGACAATTTGTGAACCATATGGAACTTCACTGAAGTCTGGCAAAAATATGGCGTCTTGATTCCATGTGACCAAGACCAGAATTCAAACATCCAATGTCCATACTATTAGCCTATCAAACAGCTTCTGTAATAAAGAAAATCTCTCACCGAACTTGATTGGAGTAGGACTGGTTATTTGCTCTCCCCTTTTGCCAATTGTCTTCTTTAATTTCACATAGCTGACATATCTCAAGTCTAAGCCGTGACCTATAGCTGTATACACGGTTACTCCATCAGTATGGTAGATTTGATGCCAATTAGTTCTTTCTTTCAATTTTATCAAACTAAAAATCCTGTAGACTACAGTATTTGAGGCCTGTAAAAATGAATGGTTGATCAATTTTTTTTCCACTTGAATTATTTTTCTACGAAACTGCAGTCAATATTCCAAAAAGTATTGACTGCAGTATCGTGAGTGTAGAATAGTTTGAGTGAAATATTAATTATCAAACGAGATATATTATAAGTTTCTTATTTTTATAGTAGACCTATTTTATGAGCCAATACAACATGGCTGAAGCCTGTTTTCTCTTACCCTGTGATCAAATAAAAGTTCATTAACAGCATCAACTATTTTCAATTTGCTTATTTCTACAGTATCATTTAAATTCTGAATAACATCAGTATACTGGAGAGCTCTGAACTGAGCTACATCATTAACTTGCTTCTCCCTTCTTTTTCAGTTCCCTTGAATCGGAATAATCTTATTTTTGTGATGAACTTATAGAAGTCTCACATCTGCTTGTCCTGTAATAGTGCATCTCCGAAAAACTTGTGAAATTTCATAGAGTTTTTCCGCTTCTTTCATTGCTACTGGAATATGTGGAGAGCGAGAATCTTTCTTTTTCAATTTCATAATTTTTGGTGCTATCATATGATGTGGGATAGCTCTATCTATTGTTTCCTGCTTCACGCACCTTACAACAGAAACATGGAAAAAATTAATAGTGAAATAAATCGATCAGTCAATAATAATAGTCTTCAAAATAGTAAGTAACTATTATTATCAAGTAACAAGTAACAATATTATCTGGTACCAAGCTACGCTCTGAAGTGAAAAGAATAATTATAATTATAATTAGCATGGTGTACTGCAACATTCAATTAATTCATTTATTAATAATAATAATTATAATTCATTCATTATTCTTCCATCAGTGTAAAAGAAAACACCTGTTAGGGGAAATGAAACTTGAAATTCCATTTGCTCACGCTAGATAGCGTTGGTCAGCTAACACTATTAAAGTGACTATACCCTATTCACGATCACTTGAGACGAAATGAAGAAACTTTTGCATGTACAGGTAGCTATTTTTGTTTGAGCTTAGAGAAAAGCCATGAACTGTGATTGACTACAGCTGTTCGACTGCGGCCGACCGTCGTATGAACTAATACCTCCCTTTACCCGCACACACGCGCAAAAAGTTTGTTCATTTCGTCTCAAGTGATCGTGAATAGGGTATAGATAAAAGATTGTCTTCTATCTAGTAACTGTAAGCGATATTCTATTATATTGAACGAGTAATTTCTATGTATCTATGTTTGTATGTATGTATGTGGAACCACGGATCTAGAAAACGGTTCAAACGATTTCCTCGAAATTTGAAATGTAATATAACTGTGATGGAAAAATGAGATTGCACCAAGTCTTATCTCCAGGAAAACTCTCTGGCAGGAATAATAAAGGAATTAAATATTCCTTCAGGAATACTCTGGAGTACTTCATTTAGGCTGTTGAATCTTTAGCTAACCAACGCTATCTAGCGTGAGTAAATGAGATTTCAAGTTTAATTAGCTTAACAGGTGTCAGATGTTTTTTTACACTGATGGAAGAATAATAAATCATTAGATATTGCAGTATTTAATGAGTAGTATTTGCAGTATTGCAGTATTTAATGATATTGCAGTATTAGATACTGCTAATTATTATAATAATCATTACTTTTTGTTCAATTCAGAACGGAGCTCGGTAACAGATATTAAGAGCTTTAATGAAGTACTCCAGAGTATTCCTGAAGAAATAGGCCTATTGTATTCTTGAAGGGATATTTGATACCCATATTATTCCTACCAGAGAGTTTTCCTGGACATGAGAACTGGTGCAATCTTATTTTTCCATCAAAGTTATGTATCATTTCAAATTATAAGGAAATTGTTAGAGCTGATTTCTAGATCCGTGGTTCCACCCACATACTGTTTGAGCCGATTGTCTATTGTACTCGTTATAGGGTTTCAATAGTAATTGATAGTTCATTATTAGTCTATAATAGATGGCATCAGCTTCTCAATATCATTCTATTCGATATCTACCCTTCACTGTCTTATAGACAGTATGAAAATTGTTCTAGTTCATTTACTGGCTTAAAGACAAGTCTGTGTACTTCAGTATGCTACTGGCTGGGAGTAGGCCTAGATGTCGGCACTTCCAGATTTGAATAATTCGATTCAAATTAGCTATTCATTTTTCGTGTAATCGTATTTAGTGTGCTTTTAATTGTTGCCTGGAATACAAGTCGGTATTTCCTGGAGTTTGAATAATTCGATTCAAATAATTAGCCACTCAATTTCGTATCATCGAGGCTTTAATATTCAAGAAATTCGTCTTGAATTTAGCCTACTAAATTTATTTCTTCTTAATACAGAATTGTTGTAACTGTCGAAACACAATTCAAATCGTATTAGAATCATTATTTGGGAGATCGTTCAACGCCTAATCAATCAGTGTGGGAAATGAAATATTCTACACTGAATTATGAATCAGTAAATTCGTGAAGTGTAAATCAACGTCAGTAACAGTATCTTCACTTTCGGAATAATTGAAGATTACTCAAAGTTATTAACAGGTTCCATATTTCCTTTTGGGGTTCCTTCCTTAAACACTTTGTCTTCACCTTCGTCGACCCCTCCTCCTGCTAAAGGTAACTTTATCATACCGAAAATGGAATCATGGTGAGTAATTTTCTATTATCTGCTTGCTTACATTGTTTTGAGATGCGGCTGTGTAAATTTGGAATTTCCCATTTGCTGTATTTATAATTCCTACCTATTGGAAACATACAGTCCACTTATAATTTCGTATTATTACCAAGCATTTTGGTCGCACACGGACCGGATTTTCGACAGTTTTGATCTCGTAAATTCAAATCTATTATTTCGTTTCACACATTGAAATTGACAAATTACTTGTTATGAACCTTTTCATAACAAGTTTGCAAACTGAATTGCATGCTAGTAGCATGACTTGCAGCGCTAGTAGTATGTCAAGTTACAATACTAGTATGCTTCAGCCCAGTCTTATCTGTTCATCGCTCTCATCGAGAATATTCTTTATTGTCGTGTCGCGGAAAATGTAATCGAATCCTTTGCGCAATTATTGTACTATGTTTTGTCGGTCAGTTTTGCAAATCATCAATGAAAATCGTTCAGTGTTGCAATATAGTATTAATTATTGAGGTATTCGTTCTATGCTCTAATTATTATCGCTCCATCCTTGTCAATTTATTGCCGAGTTCTATTTTCATCATTATTGCTCATTTGAGAATAGTACATATGGATTGCCATCTACTACATCAACAACCAATGAACAACCAAGTATTTGACCAACCAGGAATTTACAAGTTAAAATGCAATGAATGTAATAAACAATATATTGGGCAGACAGGCAGAAATTTCAATTTGAGATTCAGAGAACACATCAGGGCAATAAACCATCCAACATCCCATACAAATTTTGCTGACCACCTCATAACATCCAACCACACATATACTGACATAAACACCAACCTTGAAGTTCTCAACATACAACAAAAAAGCAGAAAATTGAACATATTGGAACAATTTGAAATTTACAATCACACGAAACAGTTTCCCAACAATATCCTGAATGATCAATTAAACTTCTCATCCCACACCCTTTTTGACAAAAAACCACCAAAATTTAAAATTTCCGCCCTTGTAACACCTACACCCCCACACCACCATCCCCACCCTTCCCTCCAACAACCTTCCACAGCATAACCTTGAACAGAGTTCACTGTTCAGTCTGAAGATGACCACCACAACAGGTCGAAACTAGTAACTACTATTTAAGTAAGTTTATTTCCATTTATAAGTGACTTTTATTGAGTTTCAAAGGCTAATAAGCGATTCATTTCTAACTTATGATTGCGGAGACTCAAGAACTGTAACAAAACTGTTGATGGTGTAACTTATAGAAAATTCAAAAACAAGTAGGAAGCTCAGATTCTCCTTGTCAACTTGGAATGAAAAACCTACTTTCCACTACAAGCCATGATTGTGAGAAAAGTTATTAAAAAATATATATTTTGGCAATTTTTCAATTTTATCAGAAATAATTCAATTTTCTTCAAAACTCTACATACGGATATGAGATCCAAAAGGTCCAATCTGGAATTTTAAGAAGTTCCAATTTCACACAATCTGACCATGAAGGATGAAGCTATTTCATGCAAACTCTTTAGTTGATAGCCCATGCAGCCTCATTGGTGGAAGTTTGTTTAAAGTGAGTGGAGCCTAGTTGATAGCATTGCCAAGTCCCTATAAAGCCTCATTGGTGAGTAGAGTAGGTACTCTCTAGTGAAAAATATACTCACTTAAGCTTGGAGTACTCTAGTAAAAATTATACTCACTTAAGCTTATATCCATATTCAACGTTCGATTCAATAAATTGTCCAACTTCCAGGGTATATCCAACTTTACTGGTTGTGGTTCTGAACACTTCACCTTTTTTCAAACTATTCCTCATAGCAACCACAAAATAATCCTGTCCAAGCCTATGAAAAAACGATGCTACAGATAACACACTAGCCAATTACAGAAAGAATACACAGAATTAGAATAATAGCCAATAATAATATATATATAGCCAATGTCGAAAAGTTTGGGCATCTGGTTTCTTCGAATTCAAAATGCTCTTAATTTGATTAATTACTTTGAATTTTGCAGGTTCAAAAAGTCGTATAATGTTTATAGTTTTATGCAGAACCACAAAATGTTTTATAACAGGTGACAGAGCATGGGTTCACGGATACAATGTTGAAATTGGGTGCCAATGGGGGTAACCTTATTTTTGTGGTATGTCGTTGATTTTTCGATCGATTCTGATTTGATTGATTTTGATGTGAAGATTCCGAATCCAAGTGATGCCAAGCTGTAAATGTTGAGCATTTTTTGTAATTCTAGACGGAGGCAAAAAATAATAATAAGGGGTGGCGTAGCTGGATGGAGGCAAAATTTCAGTTCCATTTCTAGCTTACCACAAAACAAAGTGTTGAACGAAAAAATCATTCTCATCTTTTTTTTTTAATAAATTGAATTTCCAAGAGAATGGTATCAAGCTTATGCCTACATTCTTATTAGAAACCGAGTTATAATTCTTAAAAAAAGAGGCTGATTCTCAAGAAAAATGAGAATTTGAGTATTTTTCGTTTTTGCTTGCTTAGATCTTTTGACGTATCCATTTGGATTGTGTGAATCAAAATCCCTCTGTGGATAATCTTGTCCTTTACAATTCGAGACCAAGCATACCTTTCTTTCTTGTATATTTTTCGAACTAGGGCAGTAAAAAGATATCCTTGTATCCCAAAGATCCCTATATCGAGGGAAAATGGTCTCCAAAAAATTTATACGGGCTTGTATTGAAATTTCCTCCAGTAATAATGTCTTTCAGATCAATTTGTAGCAGATGAGCCACTTACCGACCTGAATTTTGATTATGTTCAATAGTAATAAGGACCCTTCAAAGATACCTCTAACTAATGTTAAAGTAATCTGATCCCAACAATTCTTAGCTCATTCTTCTCACCTCATCAAGGCTGTCGAAATTCATATATTATCATATGTTGAATTCGTTAAAAATTGGCGAAATTCACTGCTGAGGCAAAATTAACTTTTCCATCATCTATCGAAAAATGCCATTTTTTGCTTACAAATGAGTATGTCTATCAAGTACTTCAAGATGAATAATTGAAATTCTCATGAAAATGTAGAGAAATTCTTCCTCTTGAATCTTCTATGAATAACTTCCATGGCGTCACTCATTTAAGATAGTTACAAGTATCATAACTGATCAAAAAATCAACAACTTACCACAAAAAAGGATTACCCCTTTTTGCATTTGGCACCCAGACTATAAGGCTCAGTGGATGCACTCTGGATTGCCAAGACCAAAAAAAGCTAAAAAAAAGTGGTCGAATGTGGAGGTTATCTTGACTGTTCTCTTCAATTCTAATGGCAAAGTGCATCATGAATTTTTGCCACAAGTTCAAACAATCAATAAGGAGTAGGCCTAGTACCTACAAGTTCAACGCCATTTGCATGGAGCAATCTGAAAAAAGCCCAGGTTTGTGGCAAAAAAATTGTAATTATTCATGACTCTTGCACCACAATAATGCACCTGCTCACACTTTATTAATCCTTTGTAAATTTTGGACAAAATCAAAACTGTTGTTTTATACAGTAAGCATAGATGATTTTAAAAATTTAAGAACTAAAATATTTAACAGGGATTGCGTTCCAAGATATCAGAAAGCATTGTACAAGTGTATTATATTTGAGGGGATCACTTTGAAGAGGGCAGGTTAATATTGATGAGTAAATAAATTATTTCTTCATAAAACATGAATTCTCTTTTTCCAACACACCTCATAAATCTTATTTGTAAACTGAACTTTAAAATTTGGGGCTATTTAAAATAATTGAAAAATAAATGAAAATCAAATACACTTTTAAAAGCTTTAAAATTATTCTATCCACATTGATAATGAGCTTATGTCCCGAAACATGTCTATGTTTTAATAATTTTAAAGTTTTTAAAAGGGTATTTGATTTTCATTTATTTTTCAATCTAATTTGTAGTAGAGTGTAGTTGGATCTGTTTGAAATTTTCAGCTTGACTGGTCTTGAATATTTTAAAATGTGTAATGGTAATCACATTACATTCCTTTCTCATAATTCAAGTCTGTGTTGTCTAGCTAATGAACATGCTTTATTATATTACAATCAACTTGCTTATTTTCCATTCTATTATTAGCCTGGCTGCGATAAACTCGATACTCCATCTCACTTACTTGTTGAGAGAGAAAATTCTGAGCGTGAGAATCCAAGAGGGAAAATTTATTGCAATTTGGCAAAATATGGGGAAACCTTTTGTCCCAATATCGGTCTGGCAGCACTGACCATCAATGGGTATTGCTTTCTGATTGGAGGAAAACTGGCCTTCTACTTAGTTGACCAATGAGATGGGCTCTTTCATAATTATGTTAGTTACTTTGTTGTACGGACCAGAGTAGCTCGAAAAGGAAGGCTTCACTTTTGCTCTTCTCTCTGCTCTATACGGGTTCACGACGCTATAAATTATAGTTTCGTAGGTTTTCCGCCATTTTTGATTCAAGATGTTAGTTTGGTGACTTGTTTGAGGAGCCCTCTGCTCAGTATAAAGTGCTATTAAGTAATAGTAATAATTAACTTACCTGATTTTACCTGAAGAGAGAGAGAGATTTCTTGCCACGGACAACATTTTTGGTTGGCAAATAACCGCATTATGGTATGTACCTATTTTAGGAATATATAAATTTGGTAATTTCATCATATGTGTCTGTACACTTGTTGTACGAAAATAACTATTTTATTTGGATTTTTATCTTGTAACCTTTCAAATTTTGGGATGCCTGATTTGAGAAGTTATTTCCTGTTAGAGTGTAATTATTGAGAACTTGGGAACTTATATTTGAACTAAAGAAATAATAAGATTTAACTATATTAAATTTTCTTTAAATTCCTGAACAATTTCAGTTTTTAGATGAAACAATATCTGTTCATTGAATGGACAGAATTAATTAATTTAATTCAAGCTTAATTTTGTTCTTGAAACAACGTATTTGGAATGTTTGAACCTAGCATTTGGTGCTCGATTCTATTATTTTGAAAATTGAGCAAGGCTAGGATTGCACTGGTTTCTGATTATTTTCTTGGTTTTACAAACCACTAGTTCCTTTTAAAAAGAAAACTTATTTTCTCCTGTGAAAACGTAGGTAAAGATACTTGTTTTAAGATTGATATATTGTAGTGTTGCTTTACTAGAGATATTTGGTTAGGACACAGACATTATTTCGTTTCGTTTTATTTTAAACAGCGGTCAACGATTGGGGCGACTTGACGTCTCGGCGTTTCGATGTCTCCACGATCAGACGACCCGAAATCTCGAACTATTGGTGTCTTAGTGACGTATTCCGGTCGAGACCTATGTACGTAGGCCTACACGATGCTACGATTCGTTTACGTCTATGCGATGTACGCGCCTAAGTGTGGTTGCGAGTGACAAATGCTTAAGCCGTCGGTACAAGGGTAATAGGATGAACATTGAGGTAGGAGAATATTTTCTATTGAATTCTTGGAGCGACGAGTGAAAATCATTTGCGAACTCTTTCATTTGGGATTGCTTTTGGTGTGGATGGAAATCACAAAGATTTTTCAATCACCCCTCATGCAATCTGTCTTAGATTGGGAAGGGTACATCGAAGTTCAAGGAACGCTCTGGAACACCAGAACTCAAATTTTGTCTTTTTACATTTGAATAATTGTGCTTTGAACTCATGTAAATTCAGGAGCTTGACTCCTTGTTTTCGTTATGCCATTTTGGACTGGTTGGCCTTAAATACCTTTTTAAATTTTGATTCCTTCTGAATGAATATAATGTTGGTAATGTCATGTTTATTTCTAATGGACTAAAATTTGTCCTTTCAAACGTTCTATTTTCAGGATTACTCTAGTCTTCTTTTACATAAATTATTCCCATAAAACTGCACCTTAGTTTACAAGAGTTCAAGTTGAAATGTATGTTAATATCTGAAAAACATTTTCTTTTAGGTTATCTTGGTACGTTATGTTGACTATGATATATGTCTTTTCTCATGTTTGAGAAGGAGTGTAACTTGGGAGCGTGTAACAGTGGTCAGCTCCGCCAACCATTTCTGTATTGCTATGACTAAAAGTATTGTCATTAAAGCCAGGATTCTCTCTCTCTAGCATTTTCGTTCTGATTTCCAAGTTTCCTCTACACCTAGCAAGTAGTTGGTCAAGTACTTCTCTTTTATTCTTGTTGCGTAATTTTCTAAATTTATTCAAAAAGGTATAAACTAAATTAAAATACGTAACAAATGTTATTAAATTCCAAACCCAACAGTGAACTTTCACATTCTAATTATGAATATAATTATAGAATTATTGCAAATGCCGCTGCTTGTTAGTTCGGCAGATCATGAATTTAGAATTTCTCAGGGGTGTGGTTCAGGTCCAAACAATACACTGGATATCATTTCAAAAATAATATCAATTAGAATTGGAAAAATGAATTGTGATACATTGATAACTTACGTTTTTGGCAACTGCAATATGGGATAAGACCTTGCATTAATATCATACGACCCCTCTGAAAAATTTAATAATAAATAATTATTATTTTAAGGTTGCCCTGAATGGTTTTCAAGACATAGCTGGTGCCAAAAATTAAGGCAGTTGGCAAATAACTGTTATCAAGTTTCAGCTCTTTCAGGACTGACAGCAAACTGTCAAGAGTATGTCAGAACAAGATGGACCCCAGCTGGACTTATACATTTCCCCAGACAGCTCCAGACTGTCCTAACATAGCTTCAATTTCTGGCACGAAATATTCAATTGATTTTTTAAAAAATTATGCATGATAAATGAAAATTTGAAATCACTGCTCTCTCTATCCACATGCTAATTATAGTCTGTCAAAGCAAAGAAGACCCTCTGGCAAGATGGGAAAATGACTCTAGCTTGGTCAGTATTTTTGTTCAATGATTATAGATTGGGTCTTAATAGTAAATCAAATTGTTTCCTACAATTTGAGAACAAATTGATATTTTCTGAATCAATATTGACCGAGCTGGAGTAATTTTCCCATCTTGCCAGAGGGTCCTCTTAGCTTGGACAGACTATACTCTATACTTTTTTATTGGTCAGCTTAAACTAACAAATAGATCATGACAGCCACTGAGAATTTCACACAACTGCACCTAAAACTCAATCAATGTTCCTTCAAAACTTATCTTACCCTGTTAGGTTGAGTGTTGTGGGAAAATAGTGGAACTAGAGATACCACCTGTATAGTCTGTCCCTGCAAATAAGACCCTCTGGCAAGATTAGAAAATGATTCAAGTTTGGTCAATTTTGGTTCAAAAATTATTAATTTGATCTCAAATTGTAAAAAATAAATTGATCAAGTTTTATGACCACATTTATTATTCTTGAACAAATATTGAGCAAGCTGGAGTCATTTTCCCATCTTAATGGCAGAGGGTCTTCTTTTCTTGGACAGACTATACTATGTAGCTTCTCACTCCAATTACTGCTCCTTCACTGAACAATGTCAACTTTTCACAGGTTCAGAAATTTTAGTTATTAATTTTCATAAAAGGTGAAATAACCATTGGGTTGAATGAATAATAATAATAATAATAATAATAATAATAATAATAATAATAATAATAATAATAATAATAATAATAATAATAATAATAATAATAATAATAATAATAATAATAATAATAATAATAATAATAATAATAATAATTTCAATTTCAATTTCAATTTTCAATTTATTTATTCTTCAAATTACATTAAATCATACTACACTCAGTGCTTTAGTAACTCCTCTGGCTTAGAGCTAATTGAGGAGCATTCAAAAGCTATTTACACATAAATTACATTTAGTTTTTTTTTCATGAATTTCAGTTCAGTCCAGATTGTCAATATTACACTTTTGTAGCATCCACTTATTTTGATAGCCAGATAGTCTATTCTGAAGGCGTTTGTTGCTAACTTGATTTTCATCGTCTAACCACACATATACACAAACTACAACAACTCATTCTGATTTCAACTGTTTTACAATCATAACCTTATTTCCATCAAGTTTTAACAAACACAATATAATTAGAAATCAAATATTACAAGAAATAAAATCAACATTTAATTTGTTTTGTCCATTTAAAATTTTGTAACCTTATCTGCTCAAATCATGTTCAAGTGTCTATCATGTTTTATGTGTTTCAATTTAATCTTGTTGAATAACATGAATAATTTGTTACAAAAGAGGAAATAAATCCACTTACACAAGGCTTAATTCAGTGTTTATAATTTGTATAACATCTTGAAAGTAAAACTACTGGCTTCAAATGAGTTTTGAACCATAACTAACTCACTAAAACATTTAATCAACCTCACTAACATTCACAACAGGTAAGTCATTTAACAATTTCATTTAGAATAATCTAATTTTAGGCTAGCCATTTTCCTTTTTGTTATAAATTCTCATAAAAGATGCCTTTAGTTTCCTTTTAGCTTCAACTTTCCTTTCCAAATTTCTCAATTCTATAGGGAGAGAGTTCAGTATACCCGGAATTCTATTATTAGATAAGCTTTTCCCAAAAATATTATTAAACCTCTGTACTCTGTAATTTCTTTGCCACAGCCTGTAACCAATTTCATTTGATACTCTATATTCCTCTTTGAAATAGTAATTTCTTTGCCACAGCCTGTAACCAATTTCATTTAATACTCTATATTCCTCTTTGAAATATTTCCTTGACAAATCATGGTACTTGGCTAATGAATCAAATGACAAGATTCCCAACAGATTGCTTTAAATTCCATTGAACAACGTTTGAATAATTCTTCTTATAGTATTTTCCAATGACAGTTTTATATATTGAGGGGCTAGAGAGTAAACTGTTATTCCATAATTAATAATACTCTGTATCATTGAAAAATATATAATTCATTTGGTATTCACTGGGAAGTAATGGCTAATTCTAGAACATTTGTAAAGCGCAATCTTCATTGTTCTTGTCATTCGATCAATATGTGTGTTAAATCTCATACCTGAATCAAAGTTTATATCAAGATGTTTAATACTATCATTGAATGGAAAGCATTAACAATTACATCCTATTCTATTATCTCTCAAACATTCAGTTTTATGACACACCACATTGAGAAAGTTATAAGTATTTACATTTATTCTATGGTTCTTAAATACAATCATTTGAGTTTTCTGAGCATTTATCTTGATAGAATTATTGTAAAAGTATTCCACTACCATATTCATATCCTGCTGCATGTTTCTCAAGCCTATTTGTAAATCAGTATGTATGACATATTGTAAATTGTCCTATTCTACCTTTGAATGTTAGGCTAGCTAAATCGTTGACATAGATATTGAAGAGGGTCGGCAAGATTATGCTGCCTTGAATTAATCTGCATGACTGATCATAACCACTACTTATTGATCTACCTATAATGACATGCAGTTTCCTTTTCCTAAAATAATCCTCAAATATCCTAAGTAATTTTCCACCAATGCCTATTAATTTTAGTTTGGATAGCATGATCTTATAATTTACTAAGTCAAATGCTTTGCTCAAATCTGTTGCCACTGCTATTACAAACTTATTATCATTAAGTGCACCATTGATGTCATTTGTCATTCTTTCTAACAAGTCAATAGTAGATTTCTTATTAACAAATCCGTATTGTGAGTTATTCAAAATATTAGGCTTATCTAGGTATTGTTGTAACTGCATACATAAGTAGTGCTCTAAAATTTTCATTATAGCGGATACAGAGCCTACAGGCCTGTAGCTTTCTAAACTTTTTCGAGACCCTTTTTAAAAATAGGTCTAAGGTAAGTCACTTTCATTAATTGCGGTATATTCCCAGTATCAACAATTCGTTCAATCAAATGCTCAAAATCAGTTTCAAATAAAATAAATTAAACTTTATATCCTGCGGTTTAATTTTATCAGGGCCTGCAGAAGATTTATGATTAAGTTTATTTACAGCTTTGATTAATAATTCCTGATTAATTTTTCTCAAATGCATGCTCATTTTATTGCCAATAGTATAATTACCCTCCCCAAATTTCCCTGTGAAGTCAAATAGCTCTCCATTTCAATAGCTCATGATTCATTTTTTCAACACTTTCTTTCAAACAAGAATTAAACCCTTCAATTATATTAGACATTTGATGTTCTTTATTAATCTGGAAGCTACTCTTCATTGCATCTAAAATAGTAGGTTTCTTTTTCTTATTTATAAACTGATTGATGGTCTCCCAAGTTTTCTTACTGTCATTCAAATTATCAGAAAATATCCTATGATAATACAATCTTTTCTCATTACGAATCTTAAATGTAACCTCATTTCAAATCTTCTTAAATTGAACTCTCAATTCCAAATTGTATTTATCTTTTTTCAACTTACTCCAAATATATTCTTTCCTATCTATTAAATTCTTAATGCTATCATTGAACCAGGGATTTTCTGTCTTAAGTCTATTGAATTTAACTTTTACTGTACTTTTTTCATATATATTTGCAAATTTATTCAATATCTCAATGTAGATCTCAGATGGGTCTGTGATATCTAATATAGGCCACCAATTTTCGTTTTGAATAAAATAATTAACTTGTCTATTCAAAATTATACTTTTACAGTCATCAATATTCTCGGTATGGACATACAAATCATTATTCATAACAACCTTCAAACCTATCCAATAATGATCAGCAATTTCATTTTCAATAACAAAAGATGAGAATGAGCAATCATCGTGCAATTTAACATTAACATGGTCCAGACATTTTGACACCAATACATTATCATATAATTCCTCTCTAGTTGCTTTCTGAATAGTGTTATACAAACAGTTTGAATACAATACACTTAAATAATAATGTGATCCATACATGCCTGACATATAACAAATATTAATATCTCCCATCATAACAATATTTTTTTTCCATTTTTAATCCTTTCTAAGGATAAAAAATACTCTAGCTCTTCATTGAACAAATTGACATTTTGATTGGGGGGCCTGTAGAATGCTACTAATATCATCTGCTTCCTGTTATTATTAATTTCTATACACATCATTTCCGCTGATTTAAATTCTATTTCAATCTCATCAACATTCCAGCTATCTCTATAAAAATTGCCAATCCTCCCCCTCCCCTTCCATCCGATCTACATTTAAATTTATTTGCAAATCCTGGAATCCCATATAAATTTGTTTCTTCTTTTCTTAAATTGATTTCCGTTAATACAATCAAGTCTACTTCATTAATTACCTTATCTATTTCTATCCTTAAATTATCCCAATGTTTTCTCAATGATCTTATATTAGTGCATAGAAATCTTATTTCATTACCAGACACAATCTGCTTTTTCAAAAAAACCCTAGTCACATTAAAATTTTGAAAATATAATGTATCATCATATAAATTTAAATCCTCATCATTTAATTGATGCATAAAATTATTATAAATATACAGATTTGAGTAATAAATTAGTATTAGGTTAAAATTAGGCAAAAGTTAGCCTGTAATGAATAACGAATTTACGGTTTTTATTGTGCAAGTGATTAACAGATTTAATATTATTTTAATAAAAATCTTTGATGTATCTACTGATAAGCTTAATTGGCCATAGATCGATTAGTATTATTCAATTCATTTTATCCAGATCTTCCAATTTGATAATTTGAATAGCCTTAGATAACTCATCATTTTTCACCATTATTCTATCACCGTTCATCCACACAAATTTATAGTTTTTCACCTTATTAAGCTCTTTCACTTTCAACATCAGCGAATTAGAATACGGTGTTAGATGATTGTTGAAGTATATCGCTCTTTTTGGTTGATCTGAGTTTATTAATTCAGTATCTGGTTTCATTTTCCTTGCTGCTTTAATTATTTTATCCCTAACCGCTCTAGAGTTCAATTGCAGAATTGCAGGACTATGGAGTTTATTCTTTGATGGCAGTCGTTGAGTTGAGATATCTTGCAATCCTATTTCGATTTCCATTTTTCCAAGCAAATTTAACACATTCTGAGCTAGATCTTCCTCTTTTTCGAGAGGTATACCTGTAAGAATTATATTCCTGGATCTTGCATATTGCCTTTCACATTCCACTGTAGTTCTCAAATCCTTTAACTCTTTTCTCAACTCTGCTGATTCTCCTTGGATTTCTTCTATATCTTTCCTCATTTCTCCTACCTTAAGATTGATATTCGCAATCATATCCTTCATTTCATTCATTTTATTAGTGATTATTTTATCCTGTTTGGCAAACAATTTTTCCATCATACTTTTCAGTGCGACGAAAGTAGGCTCTGTAGATTCTTCTTCCACGCTATTCAATTGACTCCTGGATCTACATTTAGGACATTCCCATTCACTTTTTTTCTGTGCTCCTTTTGCCTTCCACGTACTTTTTGACACTCCCGAGCTGTTATAATGCAGACCAGACTGACACCTGCTGCAGGTAATAAAATCATTATCTTCCGGTAGTTCTTTATCACAAACTGAACAGTTCATTGTTTTCTTTGTTTAATATTTGACAACTTTACTGAAAAATACGAAGCAATTCATGAAAACAGATTTCAGTTTTGTACTTACTTCCCAGTCTCAAACCTCAAAATGAACAGTCACTGCAAGCCGGTTTCTAAATAATAATCACTCACCCACAGTTAATATTTATCACTCCTGAGACTCCTGAGACTAGCCAAAATAAACTAGAACATATTGTTTATATTATTTTATTTTTTTAGAATTGACAAATCTGAACTAGAGTTTCGAACTTAGGTTGAATCCATGCACTGCTACCTTGAGCGATAATAATAATAATAATAATAATAATAATAATAATAATAATAATAATAATAATAATAATAATAATAATAATAATAGTAATAATAATAATAATAATAATAATAATAATGGCATTATGATGTTATGATGTTAATAATAACATTGATGGCATAATAGCTCAGCATGTGAGAAAAAGAAAGCACAACCTATCTATTGGATGGGTGGATTACAAGAAAGCTTTTGACTCTGTTTCACATTCTTGGCTAGTGCTGAAGCTGTACAAGATATGTCCTGGTTTAGTGAATTTCTCATCAAATGTGATGAAGCAATGGAAGACTGCACTGCAAGTAGGGCAGGGAAATGGCTCACACAGGAGTCAGAAGATCTCAATTTGGAGAGGAATATTTCAGGGAGACAGCCTTAGCCCTCTCTGGTTCTGTATGGCCTTGACCCCTCTGAGGATATTCCGGACTTCCAGCTATGGTTATACAGTGAAGAGAAATCCAGATTTGAAAGTATCACATTTCTTCTACATGGATGACCTAAAAGTATATGAAGCTAACCCAGAGCAGTTCAAAAACATGTTTGAATTTATTGCTAGCTTCAGTAATTCTATATGTATGGATTTTGGCCTGGACAAATGCGCTATACTGCATGTTAAGGAAGGTGGAGTTAAAAATGACCGAAATGAGATGACACAAATAAGCGAGGAGATCTTAATCCAAAACTTGGGAAAAACAGACTATGAGTACCTAGGACTTGCTCAGCTCCTTTGTAGAGCAGATACAGCAATAAGGAAAGAGGTTCAGCTGAAGACAGTACAAAGGGTGGGAAAAATTTGCAAATCAGCACTAAGCTCAAGAAATAAAGTTACAGCAATCAACTCTTGGGCAGTGCCAGTGGCAATGTACTCCTTTGGTATAGAGAAATGGACTGACACTGCCCTTCAAGAGCTAGACAGAAAGGTACAGACATGCCTCACAAAACAAAGAATGCATCACCTGCGCAGCTCTGTGCACCGCCTATATCTTCCAAGACATGTAGGTGGAAGGAGGATGCTCAGTCTAGAGACAAAGTGCCGGCAGCAAGAAGGGAAATTGCATCAGTACTTTCAGAGAGCAGACACTCAATTGCATAGAGCCATCTGTGAGCTGGATACAGGATATAGCCCATTGCAGTTGGCTCAGGAAGTCCAACAGGAGAGTGCTATCTCAATAAATGATAGAATGGAGGAATGGAAAAAGAAAGAGCTCCATGGAAGATTTGCAAATGCTCTCTCTGCTGAGCATGTGGATTTGAAAAGCTCTACAGAGTGGCTGAAAACAGGTAACTTATTTGGTGAGACTGAATGCTTCCTCTTAGTAATTCAAGACCAAGTGATATGCACAAGGGCTTACAAATGCTATGTGATGGGTCAGGCAGGGGGGAGTGGCTGTCGCCTGTGTAGAAAGACAATTGAGTCAATACAGCACATTTGTGGTAGCTGCTCTTCACTGTCCAGGACAGACTACCTTCAGCGCTATAACAATGTGGCTAAAGTAGTCCATCAGGCTCTGGCAAGAAGGTATGGGCTTATAGAAAATGAAATGCCCTACTATAAATGCAAGCCAGAGTAGGTTCTGAGTGACAGAGTGGTAAGACTACTGTGGGATACTGATATGATCACTGACAGGGCAGTAGAGGCCAACCAACCTGACATTGTAGTGTTGGATAGAGAGAGGAGAGAAGCTCTAATAATAGATGTAGCTGTGCCTCTTGATGATAATATTGTGTCCACTATTGCTGAGAAAAAGAGGAAGTACCAACCACTCTCTGTTGAAATAAAAGACATGTACAGAATGAATAGAGTGGAAATAGTGCCTGTTGTGATATCCACTAATAGTCTGGTGATGAGTGAATGGATAGCAGCCAGGGATAAGCTAGGTTTGAGCAACTGGCACCTGCAAACAATGCAGAAGGCAGCCCTTCTAGGGACAGCTAACATTGTGCGCAAATTCCTTTGTTTGTAACTGTGGATGAGTCTCTGCACTGGATGCTGTCTATGTAGCCTTGGGTTCTTTAAACACCCCGGCTGCATAGATTGTTTCTCTTTTGAAATTAATAATAATAATAATAATAATAATAATAATAATAACCACATTCCTTCTCCCAAAAGGGGAAAGGTCAACTGATCCTTCTAAGTACAGACGTGTAACATGCCTGTCCACTCTATATAAGATTCTTACAACCATCATAAAAGAGAGAATCTATAGTCATTGTGTGCAGAATAATGTAATTGCAGAAGAACAGAAAGGATGTGAGAGATTTAGTCAGGGTTGCAAGGACCAAGTGATATTTTATTCAATTATTGTGAATAATGCAATCAAAAAGCAGTGGAACTTACAGATGGCATACATTGATTACAAGAAAGCATATGACTCATTACCTCATACCTATCTACTTGAAACTCTCAAGGTATACAAATGTGATATTAAAGTTTCTAGAATGCATTATGCCAAAGTGGGAAGTAGTTGTCCACTGCAATAATCCAACTCAACATATCAGGGCATGCTCCATTAAAATAAGAAAAGGCATTTTCCAAGGAGATTCTTTGAGTCCTCTCTGGTTCTGCCTGTGTTTGAAACCTTTAAGTCGGATTCTCAATGATAGTGAAAGAGGGTTCAAGTTGGCTGATGGGAATGATGTGATTAGAGTGTCACATAGGCTGTACGTACATGGATGATTTGAAATTGTATGCAGGGTCTAGACAACACATGCAATCCTTGCTAGAAAGTCCACAGCAATTCAGTCATGATGTGAGAATGAGCTTTGGTCTGGACAAGTGCAAATCAGTAGGACTAGTGAGGGGCAAGCTGGAGCATTCAGATGGTTTTGAGGTTGGAGAAGGAGAAATGATTGAAGGTTGAGAGAGTCATGAGACCTACAAGTACTTGGGATTCATGCAGTTGAGAGGTATGTCTCATACAAAAGTGAAAGATTGTCTAAAATCTAAATTCTTGGGTCGAGTGGCAAAGATACTGAAAACAAAGTTGGATGGGGGAAAAATTGTGGAAGCCATCAATACATGGGCAGCACCCACTATTACTTACTCATTTGGTGTCATAAAATGGTCAAAGACAGACCTGGAAGAGATAGAGCAAAGGGTGCGAGTATCAATGACAAATTATAGGTCACACCACCCAAAGTCAGCAGTGGAACGTGTCACATTACCCAGGATCATGGGTGGGAGAGGAATAATTGACATTAAGAGCAGGCACAATAGTGCTGTTCAGAGGTTGAGGCAGTATTTCCTATCCAAGGCGGACTTACTGCTCTACAGAATAATGATGAGTAATGATGTGGAGGGGTGCACTCCTTTGAAGTTGGCTGAGAATGGATATACTCCTCTGTGTGAAGTAGTAACAACTGAACAGAAGATTGAGACATGGAAGCAAAAAGAACTACATGGTGCACATGCCCAGATGCTCAGTCAAGAATACATAGACTGTTGCTCATCCAATTTGTGGTTTCAGTATGGGTCATTGTTCCCTGAGACAGAGGGGTTTGCCATTGCAATCCAAGATAAAGTTATTGCCACAAAGTCATAAAGAAAACGCATCCTGAAAGAAAATGGCTTAGATGATAGGTGCCGAAGGTGCAGAATAGCACCTGAAACAATTGATCATGTTATAGGTGGGTGCTCTTCCCTTGTAGGAGTGGAGTATACAAAGCACCATAATGATGTGGCAAAGATAATTCTCCAAATAATTGCCCTACAATTTGGTTTTCTTGAGGAGGAGGGGCATTACGGATACCAGCCAGCGCTTGTGCATGACAATGAAAGGGCAAAGCTGTATTGGGACAGGGCAATAAGAATAGACCACACCATCACCGCAAATCGTCCTGATATAATGGTCATGGATAAACAGGAGAGAATTGCCTTCCTGGTCGATGTGGCGATTCCCCTCAACCATAATATGAGGACAATGCATGTCCAGAAGATCAACAAGTACACAGCCCTGGCTGAAGGAATGAGGGAGCTCTATCATCTGCAGAGTGTGAGAGTGGTACTGGTGGTGATTTCGAATACAGGAGTGGTTCCAAAATTCTTGAAAATATGTTTAAAAGAGCTTGATCTTGAGTATCTCATTGCAAAAATTCAAAAAGCTGTGATTTTAGACACTTGCCATATTGTTAGAAAATTTCTCTCACAGCAATAGCATGTAATATAATTTGAGTAGTTTGAGAAACTTATACCTGGCATTTGCCTGTATCATTGTAACCATGTTGAATGTGAATAAATGAATAATAATAATAATGATAATAGATTATTAAAAACATATTGAAAAAACCAATCATCATTTTTATTTGATGTTAATTGTGAACAGTGAACTTTCATTGGAATTCAGATTTTTTAAAAGTGGAAAGTGTTTTTTAAATTGAAAATTTTAATGTCTACTTCCATCATCACCACCTATTTACATTCACCATGTAAACATCATCATTCACTCACTTATTAGCCCATCACCTTTGCTTAAAATACCAGCTATCAAGTCGCAATTGTAACAATGGATAAATAATAAATAATTTAAGCAGAATCTTCTATTTAGTATTATACAGTATAGCTGATACCACGAATTAAGTGGCAAAAGACTGTTATAAATAATTGACCGAACGTAAGTGAGGTCTAAGATTCAAGTCGACGATTTTGCATTTGTTTGTATGTATGTATGTTCCGCATTTATGACTGAACGGGGCAATACATTCTAATGAAATCTGACAGGGATGTTCCTCTTGAAACCGCGCGTCGATGTATATGTAAGATGATCAAGATGATATGTAACGATGATATGTAAGATGATGTAAGATGTATACGTAGATGATCAAAATGTATTCACATTATTTACAAATATGTTAGAAGAATTGAACAAATGGTCATCAGATAATCATCCTCTTACAATAGGAGTAGATCAATTTGGTCAACTTGCCGACGTCACTGCAATCGAATTACTAAGCAGTATTCTATCAACAAACCATTTGAAATACATCTTTCATCACCGGGGTACAAATTACATGGATTTTCTGAACATATCAGAGTCTCATCTAACAACTCATCAAACGAATATGGAAGAATTTCCCAAAGAATATAATGAGGATCCGAATCGAAAAGGCCTCATAAACAGTATGCTACAGCTTAGAAAACTTCTACAACAGCTTGATACAAATAACACCGAATCATTCAGAAATGTACTGTTTCAAATCTCTGGGATGGAAATCGACATATCATCAGAGCTCATTAAGGAAGTTGCTGCGAAAGATATTAATGTATATGATAACGAATTGAGGACATTTCTAATCCCTACAACTTCCAAATACAGAATAGGATTCTGTTTAACAGGCGGAGGATCATATGTTCCATTCAATAGACAAGCTAATACATTTTCAACAAAAGAAAAATATGTGTTGGTCAGTAGAGACAATAAGATTATGCTCAATAGGGAATTATTGGAGAAAATTAATAAAATTGATCCGGATGACTGCACTTTTGCGAAAATGAGATGCGTGGATGGAGTACCTGGAAGCGGCAAAACGCACTCAATTCTACAACAATACGTACGAGGTAAAGATCTTATACTGACTCAAACTAAGGCAGGATTAGAGGTCATAAGAGCGGCTATCAAACAATCTCATAGTATATTGCGCGACAACATATTATACACTGACCTCACTACAGTATCATCATTCATCGTAAATGGACCTCATAAAAAATTTAATCGTGTCTTCATCGATGAGCCACTTCATATGCACGCAGGTTTTGTTGGATACATCTCTAAATTGAGTCAAGCAAACGAGGTAATCTTGGTCGGCGATTCTAGGAGAAAATCAGCGGCGTCTATGACCTGGCATGATGCATCACTTCACATGGAGTCTCACACAGATAATACAATCACAAGAAGGTGCCCAATGGATGTCTGCTACATACTGTCAGATTTCTACAAGAATATACACACCACCAATAGAATTTCGAGATCAATTCAACCAACATCTAGTAACGGAGAATTTCAGTCACTGGAAAAAGGAACACTTATTCTGACCTTCACTGGAGAAGAGAAATGCATTATAAGAGAGAGGTTAAGAAAATATATTGGATCATTTGAATATACAATATTAACAATCGACGAAGCTCAGAGTCTATTAAATAGAAACGTTGTATTAGTAAGAATAGACACTAGACCTTTGGCAATATACAATAGTATCCAGCACATAATAGCAGCACTAAGTAGACACACGCATTCCTTTAGATACATTACGATAGGAGAGATGGACTTGATGTTTTCGATAACAAATAAGATTCAACAGGTCAAAGAAGAGAGCATAATCATAACCATCTATCAATTCTCAGACCTTAATGTACAAAACAAGATGGCGGCAATATGGGCCTAGCCAAGCGTAATAGCAATAGTTCAACTTGCTATTCTTTAGAAGTAATAAGACAGAAATAACATATTTTTTATTTTTAAACATTATGATATTACAATATAATAAATATCCAATACAAAATTAAAAATTATTACAATAGGCTATGATCAATTTCAAACTAGAATCTGACTTATTATTCTATGTGAAAAATAGAAATTCAAGACACTCAAATTCCAATCAGTTTCCCCTAACATGTTTTCACTTCACTTGCTGCTCATTTAAAAAAATCTTCTGTCTCTGAAAATTCCCTCTAATATTTCCAGTTGCTTTTTTGATTTGGTTTTTTCTTCCGGTCAGCAAGTTTGAGAAATCTTATTGTCTTCTTTACACTCCAGTATCCATCCAAAAATGAAATTTTCACTCAAGACGTGTTTTTAGAGTGTTCTTTAAGCTTTGAGTTGTGTATTTTTACAATTATACTTCACATATCTTGGATAAAAAACTGAAATTATTCACTCTACCTCACCCTCTCAGAGGTATTGGTACGGCCTTGGCCTACCGGTTTGTACAGTCACAAATTAGTCCCTGTTTGTAACCTTATCATTTAATATTTTGGAGCTAACTGTTACACAAGGGAGATCACTGAGGTCACTTTTACTTTGTCTTCAACTTTTATGAAAAGTAAATTGTCTAATTCAACAATATAAATAGAAAAAAATCCGAATTCCTCATGGCAATGCTATTTGAAAAACAGAGATAGTGACATTGTTGCACTAATTTATGGAATTATCCTTATCTCTTTGTGAACACATTTTTAACAGAACCTGCACAGATTGGGGGTCCTTCCTTTCTTTGGTATTTCGACTGGTTGGGAAAAATTAAGGGAAATGCATCACTTCCTAATTTTGGTTTTTCTCTTTTTACTCCAATTAGTTCATCGTCTATGACAAAAAAAACGTCTTCCTCAATAATAAAACGGTCTTCAAAATTATTAATACAAACTATCGAACTGTCTTTCACTTCAAAATTTTGATGAAAACCTTTCTAACCAATATGTCCAATTGTTCATTGAGAGTTTGTTATCAGGTAACGTGAAAATATAAATATGATTTTTATTATCATAGTTGGATATTCACAATCACGAACACAACACAGACGACCCATTTATAATAAACTATCACATTTTCAAGAAATTATGCCACATTATTTTAACATAAAAGAAGACGAACCGTGAGTGTAATCCATTGTCAACTTCGTAAACATTCAGTAGGCCTACCTATCAAATGTACAAAAAATTATTTTCATAATAAAACATATGATTTTTTTGTCAACATAACCAAAACGCAATGAAATCTTGAATTTGGAATAGGGCAATTACTTCCGCCATTTTTCATACAATCGATAGTTACATTAAGGTCTGAGAATTGATAGATGGTTATGGCATAATAATAAAGCACGTAGACCATCTTAGTTGTAAAATTAGTGAATGATGGACAATGATATTTTCAATATTGGTGAGGAATTAGAAGCTCTTCAAGAAGTAGATGATGTGAATGTGGATGTAGCGGAAAATTTAGTAACGCTACTGGAAGAATTCAATCTGAAAATTTTTTGTCTTAATATAAGAAGTATAAGAAGAAATTTCAACCAATTGATGGTACAGCTACAAGATATGTCATTGGAATTTGATATCATCATTCTTACGGAATGCTGGATAAAAAACAATTTTATTCCTCAGCACTTAGATGATTACGTCATATTCTGTTCTGAAAACAATCTCTTACAAAATGATGGAATTATCATCTATGCAAGAAAATGCCACAATGTTTCTTGTATAGAATTGAAAGTTAGACAGGCAAACGTTTTAAATATGAAATTGGTGACAAGTGAAAATTGTTATAATATCATTGCAATTTATAGATCTCCATCCCATCACGACATATCACTCTTTTTGTGTGATATGAGGAAAGAGCTAGACAAATTAAAACGTAAACAGATTATTTGTTTTGGAGACATGAATATAAACACTCTCAATTACCATTCACATCAACAATTACAGGATTATTTGAATTTCTCAAGTGAATATGGTTTCAGACATTGTATTAAAAAAGCTACAAGGATTACTGAAGAAACATCCTCTTGAATAGACCATATTATGATCAATTTTGAGAAACAAGTTCTTCCAATCATATATGAATCATCAACCACAGATCATGTTAGTATAATTCTGGGTCTGAAAGAAATCAATACTTTGAATGTGCGCATTAATAATAGCAATTACAACAACAGCAGCAATACTCTTAGGAAATCTGTAAATTTACCTGGATTGAGGCAGCAACTTTCAACAGAAAACTGGGAAGACGTCGTCAACCTTCAAGACACCAACGAGTCGTATGAGAGATTCATCAATATTTTAAAGAAATATATTGAAGAAAATACCAACTGTTACCACCAGCGGAAACGTCTGAAACCCATCAAGCCATGGATTACAAGGGGACTTGTATCAGCTATAAGGAGAAGAGATCTACTCAACAAAAGGAGGAAAATGCATCCCAATGACATTGCACTTGCTCAATACTACAGACAATATCGCAACACTTTAACAGCACTAATAAGAAATAAAAAAGAAGAATTTTACAGAACAAAATAAAATGGAGCACAGAATAATATGAAAAGAACCTGGCAACTGATAAGGGAAGCAACAGATACAGTTAACAGAAAGGATGACACAATAAGAGAGATAGTTGTTGATAACAGCATTGTAACAATGGAGAATAGTAAAGAACTCATTCTTGAAAAAGTTAATGAACATTTTGCCAATATTGGAGAAAATCTAGCCAATAACATTGCTGTTAAAGTTGAAAGATCAATTCACACTTTGGTAAGTGATTATAAACCAGCTAAAATTTCGCCAGCCTCGATGTATTTTCAGCCAGTTGCAGAACAGGAAATACTGGACATCATCAGCTCCCTTCGTAACGACAGTTCTCTAGGTCTAGATGACATCAACAATAGAACTCTGAAGGCTGTGAAAGAGTATATTGCAATACCACTGGCTGACATATTCAACAAGAGTCTCTCAAATGGAATCTTTCCAAAATTAATGAAAGAGGTTTGTGTCAGACCTTTACATAAAGGAGGCGGTAAACTTGATCTGAACAACTATTGGCCGATAGCATTAGTCAACAACACATCAAAGATTCTAGAGAAAATAGTGAAAAAGCGTCTAGTTGATTTTCTTGAGTCAAAAAATTTGTTGTCATCCAATCAGTTTGGCTTCCGACAGAACAGGAGTACAGATGATGCGATTTTTGAGTTGACAAAAACTATAATTCACAGCTTAGATAATGGAATGAAGTGTCTGACAGTGTTCTTGGATCTTGCAAAGGCTTTTGATACAGTATCACATGGAATCCTACTGAAAAAACTTGAAGCTATTGGTGTGAGAGGTGTGGTTTTGGAGTGGTTCAAATCCTACCTTGATAATCGAAAGCAAAGAGTGCGAATAGGGAAAAATCTGAGTGCAGAGGAAGGTCTTCCTATAAAATTTGGCGTGCCACAGGGAACAGTTCTTGGTCCGATACTGTACCTCATCTTTGCCAACGAATTATGCTCACTTGACATTGGTGGCAAGATAATTGCCTTTGCAGATGACACAGCAGTGATATTCCAAGGCAACAACTGGAATGATGCTTTCATATCAGCTGAATTAGGTATGGAAAAAATTACATCCTGGCTCCACAATAATATCCTGACTCTCAATTCATCAAAAACGAAATTTCTGGCATTTTCACTGACAGACTCAAAAATCCGGCAAGAAATACCATCAAGCTACACCACTGCAAAATTAATCGCATGAACTGCAATTGTCCAACAATAGATCGCACTGATAATATAAAATACTTGGGAGTAATAGTAGACGACTTACTTAGATGGGACAAACACATCATACAACAAACAACAAAACTCAGGAAACTGGTCCACAAATTCATTCAGCTCCGACAGATACTGAATCTGGATACATTGAAGATGATATACCACACATTGGTAGAATCAATAGAAAGGTATGGCATTCTGGCCTGGGGAGCAACTCATTTCTGTCATATGGATCCCATTTTCAAGGTACAGAAACTGATCCTCAGGATAATGGGACAGAAACATCCGCTCCACCCTACAGATACTCTATTTGCGGAGCTCCACCTACTCAGCATCAGACAAATTTACATCCACAGACTACTTACATTCACCAGAAAAAACCCGCAGTTACTTCTCAACATGGACCACAACCACAGTACACGCAGAAGGAATATCGATCTGGCTGTTCCCAGGATGGCAACGACAGCCGCCCAGAGGACAGTCACATATCTAGGACCGAAGCTTCATAACATACATATTAAAAAAATAGTACCGATTAACATTTTTAAAGCAAAAACGAAAAATTGGCTCATTGAAAATAGAATAAATTTTAGTGAAAACCTTATTGGAAATTAGAGTAGCATCGTTCAGGAAAAAATTTTTTTTGTCCTTTAAAAATTAGTCCATAAATATTATTATATTAATTAATTATTTAAATTATTTTTATAACTCTAACGCCGTGTAAAGCAAAGTATTTGTGGTTTCCCAACACATATTTTGTATAGTGGGGGCCACGGAAAAATATATCTTTTTTGCACTAAAGTCTAAATTGTTACTTAAATTCACATCATGAAATCTTACCTGTATATTGTTAATTTCTTACTAATAAACTCCTCTGGAAGAATTGCTTTTCTTTCAGAGAAATTATTATTATTATTATTATTATTATATGTAAGGTTTTTCGACAATTTTCATATTAAGGACGAAAAAAGGATTGAACTATTCTCTGATATAGGTATACTCCATGAATGATTTGATAGCATATTTATGTTGATATTACTAAAAACATGTGATATTACGATACTCATAATGAAAAAAAATTCAAAAATCTCTACTTCAGATGATATACTTTCATTGAAGTCAGCTGAGATATTTCAGATGAATATTAAGGTAAATTTTTCTTTATGCAAAACGGTCCGATGGTCGACCGCAGGCTAACAACATGAGCTGTGATTGGCTACAGCTGTTCGACTGCAGCCGACTGTCGGACCGTTTTGCATGACAGAAAACATTATTAAAATAATTATAGAGACTGATGCTAGGTTTTCTAAGCACCCTTGATGCCGACATAGAGCGAGACTGTGGCCACTGCATTGCTGACTTCCTCGCGCCGAATTTTGGAATCGACGCACAATATGAACGTACCGTGAATACAAACAGTGCTTTTATGAAGCAGGGAACATGGGTTACTTCGTGAGGTCTACCGTTCACAGAACCACTAGTTTTAAGCTCTGTAATAACAGACAGCGATCTGTATTCAAGAAAACATTGAAACAAGAGCAGCCTCTTCTTTACTGATTCGCTCTTGAAGACAGTTACAGACTATCCTGACAGAGCTGAGCATTAATAACAGTCATTTGTGAATCATCACAATTTTTGGCATCAGCTCTTTAAGGTCCAATAATAATCACAATTATCATTTCTCTAAACTATGGTCAGTTTATAATTTTTCAAAAAAATAATTCAACATTTTTTCAGTATATTCAGGTAATAGAACTTACCAAACCTCACTACTTTCCAGTCTGAATCAAGGAACTTCACTTCTATAATTTCAAACTTATCAAGTTCTTCTGAATACGTCATAACAATTCCATCAGTATATAGAATCTTCCCGACAAATAATTCGTCAATGTCTTTTTTCAACAATTCATTTTTAGTCATGACTCTTAGAATACTGCTCTTAGTCTAGAAATCAAATCACAAGAGAGTTATAATAATTAATTTATCTCCAATATCAATTATCAATGAATATTAGAAATATATATAATAATCTTCAGCACTTATCCATTGAATTAAATAACTGACGAAAGATTTTCAATAACCCTAGAAAATGGATTTTTAATGTCAATTATTTACAGTATAAATCTCAATCTAAATGTGAACGGAGATGAACATTGAATGATTAATAAATAACATCAATTAATAAATTAATAAGTCGGTCATATGATTGGAAAGAAGAAGCGGGGATGTATAGAGCGACCAGCTTCTTACATATATTTCGTTGATGGGGAAATTAAAGAGGTTGAATTATTGAAATACATTGATACTTATATAAATATTTAATACTCAACTTCAAGATGAAGGAAAACTTGAAAAAAACAAAACTCAAACTTACCGTGGGATGAGTACAACTCCAAACTCGATGTGTATTTTCTTTTAAATTTTTCTTTCCAGCAAATATATTATGTCCTCTTTGTCCATCATAGTAATACTCCTCGGTAGAGAATTTTGGGTGATTTTCCAACGCTATCTGCTCATTTTCCGTACATCTAGAATTAAGAATAAATACTCTTTTATTAGTCTGTTCAAGCGAAGAAGATATTTTGGAAAGAAGGGAAAACGACTCTAGCTCCGACAATATTGATACAGGAAATATGAATTTGGTCTCAAATTAGAGAAAAAATGCTGCTGTATACTTTGAGAGCAGCGATGCTTTAGACATCACAACTCTATAGCTATTCATATAGCCTATAGATGTTCACTTTGTTATTATTATCTTCATGATATAGTGAGCATTTATGATATAGTGTTCTATATAGTTTTTTGAATAGAGTTTTGAACTAGAGCAGCGCTGCCTTGAAATTGTAGAGCAGAATGCTTTCTCCAATAATTTGATACCAAATGTATATTTTCTGAATCAATATTGTCGGAGCTGGAGTCATTTTCCACGAATGACTCCTTTGCTAAACCAGACTATACACTGGTCAGCTGATTTTGAATCAACCCTCTGTTTCTATTGCATCTTATTGGATTTGGTTGCTCAAGATCAAGGTGATTCAAGGAGGTGATTGAACCTCCTTGACGTGATTAGATTACCTTGTGATCTATGATAAACCTTGTTCAAGATCATCGATAAACTGACTCTTAAAACACCTGATATTTTTTTACTCAAAAAGATTCCCTTCTTTCCCCTTTTTTGCCCCGATATGCCTTGCAGCAACGGGGTAGTCAACTTGAATTGAATAGATTATTGAATAAATCAATTACAAGGGCTGAACATAGGATAACATTCCTCGTTTTTCAAGAGTAAGGCTCATTTTCCCCAATGTGGCTTGAGCAAAGCTCTTCCTAGGATATTCGATTCTATGTTCCTATGTTGATATTCGATGCTAAGCTTTGATTAAGCCGCATTGGAGAGGAACATATTGCACTTAAGATTCAATTAGTATGGTATCGTATGTTATTTGAGCTTTAGCTTTGATACGATTTGGAGAAAGCGAGCCCAAAGGGGGTTTAGAAACGAGACGTTTAGCAAGCCGCTTCTTACTGGCGGCTAGGTACACGTCTCGTATAAACACCAACAAGCCAGGTTATAAGACAGTAGCAAGCCTCAGGTAAGTAACAAGCCCCGCGACAGCTACATTCTGAACGTGTTCAGAATGTAGAAAGTGACTTGTGAACTCACCAGCTTGTAGGAGGTCACGTGACAGTCTACAGCGCTCCTAGTGACAAATTTGAAACCTTTTTACTACAGCACTCCTATAGAAAAGTTTTGAAATCAATTTGCTCCAGCCATTGACTATCTACTCTATTACTCTGAGTACTCTTATTATTTGAGATTTAGTTTACCAGAGATTGATAATGGTGTAACAACTGAAACTGGTATCTCGATTTTCTAATAAATCAGTGGTTTGACAACATCTTGTCTTTTCATTTAAATTCCAAATTATTTTCTCACAAACTCCAGATGCAGCGAACAGACTCAACTAGATATAAAAAACTGCATTAAGACTAACTATTTTTTTGACATGTAGGAACTAGAGTTTCGCTATTTGATTTTTTGCAACTAAATTCATTGAGCCTAGCCTTTTTTCTCTGTGCCTGGTTTAGTAATAAGTGAAACTTTTGATTTTTATTAGTAAAAAAGTATTATTTTTCTCTTCATCAAGTGGACTCGCTTACCTCTTCTTTTTCTCTATTTTTTTAGTTTCATTTTATTTTACCTTCTCTCCTTTTTTACCTTCTTCTACCTGCCTATTACATGGGAAACCATAGTTGGCTAGGTATATCCCCTCCATCTTTTCAAGCACACCCCACCACAGTAATTGTTGAATTTGTTAATAGTGTATCATTCTGTTATTGTGTTTTACTAATTTTTGTATTATATTATTCATTGTGTCGTAATGTGTGTTCAAATTGAATCGAAATTGAAATTGAAATTTAGTGTAATACAACAATTAATATTCCTCCAGAGACAGGAAACAACTGACTGTCTTTACTAACGACAGCCAATCTCCCAAAGGAGGCACGTCGTGCTGATACACCGTTTAGTTGCACGACGTGCCTCCTTTGGGAGATTGGCTGTCGCTAGTAAAGACAGTCAGTCGTTTCCCGTCTCTGGAGGAATATCAATTGTTGCATTACACTCTAAACTGATCAACTGGATGTTATTCTAAGGTGTTCTGCGCCGTCAATTGATTGCCGAGACTGACTTTAGGTTGAGAGGATAAACGTGCTGACCACACGTTACCTCTATCCTGTTTGATGATTATTTGCTTGCTGCATGGTCTGTACGGGTGGAGAGGGCATTCTGGCGGGGTGGGGTTGGCTCCGGCTCGGTATTGGTTCGGGGATTATAAGTTCTTATTGAGAATTTATGGCTTTTGGGCCGGTATTGGCCGGGCTGGAGCCGTTTTCCCGTCTAGCCGGGATCGCTTGGATGGGCTTTAGGGTGGAGTGAATATGGAACTGGCAACTAGCTGGTAGGCCTATGCACTTCATGGGCTGTTGAGCAATTGAGACAGACAGACAGTTTTTTTTGAACGAGCGTAAGCGAGTTCTTACTTTTGACTCGACGCCAAAGTCGTTGTCCGTCTGTTCGTTCGTTTGTTTGTTTGTATGTTCGACAATAACTTTCGAACGCCTCAATTAATCAACTTCAAATTCAGAACATATATTCTTCGAACATTTATACAGGTTCATTGGACAATAAAATCGATCAACTCCTTCATCCTTATTCAGGCGAAAAAAGGATAAGCTCTTAGCAACAATATATCTATATCTACGCTTGTATCTATCATATTTTAACACAATAATCACGGCTGGAAACGCGAGCAGCGCGCCCAGCGTACAAAAAGTGTACTAGATGTCTAAAGCTAGGCGTTTTATTCTTTTATTTATTTATTCTTATTTTTTTGTTCAATCACAAATAAATATTAGAATTATTTTTTCAATTATTACAATTTTTTTACGTCTGTCATGTAAACATGAAATGAAGGTATATGATTAGTTCAAATTAGACACATTAGAGAGCGCATATCAGTCCAATCTTCAACCATTTCCTGTTGTCCTATTATATTTTCTATCGCATAAGGCTATAGATCAAATGGAAAGAGATGAAAAATATGATTTGTATTTTCATCTCTCTTCGTATTAATGAGTAATAGAAAATATTACCGTGTAATATCGGCCTAAGTCAAACTAATAATATGTCACCCTTGCTTGATGAATGCTAATGACATCCATAATTTTTTTCTCATTTTTTACAAATTGAAATAGGCTATAAAAATATTTGAAAAATTCCATTCTTGAACGAAGTTCTACAATATTTGTCAATGGTTCAACTATTCTTCAATTTAATACATTTGAGAACTCACGAAAGTCCATTGAATTCAATATAGAATGAAATTAAGATATTTATACATGTATGACTATACTCTACATGGAGTTTCAATATACTACGAATGAGTTTCAGCAATTAATAAGGAAAAGTTATTGTATCAAAATTAATTGTAGATTAGAATATACGTATATGTAGAGCGTTAAAATTATCTGTGAATCCTCTGAATTTTTGCAGTAGAGTCGTCTTGATAAGTACATTTTCATTGGTGCTTTGGCTGCAGCGGATTCACGGATAGTTGGAATAACAAAAAAATAAATAAATAAAATCATAAATCAAAATATTCCGTACATAACTATAACTTCACAAAATGGAATTCTTCAGTATTTTATTAATATAGGTATCATATTAGTATGATTTGTGGTTCCTATTTGGACTGTTCGCGGCAGCCAACGCATCAATGAACTTGATCAAGTGGACTTGACTACAAAATTTCATCATCATGTTATTCAAGCCATAAGTTGACTTTGGAATTTGCACGCGAGTTCTTCAGCCCATGGGGCTTACTAGTTTTATTATGATGCAGAAATAACTCACAGCATTGGATAATCACTCGAAATGATGCTATTATACAATGAGCCTACTGTCATTATTGGTTGCGAATTTTGTGGTTTTGCAAGGCCGGGTATAAAAACGTTCCAGCTGTCACCAGAATATGAGTACGAGTCTCGATCAAATGAAAGTGCCCTGTAACATATCAATAATCGATGTGGAAATAGATATAGTCTGTCCAAGCGAAGAAGACCCTTTGACAAGATGAGAAAATGACACCAGCTCAGTCAATATTGGTTCAAAAGATATTGATTTGGAGCTCCGAGCTGGAGTCATTCTCTCATCTTGAAGACGATCTTCTTTGCTTGGACTGACTACAATAACACTATGTACTATAATACAGTCTACAAATCGTGGGCATCATTCAATCATAATATACAAGGTGAATTTTTAAATTAAATGTCGTATTTTACTTGAATTTCTCAAGAACCGTAATATAATACCGTTATATTAATACTCTGCAACAGCGCTGCAGTTGCCAATTAGCGCATGCGCTTTGAGTGACTATAATATGTGCATTGAAGTAATACACGCCATTGTGAGACATTTCATAGGTAGACCCACAGTACTGAATGTTTACTAAGTTGGCAATGGATTACACTAGCGATTTGTCTTAATTAATGTTATAACTATTTATTCATCAGTTCAGAAATAACTGTCTTACACTCTCGAATTTTCATCCTCGTATTCATATTCAGTATCACCACCATACAAAATTCTGTTATTCATTGGAATATCTTCTCGATCAAGTTTAAATATCGTATAAAGATCTGAAAATTTGACAGAATTCGATCAACATGGAAATAAAATGATGGAGCTGGTAGAAATTATAGAGATTGTTTAATCATAGTATGGATAAAAATGTCTTAATTTTATTGATTTTCACATAAACTTTAAAACTAGGTATAGACTATGGAAACTTACTAATATGATAGGAATGCAGGATTTAATGCTATGTTATTATGTTAACGGTAA
Source organism: Sogatella furcifera (assembly GCA_017141385.1). Classification (NCBI taxonomy): domain Eukaryota; kingdom Metazoa; phylum Arthropoda; class Insecta; order Hemiptera; family Delphacidae; genus Sogatella; species Sogatella furcifera. Next base: position 7,906,921 of record CM029553.1, on the reverse strand, counting down.
TATAACTGATGTTGTAATCACATCAGTGATTGAGAGAGAGAGACCGGAGAGAGAAGAGAGAGAGAGAGATTGAAGAAGATTGATTGTTTTTATTCTCCTTTACCAGGTCTGAGAAGACCCATGGCAAACTAGTTATTTGTGTAACTAGTGCCTAAAGTGCTAGATTGCTGCACGAGTGAAACAGCTTTTTTCACGAGCCGGAGGCGAGTGAAAAAAGTTTCTAGAGTGCAGCAAGTACACTTTAAGCTCAAGTTACACATTACATTTTTCCTACAGTTACCATCAAGTGAGAAAAAAATTTAGAAGGGTGTTGATTTAGAGACCTATAACATATAAAGTAGGGGTTGTAGGGTCACCAAGAAGGGTAATGATATTATATGATCTCACTCAACTGATTATAATACACTATATACAAATGGACTAATAGAATGGACTGATAAAATAAATGACGGATTGGACTGATCAAATTGACTGATTGAACTGAAAAAATGAACTAATAAGATTGACTGGAAAAATGAACTGACAGAATTGACTGATGGAAAGAACTGACAGAATGGAATGATGAAATGAACTGATGCAATGGAATGATGGAATCAACTGACAGGATAGACTGATGGAATGGACTAATGAAATAGACTGATGAAAAGAACTGTCAGAATGGACTTATGAGATGTCAGAATGGACTGATGCGATTGACTGGAAAAAATAAACTTATGTAATAGACTGACAGAAATGGACTGATGAAAAGAATTGACAGAATGGACTGATGAGATGGACTGAAAAAAATGAACTGACAGAACTGACTTATGAAATGGACTGATGAGATGGACTGAAAAAAAATGAACTTATGTGATGGACTGATGAAAAAAAACGGACAGAATGGACTGATGAGATAGACTAGAAAAAATTAAATGATGAGATGCACTGGAAAAAATGAACTGATGAAAATTGAAAAGAACTGACAGAATGGACTGATGAAATGAATTGAAAGAAATAAACTGGCAGAATTGACTTATGAAATGGACTGATGAGATGGACTGAAAAAAAAACTTATGTAATGGACAGACAGAGATGGAATGATAAATTGAACTGACAGAATAGACTGATGGAATGGACTGATGAAAAGAACTGTCAGAATGGACTGATGAGATAGACTGAAAAAAATGAAATGATGAGATGCACTGGAAAAAATGAACTGATGGAATGGACTGATGAAAATTGAAAAGAACTGACAGAATGGACTGATGCAATTGACTGAAAAAAATAAACTGACAGAATTGACTGCTGAGATGGACTGAAAAAAATGAACTTATGTAATGGACTGACAGAAATGGACTGATGAAAAGAACTGACAGAATGGACTGATGAGATGGACTGAAAAAAATGAACTGACAGAACTGACTTATGAAATGGACTGATGAGATGGACTGAAAAAATGAAGTTATTCAATGGACTGACAGAAATGGAATTATGAAATGGACTGACAGAATGCACTTATGAAATGGACTGACAGAATGGACTGATGAAAAGAGCTGACAGAATGGACTGATGAGATAGACTAGAAATAATGAAAGGATGAGATGGACTGAAAAAACGAACTTATGTAATAATGGACTGACAGAAATGGAATGATGAAATGGACTGACAGAATGAACTTATGAAATGGACTGCCAGAATGGAGTGATAAAATGAACTTACAGAATGGTCTGAAAAAAATGAACAGATGAGATGGACTGAAAAAATGAACTGATGGAATGGACTGGCAGAATAGACTGATGAAATGAAGTTACAAAATGAATGGACTGATGAAATGAAGTTACAAAATGAATGGACTGATGAAATGAACTGACAGAATGGACTGGTGGAGTTAACTGACAGAATGGACAACTGACAAAATGGAAAGATGAAATGGACTGATTGAAATTGCTGTTTGAAAGAATGGACTGATTGATAATGGAATAAAAGGAATGATGAAATGGACTGAAAAAATGGATTGAAAGAATGGACTGATAGGATGGAATGAATAAATGAACTCAATAAATGGACTGATAGAAAATACTGACAGAATGGACTGATACATTGAATGTACACAATCCGCTAGTTTTGGAAACACTTATTCAAAAATTTCCTCTTCTGTGATTGGTTGAAAATCAGGAAAGTCCAGATTACTTTACGCACTAGTGTGTAAAGTATTTTAGGCACTCGTTTGAGAATGGCCCATTTTAGAAACTCTATTCAGTGTGTAAAGAAGCACTTTTATAGCTATCTGTAGGAAATAGTATATTACATAATGAGTTTGGGAAAATCGTTTTTACAAACGAATAATTATGTTCTCCAAATGAGCGGTACGCGAGTTTGGAAAATAATTATGAGTTTGTAAACTTTTCCACACGAATTATGTACATTTTTTTCCGTCATACTAGACTGAGAAAGGATTTATTAAAACCTCGAACAACTGAAAACATCAACTGAAGCCAACATAACCTCAACACAACACTAGTGAACAAACGCACGCAGTGAACAGTCATGGCGGCTCGTTTGACTCGTTTATTGGAGAAACGAGAGTTTGGAAAAAACAGCTGGGATGGATTTTCAGTGCTGTAATCATCATCGTGACAATGGCTAGTGCTGTAATAATCATCAAAATGATTATTCCCGCATTCAGAACAGCTGATCTTTGATTCTCCTGTAAACGGCAATTTTCCAAACGCAAATCTAGCTTGGAAAGTTGTGTATTACATACGAGTATGGCGAAAAATAAATTACAGAGATTCATTCCAAAACTATCATAAAAATATAAAAATAAAATGAAAATGAAAATACTTAATTTTTCAAGTAGTAGAAAGAGTATGTTCTTAAAGCTAAGCCAAAAAAATACTAACTGTTATAACATTAAGAAAATCAAGATATAAGCGGAGAAATGAAACATTGATTTTAACATTGAGATTATTGAAACTAAAAAAAGAGAGAAAATAATCTCACACTATCTACAGATATGTAATCAAACCGCCTGAAATTTTTCAATTGTATTATGCTAATCATTTTTTGTTCTTCAATTAGCGAAGGACTCATTATAAAACTTGAATAATGAGCTATCAACTCGAATACAAATTCAACTGCAAACACACAATAATTTCTATCGTAACTCATAATAGTTTGATTTTACTCAGACCTATTGAAAACTTAATAATATTCTAAAGATAATACTACAATAAAGAACACTCTTCTTAGCTAATACTGATGAACACGAATCGAAAATGGTCAATCAGAGAGAGAGAGAGAGAGAGAGAGAGAGAGAGAGAGAGAGAGATTCAGATTCATTCACTTCAGTTATGTAAATCACAAAATACATCAGCTCAAACCCTATATTATGCAAATTAAAAATTATACTATTACATCGCTCGATTTGAAATTGTATAGGCTATGGAAACTTACGGAGAAATGATTGAAATGTAGGATTTGATAATTATGTTAAACGGTAATATAATTGATGCTGTAATTACATAAAAAGGCGGAGTTTGGACATATAAATGTCCATTCTTGGAGAGGATCGAGCGAATGCTCTAGAACATACCTCACATTGACACACAACCATGAAATTAGATTAGATTAACCTAATTCAAATAGATAACAAAATTCGGCTTAGATTATACATTGTAATATGAATGAGTAAAACAAAATTATCCTATAAATTTCACAAAATAGAGACTTCTGGTAAAAATACGAAAAACGGTGATGTAAAGAATGCAAAATTTTTACAAATTTTAATTCAAGGCTCTGCAAAATGAATAAGCAGTGTAAGTTATCTAAGTGGAAAGGCGAAGTTTATACATATATATGTCCATTCTTGGGAAAGGATAAGATGAGAGAGAGAGAGTTTTTTCCCACACTCATCATGTAATATTAATACTGTACTAGCCTACTGTCAACTCAAATGTCATAAATATAATGAGCTTGATTCAATGTGAAAAAATTTGACTTAAAAAATGACTGAGTATTAGGATATTCCATTGAAATAATAATTTATTGGAACTCCCGGGGCCGGAGTCATTTCCCCATTGTACAAAATGTATTCTTTGCTTCACCAGGCTATTTCTGACATAGTGACTGAGCAACTATATAGTTCGTTCACGATGGCTTGAGACGAGAAGAACAAAAGCTCTGCATGTGTGTGTGTGCATGAGCGACTGGAGTGGCTTCGTCACTAGCCACAATATAAACTAGTCACAGCAATGTCGAGATTCTCAATTTTGTTGTCGAGACTAATCAAAGCATTGACACAAAAACTTTTACTATTGTTTGTTAATTTTAAGTTAATGCAGTCGAGAGGCAACCGGACAAGCAATTTCCCAATGTGAATCTATGAAAAAAGATTACTTCAAGGCTACTTATTCTGAATTTCCTACAACAAAATTCGGGATTTCGGCATTGCTGTGACTTGTTCATGTCGTGGCTACAACGAAACGAATCCAGTCGCACACACACACACACACATATATACACACAAACACACATACACACACACACACATACACACACACACACATGCAGAGCTTTTTTTTATCTCGTCTCAAGACATCGTGAATGGACTATAAGCATGTGGACACAATGGATGCTTGGTAACACTTACCAGACTTATATGGTATTTTTGTTGGAAATGAGTAAAATTTTGTTGATCTCAGTTCAAGTTCATAATTTCCATCAGATGACATTTGAAAAGCAATCTTATCCAAAGATGTGTGCTTGACCACCCTTATTTCATTAAAAACTTTTCTCCTGAGTTCCTGCGCTATTGTAATTCTATAGACTGAATACGGAGTATCCTTTAAAACACAATAATAGGTTGGTTAGTCAATGAGTGATGCAAAAATGAGAGAAAAAGAAAATATTTGGAGAAGGAGGAAGAGGAGAGGAGGGGAGAGGAGGAGGAGGAGGAGGAGGAGGAGTAGGAGGAGGTGAAGAATTAGGAGGAGGAGGAGGAGTGACGAGGAGGAGGAGAAGGAGAAGGAGGAGGAGGAGGAGGAAGAGGAGGAGGAGGAGGAGGAGGAGGAGTAGGAGGAGGTGAAGAAGTAGGAGGAGGAGGAGTAGGATGAGGAGGAATAAGGAAAACAGAATAGGGTTATAGTGGCTTGAGGAAAAGTCCATTGTCACCCAATCTAGCGGATGGGTAGGTGACTATAGTTTTCGCAATCTAAGTTGACTATTTCCCTCTCCACCCGAAAAATAGCTACGTTGTCAGATTGTGAAAAATTCAAACTTCTTCAAATCTTCAATTAGACCCCTTATCTGTATGTAGAATTCCATCCCCGACATGTCAGTAGTATTAAAACGATTTCTAGGTAAAAGGATTCAAAGGATTTTTTTTTTCTTTATAAAATTGAAAAATCACGAAAATATTATTTTATTTCGTATATCACTTCTCTCACAATCAATGGTTGTAGTGGAAACAATGTTTTTTATGCCAAAATGACGAAAAAAACTCGTGATTTCTAATCGTTTTTGAATTCTCCATTCCCGACCAACAATTTCAGTTTCAATTGTTGTCAATGTCGAGTCTACTCGAGCAAAAAACATGAAATTTTCGACGATCTAGAAACTTCCTTGTTTAAGAAGATAAGTGCGTGGTGAAAACGAGAAAGTTGTTCAAAAACAATTGAAATTATTTTTCCAAATGTCAAAAATAGTCGGAAGATCGTAATTTGCTCTCTGAAGAGTTTCAAAGTAAGGAGAGCGGTATATGCATGAATCATTGTCTGTTAAAGATTAAGAGAATTGGAGTTGTTGAAGCTAATCGACTGGTGGTTTATCATAAAAAATAGTGAGTCTCACAACACCGCATGATAGCAACACGTAGCTATTTCTCGGGTGGAGGCGGAAATAGTCAACGTTGCGCCAACTAGGCTACAATAATAGACTAATTATAATAGAAGAATTCCCGTACCATACAGAGCAAAGGAAGTAATCACTTTCTGAGCTAATAAATTTATTATTTTCGTTTGCAAATGAAGCCTTTCCAATCTCCTTGAGATACCATTCCCAAGCGGCAGCTTGAGCCGCGTGGGTCCAGATGCCCGGCTGCCCGGCATCTTGCTGTGCTGCTGTAGCCATCATAACTCCATTCTCATAACTATATTATGAATGTTCACTTTTCTATTAGTTCTGCTGTATAATAAATCAATTAATGGTTTAATTCACTTTTTTTAGTCATTTCCAAGTGAATTCCACTATTGCTTTATTTATTATAGTGACAGTCATAAGTAACCCTAATAAATAAGTAAACAACAATATTATAATGTTATTAGTGCTGCTTATGTATAATAAATCCGTTAATAGTTGAATTATTCCTCTTTTTATCTATTCATTTATCTATTTATTTATTTATTCATTTATTTATTTATTTATTTATTCATTTATTTATTTATTTATTTATTTATTTATTTATTTATTCACAGAAAATAATAAACTTATTGTCTAAAAACACAGACTAACGTCCAAAACATCTTTATACCAAATTTTGATAAATAATAAGTTCGAAACTATAGGTTATCTTTTTTCACTTTTGCAAGAATTTATAGTCGAGGAGAAATACCATATTATAATAACTTCGGATTCAGAGGATGCACCAAATTAATTGATTCACCAAACTTTTCACATAATTTCTTATAAAATACTAAATAAACTCGAAAATTATAAGCCATGATAAAAACACTACCTTGTTTACTCGTCGCTTTGACGTCGTATTTATTTTTAAATCATTTTCAAGTGAATTCTATCATTGCTAAATGACAAAGTGCTATGTGGATGCCTGGATGGATTTGTAAAGGCTACAGCAGCTTAGTTAAAGCCATGCAGCTCATCGTAAGCCACGCAGCTCGAGCTGCTACCTTCAAGGACAGCAAACAGCAGCATTCTCTGCTGTGTGTGGCAAAAATGTGTCTGAATGAGTCTTCTTGTTTAATATTGTATTGTCAATACACAAATAAGAGAAATAGGTACTTATTCTATTAAGTTCTATTAAGTATTATTTTTCCTTCTCCCTTACCTCCATCAGTCCATTTGAACTCATTTGTTTTATTTTTGTTCCACAGATGACGTCTTCTGCTTGTTCGATGTTATTGAAATAATCATAAGTATACTTCTTATTATTCTTATTATCTTTCGTCTCATCACTGTCTTGTTTAGAAACCTTGAAATGTATTGCTGGAAACATGTCTCTACTTTTCTGCCGGGCACATCTTCAGAAAAAAAGAAAAAAAAAACACCTGTTATAGCCGAATGACAGAGAAACAGATAATTTGTATGAAAGTAGAATAGCTTGGAAGGTCAACAATGCTTTTAAGCATAAACTGACCAATCTCCAAAACGTCTTGTTTGAAAAAAAGTGTCTTCTTGGAGCTCTTAAATCAAAGAATACATAGAATCTTGTTGGGTAGGTAGTGGTGAAGGTGATAATGTGGAAGTTATCCATATTAGATGAAAAGATATTGGAAAACGCACATTCATTGGGAAATTAAGATAGGTACTGGTTTCGGTTGCCACACCTCTATAAATATATTCTGATCGACTAAAGCTTCATTCAATCTTTATTTGTCATGAATAACATAAGTTAGAGATAACTCACATGATTTGCATTCTAATTACAAATTTGAATGAAATCAATAGTGGATCAACATAGTGATTTTGCAATAAATTTATTATTTATTGTTACAATTGCAACTTATATCAAGTATTTTAAGCAAAAGTGATAAGTGGATGATGATGTTTAGGCTACATAGTGAATGAATGATGATGGATGATGAATGTTTACATTACAACATTCAAACTTTGAAATAAATAAGTGTGAACTAAATAAGTTGGTCAAGGTTGCAAAGTATCAATTCAGATTCTTACCGATTTTTGGCTTGGCCAGAATAACTGATAACTTGTGTACTATAAAAATCTGCCCAAGCAAAGAACACATTCTGGCAAGATGAGAAAATAACTCCAGCTCAGTCAATATTTGTTCAAAAATTATACATTTGATCTCAAAGTGTAAAGCAGAATGTTTCATACAATTTATAAATTCTGAACCAATACTGACCGAGCTGGAATCATTTTTACATCTTGCCAGAGTGCCTTTTTTTTTGGGCAGAATATAGCCGATACGAACAGTGTAGGTGATATTAATACAGTTGACTCTGGATAATACGAATTTGGAGGGATCAGAGAAAAGTTCGAATTATCAAGAGTTCGTATTATTGAAAGTTGGATGGAAGAAAACAATAACTATAGAAAGCAAAATTGTTTATACTCTGGTTTAATGGATGTAATGATCAAATTTTGAAATGCAGTACTGTAGAACTATAATAATTTAAATTAAAATTGAATCAAGGAACAAGAAATAAAGAAATTGAAAGTTGATAAATTGATTGAAAAAAAAAACAATCAATTATAGCATTGTGCAATCAATCAATCGAAATTAGATTACTGTACTAAGCCTCTGTATTAGATTACTGTATTCAGCCTAAAGCATCGAGTATTGATTGGAAAAACATGAGAAACATTGACCAAAATTGATATTATTATACAATTTTAATCGATAAACGTATTGTTTTTTAATACAAATAATAATCGCACTGTTTGGAAAACAGTAATAAAGTAGCCCTGAGATGAAGAAAATATTTAAAATATATTGTGTCAAAAATATTGATAAAACATTGATGTTAGGTGTTGGAGCATTGATGTATATCAATATCGATATCAATCAATGCCTTAATACCCATCCCCATACTAAATTGATAAGAATAATAATTATTGATAAAAAACTACTCACACAAATAGATTTGGCGTTTCACTGGTAACCAGTGAGTTGTCTTGGATGACATGCATTACTGATGTTGCAGTATTGTTGACGACGAACGTTAGGTATTCACTTCCATCATCCAAATAATTTTCCCTCAGATTATGTTCTCTTTCAAGAGGTATTTTGTTGATTGGAGTTGGGACAATTTCATCCTTCCTCATTGCATAATAGCTATTGCTTCTCATATGATAATAAAAAATAAATAAATTTAGAAACAACAAAATACCCTTTAAAACAACCTTCAGAAATATCACCTTAATTTTTTACGTGTTCAAAAAAATCTTTAGAAATATTACCGCAAATTTTTTATTTGTTCCTTTTGAAGTAACCCTCATAATGAATAAAAATTAGAAAAAAAACTTTATGACTCATAGTTCTTTTGCTGTGAAGATCTCAACAACTTAAGTTGCTATAATTAGATTAGTATCTCTTTTCAAATGAAACGTTCTAAAAATTAATAGCCTATTAAATTTTCATGGTTTTTTTTTAAAGTCCAAGTTGCATGAATGGATTTAAATGAAAAAGTTCATTTGATTTTTGTTTTTCAAAAACGGCATCACAGTATAGTATTGGTATAGTCTGTCCAAGCAGAGAAAAAAATCTGGTAAGATATAAAAATGACTCCAGCTCGGTCAATACTGTATTGATTCAAAAATTTAATGAAGAATGTCTTCTTTGCTTGGACAGACTGCATGGATATTTCCATCATATGGTTACGATTTCAAGTATATAGGTGTAGGCCTACAATAATATTGGGAGAATTTTGATTCACCTTATTGAAAATGATGAGTGTATTTCCTCAGGTGTGTTGAAGTTCAAAGTTCCACCTGCAAAAAAGTTTTACAACTTATGTTTATTCCAATTGGGTGGCTTCAGAGCCTCCAATAACTGATAAAATATTCTAAATGAAACTGAAAGAACAATAGACAATCCAAATATTGAACATAAAAATGAACCATTCAACATAAAAGTGTGAATTTGGTCTCAAATTGAAGAGAAATGAATTTCGCAGAGAGGTATTTTGAAATACATATGTAAGTGTTTCCAATTCAAAGTTACAAACTTTTCAAGTAACAGAATAATTCTATTCTTGTGAAAAAATTACAGAATTTTAGAAAAAATGTAACGTAGACACGGTTGATGATATAGAGTTGTAATTATTGTTCTCAATCTCTTTCAAATTCTATTCTCCAGAAAATTAATAACATGATGAAATGTTTTCGTCCGATGCTTGGTTCAGCTACAATTCACGAAAAACTGAATTTTTGCACCTTTCACCCCCCTCCTCCCTCAATACCACAACGCTCATAAGAGTGTAACTTTTTACCAAACAATAAAGGTGTTGTATAGAACAAGTTGGCATAGGAATAGTTGCATGTTGAGGTTCACGTCTGATTGCACCATACTACTATTAGTTCTACCTGCAGTCTGATTATTCAACAAATGTAGCACCGTAAAAAAAGGTTTTTCGAATTTTAGAGAACTATAGAAGTGGCGGTGGTGGGGAAGCCAGGAAATGAAGGAGTTCAGATCAACAACATAATAATTATGGTACAGTACTGGGGAAATATGAGCGCGGTCCTAGAATTTGTGAACCGAACTACGTCATATTCTAGTCTTCCCCTCCCCCACCATTTCCATTTATCAGGCAGTTATGGAGTAACAGTCCCTGCAATAACCTTGCGACGGTTCACAGTTAAATGATTGCCAACCGCTTTCCATTTCAACTTTCTTGACTGTCACAGTCAGAACTGACGGTGGATATGTTGACCCTTAGGCTTCAAATAAAATATTTTTTATTGCCATGAACAAATACATGTATCGACAACGTCAGTGTATAATATTACAAAAGTCAACAACAATTAGGCTACACAGTAGGTATAAAATTCGTGTACATAGAATCATACATATAAATAAGTTATATTAATAAATAAGAGAAAAAGTGATAAGCCTTCTTTTTTACATTAAACCTAAAAATTTACGTCTGCATTTTCAAAGACTTCCTCAACACTGTAGAAAGGATTCTGAACAAGCCAAGTATCCAATTTTTTAAAAAGAGGTTTTGATTGTCACAGTATTTACAGATACATTCAAGTGACTTATTGTAAATCTTTTTACTAATTACAGTATGACTTTTCAGTGATTTTTCCAATCTACAGTATTGGAAACTCATTTTTGCCTTATTGCGTGTATTGTGTGAGTGGATATCTTTATTGAGAGTAATGTAAGGCATTTTTTTCAAAGAGTATGTTGCTAATTCAAAAATGTACAAGTTTATAATAGTTTTTATTTTCAGTTTGATAAACAAAGGCTTGCAATGATCTAAAAACTTTGCATTGCTTATAATCCTTACAACCTTCTTCTGTAACTTGAGTATTTCGTCAATCCTAGCAGAATTACCCCATAAAAGTAAGCAATATTTTATTATAGATTGGAAAAAGGCGAAATAAGCCATCCTTACAGAGTTAGTTGTAACACAATGCTTTAGCCGACCAATAAGATACACTACTCTTGAAAGCCTTGATTTCAAATAATCTATATGTTTTCCCCATGTCAGCTGATGATCAACATGAACTCCTAAGAACTTTACGCTATCAACTACACCATGATCAGCAAGTTCATTATCATAAGGTCTCAAACTAAATATAACATTTTCAGTTTTATTTTCATGCAAAAGATAACCATTAGCCTTGAACCACACTCCTGCGTCCGCTAATGAAACGTTAACAAGATTGGAGAGTTCTGAAAAATTATTTGAAATATTCAAAAACGTTGTGTCATCGGCATAAAGGACTGTTCTGCACACTACATTGTGAGGCAGGTCATTAATACTTATCAGAAACAATAGAGGGCCGAGAACAGAACCCTGAGGTTCTTAGACCACTCTGCCAGTGGGTTGTGAGTGGAGGGTGAAGGATAGTTGGTAAATCTATAGAGCATACACACCTTGTCACCATCCATAGTAATACATCGTATGAATGTTATAACGTCATACAGTTTTTGTGGTTTTTTGAAACTTTAGAAAATGATTATAATCAGAGTACCCTTTTTTTCACACACAACATGTTTCGGCTAATTAGCTATTTTCAAGTGTAAATAATACTAAAATTACACTTGAAAACGGCGAATTAGCCAAAACATGTTGTGTGTGAAATAAAAAATATTTTTGAAAGGGTACTCTGATTATAATCATTTTTTTAAGTTTCAGAAAAATACGGTAGCCCTAGAAGAAAAGAAGTTTTTGTGGTTATATTGTCCGTATTTTAGAATTTCAAGATGGCGGCTTACTTCCCTCGAACCTCAAAAAACAGTATGACATCATACCATTCATACGATGTTTTTTGAGGTTCAAGGAAAGTGAACTGTAATCTTGAAATTCTTGAATACGGATAATATAACCTCAAAACAGTATTACGTCATACCATTCATACGATGTGCTTGGTAATAATAAGAAATTATGAGTGGACTCAGGACTGTATATGTTTCTAATAGGTAGAAAACTATAAATGCTGCAAATGGGGAATTCCAAATTTACACAGCCGCATCTCAAAACAATGTAAGCAAGCAGATAATTGAAAATTACCCACCATGATTCCATTTTCGGTATGATAAAGTTACCTTTAGCAGGAGGAGGGGTCGACGAAGGTGAAGACAAGTGTAGAAATCCCCCAATAGCCCAGGCAAATTAGATCGAAAAAAGGCTGTGCCTCCAAAAAAATAAGGTAAGGCTGGAAATCGTCTTAATCGACTTTGGGCATCCTAAATAAGTTTACTATGAGTTTGCGACGGATTCCGAGGTGTGCATAATACAGGGTGACTAGAAAACCACCAAATTTCGGTTCTGTTTTTAGTTTTTCGCAATTTACGCTAAAACGAAGCGTCTGACAGAAAATATCATTCCCATACTTTTTTTAGCTAATAAAATTTCCAAGAGATTTGTATCAAATTCAACCTCCTATCTCGAACAAGGACCGAGGAATGAGGTTTCAAAAAAGTGGTATTTTTTGAGAAAAATTAAAATTTCACCTTATTCAGTAATTTATTGCTCATATCTTCCGTCTGATGATTCAGAAAGGTGAATTTTGAAATCCCTCTGGGGATAATTTTGTCCTCTACAATTTAAAACCAAGGAAGACTTCCTATCTTGTATATTTTTTGTGTTGGGGCTTTCAACATGTTTCCTTGCACAGCAAAAAATACCATATTTTCACTATTAACCTCCAAAATTAGTCTATATATTCTTGTATTGGAGTTTTATCAGTAGAATATTTTTTCTTATATCATGTTTTGATTTATAATTACTATACCGCCCTAAATTCAGGTTATTACCAGTAGGAAGGACTCTCCAAGGATAATAAAATAAGGACCTCCCCAACTTTCGTAATAGTTGACGGATCGTGACGAACTATAGCTCATTGTTTTCAGCTCATCAAGGCGGTTAAAATTCATATATAATTGAACAAGCGTTAGCGAGTTCCTTCTTTTGACTAGACGCCAGAGTCGTTGTCCGTCTGTTTGTTCGTTTGTTTGTTTGTTTGTTTGTATGTTCAACAATAACTTTCGATCGCCTCAATTAATCAACTTCGAATTCAGAACACATATTCTTCGAACCTTTATACAGGTCAAGTTCGTTGGACAATGAAATCGATCGACTCCTTCATCCATCGAGAATCCATCTGATTTCAATAAAACAGCTGATTTATGAGCGGCAAATTTGAAAGAGCTATCATGAAAATAATGTTATCAAATGAAAAAATACTTTCATGTTGAAATCATATGTTAATATTGATTTCAAAGTTCAAACATGTGATGGGAGTCTATTCATATGAACAGCTGACAAAAGGCGGAAAATTTGAATTATTTTACCATTGGTTATTTCTAAAGAGTATTCTTGATGAAAGAAGTTTGTTGTTCCATCTGATTTCCATGCTTTGATAAGTCAGACTAATATATAAGTCAACCGTGCTTTTCTACGGGATTTGAAAAATGCTATTAGGCTGAGGCCGCACTGCCGGTGGGTAGAGCCTGGTGGGTGGAGGGTAGTTGGTAAATCTATAGAACATACACGGAATACACACCATCCAAGCATGAGGGTAGAGGGTGGAGGGTAGAGGATAGAGGGTAGAGGGTAGTGGGTGGAGGGTGGAGGGTAGAGGATAGAGGATAGAGGGTAGAGGGTGGAGGGTGGAGGGTAGAAGGTAAATCTATAGAACATACACGGCATACACACCATCCAAGCATGAGGGTAGAGGGTGGAGGGTAGAGGATAGAGGGTAGATGGTGGAGGGTAGAGGGTGGAGGGTAGAGGATAGAGGGTAGAGGGTGGAGGGTGGAGGGTAGGAAGTAAATCTATAGAACATACACGGCATACACACCATCCAAGCATGAGGGTAGAGGGTGGAGGATAGAGGGTAGAGGGTAGAGGGTGGAGGCAACCTACCTACCTCTACCCTCCACCCTCCACCCACTACCCTCTACCTTCTACCCTCTATCCTCTACCCTCCACCCTCTACCCTCATGCTTGGATGGTGTGTATGCCGTGTATGTTCTATAGATTTACCAACTACCCTCCACCCACAAGGCTCTACCCACCGGCAGTGCGGCCTCAGCCTTAAGGGGATTTCTTATAATTTATATATTTGATTTATCTTAATGGAAATTCTGAACAATCAAATAATTCCATTCTTGAACGAATCTCTACAATGTTTGTTACTGGTTTATCTGCTGTTCTTAATTCGAGACACTATTGGTAATTTACAAAATTCTATTGAATTTAAAACAAAAGGCGATCAATATGACTACAGAGTGTCCCAAAAAGAACCAACTAAAGTAGTATCACGGTGTTCTTTGAGCTGAAACAAACAGAACATGTCATTGGAAAACACCAAATTCTCTTTAGTTGTCCTGTAATCCGCCATTCTATTATTTTAAGACTTTCCATCATAGGCTACCTAAATACTGGATAAACTTTACACGAAGTTTCAATATAGTATGTATGGTTTTCAGAAAAAAAGGAAAAGTTATTACATCCATATTTTGTAAATTTGTTAGAATTGCTCAGTTATTAGGTCTACTCTGAATTCTTGCAGTCAAGTCGTCTTGAACAAGTAGGCCTACTTTTTATTGTTGCATTGGCGGCAACAGATTTGCGGATAATGATGTATCAATATGAAAACGATTGATCAAAATATACCGTACAAAACTATATCCTCACAAAAAGGAATTATTCAGTATTGAATAAATCTAGGTATTGTGTTAGTATGATTCGTGGTTCATATTTTTAAATAATTAAAGCGATAAGTTGACTTTGAGAGTTCGTACGCGAGCTCTTCAGCCCATGGGGCTCACTAGTTTATTAAAATTGATCGAAATTGAAGAATTTTACTACCTTGAGTACTTTGAGTTATTTCTCATATACCGAGAAAAAGGCTAACAATTGTCTTCAAATGCGTCTATCTTGAAAACCATTGTTGGGAAATGGTCGCATTTAGGCTTGAATTGTAGAACACAATCTCCTCTATAATTTGATATGTAGAAACGTTCCTAATATAATATTCTCAAGTCAAGAACATTCGTTTTTGTAAACCAAAAAAGCAACAGAAAGTTTCTCCTTTATACTTTCACGCCATTTTTCAAGCATTCTTGGAGGTTGGAGGGTGAGAAAATTCATTTTTGGTAGTAGAGAATTTAATTTCCTACATTTCAAGCCTTAAGACGTATCGAAAACTTTATTAAATCTAGATATACAATCAAATTTTAGAGATAGTGTTAGTAAGCAATAATGAGAAAGTGATTCATCCTTTTCTGATTTTGAGGATGAAATTAACCTCAGTTGTCTAAACTCATGATTTCTACACATAAAGTGACAGAGGAGACTATGTTCTACAATTTAAGCCTAAATGCGACAATTTCCCAACAATGGTTTTCAAGATAGACGCATTTGAAGACAATTGGTAGCTTTTTCTCGGTATATGAGAAATAACTCAAAGTACTCATGGTAGTAAAATTCTTCAATTTCGATCAATTTTAACGAATTATATATGAATTTCAACCGCCTTGATGAGCTGAAAACAATGAGCTATAGTTCGTCACGATCCGTCAACTTTTACGAAAGTTAGGGAGGTCCTTATTTTATTATCCTTGGAGAGTCCTTCCTACTGGTAATAATCTGAATTTAGGGCGGTATAGTAATAATAAATCAGAACATGATATAAGAAAAAATATTCTACTGATAAAACTCCAATACAAGAATATGTAGACTAATTTTGGAGGTTAATAGTGAAAATATGGTATTTTTTGCTGTGCAAGGAAACATTTTGAAAGCCCTAACACAAAAAATATACAAGATAGGAAGTCTTCCTTGGTTTTAAATTGTAGAGGACAAAATTATCCCCAGAGGGATTTCAAAATTCACCTTTCTGAATCATCAGACGGAAGATATGAGCAATAAAATACTGAATAAGGTGAAATTTTCATTTTTCTCAAAAAATACCACTTTTTTGAAACCTCATTCCCCGGTCCTTGTTTGAGATAGAAGGTTGAATTTGATACCAATCTCTTGGAAATTTTATTAGCTAAAAAAAGTATGGGAATGATATTTTCTGTCAGACGCTTCGTTTCAGCGTAAAATGCGAAAAACTAGAAACAGAACCGAAATTTGGTGGTTTTCTAGTCACCCTGTATTATGCACACCTCGGAATCCGTCGCAAACTCATAGTAAACTTATTTAGGATGCCCAAAGTCGATTAAGACGATTTCCAGCCTCACCTTATTTTTTTGGAGGCAAAAGTCTAATTTGCCTGGGCTACAAGGAATAGGATCTGTTACTAATAACTTTGAGCTATGAGTAATCTTAAATTATTTCGAAAGTGGAGATAAACCTACTGTTCGTCGATTTATGTATTTCACGAATTTACTGATATATGATTCACTGTACAATATTTCATTTCACACACTGATTGATTGGGCGCCGAACGATCTCCCAATTAATGCTTCTAATACGATTTGAATTGTGTTTCGACAATTACAACAATTCTGTATTACGATGAAATAAATTTGGTAGGCTGAATTCAAGACGAATTTCTTGAATATTGAAGCCTAGATGATGAGTGGCTAGTTATTTGAATCAAATTATTCAAATGCAAGGAAAATACCGACATGTATTTCTAGTCAATGATCGAGGCACACTAAATACGATTACACGAAAAATTGAGTAGCTAATTTGAATCGAATTATTCAAATCTGGAAGTACCGACGTGCACTCCCAGCCAGTTAGTAGCATACTGAGCCAGAACAAGAGTTTCATGCCCGGTTTTTCCAAGCACACTCAAATTTGAGGGACCCTCAAGTTTACTACACTTTACTACATCTCCTATACCTATCAAAGAAAATGTCAACTGTTCATCAAATTTTGAGGGTCCCTCAACTTTGAATGTGCTTGGAAAAACCGGGCATCATACTGTCTATAAGACAGTGAAGGGTTGATAACGAACAGAGTGATATTGACAAGTTAATGCCATCTATTAGACACATAATGAACTATCAATTAGGCTACTATCAAAAACCCTATAACGAGTACAATAGACAATCGACCCAAACACGATGTATTATCATGGATGGTGTGTATGTTCTACAGATTTACCAACTACCCTCCACCGCCCTCGCTTTTACCTACCGGCAGTGCGGCCTCAGCCTTAATGCCTAGTTTATAGGATGCCAATTAGCGACACAATTGTTTCATATCAATTATCTCCTGAAATTCACAGCTGATGTTAAGTACCTATTGAATCTTTTGATTTTAAAATCATCATCTAGGCATGGCTTGATGACAACTCCAATTGACATCAGTTGTCTTATGACAATTGCCATCGTATAAACTAGGCATAAGCGCCCTGTACACGGGGATTGTAGTGTCGGCCAGTTGAATATCCGTAGCCAATCACAGCCGTTGTCTTGTCATTGGGTCAAACAACAACAGCTGTGATTGGCTACAGATACTAAACTGGCCGACACTACAATCCCCTTGTACAGGGCGCAATAGAGAGATTCTTCATGCATCAGAGTAGAACCTAAGGTGGACTAACGGAAAAATCTTGCTTTGTGGAAAAGGTTTCTCACCAATCTTGACAGGTTCTCCATTGCTGGCCAAGTATTTGACTTCAAAAATGTCCAGAAAGATCCCATGATCAGATTGGGCCGGTAGCACTATTATCTCTATCCCATCAAAAGATTGGATCTCGTTTACTGGTACGTGAAGTCTGAATCTATTGGCTACTCTTATCACGTTCTGTGTGCCCTGTGAAAACAAATTATTTTTATACAGGATTTTCCAATTTCATACCATACCATTATGAATATTGCTGTCAGACTTATTGGGCGTGAATTCACAAGAATAAAAAAATGAAAATTATCTTAAAGAGAAAATTATCAATGAAAAATTTATATTCAACTGAATTTGGACGAATCAGGCACAATTTCCTCTTGATAATTCGAAGTTCTAAATTATTTCATGGTACAGAAATTGAAAAAAAACATAATTTCCAACAGTAAATTTGAAAAAAAAATCAGTTGACCTTCATTTTGAAAATGTCAGGTATTGAAATTTCTCTAGATTACAATTTTGAATAGTTCATAGGCCTACTCACTATTATGTCTGCCAAATTTCATAGGCCAGTTTCCATCCATTATCGAGGTATGATAAGAAGTTATAGAAAATAAAATGACGTATTACAGGAGAACTATGGGGAATTTGGTGTTTTGCAATTTTCAAATTACATTTTTAGTTCGTTCTAGCTCAAGAAACAATTGAATTTGAGAAGGATTTTCAGTAGAAAACCCTACTCTTGATTGACTTTTTTCATTCCATTTTATTTTAGCTTTCATCTTATGTTGGTCACCGTGGTGCTACTTGAATCGGTTCTTCTGGAACAACCTGTATTATGAAGATTGTGTAATTTCTGGATAAAATATTGAAAATAGTGTACTAACATCATAACAATTCCAAGATTGTTGATATGAGTATTCAGGGATAATTTTTACATCATCAGTGATCTGAGAGTAATATTCATATTGATCATACAATGCCACTTTAATTTCTGTCTCATATACATCCAAGTAGTTGACTTTGGTACACCTGTAACATAAGTTGAATTTGATGTTCAAGGGTACTATAAAAACATGTAACTTATGTACAATGAATAAAAACTCACAGCACCCAGTACATTCTATTCAATCACCACTGGTGTTGCTCTCATTATAGAGGCATTTTTGAATAGGTCCATTAGGTCTTAAGTTGAATAAGCTTGGATAATGCAGAAAAATAAATAAATAATTGATCATTTTCAAAAAAAAGTATGGAAAAACGCAAGTATTGCAGAGTTTTTGCGAAGATTGAAAAATTCGTTCTTGGTATGGATCAACTAGTTTTGCTGTCATGATAGATGCATTATAAATTGAGTACATTAGTTCTTGTATAAGATAAGAAAACACAAAAATAAAATTTATAGAATACATGAATATTGGGAAAATCTTTGGGAAGTTTTAATAGCTATTTATGTATTAAGAGAGTAATGCACGACTTTATCGCTCGCGCAAAACAGTTATCATTGTGATAATTTAGCAAGAGCAATAATGAAGCATTACGCGCGAATAACATACAATATTTTTTCTACAACTGCACGAACCTGTTAATCTACAGTTTTTTTCAGTCCTCAAATACTACGAACTATTAATTAAATGACTCTTTTGTAATTACCGGTACAGGTACAATCAGACATTGTCGACTTTTGTTAGGTTATGTTATGACTCCACCTGACCTACTTTTGGCAAGCCATGATCAGCTGATTAGCGAGCGTAAAGTAACTCTACTGCTCATGCGCAGTTGCTTAGCAAGCGTAAAGTAATTCTACTGCGCATGCACAAATGGTTAGCGAGCGTAATGAAGATTCTCCTCAGAAATGGGCATCTTTACAAGGAGAATTCAGCTCGTAAAATCTTGTTTCACGCGCAGTTGTAGAAAAAATACATTCTTAGTGCAGAACGACTAGTTTTGCTATGAAAATAGATTCATTCTCAAAAACGTTCATAAATTACCAAATAACATTATTAAAAAAAAAAACACATTTTTTTAATATACAGTACTCGGAAAGTACACCAAAGAAAGTGCAGTAGTTGGAAACTTGGAAATATTTCACTTATTCGAAAAAATTAAGAATCCATACATATCACTACTTTAACATGAATACATCTGATACACATTTTTTGTAAAAATTATAATTGATGATAGCGGAGGATTCCAAAATTTGCTGATCACCTGAATCACCAATTACACATTCGTGAATAAATACATCCAGATTGAAAACTAATTGACACCAAATCCAATGGAAACTTTCTCAAATTGTAGTGTCGGATGGTACCAATCAACTAGTGGAAACCAGAACTCTCTATGTGGCCTATGAGCCAAGATATAATCGAAAATATATGGCGTGTTAGAGATTCCTCGCCGGACAGAGTAACTAGATGAAAATTGTATGAGAAGCTAAGAGAATTCAGAGTAGAATAGCTATGATTTGTAGCAATAAGGCGAATGAGAGGAATCACACAAAACACGTATCTGTTGAAAAAGCTGATTTGAAAAAAGTCAATACTTTCAAATGAACCGATTCTCCTCTCCTATGTTGCCATTTTTAAGTCTGATCTACATGAGTAGAGTTTTTGGTAGAGTAGAGTTTCTAGTCTGGTAACTCCACCTGTGTAAACGGTCACTAGGCGACTAGTAGCTAGTAGGTAGTAGAGTAGAGTTACTAGCAGCATGTTGGAAAGTAACTCTACTTTACTCCCCCCACCACTAGCAAAATTGCCACTCTCCTGCAAGCTATACTTGCGTAAACGTGATCACCTCGTTAGTAGATTAGAGTTTCTAGTAGATTGGCACACAGTTCAGAGTAGAGGGACTAGACTCCTCACACTAGAGGGAACACAGTTCATAAACTATCGTCAACACTCTACTCTGTGTGAACAGTTGCTTGTCTTACAATCCGTAGAGTGGGCAAGACAGTAGCTCTACTAGAAACTCTATTCCACCAAAAACTCTACCCGTGTAAATCAGAATCTATAGTTCTATTCACGAAAAATGTCATGATTTTCCATTACGAAGGAAGCTGTGGTTTTATCATACATGAAAACCCCCAAGTTTTTAATGATATTTTGTTGGGTTGAATTCAGTTTTGAGATGTTCACTTACTGAAATGTTGGATTATAAAGCTCTTTTCTAGTGTCTGAACCCACTATCAAGTAAAATCCACCAGCAGAACCTATCCATGTTCTGAAGATGCTCCCTTGTGGAAGTTTGTACACTACGTCATAGCCTTCACTGAAAAAAAAACTCCTTTCAAATATTCTTGTTTTTATCGAAAATTGACATCTTTTTGAAAAATCGTGAATCTAGGTTTCTAGTGAAGATAAAGAATTGATCATGTTACATATATATTGTGTAATGGCCATTTACCATACCTTATGCCACGTTTACACCGGAATTTTAATAACATTTGTCAATAGCTTTTGTTGATAACTTACGTATACATAGACTTAAACTTATATATAGACTTACTTATTATATGAAAGTGATTAACATTCTGGTGTAAACGTGGCTTTACTATAATCTTCATAGATGAATAATTGAATAATGAACACAAATTAAACTTATTCAAAGACAACCAAATTTGAATGCAAACAAGATTTGTGAATCATAGGCCCAAAGAAGTTCCATCATACATGAAAACTATCAAGTTTATCATATTTTGTTGGGTTGAATTCAGTTTTGAGACGTTCAGTTTTAGGAGGTTCGAATAATTTCGTTAATAATTTTCTTGGAAAATGTCAAGGACCAGTCAATTTTTGAAAATTTCTGTTTGGGATAGGAATATGAATGAATGAATAAATGACAATAATCACCTATCCTCAGTCTTATAAAATGATGACTTGCTCAACTCAACTCATGAGTTGCAACAATGACTTGAGTCAACAATGACTCAACAATGACTTGCTCGACGAATTCAACTTCTAAAACACAAGAGGAAAAATTCAGTCTAATTTATATCAGAAATTATTAATCTAATACTGTAATGTTATATTTAGTCTCAATTATAGTAGGAAATATTTTGCTATAAATTTATAATTTTAAAATCAATATTGACCGAGCTTGAGTAGTTTTCTCATTTAGTCTTTTTTGCTTGAACAGACAATACTATATAAGAAGTAAGTACCGATCTTATTTTATAAGTCGTGTGGATGACAAATTCTCACCTGGAATTCAAGGACAAGAAAGAAGCAATAAATCTTAATGGAAGGGAACATGAGAGGACAAATCCATCTAATTCAAATAGAGAAGAGCAGAAAATGCAAATAGATGCATGGATAAATTGAAAATACATAAGAAATAAACTTACTGAAGTGAACTGGTTCTCTTGTAAGTGCATCGTAATGAATTTCATGCTTATACCTAATTGTCCTGATATTATCTTTGTTAGGTAATTTCACAGAGAGTAGCTCTTGAATGCTATTTCCGTACTTGATTTTTGCAATGTGGTTTTTCCCTACTATGATTTCATTCACTCGGTAAATCAATTGATTACGGTTCTGTGGATGGAGGAAACATACAAAAATAAATCATAAATAAGTGTTTTATTTGAATTGCCTTTATACTACATAAAGTGACTTTCATTGGTTGGGAGATCCAATTGGAACAACAGTGTAACTATGCATGCGCAGATCTAAAAATTCGATGTAAAATCACTTCAGTCAACATACATACTTCATTCAATAAGTGTAGAGACTGGGTCAATGTAGCCCCAACTGAGCTTCATAGGAAGATCTGACCGGTGGGGATCGATAGATGGGATGTAAACTAATAAAAATCACTCTGGATCAGTCACCTACGAGCATTCGTTGAGGCAGCAGGCCAATTTCCGCGCCGAGTGCTTTTGCCTCGCGTCACAGTGCCAACTGAGCTTGGCACTCGAGTAAAACTCCTCTGTGAAATTTCTCTTCAAACATGGAAAATCTACATCATAGAGACTTTGAAGGACTTGCGTCTTTTTCCGTGTTCAAGAGACTTACAAGGAAGACTTCTTGAGTCATGTAAGAGTTTTTAGTAGCGAAAAATGTTTCGGGAAGGCCAAGAACTCGTTGATATCCAGTTTTGAATTGGATGCATGACAAACCCCAGGAGCTGATGAGGCTTGGATGGTGAAACTGCGAAAATTTTGGACTCTGACAGGCGTATGATAGTCGCCCTCATCAGTGAGAAAAACGGTATTGTAGTGAAAACCATCCACGCACTATCAAAACGGATGATCTGGTGATGAGAAAATTGTGAGTTAATTGCCAACTGTGGCGTCATGCCACAGTGCGATTGATGTGCAGCATCTACTGGCGAAATTCTGCGTTGCTATGTCATATCAACCCCCCTAAACAATTCATCTTTTTTCTCACTCCATTAAGTGGGAAGGTTGATGTGAGTGCAGGGGTTTGCCTCTGATGGTTTCACTGTGGCTGCCAAACCGCTGCGACGCACTCTCGAAACACTCGGCGCATGAATGGACCTCCTGCCTCATCAAATGGACCTTGAGGCTGAGGCCGCACTGCTGGTAGGTAGAGCGTTGTGGGTGGAGGCTAGTTGGTAAACCTGTAGAGCATACACACCATCTGCCCATGAAGCACTATTCAGCCGCCATCTTGAAATTCTTGAAATATGGACAATATAACCTCAAAAAACCGTACGATGCTATACCATTCATACAATGTATTACTGTGGATGGTGTGTATGTTCTATATATCCACCAATCTTCCACACACTATGCTCTACCCAACGAGAGTGCGGCCTCAGCCTGAGAGCTAAATCTCAGTGCTCCTGAACGGGAGAGAACCCCTCTCTATTGAGACTACAGAGAACCCAAGGTAATTACAATAGAAAGGTATGAGTCATCAACATCATAGCCGGGAGGAAACCGTGAATTTTGACGTCATTGGCACCACAGCTGTTTAGCAAACCTAGAAGTTAGGAACTTCGTCTGCTCCTTGTGCGTTTCAACTTGGCTCCAATCGCTGATGTTGTAAATTGATTTATTCATGCTTATTTGAAAAACTTTTTGGCAATAGCTATACGGCCCATATTTATATTATTCACATGCAATCTATCTATTACCAAACCTATTCTCGTGAGCTCTTTTCCCATAATGTTTTGAAATAGATATTTTCACCTCTTTTTTGAACAGATTCTGTACTAATAACAAAAACCACATGTTCGCAAAAAAATGATGCAGTGATAACATGATAGCCTGTTCAAATCAGAGTGCATATTTTCCGTGACATCAGAAATGATTTTAATCTAATTACTTTGATTGGAACACACAAGGAGCAGACGAAGTTCCTAATTTCCAGGTTTGCTAAACAGCTGTGGTGCCGATGACGTCAGAACTCACGGTTTCCTCCCTGCTACGATGTTGATGACTTATACCTTTCTATTCTAATTACCTTGCAGAGAACCAGTCTTGATACTTTTTGAATGGACCTTGTAGGTACCGCTGATGAGGTGTAATGAGGGACAGATGGTAAGATTGGAACTATTTTCATTCCATCAGCTGGCAGAATTGAGCCTTTTTGAAGGAAAATCTTCTTTTTAGATAGATAGATGATAGCCCGAGACAAAATTAGGAGATATAAACAATTTGAATAATCTGAGAAAAGGACAGATTCAATCTCACTTATATCTTACCGCTATCAACTCACAAATTTGAACACTTTTTTGGACGACCATGAATGATTCATGGAACATCTCTTCAGAGAGTTTGACAAAGTGTTCTTGATTCCCAGGTGTTTCAATAATTGCATAGATTCTTGGTGGAAATAGTCCTTTTTGTAAATTAGCAGGGAAGCATCTAGAAAACAGACAATCATCGATCAAAATCAATTTATTGCCAAAACTTACAAAAAAGTTTCTTATTACACTGTACTGTAATCCGGCCAAGATATACTATCTCTTTCTGAATATTAACTAGTTTTTTTGTTGCTGAATCCTGGTTGATTGGGAGCTTTGTAAATTCGATCATCCATATACCTAGAATTTTTTGAATTTTATCATACACTTTTCATCTACTAACTGTATTGCAAAAATTCTCTAACACGCCTTCAAACAGACACCCTATATAGTCATTAATAAGCTCAATCAACTGGCATATGTCCCCTTTGTGTAAGATTAGCAGGGGCGCCACCCCAGACTTGAAAAGTTAAGTAGTTTGTAGATAGGCAACCCGTACTACATGAATCTGTATATAGGCAACCCGCATTGCATGGCTCGGTAAGGTGAGTTTGAGCAACGCGGGCAGCGTGCTTGCCGCTCGTGTACAAAAATTGTATCAATGCCATTCCGTCAAAATCGCAATCAAAGCAATCCATATCAGGATTTAAAGGAGACAAAAATCACATTTGGAAAAAGTATTGGTGTTTCATAATAAATTTTTGGTAGAATAACAGAGTATGTTCCTTTATCGATTCCACCTCTTTGATCCAATATATTGAAATAGGTACCAAAAAATCTACATTCATTCAAAATCCAGGTCAACTTGGCTAAAATCTAGCCAAAGCGCCGACAGGCGCAAGTCATCGGCGAATGCAAATTTCACTGTTATAGTATGAGAAGATGAGCAAGTAATAGCGTAATGAAATTTGCACTTGCTGATGACTAGGTATGGATAATGGATAGCCTACTCGTATTAGGCTGAGCAAATGTTAATGGCAAGGAAAGTTGTGTGAGTGTACCACACCAGATTTTTTCGTTTGAGTTGTATTTGAATACTTCTTTGAGAGATATAAGAGAGAGAATTCCTATTAACCTATAGTGTGATCTATAGAGACTGTATTATAACTGACCACAACAGTCTCTATATAGAAAGTTATTTTTATATTTTTAGTGCATTTAAAAAGTTTTTTTTCTTTTTTCAATTACTGTTATTTTTAACACTTATTTTGGAAACTAGTTACTACGAGCCAGGAACTTCAATGGAAATTATTAAAACAGTTCATATTCAGATTCATCAGACTATTCTCAATTTCTTATAAATTATAATTAAAAAAAATAAATAATCTGTAAAATTATAATTCGACCGAAATTATCTTAAATAGAACTAAGTAATTGAATCAGATTTCCTTAAAAATGCATGGAGGAAATAATTTCTGTTATTCTAACTATTCAAAAACTTTGCTAACTTCGTACTATGCCTTGGTCAAAATATTACAACTATTCAAATTTGAGCTGGGAAAAACAGCAACAAATAATGTCTAGCACCATAGCTTCTTCTAATAGAAGGCCCTGCCCTAATAATATGGCAACGTCGCACCGTAGTCACAGTCTTTTCATATGAAAGCATTAAGTACAGATACAAATCATGCATGTTGACTTGGTTTTTCACTTTTTGATCATAATTTCCATGAGAACGTTCATGAAACTCTTTGTATAGAATTCCTTCTGTGTTTTTTGTGATAGGTTGTGATAGAGATTAGCATGAAAGAAAGATTAGGAAGAGACAGTTATTTATTAAAATAGCTTATGATTTTTAGCACACAAGATACGCATCCATTAAAACAGCTGTTTGGAAAATGATTTCAATGCTTTTAAATGGATCCAATTTCCTACTCTATATAGTTGTCAATTTTTAGGCCATGACCTTCTATTAGAGGGAGCTATGCTAGCACTCATCAAAATGAAGATTAAAACACAAGATACACTAACGAATATTCAGAGTCATGCTCTACTTTGACTCTCAAACTGGAACGAATAGGGAAATATTCACAATTTGCCCCTCTGAATGGAAACATTCATTCACAGAACCGAGGCCTGTTCACGAACTACATCTTGATGTTGTCTACATCTTGGCGGTGTCTGAAATCAAACTCTGACTTTTCCACTCAAATTTTCCCCTTCCAACGGCTCCACGAGCGCTGTAAAGCCTAATTTCAAGTCAAAATTACGAGTAAGGTCAATCTTTGTACAATGCCCAAATTAAAAGCTTTTTCAACGTGCAATTGAAACTCATACTTGTGGAATGCACGAAAATTGCTCTACTTTCGACACCTAAGCAGAAAGTTAAAAATTTTATTAAACTTAGGCTAATCGATATTCACAGTGCATTTATTACTTTTCTAAAACCCAAGACCATGTAGAGGAATTTCACTTGAATCTAGTCAGTTCAACAACCTCAAAAGATCATTTTTATCACAAACAAAAAATAAAAAACTTCAATAATATTTCAACTCAATATCCACTATATTACAATAGGCTACATATCACGGTACCACAGAGAAGGTAAGTTCCTACTTTCTTTGTGATACTAATTAGTGAAATCCACGGAGTGTTTAGACCTAAACCACGCCCCCTGATATGAGCCTTATCATGATTCGCCCTATTCACAAGCGGTCGCATATACATTTTCTTTTTCATTCATGTAAAAAATGAAAATCTCATATTGAGTTTGGAACTAAGTGACATTTTTGATCGGCATCAATAGCATCTTTCCAATCACTTCTTTCAATCTTCAAATCTTCCCAATTGATACAACAAGTTGATTGTACAGATATTTTCATGGTGATATTTCTGTTATTAAACTTTTGACAGCTCATCCCAAGGCTGGAGCTCCAAAGTGATTCAACTATACTTTTTGAGTAGTTGTGAAGGTGATATTGTGGTAGTTATCCATATTAAATGGAAAGACAAGACGTTGTCAAGCCACTGATTTATTAAAAATACGAGATACCGGTTTCAGTTGCTACACCATTGTCAATCTCTCGTGAACTAAAACTTAAAGAACAGAGCAGCAGTATTTATACTCATAGTGAAGTCGCTTGAGCCAATGACCGTAAACGTCTGCCATTGGCCTAGACAAGCTCCTCCCCGATTAACGATTCATTCAAACATTACAAAATGACAATTCAAACAGAAATTTTATTTTTCTACACTGTTTTGTAACTGAGATACAGGATTTTTTCATTTCGAACCATACCGCTATGAATATTGTTATCAGGCTTATTGGGCGTGAATTCACAAGAATAAAAATGATGTAGTTCTAATAGTAGTTTATGCAACGGTTGTATAATGGGAGCCTTTATACATGCTTTAAAGGCCTAATACAACCGTTGCATACACTATTTTATCTACAACTACCAGTGATGTTATCAGTATCAGAACATTAGGCTATATAGCTATAGACCACCAGTATTAAGTTTTCTGTAAGTGTAGGTACTATAAAAATCAACATACCGTATATTAAACTTCTTATTTTGTCTTTGTCCTACTTGAACGGTTGATGATAATTAATTTATAACTTAGTAAATATGTAAATAATAACATATCAGTCAGTACCGCGAAACGCATTTGACAATCAACAAAATCGTGAGTACTGATTAAAAGTGAAAGTCATCAACATATTTATCAAGTTATAAGTATATTAAACTATTAAAAATTTAGACTATTCAAATTAATTATTTATTCAAATATGAAGATTGAAATATTGACAAATACTGGTACTTGATTCCAGTCGCAGTATTATAGGTTAAACAATTTTAACCTATAGTTTCATTGAATTCCTCAGTTAATTTTATATAGGAATTGATCATTCTAGAACCTCACTAATGCCTCTAAAAAATAAGAAAAATTAATATATTTTGAAAAATCTCAATTTTCAGCCATTGTTATCTCGGTAACAAAGCGTTTTTGGGGGATGGTCACATGGAACTTTTTTGTCCACTTGGTGTGAGGAATCAGCCTAAGACGTGTTGCACATTCCTCCTGAAACACCCTGTTTAACTTATTTGATTCATCTTAATGAGAAAGTTTCATTCTTGAACAAAGCTCTAAAATGTTTGTCAATCGTTTCCAATTTGATACATTTGAGTATTTACAAAAGCCTATTTAATATAATACAAAATGCGATCAATATAACTCTATATTTACACGTAGTTTTAATATAGTATGGATCGTTCAGAGTTATCTTTGTGATCTTTTGCAGTGCATTGACTGCAGCATATTCGCGGATAGTTGGAATAGCAACAAATGAAAACACATGAATCAAAATATACCGTATACAAAACTATATCCTCACGAAAAGGAACCATGTAGTACTGTGTTGATATAAGTATTGGTAATATTAAATATTATACAAATTTTGTGGTTCCTATTTTGACCTCGAGGCATCCGACTCATCAACAAACTTGATCAATTGGACTTGACTTCAAAATTTCATCATCAAGTTATCAAAGCCATAAGTTAACTTCAAGAGATCTTACGCGAGTTCTTCAGCCCTTGGGGCTTACTAGAAGTCTATAATCTATAGAACCTCTAAAATGATCTCTTAG
Organism: Sogatella furcifera; assembly: GCA_017141385.1. Taxonomy (NCBI): domain Eukaryota; kingdom Metazoa; phylum Arthropoda; class Insecta; order Hemiptera; family Delphacidae; genus Sogatella; species Sogatella furcifera. The sequence continues at coordinate 7,877,676 of CM029553.1, read as the reverse complement.
TTCAAAACATTATAAGGTCACACTGCATGTCTCAACCAATAATGGGAATCTTGGGTAAACAAATCAATTCATATTTTAGTCAACCCACAACAGCACTGTTGGACCAACATATGTCACTGGTGGCTCGTGCCCACGAAACAGGTGAAGTGTTGAACAGTAAGAGATACAGGCACTTTACCTGTTTCGTGGGCACGAGCCGCCAGCGATCAGATGTAGGTTTATTTCGGGCCAAACAATGAATAATTCATGTTAGACTTGTTAAATTGTCTAATTCATGTTATTATTATGTTAGACTAAATATTCTCAAATACATTTTGTACAACAATGTAGTCACTCACTTGAATTTTCTAGGATCTTCTCTAGGTAAAGGTGAACCTATCCTGTATGATGGTCCGGTTTCTGATAATATAGAAGTTCTCCATTCAACATTTCCGCCCCTTGTGGAAGTAGGAAATATTTTCTCGTCTAAACTGTAAAAACACGATTCTATATTAGAAAAAGTAGTTGGTTAAATAGTCTGGTAGAACAAAGAATACATTTTGGCAAAGATGGAAAAAAGAGTCCTGCACGGTCAATATTGATTTAAAAAATATCAATTTGATCTCAAATTGTAGGGAACCATTTGATCTACTATCAAGACCACATTTATAATTCTTCAAAAAATACTGACCAGGCTGGAGTCATTTTTTCATCTTGCCAGAGGCTCTTCTTTGCTTGGTCGGATTATACGTGTGGTTTGTGGCCATTGAATCTTCAACCTCTGATTGGCTAGCCCAGTCATATCCAGCATAGGCCTACTTTTTCTGGTTCGAATTATCCTTGAATTATCCTAGCATCACTCTCCTGATTGATGATCACTCCAAAGTCACTCGATCCCACCGATTTACATTGCAGATATGATTACTAAATTACTCTTATCACAATATATATATGATTATAGTATTTCATTGTACCAGCTTCTATTATTTCATGATTCTTGTTTTAATATGCTCAACCCTGGAGACGATTGTCTCTTTATCTAATAAAATATCTGGTACCAAGCTTCGCTCTGAAGCTGCAGCCGAACTGTTGAATCACATAAATATGTTATTGTAAAAAATAAATTCAAAATTGATGTGATCACCTCTCACAATTTTTTGACATGAACATGTGTTATAGACTTGAATGTAACTCCATTTACTCCAGCTAGATAGCGTTAGTCAGCTAACGATAACAGCCATTATACGTAGTACTTGGGCTTATTCCTGAAGGAATATTTAATTCTTTTATTAATCCGGCCAGAGAGTTTTCCCGGACATGAGACCTGGTGCAATCTTATTTTTTCATCACGGTTATATTACATTTCAAATTTCAAGGAAATCGTTAGAGCCGTTGTCTAGATCCGTGGTTCCACATACATATATACAGAAACTGCTTGCTTAATATAATAGGATAAATGAATAGGCTACTTTTCTCAACTCTCAAAATAAGTTTTATACATATTAATATATTATGCAGGGTGTTCCAGGAGAAATGTGCAATACTTCTGATTCCTTATACCAAATAGACAAGAAAGTTCCATGGGACCAACCCCCAAAAACGCTCTGTTACTAAGATAACAATGGCGGAAAATTGAGATTTTTCAAAATATATTAATTTTTAGAGGCTTTAGTTAAGCTCTAAAATAATCAATTCCTATGTAAAAGTAGCTGAGGAATTCAATGAAATCAGTTCAACGGTTATTTAGATAATTGGAAAAATATGCTAGAAAACGCCATTTTCACAACAATAAGAGTTATAACTGGATAAGGATTCATGAAATTGTATTTTTTATTGATGGAAGTTGAAGATAATCGGATTCTAGAGAAAAAGTTGAATGGCGGCGATTGTATAAATCTTACCCAAATCTCAGAAATGGCGATCAAAAATCTAAATTTGACAAAACATAGCACAAGTGATGAATTTGTGTTTAGTAGCGATTTTGCGATTTTTGATCGCCATTACTGACATTTGGGTAAGATTTACAATATCGCCGCCATTCAACGTTTTCTTTAGAATCCGACTCTCTTCAACTTCCATTAATGAAAAATACTATTTTATGTTTCTTTATCGTTATAACCCTTATTGTTGAAAATTTGCGTTTTTAGCATATTTTTCAAATTATAACAATAACCGTTAAAGTTGCAAACTTGAACTGGTTTCATTAAGTTTCTCAGCTAATTCTACATAGAAATTGATTATTTTAGAACCTTACTAGAGCCTCTAAAAAATTAGAAAAATTAATATATTTTGATAAATCTCAATTTTCCGCCATTGTTATCTCGGTAACAAAGCGTTTTTGGGGGTTGGTCCCATGGAACTTTTTTGTCTACTTGGTGTAAGGAATGAGCCTGAGAAGTATTGAACATTCCTCCTGAAACACCCTGTATATCGCATCTGAATATATAGGCTATTTCTTGGACACTCACTCCTCACCAAAAATAACCTCTACCAGTTATAGTTTGAAGGGTTTTCATCCACTGTCAGTTAAGGCTGTGACAGTAAAAACTGTAAGTAGATGGAGAAACCAGCAGTCCAAGATATATGTGAATGTTCAGTTGAGAGCATGGAACAAGGAAAAGACTAAGAAAAAGAGTCACAATATCGCAATATCAGCTTAGATCAAGAGATCAATATCAACAAGATCATAACCTTATTTTGGAGGATATTGACTTTTGGGAAATTTTTGGAGAGGAATAGTACAGGCTGGTTCCTCCTCACAATTTAAGTATTTTGTAAAGCCTACATGTAACGTATGAATGAATATTATATTGGGAAAAAACTACTTCAAAAAGGAAAAATTGATTTTATAACTTACAATGGTATAGATTCGAATTGGTTACGTATTTCCGTCCATTTCCCTGGAAAATATTATCAGAAATTGAACATTAATGTTCACCAAATCATAGAGATGGGATTAGTTACAGTAGGAGCATATTATACGAGGGCCAAATCATACTCTACAGTCCACCACACTCCACAGAATCCCTATGTATTTTTGATACCAAACATTTTATTATTTCACATTTTGAATAAAACTGCACGACTAGGTCTTGTCCACGTTTTTGGGGATCTGTCTCATGGAACTTTTTCTCTACTTGGTGTAAGGAATCAGCCTGAGAAGTATTGCACATTCCTCCTGGAAAAATCTGTACAGCATACAAAATAACATTTATAAAGGCCGTTATGAGTGTATTTTCAATTTTCAAGAAATGTCATTCAAGTAAATTTGACATTCACTTGCTGATTATGGCCGCCTTATTGAAATAACCAGTATTTTTATTCCAAGTGTGAAATAATAGAATGTTTGGTTTAAAAATACAAGGAATTTGATGTTGAACAGGTTAATTTATAAATTATTTTACAACTGCACTTGTTGTTTGTTTTGTTCTTATGAGTATAAAGCCGCTTAAGCGTGGGTAATGACATGGATCATAGATGACGACTAATTTGTTGGTAGTCGGGACCGACGGCTTATCGTCTCCTCCAAAATACAGAGAGACCGTCTATGTGATTGTGCTGTGGTCGAAAAATTTCGCATTGGTATAAACTTGAACCAGAGCCCAATTGGTTATCAGACCGGCGCTTTATGACTCCTCTAACGAGCCGCTCCATTTTATAGTCTGTCCAAGCAAAGAAGACCCTCTGGCAAGATGAGAAAATGACTCCAGCTTGGTCAATATTGGTTAAGAATTTTTTGATTTGGTTTTAATTGTAGGAAACATTCTGATCTACAATTTGAGGCCAAATTAATCATTTTTGAACCAATATTGACTGGGCTGGAGTCAATTTATCATCTTGCCAGAGGGTCTTCTTTGCTTGGATAGTCTACTTGTTGAATTCGCATTTTGATTGCTTAATTTCATCAAATCAAATCTATTCCACATCTATATCTATAAAAGCGAAATGGCACTGACTGATTCATTCATTGATTCATCACCAGAACTAAAAATCCACTGAATCGAATGCGTTTAAATTTGGCAGGCATGTTCAGTTGGACGTTTAGACGCGCGCTAAGAACGGATTTTAGGAACTTCTGAAGGATACGCCAAATATTTTAGTTTTTCTATAGTTTTTCGGCCTTTTCCTCATTTTTTCGAGAACCAATCGGTAGAAAATGTTGATAATTGGTGGTCAGGTTCAAATAAGGTCTAGAAATGTTGTGTTTGAATATTTTTGCAATCCGTTCAGGATTACGCCAGTAATCAGGTTTTCAAAATTGTATATGTGGTGCGGGTTGCATATCTTCCGCCTTGATACGACCAATCCTTACTGTAAATTAAATGGTTCAGCAAGATTATAGATGAACTAATTTGGAAGATATGGAATCAAGTTTCAAACTATGTCCGATATACTCCCCAAGGTTACGCTTAATATTAGCGTTTTACTATTTTTTTTGGAATATTCTGAGTTTTTCTTAGATTTTTCTAGAACAAATTGGCATCAAATGTTGGAATTAGGTAAACAGGTCCATTAGGTGTAGAATTGCTGTGCTAATAAATTTCGATTCCCTTCCGAACGGAGTTAGCAGGCGAGCGAAGCGAGCCTGTTCTTCCTAGATGACACTGACAGAGGTTTTGCAGGCGAGCGAAGCGAGCCTGTTTGACTCACTTTCAATGCCTATACTGTCGGGTCCAGGGGGCGGAGCCCTCTCGCTAGGCGGAGAAGGCGAGCGAAGCGAGCCGGCTGGCTAGTAATAAATAGAATACAAAAATTGTAATTGAGAACACAAAGTGAAGTAAGAGAATCTATCATTGCAGTTGGGCTACATGAAGTAAAACTTTGTTAATCCCTATAACACATAATATAATTATGTGGGTGCTGCCTGCAAATCCGATGTTTGTGTGCAGGCAGCGAACATTTATAAGATATGTGGAATTAAGAAATGAATAAATAAAGTTTGAATGGACATAAATTCAATTCAAATACAACTGAATAGAATATAGATGAAGATGAAAACACAACAGAATGTATAAATTCAAGCACTAAGCTGATATAGTCAGTCAGTCCAAGAAAAGAAGACCCTCTGGCAAGATGGGAAAATGACTCCAGCTTGGTCAATATTTGTTCAAGGATTATAAATGTGGTCTTACTAGTGGATCAAATTGTTTTCACAATCTGAGATCGAGTTTATAATTTTCAAACCAATATTGACCAAGATAGTCATTCTCCCATCTTACCAGAGGGACTTATCTGCTTAAACAGACTTTACCCACCACATTTGAAATGGATCAGTTGGTCTCCTTTCTCCGCAAGACATTTTGTCTCTGTGATACTCAAACATAAGGAATCCCTCGAACAATCATAGAAAGATACCTCTACCCCGCTATAGTATTTTATCTCACGAATCCTGTTCTCTTCTTCTGCAATATCGACTAGCCTATTCACAATTTTATGAAACGAGTTCGATATTTTTCCTGGCACCTGCTCCTGTAATAAATAGATCAAGGTCCAATAATTTATTTTTCAAAAAACTTGAAAACTTTAAATTGATAAAAGTACAATAATTTCTTTTTCAAAAAACTTGAAAACTTTAAATTGATAAAATACAAGATGGGGCAGGGAATTATCCCTAGTTTTGAAATGACATTGTGAGTAGTGGGGTATACTGTAAAAGTGAAAATATACTCAAATGACGCAGAAAATTTGAAGGTTTTACTTGGTAGCCCTAAAAGTTGTGGACATGGCTTGGTTGACTGAGTAACACGCTTATTATGGCGCCGAGGCTTATTTTTGCCCAAATTAGTCTTATCTGAAAATTATACTCTAAACTCAGGGCTATTTACTTTTATAGGCTACTTTTAGGGCTATTATAGTTCTACTTTAATTTATAGTTTTACTTTTAGGGCTATTTACTTAAATAATACTTTGAAAGTTTGAAAAAAGGTATTTGATTTATCTCATTTTATCTATTAATCAGTCTTATTTGTTATTAGAGTGCAGCGTGCGATGAGAACTCGTTATTAAACCCGTAGTCACAAAGTTGTTCCTGACTGCAAATCCATTTCGATGTCAGTAAAATGTTCATCCCACTCTTCAATTTCATTACAAGAATCATGTCAAGCAAGTTTCCTCCTCTACTGTGCTGCCGTGCTGGCACGCATCAACTCTGTCTATGAAATTCACTATTATCGCACAGAAAGTTTACACTTTTATTTCGCTGATAACCACTGGCGGCTCGTGCCCACGAAACAGGTGAAGTGCTGCACAGTAAAAGATACGGGCACTTCACCTGTTTCGTGGGCACGGGCCGCCAGTGTTGACAACCCTTTCAATTTCCTTCATCAAGTCATTGATGTTTCGGGGTTCATTAAAATGCAACAATGATTTCAGATGAACCCAAAAATAAAAGTAACAAGGCGTCGTGAGAGTGACAAATGAAAGTAACATGTCATAAAACCTTGATGGCTAATTCAACGGGTTATTGGCGAACTTGTCGTGGACAGAGTTGATGTGTGCCAGCGCAGTAGTGGAGGCCACATGAATGACATAAATTTCCTAATCTACTTGAAATCGGAGAGAACGATATATTAACATTTTCTACAGATTTATCTCTAATTCTTTGTTTGAATGAACCTCTCAATTTCATATAGGCTATAATTTCATTATTTATTTTCTTGTAATTGCAAGTTGATAGCAAGTATTTTAAAGCAAAGGTGATAATGGAAACCGGTGCTTTCTTGAATCTCTTATCTTGAACTATATCAAAAGGCTCGAGCAGACTGCGAAACAAAATAGATATATTGGCCAGCAGCATAACCCGACGAGTAGGTGACACAGAATTGAAAGCGGGGAAGTTTGTTTTTGAAATGGTAGAATATCAATATTCAAATATCTTGGCTCTGTAATCTCTGATGATAGTTGGTGTATACGAAATTGTATGAAACCAATATAAAGTTTCCCACCTTAACAATTATTGTAATAATAGGGTAAATATGCTAAAAAATCCATTTCTCATTATCTTCAACAGTTCTGAAAGGTAGAATATTTGAAATTATTTGGAACAGTTCTCAAACATTTGAAATTAATCACCTGTTTTGGTTTGCACTCCCAAACTTCACAGCCAACTTGGAGGAAATATTTCGTAGGTTCAACATTATCTTCCTTGTCTGATGTAAGTACATTGTAATATTCACTTTTACGCAGTTGTACTTTGGTTCCATAGTCGCTGTTATACTCAGTACATTGTTGACGTTTCTCACATCTATGAAAAGAAACACATCAATTATAATTCTTTACCGTATCAGATATTACCTTCACAAGCAACAAAATCGTGAGTACTGTTGTGAAGTTGGAATTTGTTAACATATTTACTAAGTTAATATTTTACTATATTATCAACTTTCCGGACCTGCTCATCGAGTGGTCTAGGCACTCTAAGGCTGAGGCTGCACTGCCGGTGGGTAGAACCTGGTGGGTGGAGGGTAGTTGGTAAATCTATAGAACATACACACCATCCACAGTAATACATTGTATGAATAGTATGACGTCATTCTGTTTTTTGAGGTATGTTGTCCAAATTTAAGAATTTCAAGATGGCGGCTGAACATATCCCATTCATATGATGTATTACTGTGGATGGTGTGTATGTTCTATAGATTTACCAACTACCCTCCACCCTCCAGGCTCTACCAACCGGCAGTGCGGCCTCAACCTAAGGCCAGGCGTATGCTGGGACGCATTCTTACACACGCATGCAAGCCAGCCAATCACAGCTCTTGTTGAGGACAAGATAAGAACTGTGATTGGCTGGCTTGCGTGCGTGTGCCAGAATGCGTCCCAGCATACGCCCGGCTTAAGCCTCGGCAGTGTCAATTAGATGAACAGACTTGTCTTCATTGATTCGCCTGCAAATTGCATTCAAACCAATATTATTATGCTTTGGTCATTCGGAAGGTTCCCAAAAACAATATTCCTAGACCTTATCTGAGCCTGTCTACCAGATCTCAACGCCTTTTGCCAATTAAATCTTGAGACAATCAAAAATATCTCTTTGTTTTGAGTGTAATATGACTCGACAATGATTTTCGAATAGTATACTTTGAGGTGAATGCTAGAACTCACAATGTTACTGTACTTGAAGTGCTATTCCCTTTGAATTTTGAAACAATTTATGGCTATGAAATTTTGAAGCAAAAGGATTGGTTTCCTTTCTTATTTCAGAAAGTTATTAGAAAAGACAATCAACATGGCTGTTGCCTGTTAGTTCATAATCAGAGAAGAAGCCCTCATTACATGGAAATACGACTTTTTTATAGCCCCCCTTATTGTTTGAGGAAGATAAGAGATAGGGGTAAACTGATGAGGCAGTTGCAGATTGAGCTTATTGATAGTGACCATACTCAATGACTGAATTTGTTGAGAAGGCAGGTATTCGAGGTCCTTATACTTGACCATGACCATATTGTTGTCTTTAGGTTACAACTACTGTATTTCCACATGCTGTAAAGTGGTGAGTCGATTAGGTAGGATAATTTTATGATTAATTATAATTGTTCATAAATAATCAGATGTAATTGATATTTTTCCAATAATCATCTTTATGACGTGTTTTATATAAATAGGGTTGCTGTACCGCCATTGCTGTGTAAAGAATTTTAAATAAATAGATCAGCATTCAAAAGTAGGCAAAAATATGGCGCTTGGCGTGGAAAAATTTGATCTCAGCTAGCTGTTATGGAGCGCTTTACATCAATAATTTGACGTATCAAATCTTTGCTTCATTTTGCAGTGATCTTTGACCAAATACAAAATGAACAAGACGAACTAACAAATGGGAACACTATGATTGTACAGTGTCTCTAGAGCTTGGCCAAATTCTATCATTCACATCTATTATGCTATTGTGTTAGGTACTCACATCATAGCCAATCTAAAAATTTTGTGTGCAACTAGAGTGAAAACAGTTGGTGAAACTTGATAGATGGCCAAACTCAGCTGCACTTCGTTAAGCAAAATACTATCCAGTTCAGCAATGACCGGTTTCGCACACACTTTGCGCAAATAGCTATTGTGGTACTCACATCACATCTGAGTCGAGCGCAACACTTATGTCGGGATAAACCTCATTGATGGTAATTGAGGCCTTGGTTCCAATTATCAAACTCACTCCTTCTTCTCGTACTAGTTTGGTATAGACTGGCTCGCATGTTGACGTGGGTGTGTAGGAGGGGAAGGAGGAGGAGGAGGAGGATGTGGAGGGGTTGGTGTAGTGGATGATGGATCGTGGGATGGCGGGGGATGAGGAGGAAGAGGAGGAAGAGGAGGAAGAGGAGGTGGATGGAAGGATGACGAGGACGGGTGTGGAAGGGTCGTGGAAGGACGAGGAGGAGGGTTGGTTGACTTGGGTGGTTGTGGAAGATGATGAGTAGGAGGGAAGGATTATAGGGGAGGTGGAGGAGGAGAAGGAGGGAAGAACTACTGGGACGGGATCTTGATCTTGAGCTAAGCATCTGTGAAAGTATTTATTTCATTCAGAAAATACCAATGGAATGCAAAAGAAGAAGAGAAAGGAGAAGTAAAAGTGGGGCCATACTAGGGTATCGTCTCAAAATAAACAGTCAAATGGAAAATTTGAAAATTTTTCGATGGGCAGAGACCTTCTCTGAGGGTGAATTTTTCAAGTTCTCAGATTTTTCTGGTAACGTGCTCGATTTTCCTCTTTCCGAAATAGTAGGTTTTGAAAACGTCGTTTTGCGACGTCAAGAATACGGAGCTTTACAGCGGAAGCGATCAGCTGAGGCTGAAAAGGTGAAATATTTGCGACGTTTTGTGTATTTGTGTTTTTGGTACACTTAATAGAATAGTCTTTTTAGTATAAGATGAAAAAGTTTTTCTAAATACGACATACGAATTCAACTTGCTGAATTCCATATTGGTAATTTCCGTTTATTGTTTTAGAATAAATTCAGGATTCTAATTTCAACAAAAGTTATCAATCGCTAAAATCAATTTTCGATCAAAACAAAAGGTTTGGTGTGGAATTATAAGGAAAAAAAATATTATTGCTTGAAGAAAATCATCTGCTAAATCGTCTGATGCAATCAGCTGGACAATATTTGAAATAGTCGACTTACCTGTTCAGTCGACCAATTTCCATGGAATGCACTGCTAAATCAATGAAAAATTTTGTTGACAGCTGATTTTTCCTATCTTGTACGGCTATGAGGCCCAAATATCAGCCGTTTATTCCGCACTATTGTGGAAAATGAAGGCTTTCAAAGCCTGTCAAGTAGATCGAAACTGGCTACTTTCTATCAAGTGTATCAAAAATATATAGGCTAATTCATTTCTACCAAACATCGGCAAGTGGAAAATATTTTTGATTAGTTAGTCAGTTTGTGGCTAGATAGTATATGGGTAGATTCAAATATGTGAATTGGAATATTGACAGAGAATGCGGTACGTTATAGCATTATCACTTGTCACAGTTTTTAGTTCAGTGAATTGGAACGCTGTTCGCTTCTATCAACTGGTTTCGAAATAGAATAAGGAATGAAATATGAAACAATGCAGAAAAGTTACTCCGGTGCTGAAAGCTCTTATTACGACACTGTTTTGAAATTCCGTTTTGATATTATTTTTAGGTAAGATTCCCAAGCGACTGTTAGAGCCGCGCGGCACGAGCTGTGCGGCTCGTAATTCGCTGCTAGAGCTGCGCTGCTCTAACCAATACAACTCTATTCACAAAACTGTAACATATAGTTGTTTACTCTGTTATCGGGGCCGATAATGTATACTACTGTAAATCAATGAAAAGTGAAATTTACTTTAAAATGGCTCAAAAAAGGTGAACTTCACTATTTTTATTGATTTAGTATACTATTTTCGGCTCTGATAACACAGTGATTATTAGTTTACTAATTTTTCCCTTATCGATTACTATCATATACACAAGTGCTCTGCCAAAAGTCTCCACCCCTACCCCTTTAAGATTTTTTTATATTGGACTTATCACAGCAACCATTGAAGATGTAAAACCAAATTTTTTCAAATTATTTAGAAGATTAAATTCTCTTCATTTCATGTCATTTTTTATTTTTGAATATTGCCATAGTGTCTTCTTCGCTTCGACAGACTATAAAAGGCCAGACGCCGAGCGCTTCCGAGATCGTGCTTATCGTATTCTACTCACATTTACTCACGTTGAATTTCAACAAAATATATTTTCATTATACTCAGAATGTAGGTCTTGAATACAAGGTAGGTCTTGTTCTACAAGCTCTATATGCTATAAACAATCCTGTTTCTATAAACAATGATTTTTTATTAGAAAAAAAATGACATTTTGAGGTATAAATCTCGGGGCTTACCTTCATTCTGTCATGTATAACTCCTGGACCACAGGAGCTAGAGTGAAATGGTAGGCACATGAAATAAAGAGAATTAAATTTTCTGAATAATGAGAGAAATTTCGTTCTCCTATCTTCAATTGTTGCTGAGATACATGCAATATAACAAATCCATACAAATGAAAACTTTGGACGGCTGCTGGGGGGAAGCAAGAGGGGTAAGAGTGGGGACTTTTGGCAGAACACTTGCCGATTAGCTAGTTATCGAAAAAATCAGCTTCATATGTTTTTTCCCAAATGTATTATTTCCGTATGAGTTTTCCTCAATTCGTGGTATTTTGGCACGTCAGGGGGTATTTATCGCATATTAACAGAATTTCTCCCCCCTTAAATTTGAGCAAAATATATGTTTCTATAATTGATAATGTAGGTCTTGAAGAACTCTACAACTTTTATATCAGACATTTTCCAATAGAACAAACCGGTAAACTTTTATTTGGAAAATAATAGCATTTTCAGGCAGAAATTTAGGGTTTTCTCTCATTCTTGAATGTATAACTCTCAAACCAAAAGAGATAGAGTGGAATGGTCACGACTCAATTCAATTTTCTAAATAATTTGAAAAAAATTGGTTTTTTATCTTCAATGGTTGCTGAGATAAATCCAATATAGAAAATCTTTGTAAATGGAAACTTTGAGGGGGTGCTGGGGGGGGGGTAAGCAAGAGGGGTAGCGGTGGGGACTTCTGGCAGAACACTTGTCTATATGATAGAAATCGATGAGGGAAAAATTGGCCTCATATGGTTTTTTTTCCTCTAAAAAAGACACATTGACTGGACTATAGAGGAAATGTCCATAGAAGTCTATGTTTCTTCTGTAATGTACTCTTATGCCCGGTTTTTCCAAGCACACTCAAAGTTGAGGGACCCTCAAATTTTGATGAACAGCTGACATTTTCTATGATGAGTATAGGAAATGTAGTAAAGTGTAGTGAACTTGAGGGTCCCTCAAATTTGAGTGTGCTTGGAAAAACCGGGCATTAAACTCAGATAATTTAGTTCCCATTTTCATTTCTAATTTGAAGTGGGATTAAACTTAAATTTCCTATTTGAATTCATTTTATTTTGAAAAAAAGGAAACTCACCTATTTCCAAGAAAGCAGAAAATTAATAAACCGGCCAAAAACCTGATTTTCCTAGCCATAACAACAGTATGAGAGTTTAGTGACTATTTCAATAAGTTACTACTCAAGTTACTGACAGTGAGAAAACTTGCATTGCTTGTGCAATCTACCATGGCCCATGGCGTCTAATAATGGTTAATTCTATGATTGCGTCAATGTCTAGTCTGTCTAAGCAAAGACGACCCTCTAGCACGATGGGAGAATGACTCCAGCTCGATCGATATTGGTTCAAAAAATATTGATTTGCTCTGTTGTTGTAGATCAGAATGTTGCACACCATTGAGACCAAATCAATAATTTTTGAATTAATGTTGACCGAGTTGGAGTCATTTTCCCATCTTCCCTGAGGGTCTTCTTTGCTTGGACAGACTATACGATTGATGTAGACAATAATGGCTGCCAATAAATGGGCGGAGTTTTGGTTCAAAAGAAGTGAACATTTGTTGTTTAGTAACATATGATATTTGAATTGCAAATATGAATTACGTATTATTAGTGATATAATTTCTTGTTGTAGGTAAGTGAGTTGAAATCGTGATACATCTGGATAATAATAATATTAGATTGCATCTTTCGATCGAACATTTTGAATTCGGCCATTTTGAATAATCGCTACACCCATTTTGCATATGTAGGGCTCAAAAATAGGTAAGAAGAAGAAGAAGAAGAAGAAGAAGAAGAAGAAGAAGAAGAAGAAGAAGAAGAAGAAGAAGAAGAAGAAGAAGAAGAAGAAGAAGAAGAAGAAGAAGAAGAAGAAGAAGAAGAAGAAGAAGAAGAAGAAGAAGAAGAAGAAGAAGAAGAAGAAGAAGAAGAAGAAGGAGAAGAAGAAGAAGAAGAAGAAGAAGAAGAAGAAGAAGAAGGAGAAGAAGAAGAAGAAGAAGACAACAACAACAACAACAAGAAAAAGAAATAGATGATTAACAACTCTGCTTGACTTTATTGATTTTGTTATTTTGTGATCGTATGAAAAATTCTCCTCTACAGTTTGAGACCAATTTATTTATTTTGAACCAATATTTTTGACCTAGCTGGAGACATTTTCTCATCTTGCTAGAATGTCTTCTTGGTTTGGAGAGACAATACTATCCATCAAATCCATAATTTAGTTGTGAGGCTGGATGCGGCCCAGATAAGGAAATATCCTCATCTGTGATGCATAAACTGTTGAAATGTATTATATTGTACTTTTCTTATTTTCTGTGAAGAAATAAAAATTTTTCATCTTTATTCATAGAAACGAATCTCTATTCATTCACTCACTCACTCACTCATCAGCAGAACTAAAAATCTACTGAACCGAATGCGGTAAAATTTGGCAGACATGTTAAGTTGGACCCCTAGAGCGTACTAAGAAAGGGATTTTTGAACTCCATAGGGATACGCCAAATATTTGAGTTTTTCTATAGTTTTTCGGCGTTTTCTCAATTTTTTTTTCGAGAAGCAATCGGTAGAAATGTTGAAATTTGTTGTACAAGCTCAGATAATGTCTAGAAATGTTGTTAAATTATTCTTGAAATCCGTTCAAAACTACGCCAGTAATTATGTCTTTTTTCAAAATTGAAGATCTATTGTGGGTTGCATATCTTCCGCCTTGAAACAACCAATCCTTACTGTGAATCCAATAGTTCAGCGAGATCACTAGATGAACTAATTTAAAAGATATTGGATCAAGTTTCAAACTATAGCCGATAAACTTACTTCCAAAGGTTACGTTTATTCTCCCAATATTAGCGTTTTACCATCTTGGAGGTTTTTTTTTGATTCTTCGAGAACCAATTGACAGAGAATATTTAAATTTCGTAAACAGGTCCAGATTAGGTCTCTAGAAATTCGAGCTAAGCGAGCCTGCCGGCGAGTTATGAATATTTCTCTCCTGTTAGCCCAGGCAAATTAGACTTCTAGCACCTAAAAAATGATGGATGGCTGGAAATGATCTTAAACCACTGTGGACATCCCAAATAAGTTTAATATGAGTTTGCGACGCTTTCTGAGTGGCGCGTAATACAGTGTGCCCGAAAAACCACGGAAAATTTGTTCATTTTCTAGTTTTTCATCAAATAAGCAAATAGTCAAGAATCTTAAACCACCACCTATCATTCTGAGTAATGTAGATGATTACAATAAAGTGAAGGAAATCATGCTACAGGCCAATTTGAAATATAGAGCATCAATAATGAACAACAAACAGCTGAAAATAAATGTAGAAACTGATCAGGAATACAGAGAAGTCACCAAAATAATGAATACTAATAAGCTAGATTGGCACACTTATGAAAATAAGCAATCTAGGCCTATAAGAGTCATGGCTAGAGATCTTCATCCTTCTTGTGATCCAGAAGAAGTCAAAACTGATCTCTTGGATAAGGGGTTCAAAATTATTGATGTAGTTAATAAAATAAAGAAAAATAAAGTCGATGGTAAAGATAACATAATTCGCCTTCCACTCTTCATGCTTACGTTTGAGAACACAGAGGACATTAAAAAAATATATAATATTCAGCACATATGCTACATGAAAGTAAAAATAGAGGCTCTCCGAAGTAACAAAATCATCCCCCAATGTCGGAAATGTCAGCAATTTTTTCATACTTTTAATTTTTGTCAACATGAAGCTGTGTGCGTCAAGTGTGCCGGAAAACACCTAACCAAAGATTGTAGTAAGGAAAAGAGTACTCCACCTAAGTGCTACAACTGTGGTGAAGCTCACCCCGCAAACTATCGTGGCTGTTTAGTAGCTAAAGAACTTCAAAAAAGAAGGGATAATTTGTATAAAGATAGAACAAAAAGTGTTCCAACTAGAGTCAACACAAGTAGTGAAGTAGTGAACAATGTATCGTATGCACAAGTAACCAAAACAAGTAGTAATAACGAACAGATGAAAACACTCAAGCCAAATAGTATGAATGAGTCAAATATTACATTTATGTTGCACGAGATAATGAAGAAGTTGGATAATTTCTCTGAAAGGTTGGAAACTTTAGAATCTAGAAGTACTTTGTCAAACAAATCTCAAATAAGGAAATGAATCAGAGGGAACTTAGAATAGTAACTTGGAATGCTAACGGAATTTTAGAAACAAATGAAGTTGACGTATGCTTAGTGTCATAGACTCACTCAACAACTCATTCATGTTTGAAAATAAAAGGCTATAGAATATATCAAACAATACACCCGGACAATAAAGCTCATGGGGGCAGTGCAATAATAGTTAAAGACAACATAAATCATTATGAAGAATGCAATCTACAATTGCCAGAAGCACAGGTTACAGTAATAGGAATTGAAACACTCGCACAAAATCTTAGAGTTGGAGCAATCTATTGTCCTCCTAGATACAATTTGAAAAAGAATCAATATAAAATGATATTAGAGCACTTGGGTGATAGATTCATTTTAGGTGGAGATTTTAATGCTAAGCATATTGACTGGGGTTCCCGATTGTCATCCACAAAAGGAAGAGAATTAAGAGATGCTATCAATGAATTAGGATGCATTTTTCATTCTTCAATGAGTCCGACTTATTGGCCAACAGACACAAATAAAATCCCTGACCTCCTAGATTTTTTCATATCAAAGAGAATATCTACCAATTTTACTCATATTGAGGAAAATTTCGACTTAAGTTCAGATCATTCTGCTGTAATTCTCACGCTCAGCGAGAGAATAATAAAAAGACAAGCTAAGCCCACACTTGTCAATAAAACTACAGATTGGCGAAGCTTTCAGTTGTTTTTAGATGATGAAATTGACCTAAATGTTCAATTAAGAAGCAAACAGCAGTTAGAAGAAGAAGCAGAAAAGTTTTTCAAGCTAATACAAAAAGCAGCCTGGCAAAATACAAAAGAACGTACATATCAGACAGCAGGAATCAACTATCCAAGAGAAATAAAAGATCTAGTAATTGAAAAAAGAAGAGCAAGAAGAAGATGGCAGCATTCACGTGATCCAGAAGATAAAAGAATTCTCAACAATAAAACTCAACAATTGAGGAGGGAGATCAAAATCTGGAAAGAAGAAACTTTCAACACCTATCTTCAAAACTTGACAGCAGATGAGGAGACAGACTTTGCACTTTGGAAGACCACGAAAAAATTGAAAATGTCAACATCCCATATCCCACCACTGAGAAAGACAGATGGATCATGGGCTCGTAAAGACAGTGGAAAAGTGGAAGAATTTGCAGAATATTTAGCTAGAACTTTTCAGCCCAATGTAATTATAAACGAAGTTATTGAGACCAGGGAAAATACAGATATTTCTGATATACAGCCTGTCAGTGTAAATGAAGTATCAAAAGAAATCCTTACCAATCTAAGTACAAGGAAAGCACCTGGTTTCGATCTAATTACAGGGAATATTATGAAGAAATTGCCAAGAAAAGCAATAACTCTGCTCACTTATTTATTCAATGCAGCATTTAGATTAAAGCATGTCCCTGATTCATGGAAAGTCGCTGAAATAATAATGTTACAAAAACCAGGAAAACCACCACATGAACTCAAATCCTATAGGCCAATATCATTACTACCTGTCATTTCAAAGTTGTTTGAAAAACTCTTTCTCAAACGATTACTTCCAATAATTGAGGAGAGAGAGCTCATACCATCACATCAGTTTGGATTCAGGAGGAAGCACTCTACAATCGAACAGATTCACAGAATAACCAATATTATAGAGAAGTGTTTGGAGGAGAAGAAAATTTGCTCTGCTATTTTCCTTGATGTAGCCCAAGCCTTTGATAAAGTTTGGCATGAAGGACTGATAAAAAAACTTGATTCACTTTTGCCAAAAAAATATGTAGAACTGATTTCGTCTTACATAACAAATAGAACATTCAGAGTAAAGCAGAATGATGACTACTCAAACTTGAAAGATATTGGGGCAGGAGTACCTCAAGGTAGTGTAATGGGGCCAATTTTGTACCTTTTGTACACATGCGATATTCCACATTGTGATGGCATCACTGTTGCAACATTTGCCGACGACACTGCGCTTCTGACTACAGGCGCCACTATACAAGAAACATCCACCACTCTCCAAGTAGCTGCAGATCGACTATGCCAATGGACTAAGAAATGGAAGATAAAGCTAAATGAATCGAAATCATCAATAATAAATTTCACCAACAAAAAAGTAATAGAAACAATTGATATCAGCCTGAATGGCCATAGAATTCCATGTGAAAATACTGCTAAATATCTAGGAATGACATTAGATGTCAAATTGAAGTGGAAGGAACATATAAAAATAAAAAGGAAACAGCTTGATATTAAATATGGACAAATGTATTGGTTGATTGGTCGTCAATCCAGCTTATCTCTAAAGAACAAGATAATTCTATACAACCAGATATTAAAACCAATTTGGGTGTATGGGATTCAGCTCTGGGGTTGTGCCTGTAAGAGTAATGTCAATTTGATACAGAAATTTCAAAATAAAGTATTGAGGAATATGGTCAACGCTCCTTGGTACATTAGAAACAGTGATTTGCACAGAGATCTACGTATACCGGTTGTGTCTAGTGAGATAAGACGATTTGCTATGCGCCATGAGTCCAGACTCCATCATCATGTCAACCCCGAGGCAGGCCTACTACTCCAAAATCAAGATATTATCAGGAGGCTTAAGAGAACGAAGCCTTTTGAATTAGTTTAAAACCTACTGGTGATAGTGAGTGCATACAGTTTCAGTGCTGCTCTCAGAACTGCTTTAGTCGTCGTTGGATGAACTGAAGTTTTTAGTCGTGTTATAGTTAAGAAAAGTGAACTGAAAATTGATGGTTTGTCTCTAAGACAAGTTTCAATGACATTCATTAGAAAAAGAAAAAAAGAAAAAAAAAGAAAAAAAAAAGAAAAAAAAAAAAAAAAATTTTCTAGTTTTTTGCAACTCACGTCAAAACCAAGCGTCAAAAAGAAAAATTTCCAATTACAATGTTTTAGTGAATAATTTTTTCGAGCGATTGATATCAAATCCAACCCTCTGCGATAAGCGACAACCGAGTAATGATTTTTTTTAAATGCTGTATTTTTTGAGAGAAATTGAAATTTGACAATTTTCAATTTTCGATTGCTTATATTTTCTGTACGTTTCATCAGAAATGTAAAATTCAAAATCCCTCTGAGGATAATTTTATCCTGTACAATTCAAGACCAAAAATAACTTTTTATCTCGTATATTTTTTGTGCTAGAGCTCTCAACATATTTCCTTGTACAACAAAAAAAAAACAATATTTTCAACAATAATGACCAAAATAAATCCCTATATCCTTGTATTGGAGTTTTCTACCAGAATATTTTTCATTGGATCATATTTCAATAATATAATAACCACCATACCCTCCTCACTTCAGGCTATTTCCAGTTAGGAGGACTCTTTAAGAATAATAAATTAAGGACACCCGTAACATTCGTAAAACTCAATAGATCTTAACAAATTGTCCCAGCTCATTGTCCCAGCTCATCAAGGCGGTTCAAATGCATATATCATTTGTTAAATTTGATTAAAATTTAAGAATTTTAAGACCTTGAGTACTTTGAGTTCATTCACATATACCGGGAAAAGGCTACTATTTGTGTTAAAATGTATCTATCTTGGAAGCCATTAATAGTAAAAATTTGTATTTGGGCTAAAATTTTAGATCATGAGCTCCTCTATCATTTGATATGTAGAAATCATGAATTCAAGTTGATAAGGTTAGATTTATTCACAATTGAAAAACATAAAAAGTCACTTTTTCAATTTTCCCTACTATCACTATATTCAAAATTTGATTCTAAAGTGGGACATTTTGGAGTTAATAATGCATTTTTGTTCTCAAATTGTGCAGAATTAAATTATCTATTATTTAATATTAAGAAACGCGTTGACAACTTTAATATAACTTCATGTTCAGTTCGACCATTAGACGCGAACTAAGAACGGGTTTTTGCAACTTCCCAATGATACGCCAAATTTCAAGTTTTTTTATAGTTTTTCGGCATTTTCTTGGTCTTTTCGAGAATCAATCGGTAGAAGATGTTGATATTTCGTGAAGTCCTTACTTCCAGGGGCGAGGCGTGACTTTTTGGCTCGGTCATCTCTAGGAAAAATTTAGTTTTGCACCCCCATCTAACTCACGCCCCTCCCATACCCAAAAGATATTAATGTTCCATTTTAGACAATTACTTATCAAGCTTCATCATAACTAGTCTGATTACTAAAGATAATACACGATGAAAAACAAAAATAACGGTACTGTTGGAAATGAATAAATAATTGGATAAATTAAATACGGTGTTATTCAAATCAATATGCTAATTAAAATAGAAATTAAGAATTGAAATAGAACTCCGAGAAACCAAATATAATTTGATGATTACCTAGCCGAATGATATTGATTTATTTATTCAATGACAAATTACTACTTATCTTAGTTAACCATAGTTATTTATTATATCATTCATTGTACAAGAGGCCAAATAATAGTACAATACAATAAACATCATATGATTTAAGTTTGCTAAACTGTACGGAGCGCAGAGTGCAGAGAATTTGTTGTCAGAGACGGTGGAATCGCAGAAAATAGCGATGTTTTCGTCCGTATACTCCGTCCATCATTTGCGGGAGGGAGTGGGAGAGTGGATGCAGAAGAGTGGTGGTAACGAACGCGAAACAGCATTACTGGAATCGCTCAGTGTTGAGCATATTGAACGAATGGAACTGATGATGGAGAAGTTCACTATAGCCATCATATGGAATAGCCATATGATTTGAGCCATCATAGAATTGCATTTGAAATGCACTCTTTCCGACCGCCAGCTGCCGGAGCGTTTTTTTATATTACAGACTTCCTCATAATAGTTTATCGAGCTATAGGTATTGCTGAAATAAATAGGTACTAAACAAACAGCAATTTGCATTTGTACTCGTGATAGGAGATTTCAATATTGATTTAATTCTGGAGAATGGAATGGTTGTTTGATATGAGGATAGGCTATTTTATGGCAGTAATGGTTTTGAAAATGAGTGTAATATGAAATATTCAAGTCAATGATTAACTATTATATAGTTTGCCATATAAATTTAATTTGCCTTATTCGGCAGGCTTCAACCAACCACCCTCCATGCTCTATCATACATTGTCGATCACATCACTCAATTGTGCTAGTTTTATGGATGATTTAAGAATCAAGAATTAAGATTTAAGAAGTTAGTTCTTCTATTACTTCAGCCTAACAGGATGCGCAAAATTTGCGACCCGCGATCAGTGCCGAATTTAGCAGTTAAGCGCCCCTAGGCCTACAGACCAAAAAGCGCCCCCTCCCCCCAACACATCAACTCCTCCCCTTCCCCCCGGCCTATGACGATACCCTCACCCCCCATACACATACATTACTGTTTAGAATTGAAGAAATCTATTTATATAGGCCTACTACAACTTAGTAAAACATACTAATAATTCTTGATAATATTGTCCTGTCAAAAGTTATTAGGATGGTGTGTAGAATAGGCCTTACTTAAAAAGTGTGAGTAGCTTTAGTAACTTTTCTATTCCATCCCTAAAATATCACAACTTACGTTTCTGACAACATTGACAAAGTATGAAAATGAGAAAATAATTCCATTACGTTAAGATTTATAATTTGAATCTATTCTTAACAAACAATCAAATTTTAGAGCTTGGTCTAACAAAGTCCAACTCTACCGCAAAAAAGATTTAAAGTCAAAAAACATACAGCGATAAGAATTTTGTCAAAATCTTATTTTATGGAAATTTTCTCCTTTGCTTGGATTCTTTAAAAGTTCTCGTTATTTCTTCGGGTGGTCGCGTCAGCGTACACGTGTGATAGCTATGAATCATATTTCATAACACTGTGAATGTTGGTCGCTAAATTATTTATTATTGTTCGATTATTATTTGGAGTTGAGTTGGAATATTTTATTTTGAAGATAAATTAATACTTGCTGCTAGCTGCACAAAAAAATTTTGATCGCTTATTGTCCGATAATATCATTCTTATCCACGATCGTGTGTGCGCCTCTTGAAATTGTACGCCACCCAAAATTTTGCGCCCTAGGCCTGGGCCTAGTGGGAAATGCGGTACTGCCCGCGATGAATCAACAAATTTTTAAAACCTGATCACTGGCGTTGTCTCTACAGGATTTCGGGAGAAATTTAACACAAAAATTCTAGACCAACTATAGAAAAATGCAAATATTGGGCGTACCCTTGAGAATTTCATAAAATCCGTTTTTAGTAAGCGTCTAAAGATCGAACTGCCTGCCAATTTCGAACGCATTCGGCTCACTAGATTTTCAGTTCTGCTGATCAGTGAATGAGTGTCATTTTGCTTTTATGGTATAGATTTTCAGCTTTGTACTTAACCTTTTTTCAGAAAAAACTATCAAATAATGAGGAGAGAATAAAACAGAAATGATCTGAATTATATGCGTCCTCTGCATGGATTAGGGTCATAAAACTCACCTTGAAAGCGCTCTCAACTTCGGCACATGCTGGACATGCTGGACTACTTGTCTCCATGAAGACAACTTTATCTTTACCATTGGAATCTTTCAAGAATTCTTGCTGAAAACACAGATTATCAACAGTCATAAAATTGAGAAATATAGAGATGATTTAGAAATGAGCTCTGAGCTGATTATTAACCTACCGGTGCACTGAAATATTTCCATACTCCATATAATATCACTTTCATAAATATTTTCTTCCTTTGAGAGATTGGCTTATTTTGGTAGAGATTATAGTCCCTGGAGAAATTGTTATATTGAACAGAGCTTATCAAATAAAGTAGGTCTAATTGAAAAAATCATTGTTAATAGAAAACTAGATGTTTTATGTCTATTGAATGAATGAGGTAGAACTAGAAGTAAATTCAAATCTAAATCATCTACAATTCGTTACTGGATACCGCCGCACAGCACGAATCCATGGTGGGGTAGCCATTTATTCGAAATATACTCCATCCCAGTATAAATTATTAAAATATGTGAAGAATATTTCTGTAGACCTTGACTACAGACAGACTACTATTGACTGGACTACTATTCAGACATTTTTCAGTAGAACGAACCTGTTAACTTTTATTTGAAAAATAATGGAGTTTTCAGGCATAAATTTAGGAGTTTCTCTCATTCTTTCATGTATAACTCTTGAACTAAAGGAGCTAGAGTGGAATGGTAATGACATGAAATGAAGATAATTTCATTCTCTAAATAATGAGAAGAAATTTGGTTTCATATCTTCAATGGTTGCTGAGATAAATTTTATTAAATAATCCTTAAAAATGGAAACATTGTGGGTGTAAGCTAGAGGGGTAGGGGTGGGGACTTTTGGCAGAACACTTGTCTATATGATAGTAATCGATGAGGGAAAAATTAGCCTCATCATTATGTTTTATTTCCCCTAACGGGTACATTTTTGCATTCATTGACTAGACTAGTGCTTTGCTTGTATTGAGATTTTATTTGATGAGAATGTATTTTAGATCAATTTATAGCAGATAAGCCACTCACCGACCTTGATTTTGGTCATGTTCAATAGAAAGGACCCTTCAAGGATCCCAATCTAAGGATACCTCTTACTATTGTTGGAATCATCGGATCTCAACAATTCTTCTCAGCTCATCAAGGCGATCTAAATTCATATATCATATGTTGAATACGGCCAAAATTGACGGAAATCATTGTTGAGGCAAAATTGACTTTTTCATCATATACCAAAAAATGTAAATTTCTGCTCGCAAATGAGTATATCTACCAAGTTCTTTAAGATAAAGAATTGACATTATAATGAAAATGTAGGGAAATTCTTCACCTTCAATCTCCTATGAATAGCTTTCATGGCATCACGCATTTAAGAAAGTTACATCGACTTAAAAAAATACTGATATTCCATACTTTCATTTACCAATGGTTTGTCTGGTAATCAATGGTCTCCAAATCAAGTTTTGGTTCATGTTGAAAAGGTTTCTGACAGTATTGAACATTCAGAACCAATTATTGCTTAGAATTTGAATTCAGAAACGTGGTTATATCTTTCTCTGAAATTTATTTACAATTTATTGATTGCCTGGCAAGCCATTAAAAAAAAGAATGTATGGAATTGTAGTATTCATTCAAGTTGATGTAAAGATCTTATATGAGTGATTACATGAAAAATGTTTATAGGAGATTGAAGGTGAAGAATTTCCCTACATTTCCATGATAATTTCAATTCTTTATCTCGAAGGACTTGGTAGATATACTCATTTGCGAGCAAAAATTGACATTTTTTTGTATATGATAAAAAAATAAATTTTGCTTCAGCAAAGATTTTTGTCAATTTTGACCGAATTCAACATATGATATATATGAATTTAGACTGCCTTGATTAGCTGAGAAGGAGAATAAGCTATGAATTGTTGAGTTCCAATAACTTTAACAATAGTTAGAGGTATCCTTAGATTGGGATCCTTGAAGGGTCCTTTCTATTGAACATGACCAAAATCAAGGTCGGTAAGTGGCTTATCTGCTATAAATTAATCTAAAATACATTCTCATCAAATAAAATCTCAATACAAGCACGTATAAAATTTTATGGAGCCCATTTCCCCCATAAATAGGGTTTTTTTGAGATACAAGGATATCTTTTTACTGTCCTAGTTCAAAAACTATACAAGATAGAGAGGTCAACTTGGTCTCAAATTGTAGAGGACAAAAGTATCTCCAGAGGGATTTTGATTCATACGATTCAAATGAATACGTCAGGAGATCTGGGAAAGCAAAAACCAAAAATATTCAAATTCCTATTCTTCTTGAAAATCAGCCTCTTTTTTTGAAAAATCATAACTCCGTTCCTAAAAAGGATAGAGACATAAATCCAATACCATTCTCTTTAAAATTTAATTTACTAAAAAAATGGGAAATTTTATTTTTTACTAAAAATTTTGGGAAATTTTATTTACTAAAAAATTATTTTTCTTGTACGACGTTTTGTTTTGACGGAAATTGTGGTAGACTAGAAATGGAACCTAAATTTTGGCCGCCATCTTGAATTACAAAAAATGCTCAAGTTTTACAGCTTGGCATCACTCGGATTCGGAATCTACACATCGAAATCTATCATAATCGATTAAAAAATCAACGACTTACCACAAAAAAAGGTTACCCCCTTTTTCGCATTTGACACCCAGACTACAATAAGTATAGTTTTTGAAGGGAGTTTCCAAGTTCATAATGGAAACGTTGACACTCCAAATATGAGAGTTATCTCTTTTAATTATCTTATTATGAATAATAATAATATATAAAATTATTTCTAAAATTAATTTAATTATAAATAATAATAACAAATCCCTTCTAATATTCATGCATAATAAATTATTGTAAGAGCTTATCCGACTAATGTCAAATAAGGAATACTTACATAGCCTTTGCACTGTATTACTTCACCGCTATGCACAGAGTTAATCATTGCAGTGATCTAGAATGAACAAAGAATATTGCAAAATGAGAGACTGAAATTCAAAATTTATACAATTTTAGGACTCCAAGTAGCAAGACAATGATTCAAAATTGCTTGATGGTCGTTAGATATACTTTTTCAGAGCAGATTAAATCATTTTAGATTATTTTTAGAGTGGCCTACTCTACAAATGACCAAATATGCGCATGAGAAAATCTCCATGAAAATGTCACTTGTGGACCAATATTCGTAGATCATTTATGAATAATTTTCAATGATTGAAATGAAGTGCCGGTGCTTCAAAATAGGCTCAAAATATGATTTTGATGAATAAGTTATTTGAAAAATCTTGATAGTAGTTTTGCCAATTATTCAAAAACTAGCCGGCAGGCTCGCTTCGCTCGCCTTCTCTGGCTAGCAAGGGGGTTCTGCCCCCTGGACCCCTGACAGTATCATCAGTGACAGTAAGTCAAACAGGCTCGATTTGCTCGCCTGCAATTTCCATTTGGAAGGATTTGCTTTCATCATATCACTCACCCTAACAGGAAATAGTTGTTATACTACCTCAGCTCAACCTGGTTATATGATTTGAACGTATTTAGATCAGTAGTATCCGTGAAAGAAACAAAAGTGCTCATTCAAAACATTAATTGGAAAACATTACAACAGGCGTAACCTCGGAAGAAATTCCAAATTTATCGACTTCATCATTTCTAGACCTAATCTGAACTTGTTCACCAAATTTTTACATTTTCATCAAAATGGTTTTCGAAAACTTAAGAAAAACTCCAAAAATTTAAAAAAAGTAGAACCCTAATATTGAGCGTCACCTAGGGAAGTATATCAGACATAGTGTGAATCTTGATACAATATCTTCCAAATTAGTTTAGCTATAATCTTGCCGAACCATTAAATTTACAGTCAGGATTGGTCGTATCAAGGATATGCAAACCGCAATAAATGTAGAATTTTGAAAAACTGATTATTGGCGTAATCGTGAACGGATTTCAGAAATATTTTCATAAATAACACAACATTTTTAGACCTTAGACAAACCTCTCCCCAAAACTTCAACATTTTCTGTCGATTGGTTCTCGAAACAATTGAGAAAACGCTGAAAAACTATGAAAAATCTTAAATATTTTGCGTATCGTTGAAAATTTTTAAAATCCGTTCTTAGCGCGCGTCTAAAAGTCCAAATGAACATTCCTAACGCAAATTTTAATGCATTCGGTCCAGTGGATTTTTAGTTCTGGTGATGAATGAATGAGAGAATCAGTGCCACGAGCTTGGGAGTCATTGCCAATGATTTCAAATAGTAGTAAAGGAATCATCTATTATCGTACAAATCATATATTATTTGAAGGAATAAATAGGATAAAAAAAGTGTTTTTTTTTCAATTTATATACTATACAATTATATTCAGAACACACATTGATGGCTTGATTCGTGAATCGTTAGCCGGTTCCGTATTAAAAGGAAAGATGCTTGAAGTTTAAAATCTATCTGCCCAGCAATCTGTTTTAAAAAAACTTTGTTGAATTGACCTACAATAAGAAAGGATCCCTCAAAAAAATGATAAATCATGCCCTTCTTCAGAAACTCAAATCATACTGATGAATGAAAAAGATAGAAAAAATCTTCCAAATCAGCGTTTGAAAAGAATTATACTTTAAAACCCATTAATATAAGATACATTTTAGGGAATTGTGGATCAAATGTAAAAAATTGAAGATGGCGACTCACCAAAAACAAAAGAAGATATTCACCCACCATGATGAAATTCGAAGTGTTGAGTATGATGAAAAGATATTATTTATATATGAAATTGAAAAGTTTACACAAGTAGAAAATATTGTGATTCAATATGAATCTAATTGGATTCACTTGATTCACAATTGGATTGCACTTGTACCGTAACTTGATAATCAACGAAGTAAACTTAATCAACTATTTATTGTGATCAGAGGTGCCTATCCCCCCATGGACAGAAGCGCAAATCCCCCCCATTTTAAACTGCTTCAAAGCCCCCCCCCCTCCATAAATTCGAATTCGGTAACCTATCCTCTCCCAATATAAGTTCAATTAGCAATTGGAAACAAATAATATAATCCTAAATATAATTAAGATAATTTTGAAGCTCCCGAGAGTGAAAAAGCGTTCAACAGTCTATTTTTGATGTACGAAAATTAAAGAAGTCCTTCAAAGGATCTTCTATTGATAAGCTATATCTTTCACTTTGCCATTGATTCAATGCGTCTCCATCAATCGTTTTATTTTACTTTCAGGTAGATTACATAATATTAGCATCAAGCAGACATAATTTTAATCAAGGTTCATCGTCGTCGTCGTCGTCGTCGTCTTCTTACAGGGGTAGGCATTAATACCTGTTCCGCCTTCAAACATTCTCCCACCTTTTTCTTGGTCTGCCAATACTTCTCCTCCCTTCTGGCTTGTATGCAATTGCAGCTTTGGGGATTCTACCGTTCTCCATTCTCTCAACATGCTCTCTCCACTGTTGTCGATTCTTGTCAACTTGCTGAGGTATAGAGAACACATTGAGCTCTCTGCGAATATCAACATTATAAAGCCTGTCCTCTCTGGTGCATCCCTTCACTGACCTTAAAAACCTCATTTCGGCCGCCTGTAACCTGCTCAACTCCCTCCTCTTTGGTACCCAGGTTTCAGAGCCATACAAAAGTGTAGGAACGGCCATTACTTTATAAAATTTGAGCTTCATCTCTTTCCGGGCTTTATTTCTCAGAATTCTGTTGATAGTTCCGCATATGTACTGGAATCTATTAATTTTTGTATTCAAGTCATGGTCTTCCTCGTATGTAATGTCACATCCCAAATATTTGAAATGTGATACCTGTTCCAGTATTCTGTTGTTGAGAACTATTTAAGAACGGATTGGAGACTTCCCCAGAAATGCCATCACTTTTGTTTTGTGAAATGAAATCTTCATATTATATTCTGAGCACAAGGTTCATAGGATCTATAAAACTGACAAAGTTTAAAATTGGATACAATCATGATTTATTGATATGAAACTGTCACAAAATGGAGTAGATAGTGAATAATTTGTATAATTCTTATTTTGTTGGAAAATTATTGATGTAGTCAGTGCTTGATTTGTTAAATTAAAGGTTCCATTACGGCGGCAGGAGTGAAGGTTGGAGGGGGGTCCGGGGCCCTCCCCCGGAAAAACATGGAATTTCAACTCTCTAAGACTCGTTTTCAGAGTAATTTTGAAGCTTCTTGAGTATTTTTACCATCATTTTTCCATATTGTTGATAGAAAATTAGAATGATTTACTCTCCCTCACAGAGATACCGCCAAGATTAAGCCCTGGTTGTAGGATTTAGTATATAATCAGCATGCAAATTTATCATCAAGTTCAAAAGTGTAAACTTTCTGTGCGATAATAGTGAATTTCATAGACAGAGTTGATGCGTGCCAGCACGGCAGCACAGTAGAGGAGGAAACATGCTTGACATGATTCTTCTAATGAAATTGGAGAGTCGAATGAACATTTTACTGACAACGAAATGGATTTGCAGTCAGGAACAACTTTGTGACTACGGGTTTGATACCGTAACGAGTTCTCATCGCACGCTGCACTCCAATAACAAATAAGACTGATTAATAGATGAAATGAGATAAATCAAATACCTTTTTTCAAACTTTCAAAGTATTTTTTAAGTAAATAGCTCTAAGTTTAGAGTATAATTTCCATATAAGACTAGCTTGGGCAAAAATACGCCTCAGCGCCATAATAAGCGTTTTACTCAGTCAACCACGCCATGTCCACAACTTTTAGGGCTACCAAGTAGAACCTTCAAATTTTCTGCGTTATTTGAGTATATTTTTACTTTTACAGTATACCCCACTACTCACAATGTCATTTCAAAACTAGGGATATTTCCCTGTCCCATCTTGTACTTTTATCAATTTAAAGATATTAAGTTCTTTGACAAAGAAATTATTGGACCTTGATCTATTTATTACAGGAGCAGGTGCCAGGAAAAATATCGAACTTGTTTCGTTAAATTGTGAATAGGCTAGTCGATATTGCAGAAGAAGAGAACAGGATTCGTGAGATAAAATACTATAGCGGGGTAGAGGTATCTTCCTATGATTGTTCGAGGGATTCCTTATGTTTGAGTATCACAGAGACGAAATGTCTTGCGGAGAAAGGAGACCAACTGATCCATTTCAAATGTGGTGGGTAAAGTCTGTTTAAGCAGATAAGTCCCTCTGGCAAGATGGGTGAATGACTAGCTCGGTCAATATTGGTTTAAAAATTATAAGCTCGATCTCAGATTGTAAAAACAATTTGACCCACCAATTAGACCACATTTATAATCCTTGAACAAATATTGACCAAGCTGGAGACATTTTCCCATCTTGCCAGAGGGTCTTCTTTGCTTGGACTGACTGACTATATCAGCTTAGTGCTTGAATTTATACATTCTGTTGTGTTTTCATCTTTCTATTCAGTTGTATTTGAATTGAATTTATGTCCATTCAAACTTTATTAATCAATTTCTTAATTTTACATATCTTATTAATGTTCACTGCCTGCACACAAACATCGGATTTGCAGGCAGCACCCACATAACTATATTATGTATTATAGGGATTAACAAAGTTTTACTTCATGTAGCCCAACTACAATGATAGATTCTCTTACTTCACTTTGTGTTCTCAATTATAATTTTTGTATTCTATTTATTACTAACCGGCAGGCTCGCTTTGCTCGCCTTCTCCGCCTAGCCAGGGAACTCCGCCCCCTGGACCCCCAACATTATAGGTAGTGTAAGTGAGTCTGCAAACTCCGTTCAGAATAGATTCGAAATCTATTGAGCACAGCATTTCTACACCTGATATGGACCTGTTTACCTTATTTCAAGCTTTTATGCCAATTTGTTCAAGAAAAACTCCGAAAATGCCAAAAAATAGTAAAACGCTAATGTAATATGGGGAATATTGAGTAGTTATATTTATTGAAGTTTTATTCCTATGTGTGTGAAGTGAATTATATTTTTTCAGGTTATTGAACTTAATAGAGTTAAACAGAATTTTGACATGAACTTTGATTTTCAAAAGAAGAATATATTGTACTGTTAATGTTTAAAGAAATTGCTAACTTGCTGCTTAGCTGTCAGAATTAGTGCAATTTTCGTGCATTTTCCAAGTATCAGTTTCAATTTCATGTCGAAAAAGCTGCTATATTTGGGAATTGTATGAACATTGACCTTTTCATAATTTTGGTTGTTCCGCTTAAGATAGGCTCAGCGCTCGTCCAGGCAACCGGGTGTCGTTGGGGGGGGGGGGGGCAAATTTCGAGTGGAAAAGCGAGAGTTTGATTTGAAACACGGAGCTTTAAACATCAGTATGTAGTGTAAATTAACAGGCCTCGGCCCTCTGAAGGGGGGGTTTCCCTTCAGAGGGGCAAAGTTTCAAGATTTCGATATTCAGTAAACATTGTGATTTGCTTCAAAGTGATTTGATCTTTTATTCTAATTCAAATTAAAGTTTAAAAATTGTTAGAAGTGGGATTGGGGGTTTAGTTTTTTTCAGTTTGAGAGTCGAAGTAAAGTATGGAAGTGTCTGGGAATATTCGTTGTGTATTGTGTGTTTTAATCATAATTTTGGTGAGTGCTAAACAATTGTTGTTTTTCTTCTCTAGCTCAATTTCAAATTTAAGTTAGTAGAACTTTGACTGAGGCCTTAACACTAAATAAGTAGCAGGTGAGCGATGTTTTTCAAAAGTAAATTGAAGGTTTAAATTTGTTTTAAAGAATAACTGTTCAAATTGATTTGATCTTCTTTCTCAGGATTTGTAGTTGACCTGATATTTGATAAATTCCTATTTATTTTGTTAAATCCAAATTTTAATTAAAAATAGAGATCAATAAACCTGATGAATAGTAACAATCACAAACTATCATTTTTATTTAAAGTTCCTTGCTCATAGTGACTAGTTGCTTAATTAGGTGTTCGAATTAGTAATAATAATGATTGGGCATTTGGATGAACGGGTCCACCAATAAGCTTCCAACCGATCAGGATTTTGTTGCATTAGGTTACAGGAAAAATTTAGTCACTATTCAAAAAATGGTATATCTCGGCCCAGCCATTACAATGGTGTCAAGTGTGTGGGGTTTTCTGCAAGAATGACAATCATTCAAATGCCAGATTAATCAGTAGTTTTACAGATAGAATTGTGATGAGAAGTATCAAAAAGTCGAGAACCACATTTTAATTGTAATTACGTAGCAACACGAGCAGGAACATAATAGTAAACGTTTATTGTGAGAAAATTCTGAGGTATTAAGTAGAAAACGTGATAATAATAATTTTTTAATTTTATTTGTGATAGATTTTGAAATTAGTTTTGAAGACGAACCGCTTTGATTTATTGTGTAGTTCAAAATGATGAAAAAGAAATCCAGTCTGACATTGCATTAGGAAACGGATATTATGGTTTAAAAAATTGTGAAATGAAATTTGAGTCCAATTCGAGAACAATGGAAAGAATGCAAGTGAGACTATATTTTTTTTGTAAAATAGAATTGGCAACATCGAATGATAATGTAGAATACAGTGTTTAAATATTAATACAGAGAATTTTTTGTCAAATTGAGATTTTTTATAGACGGTAAAATTTTGTTGGATATTGGTAGATAATAAATTTTTGTGTGAGAAATATTCAATTATTTTTTTGTGAGAGAGTCCAAGGAGGTATAAAGTTGATGTTGTGTAGAAAATGTAGTGGTGTTAGATGAAAAATTGATGAGGAGAAGTGATATGCAAGAGCACAGATAATGATTGAAAGTATGATCAGTTTCCGCCCTTTTATCTGAGGACTTGATGACTGCTGGACCGAGTAGGTGGTTTTTTGAGACATTCGGATATTCTGGGCAGAAATTGGTGGAAATCAAAATTATTAAGTTTGAGATGGATAGTTTTTTTAAGTACTCAACGGGATTGAGAAGTATTGGAATCGGGAATTCCATGGGAGAATTGAATTCGGAAAATTCACAGAGGAGAGGGAAAGAGTCTGGGATCAGGTATTCCCAGGGAGAAGCTCTGAATTCGGGAAATTCAGGAGGGGGAGAGAGAGATAACACAGTTAGGTGAACTGGTGTTATAAACATGGATCGGGTATCCATGGTTTTGGGAAATCTTAAACATAGGCATTCTTGATCACTTTTGGCTCTTAAGAGGGCAGTAGCAGAATGACCCTACAATAAGATAGAGAAATTTTTTTTGGGCAAGTACACTCGTATTTAGCGGCCAAGGCTTGCAAAAAGTTTACTGACCGGAGAAAAGGTGAGAGATGGGTGATCTGATGAGAGAGAAAATGGAAAATTGTGTAGTAATCAACAAGTGTGCGTGTGTGAGAGAGAGAGAGAGCGAGATTAGATGACTTGGAAATAGAATAAAATACTCCATGGACTATACAATGACAACAATTGAATTGAGATTTGGTGATTATCGTGTTTGGAGAGAATGAGAGAAGGAGGAATGAAAAGAAGATAGAATAAATAAACAGTTGTACAAGTAAACGGAATATTAGTGAAAGCATAATAACAAACTGATTCAGTAAATATGAGGTGGACTGTGAATTGGATGTCGTCGAAAATGCAAGCTAGCAGCTATTGTTCCGTAGCTATGAATCTGTAGGATACAAAGAGATAGAATAATTGATTTTATTTGAATTGAACCGAATTGATATGAGATAATTTGATATTTGATAGGAGATTCGATTTTAAATACTGCAGTTGATACGGTTAGGGAATTCAAATTATAATCTTTCATAGAATAGCTTGTTCTAATATTGTTGTTATATGTTCAAAAATGAATATTAAGTTTAGGAGTTAATTATTAAGGCCTACTCTCTCCATTCCCA
The DNA here is from genome assembly GCA_017141385.1 of Sogatella furcifera. Taxonomy (NCBI): domain Eukaryota; kingdom Metazoa; phylum Arthropoda; class Insecta; order Hemiptera; family Delphacidae; genus Sogatella; species Sogatella furcifera. The sequence goes on along the minus strand of CM029553.1, from coordinate 7,844,819 downwards.
ATCTAAATAAACCTGCAACTTTTTATTCTCACCATCTTCAACGAACTCATTCTCTTATCATCCATTCACGAAAGAGGATAGGTGGATAAATGCCTTTATTCACACTTTGTAAATATTTTACAAAATTTTGTGGGCGAAGAATGATAGAGAACAAGGAAGTGTTGATCTGATCAGCTGACTCATCCGTCAGTTTCTTTTACTGACGATGGGTTTCTGAACACTGGAAGATAAGCCTCAGAAAATGTGTTTAAAAAAGTTAATTTATTTTTCAAAACTTGATAAAGTTCCAATTAAAGATGAAATAAAGATCACAGGTCTAAAGATACTTATCTTAAAGCACAAAAACAGCTTGTTCTAGTAATTCAATCAATGATCGAACCAGGCAATGTTTGTTTTTCAATGCGAGGAGTTTTCGAATGTTAGGAACTTGATGCTCAAAGTCCTATTGATTTTGGCCCCTGTAGGATAATTATATGCCACGGTAAGAAATAATCCAAGTAGTCTAAATTTATAACTCAATGATTTCCTTATCCTTTCAATATTGAGAACGGAAAGTAAATTACCGGTATAGATTGCTTGGACAAAAGAAGATGAGATTATCAGATTGACAGTAGCCTAAATCTAAAGTTGACCGAGGTTGATTGGAATTTTATCAATAGGGATTAAGCTGTGTTATATCCAATCAGTATTTATGTTATTATCATGTATAATTGGAGGATGATTCTAATATAACAGGAATAACAGGAATTTTCCTTCATCTCGGGGCTACTTACATCACTGGTTTTTTTTATTTCAAATAATAATCACAGTACCATTTTCAATAATTTTTTATCAATTCATTACATGTTTCGACTATTTATAGTCATTTCCAAATGATAAATAGTCGAAACATGTAATGCATTAATGAAAAAATAATTGAAAAGGGTACTGCGTGATTATTATTAAGAATAGAAAACAGTATAGAGATGTGAGTATAAGAATAGAGATGTGATGTATTTTAACTTCAAAGAAGAAAACTCATTATTTGGAAATCTCAAGTTCATTATAATATTATACAGAAGGAAATATTATTCTATTGAAGTGACGAGAATTCTAGATTATATTCTCATAGATTAGTTCCAATTTAACTGTAAACCTTGAAGACTATTAGCACAACCGCCAGCCAACATTCTATCTCAAGGCCCATTCTAGACGAGTGTCGAAAACGCGGCGTTTATAGTATTGAAAACGCCGCGCTTTCGACACGTCGGGAACGCGCGCTCGACAGAAACCATTGTGGTTAATGGGCTTGTCTACACGAGCAAGATCTACACGATCCATGACGTATTTTATGTAAATAGGGTAAATGTACCGCTATTACTGTACGAATTATTTTTCAAATAAATACATAAATAATCGCGCGCCCATTTAAAACAATGGTTTTCCGCCGAGCGCGCCTTCCTTACGCGTCGAAAACGCAGCGTCGCTCGTCTAGAATGGGCCTAAAGGATCTCAAATTATACACACCGTGTGTATGTCGCGCGGCGACGGTAACGCTAATCCTGCACGACAAGGCGGAACTATTATACACACGAGATACACTCGGTACAAACTCTTTACGGTTGTTGTCAGGACGTAGAAGCAAGGACTCGGCTAGAGGTCCTGACTTCTGCCCAGGTCCTGACTTCGACCGTACAGAGTGTGTGAAACGTCCTGGCAAATGTGGCTACACAAACTCACACACACACACACACATCCTTTGCAGAGCATTATCGATAATTACTATAAGCTGTGGGACTGATTTTGGTGGCCTTCGGTCAACTTTATTCAGGCAAGGAACATTGTTTTCTCATAGCATAGGGAAAATTCTTTTTATTTTCTTTTAAAATCGCTACTAGCAAAGCACGGGGAGCATTGAGGTGGTGTGACTGTGTGATGTTAATTGAAGAAGAAAAAGAAGAAGAAGAAGAAGAAGAAGAAGAAGAAGAAGAATAAGAAGAATAAGAAGAAGAAGAAGAAGAAGAAGAAGAAGAAGAAGAAGAAGAAGAAGAAGAAGAAGAAGAAGAAGAAGAAGAAGAAGAAGAAGAAGAAGAAGAAGGAGAAGAAGAAGAATAGGTTAGACTAGAAGTAATGTCTTGTAAGTTAGTAAGTAAGTAGTAGAGAAAAGAAAGACGATTAGACAAACAGCAAACTTGGATTGAAGTTGAAATGATGTATACGTACAGCTGACGCCAAAAAGTTTGACAATTTCGTTTGCTCCTTGTGCGCTCCATCAGCTGAAGTTGTCATTTAGAGTTTTCATACAGATGGCAACCTTTAGAGTTTCCTGGATGATGATGATTTTATATTGAGTATAGATGAGTATTCTATTAATCTATTCACCAAGGATTTTGATATCAAAAGAGACAAAAGATGATTCACATCAGCTGTTAGTAGGTTACATCACGTACAAGAGACAGATGAAACCTTCAAACTGTTGCGGTCATCATACATACATAGTTGTCATTTAGCTAGGCTGAAATGATGTTTTTGAAAAAAACGATACAAGACATCAGCTGTCTACATCAAGCTACAACAGACAGACGAAACCACCTAACCTTCAGGCGTCTGCTATACTAACTATTAATCAGCTACAGGACTAATAATAATCAGAACTGATAATAATCAGGCTATTGCTATAATTTATAATTTCTAATATCCTTCAGTATAATATTTCCAATGAATCAACTATAAAATGCAGTAGCCTTCATATTGAAAGTTATTAATACTAATTTCGTATCATCATATTATGATTATTGTGAAAGTAGTATGAATTATGATAATTATTTTATTGATTGTGGATAATATAGTTGAAGAATGCTGTTAAATGATAATGTAGCATGAAGTAAAGTAACTTACAGTATGTAATTGAAGTAAAAAGTAATAATGACTACCCCTGCAATTGATAATATAGTTATTTAGATAATAGAAATATATTGATTAGATTATAAAGTTTCACAATTTAAGACAGTAGTTTTCCCAATTAGACATTCAATTAGAGATTAGCAAATTGGGTGTCTTGTTGGAGTAATTGATTACGCACCGGTCTGAGGAACAAGAGGATCTGAGTTCGATTCATAACTGGGGAACAATTCTTTGACAGAGCACAACAATCCCATAGATATGCCCTCTTCATTTTTCGGAGGAGACGATAAGCCGTCGGTCCCAACTACCTAAAAAGTAAACTCATCCCTCATTATTATCCATGGGCATCTAGGTGTGTGCACGCACCTTGATGTAACCTATTAGAGTAATAGCTGAGGTAATGCATGTTGTCTCTTTTCATTTCAAAAACATCATTCAGGCATAGCTGAAATGACTATTCTAATTGATAACATCTGCTACACAAGGATCAGACGAAACTGCATCACTTTTCAGCGTCAGCTGTACAAATCTTGCACCAATATGGAGGATTTTCAAAAGTTTCCAACGATATAATAGGCAAAATTATTGGTGTTTTAGTGTTTTCCAATCTAATCCTGAACGAATTGATAAAATTTTCAAATTCCATTCATGTTAATTATAAGGTCTTGTTTATAAAAATAATAGGATTGACAAGATTAACAATTATTTAAGAAGTTTAACAACCATTTCCAAAAATCGGCTCTCACCTGTTTTAATATATCTTTCTTTGCGAATTTTTCTGTACTATAACCACTCAAACTTGTTACAAGTTCGGATAAGTTATCTACAAAAGTACCAACTTTTATTATATTGGACAAAATATAATGAAATCCTTTACAAATTATGCTTTATGTTTTTTACAGTTATTCTACACGTCCTCCTAAACCATTTTTCAAAACGATGTTGTAGCTGATGCCTAAAAGTCAGGCGGTTTCGTCTGCTCCTTGTGCGCTTCAACAGATGATTTTATCAATTAGGGTTGTCATTTTTTTATGCCTGGATGATGTTTTTTCAAATCCAGAGGGACAATAGATGCTCTTCATCAGCTGTTAGTAGGTAACATCACATTACAAGAAGAGACAGATAAAACCCCCCAACTTTTTGGCGTGAACTATACTAAAAAGTGGAAAGTTTCTTACTAGATATTCCAAGCTATTGCAGGTTTAGGGATACCTATTATTAATTTTGGAAATATGAGCAAATTATAATTTTTGAACCAATATTGACTGAGCTGTAGGCAGTTATTTTTTCATCTTGCCAGAATGTTTTCTTTGCTTGGACAGACTATCTTGTTCACATCTAAATGTTTAGCTTATCTAGTAATAACTTCTTGAGTAAGTTGCAAGGCCTGACAACCTACATTTTAGATTAAATATAAGATTCAATGTGAAATAATATTATTGAAAAGAAGCCATGTGTCACATCTCCTTATTTTTCTTCTTCTTCTTCTTCTCCATTCTTTTGCTTCTCCGGTCTTCTTCCTCCCGTTCTTCTTCTCCGTTCGTCTTCTGAGTTAGTGTTGCTTTGTCGAATAATTGTGTAAGCTTCAAACTTCATCATCTGTGCGCTGGTTGTCTGATTTGAAATTAGTTGTGTAAATACTAGATTCGCATCTCTTCATTGACTTTTCATGATTGCAACTGTAAGCTAGTTGATTATCTATTGTTAATCTTTCTTTTTAAAATAAAGAGTCAGTGAACATTTTCAAATAGCAAGTTTTCCCACTAGCTTCTAGTTAGCTTAATTATTTTTATTGATACTTTGAAATTATTTTTCATTAACGTTTTGATTTCCTATTGACATAAAGTAATATCATTCAAACTGAGGATAAAAATGATTCCTCGATTACCTGCAGTCATTTTCATCTTTTCATCCATAATAAGAATTATTCAATACTTATTTTCTTTCTGGGCTACTGATTTTGTTGAAACTTTACATAATAACAATTAGAGTACCCTTTTCAAAAAAATACTTCTTATTTCACACATCTTTCGGCGAATTAGCCATTTTCAAGTGTAAATAACAGTAAACAACATTAATTTATTGTATTTATACGCTATTCTAATTAAACATATTCATCTATTCACATTAAACATATTCATCTATTTATATTAAACATATTCATCTATCCATATTAAACATATTTTTCAAGTTTTAGGCCTTTACATTTATGTAGGAAGAAATGTGTGGATGATTAATTTCGGATATAGGACCTTTTAATAATAGTCTGGGTGCCAGATGCGAATTAAGGAGGTAACAGTGTATTGGCCATGAGAATAACAAATGAAATCAATTACACAGTTTGCTTGAATCAACTGAGTAATAGACTATGAAACTTGTAGAATGTAGAATGACTCAGGTAGCCTATGATTTGATTGATAAGTTTACAGTTATATAAATTTGTGTTTTATCTACACGAAATGGCGGAGAGGAAAAGACAAAGATTAGATTAGATTAGATCTCTTTATTAATTTAGATAGCAACAAAATATATATGCACAGTTTCTAGATTGCGAGAGTTATTATTAAATCTAATTATTCTATCATTTTTCCAAGTTATACACTAATTTCGATATTTTACACAACAATTTTCACAGGATATTCTATAATCTATTCAATGAGAGAGGTTACATAAGAATGCAAGAATCCTAGAACAATTATCCAAACAATATGCTATTTGCTTGCAATCTTACTTGTTGTGCATTGAAATATCTAAATGAAAAAGCGAAGTTTGGACGTAAAATTGTCCATTCTTGGGAAAGGATAAGTATATCCTTTCCATTAACACTTGGCCTGTAAGAGAGATTAGATTAGATTAGATTACTTTATGCAAATAGATAACAAAATTCTGCTTAGATTCTACATTTTAATATAATAAATGAGTAAAACAAAATTATCCTATAAATTTCACAAAATAGAAACTTCTAGTATGCAAAATGCAAACTATGCAAAATGCAAAATTCATACAAAATTTTAATTCGAGGTTCTGCAAAATGAATAAGGAGTGTAAGTTATCTAAGTGAAAAGGCGAAGTTTAGACACATATATGTCCATTCTTGGGAAAGGATAATAAGGATATCCTTTCCATTAACACTTTGCCTTGGAAAAGAGAGAGAGAGAGAGAGAGAGAGAAGAGAAAGGAAGTGAGAGAGAGAAAGAGAGAAAAGAAGTGAAAGAGAGAGAGGGAAGATAGAGAGAGAAAAGAGAAAGGGAGTGAGAGAGAGAGAGTGAAAAGAGGAAGGAAGTGAGAGAGAGAGAGGGGAAGATAGAGAGAGAAAAGAGAAAGTAAGTGTGTGAGAGAGAGAGAGAGAAAAGAGAAAGGAAGTGAGAGAGAGAAGGAGAAAAGGGAAAGGAAGTGTGAGAGAGAGAGAAAGATAGAGAGGTAGAGAAAAGTGATAAAGTGATAATGACGAACAGTACTTTCTCCAAGATGAAGAGTGGGATAAGTTGTGCTGGAGTGAGAGTAAGGAATAGGGTTGAAGGAAGTGAGAGAGGAGAATTGAGAAAGAGTGGATAAAGAGAGTGATAGATAGATAGATAGATAAATTGCCTTTATTGAGGGCGGAGTTAGGACTCTTAGTCCTCTCTACCACTCAACCCTAAGAAAGAAAGAGAGATTAGATTAGATTACTTTATTCAGATAGATAACAAAATTCGGCTTGGATTCTACATTGTAAAGGCGCCTCCATACATGCGGTATTTGGGAAATTCCGAAAATTTGGTATTTGGCGAACAGTTTTGCTTGCTATTTGCCAACTAACGAGCACAAATCTCCCCACCTGCGTGGTTTTCCGAGCACCAGTGGCGCCGACTTCATCAAAATATTGGGGGGGGGGCAAAGTCCACCATGAAGATTATAGTTTGGGGGGTGTTAAACGAGGATTGGGGAGGGGGTTGTGAAAATACGCAAGAATACACACAATTAATGGGACTGCATCTTTTCATGTGATTTTGTGCTGAATTCTGTAGTATAGAAATAATCTGATCCATTCAACTATTTTGAATTCCCTATATTATTGATCATTAATTTAATTAAAATTGGCAATTATAATTGTGATTCTTCAATTTTGAACACCAAAAAATACTCAATTAAAAATTAATACCAGTTTTCAATTAGGGTTTTTACCATTCTCACTTATGACGTTAATAAACGGTTATAAAAAAAATCGCACGAGATCCACAAAACGCGAATGGTTGTGCTATCTGCTACCGACCACTCTCACTAGTCAACTGAAAACTGAAGTAATTTTTCTAATGTTAGTTCCATTATTATGTAGTTTGTTTTGTTTATCTATATTTTGTATTTATATAGACTATGTATTATATTTTCAAAGAAGGAAGAGTGGGAGAGCTATACATAGAAAAAAATCAAGAATGAATTAGAATTTCTTGCAAAATGTTGTAATTGATTACTAATATCATATCAGGCTATAACAATCCAATCCCAAACGGCTAGCTGGGTAATGTAAATAATAAACAGGAGACTTATCGTCTATTTTTATGGTTTGTGGACATTGTAGAAGTGGCCTACCAAAATAATACAGTAGGCCGATATCATTTCACACTATCATAGTCCAGTTTCCAGGTGTGAATAAAATAAAAATAGCTACAGGTCCATTGTTCAAAACTGGTTTCATTTGGGCTTTTTGGAATAAATTGATAATGGCAGAAAATATTCTTTCAATAGGCCTAAGTTTTTTTTTTTTTTTTTTTTTTTTTTTTTTGAGGGTGATGCCCACATGGGCTCTTGGGCCTGTGCGTGGGTAATGGGAAGGATGATGATGAGAGATGAATGGACCTACTGCTTTAGGTGGGTTCCGAACCACCGGGAAGCGATTTTTGAGGCTCATGAATTGAATTCAGAGGAGCCGGTCACCGTTACAACAGTGGTGATAGAGGCACGTCGCTTATCTAATCTCACCGATTAGACGCTCTCTACCACTGGGACAAGCCGCTTCCCTAATTAGGGAAGTGTTAGATTTCAAAAATCTAACACTACGGTACTAATTTCAACTTTGTGGGTAATTCCCATGTTTGTGGGAAATTTTAAAACATTTAAAGAATCAAGATTATAATTCAGTAACCTGAAACGGACTGGACATTTACTAGGCCTAGTTTTCAATATAATATTCGAATTGAATTTTATTAAATTTCATAGTATCAAAATTGATTATATCACTTAAAAATCATCCACAGACTGTAATTTAATATTCATCTCGTCTAAAAAAATCATGTATCGAATTAACACGTAAGAAACTTTTCCCTCAATTGACTTAACCTCAATCTACATGCAACAACAAACAACAAAATTAGCCGAACATGAAGGCGAATGTATGGATGGGATTCGTGATTCGGCGACTAGGTGTTTGGTGTTTGCCGAACACCATATTAAGCTGGCTTAATATGGATGAGTAAAACTAAATTATCTTATAAATTTCACAAAATAGAAACTTCTAGTAAAAATACGAAGAAACGGTGAATGAATAATGAATGAAAAATTTACACAAAATTTAGTTCGAGGTTCTTCAAAATGAATAAGGAGTGTAAGTTATCCAATTGGAAAGGCGAAGTTTAGACATATGTGTTCATTTCTGGGAAAGGATAATAAGGATATTCTTTCCATTAACACTTGGCCTTGGAATAAAAATCTATAATGAGCTATTAAGATCACTAAAGATAGTAAGAAAAATTATTATACTAGATATACTAGATATATTATACTAAAAAATTATTTAAAAACTAGATTTAAATGGATCAATACTTAATTGTATTTGAATTATATTATAAGATGAGTAACAATGAAAATGATAATGATAAATGGTAATGGAAATGGGAAATTGTACTATGGATTGACTTAAAGTGAAATTATTAACAAGTATATGGTGTAAAAATATGTATTATACGAAGTCACTGGCTCCATGTTGGAAAGCCATTCGTGTAAATATTTTTTCCAATGTCAAGCTTATAGCTGAATAAATATTCATATCATAACCAATATCAGAAGTAATCAGGTAGCTTCTCGGAATGAGACCTCTTACCGAGTACCAAATATTATTATTATTATTATTATTATTAATAAAATAATAATAAAATTTCAAATTCCACCAGCAGCTCACAATCCTCATATGTCCTGATGATATGTCCTTTATGATTATGTGGTATGCTATGGTGAATCTGCTAATACACACGTGATGTGCCGTAAGCAACAGACTTACCTGATAGCTCTCATCTCATGCCTGAAGCCTGACCGACGAGCACTATGTAAGGCTTGGAAAGACTTGAATAATAAGGCAATAATCATAAAATATAACTCATGGGAGTCAGCATCCAATGTAGATACACAATTAATTGGTGAATGTGAGGCTCTTAGTTGTAATATGAGAATATAATAATTTGCAAATAGAAATTTGCCACCAAAGCTGGTCCAAAATTCTATCAGGCAGGCTACGGCCATGAACTGAATATATTTCGATTTGAACAGGTGGTACCCTGTCTGATAGCTTGCACCAAGTTGATTATGGTACAAGAATAAATTTATTGCTCCCAAAGCAGTCGCATAGGTGATTTGCAGTTAGCATCAATGAGCCAATAATAATCAGATAAATAATTATTCCTAGATAGCAAGATCCTATACGAAATGTTTGAATCTCTCATAAAATTATTCAGTGGGTAGCAAATAATTAAGCAGTAGCCAAATCTGGTAAAGAATCAACATTATAATTACAAATTTGAATTTTCATAATAAGCACTTCCAATAAGTTTGAATTTAATATGATAAGAAAATCTTAGAATTTAATAAGCTTGTACATTTATGACCAGTAATAATTAAATCAGGGCGTGAGTTCACGTGCCTAGGAAACTTAAGTATTTGCATTAAATTCTTATGACTAAATTTGATATTAAGGTGCGCACAATAGAGATATGTAAATAAATTTCCCCCACTGATTCAGCATGAAGCTGCACTAGATAGACTTTCTTTTAGATTTGAGAGCTCTCTTAACGTCGCACTTGGGATCCCATTAATTTATTTTCGCACTCACGTGTTGATTCCGAAGTTTGGTTACCGGGTCGTCGTGGCTCTGGAAGTCATCTGGCTGCTATGGAAATTACCGGCTTGCTCTCATCTCAGGGTGTTTCACGTTGCCATCTCAGGTACGGGAGGAATTTACTTTGGCACCATTTAGAGTTCAAATAATATCAAAAATTCAAGTTAGAGGCCACTACTAGCCATGTTGACTGTTCAAGGGATCTAGGAAGAAGAAGTCCTTTTTAGAATGTCTCTAGGCTCTTCTTTCAACCTTCTGACATCATAAATATATCGACGTAATATATAATATAGAAAATTATGATATTGTGCTCAAATTTACACTTAATAACATGAAATAATACATTAAACATAATTCGTTGATGAGACAATTATTTGGCTGTCAAAACAAGCCGGTATATGCAACATAATATGCATATTTAGACATTAAGTACTTGAATAACATAATTTATATATTTTAAATAATATAATAGTGCAATTTATTGCATGAATTGTCATTTTAGACAATAATGAATACATAAAATAATACAGATAAGGTGTAGAACATGAATGATTTTGGGCAGACAGGTAGGCAATCAGCTGACTTAAAAGCACGAAATAATGCCGGCTAGAAAGAATGCCCAAAAATTAGAGGTTAGGCTCTAAATCAAAACAATTAGTACAGTAGTAATTATTTCAATTATTCAAATTCCTGTTCTCAGGTATTTGAGAAGGGTTACAAAATGTTTCCTTATCAGTAGAATAACGGATCTGCGATAAGCTGCTGTGAATGCACTAGGCAAGTAATAATAATAAGGCATTCCACCTCTCAATAATTTCTATTAATTATGAATCATGGTTCTTTGATAGACATATCATCACAATGGTAGTGAATGAAAATGTGCGATAATTAGTTGGGTTGATATTATAATAACGGTTTGGATGATGAATGTGTGTGTGATGATAGTCTAAAATGGAAGTTCAAATTATAATTAAGAGTATGAAGAGAAAGTGATGAAGGTGTGTGATGATAGTGGATTTATTTAAGTATGTAAGTAAAAATAAGGGGAATAGCGGAATTTGTACATATTTGATCATTTTGTCAACAAGATGTTTTCTAAACTTCAAGATGAAGCTCGCTCGGCTCTCAATAGACCTAATAGATTCAGGGACGGCATTCTATTCACGGCAGCCTGAGACTGGAAAGGACTTAGTATAGAGAGAGAGAGAGAGAGAGAGTGTGTGTGTGTGTGTGTGTGAGGGAGTGATAGAAAGAGAAAGAGATTAGATTAGATTAGATTACTTTATTCAAATAGATAACAAAATTCTGCTTTGATTCTACATTGTAATATAATAAATGAGTAAAACAAAATTATCCTATAAATTTCACAAAATAGAAACTTCTTGTAAAAATACAATAAAACGGTGAATGAATGCAAAATTTATACAAAATTTTAATTCGAGGTTCTGCAAAATGAATAAGGAGTGTAAGTTACCTAAGTGAAAAGGTGAAGTTTGGACATATATATGTCCATTCTTGGGAAAGGATAATAATGGACATATATATGTCTAAACTTCGCCTTTTCAGGCGAAGAGAGAGAGAGAGAGAGAGAGAGAGAGAGAGAGAGAGTGATTGAGCTAGAGAAAAATTGCGAAATAGTGATAATGAAGAATAGTATTGTCTCCAAGGTAGAGAACGGAATAAGAGGTTGTGTTGGAATGATTGAGGGGGAGTGAGAGAGAGAAAGTGTGTGTGAGAGAGAGAGAGAGTGAGAAGAAAAAATTGCGAATACTGTAGTGGTAATGAAGAACAGTATTATCTCCAAGGACCAATGCGAAGAGCGGAATAAATGTTGTTTGTGAGTGTGGGTGAGATTCAGAGTGAGAGAAAGTCAGAGAGGAGGAAGAGAGAAACACTGTGAGAAAATGAGGAGAAAGGGAATAAGAGAGAGAGAAAGGGAGTGAGAGAGAGAGACAGAGTGAGAGAGAGTGAGAGTGAGTGTAGAGTCAGTATGCGGACCAATTCTCTCCAAGGACCAATGCGCAGAGCGGAGCGGAATAAGTTGTGCTTTGCCGATGAAAAGAACGGTGGACAAAAATGAATGAAGTAAGGTGTTGGAAGAGAAGAAAGACACAGGCGTTAACAAAAGAAGGTGGAAATTATCTTTGGGGAGGAAGGGGCTTGCAGCGTTTCTTTCAATGGAGGATGCCGAAATCTCATTGCTCCTTGGAATTGGCGATGCTAGTCAGAAAGGGTCAGTTTTTCCTCTCCTCTATCCTCTACTTCATCATCATCATTATCTTCTTCTTCTCCTTCTTCTTCTTCTACTTCTTCTTCTTCTTCTTCTTCTTCTTCTTCTTCTTCTTCTTCTTCTTCTTCTTCTTCTTCTTCTTCTTCTTCTTCTTCTTCTTCTTCTTCTTCTTCTTCTTCTTCTTCTTCTTCTTCTTCTTCTTCTTCTTCTTCTCCTTCTCCTTCTCCTCCTCCTCCTCCTCCTCCTCCTCCTCCTCCTCCTCCTCCTCCTCCTCCTCCTCCTCCTCCTCCTCCTCCTCCTCCTCCTCCTCCTCCTCCTCCCTCCTCCTCCTCCTCCTCCTCCTCCTCCTCCTCCTCCTCCTCCTCCTCCTCCTCCTCCTCCTCCTCCTCCTCCTCCTCCTCCTCCTCCTCCTCCTCCTCCTCCTCCTCCTCCTCCTCCTCCTCCTCCTCCTCCTCCCTCCTCCTCCTCCTCCTCCTCCTCCTCCTCCTCCTCCTCCTCCTCCTCCTCCTCCTCCTCCTCCTCCTCCTCCTCCTCCTCCTCCTCCTCCTCCTCCTCCTCCTCCTCCTCCTCCTCCTCCTCCTCCTCCTCCTCCTCCTCCTCCTCCTCCTCCTCCTCCTCCTCCTCCTCCTCCTCCCTCCTCCTCCTCCTCCTCCTCCTCCTCCTCCTCCTCCTCCTCCTCCTCCTCCTCCTCCTCCTCCTCCTCCTCCTCCTCCTCCTCCTCCTCCTCCTCCTCCTCCTCTTTCTTTTTCTTCTTTCTTTTTCTTCTTCTTCTTCTTCTTCTTCTTCTCCTTCTTCTTCTTCTCCTCTTCCTCTTTCTTTTTCTTCTTCTTCTTCTTCTTAATACTGTCCCTCAATACTGTCAAACTGTATTTAAAAAAGAATGAAATCAATGCTCCTAATCCATTTTTCAAGCATAACTCCTCCAATATGAGGCTGAGGCCCGTTGGTAAATCTATAGAACATACACACCATCCACAGTTATATATCGTATGAATGGTATTACGTCATTCTGTTTTTTAAGGTTATGTTGTCCATATTAAAGAATTTCAAGATGGCGGCTGAACACATACCATTCATACGATGTATTACTGTGGATGGTGTGTATGTTCCATAGATTTACCAACTACCCTCCACCCTCCAGGCTCTACCCACCGGCAGTGCGGCCTCAGCCCAAGAGTTATGGCCATTTAAGAACCGAACCATGGTCTTCTATCAAAGGAAGCTATTATATCACGCCTGAACTATGGTACAAAGTGATAATGACATAAAATCAGAAAAAGTGAATTATTCAGACAATAATGGAAAAAGCTTTTGATTCATTGGGTTTTGAGATCCATTAAATAAAAAAAAACCTGCGAATAGAAACTGTGAAGCGAATCACTTTGGATGTACGTACTCACGCTTGAGAAATGTATAAATAATAATTAGAATGAAACCCGCGTTCATGACAGCTGAATTGTAGCTGATCATGACAGTTCGGAATTCTAATACGTACTAATAAGTCTGTCCAAGCAAAGAAGACCCCCTGTCAAGATGGGAAAATGACTCAAGCTCAGTCAATATTGATTCAAAAAATATCAATTTGATCTCAAATTGTTACCTACAATTTGAGATCAAATGAATGACTTCTAGACCGAGCTGGAGTCATTTTCCCATCCTGCCAGAGCGTCTTCTTTGCTTCGACAGACTATACTTTCAGAAATATTTAACGTGGATCTTGCGTACGATAGGATATGCAGTGGGTGTTTCCAATTTTGATGAATTTTGTAAATTAGAATATCAAACCAATTCACAAATGGTAATTATTTTCTAAAGCTGAAAATAAAACCTTGAAACGTTTCACCCCAGGAAATGAGGGTTTTGAAACAGGGAAACATTCTCACAAAAAGTTTAGTAGACTGGCGGTTGGGGAGTTGAAGTTATTGATGCGAAACTCTGTTAGAACAGTCTGGAAGTGGTTGATAGGAACGGGAAAATTTAGTTGATGTGGTTCTACACTCGACACGCTTCCGTAGACCGCTTTCAGAATTTCTTGAGAGAGCTGAGCATTGATAACACACGCTTATCAACCGCCAATAACTTTGTAGCATATACAATACCCTTGATGAGCGGAATATCTGAGTGTGAAGTAATAAAGTTAGATGTATTTATGAGGAGATGGTGGCCGTAAAAAAGCAATAGAACTAACAGCATCCCTTAATTGGCCGTTTTTCATAATTATTTCACCCTTCAAAACAGCTACTACAGTATGTTCAAGCAGAGAAGACATTCTGGCAAAATAGAAAAATAACTCCTTCTCGATCAATATTCCCTAAAAAAGTTTCAAATTGTAGTGCAGATTATTTCCTACAATTTGAGACCATATTTATAATTTTTCAACAATTATTGACCGAGCTTGGATCATTTTTCCATCTCGCCAGAATGTCTTCTTTGCTTGGACAGACTAGAGGGGTTGGAACAAAGTAATCTCGCAAATCAGGTGAAAATGTATAGCAGTTTAAAAACAAAATGACGGTTGATGCATGACTGTTATCAATGTTCAGCTCTGTGAGGGCTGTAAGTGAGCGGTCTCCGGTTGCATGTCAAACCAATGGTGATTACAGCTCATCAGTTTAGCTTTTGTAGACCACTGTGAGACTTCCCTGAGAGAGCTATCATGAATGAGAAACATTTTTCAGTCGCCTGTTTCATTGGTATCTCCTTTTCCGCCATAAATTGAATTGTAACTTAGAATACTGTGATGACTACTAGAACAAGTATAATAAATCTATGTACAAGCAAATCAACATTTTTTCGGGAAATTTTTACGTCTCGTCATTATTCCAATTGCGTTTCATTATTTAATTAATTTTCGTTTCCTCATCCAACAAAGGGATCATCATTTCGATAAATCTGAGTTGAGCGATGAAAGGGTAAGTGGAAAAAATGAGATTTCTTAGTGTAATATTTGTATGAATGGGTATCGATATATCGATCTTTGAACACCAAATATCAATGTTTCTTCCATCAATGTTCACTGTATGATGTATTGCCTTATCGTTGGTTTTGCCAAGACATTGTTCTCACAATTTTTCTTTATATTCTAAATCTAATCTTGCAAAACTGAGAAGAGGAAGAATATTGCAGTGCAATCATTAATATTTTGTACAATAATACAATAAATGAGGTGCCAAACTCAACAAAAAGGCTTGGAATGAAGAGAAAGTAGAAAATCGTTTTTTCACCAAAACCACTCTGTTTACCTGTTTGAATTGAATCTGTTCACGTCTGTGTTGAATTCGCAATTTTGCATTTTTTACAAAATAATAGTCATTTCAAATTTTTTCAACCGATCTTCATAATGATCTTGAAACTTGGTAAGTATGTTCGATGATCAACTGTAGAGAAAAATAATTACCTGGTTTAGTATAAAAATTTCAAAATGTCTATCACTTTAAACACTGAATCTGAATCCGCTACTTTCCATTTAGAGTTTTAAATAGTCGCCACATTGAACTTCCCAATTGTCACAAGTTTAATCTTTCCTCAACAATTGATTTCTTCCATTTGAAAATCTCCACCAAGTTCTTTAAAAACCATTATTTCGCAGAAAATACAAAATGGCGGATGTTTGATGAATAGTTCGGCGCTCTTGGAAAATAATTTATTCTTGATTTTCTCTTCATTCCGACCTCTTCCCAGAAACTGGCACTTTAATTACGGGATATCCTGTATCATTGTTTATGTTAGTAATAAGCTGCAATAATATAATGTCTTTATATTTCGTTGATAATAATATTCAATTACGAATAGATAATCTGATAATCAATAATCTGTGTATTGAATATGTCAGTGGATTTATCGATGAAAAACATCAATTTCAATACTTAACACTGAATGTTCGTAAATTCGAAATTGATAAACTCTTCGGGGGTTGTGGCATGTGATGAAGTTGAGATAATTACCAATTGAACAATTGACATCCCCTGAAAGTAATCAAGTGAAACACAGCAGGATGAAATTTTGAATCTTGTTAATCAATCATTATAACAAAGATATAAGCTTTCAATACAGTATTATAAATTGATAATATATTATTAATGAAATTTCGGATCCAATACTATAGATAGCCTACTACTATTGATAGGTATAAGATCTTTTGATAATACTATCAAAATTGTTCATCTTTCGATGTCACATCCATACACTCGATTATAATTATATAGCACTAGCGGCTCGTTCCCACGAAACAGGTGAAGTGCTGTACAGTAAAATATACGGGCATCTCACCTGTTTCGTGGGCACGAGCCGCCAGTGTTATAGAGTACTCTACTGTCTCCACTTGACATAATCATGAAGTACTCTTATGAAGAATAATTAGAGATTAATTAGAGTGATTATCAGTTTCTATAGGTTGGCTGACATGTATTTCACCTTGTATTATATCATGGAGCTTTCCAAATAAAATCAATTGAAATTCTACAGATAAGTGGGTTAGTCTAGAAGCATTGAGTGGAAGCTAGCTGAAATAGCTCTTTACGTTTTCTACCTGCATTTATTTTTTTCTGAGGTTGATGCCCAGATGGGTCCAAGGCCTGCACGTGATAATAATAAGGATGATGATGATGATGATGTGAGATGAAGACTACTTATTAGGTAGTCGAGACCGACGGCTCATCGTCTCTTCCGAAAGACGGGGTGGCCGTATTTATGTGAATGTGCTTCGGTCAAAAACTGTTCCTTGGTAAGGAATTGAACTTCTGAACCTCTCGTTATCAGATCGGCTCGTTATAATAACTCCATCGAACAACTTTGAACAAGAGTGGTTCAAGAGAAACAAGAGCAGACCAGGAATGTTATGTTCGTTTTTTGTATTATTACATAGGTTGTTTTTCCTCACGCATTTTTTTATTCATTGTTCCATTAAAAGATAATTTCGAGCCGATATTTTCGAATAAAGTCGTGATACAGGCGCTCTTTTTAACTATGACCAACCCGAAACAAATTTAAATTTGGAATTCAAGGTTGAAGAAATGATTGCGGATTCCTGGAATCCAACAACAATCGCTTGAATGGAGGATAGAACTAGAACTGATGCTATTGAACGAACTGATTTTCAAAAGACTGATAGCTCTTTGAAGAGAACTGATAGCTATAGCATTGTGTACTATATACCAAATAGAACGTGGAACGTAGAGTCCCAAAAATTGAACTACAGTTCTTTAGCGCGCCAAAGTGTATACATGTACAGTTTCATAAGATCACGTAGTTTTCTTTGTACACTGTGCGTGGCTTACAGAGAAAGGGCCGGTTGTTCGTAACTTCGTTAAGTTTTAACGCCGTGATTAGCCTGTATAACGGAATTCTGTAGCAACGGCAAACTAACTCAATTCAAATAGAGAATAGAAACATATAAATTATTGAAAAGCTTTGAGTTTCAATAGTGTCATTTACAAAACTCGATGATACATCATTCATATTGAATTTTAATGCCTAAAAATATTACTCACTTTTAAATTCATGAATTCAGTTTAGATTTTATTATCATTGAGGCAATGATATCAATGAGGTTATGGAAAATTTCAATGGCGTTTTTCAAATTCAACAGGTCAGCAGCTGTGTAATACTAATTTTACAGTACTTATAAACTAATCGGCCAGAATTGAGGCGTTGAAAATTTCAAAATAACCATCAACTGATGATTAAATTCTCAATATCTGAAAACAATAGCAGATGAAGGTTTTCGATTTTTGTGGTTCTACCAACCTGACAAAAATTAAGTTGTATCAGCATGCAATTTCCAGATCATGTTTTTGTTTTAATGAATCAATAATGAGATAATTATTGATTATTTTTGAATAGAGTACATTTGAATATTTTGCTACTCATTTGGAACGTTTTTCCACTTTGACACGCTGAAATAACGGTGATTAAACTAACAGGACGTACGTGCAACCGGTCCTAAGAGAAGTAGTTCGGGAAAGTATCCCTTTATGCATCTTCAAGAGTTCAATAAGAATAAAAAATTAAATAACATTTATAGAGGGAATAAGGTCAAAGGGATCGATGCTGGGTCCTGGACTATCTGGCTTGCATCCAGGTTTTCATGTAATAATAATTCCTTCTCACAAATCTTCTATCCTTATTCTCCATTCACTCCTCTTTTCCTTTCACATCTTCTTTATGTAATCATAGTTCCATTCAGCCGTTATATCCTTATTCTTCTGTTTTTCCTCTATGTAATAATAATTATCCCTCAACCATCTTTTTATCACATTTTCGTTACATTCCATTATAAATTCATCAAATTCGTTACAATTTCAATATGTAAATAGTAGGCCTATGAGATATTAGTCTTAATTATCACCCTCCTTATCATTCACATCTTATAACTCTGTCATTTTATGTGGAAACAGTAACCGTATTCATGGTACCGTTACCGTATTGAACCCCATATCTGAGTCGTTTACAAGTTTTAATAGTCCATACCTAGTTAACTCTTGTAATTAGTCATTTTTATCATAGCATGGGATTCAAATCGATAAACTGTATCATGAAGTCTACTTGAATAAATCTGAAAAACAATCTCTCTCACTCTCTCTTTCTCTCTCTCTCTCTCTCTGTCTGTCTCTCTTTATCTTTCTCTCACTCTCTCTCTCTTTTATTTTCATCTTCAATTATTAACGTTCTAGTCTCAAGTGAACTCTATGTGTTGATTTTATTACTATAATTTTTGTGTGAAATTATCATTTATTGATTGGACTAATGAATGTGGAACATTTTTATCAATAGAACCGTCTGATATGAACAATTCATCATTATTTTCAAATTATAAAAGAAGACTATTTTTTCAACATTTCAATATTCTTGATCATTTTGTATCAATGTTTTTGTTTTAGAAGTAGACTACTATCATTTGTTTTGGGTAATTGTGTTGGCCTGGTTAGGTGGAAGAGGGAACCTTATGGTTTCAATCTTGCCAGGAGAAAAATAAAACATTCATTCATTCTCTCTCTCTCTCTCTCCCCAAGAATGGACATTTATATGTCTAAACTCCGCCATTTTATTAAGATACATTACAAATTTATATTACCGTTAGCTTATTGAACTCTACGTCTGTCTCATCTTGCAAGTTTTCATAGTTTATAATATTATAGTCTGGGTGCCAATGGGGGTAACCTTTTTTTGTGGTTTGTCGTTGATTTTTTTATTGATTATGATAGATTTTTAAGTGTAGATTCCGAATCCGAGTGATGCCAAGCTGTAGAAGTTGAGAATTTTTTGTAATTCAAGATGGCGGCCAAAATTTCGGTTACATTTCTAGTCTACCACGATTTCCATCAAAACGAAGCGTCGGACGAAAAAAATCATTCCTATCTTTTTTTTAGTAAATTGAATTTCCAAGAAAATTGTACCAGATTTATGTCTCTATCCTTATTAGGAACGGAGTTATGATGTAATTAGTGTTATTTTCATTTATTTTTATTCTTATAGCATAGGATTCGAGTTATTGTATTATGTAACAGGAGCGGCGCCTGGCCAATTCAAGTGGGGGGGGGGGGGGGCTAATGGTGACCCCGACTTAGAGTGTAAAGTGAAAGAGCAATTAACTTTATAAAGTGTGGATTGATTCATTAGTGCAAACTTTTTAGCTCTAATACACAATACCATTTATTAAGAGTGAGGTCCAGGGTTGGAAATCGCAGAGTTATGATAATTTTCTAAAACATTTTGTCAAAAGGATTCCCAAATAATCTAGGTAAATCTCTATACAATTGTTCAATTGAAATCATACACTTTGAAACACAGTAAATAAAAAATATTAGAATTGGAAAAAAACTAAAATTCAAAATCCTACCTTCAAAATTCAATCCTAAGTGCATGTAGTATGATATCGCCAATCTTCTATTCACTTATAGAACAGCTGGGCCCGCCTTTCCTTCCTGTTTGCAAATAAGTCTATAACTCTTGTATGATAGTTCGGAATATTTGATAAAACGTCTTTGTGAATTGAGCATGCTGCTAAAGCGTTCAAACGGTCCTGGCCCATCGTATTTCGTAGGAACGACTTAACTCTTTTCAATGTACTGAAACACCTTTCTGCCTCTGCTGTTGCTACCGGTGTGGTCAGGATTATTTCTAGCGCCTTGAAAGTTTCAGTGAACGATTCTTTGAGATCGGTTTCAACTAGGAGATGATAAAGTTCAATTACTCGTTTGATTTGATTGAAGGAGTCATTTCTGTAGATAACAGAAAGTTCACTTTTGAGCTTTTCCGAAACTATTAAGCCCGCATATACTTTTGAAAACCCTTCTATTGATTTTTCGGGAAATTCTTCCCTATATGAAGGAAAACGATTTGGATCAAATACAGAAAAACTGTTGAATATATCGGAGTTACCAAAACTATACCTTAGTTGGTTTAATAGCGTATCACACACTTCTTTTGCTACAACGGGAAGATTCTCATTATTCGATTTCCTACGTTTTGATGGAGTAATCTCTGGAATTGATATTTTTGTGATATATTTTTCCGAATTCTCTCTTATGTCACTCATTGCTTTACCGAAATGATCGAATGAATTGCTAACTGTGATACTATTTGATGATCTCTTTCGAATTGTATTATACATTATTTCCACATTCATTAAAACATCGAAGAAAAAGTCCAGAAAAATAACAAACTCCGCGTTTTGTAGAAGATTTTCCAAACCAATTGCTTCACGAATTGTGATTTCATCCCAACCGTCACCATCTTCAATTTTTTCAAAGCATTCTATCAATTGAACCCTAAGAAGCTTCACTGAGCTCACGAGTCGTGAATGAAAGTTCCAACGTGTTTGAGGCACACTTGGCAAAGTTTTCTCACATACTTCTCTTAGTAAATCACTTCGTTTTGGGGAAACGGAGAAAAAACTAGAAACCCCAGAAATGTTTGCAAAGAATATTTTTACTGGTTTTATATTTGAGCAAGAATTTTTTACTACTAAATTTAGTTTATGGGCATAGCAGTGTACAAACTTTGCATTTTTAAACGTTGTCTTCATGAGTGCTTGAACAACCCCAGAATTTCCACTCATTGTGTTAGCACCGTCGTACGCTTGTGCAATCAGTTTGTCTTCAAGATTAAATTCTCCTAATTTATTTTTTAACACTTCGAAAAGACCGCAACCAGTACGGTCATTCACTTCTTCAAAGCTAAGAAATCTCTCAACAATATTTTTTCCTTTAATAAATCGGAATACAATGACAAACTGGCTTTTACAAGAAATGTCCGTTGTCTTGTCATCCTGAACGGATACGTAATTAGCATTTTTTATATCATTTTTCAACTCTTCTAAATAGACACTGTACATACAATCTAATAATTCGTTTTGAATATCGTGGGATGTATACTTTGCTACAGATGAACTATTGAGATGATCTAAAAGAACACTGTCCAAGCCGGCCATCATTGAAACTAAATCTAGAAAGTTCCCACGGTTGAGAGAATCATTCGACTCTGTGTGACCTCTGAGACCTATTCCATGAACTGCACAATAATTTAAACAATCTATCAATCTACTGAGGACATGTCTGGTTTTAGTGACTTGTTGATTATGTTTCTCTATAGACATTCGAACATGATTGTCAATTTTAGATTTAATTGCATTTGTTAAATGACAGTTACTTTCTTCGTGTTTTTTTATTTTCTCACTCAAGTGCTCCATATCTCTACAGCCAATTTTTGTCCAAAGCTCATCATTCCCCTTATGATTATTATTTTCGAAACACAGACAATAAAAACAAAATAAAGCGTTTTTTTCAATGCTTGGAGTTAACCAAGGTTTTTTATCAAACCACGTCGTACAAAACTTCCTATTCTGCTTAGGATAAGACACAATCAGTTTGAAGTCTTTGGGTTGATGTGGGCCTAGCTCTTTTATTTTCTTCTTATCTTCCATAGGCAATGTCGAAAATCTTTTTTCCAGGAGATTGTCTACGTGATTCATCTTAAATTTGGTTAGCAATCAACTCTTTCCTATGATCGAAAATCAACAAACGAAGAAATAAATTGTAAAATAAATAAATGAATTCATGATACATTAATATTACACACCCTTAACAGTAAACATACCATGCACAATAATATAGACGATTCACATTTCACTACTAACTTATGCACGTCAGTTATCCGACACTTGTCTTATTGCACTGGAGTAAAGAAAGAGATTGAGGTTAGTTTTGCGCTGTTACCCCGCTATTTTGTTGATCAGGTGTCTCACAGCTGCCCAACGCACCATTATTTCAAATTATATATCAATTGTCGTCTGTTGCTTGGGCTGGGTAACAAACAATTGACAAACCTGTACGACGCTGTAAGTGGTGCCGTAAGTGTACAGTAGCGGCATCTGTCAATCCTGTCAAGAAGCAACACGACGCTTGGACCAGTTTTGTTTTCCAATACACAACACGACTTGGCGGTAGTTGTCGTGTATTGAAAAACATCCTTGGGCTAAGCCCAAATCGACGCGTATGAAAATGTGAAGAGTCGTAGAGTGGGGGAAGCCAGTCTCTAGTCTGACGTCACCAGCCTAAGCCCCACCTGCCCTTATGAGCCCGCCGCCTCTGTTATGTAATCTACATGAATGAAGTGATTGAATCTGAATCTGAATCTTAATCTCTCTCTCTTATGTAGATACATCTCAATCATATCATATCAGTAAGAATATCGAATCCTACATGTCTGTAATTTAGCAAGTTCACTACATATCCTTGTTGTATATTTATTTTTTATTCTAACCAATTGTGTAATTGAATTTATGTTTCATCTTCTAGGATTTAAGATCATAAATGCTGTACTCTACTTGAATAAAGTGAATAATCTAATCCAATCCAATCACTCTCTCTCTCTCTCTCTCTCTCTCTCTCTCTCTCTCTCTCTCTGTTAATGGAAAGGATATCCTTATTATCCTTTCCCAAGAATGGACATATATATGTCTAAACTTCGCCTTTTCAATTAGATAACTTACACTCCTTATTCATTTTGCAGAACCTCCAATTTAAAATTTGTATAAATTTTGCATTCATTACATCACCGTTTCCGTATTTTTACTAGAAGTCTCTATTTTGTGAAATTTATAGGATAATTTTGATTTACTCATTCATATTACAATGTATAATCTAAGCCGAATTTTGTTATCTATTTGAATAAAGTAATCTAATCTAATCTAATCTCTCTCTCTCTCATGGTTGAGTGTTAATAGGGGATATGTCTTTGAACATGCTTCTCCAAGAATGAACATATATAAACTCCGCCGTTTTATGTAGATACAGCACAAACTCATGTACCGTTAGCTCATCAAATTCAATATCTCGAACATTTTACAAGATTCTATACTCTATAATTAGCCAAATTAAGCGAACCATAATAATAATTATTATTGTATTTTTTCTTATAGCATAGGATTTGAGCTGGATAGTGGAATATGCATGAATAAAAAGATTGAATCTGAATCTCACTCTCTCTCTCTCTCTCTCTCTCTCTCTCTCTCTCTCCAGGCAGGATGATCATATTCAGTATGATCATCATCAGTATAGCATGCTGAAACTGCTTTATGATTTGATACATACAAAATGTCCTGGATATTATTAGTAGACCAGTTTGTCCTTATATGAGAGCGCAGTGGACAAGGTACTAGACAAGCTTCACAGTCAGTGGCGTAATAGCCGGGGGGAGGGGTTGTAAAGTAAAGTGGCTAGAGACAACTCCCTCCACTCTGTCGACAAGCCAGTGCAAGTCCACGCCCACAACGCCCTCTCATTGGCTGATGCCATTACGTCATCATGGCCTAGCAAAGGCGGAGCTTGAAGGCGTGTCTAATAGGAGTTGAAGCGAATCAACTTATTGGTACTGCCATCTGCTGGCTGAATTCGGAACTAACTTATTTCGAATGTTTTCTCAAGAAAGTTGAGGAGGGTGGTGAAAATAGCTACAATCTTCAATTCGCTTGTTATCAAGTTTCCAATTTTTGTTAGGACAAGTATATTTTCAGTGAAAATTAAGGTTTATGATTATTCCCAATATTTTCCTTGTGAAGAATCTATCATTTTCTCCTTGATGTGCTTTCAAGCAAATAAATAGAAATTAATAAATTGATAATTGAAAACTGAAAGTCAATAAGTCGCTAAAATTATTCCCGTTTATTAATACAGTACTTGGTACAGTATTTCCATTTCCAACTTAACTCAACCAGAAATATCCAAGCATTATTTTTAAGTGCTCTCAATGATAAAGTACGGTACAATGTTACAGTTTTGCTCAATGTAGGTAGCCTATACTTATTTTTTTATTCATTCCTGTAATGCTTTTTCTTATCACGTATTGTATGTCTGAATACATAAAAATATAAAACAATACATTAGAATAAGAAGGTTCCTATAACCCTTCTTTTGCCACACAACAAGCAACATTGCGATTACAAATGAGTAAACTGTGAAAATGAAAGGCTGCTTGAATCATTTTTAGCTTAGAATATGTTGGATTGTATCCGTCTGATAATGGGGGGGGGGGGTGCGCCTGCAGAAATCTCGCACAGGGTGCCAAAACACCACGTGAGGGCCTTTTAAAAATTATTCGAAGGCCTGTGTAACATCTAATGATTGAAAATCATGCTCTTTTCTTGCAAAATTGGAGGGATTTCAAACTAGCAAGCTATAATTTATTGATTGTCAGATCTGACATTAGCTTCAATATTTAATGATCGAAATAAACGAAATTTTTTTGGCATAAAACAATCCAATATACATTAAATAAGGTACATTATTGGTCGAAGTAGTAGAAAAATCCATGAATCAAAGTTACTTTGGGGGCCCGTAAAAATATGTTTGCTTGTGGGGGGGGCCGAAAAAAACTGTTACGCCACTGTTCACAGTTATTGGTAATCCCTCATCACAGAACCTCAATGTACAATAAGTCTTTCCATGCTACGGCTTGCTGTACTTGGAACGAATTAGCTTCATCTATTAAGAATGTGAATGGCCGAGCTCAGTTTGACGTGGCAGTTTCGTGATGGCTGAAGGGGGGAGGAGCAGCTTAGGTGTGAGAAAAGCATCTCCATAGCATTAATTGTTCTCAATCTCATATTCATTTATTTTCTCATTTAGATATTTTTTCAATACTGAATATATCGAAGTATTCGGTGGAGTATTTCTCCACCTTGCTAGTGTGCATGTGAATGGTGAATTTAAGGAAATGGGAATATTTTACTTATTATATTTTCAATTTATTTGTAGTTCTTATTACTTATTTCTCTCTATTTTTGTTTTATTTACTTACTCTATTCAATTATATCATCCTCTACTCATTTTCTATTATTTTTCTGTATGATCATTAATTTTCAAGAATTTTGATAACTGTAAATTATTGTACATATTGTAAAGGGTTGTGTGGTAGAGAGGACCAAAAGTCCTAGCTCCGCCCTCAATAAAGGCAGTCAATCAATCAAACAATCTCTCACTTTATCAATCTATATCTATCTCTTTCTTTCTCTCTTCCTCCCTCTCTCTCTCTCTCTTCTCTCTCCCTCTCTCTATCTCTCCCAAACCTTCCTTGTCCGCCTAAACGTTTTCTACGACATTTTTATATGCGCATAATAAAAGCGCGTTAGCCTAGAGGATGACAAACAGCTCCTCTGAGGGACTAAAGATTCGCCTTCCATAAAGGCGACTGGAAAAAGGCCCTAGTTTGATAAGAACATCCCTTAAAATATGACTTCATCCCTTCGCTCAGCCCCGGGATCGATTTATCTAATAAGGGTGCGTAAACCAGCGGTTTAGAAGTAGTTGATGGGGCTGCGATCTTCCAGGCTTAACGTGTTAGAAATATTTGTAGCTGAATTTACAAAGGCTACTGTATTTGTTCAGGCCCATTCATTGAAAAAAAATTCCATAGATTTTTTCTACTAGATCAGAACACTTGAAAATATCTCGCTGAATAATATCGCATGAATCTATAATCTCGCTGAGCCATTGAGTTCACATACTTCTACAATTTGGAAAAAACTGATTAATGCGTAATCCCGAAAGGATTTCAAAAATTTTCTAGCACAACATTTCTTGATCCGACTCTCTATGCATTAAGACGACTATGAAATTCCAGCATTTTCTAAAAATTGGTTCTTAATGAATTAAGAGAATACCGAAAAACCATAGAAAAATTTTAATATTCGCCATATCCTTATCAATTTTTGAAAATCCATTCTTATTAGGCTACGCGTCTAGAGCTCCAACTGAACATATCTGCCAAATTCTAAAGCATTTGGTTCGGTAGATTTTTAGTTCTGCTGATGAGTGATTGAATGAATCAGTCTGTGACATTCCGCTTTTATAGATATGGACTAGCCGGACATATTTTGAATCTTGATTAAATATCTTCCAAATAGCCTAAGTTCATTTATAGTCTTGCTGAACCATTGAATTTACAGTAAGGATTGATCGTATGAAGGCGGAGGATATGCAACCCGCAATACATCTAAAATTTTGACAATGTTATTACTGGTGTAATCTTCAACGGATTTAAAAAATATTTCAACACAACATTCCCAGACCTTATCTGAACCTGCTTACCAAATATCAACATTTTCTAGCGACTGGTTCTCGGAAAACACGAAGAAAATGCCGAAAAACCAACAGAAAAACCAATCCTTGGAGAGTTTCAAAAATCCGTTCTTAGTACGCGTCTAACGGTTCAACTAAACATACCTGCCAATAAATTTTACGTAAATTACTGAACTAAATATGTTTAAATCATATACCCAGGTTGAGCTGAGGTAATAGTGCAACTAATTCAAATGATTACCTGAAAAGACCCTGTTAAGTGATATGATCATCAAAGTAAACTCATTTGAATGGAATTTTCAGGCGAGCAAAGCGAGCCTGTATTACTCAGTTGACACTGACAGAGGTTTTGCAGACGAGGGAAGCGAGCCTGTTTTACCCATTTACACTGCTGATACTGTCGGGGGTCCAGCTGAGCTTTTTACTGGCTAGGCAGAGAAGGCGAGCGAAGCGAGCCTGCCGGCTAGTTTCTCTATATAATGAGCTATCTTTGCTGATGTAAATATTATACAAAGGAAGTAGGGCAAGAAAAGAACAAAGATTAAGATAAAAACATGGAAAATGGAAATATTTTTGAGGGAAAGTGTTTAGGCTCAGGTGTGCTCCCATCTAAGTCGATGAGAAATGTTGTTGTTCTAAGGGCTCGACATGTTATAGCCAAGGTTAACAGCTACCCTTCCTACAGAACGTGCCTATACTGGAAGGAAGGAATAGAGAGAGAGAGAGAGAGAGAGAGAGAGAGAGAGAGAGAGAGAGAGAGAGAGAGAGAGAGAGAGAGAGAGAGAGTGAGACAGAGAGAGAGTGAAAGAGTGAGAGAGAGAGAAAAAGAGAGAGTGAGAAAGAGAGAGAGAGATTGATTGATTTTATTCTCCTTTGCCAGGTCTGAAGAGACCCATGGCAAACAACAACTTACAGATATTCATTCGAAATCGATCACAAAAATATAAAAAATTCGCTCCGGCAGCTGGCGGTCGGAAAGAGTGCATTTCAAATGTAATTCTATGATGGCTCAAATCATATGACTTATAATGAGCTATTCAGGGTATGAATTCAAAGGCGCCGTTTTCGAAAAACACAATTTTTGGCATTGTGTTATTCGCCATTTTCTCTGCCATTTTTGATTGGATTTTTTTCGTTCATGACTCAAATTGTAGGGAATAATAAGGGTATTATACCCACCAATTTTCAAAACGATCACGTTATTGGTTGATTTGTAGTGATTTTTCGAAATTTTCATCCCCTAATTTCACCCCCCACCCTTGGACCAATTTGGCTGGTTAACGAACTTGACCGAGATATTAACACTAATGATTGTTGTGCAAAATTTGGTCGCTCTCCGACAAGCCCTTCGGGAGTTATCGTGTTAACAAGAAACTGTACATATATAAATATATATATAAATATATATATAGAGATATATGAATTTGAACGGACATCAGATTCGTGTTCTAGGGGCTCGGAAACGTGTAAAAAATATATCACATCATAAATTTTCGATTGTCAGGGCAAGACCAATAGTGCATTTTTTCAAATGAAATGCACTAAAAGAGGTTAAAATAAAAATAAAATTACTTAATTTTTTTTAGCAGTAGAATGAGTATGTTCTTAAAGCTAAGCCAGAAAATGCAAACTGTTATAACATTGAGAAAATCAAGATAAAAGGAAAAATGAAACATCAAATAACTCTTATATTGAAATGATTGAAACTAAAAAAGAGAGCAAATGATCTCACACTACCTACCGATATGTAATCAAACCACCTGAAATTGTTTATTCGCATTATGCTAATCATATTTTGTTCTAAAAATAGCAAAGGATTCATTATAAAACTTGAATAATGAGCTATCAACTCAAAAACAAATTCAACTGGAAACACACAGTTAGTATCATAACTCATAATAGTTTGATCTTACTTGTAAAACTTAATACTATTCTAAAGATAATACTACAATGAAGAATACTTTTCTAAGCTAACACTGTTAATCATGAATCGAAAATGGTCAACATAAGAAGAAATATATTAATTGAAGATTTTAAAAACATTTTTAGAAGAGGAAAATTGAAACTTCTGCATACTAGTAGATGGAGCATCAAAAAATTATGACAAATATGATTAATATAAATATAAACATTCGATAAAATATCATTATTTTTGTCCGTCAGCACTCTCAAGAATAATGATATTTTATCGAATGTTTATAATCATATTAATTACATTTTTCATAATTTTTTGATGCTTCATCTACTAGTATGCAAAAGTTCCAATTTTTTCTCTTCTAAAAATGTGTTTAAAATCTTCAATTAATATATTTCTTCTTATGTTGACCATTTTCGATTCATGATTATCAGTATTAGCTCAGAAGAGTATTCTTCATTGTAGTATTATTTTTAGAATAGTATCAAGTTTTACAACAAGTAAGAGAGAGAGAGAGAGAGAGAGAGAGAGAGAGAGAGAGAGAGAGAGAGAGAGAGTGAGTGAGGGAGAGAGATAAAGACAGTGACTGAAAGAAAGAGATAGCGATTAATTGTGGATAAAGAGTGAGAGAGTAAATAGGAGCGAGAGAGTAAATTAAATATGGAGTGAGTGACTAAAAAGAGAGAAAAAGGAGAGTAAGAGAGTGTGAGAGAGTAATCGAGAGGGAGTAAGTGAGAGAAAAGAGTAGTGAAAGAGCCAGCTAACTATGAAGAACGAAGAGCATTACGCAATATATTTATTTCCCCGTGTAAACTCATATTTCATTTCCGACTCACGTTGTTGGTGATATATCATCAACTAAGCAACGAAGAAGAATGAAAATAAGTCAACTCAGCAATTACGTTGCAACAGAAGGAGTTGGAAAGGTAAGATTTTGAAATTGAGTCTTTCCATATCCATATCAAAATTACAGATACGTCATTCAGTTGGTAAATTATAGTGTATTGAAATACAGGGTGGAAACCTCAAAGTGGCACACCTGTATATAGGCCTGATGCAAACGGCATGAGGTAATAATAATAATATTCGTGTTACCTGGTTGGCTCAGGTCTGGTGTCAGAGTTTTCAAGTCGCTCCTGATCAATTTCAGGGCCTCTGACATGACTTAACGACTGTTTTTAGGCAGCCGGGACCGACGGCTTAACGTGTCCATCCGAAACACGGGAAAGTGGCCTGAGAAATATTTCTGGTCTGACCTGGGTTTGAACCCGGGACCTTTGGGTTGCAACGCCAGCACTTAACCCACTCAGCTACGCCACCCCCCAATGAGGTATCGAAGTGAGACCTTGACCATACCTCGTATAACACTTTTCTTTACTCTTTCAGGAGGTGAAAATAGATACTTCACATCAGCTGTAAATTTCAGGAGACAATTGGTATCGTATCGTATCTTATCGTATCGTATCGTATCGTA
The DNA here is from genome assembly GCA_017141385.1 of Sogatella furcifera. Classification (NCBI taxonomy): domain Eukaryota; kingdom Metazoa; phylum Arthropoda; class Insecta; order Hemiptera; family Delphacidae; genus Sogatella; species Sogatella furcifera. The sequence continues at coordinate 7,814,657 of CM029553.1, read as the reverse complement.
TCAATTGGTATCGTATAAACTAGGCAAACGGTACATGAGATCACGTTGGTTTTATTGTACGCTGGTCGCCGGCGTGATTTCGGAAAGCACCCCTATAAAACGTTCAATAGTTTACTTGAATAAAACACATGGAAATAGTCCAATGGAAACTGGAACAGCAGAGCCCCCCCCCTTTCCCTTCGCACACACAAACCCTGTCGGGTGAATTATGATTATGTAAATTAATTTTTGCTCATTCGAAATTCAAAAATTTATTCAAGTCTCACTGGACTATTTCATGCGTTTACTAGGTTACATCACGTACAAGAGACAGACGAAACTACCTACGTTGTGACGTCAGCTATATCCGAGGCAACATTGAATTAAACGAATTCAAACTTTTTCCACAAGAGCCGCAACTGTACAGTCATATGGTGGACTCCACAGTTCTCTCTTGGATGTGGGTAGAGCTGTGGAGTAAATTTCGGTCTAAAAATGAAGTAGACCAAGGGTGATAAAGTTGAACTACCCACTATAAAAAGTAATGAACCAGAAAGAAACGGAGAAAGGGGGGAGGGGAGAAAGAAGGGTGAGAGCCTTACAAGGAAAGTGAATTGTTTTTGAGAAAGTAAGGTAAGGGAAAGTAGTTTGTCCAAGCAAAGTAGACATTCTGGCAAGATGGGAAAATGACTAGCTCGGTTGATATTGCATCAAAAATTGAAAATTTGTTCCTCAATTGTGGATCAGAATGTTTCCCACAATTTTGAGAACAAACTAGAAATTTTTGAACAAACATTGACTAAGTTTTCCATCTTGCCAGAATGTCTTCTCAGCTTAGACAGACTATTGGTAGTGTGGGGGGTGGGGTAAGCATGCTCTCATGTTGAACTTGAAGAATAATATATGAAGACTTCGTATTACAGCAGGCTAGCTATTGAGAAAATTGAATGAAGACAATAGTTTATGAGGGAGTCACATGATTTATAGCGCTTCTCATCCTTCATCACACGTGACACGTTTCTTTGATCGTGGCCTTAAATACGCCAACCATGAATGAAATTCAGAGGTGTAGTCTCAAAACTTACTTTGATCTAGCTCTGCTTGAAAACAAATCAACTACCCCTCCCCTACTCACAAAATTGAACATTTAATGACGAAAATATAGCTAAAATACGGTACATAGTATTTAAAACTTAACAATGCATGACTGAATAGGGGATTTAGAAAAATTAAATTTATAAAAAAACTCCATTTCATAAGTGAATGATACAGAAAATTCATAATTAATGTAGAATTTATTTTTCTCTTCCACCATCACATAACCCAAAATAGCAGTTATAAAACTTCAAAAACCAGGTACGGTACACTAAAGATATGGCTGTGCCTCAAATGCGTCCAAAGATCAACAGAATGTTGAAATGAAATTTAATAACGTAGATTAATTAAATGCTCTTTAAGAATGCAAATCAAATAACGTTGGAAAAATAACAAGAGAACACACAGAACTCTCAAAAAATACAACACCGTACGAGAATATGAGCAAACTATTCAAACAGTTTGTTTGTCGAAGCTGTGGTGGTCTACCGGTTGCCACCCGACAAGACGGAAATGCTTCGGCTGCAGTCGGCTACAAGCCGATTGTTCGGTAACAAGCTCTCTCCACAGAGCTAGCCAGAGTCTTTTTCATTGCAGTGGATAACGTGCTCGCTCCCACCCCGCCACACTCTATACGACCTATATACGACATTAACATTGCTAATATGGGCCGTTGGACTATCTCGATAGCATTAGCTTGTTTAATCGGAGAAGTTGCATTGTGTAGTGTACGCCACTTGGACTTGTCGGGCTGCAGCACACGCGCTGAATTTGATGTAATACTTTATCGATACTACTTTTTTCAAATTTAAAACCTTTTCAAATATATACCGGTACCTAAATGGAATTATTTTTTTATGAAAACTAGTTGGGCTTCGCAGCCGGAGAGTACGCCACTAAAATGAATGTGTATTGGATTTGGCTTATTTAAAAACATTTCACATCATTTGTTCCAATAATACTGCTTTTTAACAATTTGGAAATCTCCCTATTCCCGAAAACAATAATTCGACTTACGATTTCCTCATTGGATTTTGTTAATGGATTCAATAGAATAAATTGATATTTTCATGTCAGATGCACTGGAGACCCGTCATAAACAGAATGTATCGAGAAAATCATGAAAATGGAAAATTGGAGATTGAAATAAATAAATATTGGTTTTCACGAGAAAACCGAAAATATGTGATTATTTTGATATTTGAATTGAATTGATAATTATTGAAATTTCAAACAATTTGGAATCAGCGCTTTATTTTCCAGCATAGCGGGGAAAAGTCAATTTTTGTGAATTGGGTGACATTACCAGGATTTCAATCAGTATACAGATGATCATTAAAACGAATCTTGATAATTGGTATAGTCTGTCCAAGCAAAGAAGACCCTCTGGCAAGATGGCAAAATAACACAAACTAGGTCAATACTGGTTCAAGAATGATCAATTTGATCTCAAATTGTAGGAAATAATTTGACCTACTATTGAGACCACATTTATAATCCTTGAACAGATATTAACCAAGCTGGCGTCATTTTCCCATCTTGACAGAGGGACTTCTTCGCTTGGATAGACTTTAGAGTTGTATTGAATCTAGTGAAATTCATTCTCTTGCAGAGCTTACATGAATATTGATTTATCTGAAACATTATCATTACTTTAGATGGACTTCATGAGATTAGGCGACCAACCAAAATATTAATTAATCGATTTGAATAATTCAGTAATTTATTAATGAATTTCCAATCGGCTGAGGTATTCCAGTGTGTGACAAATGGTAATTATTCAAAGTTTATTCTACAGAGAGAAGTTGATAGAGAAAGAGAGAGAGAAAGAGAGAGAGAGAGAGAGAGAGAGGAAGTGAGAGACAGAATTCTATGGAAAGAGAGAATGAGAGAAGTATGGAGTTAGGAAAGAAGAAAGAGAGAGAAATAGAAAATTATGGAGATAGAAAGGGAAAGAGATTGATGAAGAATCCGAGAGAGAAAAAGAGAGAGAGAGAAAGAGAGAAAGAGAGAGAGAGAGAGAGAGAGAAGGAATGGGGGTCTGTGTAAGTGACAGAAAGCAAGAGAGATATTCTCCTGTAATGGGATTTCCTCTTATTATTAATATTGTGCGTAGCTAATTATAAATTGATTGGACTGTTCTGCGCAAACATTAAACGATAATGTTATTCCCCGAGAGTCTCTACCTATAGTCTCTATCTATATTACAGAAATACATTTACATATCCCCACCTACGCAGATAGGGTATGTAGGTGTACAGAAGTATACAGGTATTCGGGAGTAAATGAATGTATAGAGCTAGATAGAGCTCTTACATAAGGGAAATTTTAGAAATAACTGATCAATATTCCTGATACAGAAGTTAGAGGAACAGTATAGGTATAGTCTGTCCAAGTAAAGAAGACAATCTGGAAGTTGGGGAATTGACTCCAACTTGGTCAATATTGGTTCAAAAATTTTCCAATTCAATCTAAAAATTGTAGGAAACATTCTGACCTACAATTTTCCACCAAATTTATAATTTTTGAATCAATATGGAACAAGCTGAAGTTTTTTTCTCATCCTGCCAAGATGTCTTCTTTGCTTGCTAAAGTCTGGCCGTGTAAAGTCTAAAAAACACATTTTAAGCTTGCTTTTCTGAAGAAAAATCAGTGAGGGATTGTAATAAAAAATATTCTTATGTCGTTTGATGGTGAGGAGACCCTTACAGGTAGTTCCACCTCGCCAATGTGTACTTGGCCAGAAACGGTCACCCATCCAAGTGCAGTCCAAAGTGTTCGTGACTTAACATCACGTTCACCGAGAGACCGAGACCAATTATACGACACAGTCCCGACAATTAAAATTAAAGATACACATACGCATTACCAATGCTATGATGTGTCTACGCTACGCCATTTTTAGGTTAGGGATTGTCGTGGCAAAGGTAGCTAACCCGTACTTACACAAACACACGTTTCACGTCTTTACACAAAAACGTTTGTTCAATTCTTTAGTAGTTGTGAAAGTAATATTGAGGTATAGTCTGCCCAAGCAAAGAAGACCCTCTGGCAAGATAAGAAAATTAGTCCAGGTCGGTCAATATTGGTTAAAAAAATATTGCTTTGGTCTCAAATTGTCGATCAGAATGTTTCACACGATTAAGACCAAATGAATCATTTTTAAACTAATATTGACCGGGCTCACTTCATTTTCTCATCTTGCCAGAGGGTCTTCTTTGCTTGGATAGACTTTACTTATTCATATCGAAAGAAAACCCAAAATGTTGTCAAACCACTGATTAAGTGTTCAAATAACGAATAAAACTGTTAGTTGAAATCAGTAGTTTGACAACATCTTGTCTTTTCGTTTAATTTGTTTAATTCGTCTAATAAGAGTGAACGTGAATAGGGTATAGATATTATGTTACGATTATAGTTGCTACATGTAACTACATGACTATATTACTATATATCCAGTGCTGTCATGAATATTTAGTCAATATTCAATGAATAGAAGATGAATATTCAACAAATATTCAACGCAGGCTTTCTATAGAACAAAATAAAATAAGTGAAGCGGAAATGGTAAATTAAGCTTTCGTGAAATTAGCCGTTGGAAACGAAGCTATGTTGGAAACAAAATGGTGAATTTGGATGAGTGGCTTAGTGGAATAGTATGGAAGCTCTCGCACACGCACGCACGCGCACACACACATGAAAAAGCTTCACAGAGTGAGTCATAATTCACTTCTTAGGTCGGCTCGAACCCCGGACCCTTGTTTCAGCTGCATTCTGGAGCGTCTAAAACCCTTTTTGGGGCGCCACTCTGTATACGTTGTATGTATAAACATTTAACAACAACAGAGCAAGGGAGGCAAAAGCCTTTGAAGGTTGTGGCAGTTTAGCGTAAATTTGAAGTTATAGTCTAGTTGGTACGAAACATCCTTGCATGTTTCCACCTATTGAGCAGCTTACAACTCACTTTTCCTCTCAATCTCACACTCTCTCTCACTCTCTCTCTCTCTCTCTTTCTCTCTCTATCTCGCACTCTCTCTCCATCTCTTTTTCTCTCTCTCACGCACCGTTCTACTTTCAACTCTTCACTTTTTCTCTTTCTCCTTTCTTCACTTTACTTTTTTCTCTTTCTAACAATAGATCAAGTGTGAATTCTACAAGGTTAAAATAGTGTTAATGAAAGTGTCCTAATATCCTTCCCCAATAGTGGACATTTCCATGACCAAGGTTCGTCTTTTTATTAATATACGATAATTGATCAAGTAATAATATTTCACTTTTTCCTCTTTCTAACAATAGGTCAAGTGTAAATTCTACAAGGTCAAGTGTTAATGGAAGTGTCCTTATATCCTTCCCCAATAGTGGAAATTTCCATGACCAAGGTTCGTCTTTTTATTAATATACGATATTTGATCAAGTAATAAATAATCCAACTGAGTTGTGGTAAATATTGTAGAAACGTTCCATGATGAAATAAGATCACATAGATTCTGTCAATTTTCTACCCTAGTGGGAATAATCTATATGTTTTTATTTGATGATAAATAATCACTGATATAGTCTGTCCAAGCAAAGAAGACACTCTGACAAGATTGGAATATGACTTGAGCTCATCAATTTTTGTTCAAAAATTATTATCAATTTCATCTCAAATTGTGGGAAACAATTCGATCCACTATGACGACCACATTTATAATTTTTTTACAAGTATTGACCAAGCTGGAGTCATTTTTCCATCTTGCAAGAGGGTCTTATTATTTGCTTGGACAGACTATACTTATAATCCACGAGTTATTTTCCCATCTTGCCAGAATGTCTTCTTCGCTTGTACAGACTACCAACTTGCCATTTTGTGGAGGCAGTAACCAATTTCTATGTGGAGCTTCAATACTTTACCAATAGTTTACCTCGCTATAACTTCAGTGCCTATAGTCATAAACTATATGATTATTACCAAGTGACTTATATAGTCAGTGTAGCTATAACCAGTGCTGAATGGATTTTTTCAAGATTTTGATTGACGTCTGTCATCATACTTTAGTTTGGTTTTCTTATTACCTGTCCCTTCTATGAAGTACGAGTCATGGGTAATGGAGTGGAAACATGGAAGAATGGGAGGGGAAGACGTAACACGGTAGAGAGGACATTTCCACTTTTTATTCTTCTGGTCTTTATCAACTCAAACTTTGCTTTTGAATACTTCGCTTTTCAATAACTTTCGAGGCTAAAATTTGAAAAACTTAGTTGAATCGGACGAAAATTATTTTCCATTCAATATTTTTGTTCGTCAATGGCGCAACAGCCCTATGAATGGCCTAGGCCTACCAGCTGGTTGCCAGTTTCATAACCACTCCACTATACAGCCCTTTCAAGCAAAGAAGATACCCCGGCAAGACGGAAATACGACCCTAGCCCGGCCAATACCGGCCAAAAAGCCATAAATTCTCAAACAGAATTCACAGCCCCCGAACCAACACCAACCGAGCCGGAGCCACCCCCACCCCGTCAGAATGCTCTCCCAGCCCGAACAGGCCATACAGCAGGCGAATAATCATCAACCAGGATAGAGGTAAAGGGGGTCCAAGACGAGACGTGTACAAGTCGCTTTTTACAAGTCCCTTGTACAGTCGCTTTCAACTTGCCAGCTTCTAATTACCTTGGAGGCTCTTGTGAGCGTTTTGACGAATTATTAAGAAGTCACTTTCAAATGTCTGCTTGTCGCAACAGCTGTTACAGTCATCTATTCATTTCCATGAGAAATCTCAAACAATTAGAGTATTTAGAGTAATAGAGTAATAGTCAATGGCTGTAGTAAATAGGTTTCAAAACTTTTCTCTAGGAGCGCTGTAGACTGTCACGTGACCTCCTACAAGCTGGTAAGTTCACAAGTCACTTTCTACATTCTGAACACGTTCAGAATTTAGCTGTCCCGGGGCTTACTACTTACCTGAGGCTTGCTACTGTCCTACAACCTGGCTTGTTGGTGTTTGAAAGAGACGTGTAGCTAGCCGCCAGTAAGAAGCGGCTTGCTACACGTCTCGTCTACGACCCCCTAAACGTGTAGTTAGCAAGTCGATCGTCTCAACCATAAGCCAGTCATTATATTCATGATATTCATTTTATTCATTAAGCTATTCATTATTATATTTATAAAATGATATTTTCTAGTGGTGTTGGATGAGCCCTGTCAATGATAATTTCACGAGTTTGGTTATAGAATACTTACTGAGTTTATCTAACAATGTTGTTTGAAAAGAATACTGTTTTTCCTAAGTTAGACTAAAACGAAAAGGATGATATCTGACAAGCACCTATTGTGCTTGGAAGAACGGAATTTCAAAGAAGAAATTCCACCATTGTGATTGGAGCGTGAGAATGGGCCATTTGTTTTGTAACCGTGTTGTTGACATCATCTTTTATTCATTTATTTATTCAAACTAAATTAAAACACAAAAGCTCACAGATATGAAGTCCATTGAAAGCCTTATTGACATATAACTATTACATTCTTGTAATCTAACGGTACTTGATATTATTACAGCAAAGAAAAAGAAAAGAGTGATAAAAAGAGGACAAAAGAAATAAAAAGTAGTTACACAATCATATAGTCCTTCAAAAATAGAAAATAAAAAAAATTTGAAAAAATAGAATTACTTGAACAAAAATAGAATTACTTAAAAAAAAAAGAATTCACTTTACAGTATTCTAGAAAAGACATTATCACAAAAAACAAAATAATATATTTGAGAAAAATCAGTACCGTTAAGATGTTGTTTTCAACTTACAGTAAGATGTCAACAACACGATTATAGAACAAATGAATTGCAAAATTCAATTCAATGAATTAGGTTATTAAATTGTTCTATCACGTGTATTAATTTTTCCATATGAATATTAGATTTTATACATAAGACATGATGAATCTGATGTGTGTGTATGAATCAGAATCATGATGAATAAGATTGTAGGAGTAACCATTTATTTATTTATTTAGCGTATGATTTCATTAGTGGGGAGAACCAAAGGGTTGTTTCACTTCGCAATATTATAACCTTATTTGTATAACCATCTATGGGATTGTATGATTCATCATCAATCAGATTATATGAGTTATCCATATCTATATAGGCGAAATGGCACTGACTGACTGACTGATTCATTCATCATTAGAACTAAAAATCCACTGAAGCGAATGCGTTCAAATTTGGCAGGCATTTTCAGTTGGACGTTTAGACGCGCGCTAAGAAAATATTTTAAAAACTTTTCAGGGATACACCAAATATTTCAGTATTTCTAGAGTTTTTCGGCTTTTTCCTCATTTTTTCGAGAACCAATCGGTAGAAAATGTTGATATTTGGTGGGCAGGTTCAAATGAGGTCTAGGAATTTTGCGTTGGAATATTTTTGCAATCCGTTCAAGATTACGCCAGTAATCAGATTTTTTAAAATGTAGATGTGTTGCGGGTTGCATATCTTCCGCCTTGATTCATTCTACCAATCCCAACTGTAAATTGAATGGTTCAGCGAGATTATAGATAAATTAATTTGGAAGATATTGAATAAAGTTTCAAACTATGTCCGATATACTTCCCAAGGTTACGCTTAATATTGGCGTTTCACTATTTTTTGGAATTTTCGGAGTTTTTCTTAGATTTTTCTAAAACAAATTGGCAGAAAATGTTCCAATTAGGTAAACAGGTCCAGATTAGGTGTAGAAATGCTGTGCTCAATAAATTTCAAACCCCTACTGAACGGAATTTGCAGGCGAGCGAAGCGAGTTTGTCTCAGCTTACACTGACAGAGGTTTTGCAGGCGAGCGAAGCAAGCCTGTTTGACTCACTTACACTGCCCATACTGTCGGGGGTCCAGGGGGTGGAGCCCCCTGGGTAGGCGGAGAAGGCGAGCGAAGCGAGCCTGCCGGCTAGTCATTAATAAGATTGCATGATTCATAATGAATCTGGTTGTATGAGATATCCAGTACCGTATTTCCCACTAGGCCCACTAGGACCAGGCCTAGGGCGCAAAATTTTAAGAAGCACACACACGAGCGTAGATAAGATATCATCGTACAAGCAATCGAAAAATTCTTGTGCAGCCAGCAGCAAATCATTCATTTTCCTTCAAAAGGAAATATACTAACTAAACTTTAAATATCTAACTATAACAATGTAGGGACCGACATTCACAGTGTTATGAAATATAATTGGTATTTGAAATGAAAAAAATAGTAAAAAACTTACATTCTTTAAGTTATTCTACACACCATCCTAATAATAAATGAAGACGTGCCTCTACCACCACTGTTGTAATGGTGACCGGTTCCTCTGAATTAAATTTATGAGCCTCGAAAATCGCTTCCCGGTGGTTCGGAACCCACCTAAAGCAGTAGGTCCATTCATCTCTCATCATAATCCTTCCCATTACCCACGCACAGGCCCAAAGAGCCCATGTGGGCATCACCCTCACAAAAAAAAAAGTTTGACAGTATAATATCATCAAGAATACAAGAATAATTAGTATGTTTTACCAAGGTATTAGCCTATGTATACTTCTTCAATCTAAAACAGTTATGTGAAAAATAATGTATGTGTATGGTGGTTGGGGGTATCGTCATAGTCCGTGGAGAAGGGGAGGAGTTCAGGTGTAGTTGGAGGGTGAAGGGGGCGCTTTTTGGTCTGTAGGCGTAGGGGCGCTGGAATGCTAAATGCAGCACTGGAGATATCAGCGACCTGATTGTATAATATGTATCACAATAAATTCGATCGCATGACTCATCGTCAATCAGATTGTTAGAGTGTCAGATTCCTAGCCTACTTTATTGTATTCAATTCTCTCCACGATTCTGTGTAAACTTTTCAATAATTTGTCTCATGAAATATGTGAGATTGGAGAGTTTTGTTCAATACTTTGGCGAACAGCTGATAAGTAGCCGAAGTAAACGGTGCAAACGAAATTGATGGCCTTTCTTCAAATATTTTCACCTTTATAAAATGCACAGCACAAGTTGGTCTTGATAGACTCGGCGATCCATCAACCCTCCTACTGACTGACAGAGCTCGCTACACTCATCAATCATTTCAACAAACTTTGACTTCTTCTTTCTCTTATTTTTTCCTCCTCCTTCTTCTTCGTATTCTTCTTTTTCTCCTCCTTTCTCTTTTTTTTCTTCTTCTTTTTTTTTCTCCTTTTTCTTCTTCTTCTTCTTCTCCTCCTCCTCCTCCTCCTCCTCCTCCTCCTCCTCCTCCTCCTCCTCCTCCTACTCCTCCAACTCCTCCCACTCCTCCTCTTCCTCTTCCTTCTTCTCCTGCTCCAACTCCTCCTCCTCCTCCTCCTCCTCCTCCTCCTCCTCCTCCTCCTCCTCCTCCTCCTCCTCCTCCTCCTCCTCCTCCTCCTCCTCCTCCTCCTCCTTCTTCTCCTCCTCCAACTCCTCCTACTCCTCCTCCTCCTCCTCCTACTCCTCCTTCTCCTCCTTCTTCTCCTCCTCCTACTTCTTCTCATCCTTAATTTTTTTTTTCTTCTTCTTGTCCTTTTTCTTCTTCTTCTTTTTCTTCTTCTTCTTCTTCTTCTTCTTCTTCCTCTTCTTCTTCTTCTTCTTCTTCTTCTTCTTCTTCTTCTTCCAAACTGATCAAGGTGGGTCAAAAAATAACAGATCTTCTAGGAAAATTGAGAAATTATATTACAAACTATTATTTTTACTCCATCACTAATTTGTTGATTCAGTGCAATAAATAGAGGATGAATTATTTGTCATATTCCAATTCGTCTTGAATTCCAAATCCAATAATTGAAGACTAATATTATTAGTTTTCTTTATCGAATTATTGGCACCCGCCAGATTTGAGAACAATTAGAGAGCCTGATAATGATATTTCAAGTTGAAGTTTTCTAAATCTAAACTGAGGATAAGAATCATTTCTGATATCAGATTTGTGAAGTGAAAACTGGAGAACTTGAAATCAGCATCCAATGCAGCTGAATACAGTAGCGAATGGATCAAATTATTAGTTTGTATTAAAACTAATTGGGTGACTAGAGCCACGTTTACCCCGGAATGTTAGTTAATAACTTTTATACAATAAGTTGTATAATATATTAGTCTATATAATAATACGTTATTCAAAAAAGTTATTAACATTCCGGTATAAACGTGGCATAAGCAACCAAGCATTCAAGCGTTGCTTAGGCCTATAGCAAGCGTTAGCTTAGCAAGCTAAGCTAAGCTAAGCAAGCGTTAGCTTGAGTTATGAGCTTTTAACTTGAAAAAAGACAATCTCCTCAAGATCATAGGTAGTTAGTTCATGATTTGTAGTTTTCTTAGCTCTTATATCAGCTAGAAGCTAGCTTTCTGATGATGAGGTTACAGTGACTAGATAGAAGACGCTCATGCACTCTACTGGTGGAAATCCTAACTACAGCCATGCCAGCTTCCACGCTTACACCATCTACCGGCGAAAGTCGTAACTAGATGTCTGAGAAAGTATTACAGACACCAACGAATGTGGCGAATAAGTGAAAAATTTTGAGCACCTCCATCAGGACAGTCTGAAAGCGTTATACGAGACAGAGACAATTTAGGTTAGGTCACTCTCGACTCCAAGTGCACACGGTAACCGTTTGTCGACTATCCTGAAAGAGCTGATCATTCGCCAACAGACATTCTCCAAGTCCAACCAACAGTTTTATAGGTGTTTACTTCAACAATACTCCAGTTGACCAGACATAGATTACGAACTTTTCAAAAATTTTCAACTAAACTGTTACAGTCTGTCCAAGCAAAGTAGACCCTCTGGCGAGATGGGAAAATGACTCAAACTTGGTCAATTTCATTTCAAAAATCATCAATTTGATCTCAAATTGTAGGAAACAATTTGATCTACTATTGAGACCACATTTATATTTTTCGAACAAATATTGACCAAGCTGGAGTCATTTCCCCATCCTGCCAGAGGTTCTTATTTGCTTAGACAGACTATAGTAGAAATGTGAAAGTGAAATTTAAGAGCAAGGGTGCATTGCTGAATTCTTGGGGTAAGAATATGTCAGAAAGGTGAGGCCGCGATTAAGCTGTTGATGCGGTTCACCTCCAGGTGGATCGAGCGCGTTGTGTCTTCTGAGCACGCTTATGATTATTATTTTATAATCACCTATTATTATATTATAGTCGGAGCAATCTAAGTTGACGAAAACCCGAGAAAAACCGAGAAACTAAGTTTCTCCACCCGAGAAATAGCTACGTTGCCAGATTGTGTAAAATTGGAACATCTTAAAATTCGCGATTGAACTCCATATCTAGACGCAGAATTTTATCCTTGATATGCCAGTAGTATTAGAAAAGTTCCTGGGTAGAAGAATTCAAAGGAAATTTGATTTTTTTGAAAAAATTGAAAAATTGCGAAAATATTACTGTTTTTGTATATCACTTCTCTCACAATCATGGGTTGTAGTAAAAATAAAGTTTTTTATATCTAAATGACAAGGAAAATTCGAGCTTTCTAATAGTTCCTGAATTTTCTATATCCGACCAATAATTATGTTTCAATTAATGAATTTGTCAATGTCGAGTCAACTCCATCAGAAAACATGAAATTTTCGATGATCTAGAAACTTTTTTGTTTGAGAAGATAAGTGGGTGGTGAAAGCGAGAAAGTTGTTCAAAAACAATTGAAATTATTTTTTCAAATGTCGAAAATAGTCGGAAAATCGTAATTTGGCCTCTCAAGAGTTTCAAAGTAAGGAGAGCGGTATATGCATGAATCATTGTATGTTGAAGATTGGAGGTATTGATGCTAATCGACTTGGATATTTGAGCTGCGAACAGCTGGTTTATCATAAAAATAATGAGTTTTACAACACCGCGTGATTTTTCCGAAGCTAGGCTGTCACTTTTAACATTCAGTTGAATGTGTTTGCGTTAGGAGAAGTTTCAATTTCACGCAAAATGACAACGTAGCTATTTCTCGGGTGAAGGGGATTTTCGTCAACTCAGATTGCGCCGACTATAATTTATAATCACCTCTGTCATAATTCTAAGATGAGATCCATTTCTTTCGTGATGGTTTGATTTTGAATTTTCCTCTTATTCACGATCCCCTTGTATTGAGTCTGGTGTGTTTTTCCTTAGTTTCAGAGTTTATTATATTTTTCTGTGGATATTTTAAGTTTTGATACCTTCTTATCGCCCATCTGGAATAATACAAGGTCAGGTATTAATTCATACGAAGGATCAAATAATTTAATTTAAAGTTTCTTTTCAACCACACAAAAAACGTTACATAATATATGGATTTATACTGCCGTGAAGTGTAGAAAATGATGAGCTATTGAACGATAGAATCTGATGTACCAATCAAAAGTTATGAGCGAATATGATAGATTGAAAATGAAGGGATGCTTTTGACCAACCCTCATAAATCCTATGATTGTCTTGGTCGTGTAAACATTTTCTATGACAGTCTAGGGTCTCAAGAAATAAAATCTAGAAGTATGACCCAAATCGAATATTTTTAGTACTTTTTTTTGTATGATAAAATGTAATTTTAGGGGATTTTGGGCTGTAAGGGGTTTTTTAAATCGCTGTAGCACATGAACCACTGAACATGGAAGTGTGAATTTGGTCTCAAATTGAGGATAAATTAATTTTGCCGAAAGGGATTTTCAAATACGGATGCAAGTGTTTCCAATTCAAAGTTACAAACTTTTAAAGTAACGGAATAATTCTTGTGAAAAAATATTGAGTTTTCAAGAAATTGTAACTTGGAATGGAAACGGTTGATGATACAGAGTTGGTATTGGTCTCAATCTCCTCCAAATTTTGTTTTCTTGAAAAAAACATGCATGAAATTTTTTCGTCTAACGCTTGGTTCGGCTACAATCCACGAGAAACTGAAATTTTGCACCTTTCACCCCCCCCCCCTTCACTAAAAACCTGACGCTCTACGGGTGTAACTTTTTACCAAACAATAAAGGGGTTGTATAGAACAAGTTGGCGTAGGAATAGTCCTTTCTCTTTGGATGTTGAGGTTCGGTCTTTTTCTGAACTAATTGCATCGTACTAAGATGTTTATCAAGGTTGAGCAAATGAATTAAGTTATTGTTTTAAAATCTTAGAGGTTAAATTGTCATATAAAATGGTTCATAATGCTTAGTGTCAAATTGCAGAAAATATAACTATTTTTATCATAAAACTTAAATTTAAAAAAATTCGCTCCGGCAGCTGGCGGTCGGAAAGAGTGCATTTCAAATGCAATTCTATGATGGCTTAAATCATATGACTTATAATGAGCTATTCAGGGTATGAATTCAAAGGCGCCGTTTTCGAAAAACACAATTTTTGGCATTGTGTTATTCGCCATTTTTGATTGGATTTTTTTCGTTGATGGCTCAAATTGTAGGGAATAATAAGGGTATTATACGCACCAATTTTCAAAACGATCAAGTTATTGGTCGATTTGTAGTGATTCTTCTAAACTTTCATCCCCTAATTTCAACCCCTACCCTTGAACCAATTTGGCTGGTTAACGAACTTGACCGAGATATTAACACTAATGATTTTTGTGCAAAATTTGGTCGCTCTCCGACAAGGTCTTCGGTAGTTATCGTGCTCACAAGAATCTGTACATATATATATATATATAATATATATATATATATGTGATTATATATATATATATGAATTTGAACGGACATCAGATTCGTGTTCTAGGGGCTCGGAAACGTGTAAAAAATATATCACATCATAAATTTTCGATTGTCAGGGCAAGACCAATAGTGCATTTTTTCAAATGAAATGCACTAAAAAAATACAAAGTTGCCAGATGCTGGAAGATGAATCCAGGTTAAAATTTTGACTTAGAAATTGCCAGACTGGGAATTCAATGCTCTGTGAAGTGAGCGTTATTTTTTTCAACATAATTTTCATCATTAATCATATGTTTGACTGTTGAATTGAATGAATTCAAATTTGGCGCTAAAAGTTGACCACAGAATGGCGGACCATGCGTCAGATAGATAGATAGATAGATAGATTTAATTTTTTTGCCATCGGACTGTACAGTCATCGGCAACGTCAGTGAATATTATCTTTAACACTTAATTAAAAAGGATGTGTGAAAAACTCCTCCAAAGAATAGAAAGGGTTTGCACGCAGTATATCAAATAGAGATTTGCCAAACAAAGAGTGAGGATGATTTTTAATCGACTCTGGCAACCTATTATAGATTTTAATTCCTAAGACGCGATGGGACCTTTGTATTCTTGTTAAACGCGTATGTTGAGTTTCAAGTTGTTGTCTTTGGCGGGTATTATATGAGTGAAACATACCTCTTGTAGTCATTATGGTCTTATTTTTGTGTATATGCTGGGCAACAACATAAATGTATTGGTTGTAAACAGTTAATACACCAAGAGAAACAAATAACGGTTTACAATGTTCCCTAAATGCGGCCCCCATTATTATCCTCACAACTTTTTTCTGGAGAAGAAGAACCCCATAAACATGACTACTTCCACCCCAGTGAAGGATACCATACGACAAAAGACTGTGAAATAGACTGAAATATGCCATACGTGAATAATCATTTGACAGTTGATTCTTAAGACATCTTATAAGGTAAATAGCCTTTGAGAGCTTGCTGCAAAGATTTCTACAATGAGGCTCCCATGTCAACTTTTGGTCTATGTAAACGCCAAGAAACTTAGTTGAAATTTCTTCAACAGACTCTTGTACGTCAGCTCTATGCTTTAGACCACAAATAAGAGTTTGAGTCTTATTGTCATTCATAGAGAAACCGTTGACCTCCAACCACTTACTGGTCTCTTTCCTGTAGCCCTCCATCCTTAACCTCAACTCATTCAAGTCCCCACCACAAGACATCAAAGACGTGTCATCCGCATACAGGATGCTGTCAGTTGAAATATCACCTGGAAGGTCATTTATCATTAACAAGAAAAGCAATGGGCCCAGGATTGATCCCTGAGGGACACCAAACTCCACCACTGCTTCTCTTGACCTCTCAGTGCCAATAAATACAACTTGTGACCTTTTGAACAGATATGACTTGAAGAATCCAAATTCACAACCCTCAATACCATAATGGGCCAACTTCCTCAACAGCACCCCATGGTCCACACTCTCAAATGCCTTGCTTATATCGCAGAGAGTTACACCTGCAAAACATTTAGACTGAAAAGCATTATAGATGAAATTGGTAAGCCTTTCTATTGCATTATCTGTAGAAGATCCTTTTCTGAAGCCAAACTGTGAATCATTGAGTAACTTATAATGCTCTAGATGAGAATACAACTGCTTGGCAACTATAGCCTCAACAACTTTTGAAAAGATTGGAACAATTGTGATTGGTCTACAGTTTGAAACATCAAAGTCTTTTTTTCGATCTTTAGGAATAGGGACAACTTTGGATCTTTTAAGAGCATTTGGGAAAAGTCCCAAGCTGAATGATTCATTTATACAAGTTGCCAGAGGTTCAGCAACAACATTTACTATTTTTTTCATCAAGCTAGATGTCATACCGTAAAAATCAGCAGTATTGGAACACTTGAACCTTCTAACAATTTCAGACACCTCCTCACAACTTGTTTTTTTAAACTTGAACTTATTAGATTGCAAGGCTGAGGATGCAGTAAAAGAATCTACCCGAAGCGCTGACCTGCCACTATTCTGCTTCAACAATTTAACAGATTGAATAAGATACTGATTTACATTGTTCGGGTCCAGCTTAGCATCCTTGTTAACCCTATAACTACCCTTTCTTGATGAATTAATAATTTCCCATGCTTTCTTACTTTGATTTTTAGAATTCTCAATAGCACAGCTATTGAAGGTTTTTCTTGCTTCCTCAAGTGCCTTCCTGTATTGTAATTTATATGTTCTGTAATTTTGTTTAGATAATTCTGTACCACATTCTCTCATTTGAGTGTATAACATCAACAGGTGTTCCCTCATTTGGCAAAGTTGGGGTGAAAACCATGACTTTCTTTTAGATTTCAAATTATTTCTAACGTGAATTGTGCAAGTGGGCAGACACTTTTCAAAAATATAAAAATAATGACTAACGTCTACCACCTTTCTATAGAGCTCTATTTTGAAGTATAGTCTACCGTGATTATTTATACTAGAATCAGTTTTTTTTAATTCTACAATACTTGAAGAGAGATCATACTACCATTGACACAGTTATTTCAATTAGCATTGTCATTTTAATTCATATTGCATTCGAAATGCAATAGATTAAATGTTTTGTTAGCTTTCCTGCGCTCAGGTTAATGCTCTCTGCTGTTTTTCCCCCAGTATCTTGTATAATTATAAGATATTGCATAAATGTATGTAAAATGTTCATCTTACAATTAATTATTTGTTTTTCTATTTTACAGAATGAACTTATAAGGGAATCACTAGCCAAGCTTCCATGGACAGATAAGCCACGCTGGTTCAGGCAGACATTATGATGACCCAAGCAAATGTTGAGATTAAGATGGAGCCTTACAGCTTCTATGTCTTGAATTACATATCATTCAAAGATGTGAGATTTTATTTAATTTTGTATCTCTCAAGCCTTTTTCAGACTCATTACAAACAGTTGGTGCCCAACTGTCCTAAATATCTGCTCAAGAATGTGGAACTCATCATCTGATTAATGGAAAATTAGCCCAATAGATTCACAAAACAAATACAGAGAGGGTGATTTCATGATGGGTAATACTAGTAAGCCCCATGGGCTAAAGAACTCGCGTTCAAACCCTCAAAGTCAACTTATGGCTTCAATTATTTAAAAATATGAACCACAAATCATACTAATACGATACCTAGATTTATTGAATACTGATGAATGATTCCTTTTTGTGAGGATATAGTTCTGTACGGTATATTTTGATCAATCGTTTGATCATATTTTGATACATTATGATCCGCAACTCTTCTGCCGCCAATGCACCAATAAAAACGTTCTTTTTTGAAGATGAAAATGAAAATGCTCCAACTGTAGGAAATTAACTGCTGTGAAATATCGAGAGCGAATAGCGAATAGCAAAAATAGCTAATTTTGTTCAACTCAGTTAGTGAACATGGCAGGGTATTGGTGGCAAAAAGGTGGAGCAACTGCACAATCACAATATCACAATATTAATCTCTCTTTTTCCGATTTTGAATGGTTTTCTCGATTTGACAGCTCCGGACTTTTGGCTTTTGGGATACTTTATCTTAAAGATAGAGTGTAAGTATGCAAACAGCAATCTCGCTACTATTCAAGAACTTACGGCAAACATACGATAGAAAACATTCCTTCCCTACAACCTCAGATGTTCAGAAGTGTTATGGAGAATAGCTTGGAAAGAGCTCGACTTTGTGAGGACGAGAATGGAGGCTATTCAAGAGACATTTATCTTTCGTCACTAAAACTGAGCACACTCACGCAGGAATTTACCCGTGGGCGTTTTTCCGAGCTGCAATTGAAAATTTGGTTACAAGACAGTAAAATCAATAAAGTTGATAGTTCCTATATTCAGAAATCTTTCCGAGTACCAACTATTGGAATGTCAACTCATAAGTCAGTGGCGTAACAGCCGGGCCCGTAGGGCCCGCAATGCGGGGGGAAAAGTCATTCTCAAAATTAAAATTGAACAAGGTCCAAGTGCCCAATGTCCAATTGAACAACCTTCCAAGTGCACTTGGAAGGTTGTTGTCACAAAAATACTTAGTGGGATCAGCTTATTAAGTATTGAAAGTAAAGTGGCTGAAGAAATTGACTTGAAACAGACCATTCAAGCATAAGCTTCTTCCAACTCAAAAAGATCTTCAAAATTAACACATTTTTCAATTCAACGAAAGGACATTCGTGTCATTTTTCTTTTCTACATTCCTTTTTCTTGTTCTAAAGTAGTTTTGTCGTACGGTAATATATTTTTTCAAATAGAATATTTCCATGCTCTACTGAATGTTTGTTATTCTGCCTAAAGATTCGTAGTAAACCAATGTCATTTATTTTTAATGTAGGTCAACAATTGAAATTCAACATAAGCAAAGATAAAACTTACAAAGATTTAATATTTCAGTGCATCGTAAATGTACGAAACCCTTCAAATGAAATCTACTTTTGGTGAACAAATTTAATTTTTATATCAACTACGGTACTGTATATAGCAGCGGATTTAGAAGCGGGCAGCTCAAGCCGCGCGGCTCTAGCTGCCGTCTGGGACCAATCTGACCCTCCACTCTGTCGACCAATCACAAGCCAGTACAAGTCCACGCCCATAACGCCCTCTCATTGGCTGATGCCATTACGTCATCATGGCCTAGCAAAGGCGGAGCTTGAAGGCGTGTCTAATACGAGTAGAAGCGAATCACACTATTGCTACTGTCATCTGCTGGCTGAATTCGGAACTAACTTATTGCGAATGTTTTCTCAAAAACGTTGAGGAGGGCGGTAAAAATTCGCTTGTTATCAAGTTTCCAATTTTTGTTAGGACAAGTATATTTTCAGTGAGACTCAAGATTTATTATGATTCTCAATATTTTTCCTGTGAAGAATTTATAATTTTCTCCCTGATGTGCTTTCAAGCGAATAAATAAAAATAAATCAATTGATAATTGAAAACTGAATAATCAATAGGCCTAAGTCGCTAAAATTGTTTCCGTTTATTAATACAGTACTTAGTACAGTATTTCCATTTCCAACTTATCCCAACCAGAAATAACCATTTTTAAGTGCTCTCAATGATAAAGTACGGTATAATGTTACAGTTTTTCTCAATGTAGATAGCCTATACTAATTTTTCATTCATTTCTGTAATGCTTTTGCTAATCACGTATTACATGTCTGAATACATAAAAATATAAAACAATACATTAGAATAAGAATGTCCCGATAACCCTTTTTATGCCACACAAGCAACATTGCGATTACAAATGAGTAAACTGTGAAAATGGAAGGCAGCTTGAATCATGTTTGGCTTGGAATGGGTATCCGTAATTGTATCCGTCTGATAATGTGGGGGTGGGGGCGCCTGCAGAAATCTTGCACAGGGCGCCAAAACACCACGCGAGGGACCTGCTGTATAACAATGTATAAAACCAACTAATCAGGTGAATAATAATATGATTTAAAAATTATTTGAAGGCCTATGTAACATATAATGATTGAAAAGCTTGCTCGTTTCTAGCAAAATTGAAGGGATTTCAAACTAGCAAGCTATAATTTATTGACTGTTAGATCTGACATGAGCTTTAATCTTTAATGATCAAAATATACGAAACTTTTTTGGCATAAAACAATCCAATATACATTGAATAAGGTACATTATTGGTCGAAGTAGTAGAAAAATCCATAAATCAAAGTCACTTTGGGGGGCCCGAAAAAAACTGTTACGTATTCAAAATCATGAAACATAGATGTAGTCTGGGTCTGAGTTCCAAATTCGAAATAAGGAAGTAACTTCAAGAGATATATGTCGTTTATTCATCGAGAGATTATGATAAAAATCGGCTCCTATTTAATGGATAGATCCTGTTGAGAGAACACCTATCGATAGAATACGATAAAAAACTATTGATCATTAGAAATGGCTGGATACTCAGTTAACTGAGTACTTCTTCTAGCGCCAATCGGTTATCAGTACCATGTTTCACTCATAGATGTCGTGGCACTCACTTTCACATTACAAGGTCTACAGACCTCATACACTTTCACTTACAGACCTTGTCACATTACAGTGACTTGATAGAATCTGTTATAAAATCTTGATAAAGTCACTGAAATTTTCACATTATAGAGACTGTATAATCATAATGTGGACATTGTGTCACTTTTTATTAATCAGATCAGTCGAATCCATCATCTATTCTCATAAGATTTACATTGAAACTATAATTATGTTTTTGACAATGTTTTTTCACCTCTCCCCAGAATTGCTATTTCTAACATTAATTTGATCAAAAATGAAGAATTCTATTACAAATTTCAAATCTATATGATCAGAAGTTAAGAATTCTATGGAAAATTTTAAATCTTAAAAATTTTTGGAGAATTCTATTACAAATACCAGGAAAGTTTTCTTGTCCTATAGCTACATTAAGATCCTATCTCTAGCCATATTATACTTTCTCTCTAAATATTATTTCACATTGTGCTCTAAGGAAGAGTGTCATTATATCACCTAAGAAAACAATGACATTTGACTTAAATTATTTCTTATTGAAGTTCTCATGTAACCTTCATAAATTTTTCTAACCCCTGTGTTTTTACCCCTAGTATTTCTTTGAATGAGTTATGAATGTAGCAACTATAGTCTGTCCAAGCAGAGAAGACATTCTGACAAGATGGGGTCATGACTCCGGCTTTGTTAATATCGGTTTGAAAATTATAAATCTGGTCTAACATTTTAAGACAAATTCAATATTATTGACCGAACGTAAGTGAGGTCTAAGATTCAAGTCGACGATTTTGCATTTGTTTGTATGTATGTATGTATGTTCCGCATTCACGACTGAACGCGGCAATACATTCTAATGAAATTTGACAGGGATGTTCCTCTTGAAACCGCGCGTGGATGTATATGTAAAGTTTTTCGATAATTTTCATTTTAAGGACGAAAAAAGGAAAAAAGGATTGAACTATTCTCTGATATAGGTATACTCCATAAATGATTTGATAGCATATTTATGTTGATATTACTAAACATGTGATATTACGATAATCATAATAAAAAATTTTCAAAGTTTCTACTTCAGATGATATACTTTCATTGAAGTCAGCTGAGATATTTCAGATGAATATTAAGGTAAGTTTTTCTTTATGCGAAACGGTCCGATGGTCGACCGCAGGCTAAAGCCGCGTATCGACAGTCCGAGGCATGTGCCACGAATGCCTCGCAGTACAGTCTGGTGACGCAAAAAAAGTATAGACTCATGGCTGAGGCATATGTGTGAATATAATCTGCAATAATAAAAAATAATTATAATTATTGTATAGTATATATTATATAGTATATAATTATAATCATGATAAAAATAATTATAATAAAAATCTGCATTTTTTGTAACCAAAAATGCGAGCACGCGAACAAATTGACTAGCGCCATCAAGCGGGAGACAAAGCAACTAAGCTCTGACAATTGATATTTTGGACTTTGGAGGTTAGTTTGTGCTCAATTAGTAGATAAAAATTCAAGTCAATGCTTATTATTGCCTATTAGAACCCTCTGCACTCAAATAGAATTCTTTATCACAAAAATGCATAGGAATGTGGTACAATTTTGAGGTTAGTTTGTAGAATTGTTTGTTGTGCGTTGCGAGGCAACAAGCACTGCTCGCTGCGAATTGTGTGCAGCGTTTGCCTCGCTGCTAGCAAACCCGGTATCGACAGTCCGAGGCATGTGTGGCACATGCCTCGGACTGTCGATACGCGGCTTAACAACATGAGCTACAGCTGTTCGACTGCAGCCGACTGTCGGACCGTTTCGCATGACGGAAAACATTATTAAAATAATTATAGAGACTGATGCCAGGTTTTCCAAGCACCCTTGATGCCTACATAGAGCGAGA
Organism: Sogatella furcifera; assembly: GCA_017141385.1. Taxonomy (NCBI): domain Eukaryota; kingdom Metazoa; phylum Arthropoda; class Insecta; order Hemiptera; family Delphacidae; genus Sogatella; species Sogatella furcifera. The sequence continues at coordinate 7,792,034 of CM029553.1, read as the reverse complement.
CTGTGGCCTCTGCATTGCTGACTTCCTCGCGCCGAATTTCGGAATCGACAGACAATCTGAACGTACCGTGAATACAGACAGTGCTTTTTTGAAGCAGAGAACATGGATTACTTCGTGAGGTCTACCGTTCACAGAAATACTAGTGATAATAATTTTTGAACCAATATCGACTGAGCTGGAGCTATCTTGCCAGAATGTCTTCTTTGTTTGGAAAAACAAAACTATAGTTGTGTGCGTAATCACCTGGGGAAACTTTGCATACGTTGAGCGTTCTCTCAGTTTGCTGAGATTTGGCCGTGGCTTAATTTTAAGCAAAAACAACGTTCTTTTGCCTCGATCTGCGCGCCAAAATCGTTGAAAAATGGCGGGAGTAACAGCTGTTCCGTGCCGGATGCTTTGAAGGATGGACGTCGTAAAGAAAAGGCATCGAGGGCAATATTCCCTCGGCACTTATCTTATCTGGCTGTTCGGGAAGTGGAGGAGGGAAAAAGGAAAAATGATTGATTGAAGAGAGAGAGAGAGAGAGAGAGAGAGAGAGAGAGAGAGAGAAAGAGAGAGATTGGTTTAGAATAGATTTCTTTATTCATTTCGATAGCAACAAAATATTTATGCTTAGTTTCTGAACTGCAAGAGCTATTATTGAATCTACTTGAATCTCTTTTTCTTTAAATCTAAAATAGAGAGAGAGAGAAAGAGGGAGAGTGAGAAAAAGAGAGAGTGTGTGGAATAGTAAAAGTGAGAGTTGGTAAGGGAGAAGGAGAGATTAGATTAGATTTTTTATTCATACAGACAATAACAATACATTCACGCGTCAATTCCATCTTGCTGAAGATGAAATCTTCAGAAAAAACTTTAATGACGGTGATTGCGTAAATCTTATTAGATATAGTAGCTACGTAATTACAGGAAGGAGTAATTAGTATACTTCTATTACACAAAATTAATATACGGTACAGGTATTCTTCATAAGAACGTTACGAGCTGAAAACATAGTAACATTATTCAACAAACACGGGTACACATGAACGCAAAATTATAGAGATTTTATAAAAAAATATTCAATCAATTGGCAATTTTTTTAATTACGATTTAATTGTCTTGATAAGAAGGTAAAGTTTAAGAGAGAGAGAGAGAGAGAGAGAAAGAGAGAGAGAGAGAGAGAGAGAGATTGATTGATTGATTGATTGATTGCCTTTATTAAGGGCGGAATTAGGACTCTTGGTCCTCTCTACCACACAACCCTTTACAATATGTAAAATAATATACAGTTATCGAAATACATCAAAATTAATGATTATACAGTAGGAAGAATATTGAATAGAGTATGTAAATAAAACAAAATAGGAAAAAATAAGTAATAAGAACTAAAAATAGTTAAATATATTGTTACGTATTTTAATTTAGTTTATACCTTTTTGAATAAATTTAGAAAATTACGCAACAAGAATAAAAGAGAAGTACTTGACCAACTACTTGCTAGGCGTAGAGGAAACTTGGAAATCAGAACGAAAATGCTAGAGAGAGAGAATCCTGGCTTTAATGACAATACTTTTAGTCATAGCAATACAGAAATGGTTGGCGGAGCTGACCACTGTTACACGCTCCCAAGTTACACTCCTTCTCAAACATGAGAAAAGACATATATCATAGTCAACATAACGTACCAAGATAACCTAAAAGAAAATGTTTTTCAGATATTAACATACATTTCAACTTGAACTCTTGTAAACTAAGGTGCAGTTTTATGGGAATAATTTATGTAAAAGAAGACTAGAGTAATCCTGAAAATAGAACGTTTGAAAGGACAAATTTTAGTCCATTAGAAATAAACATGACATTACCAACATTATATTCATTCAGAAGGAATCAAAATTTAAAAAGGTATTTAAGGCCAACCAGTCCAAAATGGCATAACGAAAACAAGGAGTCAAGCTCCTGAATTTACATGAGTTCAAAGCACAATTATTCAAATGTAAAAAGACAAAATTTGAGTTCTGGAGTTCCAGAGCGTTCCTTGAACTTCGATGTACCCTTCCCAATCTAAGACAGATTGCATGAGGGGTGATTGAAAAATCTTTGTGATTTCCATCCACACCAAAAGCAATCCCAAATGAAAGAGTTCGCAAATGATTTTCACTCGTCGCTCCAAGAATTCAATAGAAAATATTCTCCTACCTCAATGTTCATCCTATTACCCTTGTACCGACGGCTTAAGCATTTGTCACTCGCAACCACACTTAGGCGCGTACATCGCATAGACGTAAACGAATCGTAGCATCGTGTAGGCCTACGTACATAGGTCTCGACCGGAATACGTCACCAAGACACCAGCAATAGTTCGAGATTTCGGGTCGTCTGATCGTGGAGACATCGAAACGCCGAGACGTCAAGTCGCCCCAATCGTTGACCGCTGTTTAAAATAAAACGAAACGAAATAATGTCTGTGTCCTAGCCAAATATCTCTAGTAAAGCAACACTGCAATATATCAATCTTAAAACAAGTATCTTTACCTACGTTTTCACAGGAGAAAATAAGTTTTCTTTTTAAAAGGAACTAGTGGTTTGTAAAACCAAGAAAATAATCAGAAACCAGTGCAATCCTAGCCTTGCTCAATTTTCAAAATAATAGAATCGAGCACCAAATGCTAGGTTCAAACATTCCAAATACGTTGTTTCAAGAACAAAATTAAGCTTGAATTAAATTAATTAATTCTGTCCATTCAATGAACAGATATTGTTTCATCTAAAAACTGAAATTGTTCAAGAATTTAAAGAAAATTTAATATAGTTAAATCTTATTATTTCTTTAGTTCAAATATAAGTTCCCAAGTTCTCAATAATTACACCCTAACAGGAAATAACTTCTCAAATCAGGCATCCCAAAATTTGAAAGGTTACAAGATAAAAATCCAAATAAAATAGTTATTTTCGTACAACAAGTGTACAGACACATATGATGAAATTACCAAATTTATATATTCCTAAAATAGGTACATACCATAATGCGGTTATTTGCCAACCAAAAATGTTGTCCGTGGCAAGAAATCTCTCTCTCTCTTCAGGTAAAATCAGGTAAGTTAATTATTACTATTACTTAATAGCACTTTATACTGAGCAGAGGGCTCCTCAAACAAGTCACCAAACTAACATCTTGAATCAAAAATGGCGGAAAACCTACGAGACTATAATTTATAGCGTCGTGAACCCGTATAGAGCAGAGAGAAGAGCAAAAGTGAAGCCTTCCTTTTCGAGCTACTCTGGTCCGTACAACAAAGTAACTAACATAATTATGAAAGAGCCCATCTCATTGGTCAACTAAGTAGAAGGCCAGTTTTCCTCCAATCAGAAAGCAATACCCATTGATGGTCAGTGCTGCCAGACCGATATTGGGACAAAAGGTTTCCCCATATTTTGCCAAATTGCAATAAATTTTCCCTCTTGGATTCTCACGCTCAGAATTTTCTCTCTCAACAAGTAAGTGAGATGGAGAATCGAGTTTATCGCAGCCAGGCTAATAATAGAATGGAAAATAAGCAAGTTGATTGTAATATAATAAAGCATGTTCATTAGCTAGACAACACAGACTTGAATTATGAGAAAGGAATGTAATGTGATTACCATTACAATATAATAAGAAAAACATACATGTTTCCTTTTTTCACCATTCACTCACACACATGCACACTAGCAAGATGGAAAAATACTCCACCGTATACTTTGATATAATCAGTATTGAAGAAATATCGAAATAAGAAAATAAATGGATATGAGTTCGAGAACAAATGCTATGGAGATGGAATATCTTTTAGACAACTTAACTTTCTCACACCTGAGCTGCTCCTCCCCCCTTCAGCCATCACGAAACTGCCACGTCAAACTGAGCTCGGCCATTCACATTCTTAATAGATGATGCTAATTCGTTCCAAGTACAGCAAGCCGTAACATGGAAAGACTTGTTGTACATTGAGGTTCTGTGATGAGGGATTACCAATAACTGTGAACCATGTCTAGTACCTCGTCCACTCCGCTCTCTTATAAAGACAAACTGGTCTGCTAAATATCCAGGACATTTGGTATGTATCAAATCATAAAGCAGTTTCAGCATGTGATACTGTCTCACAGGTTTGAGCCTCAGCACATCCAGCTACTGGAAGTATGGACTGATATGATCATCCCGTCTGAGATGAAAAATGTAACGGACACAGTAATTCTGAGCACTCTGCAGACGTTCAGACAAGATAACACTCATGTCATTGACAACAATGTCCGCATAATTAAAATAAGGGAAAATCAATGATTTGACTAGCATCACTTTTACACGGAAAGGTATGCAGTCACCAATCTTCTTCAGGGAGTGAATTCCTGCAAATACTTTATTACATGTAACATTTATTTGTTCAGTCCAGTCAAGAAACTTGTAAATTGTTAAACCTAAGTTTTTAACGGAGTCATTGTAAGGTAAGTTTTGATTATTGATTCGAATGAAAGGTCCGCTATTAAAGTCAATCCCTCGGCGTGAGGTGAGCTTAGTGTAGCCAATAATAATTGCTTTGGACTTTGCTTCATTAATTTTTAACCCATGTCTGTGAGTCCAGTCAGTTAGAACGGCAAGATCCTGATTCATTTTGTCAACTGTTAATTGAAAGTCATTCAAGTCAAAATGAATGTACATTTGCAGGTCATCAGCAGACAGATGTGATTTGGAGTATTGTAATACATTGATAACATCGTCTATATAAATACTAAATAACAGGGGGCCCAGGACGGAACCTTGGGGGACGTCTCTGTCAACAATACGGTAACCTGATGATCGGCCATTGTAATTTACAGACTGACAGCGATTGCACAGGTATGAGCTGAACCATTCAACCACGTGAGCAGAAAATCCAAGGTTCCTAATTTTTTTCAGAAGCAGAGGATGATGGACACAATCAAAAGAGAGAGAGAGAGAGAGAGAGAGAGAGACTGAGAGTGATGGGGGGAGAAACAGAGAGAGATTAGAATAGATAAGATCAAAATAGATAACATGAAACAGCGTAGATTTGATTCTACATACCCACATAAACGATTAAAACAAGAATAAGAAGAAGAAGAAGAAGAAGAAGAAGAAGAAGAAGAAGAAGAAGAAGAAGAAGAAAAAGGAGAAAGAGGACGATGGAGAAAGAGGACGATGGAGATGAAGGTTTAGGATAAGGATGGTGAGCAGGTGAGAGAGTATGAGGGTGGAGAGGAGGAGGAGGAGGAGGAGGAGAAGGAGGAGGAGAAGGAGGAGGAGGTGGAGGAGGAGGAGGAGGAGGAGGAGGAGGAGGAGGAGGAGGAGGAGGAGGAGGAGGTGGAGGAGGAGGAGGAGAAGAAGGAGAAAAAATAAGACAAGAAAAGCACATTATATCGACAGATTCTTTACCGGTGCTCTGGCTATATGTCTTCAAACGTTGCCAATACTCAAGCATATGTCACACAAATATAAAATGTTATTCTGTAGATATATATATTTGCTATAGTCTGGTCGAGCAAAGAAGACATTCTGGGAAGATGAGAGAATGACTCAATATTGGTTCAAAAATTATAAGTTCGGTTTCAAATTGAAGAACAGCATGTCTTCTACAATTTGAGACAAAACTTGTAATTTTTAATTGATATTAACGGAGGTGGAGTCATTTTCTCATCTTGCCAGAGTGTCTTCTTCGCTTGGGCAGACCATATTTGCTGTTCATGCCTAATGGTCGCCAAGTGATGGAGTATTTCCGTAGAGAGTTGTGTAAACATATGTCATCCAAAATCTATTCATTTTATTCCACATTTTTGCCCAAAAATTTTTCCCAAAAGCCCTCTCCCAAACTATCGTGACTTTTTGAATAGCCTACAGTAGTTTTGGTCACAATTTAATGTTTGAAGCTTGTATACTGTACAGGCTATTCAGTGGAAATGGGAACCACAATATAAATGTTATTAAAACTTGTACAATAACACTTATAATTGGAATTTTTATCAATATACCAATAATTTTTTATTAATTTTAATAATATAGATGGTTTCTATCAATAATCTACAGTAGAACGCCAACTATGCGAACTAATTGGGACCGGGATCAATTCGGATAATTGAACATGGGATTGTATTAATGAAAAACAATGTGTTACACTTAGAATGAACTGTATTACATTTGAAAAGTACAGTGTAGTAATGTTAAATTGATATGATAAGTAAAGCAAATACTGTACTAAGCTACAGTACAGTAAGTTCAATTCAATAAAAGTACAACACATCGCCTCGCCGCGCTACGATCACGTTGAAACCGCTGGTTTTTTTTATCTATTACTACGCTTAATATCGATTCGGATAATTGGCAATTCGGTTAATCGGCGTTCACCTGTGTTTGAATTTCATAGTTTTTGATAATTGCTATTTTGAATCGTTCGATAATCTCTCACAGTGCAGGTACAATAGGTAAAGGTACACCAGATACATGTTCATCAGTACACCAAGTACCCCAGGTAGAATTACACAAAGAACAACAACAAACATTACAAGAACACACATAAATAAAATAAAAGTACATAATCATAACAGTATATGTACACTAGGTAGTACATCTAGTACATCCAGTGGGGGTGGCGTAGCTGAGTGGGTTGAGTGCTGGCGTCGCAACCCAAAGGTCCCGGGTTCAAACCCAGGTCAGACCAGGAATTTTCTTCAAGCCACTTCCCCGTGTTTCGAATGGACACGTTAAGCCGTCGGTCCCGGCTGCCTAAAACAGTCGTTAAGTCATGTCAGAGGCCCTGAAATTGATCAGGAGCGACCTAAAAACTCTGACACCAGACCTGAGCCAGCCAGGTTACACGAATATTATTATTATTATCTAGTACGGTTAAGTAGAACGTCGGTAATTCAGACGTTGGAAGTTCTGACAGTCAATAATTTTGATTTGTCTCTGGCAAGAAATGAAAGTATTCGCACCGTCTGCCCTTGCACTAAAATCTTCACTAGAGAGTTGGCGATGAGAGAATACATTCTGTAGTGTTTAGCGAAATAATTTTCTACTATTTCCTAGTAGAGAATATACGATTTTGAAACAGTGTTTTCTCAAATAGTACCTGCTTCGGCCCAATTTCACAAAGCAACAAGTCTTGTTATTAACCATGGTTACTGACAAGTACTTGTGATAACAAGTTGTTAACTACAGGCGTTTCACAAAGGAAATGAGCTACAAGTCTACAATTCTACAATTTGACAAGTTTAGTGTTCCCACCCATCAGTGCCATCTGTATCGGTTTTCAATACTTTCTATAGTTTGCACTGATTTAGTTTTGGTTGAAATTTGAATCAATTGTGGTGAACATAGATTGATAGAATTGATTTTGAAAATAAATCAATCATTAGAAATCCAAATCATTGAACCCTCATGTCATTTGGAATAAAAATAATAATAAATCAATGAGACATTTTTAATCCATTTAGATCCATCACAAACCAAAAAAAATATTACTGTGAGCTTGTAGTAGTCTCCCCCCATCTCACATATTATAGACATAGCCTATATTCTACTGGTACTGATGATTCTTCTAATTTAATGAATTAAATTTTTTGACTTATATTGGGCATAATAAAATGTACAAAGAAACAGTATGAAATAGTTCTAATCATTGAAAATAACATTGAAGCCTTGAAAAGTATCTTTATTAACACTTGTAACTAACTTACTTAGGTCTATTCATAGGTAGAAATTTCATGGTTAATTACAAGTTTTTTTGACAAGGCTTGTTCGTTACCATGCCAACGTTCATGTAACACTATTTATAACCGGCGAAACGCTTGTAAAATTTTTAAAATTCACTTGTTATCACGAGTCTACAATTGTGCGTTCGTGAAACGCCTGTAATCATTTGGATCAGTAAATTTGTTATAAATCATGGTTAGTAACAAGACTTGTTACGTTATGAAATAGGGCCCTGGCCCTTCTTGAAAGGTAACTTTGATAATCCGGATAATTTTATAATCCCGAAGGGGTCCGACCCCAATTAATCCGGATTATTGACGTTCTACTGTACTTAAAACTAACATAAAAGTACACATGTGAAAGTACATAGAGTGGAAGTGAACCAAGAATATAATAAAGAATCACAAGTGCTTCCAGTACTACTAGGTACAAGTACATGAGGCTCTTGTTTGTCCAAGCAGATAAGACCCTTTGGCAAGCTGAGAAAATGACTCCAGCTTGTTCAAACTTCGTTCAAAAATTATAAATACGTTCTTGATAATGGATCAAATTGTTCTCTACAGTTTGAGATCAACATTTTTGAACCAATATTGACCGAGCTTGAGTCATTTTCCCATCTTGCTAGAGGGTCTTCTTCGCTTGGACAGACTATACATGTAAAGCAAGTACAAGCCGACTGGACTCAAAATCGAATTGGTGTGGTCAAGACATGAAGGTATTTTAAGTTTCCTGAAACAAGTCCCAGTTTGGGAGAGAATGCCATTCTAACAACTGGAAGTTGGACTGGTTCCAAAGAGTAGTCAAACCAATTCAGTTGAGCCCTCTTCATAGTGATACCTTTGGATAATGTTGATAAGGAGAGGAGTAGGAGGAGAAGGAGTAGGAGGAGGATTTAGCCCTTTCAGACAGTCCTGGATTATCACAGAAACCGAAATTTATGCCGGAATTATGCACTGTGACTCTATTATGTGTTGGGGCTTTTCTACTAGTGGTCTAACTGGGGAAGAAACAGGGACTTCCATCCCCCCCCCCCAAGGCTGATGGCGCAAAATCCCCCCCAAAAATTCATTAATAGTCCTAAAGTATAATCCCTTGAAAAACTCCAACTATCCTCCCCCTCCCAACTACCAGAAAAACGTTTAATATATTATTGAATAATGAATGAATATTGAATTGGAAAAACATCATTTCATTTTTCATTATAACATATTTTCGATTTCAAAAACTAGGAAATTAACTTGCCGCTATATCCAGTAAATGTGGCCAGTGTTCAACAAAATTACAACAAATTAATAATATTATTCTAGATTGATATTCAGTTCAACGCTCCGTTATAAGTGGACAATCAATCACAAAAAAAATCAATAAAGTAACGAAATATGAATTCAGCATAGAATAGCATATATGCTATTTAGGCTACTGAATTCCTAGATGATAAATGCACTTTAAGCGAAAAATGGGACTTTAATTTACTATCAATGATTAAAATAGACTGTTTAGTCTGGCTGCTTTTCCAATTCGATCTTGCTAGAGCCATTGCAAAACTTGAGACGTTTGGCGAATAGACGTACACCGATATTAGAATGATAATATTTATTGATAATGCTATTATATGATAAGTATTACATTACTATATTTATAATAAGGACAAAACCGTGGTATAAATAGCGGCGACGTTTTGTTTGTATTGTTAGTATCTTCACTGTAACTGATCTAATCATACAGAAATTTCGATTCTTCAAGATGAATTGTAAGCTTCTATTGGTAAGTTATACCAGAGACAAAGTATCATTACTTTATGTAATCATGTAATATTACATTGTCTCTGGTTATACGTTTAATGAATTTCTGAAACTGTATCTTGATGTTGAAAATTTTCTGTTCAAACAACAATTTGATTGATTTTTTTTAGCTGTCTTTATTTTTTCATAGTATGTTTTTTTCCTTTCCTATTTCTTTCTCTCTCTCTCTCTCTCTCCTTATTCGCATTTATCAAGAAAACATTAGCTCATGGTTGAGTGTTATAGGAGGTATGTTCTTGAGCATTCCTCCCCAAGATTGGACATTTATATGTTCAAACTCCGTCTTTTTATGTAATTACAGCATCAGTTAACCGTTAACATAATTATAAAATCTTACATTCCAATCATTTCCGTAAGTCTCCATAGTCTATACTTAGTTTTAAAGCGAGCGATGTAATAGTATAATTTTCAATTTGCATAATATAGGATTTGAGCCGATGTATTTTGTAATTTACATAAATAAAGTGAATGAATCTGAATTTGAATCTGAATCCATCATGGTTGAGTGTTAATGGAAAGGATGTTTTTAACATCCCTCTCCAAGAATGGGCATTTATATGTCTAAACTTCACCATTCTATGTAGATACAGCACAAATTTATATTATTGGTACCTTAAGCAAAGAAGACAGTCTGTCCAACAAAAGAAGACATTCTGTGAAGATGAGAGAATGACTTCAGCTCGGTCAATATTGGTTCAAAAATTATGAGTTCGGTTTCAAATTGTAGAACAGAATGTTTTCTACAATTTGAGACAAAACTTGTAATTTTTCAATCGATATTAACCTAGGTAGAGTCATTTTCTCATCTTACCCGAATGTCTTCTTTGCTTGGAAGGACTATAATTTGGTTTTGTATCTAAGTTTAACTATTAAATTGTGATATTGTTTGTTGAAAAACTCAATGAATTTGATTTATTTCGATTTTCCAGTTGAACATTGCGCTGGTGATGTCAATGCTACTTGTGGAGAAGCCTGTTACTGTGTTATCGAAGCACATAATTGAACTTAAAGAAGTTTCTGCCTGTAACTCCTGTTACTGATATCGATAGAGCTGGAGTTCCTCGAGTTCCTACACTTGCTGGAACTGATTTTGACTCAACTGATATACCCAGGAGTTCCCATCCACCCCAAGTCTGATGGCGAAAAATCACCCCCCCCCCTCACAAAATTAATAAATAAAATCTCAAAAGTCCTACAGTAAAATCTCTCAAAAACCTCCTATCACCCCCCACTGGCACTACCAACAAAATGTGAGAACACCAACAAATCGTTAAATTTATATATTGGAACGATTAAAATATTTAAATAAAAATTGATTTCAGCAAATATTTGACGTAAATTTCGACTCGAAGCCTAACACTTTCAAAATAGAGAGTAGGTACAATGTATTGAAGGCAGAAATAGGCCTACATTTCATAATTATCATTTTTTGTTACAATTGCGACTTATATAAAGTATTTTAAGCAAAGGTGATAAGTGGATGATGATGTTTAGGCTACATAGTGAGTGAATGATGATGGATGATCAATGTTTACATTACAATTTCAACTTTGAAAAACACTTTTCACTTTAAAAAATCCTGAATTTTGATTGAGTTCACTGTTAACAATGGAGATCTGATCAGAAACACTGAATAAAAATGTAGAGTATAACTTCCTAAACACTCAAATGCAATTACGTCTTCTGATTGTATTTTTGTAGGAGCATTGAACTTCAAATAAAATTCAAATATATTTCCAATATTTTGTTTTGGAAGAGACAAAAATTCAAATCATTCATGGGTCTACGGTTTTGAATATAATTAAACAATCTCTCAGACTGTAATGAGTGTAATTGTGACGAATCAGTATTTCTCCAACAAACCTTATACAGAGTGTTCCAGGAGGAGTGTGCAATACTTCTTAAGTTTGTAAGTTTGATGGTTATTGAAATAATTGGAAACATATGCTGAAAAACGCCATTTTTCAACAATAAGGGTTATAACTGGATAAGGAATCATAAAATTTTATTTTTTATTAATGGAAGTTGAAGAGTGTCGGATTCTATAGAAAAAGTTCAAGGGCGGCGATTGTGTAAATCTTACCCAAATCTCAGAAATAGCGATCGAAAGTCGCAAAATTGACAAATTATAGCACAAGTGATGAATTTGTGTTTATTAGCGATTTTGCTATTTTTGATCGCTGTTTCTGAGATTTGGGTAAGATTTACACAATCGCCGCTATCGAACTTTTTCTTTAGAATCCGACTCTTTTCAACTTCCATTAATAAAAAAATACAATTTCATGATTCCTTATCCAGTTATAACCCTTATTGTTGAAAATGGTGTTTTTTAGAATATGTTCTCAAGTATTTCAATAACCGTTAAAGTTACAAACTTAAAACTGTTTCATTGCATTTCTCAGCCAGTTTTACAAGGGAATTGCTTATTTTAGAACCTCACTCATGCCTCTAAAAAATTAGAAAAACTAATATTGTTTGAAAAATCTCAATTTTCCGCCATTGTTATCTCGGTAACAAAGCGTTTTTGGGGATTGGTCCCATGGAACTTTTTCGTCTAGTTGGTGTAAGGAATAAGCCTGAGAAGTATTGCACATTCCTCCTGAAACACTCTGTATAATTATATTTGGAAAAACCGCAAGCGGATATTTAACTAATTTATTCGACTGAGAATGATCAAATCGAAAATTCCAATAAGAGGTTGAAAGTGTGCGTGTGTGAGAGAAAGAGAGAGAATGAGTGGAAGAGAGAGATAGTGAAAGAGAAGAAGTGAAAGAGAATGTGTGAGAGGGAGGGAGAGTGAAAGTGAGTGTGAGTGAAAGGAAAATACAGTGAGAGTGTGAGAAAACACCGCGAAACTGGTGAAGTGCTGTACAGTAAAGGATACGGACACGTCACCTGTTTCGTGGGTACGAGCCGCCAGTGAGAGAGAGAGAGTGTGAGTGAGAGAGAGAGTAAGAGAGAGGAAGTGAGTGAGAGAGAGAGTAATAGTGAGGAAGGGTAAGAGAGAGCGAGAGTGGTTGAGTGATTGAGAAAGAAAGAAGCTTATTGAATTTATCGATGTTGAAGTCAACTACATGGAGCCTCGGCCGGATTCCAACTGCATGTTTCAGCGTTTATTTGTTGGATTTTTATTGTGTGATGGGTGACAAAGCTTGCTTCAATTGGGAAACTTGGTTGGTGGAAAACGCCACCAAATAAACATTAATGTGAGTTCGAATAGTCTGTCCAAGCGGAGAAGACATTCAGGCAAGACGGGAAAATGACTCCAGCTCGGTCAATTTAGGTTCAACAATATTATAAATTTAGTCTCAAATTGTAGAAAACATTCTGATCGAGAATTTTAGAGCCAATTTATATTATTTAAGTCTATATTGACCGAGCTGGAGTCATTTTCCCATCTTGCCTGAATGTCTTCTTTGCTTGGACAGACTATAGGTATAGAAGCTTAGTGTCACCAACACACACTAGCTACACACACTAACATTCAAAATGACGCCTGTATGCAATCACTCTACATTACAACAAAAATCTGCCAGTTGTATAGTTGGCGCAAGCTGAGAAGATACGCAGTAACAATGGAAAGTATAAGTGATGGCATGTCTTCTCAGCTGGCGCGATCTGTATGCGTGTTTGTGAACTGTATTCTGTTTTAATGCAGTAATTCGAGCGCACAAAAAACCAAACTTTGAGTGGCGGCTTACGTTATAAACACAACGCATCCTGTGTGTGCAGATGGGAATCAGCTAATGAATTTAATTAATCCAAAACAGAACAAAATGCACTGCAGTATTTATTCAACTCGTTGGAACTTGCTCTCTCTCCTTCCTCAAATTCAGTCCCTCTTCCTCCTAAGCGGAATATTCTCACTCTCTCTTTCTTGCTCTCACTTTCTCTCTCTCACTCTATCTCTCTCTCCCTCCCTACAGGCCAAGTGTTAATAGAAAGGCTTATGCTTATGCTTTCCCAAGAATGGACATTTTTATTTCCCAGCTTCGCCTTTTCATTTAGATATTTCAACGCACAATAATCAAGATTGCAAGCAAGAAGAATATTGTTTGGATAATTTTTCTATGATTTTTGCATTCATATGTAACCTCTCGTTGAGTAGAATTATAGAATAACCTGTAAAAATTGCAGTGTAAAATATCGGAATTATTGCGTTACTTGTGAAAATGATAGATTTAATAACAACTCTTGCAATCTACAAACTTTTTTTCTTTTTTTTTATTCAACGATAGGCTGCTATCTAGTCTGGTGACTAATGAGCAACTTTTTTCTGACCTAAACTACTACTATAATCACTTCATACAAGAGAATCCTCTTTAGGATCTCTTATTCACACTCTAATAATTATTCTTAGTACATAGATTATGTCTGTACCATACAGGTGGGTTTCACTCATTTCCACTACTCTGCTTTTCACTGGACACAAGACACTTGAATCAGCACTAGACCATTTCAAATGGCTTCTTCCTTTTCAGCCTCCTCACCAATCCTTCATCCATCAGCAGCTGGATTGCATCGATGTTGTTGTGTTGGTGGAGTCGGGCCTCGTGTTTCTCAGCATGCCTCTGCATTCCGGTGGATACCAGGTCGACTTGCAGGTCTCTATGAAGATCGCTGTTTCTGATGTACCAAGGTGCACCAACAATGTTTCTCAGTACTTTATTTTGGAAGCATTGAATGACTTTGATATTGCTGTCTTTGGTACACCCCCATAGTTGTATACCATACGTTCACACTGGCTTTAGGATTTGTTTGTACAGGAGTACTTTGTTTGGAATTCCTTCCAAACAAGGGTGGAGTTCCTTCCAATCAGCCAGCAGAGTCTCTTGTATTTTATTTCCAGCTCCTCTCTCTTCTTCTTTACATGGACCTTCCAGCAAAGCTTTGCATCTAAGGTCATACCTAGGTACTTAGCATCATTGGCAAATGGTACAACCTGATTATTAATAACTATTGGTATAGGTTGAGCCCTCTTATTGGTGAAATTGATGTGAACCGATTTCGCTTCATTGAGTTTAATCTTCCATTTTGTTGTCCAATCTTGAATTTTTCCAAGAGATCTTCGAAGTTTCGCTGTGGCACTTTCAATTTTGGAATCTATAGCTAATATTGCTGTGTCGTCTGCAAATGTTGCTATTGTATTATTCTCAAGACATGGTAGATCACTTGTGAACAGAAGATAGAGAATCAGCCCCAAAACACTCCCCTGTGGTACTCCTGCCTTTATTTCTCCAAGTCCAGAATAAGCAACTTCATGTTTGACTCTGAAGTTCCGTCCAGTTTAATACGAAAGTAAAATGTCTGTGAACTGCCTTGGAATTAACTTTTTCATCTTACAAATCAGTCCTTCATGCCATACTCTATCAAAAGCTTGACTTACATCCAGAAATGCTGCAGAACAAACTTTTTTCTCTTCCAAAGACTTCTCTATTATATTCACCATTCTGTGTACCTGATCAATTGTTGAATGTTTTTTCCTAAAGCCAAATTGATGATCAGGTATCAATTTTTCTCTTTCAAAAATAGGTGTCAGCCTTTTAAGGAATATTCTTTCAAATAGCTTGGACATTACTGGAAGCAAGGATATTGGCCGGTATGATCAGATGTTGTGGGGTTCTTTTCCAGGTTTTTCACTTCTGCTACCTTCCACATGCAAGGCACATATTTAAGTCTAAAAACAGCATTTATAATGTTGGTTAATTCCACTATAGCTTTCCTTGGTAAATTTTTCAACACTATTCCTGTTATCAAGTCGAATCCTGGTGCTTTTTTTGTGTTTAATTTTTTTATTTCTTTTTTTACTTCATCCAGTGAAACATGTGTAAACTCTTGACTCTCCTGGACAAAATCTTCTTCAATTTCTATAACATCATGGTTGTGTGGTTGAAATGTGTTTACTAGATGATCAACAATTAATGCTTGTACTTTTTCTGTATTTCTTCTAGCCCATGAACCGTCCTGTTTCCTAATTGGTGGTGCATGTTGAATGGGTCTCTCCAATTTCTTGGCTGCCTTCCAGAGAGAATAGTCAGTGTTTTCATCCCTTGATAGATTTCTCAGATAATAATTTATTGATTCATTCTTTATTTGTTGGATTTCTCTTCTGAGCTGTTGAGTTAAATGATTTAGCTGTCTTTTATCGTGTGAAGATCTTGTTTGTTGCCATTTTTTCCTAGCTCTTCTTTTCTCAGCTATCATTTCCCTTACTTCTGTAGGGTAGCTATTTCCTGTAGTTCTTCTTCTCAATTGTGGGGTGTTTCCCCAGGCTGCCTGTTGCACATCAATGTCAAATTTTTCCAGTTCTTCATCAATTTGTTCTATGCTCCTCAATGGTACATCCAGGATTATTTTTTCTTCCAGCATCTGTTGAAATCCATCCCAGTCTGCATGTGTATTGACAAGCGATGGTCGTTCACTTTGTTTCTGTATTATAGTTCCACTTAACTGTAGAAGAATTGGAGAGTGGTCGGAATCAAGGTCAAAACTTTCCTCAATACTTAAGTAGTTGGAACTTGCATTTTTAATTAAGAAGAAATCAATGAGGTCTGGAATTTTTGCGTGTCTGAAGGCCAGTAGGTTGGTTTCCCGGTAGAAATAGCCTCACAATTATATTCCACAATAGCTTTATAGAGCTTTCTGCCTTTGGAGGTTGGAGGTTAAGCGTGACCCCCAATAAACGTTTTTTGCATTAAAATCACCTCCAAGAATAAATTTTGTACCTAACTTCTCAAATAAATCTATGTATTCTTCTTTTCGTATGGAATGTCTAGGTGGGCAGTAGATAGCAGCCACAACTAACTTATAACATCCTGTTTGAACAGCTACACAAGATAACTGCACTCTTTCAGACTCATATTCAATTTCTTCATAGTGTTGAATACTATCTTTAATAATAACAGTACTTCCACCTCGTGCCAAATTACTAGGATGTATAGCATGGTAAGTCTTATAACCTCTAATTCTTATGTAAGATTGTTTGGTGAAATGAGTTTCAGAAACTAAGCAAATATCTATCTTTTCCAAATTTAATACTGTTTCTAGTTCTTGTTGTCGTTCAAGAAGTCCATTAGCATTCCATTCAATTATTCTGAGAGTATTCAACATCACAATTCAAGAGTTTAATTTTTCTCCAGCTTCTCAAAACGACTTTAAAGATAGAAGATACTTTTTTCTTGCTTCTCTAACTTATTTAGAATAAGCTTGAGCCCTTGATTGATATCTCCCTCCACATTTTCAGGCTGACAGCTACTCGAATTAGAGCCTTGGTTGCCTACAACAGTCTGCGCAAATGTTCTTTTGATCTGAGTAGGAATACGAACTTCCTGCTTTGCACTTTTATCACTCAGTTTTGTAATTGGATTTTTACTTACTGTGCTCTTGAGAGTATTCAACTTATTTTTTTGAGCTTCATTTCGGATTTTTTGCAACTCAATAGCCACAGTGAACCTCGGTAACTTGCAGGGTGAGCTTCCCCACAATGAACACATTTTGGTTCAGCATCATTGGGCTTTTTGCACTCCTTGGTCGGATGCTTTCCCGCACACTTCACACATTTCGGTTTCATATTGCAGAAATTATGCGTGTGTCCGTATCCTTGGCAACGCTTGCATTGAGCTATCAGCTTTGCCTTCTTTATAGCTTTAATTTCCACCTTACATCCAAGAACATTCTTCAATTCGAAAATTTTTTTAACATCTTCCTCGCAGCTAAAGGAGACCAGAAACATGTCTAATGGTTCCTTTGTCTTCCACTTTAGTTTATTCACCACTTTAAGAACTTTGTAGCCTTGGTTTTTCAAATCTTCAAGGATAATTTCAGGACTAGATGAATGATGTAGTTTCTTAACCATCACTCTTATAGGTCGAGATTGCTTATTCTTGTAAGAATGCCACTCATAGCCAGCATCAACTAATTTGTTTGTTATGTTTCTGTAGGTATCTACATCTACAACATTGATTTTGAAAGTTTCATTACTGACCAGCTTGATTCTAAACTTGTCAGCTGGTGATACACTATTCAAAGTCTTCAATAACAAATTGAAATTTTTTATACCGTCCACAATGATAGGAGGCGGGGGCGCTATTTTCTTTTCCTTGGTTGGCTGGTTGATGTTCGCTGAATTGCTACTTGATGGCTGAGGGGGGGAAAGCGAGGTATCCATTTTTCTTTTCTTTGAGTTTCTTGATTTCACTCGAATCCACTCAGTCTCCTTAGCTAACTTCTCTTCATCCGTAGAAAAATGTTGCTTTTTGTTGTCATCTTTGGTTATGAGCTCATTTGGTTTCAAGTTCTCTACAACAGTAGACTCAGACTGCTTCTTGATTTCTCCACTTTTTTCAAGAAGAGAGTTTCTCTTTCTCAGTAGTTCAAGCTCTTTTTGAAGCTCCTCATTCTTGATTTGTATTAATATACATTTGTTTTCAGTTTCCTTCCAACTATTGTACAATATTTGTTCGGTCGCTGTTCTTAAATTATTGGGATCGATGACCTTCTCCGGTGTTGACTCCTTTGTAGGATGACCTGAGTTTGACATTGATTTCCATTTGCTCTTCATTCATTTTGGCTACTTCTTCTTCGTCTTCTGTTTTTTCCTCTTCAAATTCCGGAACTAGAAATGTCGGAGGTCTGACAGAAACATTTCTATTGTTTAAAAACTGTTGACTCACCACTCAGCACACCGCGCGATTTGTGCGGGCATTGACCGGTTGAGCACAGCGGCGCGGACGCACGCACACGCACACACCCGAATATTCTCGTTCGCGTTCGCGTTTTTGCACTACGGCACAAATCAATTGAATACAACTATTTATACTACTGCTATACTACACTACTCAAAACCACAATGCTCTAAACATCCTTCCGCTACGACGTCTAAACGCTGACTGAATCTACAAACTAAGCATAAATATTTTGATGCTATCTAAATGAATAAAGAAATCTAATCTAATCTCTCTCTTTCTCTCTGGGTTCTGTCGTAAAGAGAACCAATAGTCCCATTTCCGCCATTAATGAACGTTTATTCTTTTATTCTTTCTTTACAATTGCGATTTGGTTTCCAAGTATTTTGAGCAAAGGATGAATGAGTGATGATGAATGATGGTGATGGAGGTTTAAGATGTAGGTTATATGTCTATCCACAATGTCCACTTCCACTATACTCACAAATTTCAACTCTCAAGAATAAACAACCATGATTTATCAATTTAAAATTTGAAAGGTTGGTAAATGATTCAAAAAAGCATCAAAAATATCTAAAATGATTTTAAATTATCAATTCTCACTTAAAATTTTAAAGCCAAAAAATACTTTAATGATCGTTACTTTAAATGATCGTTGCATCCCATCTCTACGTGTTACTCAAGATTGTTTGTTTTATGATGGTAAAGCCCACATGAGCTCATAGGCTTGTGGGTGGGTAATGAAATGGATGATAGATGACGTTCACTTTCAGGTAGTCAGGACCGACGGCTTATCGTCTCCTCCAAGAGACGGGGTGGCCCGTATTTATGTGATTGTGCTGTGGTCAAAAATGGTTCCTTGCTTGGGACTCGAACCAGGGTCCACCTGGTTATCAGATCGGCGCTTCATCACTCCTCCAACAAGCCATTCAAGATGATTGTTACATCCAACTCAGTGTAAGTGTTAAACAATCTGATATAGGAGACACATATACAGAGTGTTTCAGGAGGAATGTGCAATACTTCTCAGGCTGATTCCTTAGACCAGGTAGACAGAAAAGTCCCATGGGACAAACCCCCAAAAACGCTTTGTTACCGAGATAAAAATGGCGGAAAATTGAAAATTTTCAGAAATTGACCAAACATAGCACAGTGTTAAGTAGCGATTTTCCTATATGTTAGTGTTTTAGCATATTTTTCCATTTCTCTCAATAACGTTCGAAAAACTTCAAAAGGGTTCCATTGAATTCCTCATCCAACTTTACATAAGGATTGATCAATTCAGAACCTGAGTAAAGCCTCTAGAAAATTAGAAAAACTACCATTTTTTGAAAAATCTCAATTTTCCACCATTGTTATCTCGGTAACAAAGCTTTTTTGGGGGTTTGTCCCATGGAACTTTTTTGTCTATTTGGTCTAAGGAATCAGCCTGAGAAGTATTGCACATTCCTCCTGAAACACCCTGTATAAGCAATCCACAGTTCTACACACAGACTTCATCTAAATTCCAAATTGAAAAACATTGTATTCCCTTCATATTCGTGTACTTCCGAGCTGAAAGTTACATTTATGACAGTATAAGTGTTCAGCATTCTGATCGTATCAGTATGTTGTCAGGTGTAGCAGCAAGCAATCACAAATGCAATCATTCAAGTTTACGACAACAATGCGTCAAATCTCATGTGGCGACGTATAGATGTGCACAAATATATCACTCAACTGCTGAGGTCCGCTCGGGCTGAGTATGAATGCCTACGCGCCATATTGGTTGTGACAGATGAATGGCAAATTCCGAGACCGTTCCCCGCCATACATCTCAAAAACGGAACAGTACCCCCTCCCCTCTTCTAAAACGCGACAAACTGAGGACGTCCCTTCTTCAACCAATACCGCAAACCGAGAATGTATAGTCAGTTCAAGCATGGAAGACATTTTGGAAAGATGAGGAAATGATTCCAGCTCAGTCAATATTGTTCAAATTTATAAATTTGGTCTCAAATCGTAGAAAACATTCTGATCTACATATTGAAAACAAATACACAAGAAAAGCGCATGCGGAGGCAGCCGCAAATTGTGCGGAGTGTTTGAAGCAGGGACTCAGGAAATTCATAATTCTTGAACCGAAATTGACCGGGCTGGAATCATTTTCCTATCTTGCCAGAATGTCTTCTTCGCTTGGACAGACTATACCTTCTTCCTACATCCAGACAAGCCGGGACTGATTCTTTTCCCTACATTAAGACAAACCGGGTCTGGGTTTTCTTCCAACATTACGACAAATCGAGACTGATTTTCTTTCCCCCTCATTACGGCAAAATGCTACTACTATACCAGTTCTTCCTCAATTCCGATAAATTCCGGGACTACATCATCTTTACTAGGGATGGGTAAAAAAAGTCAAGATATCTATACAACACGTTAAACTTTTGTGCTCCTGATTTTTCTCAAATTCCAAATTTTCCAGTCTTGGATAAGTGTTTTGACCTGTGTTTTAGTGATCTCGGACTTTCCGAATTGTAAAATACTTTCCTGAATCTGAATTACTGTGAAAATAATCAAGAATTTCTACCATGTTTCTAATTGGCGAAACATGGTTATGTTGGCAAGGTGGAATTACCTTTTGGTCAAGGTTATCAGAAAATTGTCTCCAATAACCTTGCCTTTTGGTCTCCCCACCGAATGAAGCCATACGCTAATAATAATAATAATATATACTCTCAACTTCATATTGATAAGTGGAAAACATTGAAGATTAAAAATTTATTCCGGGTTTTTCCAAGCACATTCAAAGTCGAGGGACTCTCAAATTTTGATGAACAGCTGACTTGAAAGAAAATATCACTTCACTTGTTGGGCCTCTAACACATATTATCAATAATTGTAGTCTTACGCATTCAGTATACCCTAAAGTTTTTAAAAGCGCCAAAGTCATACCTCTTCATAAATCAGATGAAAAAGATAATGTCTCTAACTATGGACCAATTTCGTTGTTAAGCGTGTGTGCTAAAATTCTTGAAAAACTAGTGAAAGGTCAATTGTCGAAGTATTTGGGGGATAAAAAGATCATTTGTGAACAACAGTTTGGTTTCAGAAGTGGGAAAAATATTACCGAAGCGCTTTATAGCTTTGTCAAAGAAATGTATAAATCCAACAACAATTCTGAAAAAATTGCCTAATAGTCTTTCTGGACTTAGCTTAGGCATTTGATGGCATCGATCGCAGAAAACTGATAATGAAATCGAATTCTATTGGATTAAGAGGTGAAGCCCTTGAATGGTTTAAAAGCTATTTAAGCGATAGGTCACAAACATTAAGTTTATGTGGAATTGACAGTGATCCATTGTACGTGAACTATGGGGTTATTCAGGGCAGTACCCTTGAACCAATTTTGTTCTCAATCTATTTCAATAATATTGCAAAGATTCCAATATCAGGAAGATTTTTTTTTCGCCGATGATACAGCAATTATTTTCAAGGATAAGAGTTGGCCAGAGGTTTTTCAAATTGCTAATGGAGAACTTTCCCTAGTTTATAAATGGTTAGCACAGAATACGCTCACTTTAAATGTTAAAAAAACCAAGTACTTGACATTGACAAGGAAGAATATTCAAGAGTTGAAGTTGCATTCTTGCGGAGATGGAAGTAATAGAGCTTGTCCATGTCCAGTCCTCGAGAGAGTTTTGAGCTTTAAATATCTCGGTGTTATCATTGATCACAAGCTCTCTTGGGTAGAGCACACACAGGCCTTGAAGAAAAGAATGAGGAAACTGATTTTTGTTTTTCGCCAATTAGCTAGCTTTCTAAATAGTATTGAAATAAAACAAGCATACTATGCTTTCGCCCAGTCAATTTTGCAGTATGGGATAGTTGCCTGGGGAGGAGCCCCTAAAAATGCAATTGATTCCCTTCAAATTTGCCAAAAGTCTATTTTGAAAGCTTCATTTTGCAAGCCACAGCGTTATCCAACCGAACTTTTATTTACAGAAACAGGTATCATGGACATTCGACAACTTCATGTTAAATCATGTTAAATAATTTTTTTTCTGCAGATGTGTATTGCATCATACGATGTATAAAGAGTGCTTTTGTTTTTCTTTCTATTGAAATTGTGTGGTGTAATCAAACTTCTGTTTAAATGTATAATGTATTTTGTGTATGAATTTGAATAATAAAGAAATTTGATTTGATTTGATTTGATTTGAATCTCTTTTACTTTTTTTCTTTAAAAATAAAATTAATTTTCTAGTACCAATTCAACATACATATAGCACAAGACATGCAAACAACCTTGGCATGCATGATCTTAATTTAGGCGTGTCATCCTCTTCTTACATGGCTGATAATGTTATTTACAATTTGTAGCACAATATACCAAACTATGTTAGAGAGACTGAGGCGCATTCAGTTGGAACCTTCAAAAAATTAATAAATAAATGGCTGATAGCAATTGGTAGGGGTGCTTTGGAAGACCTTATCAATTCAGTTTATAGGTAGGGCAAATAACAGTATTTAGATACATATGTAAGATGTAAGATGTAATAGGCATATAATAACTCGATTCATTTGTAAGCTATGTTTTATTGATCGCAATTTGTTTGCTATTACATTTTTATCTTATAATTTTATTCAATAATTTTTAATATTTCTTTCATGTGAATTCAAATTTTTGTTCCTGTAATGTTCTCTGTGTTGGTCGACCCTTGTATGAGTTGTCGTCACATTGCTGCTGTTCCTCAGGTTTTTAAATATTATTGAATTATAATATTGTGTTGAATAGGCTACCTAATTATTGTAATGTTAATCTTATACATTAGTTAATCCATAAGTTCTTTGTTCATATCTTCATGAATATAATAGTTGACAGGAATAGGGGTAAGCATTCACAATAAAAATCAAAAATTTCTCCATTTATATTCTTTGATAGGTTCTTTATTGTATCTTTTTTGGTATCAACTCCTCTTCACCACAGGCTTATGCCTATGAAGGGACAGATCTCCTATAATTCTGTATGTGAACCTTTCATTGTAATTATGTTTAAAGGAAATAAATGATTTTTGACTTTTGACTTTTGATATTTTCTATGATGAATATAGGAAATGTAAATTTGAAGGTCCCTTAAATTTGGAGAACCCCTGCATTAGAGAGTTTCAATTATAGTTTTCCCATAATTTTACAATATTGATATCATAAGTATTATAATTAGTGGGAAACATCGCAAGTTTTTACAAAACGATAATCCTATTGAATAATTGTTAAACAATAACAATATTTCTATTGTTCATGATATCGCAAGCAAATCATAAGTTTTTGCTCAACGTCCTATATTATTGAATTGTAATACAATAACAATATTTCTATCGTTCATCATATTGCGAGCAAAACATCTATGTTCTTCCCACTGATAATATTATTATAATGTATTGATATCATCAACAATAAAAATATCATGATTGTGTCACAATATTAATATTATTAACAAAAAAAAGTTGTATAATATTAAAATAATTTGATGCAATGATGATATTACTATTGATATCAATCTATAACCTATAAGATGATATAAATTCTATAACCACTGTAGTAACCATAGAATTATATATTGATTACGCACAATTAGAATAAATGTGATGTAGTTAGAGTACCTGATTTTGTGAATTTATAATGGGGATAAAAATGGTTAACTTTTTCCTGACATTAAAATCGAAGGACGATGCAACCATCGATAAGTGGAGAACATTGATGTGCAAAACATCGATGTTTGGTGTTTTAACATCGATTTATCGATCCCTCCCTAATCTTCACTCAGCTCTCCCTGATTTATGACAGGTCAAATGCGATTTTTGACAGATCCTTCAACCATCCAGCCCGAAATTGGATGTTAAGGGATGACAAGTTTTATAGGTGTTGCCAGAATTTGAGGCGGTTAGGGAATGGCTGCTACCCACTCTCAACTCTATCAGAACAGTCGACAAGCTGTTTGCGAAGCTACCTCCGTATTAGAGCGACCCCAGCTACGCTAATTCGCTCCCGGAGACTACTCCAGACTTTTCTGACAGAGCTGAGTATTGATTACAGTCATCCAACAACCGCCTGAATATTTAAAGCCAACCATATACATTTCGGATTTGGAGAATTGCCTGTACATCTTCCCAGTCTTAGGTATAGTCTGTCCAAGCAAAGAAGACCCTCTGGCGAGATGAGAAAATGGCTCAATCTCGGTCAACATTTGCTCAAGAAATAGTGATTTGCTCTCAAATTTTTGATCAGAATGTTTCCCACGTTTGAGAACAAATCAATAATTTTTTAACCAATTTTGACCGAGTTAGAGTCATTTTCCCATCTTGTCAGAGGGTCTTCTCTCCTTGGTCAAACTATACCCACCATTTGCATAGTCTGCTTGGGCAGAGAAGACATTTAAAAAAGTTTGGTTTCATAAATTTGGGCGGATGGCGAGTGACTTGTATGCATGTACGTCTGTCAGAACAATCTGAAGCTGTATACAATTAAAAAGAGAATAAGTAGAGCTTGGGTCGTTTTCGTTCCGATGTACTCTAGTAGACAGCTCGCCGACTGTCCTGACAGAGCTGAGAATTGATAACAGTCTATCAACAACCGCCTTAATTTTTGGTACAAGCTATGAACATTAGTTTGCTTCCTCTCGCTACTTCCCACCTGGGTTCTTTTCTCTCTCTCTTTTTCCTGACTGTCGCACTCCTCTCTCACACACTTTCTTTCTCTCACACACACTCTCTCTCACCCCCTCTTTCTCTTCTATACCTGGCAACAATTTTGTCAGTCATGAATCATTCTTGATGGTCAGGACCAACCGTTCAATGCCACTCTCGCGAAACGTTTCTCATATGTGTATGGTCTGTCCAAGGGAAGAAGACATTCCGGCAAGATGTTGAAATAACTGCAGCTTGGTCAATAATGTTCCCAAATTCATTAATTCCATCTCAAATTATGGATCATAATGTATTCTACAATTTAAAACCAAATTCATTATTTTTGAATCAATATTCACCGAGCTGGATTCATTTTCCCATCTTGCCAGAATGTCTTCTCTGCTTGGACAGATGTGTCATATGTCTTCCTCAACACAATCCCCCACTTTTGCAATTGCTGCTTGTGATTGATTATCAAATGGGATTAGAGATTTAGTATACGTGGTAGATACCACTTTCATCATAGCGATCTTCAATATCAGGCCATGACCTTAAAAGTGACAACCATGTAGAGTGAGGAAAGCGGTACATTAAAAAGCGCTGAAATGATTAAAAATCAGCTGTTTCAACCACTGGCGGCTCGTACCCACGGAACAGATGAAGTGCCAGTATTTTTTACTGTGAAGAACTTCACCTGTTTTGTGGGTACGAGCCGCCAGTGGTTTCAACGCTGGGTTCAACAAATGAGTTCTCCCATTTGACTCGCTAGAAATCATACCTACCTTGAGAAACATTTTTTGCATACTGTATGATTCGAGATGAGGTTCAGAAGTAGGCTATCAATTATTAGAAGCCTTATTTGAACCTATCAATTTGTTATGTAAGGAATTCATTGGAGTTATATTCTTCTTTTTTTATTTAGTGATAGTTTTATGATTTCTATTCCAAGGTGGATTATGCTTTTTCTTTGTGTATTCATTATAGGCTTATTACATCTTTTTCCTTCTCCTAATTCTCTTATTATACTTTATATTCTCTAAATTATAAATTATTCTCCTGTATGAATTGTCATGTGAAGGAGACCCGTTGTATTTATTGAGAAACAAGTAAGGTAAATAAATAAATCTATATCTATAAAAGCGAAATGGCACTGACTGACTGATTCATTCATTCATCACCAGAACTAAAAATCCACTGAACCGAATGCGTTAAAATTTGGCAGGCATGTTCAGTTCGACGTTTAGACGTGCGCTAAGAACGGATTTTAAAACCTTTCCAAGGATACGCAAAATATTAAAGTTTTTCTATAGTTTTTCAGCGTTTTCTCAATTTTTTCGAGAACCAATCGGTAGAAAATGTTGATATTTGGTAGGCAGGTTCAGATAAGGTCTAGAAATGTTGAGTTAAAATATTTTTTAATTCCGTTCAAGATTACGCCACTTATCAGTATTTTTTAAATTGTAGATGTATTGCGGGTTGCATATCTTCCGCTTCATACCAATTCTTACTGTAAATTCAATGGTTCAGCGAGATTATGGATGAACTAAATTGGAAGATATTGAATCAAGTTTCAAACTATGTCCGATATACTTCCCAAGTTACGCTCAATTTTAGCGTTCTACTATTTTTCGGAATTTTCTGAGCTTTTCTTGGATTTTTCGAGAATAAATAGGTAGAAAATGTTGAAATTTTATAAACAGGTCCAAATTAGGTCTAGAAATACTGTGTTCAATAGGTTTTTAATCCCTTCTGAACAGAATTTGCAGGCGAGCGAAGCGAGCCTGTTTGTCTCAGCTTACACTGACAGAGGTTATGCAGGCGAGTGAAGCGAGCCTGTTTGACTCACTGATACTGCTGATACTATCGGGGGTCCAGGGGCCGGAGCCCCCTGGCTAGGCGAAGAAGGCGAGCGAAGCGAGCCTGCCAGCTAGTTAATAGAATATAATTGTAAATTAGATTTGTCATTTTGCTATGACTAGACGATGTTTATGGAATCAAAAGACACAAGAGCTCAGTGTCAGTAATCAGTATAGTCTGTCCAAGCAAAGAAGACCCTTTGGCAAGATGGGAAAATGAGTCCAGCTGTGTTTATATTGGTTCAAAAATTACTGATTTGGTCTCAATCGTAGGAAACATTCTGGTCTACAATTTTTATTTTTTGCATCAATATTGACCGAGCTGGAGTCATTTTCTTATCTTGCCAGAGGGTCTTCTTTGCTTGGACAGACTATAGGTTACATCACGGGCAAGAGACGGACGGACCCCATTTTTTCGTCAGCTATACACAAGACGGTTTTGTCCGCTTGTTGTGCGCTCCTACATCTGATGTGGTCAATTGAAGTTACCATTTATAGTCCATTCACGATGGTTTGAGACGAGATAAACAGAAGCTCTACATGTGTGTGAGTGTGCGACTGGAGTGGCTTCATTTTAGCCACGACATAAACAAGACACAGCAATGCAGAAGTACCGAATTTTGTTGTAGGTAGTTCAGAATAAGTATCTCAAGTAATCTTTTTTATAGGTACTCATTAGGAAATTGCTTGTTTCGGTTGTCTCTCGATTACATGAACCTAAAATGAACAAACAATTATAGTAAAAGTTTTTGTGTGAATGCTTTGGTTACAGCCCCGACAACAAAATTCGGGATTTCGGCATTGCTGTGAGTTGTTTATGTTGTGGCTAAAACGAAGCCACTCCAGTCGAACATACACACATGCGAAGCTTTTGTTTATCTCGTCTCAAGTCATCGTGAATGAACTATAGCTAGATCTGGATGATGTTTCTGAAATCAAAATAAGATAAGAATCAGTTATAAGTAGGTTACATCACGTAGAAGAGACAGATGAAACCGCCCAACTTTTTGGCGTCATCTGTATCTCATTTTCCCAGTTCCATCTCGTCAGCTGTCCCATTACTTAATGAGATGTCCTATGAGTACCCTTTGTTGTTCACGTTTGAAAAGAATGTCAAAAACAATGCTTTTCCTTGTCATTATTCTGATTCTCAAACAATAGAATCCAACCAGACTGGCGGTTGTCGGCAAACTGTTATCAACGCCAAACTCTGTCAAAACAGTGGGCGAGTGGTCTGTGAGAGCAAATCGCGTCGAGAAAATCAAAGCTAATCTTTTTTGGTCTTGTAGACCGCTTTCAGACTGTTCTGTTGGAGCTGAAAGTTGAATAAAAGACATTCGCTGAACGCCTTTTTAGTTCGTGTCTGCTTTGCTTGTCTTCCTCCAGCGAATGTGCCGAGCAATTAAGTTTTCTCTCAGGCAGAAATACAGCGGATGAGATGTCATACTTATTCTTTGTTGTCGTATCTTTTGTGGTCACACACATTAGTGTTGATGGGTATTATTATCTTCCCTGAATAAGACTGCATACGAATCCTTACTTGGTAGGTATAGTCTGTCCAAGCAAAGAAGACATTCTGTCAAGAGGTGAAATGAATCTAGCTCGGTCATAAATCATAATTCTAGTCTCAAATTGTACAAAACATTTATTCATACTTCATAAATTCGAATTCATACTTCTTGAATCAATATTGACCGGGTTGGAGTCATTTTGCCATCTTGCCAGAATGTCTTCTCTTCTTTGACCGACTATGGACTTGGAAAATACACTTTTGATTGCTCAACTCTATGCAAACTAGAAACAATCATACTTTCACCAAATCCATTAAGTTTCCATTGGAATAATTGTATTGAAATATATGTAGAAGACAATAATTCAACTATACACCGAAAAACTTTTTTATATTCTTGTAGAAAATTACATAGTAAGAAACTCCACAACAGCATTATCATCATCATCATCATCATCATCATCACACACAATTGAATCACATCGTCCACAAAAGCAATTGAATTAATTGAAAATTAAGAACTACAACATATCTAGAATACTTCAATTTTATGTATATTTTTTATTCCTTTAATACTAAGTTTTTTTTTTGTTTTCGTATACTGTATGGTTACCAACAACTCAATGAATTACTTATGTACATAGTTGTAATGGAATTTAATATTTTTATAAAATCATGGTGGTGTAATGGTTGTATCGTATAATAAATTTTTTGAAAATTTAATCCAGCAAGATTATTGTTGGTAAGAGATAAATGATTCGAACTCTCAAGGAGTTGGATTTTGAAATGATAAAAGATAGAGCTTTTGAATTCTAATAATAAACAAAACAAATAAAATGGGGTTGAATAATATCGCTTGGCATACGAGAGGTTGAATTTTGGATCTTACTCTTCATCTCATGAGAAGGTTTTAATAGTAAAATAATGAAATGTAGAATGAATGATATTAAATTGATTTATAATTTTAAAAAGATTGTT
Source organism: Sogatella furcifera (assembly GCA_017141385.1). Classification (NCBI taxonomy): domain Eukaryota; kingdom Metazoa; phylum Arthropoda; class Insecta; order Hemiptera; family Delphacidae; genus Sogatella; species Sogatella furcifera. The sequence continues at coordinate 7,762,822 of CM029553.1, read as the reverse complement.
CATCATAGACAAAATATGATACCTAATGATTGTCAAGATATACAATTAAAAGTAAAATAATAAATTTGGCACTCACTCTACCACAAATGGGAGACCCTCTCAGTAGAGAGAAATCGGGCTGGTTGATCTGCTGTAGATGTTTCCAGGTCCCGTCCTTGCCACTGACTGCCTAGAGCCTCTCATTTTTCCCATAATTTTACTTGTCATGAATTTTCACCGTCGTCAACAATTTATCTTTTCCTATCACAATGAGACTCTCTTCAATATTGTGAAAATTTATGGCAAATAATAAAAATTATGTAGTTCTATTACATAGTATTCTTACTTTATATGATAGATTAGTTAGATATAACTTATAAATTCAATCTCATCTTCATTGATTATCACTTCATTTTAGTCTTTCTATATAGTCCACTGTACAAGTGTACATTCCACTGTAATTGATATTGTACTTTTATGCTACAATTATTTAGTGTTTATGCTACAATGTATTTAATGATTCTATTTCAAGAAAACATTAATGATCACTTACGGCGCTCAAAGTTTCTTTCTTGGAAATTGAAATTGGTTTTCTAATTCATTCATTTAGTTATTCTCTCTGTCACAGTATATAAAATCATATCCACTCAAGGTCACTCAAAATTAATTGTTTAACCTTATCATGAACACTCTAATAAGCAACAACAAATTATTCAATTATCAGAAATCGTAATAATTTCAAGTAGGTTTTATCACTGTTAACGGATGAGGAGTGACTCAATGACAAGGTAATTGTTGTATGAAACTATATTTGGAATTAGAACGATAATCTTATCTTATGTAGGTAATTGGAGCTTTTTTTCCTTCAAAATTCTCAATCATTATTCTGCCGTGCAAGGTAAAAAATCTGTGATTGGAGCCATGAACGCATGAAAAGAAACAGACCGATGAGATTGAATGAAAAGACAAAATGTTGTAAATCATTTACTTATAAAAAATCGATATACCGGTTTCGGTTGCTACATAATTATCAATCCCTGATGAACTCAAACTTAAAGTACAGAGCTGCAGTTTTTATACCAATGGTAAAGTACCGCTATTAGTAGACTTCTGAACCAGTGACGGATTCAAGGTGGGGGGGGGGGGGTACAGGGGGAATTCATATGGAGAGAATCTCCATATATATGGAGAATCTCCAGGATATATGGATATCCCAACGTATTGTTCCATATTTTAATGTATTAGATACGTGATAAGCAGAAGCCTACAGGAATTAATACAAAATAACTGGAGGCTATCTACATTGAGCAAAACTGTCACATATTGTACCGTACTTTATCATCAAGATATTGAAATTCTCATTAATTCATCTTAGTAGTTTGCTTGAGAGCACATAAGGAAGAAAATAATAATCACAGAAGAATATTGGGAATCATCATAAACATTTCATTTCACTGGTGAAAAAGATGTTTAAAAAAATTGGAAACTCAATAACAAGCAAATTGAAGATTCCAGCCATTTCCACTGCTCCACCCAACTTTCTCGAATTACATTCGGAATAGTTCCTAATTCAGCCAGCAGATGGCAGTAGCAATAGTGTGATTTGCCCCGACTTCCATTGAACACGCCTTCAAGCTCCGCCTTCAATCATATTGGCCAAAAAAATCGGTTAGAGAAGTTTCGAAATTCAACCAGTAGATGGCAGCAGTTGACTGGTGATGTTTCAGATTTGACTTGTACACGCCTTCATGCCTCGCCTACTCTTTTCCTATTGGTTGGCAGTGTTTAGTGAGTTCTGTCTTTGAAAATGGCTTCTAGCAAGGAAATGATGGATGGTGTATCATACACAAAAAATAATGCTGATTTACTATTGACGATCTTGTCGTAATATAATATTTATTCCTGTATTCAGGCTGATAAGATTCTATCAATTAGTATTTGAAGAACTTAGACTCAGTTTTACTTTTATCGTGTAACTTAGGCCAGTACTAGACTTCAATAGTTTTATGTTGTATCAAATGAGATGAGAATATAATTTCTTACTCCCATCTCACTCATTAATTCTATTTTTCATACGATGAATATAATGAAATAGAACTCAAACTATTCATGATCTAATACCGACCTCATGCCAGAAAAAAGTTTGAGAAACGGTAACAATTCGGTAAAAATATTAGTAGCCTATTAGAGGATTATTATATGGAGGAGTTTCCATCGGAAACTGGCTTGTGATTGGTCGACAGAGTGTAAGGTGGTTGTCAGCCAACCATGGGATTGAATTCAAGAGGGGCGTTTCTTGGCTTGCATGATACATCGATCATGGTTTTTCAATTGATTAATTCATTATGACGAATGAATTCATGCAGAGGAGATGATTTCTTGTGAATTCACGTTGTTGGTAAAGTAAGATTCTTATCAAATAGTGGAAGAATTATTCTAATAGCCCAATTGAAAATTTTGAAATTTCCGTTTTGCATCAGCCGCCGTGGCACCCCCTTGGCCGTGGCGCCCTGTGCGGTTGCACACTCCGCACACCCCACGCAAGGGCCCTGAATCCAATTGAAAACTATAGTTTTGAATTACAAGACGTTCCAAACTCTAGATTGTTTAAAAAACGAGTTTTCAGTTACATTTTTCCCAAAAATGTTTGGAGGTGTATCCCCCAGACCACGGAAGGTTTCCCAGATAATCCTCTTTGGATGGAAATTAAATTTGGTGGTCCCTCAACATTGATTGTGCTTGGAAATACCCGGCATAAGGCTTCTAATGTATAGTAGTAGGTTACAGCTGATGCCAAGAAGCGTGGCGTTTCGTCTGCTCCTTGTGCGCTCCAACAGCTGATGTTGTTGATAGTAGGTTACATTCAGCTAGACAAAAGTCTATTGCATCAGCTGTTAGTAGGTTACATCAAGTACAAGAGACGAAACCGTCTAATATTACCTGTGTCGCAGAAGCCTGTCATATACGATAATAGTTGATCATCATAGTTGATCATATGGGAAGGAATGAAAATATGATTTCGTATCTCAATCTCTTCTTATGAACTTTTCATTTAGTAACTCTGTCTTGCGAAAAATCTCTAACCCGCCATATATTTCCGATTATATCTCAGCTCATAGGCCACATAGAGAGTTCTGGGCCCTGGCGTATAAAGATTTACAGCTTGTTTTTCTGATGAAAAACAAGTGATTGGGATTGTAGATTCACCAATAATACTCTCAATTTACAATGTTCCAAATTTTGGGAAGAATCAGCTGTTGAATCAACGATCAGCCAAAACTCACTAGGAGACCCTAACACTTGAATCCAAAATGTCCACGATGGTTCGAGTGAAATAGGAAATCCCATGTATTCTTTATTCTTTCTTTACAATTGTGACTTGGTTTCCAAGTATTTTAAGCAAAGGATGAATGAGTGATGATGAATGATGAAGGTTTAAGATGTAGGTTATATGTCTATGTAAATTGGTTCAGACGAAAAATTCACGATATCGCTGTTCAAACTCAAATCATCGCAGTCATTTTAGATTACAAGGTTAGGGTCTTCTGACTTGGTTTGTTTACGATTTTCTTTGTAGGTTATGATAATATTTTAGCGACAAAAATGATTCCTGTTCAAATCTCACTATAAAAATAATGATTGATATTCATTATTAAATATATTCATAATAATAAATCAATTTATATATCAAAATCATTAAATTAGGAGCAAAGTTTTGGTTTTAAAGAAACAGTATTGGACTATTCCGATATTCTATTTACTTGAGGTAAATTCGTTTCATGTAATTTTTTTAATCAGCTGAAACTGTAGAATTTGCTTTTTATTGGAAACGTTTATGAGACAGAAACGCCCATAAAATCCACGAATTATGAGTAATGTGGATTGTAAAATGTTTATAAGCCAGGGCCCTGGTTTTTACTAGTTGATTGGTACCACCCGACACTACAATTTGAGCAAAGTTTTCATTGGATTTCCTGTTAATCAGTTTTTTAATTAAATAAGAAAAATTTGAAGTGAGATTATTTGATAAACTATGATAATAGAACTATTATCCTGTAATGCCCGCCTTATATTGTCGGGCCATGTATTGTAGTATGTCCAAGCAAAGAGGGCATTCTGGAAAGATGGGAAAATTAATCCAGCTCGGTCAATATCGATTCAAAAATTATAAGTTTGGTATCAAATTGTAGATCAGAATGTCTCCTACAATCAAATGTCTCCGACCAATACAAAATTTTTCAATTAATGTTGACCGAGCTTGAGTCATTTTCCCATCTTACCAGAATGTCTTCTCTGCTTGGACATACTATAGCAGAAGCCAATAAGAGTGATGGTTAACGAACGTGTATTGTTAATGCTCAGCTCTGTCAGGATAGTCTTATAGTAGTCTCCTAGGCTGAGGCCGCACTGCCGGTGGGTAGACGTGGAGGGTGGAGGGTAGATGTTAAATCTATAGAACATACACACAATCCATAGTAGTACATCGTATGAATGGTATATGTTCAGCCGCCATCTTGATATTCTTAAATATGGACAACATAACGTCAAAAAACAGTATGACGTTATACGATGTATTACTGTGGATGGTGTGTATGTTCTATAGATTTACCATCTACCCTCCACCCTCCACGCTCTACCCACCGGCAGTGCGGCCTCAGCCCTACAGCCAAAATATTTAGCCAGGGAAATTCTCAACTCGATTTGTTCTCGCTGACCGCTCGCCGATCGCTCCAACAGAGCCTAGCAATGATAACAGTCATCGAGAAATAGTTTTTTTGTATCTGTTTCACCTATCAAGTTCATATGCTGACAAAATAATTTGGCCATTTATTGAGGTTGGGATATTATCAATAACTCGGACACTTTAATTTGGTTGTCAGCATTTATCACATCAATTTCAGCGTTTGCTTCTTCTAAACTGTACTATAAAAGCGAAAATTATTGAAAATTTGAATCAGAACAGTCTTCACTGACTGAAAGACAACAGCATGGAACGAACAAGGACATTTATGCACATATCGTGTGTGCTTATATTAGGCTTGGCTGCTTTAAATCGTGAGTATTTTTTCATTACTATAATATTTCCCTCACTTTGATGTTTACTAATCATTACAATAGTGCACCCTTTCTAGTATTTTTCAATTGAATGCCTTTTAGGTGAGCGAAACATGTTGTGTTTGAATGAAACATACTAGAGGGGGTACTGAGATTTAGAGTTCTATTATTATTATACTCACTTTTATACGTGAGAAATAAATTACAAAAATCATAGTGTCGCCAAATAGCAAGGTTGAGAATGAGGAAGGACATAACTCCTAGACCTAACTCCGCTCAATAAGGGATTTTTCCATTTCATTTCATTTCAATTAGTTTAATCATTTTCTTTAAAGCACAAAATCTATATCCATATAAGCGAAATGGCACTGACTGATTCATTCATCACCAGAGCTAAAAATCCACTGAAGCGAATGCTTTCAAATTTGGCAGGCATGTTCAGTTGGACGTTTAGACGCGCGCTAAGAAAGGATTTTGAAAACTTTTCAAGGATACGCCAAATATTTTAGTTTTTCTAGAGTTTTTCGGCGTTTTCCTCATTCTTTTGAGAATCAATCGGTAGAAAATGTTGATATTTGGTAGGTAGGTTCAGATAAGGTCTAGAAATATTGTGTTGAGATATTTTTGAACTCCGTTCAAGATTACGCCAGTAATCAGGTTTTTCAAAATTGTAGATGTATTGCGGGTTGCATATCTTTCGCCTTGATACGACCAATCGTTACTGTAAATTCAATGGTTCAGTGAGATTATAGATAAACTAATTTGGAAGATATTGAATCAAGTTTCAAACTATGTCCGATATAATCCCCAAGGTTACACTCAATACTAACGTTTTACTATTTTTAGGATTTTTCAGAGTTTTTCTTGGATTTTTCGAGAATGAATTGTTAGAAAATGTCGAAATTTGGTGAACAGGTCCAGATTGGGTCTAGAAATGCTGTGTTCAATGAATTTTGAATCCCTTCTGAACGGAATTCGCAGGCGAGCAAAGCGAGCCTGTTTTTCTCAGCTTACACTGACAGAGGTTATGCTCACTCAAACTGCTGATACTGTCGGGGGTCCAGGGGGCGGAGCCCCCTGGCTATGCAGAGAAGGCGAGCGAAGCGAGCCTGCCGGCTAGTATTACATATTACTTTCTGGACTGTTGAAAGTCGTAAAAACTGTCTTTTTTCTAATTTTTTTTAGGATCTTCATTAACTTTCTCAACATTGAGAATCAGTTTAATGTTCGATTGTGAATGGGAATTGGTGATAGTGGAATAAGATACACAACATACAATGTTTCAATAAAGACCTTCATTACTTTTAATAAACTTACTCAGCGTTTAGTTACCTTCATTAAATATGAACTGTAATTTAATGTAGGCCTACGCTATGTTGTGTATGTTATTCTACTGTCATTCACTTTCATCCACTATGAAATACTCAACTGATCCTTAATGTTGAGAGAGATGAAGTAACCAGGAACAGCAAAAATATGGAATTATATGAATTCTTCGAGAATGTTGATTCATTTAAGAAAATTTTGAACTACAGTACAAAATAAGTTACGATTAAGATTATTGTATCCCTAAATTGTATTTAAGTATAATTATCATGGATAACTATAGCCGTTGCTGATCAAACTTGATAATTATTATAAAAGACAAGAAAAAATCAAATAATACAGAGTAATGAAAATTAGACTTTTTTGAAGGAGACAAGACTGGATAATGTATCCAATATTGTTTAGCAGTATGAGAAATTTCTTATCCATTCAGATTTATTCAAGTTATCCGGTCGAAAATGGAGTTTGAGGGAAGGCTTGGATGAAACAAGCATATTGATTCCGAAGACACGATTATAGTGGTATACTGGGTTATGCTATCCTTCTTATCAATTCATTCAAACGTTCCTGAGAAATTAAATTTCACACAAACATGCAAAACTTTGATAAACCTCTTGAGAGTGTGATAATTCAGATATTTTGTAGACTTATGGTCTGTCCAAGCAAAGAAGAAATTCTGGCAACATGGGAAAATGACTTTAGCCTGGTCAATATTGCTTCAAGAATTATGAGTTTTGCCTCAAATTATAGATCAGAATGTCTCCTAAAATTTAAGATCAGATTTCTGATTTCTGAACCAATATAGACCGAGCTGGAGTCGTTTTCCCATCTTGCCAGAATGTCTTCTTTGCTCGGACATACTATAACTCTATAATTGTCTTAATATATCATACTGCATTGTACACCTATTATACATATATACATGTATCAGCCAGTTCTATGAATACATATTATCAAAGACTAACTATACTACAGCTCTATACAGGGTGTTTCAGGAGGAATGAGCAAAACCTCCCAGGCTGATTTCTTACACCAAGTAGACAAAAAAGTTCCATGGGATCAACCCCAAAAACGCTTTGTTACCGAGATAACAATGGCGGAAAATTGAGATTTTCCAAAAAATATTTATTTTTCTTATTATTTAGAGGCTTTACTGAAATTTTGCTCTAAAATGAGCAATTTCCATGTAAAATTAGCTGGGGAATTCAATGAAACCAGTCTGAAGTCTGTAACTTAAACAGTTATTAAGATAATCGGGAACATATGCTGAAAAAACGCCATTTTTCAACAATAAGAGTTATAACTGGATAAGGTATCATAAATTCGAGATTTTTATCAATTAAAGTTGAAGAGAATCGGATTCTAAAGAAAAAGTTGAATGGCAGCAATAGTGTAAATCTCACAAATAGCGATCAAAAATCGGAAAATCGCTACTAAACTAGCACAAGTGATAAATTTGTGTTTAGTAGCGATTTTCCAATTTTTGATCGCTATTTCTGAGATTTGGGTGAGATTTACACCATCCAACGTTTTCTTTAGGATCTGACTCTTTGCAACTTCCATTAATGAGAAATACAAATTTATAATTCCTTATTCAGTTATAACCCTTATTGTTGAAAAATGATGTTTCTCAGTATATTATTCCAATTATCTCAATAGCCGTTGAAGTTACAAACTTGGAACTGGTTTCATCGAATTCCTCACCTAATTTTACACAGGAATTTATTATTTTAGAACCTCACTAAAGCCTCTAGAAATTAGGAAAAGTTGGAAAAATTAATATTTCTTGAAAAATCTCAATTTTCCGTCATTGTTATCTCAGTAACAAAGCGTTTTTGGGGGTTGGTCCCATGGGACGTTTTTTTCTACTTGGTGTAAGGAACCAGCCTGAGAAGTATTGCACATTCCGCCTGAAACACTCTGTATATCTACGCTATTATATAAACAGAGCCCATACGGCTTTCTGCAGCTGCAGTCATGCTATTTTGCTGAAAACACTGAAATAATTTAATTGAACAATCGGCATCACTGTCCTCAACAGTTCATGGAATCCAATCGTCCCCATTGGTATTTGTTATGTTATTTTAATTGTTCCTATGAACTAATTAATATTATTACAAGCATGGATGGTCCGCATTATTTATCATCAATTATCACAACAGCGACTTGATAACAAGAATTTTGAGCCAATGTTAAATAATTGTTTACATGGTAAATAATTGGTAAATAGATCATGAAACTTTCAAATATAGATTAGAGTTTACTTCTGAACTCCGAAAATAAATCAATGCACCAAAAATATCACTCGAAATTTCTTGAAATGGGAAATAGCTTGAAAATTTTAAGCCACTATAAAATTTACTCGTCATGAGTAGCAGACATTTATAGCCAGCCATGAAGTGTATAACCATGTATTATTACTATACTGAGTAGTTTAGTATAAATTCTGAAATATTGGATTAAATTTGTAGCTTTGTTGAAGGCCTATGCTTTGAATAATCTGAAAATTCCTATTGAGCTGTGAGTATATAGTATCCCAAAGGTTGATTTTTGAGAAATTATCGAGTTATTTAAATTTAATGAGTCATAACAGTATATTTTTCGCACAGTATACGATTAATTCCTTGTCATATAAGAGAAACAGCAATCAATTATTACGTCATCGTCAACTCTCCCATTAAAGGCCGGGTTTCCTCTATGCGGAACGCACAGGCAGTCGATCAGCAGTAGCCAAGCACAGTTCTTGTTGTTTGAGCTCAAGGATAACGAGAGCTGTGATTGGCTACAGCTGATAAATTGCGGCCGACAGTCGTTACTTTCCGCACAAAACAAACGTACCTTGAATTTTTCATTGCTAATAATTACTTTACATTTTCAGAAATAAGGAAAATGACTTTCTAGCTTCAATAACGATGTGGGCTTCATGTGTATCATACTATCAAGAATTCGATTGAATTGGGTATCCACGAAGTAAATTATTGGCTAGACGATATTGTATATTGAACATAATAATAAGTGTTGACTCCTTTGAGAATCCAGTTGATGTAAAGTATCTATTGTAATCTTCACAAACCATCATCTGGTAAGAGCTGGAACAGAACTTTATTTGACAACATCAGCTGATAGAGCGTTTAAGAAGCAGTCTACTGAAATTTTAATTCTAAAATAGACAGCTGATGTTGTCAATAATTAGCCTATTATAGTCCTCATTTGACCATACCTAGGTGATCGTTTCCTGATCAATATATACAATAAATGCGTAATATGAGCTGTACATTTCAAGAAACGATCATAGTATTTGAATTACCATTATATAATACCTGCCTTTGAGTTCAATCAAGCTGGGAAAGACCCAGATTTGATAATGAATCGGGTAGTTTTTTCAAGACTTGTATTCTTGTTAACATTGAATCATCAATTAATTCATGGAATGTTTTCCAGAGTTTGAGAATGTTGATGCAAAGAGATACCAGTACAATCTACAAGCAGCAAACAATGGACCACCAAAATTTCCCAACATGATAGGTTTGCATACTAAAGAAGCGGTTTCAGAAACAAACAAACCACCTCAGCCGGACTGGGGTCTGTTTGCTCATGCCAAGGGAGGAGCTGCATCAAAGAAGAAGAAGGAAGAACAACAGAAAAAGGACACTGAGAAGGAGGCAAGTGGATCATCAACAACTTCATCTGGAATGGGAATGGCTCTGTTTGCTCATGCCAAGGGTGGAGCTGCATCAAAGAAGAAGAAGGAAGAACAACAGAAAAAGGACACTGAGAAGGAGGCAAGTGGATCATCAACAACATCGTCTGGAATGGGAATGGGTCTGTTTGCTCATGCCAAGGGTGGAGCTGCATCAAAGAAGAAGAAGGAAGAACAACAGAAAAAAGACACTGAGAAGGAGGCAAGTGGATCATCAACAACTTCATCTGGAATGGGGATGGGTCTGTTTGCTCATGCCAAGGGTGGAGCTGCATCAAAGAAGAAGAAGGAAGAACAACAGAAAAAGGACACTGAGAAGGAGGCAAGTGGATCTTCAACAACATCATCTGGAATGGGAATGGGGCTGTTTGCTCATGCAAAGGGTGGAGCTGCATCAAAGAAAAAGAAGGAAGAACAACAGAAGAAGGACACTGAGAAGGAGGCAAGTGGATCATCAACAACTTCATCTGGAATAGGAATGGGTCTGTTTGCTCATGCCAAGGGTGGAGCTGCATTGAAGAAGAAAAAGGAAGAACAACAGAAAAAGGACACTGAGAAGGAGGCAAGTGGATCTTCAACAACATCATCTGGAATGGGAATGGTGCTGTTTGCTCATGCAAAGGGTGGAGCTGCATCAAAGAAAAAGAAGGAAGAACAACAGAAGAAGGACACTGAGAAGGAGGCAAGTGGATCATCAACAACATCATCTGGAATGGGGATGGGTCTGTTTGCTCATGCCAAGGGTGGAGCTGCATCAAAGAAAAAGAAGGAAGAACAACAGAAAAAGGACACTGAGAAGGAGGCAAGTGGATCATCAACAACTTCATCTGGAATGGGAATGGGACTGTTTGCTCATGCCAAGGGTGGAGCTGCATCAAAGAAAAAGAAGGAAGAACAACAGAAGAAGGACACTGAGAAGGAGGCAAGTGGATCATCAACAACATCATCTGGAATGGGGATGGGTCTGTTTGCTCATGCCAAGGGTGGAGCTGCATCAAAGAAAAAGAAGGAAGAACAACAGAAAAAGGACACTGAGAAGGAGGCAAGTGGATCATCAACAACTTCATCTGGAATGGGAATGGGACTGTTTGCTCATGCCAAGGGTGGAGCTGCATCAAAGAAAAAGAAGGAAGAACAACAGAAGAAGGACACTGAGAAGGAGGCAAGTGGATCATCAACAACATCATCTGGAATGGGAATGGGGCTGTTTGCTCATGCAAAGGGTGGAGCTGCATCAAAGAAAAAGAAGGAAGAACAACAGAAGAAGGACACTGAGAAGGAGGCAAGTGGATCATCAACAACATCATCTGGAATGGGAATGGGTCTGTTTGCTCATGCCAAGGGTGGAGCTGCATCAAAGAACAAGAAGGAAGAACAACAGAAAAAGGACACTGAGAAGGAGGCAAGTGGATCATCAACAACATCATCTGGAATGATGATGGGGCTGTTTGCTCATGCAAAGGGTGGAGCTGCATCAAAGAAAAAGAAGGAAGAACAACAAAAGAAGGACACTGAGAAGGAGGCAAGTGGATCATCAACAACATCATCTGGAATGGGGATGGGTCTGTTTGCTCATGCCAAGGGTGGAGCTGCATCAAAGAAAAAGAAGGAAGAACAACAGAAGAAGGACACTGAGAAGGAGGCAAGTGGATCATCAACAACTTCATCTGGAATGGGAATGGGGCTGTTTGCTCATGCCAAGGGTGGAGCTGCATCAAAGAAAAAGAAGGAAGAACAACAGAAGAAGGACACTGAGAAGGAGGCAAGTGGATCATCAACAACATCATCTGGAATGGGAATGGGTCTGTTTGCTCATGCCAAGGGTGGAGCTGCATCAAAGAAGAAGAAGGAAGAACAACAGAAAAAAGACACTGAGAAGGAGGCAAGTGGATCATCAACAACATCATCTGGAATGGGAATGGGTCTGTTTGCTCATGCCAAGGGTGGAGCTGCATCAAAGAAGAAGAAGGAAGAACAACAGAAAAAGGACACTGAGAAGGAGGCAAGTGGATCATCAACAACATCATCTGGAATGGGAATGGGGCTGTTTGCTCATGCAAAGGGTGGAGCTGCATCAAAGAAAAAGAAGGAAGAACAACAGAAGAAGGACACTGAGAAGGAGGCAAGTGGATCATCAACAACATCATCTGGAATGGGAATGGGTCTGTTTGCTCATGCCAAGGGTGGAGCTGCATCAAAGAACAAGAAGGAAGAACAACAGAAAAAGTACACTGAGAAGGAGGCAAGTGGATCATCAACAACATCATCTGGAATGGGAATGGGGCTGTTTGCTCATGCAAAGGGTGGAGCTGCATCAAAGAAAAAGAAGGAAGAACAACAAAAGAAGGACACTGAGAAGGAGGCAAGTGGATCATCAACAACATCATCTGGAATGGGGATGGGTCTGTTTGCTCATGCCAAGGGTGGAGCTGCATCAAAGAAAAAGAAGGAAGAACAACAGAAAAAAGACACTGAGAAGGAGGCAAGTGGATCATCAACAACTTCATCTGGAATGGGAATGGGGCTGTTTGCTCATGCCAAGGGTGGAGCTGCATCAAAGAAAAAGAAGGAAGAACAACAGAAGAAGGACACTGAGAAGGAGGCAAGTGGATCATCAACAACATCATCTGGAATGGGAATGGGTCTGTTTGCTCATGCCAAGGGTGGAGCTGCATCAAAGAAGAAGAAGGAAGAACAACAGAAAAAAGACACTGAGAAGGAGGCAAGTGGATCATCAACAACATCATCTGGAATGGGAATGGGTCTGTTTGCTCATGCCAAGGGTGGAGCTGCATCAAAGAAGAAGAAGGAAGAACAACAGAAAAAGGACACTGAGAAGGAGGCAAGTGGATCATCAACAACATCATCCCAAATGGGAATGGGTCTCACAGCTTTTCCTCAAAATTCAAAATCTTTGGCGCATGCTGCCCCTCAGAAAAAAGATGGGCCTACCTCACCAAAATACCCATCCGTCCCCACAACATTTCCTATGCCTCCAAACAACTTTAACTCAAAAAGACAGATGGGTACACAGGCCCATGCTCCCCCACCGTCTCACAAGATATAGTCAGTTTCTTTCTGGTTGTTATAGTATACTCTGTTTCATTCCAATGTCACTTACCCATTTTTTTGGAAGTGGCTTCGCAATACTGATAATAATGTACTTCTTGTCTATTACACATTATTCATCCATTGATATTATCAGCAGCGTTACTATCCACGGATGAAAAACGTTTTATCAGTCTCTTATCCTGCATATAGACTCCTACGCCATTTTGTCAGCATAAGAAAAGAATAAATGATTCTTGTAGTAAATACATTTTACTCCAGTGTGTCTTCATTGTCTCCAATCCTTGAATCAATATTAATACTTCAAATCCAAATTTATACATTCCTTGTACAATATTACAATAAAAGTAGTCAACTATTCTATGTATCTTCTTTCATTTAATTCATGACAGAATGGGAATCAGTTTACTTGTGAATAAACGTGAATAAATGGAGTTGAAGAATGTTGTTCAAGTTCATAATTAAGTATTTTCATTATTATTCCACATTACATCAACATCACATCTATCACCTGCTATCTGACATTACCCAAGATCTTCCACCATTGTCTTCAACCAACTAAGTCTCCTGCCACAAATACACACATGATAATATTGAATATTGATATTTCCATTAATCCATAATTTTATTAAATTCAGGTTATATTAAATTTGGGCGATTATAGGACGCAATGAATTCTCACTCCAAGAGAATTGAATCTGAGTTTAGTTATTTCATACATTGGTCAGGGTTGGTTTGGACTGTGGGTCCTGTTTGAGAACCAATAATGCGTTTGGGCCTGTATTGGCCGGGCCCTTTACATTCTCCTATCATGTTGGGGTGTATTTTTTGCTTAGACGTTCTGTATAGTGAATCTTGCAATCAGCTGGTGAGCCTGGGCCTTTCATGGCCTGTTGAGCCATTCACCAAGAAATGGTTTCAGTATAAAGACTGTAGTCTCTTCTGAACGAGCTTTATTTTCAATGTCAATCCTAGAGCTATCCTTTTGAGATAGTTTTCTAGAGCTCTCTTGAAAGCTTTGACAAGAAAATCTGATTATTTTGTTATCTCAAATAAGAATTTTATGAATTAGAGTTAATTGATTATTTTTTAACAATTTGAAAAAAATATGGCAGGATAATCCCAATGTAGATTTATAGTGCCTTGACACTGAACGTGTGAAAGGGAATTCGAAAAAGTAGGTAAGATTTACAGAACGCTACATACCAATGTCAAATTTTGTCCATACTATGGTTAGTCTTTAAACTTGGTACTACTTATGGAAAATATCTCATGAGCCGCACTATTACTATACCTATTTATCGCACTATATCTAGCCTACTATATCACTGGTGAGGACTTATGCCTGATAATTTGGGCATTACGTACAAGGTGGGGAAAATAAGAAATTTTCCCTAGAAATAGCAGCTCAATCCATGCAAATTGGTCGACTTATTTGGTGGATCGATCTATTTCGAACATTACGAAATAGAATAAGGGAAAAGCATCGGTATTGGCCACTGCTCCATTAGTGGCCACTTGAATCTTTCTTACTTTAAATTACGAACTTAATGCCTTCAAATGAGTTCTCAACCTGCTAGAGATTTAGCTCATACTATTTAGCAGCTCAATAGTTCAAGTAGGAGCTCTTAGGCTGAGGCCGCACTGCCGGTGGGTAGAGCCTGGAGGGTGGTGGGTAGTTGGTAAATCTATAGAACATACACACCATCAACAGTAATACATCGTATGAATGGTATGTGTTCAGCCGCCATCTTGAAATTCTTAAATATGGACAACATAACCTCTAAAAACAGAATGACGTCATACCATTCATACAATTAATTACTGTGGATGGTGTGTATGTTCTATAGATTTACCAACTACCCTCCACCCTCCAGGCTCTACCAACCGGCAGTGCGGCCTCAGCCTTAGAGTATCATCAGAGATTTCTGAGAGAAATTTATGGTCACCATATCACTCGAATACGTTATTCCAGTTAGAAGGTCAGTTTTGTCTCAGACGTTTTAGTAAGAAGACATGTCTACAAATTGTTGTATTATGACTGGAAAGTCTTCGAATTTCGCAATTTCTGGTGTTATAATCATTCCTAAGATTGTCTGGATGTTGTTAAGAAGGTTTCTAGCCAAATATAGCAGATATTTTGGCGTAAAAGCAGACTGGCCACTACTAGTACAAGAAACCGTGAATAATCTAGTAGTGGCCACCCAATAGATATTGTTGTAGAAGTTGTAGATATTAGAGTAAAAGTTGATGTTATTCGAATTTATGTTCTCCTGAGACTGTTTCAAATAGGTTACATAGAGAAAATCACTTTGAAGCGTCTATTTTATGTTTAACCTCACTTCTCTAGTGGCTTGTAACCAACAACAATGCATTACCAATTCAACTCATTTTAATATAACCTATTATCAATCCCGGCGTTATTATCACGTTTTGGAAAGTGAAATTAGCTCACTTAAATGATTGCAACAAGCAGCTTGAGAAATTGTATTTTAAATAAGCATAGAGCATCATGTGTCCACTATAGAATCAGTACCTAGCCACTACTGAATCATAGTGGCCACTTTAGAATCAAAATAGAGTCCCACGAAAAGTTCAATAATTATTTTTTTAATTTAGATATCAGCCATTTTAAGTAACAAATCAATTAAGAAGGATCTGGGATACATGTTCATTGAGTTTTAGATGAGATAAAATGATGTTACGGACTCACAATTCTGCATAAACAATGAAAAATTCCTTAAAAATGTCCACTACTGGTGCTTTTACTTTGGATGAAATGAAATGAATTTATAAAGTTGATTACACTAGACGTTCCATTGAATGATTCATTTTGTAATTAGAACCATAACCTACTTAGTTACACAGAAACTAGAGTACATTTCAGTATCCATTCATGGTTCTCTATGTTCCCATTTGTGGAGAATCGGGCTATTAGCCTATGGCAAAGTGGTACAACCCTTGAATCTCCACTGAATAAATGATAATAATAAATTCTCATTATAGATGATGACAGCATTTCACCAATATGTTTTGGAAATAAATAGAGCAGCTAAATGCTCTCCTGGCTCTATAGAGACTGTACAATTTGTTTGACCATACAGTCTTCATACCCACCTCTAACCCCGATACCTCACCCACTTTTTTTCGAGAATGTACCTCACCTTCAGTTATTGAGAAGATATTATTATTAAAAAAAAATAAAAATGGAAACTATCAATATAGAATTTGGAAAGTTCAATTCATATGTCGTATCTAAAGAGTGGACATTACTGTCCAAACTTCGCCACGTCATTAAAATAAAGCAGGGGCGAACCCAGAAATAAATTTTGGGGGGGGATATGACGAAATGAACCCAGAAAAACTCCTGTTCCCGGAAGAGGGAGGGGGGTAGGAGGGGTTGTTTCTTGCATGGGTTATCTATAGCCAATGCATTTGCTTCCTCTCATAATCATATATTTTTACTGTGTAGAACTTTGGAATTTTGTTGTCATGGTAAAATTTTAACAAGCTAAAATTTGTCGTGCTCTAAATTTTTTTGAAATTCGATATTTTTTTGGTAGTGAATGGTGATTTGAGTGATATTCCTTGTGTTTTGGACTCTCTTGATTGGGAAGAAATTTTGAAAATTCAAATCTCAGTGTATAACATCAAGAAATACCATGATTTCCCATTGACGGAAATCAAGGTTATGGTGCCGGTGGAACTTCCTTTTGGAACTCCCCACCGAATACGGCATAAGAATGAATGAATGAACTGTGTAGAAAAATTTATTCACCAATTATTGTAGAACAAGAAAATAATTAATTTGAACAAGAGCTATTGTTTTCTTGTAGTTGTATATTGTATTCAACAATATTATTGTTGAGTTGAATGTTGAAGTTCTCTAAGCTGTGCTGAAAGATTTTTTTCTGTCATTTTGAATTTAAACTGAAGAATACATGTATTCTGGATACTGAGTATTGCGATGTGTTTGGATAATATAATGTGCAGTATATTTGATGATTGTACCTTAGTTCCAAATGTTTATTGATAATTATTGTGTTGAAAACAAGAGGTTATGGACCTGATTGTTTGAGTCTTCATTACATAAGTATATTGTATTTTATTGAATAAATGAAATGAAATTGTTGAAATTATATAGATTAACATAGAAAATCTTATCACAAAATGAAATCTACTAGACGCAGAGATTTATTTTGAGAAATTTTATTCAATTATATGAACAGGGTTAATGGGAAAATATCTGTGAATGAATAGTTCAAATGATTCCGATCTATAGCACTTCTCATGTATGATTTTACTTTCTGAAGAGTTCAAAAGGAGCTCTTGAGTTAAGAAAACGTTGTTCTTGTAACGGAAATCGTTGCGCTAATATTCAACATTCTATGGGACATTTCATAAGGGAAAATATTCTTGTTCCATTCATTCAAGCGAGGAATGGAATATTTGGGCTTGTGATGCTTAGTTCCATTTCTGTCTCCAGATTTCCCCGCGAGGGGAAATTTTTTACAAAAAAGTACCCTAAAACTATATTTTTTAGAAGTTTTAAGCCTTATTAGTCAAACATTTGGCAACTCCAACGAAGTGCATTCTATCTAGTGTAAGATGAGCCCCAATTTCGGGGGGGGATATATCCCCTATATCCCCCCCTGGGTTCGCCCCTGAAATAAAGAAGTCATTCTATTCTATTCTATTCTATTCCCTCCAGCCTTTCTATCAATAGTGGACCAGTAGCACAAATCCACAAAACGTTTCCAAAACCTTTGGGGCAACACGGGAACTACTCTCTCTCTTTCTTGACTCAGCTGACGCTTCTTGTATGAAGAACCGTACCCTTGACCCTTAATTGGTAGTGCAGTTTACCAATCTCATATCACTGTACTAAAAGGAACGCTTTGTACCACTGTGGGTATACAGCCTCTGTAGAATGTATAACAGACAAAAAATACAGTGTAAGACAAAAAATAGCAGGAAAAATGTGCTCCTAGCTCGGTCATTTAACAGGTAATAACAGCTTTTCTCGTTTTAAGCTACTGGCGACGCGAACGCACACCTTCATAATAAATCACATCCCGGGTTTTTATTGGTTGTAGGTGGGAAAGTGTGGGATAGCAGGAAAAGGACAGGGGAAAGAAAGAGAGAATGGGTGTGAGAGAGGAGAGAAGAGTGTGAAGAAGAGAAGAATAATGGAAGAAGGACGCTTCCTATCGTTAGCACGTGTTAGGATGTTGAGAGCATCTTCAGTAAGTGTCTTAAATTAAGGGAGAATACTCTCTTGTAATTGCGCCGGTGGAGAAGAGCAGCAGTGTGTGTGAGACAGAGAGAGAGTGTGAGAGAGAGTGAGAGAGAGTGAGTGAGTGAGAGAATGTGGAAGTGGAATAGAGAGAGAGAGAGAGTGAGTGACTGAGAGAGAGTAAGAGAAAGTGAATGGAGGGCGAGTGAGTATGTGAGTCACAGAGAGCGATTGAAGGAGAGAGATAGAAAGAGTTTGTAAGAGAGAGTTTTTATTATAAGAGAGAGACAGTGATTGAGAGTGATTGAGGGAGAGAGTGGTTGAATGGGGGATAGCTTGTGTGAGAATTGAATAATTGGCTTTATTAGGGCGAAGTTGGGACTCTGGGTTCTCTCTACCACAGAACCCTAGGAGGGAATGAATGAATGAATCGATTCATTTCCAATAATTAGTAAACCTGAAAAGCTTTTCCTCCCTCATATTCACAGTAATACATGCTCATTTACATAGCTAGAGCAAAAATATTGAAAATTATGGATTTAATACATCTTTGTCATTAAGAAATAACATGGAAATCATTTTCTAATCAAGCCGTATCAATTTGAAGAAACTTATATTAAACTAAAAATTATTGCTCTATCAACTCTTGTTCAAAATATACAGTAGAATACTCTTATATTATATTAGCATTATACACAGTAGAATAATATTATCTATCTTATATTATAGACTATTATATTGTATAATTAGATAGAAAGAATGTCTTGATGAATTGTCTAATGAAGATGAACTGATTTGTCAAGTACCGTGGACGTTTAAAATCATATTACATCATATTACAAAATATTAAATCATATTACAGCATCAGAGCATGATAGTGCCTTACAGGTCTAAGTTTCAACAAACCAAGCTGCCGAGAGTAAAGGCTCTCATGCTCATCCCGTCTAAGATTGAAAATGAATCTTATACTATAATTCTGTGCTCTTTGTAACCTTTCAGACAAGACAACACTCATATCATTGACAACAATGTCACCTTAATTGAAATATGGGAAGATCAATGACTTGACAAGCTTTCGTAGGATCACTTTCACACGAAAAGGGATACAGTCACCAATCTTTTTTTAGGGAGTGAATACTTGCAAATATCTTGTTACATGTTACATTGACTTGCTCAGTCCAATCAAGATTCTTGTCAACTATCAAACCTAGATTTACAACTGAGTTATTTATGAGGCAGGTTCTTATGCTCATGGACAATCCTTCGAATATATCCTGAACGAGATATTATTGAATTTGAAATTTAATACAATTCAATGAAATTGTATCAAATTAATGAACTGAAAAATAAGTGGGAATGATATCAAATAATAATGAGAAGTTATTGAAATCAAATGGTCATGGGATCAATGTGAAACCTAATGAATTGATGGGAAGGATAATATGAACTGGATAACAAAGTAATTGTAATGATCAATTTATTCATTGTAGATGAATAAACCTAAAATAACTATTTATTGAGAGTGAGCTTTGCTCGATCCAATTGAGCAAAATGATATAGAACCAACGTGGAGTATGATAGTTGATTGGAATTAATATTTCATTTATTCAGGTTTGAAATTAAATTGAATCAAAATATTCAGGTTCCATATCGAGAATGTAACCAATTACACTTCTTGATTGGATTTAAATTATATACAGTAGAACGCCGATCATCTGAACAAATTGGGACCGGGACCGATTCGGATAAGCAAATATTCAGATAATTAGACATGTAATTGTATTAAATATGAACAATCTTTTCTAACTTGGAATAAACGTTATTACATTTTAAAAAATACAGTGTTGTGATGTTAAATTAATATGGAAATCAGAACTAATACTGTACTAAACTCTACAGGACAGTAAGTACAATTCGAAAAATGAATGGAGGGATAGAAGCGAAGAAAATAGAAGGAAAAAGAGAAATAGAGAGAGAGAGAGAGAGAGTGAGAGAGAAATGTGAAGTAGGGTGGAAAAGAATGAGATTGAACCTGGATTTAATTCAAACACTAATAGGTTTCAAAAAAATAATTATAGATGAGAGGAAAAGGAAGAAAAAAGAGTTAGGGTGTGAGAAATAGGTGAAGGGAGATGAAAAAGAATAAGACTGAAACTAAATCAAATTCAAACTATATAGTTTTCAAATAATCAATTACATTATGGAAAGGGTTAATGGTGAAGTGAAAGGGGGAACAGAAGAAAAAGAGGAGGAGAAAGGTGGATTTAGAGTGAGAGAAGGGAGAGAGAGAGAGAGAGAGATCAGTGAGTTGTGATGAAGAGGAATGAAATGATAGAAGAACAATGATTGATTGACCAAGAAAAAATTATATGATGTCAGTAATAGCTGTTATGCGTTTCAAGCATTAAAATTCAGTGGAGAACGGATAAGGAGAGAAGAAGATACTGATAAAAGGTGTTCGGAAAGAGAGAGAGAGAGAGAGAGTGAGAGAGAAAAAAGTGATAATAAGGAAGAGTTTAGTGGGAACGCGTGAGAGAGTGACAAAATTTGTGGGACCATTTCCAAGAGATGATAACAAGATCGTATACCACCCACTGTGGACAACCCCCCCTTACAATGTTGTGGTGTGAGGGGGGTTGGTTGGTCACCCATCCCACAGCATTCCCACATTTTGCAGCTTAACCGTTTTTACAGGTCTGCACACACCTTTCGAAAAGGACAGCGCTTTAGCCCATTACAAACACCCCCCTGCATTTCTCCTGTCAAGTTTTTTTTTGTCTCTCGAGAACTTTTTCATCAACTCGTTCTTTTCCAATCATTCTTACATTCACATGCTCCGTCTTCCCCTGTTTTATTAAAAAATGTATAACTAGTAAGCCCCATGGGCTGAAGAACTCGCGTGCGAACTTTTTAAGTTAACTTATGGCTTTGATAACTTGATGATGAAATTTTGCAGTCAAGTCCACTTGATCAAGTTTGTTGATGCGTCGGATGCCGCGAATAGGTAGAATATGAATAAAAATTCTTATCAATCCCTATATTTAAACAATACTGAATGTTCCTTCTATTATGTTTCAATCAGTATAGGTTCACAAAATTTCAAAATTTATAAATTAATCATTATTAAAGAATATTATTCTATTTTAGTGATTTATATTTATCAATCTGTTATTTCATAAAACTTCATAAAAAATTATATTCCCGTGGAATAAATTAGTTTTAATACAGCTAAGAAAAAACATTTTTATTCAAGCTTAAGAGCTTAGAAGCTAAAACATTTCTATAATCAACTGATCATAACTACAAGAGGATATTTTTAAATTTCTATAATCAGCTGATCATAGCTATAAGAGGATATATTTTGAAGTGACTGCGGCCAGCTGCTGTCGATCGCGGTTGTCAACAATAGCTGAATGCTCCATTGTTGAAGCATTCGTCTTCCTTGAACGAATCCAGTCGCGGCCGCATCAAGCAAAACGAATAAAATGTATGCTCTCAACCATTGTTGTACAGTAGCGACTGCCTGCCGCGGTACGTTCTATCAACTGAAACCTACATCAAGAGTGATACAGTAAATAATGGTGTTACACGAGATTACAGCAGAAGTCACGAACACTGTGGACTGCACTTGGATGGGTGACCGATTCTGGCCAAGTACACATTGGCGAGGTGGAACTACCCGTAAGGGTCTCCCCACCAATAAAAGCCATAAGAATATTTATTAGTGATAAGGAACTTTACCAGGAAAGACAGTCGGCAAGCAATCTGCAAGAACATATTATTGAGTCAATACAAGAGCAAGCGGAACTAAACCGTTTTGCTCATTTAGACAACTTACAGTCTGTCCTGAGAGAGAGCTGAGTATTCGCCAACCGCAATTTCTGTCACATTGAAAACATCGTGTGATAATAACAATCAGATTTGTTTTTAAAATCTTGTTAGCTCTGAACAGATTCTTGCTTCTTGGATTATTATTGTATTTTTATTTTCAATTTTTGTCTTCTATCAGTTGCTTGCTAAATTTGAACCGGATAATTATGATTTCAAAAAATCCATAATCATGATTTCTCATCAAATTTTTTACTGTGACATTTTTTGCTGCCCAAGAGCAAATAAAAGCCCTTCTTTACCAAAAAAATACTGGAAAAATGTCTTGTGATAAAATAATTCAAATTTGCCGCCTCTTGTCAGCTGTTTAAGTAAATAGACTCTTATCACATGTTTAAACTTTGAGATCAATATTCAACATATGACTTCAATTCAACATGAAAGTACTTTTCATTTGAGAACATTATTTTTATGATAGTTCTTTCAAATTTGCCGCTAATAAATCAGCTGTTTTATTAGAATCAGATGGATCCAAAATAGTATATTTCGTACCTAGGGCCGAAAATGTGCGTTTACCGGCTCGAAATCGGTTTTCAAGTCCGAGGCCGTAGGCCGAGGACTAGAAAAGATTGAGAGCCGGAATATTACATTTTCGACCCGTGGTGTCGAACTTTATTTTTCGGCACACAACATCAATGCGAAGAAAACAAAATAAATAATTAGTTAACCAGTTCCAAGAACAGCTAGACCAGTAACCTTATTATGCTATCTTCACCTATACTGAATTTGGAGTAGGTACCATCTGCTTGCTATTGAAACTTCGCGTCAATAGTTTATTGATTTACTGACTTAATATTACTTTATAACTATCAGTGTATTCGATTTTCTTAGTCTAGAAACGTTTAAGACCAAGATAATTTTTGTACAATCATCCTAAATTGTACAATATCAATTCAAAGTTGTTGATTTTCGACAGATATTGGCTAACAGAGAAGATTAGTCTAGTTGCATCATTACCCGCTAGATGGCGCTGGCTAACCTGCTAGACGAAGTAACACAGAGTCTGACAACAATAATATTGTTTAAACATGGATTTCACGTTCATAATTATTCAACAGTTAATCAATACAAACATTTTTAATTTTATCAAAGTTGAAGTATTAGTTATTGAAGCAGTTTTCCTTTATTATTCAACTACTGATTAATGTGAAAACTTTCAACGTTCAGTTCTCTTGACAAGGGATCTTACCAATCAAAATAACAGATGAGAGAC
The DNA here is from genome assembly GCA_017141385.1 of Sogatella furcifera. NCBI lineage: Eukaryota > Metazoa > Arthropoda > Insecta > Hemiptera > Delphacidae > Sogatella > Sogatella furcifera. The sequence goes on along the minus strand of CM029553.1, from coordinate 7,739,356 downwards.
TACCTTTACATCGAAATACCAATATGTCGACATTGACTCCCAAAACAGCTGACATTTGATGCAAACAAACCGGGATGCTACCTATTGATCGACTAACCCTTACATCGACAACGACCTGTACTCAGCTGACATTCAAGGTTATTTTACCGCCCTAGGGCCGAAAAACGCATTTTCCCGGCGAGTTGGTGGCGACCTCGCCTGAAAACGAGCGTTTTCGGCCTCTGTATAAAGCATGTAAAACAGTCCATTTCATACCAGTGTGGCGAAAAAATAATTTATTCAAATTCAATAAGACATTTTTTTCCCCAGCCGTGATTATTGTGTTGAAATATATGGGAGTATATATAGATATATTGTTGCTGACAGTTTATCCTTTTTTCGCCTGGAAAAGGATGAAGGAGTCGGTCGATTTCATTGTCCAACGAACTTGACCTGTTTAAGAGTATGAAGAATATATGTTCTGAATTTGAGGTTGATTAATTGAGGCGTTCGAAAGTTATTGTCGAACATACAAACAAACAAACAAACGAACGAACAGACGGACAACGACTTTGGGCTTGAGTCAAAAGAAGGAACTCGCTTACGCTCGTTCAATTATTGATTTGTATTGTAATCCAAATTGAATTTGAGCAAACAATCTACGTTGAATTTATTTATTCAAAACATTTTGAATTGAATTTAATTCATTGAATTTAATTTATTCAAACATTGAATCTATGATTCGAGTCCAAAGAATTCAACCAATGAGTTTTTCATCAACAACCAAACATCCTTGATTCAAATTTCCCACCCATGACTTTCGTTATCAACATTCAGACTTATCATTCAATTCCCAATCAATGGGTTTTATAAACGACATTTAAACTCCTATCATTCAAATTGCCAACCAATGAGTTTGTAATGTGGATGGATGATGTGAATAATCATCATTCTAACCTATAATAATAATGTAACCTTATACCATACAAGCCGGCGGGCTCGCTTCGCTCATCTTCTCCGCCTAGCCAGGGGGCTCCGCCCCCTTGACCCTCGACAGTATCAGCAGTGTCGATGAGTCAAACAGGCTCGCTTCGCTCGCCTGCAAATTCCATTAATGTCCCTTTTCAGGGTTCTTTGGGCAATCGTTCTAAATTAGTTGTTCTATTACCTCAGCTCAACCTGGGTATAAGATTTGAACGTATTTAGTTCAGTAGTTTCCGAGAAATAAGCAAAAGTGCAGATTCCAAACATTGGAGAAGCTTATTCCAGGCGTAGCCCCGGAACGGTTTCGAAATTTATTGAACACAGCATTCCTATACCTAATCTGGACCTGCTAACCAAATTTCAACATTTTTATGTTCTCGAAAAATCTATGAGAAATTCCAAAAAGTAGTAAAACGCTAATATTGAGCGTAACCTCGGGAAGTATATCGGACATAGTTTGAAACTTAAATATATTCCAAAATAGTTCATCTAATAATCTCGCTAAACCATTGAATTTACAGTATAGGCCTAATCTGTCCAAGCTAAGAAGACATTCTGGCAAGATGGGAGAATGACTCCAGCTAGCTCGGTCAATATTAGTTTAAAACTCATAAATATGGTCTCAAATTGTGGAAAACATCCTGCTCCATAATTTTAGACCAAAGTTATAATTTCTAAACATTATTGACCGAGCTGGTGACATTTTCCCATCTCGCCAGAATGTCTTCTTTGCTTGGACAGACTATAGCAGTAAACGTTTTCTCTGTTTTCATGAGAGTGTAGATACGACGTTGAAGGTAGTAGACACTGATGGGCTGAATTATTATCACTCCAATATGGGCGTTGCTGCAGTTAAATAGGGGATAATAAATAATAATATTCGTGTAACCTGGCTGGCTCAGGTCTGGTGTCAGAGTTTTCAGGTCGCTCCTGATCAATTTCAGGGCCTCTGGCATGACTTAACGACTATTTTTAGGCAGCCGGGACCGACGGTTTAACGTGTCCATCCGAAACACGGGAAAGTGGCCTGAGAAAAATTCCTGGTCTGACCTGGGTTTGAACCCGGGACCTTTGGATTGCAACGCCAGCGCCTTACCCACTCAGCTACGCCACCCCCAAATAGGGGATGAAATGGAGTTCGATACGAATGTTACATCCACCCACGTGTGAACCTTGAGCCATTCAGGGGAAAGAGCTTTCACAACAACTGTGTTTGGGTATGACAAGAACACAATCATCAGGATAAAGCCGCGTATCGACAGTCCTAGGCATGTGTCACGCATGCCTCGCGGTACAGTCTGTTGACGCAAAAAAGACCCTCTGACAAGATGGGAAAATGACTCTAGTCAATATGGATTAAAGAATTATAAATGTGGTCTCAAATTGTAGAACAGAATGTTTAGACTTTTCAACAAATATTGACTGAGCTAGAGTCATTTTCTCATCTTGCCAGAGGGTCTTCTTTGCGTCAACAGACTGTACCGCGAGGCATTCGTGGCACATGCCTCGGACTGTCGATACGCGGCTCAAGAGTTGTACGGTAGGACAACTAGGCTATCAGCTTTCAGCTTCCTTTCTATAGTCTGTCCAAGCAAAGATGACATTCTGGCAAGATAGAAAAATGACTCCAGGTCAATGAATATTGGTTCAGAAATTATTATCTTGGACTCTTATTGTAGACAACATCCTAATCTACAATTTCAGACCAAATTTATAATTTTAGAACCAATATTGACCAAGGTGGAGTCATTTTCCTATCTTGCCAGAATGTCTCGTTCGCTTGGACAGACTATAAAGGCTCATGGTTGCTTCACAGTACACGTTCAGAGAGTTGCTTGATAATAATTGAATTTAATTATTTGAATCATCACCACCGGCTATCAAACAAGGGGAAATAATTTCCAAAACACATTTCAAACACACAAAATCCACTCTAATTAACCAGTACTGGAAATTTCCTTTCTAATATACTGGTAGAATCCTTCTGAAGCTTATTTTAAGCATAGGGTTAACAAACTCCACATCTACTGTAAGTCCGGACTGTTGCAGTTGAAAACTGTCAGTGGATGGGGAAAACGGCAGTCCAAAATACCTTAAAACCGGCAGTCCGATCGTTTGAAGATTAGCTCTTTTTCTATGTTTTACTATCGTCTTCACGTCTAGTGGTATCGGACTCCTCTAATATAAATATTTCCATCCAACTGTCACTTATAACCCCTGTAAGTTCCAACTGGAAGTGGATATTGACTTAACCCAACTCAAGTGGATATAGACCCCCCTTAAGGGGGTCTTCTTATTGGCGGCCACCTACACGACTCGTTTCAACACCAACAAGCCAGGTTATTATACAGTAGCAAGCCTCAGGTAAGTAACAAGCCCTGAGACAGTTTTTTCAATTCAATTCAATTTATTCAAATTTATTAAATTCATTTTTGTATTTAGTTACATTCTGAACGTGTTCAGAATGTAGCAAGTTACTTATCAACTTACCAGCTTGTTGGAGGTCAGGAGACAGTCTACAGCGCTCCTAGTGACAAGTTTTGAAACCTATTTACTACAGCCATTGACTATCTACCCTATAACTGTAGGTACTCTGAAGGGGGTCTTATACGAGACGTGTACATTGTACAAGTCACTTGTACCGGTCGCTTTTAATTACCGCTTCTACTTACATTGGAGGCGCTTGTGGGCGTTTGGACGAATTATTTGGAAGTCACTTTTAAATGTCAGCTTGTCGCAACAGCTGTTGCAGTCACTTATTTATTTTCAAGAGGAATCTCAAAAAATTATGTACGGTTTTTCAAGCACACTCAAAGTTGAGGGACCCTCAAATTTTGATGAACAGCTGACATTTTCTATGATAAGTATAGGAAATGTAGTAAAGTGTAGTAAACTTGAGGGTCTCTCAACATTGAGTGTGCTTGGAAAAACCCGGCATAAGTTGTAATAGAGTAGATAGTCATTAGCTGTAGTAAATAGATTTCAAAACTTTTTTCTAGGAGCACTGAACATGCCTGCCAAATTTGAATGAATGAATGAGTGCCATTTCGCTTTTAAAGATATAGATAGTAATTATTACTAGGCCTAATCGCATTTTGCTCGGCAGGGGTCTACGCCCCCCCTCAAACCCCCTAGGAGGTAGGTTAGTTATTTTTTTCGGTTTGTGCAAGTGGAATGGGTTGGTTTTCTTTTAGTTAGCCTATAGTTTTGTTAGTGGAATCTGTTAGTATTTTTTTACTAGTGCTGAAAATTTCATCTTTTCCTTTCAGTGGTGGGGAGGGAACGTGGCACTCACCAGAGGGCCAAATCAAAACAATTTGTTTTGCTTTCCATATTAGTTTATTATCACTGCACTGTACATTCCTTCCAAGTCTAACACATTATTTTTATTTAATAAAATTCCATGTCCAATTAACCGAATTGATCCCGGTCCCAATTACTTTGGATAATCGGCTTTCTACTCTAATCCCAAAAAGATATCAACACGATACTTCATTCAACTCATAAAAAAATTTTCATCTATCACGCTTAATCGTGGGGAATAATAACGCTGAACTTTGATCGGTAGAGCAACAGAATGCATTTGATTATATAAAAAACTCTAGCTAAGATCACTGGCGGCTTGTGTCCACGAAATAGGTGAAGTGCTGCACTGTAAAAGATACGGGCAAAAAAATCTCGATATTCTTCTTCTTCTTCTTTTTCACCTTCTTCTTCTTCTTCTTCTTCTTCTTCTTCTTCTTCTTCTTCTTCTTCTTCTTCTTCTTCTTCTTCTTCTCCTTCTTATTTCCTTCCTCTTCTACTTCTTCTTCTTTCTTCTACTTCTTCTTCTTTCTTCTACTTCTTCTTCTTTCTTCTACTTCTTTTTCTTTTTCCCATTCCTTTTTCTTCTTTTTCCTCTTCTTGTTCTTCTTCTTCTTCTTCTTCTTCTTCTTCTTCTTCTTATTCTTTTTCTTCTTCTTCTTCTTCTTCTTCTTCTTCTTCTTCTTCTTCTTTTTCTTCTTCTTCTTCTTCTTCTTCTTCTTCTTCTTCTTCTTCTTCTCCTCCTTCTTCTCCTTCTTCTTCTTCGTCTTCTTCTTCTTCTTCTTCTCCTTCTTCTTCTTCTTCTTATCAGTGGCTCAGATAAACTACAATCTCTCTCAACTTTGGAGCATTGAGCCAATGCCCTCTAACAACAAACTTGGGAATCATCCCAGTTGACTAGCTCGCCTGGTGATTGGCTGGAGGCGTGGCTTCAGTGGGGGAGTGGATATGGGTAGGAGTCGACCAATCGCGTTGCGAGTTGAGTTTTGAGGCGGTCCGACTGCCTTCTCCCATCTCTTTCGTGATTGGCTGTTATTTCAATGGGAGTTCGGACTCATAACTGCCATTTAAATGGCAGATCTGATTATGTGTTCAGATGCTATAAGATTGTTTGAATAAAGGCCCGTATCGACAGTGCGAGGCATGTGCCGCGAGTGCCTCAAGGTGTATCCAAGCAAAGTAGACCCTCTGGCAAGATGTGAAAATGACTCCAGTTTAGTCAATATTGGTTAAAAAATCTGAACAATCTGTTCTACAATTTGATGCCACATTTATAATTCTTGAATCAATATTGCTAGAGTTATTTTCCCATCTTGCAAGAGGGTTTTTTTTTTGTTTGGACAGATCTTGAGGCATTCGCGGCACATGCCTCGCACTGTCCTTAACACAACAGCTTATATGATTTCGACAACAATACCACAATTTCAATTATGACATCTGACTTATTTATCTATTTCATTGGAAAAATACAACTGAAGGAACGTAAAAACAGGCGTTAGCCTAAATCTTCTTCTGTTCCAATCTTGATAAAAATGTTCAAATCCAGGTTATATCCTTTTTTAATACTCACTTGATAAAATTTTCACTTAGAATAACACCACATGGAATTTTGAATTTAGAAGGTTGACGCAGGAAATAAATAATTATAGGAAATCCACTCAAATAATCATTTTAAAACTTGAAAAATTTGGAGCCACAATAAAATCATTTACTTATAAAAAGTAAACGTGCATCAATCTCTCAACTCACACATTTTCATTGGTATGTTATGGAATCTATGAATGATCTATGGTGTTGATTTTTTGAAGTTTTCCTTGCGAAAACTATAATTATTATTATACTCATGAATAGCATTCTTAGTGGTATAATCATAAAGTATAAACATGATACATTATATGAACAGCACGTTTTTTTGGAAACCTACTACAGTGTACATCGTATGAATGATATGACGTCATAATGTTTTTAAAGGTTATATTGTCCATATTTGAGAATTGAAAGATAGGGGCTGAACACCATCCAGACCACCTAGCCTATCTACCAATCGGCTGTGCGGTTCAGCCTTACAGCTGGTACCAAAAATAAAGACGGTTCAATCTTTGGGTTCTTGGAACGTAATAGTGGCCTGTGGTAGTTCTGATATCTAGCGGTACGTCTCAGAAATGGGGCATCTCTTAGTTAAAAGTAAAGCTACTTAATTCGTACGCTGCTTGCCTGTACGCGGTGTAGTTTTAGGAAATATTACACCTTAGGCTAAATGTTGGATTGATTTTATCTCCAACCACTGGCGGCTCGTGCCCACAAAACAGGTGAAGTGCTTTACAGTAAAGATACGGGAACTTCACTTGTTTCGTCACTTGTTACTCCGCTTTGCCAATTTTAGTTTCAACTGATTCCAATAAATCTTTCTTGATTCCAAGAAGCTATACTGAAAATGATATGACAGTTTTCCATGTTGGAAAACTGATGGTTATTATCATTTATATTTCAGAATTATTATTATATTTTATTATCATTATCAATATTAATATTATTATTATTATCTTCCTCTCGAAAAGTTTCAGAAGAAACGAATGGTCGAAATTTTAATACAGTGGAGCGCCGATAATCTGGACGTTGAAGATCCGGACTATCAAGAATCCGGATTCGTCTCCAGCAAGAAATAAGAATATTTGTACCATCTGCCCTTGTATTGCTCTAAGTTCTCTATTGAAGAGTGGGCGATTAGATTAATTCATTCAAATAGATAACAAAATTTGGCTTAGATTCTACATTATAATATAAATGAGTAAAACTAAATTATCTTATATATTTCACAAAATAGAAACTTCTAGTAAAAATACGAAAAAACGGTGGCGTAATGAATGAAAATTTCATACAAAATTGAATTCGAGGTTCTTTAAAATGAATAAGGAGTGTAAATTATCTAAGTGAAAAGGCGAAGTTTAGACATATATATGTCCCTTCTTGGGAAAGGATAATAAGGATATCCTTTCCATTAACACTTGGCCTTGCAAGTGTTGGCCTTGCATCAACACTTGGCGATGAGAGAATACATACTGTAGTAATTAGCGGAGCAAAGGAAATAATTTTTTATTATTTCCTAATGTAAAATATATTATTTTTAAATAGTTTTCTCTCAATTAGAGCCTGCTGGCTCTTCTTTAATTTCGATGATCCGGGTGGGGTCTGGTCCCAATTAATCCGGATTATAGACGTTCTACTGTCGTATCCTCCATTTAATAGCGAAGCACGTTTATCAGCTCCAAGTGTCAATACGGAAGCCAATCACAGTTGAGTAGGGGTAGCAGGTGTCCAACCAATAAAAATCAACCATTTACGGATGCTTGCTTTCCATTGGCTGTTCACTTTATCACATTCAACATAATTATCTGGCTCCGATTTTCCTATTATTGATCCCGACTTGGATCATCCTCCCTCACAACTTTTTCAAAATTTGGGAAGTTGAATCGAGTATAGAATTGATTAGAAATTAGAGTCTGTCCAAGCAGAGAAGACTCTCTGGCAAGATGAGAAAATGACTCCAGCTCGATCAATATTGGTTCAAAAATTATTTGGTCTCAATCGTAGGAAACATTCTGATTCACAGTTTGAGACCAAATCAATTTTTCTCTAATCAATATTGACCTGGCTAGAGCCATTTTCTTATCTTGCCAGAGGGTCTTCTTTGCTTGGACAGAACAAGCTATACTGAGACGTGCTTTCTCATAGACTGAGTACATAGACTTTACTATACTTTGACCGAGTATACACCATATTCAGTCTAAGACTAAGTGGCCTGAGACTCAGACTAAGCATACATCATACTTGGACTAAGTATGGTTTATTAATACTTATTATGGACTAAGTATTAATACACCATACTTAGTCTATGAACGACTTTATTGAAGGTTCTACGAAGTACGCCGCTCACGGCGTTCGCAGTCCCTCGCTTGGTTTTTTTTGGCGCCCCGTGAGAGATTTTGGCAGGCGCCCCCCGCACCCCATCAACAACGAATGCAATCCAACATATTATTATAAACATAGCCTCTAGTGAAGTTGCAAGAATTTTCGAAGTTTTGAAATGTTCAAGGTATTTAAATTATTGATTCTTCTTGTTTCGAAATTATAGGCTAATATTTTATAAAATTCAATATTTGTTCAGTATTTCCTTGAGTGGAAATATGTTGGAGTGAAATGAAATGAACTAGAGTGGCATAAACTCAATATTTGGACTTTTGATAAATTGGTAAAGGGACAGTTTTGGGAGCAATCCCGTTGAACCTTTCATTAAGTATATGTTGTTACTTGATAATAAATGAATGAATAAATTATTATTATTATGAAGATATTAATCCAATATTAGGATATTAATCAATTAAGATTCAATTTATATAAATACGATGTTGCATTGAGATAAACATATTATTAAGTGTATATTCAGAGCCAAACATGATTCTAACTGCCTTGCATGATCACATTTTCCTTATAAGCAATCCTACTGTTGCATGTGGTATGGCAAAAGAATGACAGTATAGGGTCTTGCTTATTCTAATGTATCCCAAGTATCCCAACGTATTGTCTCGTATTGTTATGTATTGAATAAGTGATAAGCAAGAGACTCCAGGAATTAATAGAAAATAACTAAAGGCTATCTACATTGAGCAAAACTGTACTGTATTTTATCGTTAAAATATTGAATTCTAAATATTATTGGCCAATTCATTCTATTAGTTCGCTTGAAAGCACATGAGGAAGGGAATAATAGTTTTTAAACAGAAAAATATTGGGAATCATCATGAATATTTAATTTTACTGGATATAGAGAAGTTTTATCAAAAAATCTGAAACCCAATTACAAGCGAATTGAATATCTCAGCCATTTTCACTGCTCTACACAGTACTCAACTTTCTTGAATAACAGTTGGAATAGTTCCGAGTTCAGCCAGCAGATGGCAGTAGCAATAGGGTGACTTGCTTCGACTAACATTGGACACGCCTTCCAGCTCCGGTTCAAAATGGCCGAAAACATCGATGAGAAAAATTTTAAATTCAACCAGAAGATGGCAGCAGGTTACGCCATCTAGATGATGTTTCAGATTTGACATGGACACGCCTTCATGCCTCGCCCGCTCTTTTCTTATTGGTTGACAGTGTTTTACAAGCTCTGTCTTAGAAAATGGCTGCTGGCAAAAAAATGATATATGGTGTATCATACACAGGAAATTACGCTGGTTTACTACACTGACGATCTTGTGCTAATATAATATTTATCTGTGTATTCAGGCTGGTGAGATTCTATCAAGTTTGTATTTGTAGAACTTATTTAGGCTATAGAATTTAGACTCAGTTTCAACTTTATCGTGTAACTTGGGCCAGTACTACACTTCAATAGTTTTATGCTGTATGAAATGAGATGAAAATATGATTTTGTAATCCCATCTTATACTGAACTCATTAATTCTATTTTTTGTACGATGAATATAATGAAATAGAATTCAAACTATTCATGATCTAATACTTGCCAGAAAAAAGTTTGAAAACTACAACAATTCGGTCAAAATATTAGAGAGAGTTTTTATTGGAAACTGGCTTGTGATTGGTTGACAGAGTGTGAGGTGGTTATCAGCCAACAATAGAATTGAATTCAAAAGGGGCATTTCTTGGCTCACTTCATACTTCGCAACATAAACTTGATTGCCTTCCCAATTCACCGCTGCACGTCATTTGAAAAGATACAGTTTTATTACGGGATGAGATACTTTAATAAACTTCCAGCAACCATACGAAACATAGAATCTGTACAATTATTCAAAAAATTTATCAGGAAAATACTAATTGAGAAACTATTTACACTGATGCCGAATTTCAATTCTAAAATTAATATCAAGTCTAATACATAATAACAAACTTCCTATATACTATACAGATATTTTTTCCAAAATCTTATGAGCTTTTTTTATAAACATATCTGATATTGAGTGCTTAGCGTACATTTAAATATAAGATAGTTTGAGGCATTTGTATTACAACAAACAGGTGACATGTCACCTGTCATTCAAGTGATCACTCAAAATTTGATGCTATGTGACAATTGTAAATAAATACATTGATCGTGGTTTTTCAATTGATCAATTCATGATGATGAATGAGTTCATGCAGAGGAAATAATTTCTCTTGGATTCACGTTGTTGGTAAAATAAGTCTTTTATCAAGTAGTGAAAAAAATTATTTGAATAGCCCAATTGAAATTTTTAAAATTCCCGTTTTGCATCAACCCCCTCCCCTTGGCCGTGGCGCCCTGTGCGGCTGCACACTCCGCACACCATGATTGTGAGCTGACTGACATGACTCTTTCCAGTGAGAATGAGAGTGATTTTAGAAAATCAAAATCATACAGAATGTTCAATGATTATTTGTATAAGCATTCTTCCACCAGCGCACTTCATTCGAGTATTAACCATGGATAATATCCGTGATTCACAGCTTCACACCATGAATGCTTGAACAGCGTTTCTCAATTCCCTGTTAAAGTGAAGGAGACATACTGAAAAGATGGGAAAACGTATTCAGCTCGGTCAATATTGATTCAAAAATTATAAATTTGAGATCAAATTATATAATTTTTAATGAGTATTGACCAAACTGTTGTCATTCTCCCATCTTGTCAGAATGTCTTCTTTGCTTGGACAGACTGAAGCAAACTTGAAGTGATTGATATAATCAGCAACTGAGCAGCTCGACTCGAAGTTTACAGCTATCAAAGTTGAAGTAAAATGGCAATATTTGTCGACGAGAAATTCTAAACAACAAAAATTGTCACAATTTGAACGGGATTGCAACAATATTGAGTTTTGTTTGTACAGTGTTTGGCACAGTTATGAAACCGTGTGGGAAACACTCCTGTATTGAGTATCAGGGAGAAAACAAAAAAGCTAAAATCAACACAAACGGGAAAACTCAAACGTTGGCTCTGTGGTCTGCCAAGTGGATGGATATGGTTAGCGCGAGGTTAGAAGACACGTCGTGACTATGTTAAGTATATTATGGTGGCGTGTCTTCACAGTCAACGCGAAATATATCTGCCCTCAAGTCATGCTCTGGCAACTAAAGGCTTCGTTTTTAGAATATTCTCGAAGAGTTTGTTGAGGGAGCTGTTAGCATAGTCTGTCCAAGCGAAGAAGACATTCTGGAAAGATGGGAGAATGACTCCAACTCAGTGAATATAGGTTCAAAAATTATAATTTGTTCTTAAATTCTGGAGTAGAACGTTTATTACAATCAAATATTAGATGCTTGAATCGATCGATTATCCTATCATTTTCGAATGTCTTCTTTGCTTGGTCGGACTATAGTATCGCTCTGCTTGACTGATGTTTGCCTTTGGGTGGCTGACAACAACACAACACAACATAATTATTATGAACATTTGTAATCGTTCATAACAACAGTTATGACAATTGTTCAACAGCTATAACGATTTGAGACAGTGGAAAAGTGTTAGGGAGACAGAAAATTATGTAGCTCAGACACAACACATTCACTGTCTGAATTTCTCAGTATGAATAATGTAACGATTTCGAAATTTCGAAATAGGGTGTATTGCCGATTTCTGATGAATGTTAGAATGGGGCTCTCAGAGGCTGTCTGGATGTTTGATAATGTTTTCATGTCATTATGTAATATGTTTCATCATAAGTTTTTCATATTATGTAATATTTTTTATCTATTACCGTATTGTTGTACTGTTTATTGACGTTTCCGATTGTACATTGTTATGTATTCAAAGGAATAAAGAATATTCTATTCTATTCAACATAATTATTATGATATTTTTGATGTAAATTTTAGTGCATGTTACGGTACTTGAAGCACTGATCTAAAATACGTCACATCTCCCCCAAACATTTTTTTTAATTCAGGCAGTTATGAAGGAGCCTTACCTGTAATAACCATGTATTCAATCTATCTATTCTCTGCCCTCCCCATGAGAACCTGCAAATCAGCTAATGTTTCAATTCTTTAAAATAAGCCCCCTCAAGAAATTTCGAATTGCCTAGCTTTGACTCCCTAACAATGGAAAATTATCACATCTTACCTATAAAAACCTCTTTCACAGAAATTCTATTAGCACACTGCGCTGTTATAGTTTGTCCAAGCAGAGAAGACATTCTGGAAAGTTGGGAAAAGGACTCGAACTCGGTCAATATTGGTTAAAAAATTTATGATTCAGTCTGGAATTGTAAAAAAACATTCTGTTCCAAAATGATTTGAGACCAAATTAATAATTTTAAAACAAATAGTTACCGAGCTGGAGCCATTTTATCATCTTGCCAGAATGTCTTCTTTGCATGGACTGACTACTGTCACTTTGGTTAAAATCACTACGTTATCAACAAGCATTTTACCGACCAAACATTTCAATACTTGTGCGAATGCGACCGCTTGTAAATGTAGCAGATCCTAAAATCGGAGCCTCTTGCAAAATCGGTGAAAAGGCTTGCACGAATCACTCACTTAACAGGCTTAATTTATGAAAGTGATTATGTAAATGTAGAGAATCGATCCCTACGTCAGCTTCATTTTAACATGTGTGACAAAAAGTTTATTGTTCGCAAAAATCAGAGCTCATAAAATTAAAATCAACGTTCATTCCCATTCTCTAAAAAACTAATAAATATGACAATTAATCCAATCAAAATTGAACCAATTACCGTACAGTTTTTACTGAAAAGATGGAAAGGATTAATGTCCGTTCCCAGCATAACATTTGTTTATAGCCGTGCTATAATAGTTTTGTCCAAGCATAATAGCTATTCATGTATTAAGAGCGTAATGCGCTGCTTTATTGCTCGCGCAAAACAGTTATCGCGCAACGCAAAGTGGAGCGTGATAATTCTGCAAGAGCAATAAAGAAGCATTACGCGCGAATTACATACAAAATTTTTCTACAACTGCACATGAATAACTTGTTGAGATAATTTGATTTGTCAAATAGCCTACTGTAAACTATTATTAAACTACTCTGACAATTATTGTAAAAATGAAATGAATCTATCCAGTTAAACTCGAAAATTATAATCTATTTTGTAATATGATTATATGTTTCAATTATACTTGAGAAAAAAACAATTTTACAAACTGCAAAAAAATCAGCCGGGCATTAGATAAAACTTGATAACGTCGCATCAAAAGGTAATGAACACCGCTCCAACCACCTTGAGTCAGGTTCACGTTTTACTGAAGAGGACGGAAATTTAGCTACATGAATTTGCATCTTTCTTGTTTAACTGGCAGAAGCTTATCACAACACAGCTGATTAGCAAGCGTAAAGTAAATCTCCTGCTCATGCGCAGTTGCTCAGCGAGCGTAAAGTAATTCTACTGCGCATGCGCAGATTGTTGGCGAGCGAAAAAGTGGATTTTCCTTGGAAATGGGCCATTCTACGAGGAGAATTCAGTATGTAAAACCTTGTTTTACGCGCAGTTGTAGAAGAAAGACATTCTAGCAAAATGGAATTAATCAAGCTCTATCGAAATTGATTTATGAAATTATAAACTTGGTTTCAAATTGAAGGAAATATTCTTCTCTACAAGACCGAAATCCTAATTTTTGAACCAATATTGAATGAGCTGGAGTCATTCTCCTATCTTACCAGAATGTCTTCTTCACTTGCACTGGCTATACCTGTTGTAGTGTTGTATAGAAGGAAATATTCATAAAACTTTAATGAACCATGGAAAATTTCCTATGCTTGAAGAAATATGAACGACCTCTCAAATTGATTCATGAATTTGAGAGCCAGGTTACATTAGAACTCAATTATAAAGGATGTTAGTTCGCTCCAGTATACATTGAAAGTCTTTGTTTCATATTTGAAATATGAATCACAGTACCCTTTCGATATTATTTTTATTTCAGCATAAAGTGTTTCGACTAATAAGATTGATTTTGAAAAGCAACTGAACGAATAATGATAATAAGAATAATTTCAAAAAGGTACTGTGATTCTTATTTCAAATAGAGAACATTCATAGAGTAGCCCTAAGAAAGGAAATATTGGAATTTTTGTTCAAACTTCAGGTACAATAATTGGGTGATTTAGAATACAATAATATAGAATGGATCTACATTAGATAATTATTGTTTTTTCAATAACAACTGTTGATTGTTGATGTCATTCATTTTGTGGGAAGAGATCGATTTAACAACAATGAATAGCAATCAATTATTGAATTATTATTATGAAATACAATTACAAGAAATAATAGACTAGAAAATTATTATTTCTCCAAAACTTAATCAAAATCACTTTTATGTGGAAATAAACTTCACTTACATAGTAGTCTACTACTTAATAAAGATAAATGAAAGTGATTTTTGTTAAGTTTTAAATTTAAAAGTGGGGAAAAAATGGATACACAACACCATATTATTATTTCTCATTTTTCCTCCTTCTTCTGATCTTGCAGTTCTAATCAATTTTCTCTCTTTCTTCCTATCAAACTCGATAATATTTTCCCAATGGTAACTCAATGCCCCTCCAGGTGACACAATACCGTATAATACCATATGTTAATGAAAAGGATATTCTTGGATTTCTGTTTTCAGAAACAAACACTATCTCAAAATGAATTTTAATGGATTTCTCATATTTATTTATTCTTTAAATATCCAAATTTAAATTCTCTATGATGCTTTTTCTGAGTGAAAATTGTGTGAAGTGGAAAGTGTGAAAACGAACATAACCTGAAATTGGACATTTCAATCGAAAGTGGCGTAGAAGAAGTTTTGGGCTAACGCCTGTTTCTTCTCTCCTTTCACTGTATCAATTTGATGGAACAAATAAATAAATAGTCTAAATGAATAAATAAATTATATATTCTAATTTATGGAAAATATATTCTTCATACTTATAATCATTTTTTTGGAACTTTTGGCAGACGGTCCAAGCTATCCAGTGTGTGTGATATTTCATTAATTTCTTTTGTACTATCATTTTGAATTAATAATGCACTTCAGTCCCTCTCTATAAAAATATGATATATATGTTTTAGACACCATTATCTCATCAATAAAGATGAATGGAACATTATATTGAATTCATATCACAAAACGTCTTGAAAACACCATAAACAAGTTATGAAAAAAGCAGATCTATCATCAAACTACCAGGAGGTTACCATTAAGTCATCCCTCATGTGTAGAATTGTGAAGCTGGCGAGTATTTCTTGCCATTATGATGGATAGATTGGAACCAAGGAATTGCTAATGCGATTTGTCTCTGATGTATTGACCACTTTTGTCCATTAGTACCATCATCTCCCAGCACATTCCGACGTGAACTGATTCAAGTGAGCTGCTGAAGATAGCCGTTTATCATGGAACTACTTTTTCTGCTCATTAGTGGAGGAAAGCCAGGCACCTCCACTCAACCAATAAGATCCCTTGAGACTTAGCAAGATGAACGACTCTCATAGGTCAATAATTGGATTGTGGTGTGGTTTTTTGTTGTTTGAATCGATTTTATTTCAGATATTTCTGATTCTATCTTGAATCTGTTGTTGGTTTGATGGATTCCATTTCGAATATCTCTGTTTTTTTATCATATATCATTCTGTTGCAGGTTGAATACATTCCATTTCAGATACTTATCTGTTTCGTTCATATTTTATTTCAATATTGCTTCTTCCAACGAAATGGCGGAGAAAGGATGTGTGAACAGGCATGATCCTGTTGAGTTGCTGTTTTTTAATATGTTAATATGTGGTCATAGCTCTCTTCTTGTTTCTATTGGCTCAGCTGACTCTCTTTCTCAGGCCTCCCCTCCAGTCGGATTTGGTGTGCCAAATTATATTATTTTCATTGATTTTATTTAAATATATAGAGTCTGGAATATTAGAATTTATAAATTGTAACTTAGTAGTTTCTGTTCCCATAGTCAGTTGGATATTTCCAGGCGCCAGTCTGCCGTACATTGTAATTCGATAATCCTGTTAATTTTCATTTTCAATGATACCTATTTATCTCAACTGGCGCCAATTCTCGAGATTAATCAGAATTATTCCAGACGTTTACTCATCGTAAAATTGTGACGAGCTACCGTGAGAAGTGCATATATCTTAATAAGCATTAGGGAATTTTGCAATCCTTCTCATCTGCTGTCCCTATTCGAATCTAGTCCTCTCCTTGTCCAATGAGACATTGTGTGACGTCAGAGGTAATTAATTTAATGAGGAGGTAAAATTTGCTTGGGCAGAGCACCCAACTGTTGTGCTGGAAAGCCTCGGTCCGTTGGAGAAAATCGAGAGATGACTTGCAGGCCGCTCAGATAATAGTTTGTGAACTGATTATGTTAATTTATTAGAAGTACTTTTACATACAGTAACGAAGTTTTTGGTGTTTCATTTCTCACCTGGAGAATGGACAATAAATTAACTAGTTTGAGGATGTAATCCTCCTCTATCTTAAACAGTCAGTGTTCGGTTGCAATAATGTGAATTATTTTTAAAAGCGGTTGACTGCCAAACCCATTTTCAAGTGTACTGTATCATGAAGTGAACTTCCACATTCCCATTTCGGGAACTTGTATATGTGCGAGATTGCTGTGTAGCTGCAATCCATTTACTACCATGTTCAACGAGACTGGCGACTCCTTTCGTGGACGGCGACGTTCAACATCTAGTACCGCTGTAGGGAGATCGGAAAACCCCGTGTCATTGGATTCTGCCGCCACCAGCCCGAGGTCCAAGGAGCAACACACCTTCATCATCTTCACCAATCACCCCTTCGGACAACGGACTCGTCGACGGCGGATATCAAAGATGAGTAATTCAATCTCCCCTCAGCGATATTTTATGTAGCCCCTTGGTCTCTTAAAGACAGATGTATTTTTAATATTAACTTAATGATAACCGTTCTCCTTTATTGTAAAGAAATAATGATAATTCAATATAACTTAATGGCAGTCAACCGCAAACCAAAAGTTTCATCATTCCAAGACCCTCAATCACTAGACTAGACTAGAATTATCCATCAATCTAGACTTCCACCGACATCAGGAAACAGCACGCTTTTAACAATTTCTCTACTGCTCCGATAATCTATATTATCATAAAGGAGTTCAGCATATTGGAAATAAATAGAAATCAACTATGGTATATATTTGAAAACGTATAAATATTGTAAATTTGCGTGTTACAATTATTCAAAAAATATTGAATACTAAAAACTGCTTCCAAGGGTATATATTCAATGAGTCTGAGCTTGAGAAATGAGCCGATATTTTGCGAGCCATCCATGTTGAAATTGAAGTCTCTGGTGGTCTGCCTGAAACGGTGGCATGTTGGTATGCTCTTTGACAAGTGTAGCGGTGATGACATACATCAAAGAGCACATCTGGCAAGTAATTCAGATTTGAACACCACATCATGATCGGCTGGGGAGTGTCACATATCACATGCTTGTGACAAGCGTTTCTATCTGTGACAATCAATAGTGACCAATCGAAAGTGACATGAACTCTCTTTTTTCACAATTTCACTGTAAATGAACTCTGTCTCTGTTTATCGCTCTCTGATTTTGAGAGGTAGAAAGTACAGTACTTCCCAGTCCCAACTCCACCCAATAAAGAATATTTTCATTTCATTCCATTTCACCCTTTTTCTATTAGTCTCTTGGTCACTCACTCTCTCTCTCTCTCTATCTCTTCTCTCCCACATATTACGAGTTCAGTATTCCATAGTATTGAATTCTTTTTAATAACTCTCTCTCATTCCCTTGCTTTCTCTCTCGCTCCCTTTCTTTTCTTCTCTCGTCTCTTTCGACCTCTTTTCCTGACGTGTTATCTCTATCTCTCTCCCTCCTTCACCCATACTTTCTCTCTCACACACACACACACACACATTCTCTCTCTCTCTCTGTTCTCCTTTAACTTCGTCTTTTTCCTGTAATTTTATTTTTTTCTGGGCCCGACTAATAGTGTGAAATCACCAATTGGCCTGACCTTGCTGTAATTTCTTCAAGGATACACTCATATGTTTTGATTCCGTATCTTTTCACATTGGCTAATTTGGTGACTCACGAGCCGGGCCTTGATATTCTAATTAATTGCACGTTTAATAAGTATTCTATAATACATTTTTCGCATCTTCTCATTCTTGAATGTTTGTTTCTTGCACGCTGCATTTTGACTCATTATAAATAATCTATATTTAGAGGGAAACTACCATACAAGTATTTGTTTGCGATTTATGATTGGTTACTGCGACTGATCTCAGAACTGGAACAATAAAATTCGACCTCTAGTCATGGATGCTGGGAAGCACGATGGGAATAATGACAATAACTCAGGGTAGTGTTATATAGTCGGAATTTGACGTGACACTTTCCAGATTAAGGCTCGATTTAGATCTTAGCCCCGCTGTGTATTCCAGTACTCTTGGTTAATTTATATCATACCACGTAACTTATTCTCAGAATACGTCTACCTTAGAATATGTATCACGTTTTCTGCTGCTCCTTCTGCTCCTTTTCTCTTGTTGCAGTTCTGCTGTACTCTCTTGCTGTTATCACTCTCAAAACTCGTTTTTCATTGGCTGGTACTGGAACTCTTCCTATCAATTATCTTCATCTACTAGCGGGCAGCCAATATCAGAACTAACCTATCACATTGCGTTCTCTCAATTGTTCGGCTGTGCGTTCAAGAACACTCCAGATTACCTACCCCTAGTGTGCAGTGATTTTTTGAACTGATAATTATAATTTTTGGAGGGAGCCCAACTGTCAACGCTTTCATGATGCGCTCGACTCTTCAAGTTAAAGAGACTTCTTCAATAATTAGTTTTAGTTATTTCATTAGTTTTAGTTTCATCCTCACCGTCATGCTCTGTTCTCTTTATGTATTTTTGTTAATTTGCATCTTCCATCATGACTTCTCCTGATAACTCAGCTTGCTCACCCTCAATTCATATAAACTTGAATAATAACTTAAACAACGTAAGTAATGATACAGGTGTCCTATTAACAGAAAAGCTCCGGTCATATAAAAAACTGATTAAGATTGCCCATCTAAATGTACAATCCCTCCCCTGTCACATTGACGAGCTTAGAGCGATCTTCCGTTTTCAAAGTTTTAATGTTATTGGAATTTCAGAGTCGTTCTTAAAGCCTAGCATTTCATCAAACCTTGTTGCCCTGCCTGGATATAATCTCTTTCGTAATGATCGCTTAAACAAAGCATGTGGCGGCGTGGCTGTATATGTAAAAGAAGGCATTAAAACTAAAATATTATCAACATCTGTCCAAGAGTACTCTGCTAGACCTGAATTTATGCTGCTTGAATTATCATTAACCAGTTCAGATAAATTACTAATTGGAATCTGCTACCGACCGCCAAAAATAGGTCACTTCACTGATTTTGAAAATGCATTACTTCAATTCTTACCATTCTATAGCCGTATCCTAGTCATGGGCGATATGAACACTGACCTTTTAATGACAAATCGGAATTTTGACTTTCACCAACTGACTACAATATTTCAATGTCTCAACATGACTATTCTTCCACTCGATCCAACTCATCATACAAATGAATCAGATACATTTATTGATCTTCTAATAGTCAGCGATCCAAATGAGGTAGTGGAAACAGGTCAAATCTCTGTCCCTGCTATATCTGGACACGATTTGATCTATTGTGTACTTTCTCATAAGACCCCTAAGCCAGATCAGAAATTTATTACTTATAGGGACTTCAAACACTTTGACGAAACAGCTTTTCTGACTGATGTAGCTCTAACTCCATGGCATCAAATCGAGGAACTGCCCTCAGTTGATAACATGGTTGACACATTTGAAAATTGGACTCTGGATCTATACAACAAACACGCACCATTTGTGACTAGGAGAATAAACAGGAAACGACGGGTACCTTGGATGACTGACGACATTTTAAAGATGATGGGACAAAGGGACAAAGCTCATAGAAAATTTAAGAAGACGCTCGACTTGAATAGTTTAATTGAATATCGAAGTTTGAGGAATAAAGTCAAGCAGCAATTGCGAAATTCAAAAATAAGATACTTAAATTCATTCATGACTGACAATAGACTTGACTCTAAACTATTGTGGCGTGGCATAAAAGAATTTGGTCTAGGTAAACAAAAATCTGAGACAGAAATTGACCTACCATTGGGTGACATAAATGACTATTTTATCTCACACTTAACACAACGTGACGAAACTACTATCAATGATCACATCAATTTTCTGGAAGGTCAAGTAGCAAACACTTACATACAACCTGATAATCTATTTCATTTTAAACATATTTCTGAAAATCATGCTCTTAAAGCTATACAACACATGCGCAGTAATGCTACTGGGGCTGACAAAATTTCTATCAAATTCATAAAGAAAATGGTATTTGCAGTTCTTCCAACCATCACTTCAATTTTCAACAAGTCCCTTGAAACAGGTCGGTTCCCTGAAAATTGGAAGTTTGCTCTAGTTCGTCCTTTGAATAAAGTCCCCTCACCCAATAAGGTCGAAGATCTTAGACCAATCAGTATCCTACCTGCCCTTTCTAAAGTACTAGAGAGACTAGTTCACGGTCAAGTTGTGGATTTTCTAGAACAGAATAACAAATTACATAACTTTCAATCTGGATTTCGGAAATCTCACTCAACTGAAACAGCTCTTCTGCGTGTAACTGATGATATTAGGCTAGCCATGGATCAAAGGAAATGCACAATATTAACCCTGTTTGATTTTTCTAAAGCATTCGACACTGTAGATCACGATATTCTCCTTAGAAAGTTAGCTATCCTCGGATTCAGTACTCAAACACTAGCATGGTTCAACTCCTACCTTAGAAATAGAAAACAATGTGTATCTGTTGGTGATAATAAATCTGATTGGAAAAATGTTATACATGGTGTCCCGCAAGGTTCTATTCTAGGCCCCCTCTTATTCACGCTTTATGCAAATGACCTCCCTTCTGTCATAAAGTTTTCTAAATTTCATACCTATGCTGATGACCTTCAAATTTATGCCAGCTGCCCCATCTCAAAAATTAACGAAACAGTAGATAAAATCAATCATGATGTAAATTTAATATTCGAATGGACAAAGAAAAATGGCCTTAAACTCAATCCTAATAAAACGCAGCCAATAGTAATTGGTTACTCACGCTTAGTAAATAATATTGATATGAACACAATCAATAAAATCTCCATTGATGGTAATGAAATCCCCTACTGTAGCTCTGTTAAAAACCTAGGAATAATCATGAATAAAAATTTAGACTGGTTAGAACAGGTTAATAAAACATGTAAGAAGGTTTTTTCAGCCATGCACTCATTGAAGAAATTACAAGACATCCTTCCCAGGAATATCAGACTGTTGTTGGTAAAATCACTAATTTTCCCTCACTTAATGTATTGCAACTCAGTACTCAACGATATGCAAGTTACACTGAGTGATAAACTACAGCGTTGTCAAAATTATTGCTTAAGGTTTGTTTACTCTCTTCAACGCCATGAACGAATCACCCAAGCCCACATTTCAAGTTCAACTCTAAAGCTACCCGATCAGAGAAATTTTAGAATAATTAAACTTGTTAGAGATATTTTGAAACATCGTAAACCAGTTTATTTCAAAGATGATTTCAAATTTGTTTCTGAAGGCAGAAGAATAGACGTGTCACATACTAGAACTGGAGAAAATACTTTGAGGATTCCAAATCACCGTACTACCATTTATACTAAGTCCTTCCTAGTTTCTAGTTGCCGTGCATGGAATGCACTACCTGATTCTGTTAGATGTGTTGAGAGTAGAGCAAGCTTCATCATGAAACTTAGAAAATATCTTGTCGAGAAAATGACCGAAAACGTTCAACCCTAGAGCAAGAGCATGACAACCCTTCATCCTCCATCCATCACCCATTCAATATACTTGTAAATATAACTTTACATTTTTTGTAGAAATAAGTTCAACCTTTGTTATAGACCATCGTTACATACATCCATCATTTGCAATAGTAATTTCAACTTACATCATTCACCCCAACATCAACCATTATTCATTACTTCCAGTAGTTATTAATTTTAAGTTGAATTTAGATTATTATTTTATTCTTCTTTTTTCCAGAATCTTTATAGCAATGTTCTATTAATTTTAATCTGCTTTTAAAATTCCAATTGAAATTACCGTCATTTTTTACATCATTTATAAGCAGTGTAAACATTATGTTTTAAACTAAGGCCAAGTGTTAATGGAAACGACAATTTTTTTGTCCTTTCCCAAGAATGGACATCTTTATGTCCAAACTTCGCCTTTTCATCTAGACAATTATTCAATCGTAATTTAAAAGATTGCCAATTAAATATATTTTAATAAAATTTCTATAATTTCGCGTTCATGTGTATCCGTGTTTGTTGAATAATGTTACTATGTTTTCAGCTCGTGACGTTTATATAAAAGTATTATAGCTACTGTAAATTCATTTCTGTATGATTAGAAGTACACTTCCTCCTTTATGTTATTACGTACTATATTTAAGCAATCTAGAATTGAAGCGTGAATTTATTGTTATTGTCTATATGAATAAAGAAATCTAATCTAATCTAATCTAATCTCTCTCTTAAGATCGTAAATGCTGTACCATACTTGAATAAAGTGAATGATCTAATCTAATCTAATCTCTCGATTGTAATTAGTGTAATTTTCATTTATTTTTATTCTCACAGCATAGGATTTGAATTACTGTATTATGTAATCTACATGAATAAAGTGATTGAATCTGAATCTGAATCTCTTACATTCTTAATGTCTTTCTCTCACTTTCTCCATCTCACTCAACCTCTCTCTTTCTAGTAGTCGCTTCACAGGCCAATAACGATGAAAGGCCTTGTGATTTCTGAGGCAGAAACCCCACGCACTTGGTAATGGACGGTGCAAAGCCCAGTGAAGGGTAACCGACTCCCATATAGTCTGTCCAAGCAGAGAAGACATTCTGACAATATGGGAAAATTACTCCAGATCGGTCAATATTGGTTCAAAGATTATGAATTGGGTTTCAAGTTGTAGGAAAATTCTGATCGAGAATTTAAATATCAGATTTATAGTATTTGAATGAATATTGACGTGGATGGATTAATTTTCCAATCTATCCGAAATGTCTCGTTTGCTTGGACAGACCATAGCCGACTTCCATACCTCTCTCAACAACTGCTTTTGATAATGATTATGTGAGGCTCATCCCCTCTCTTATCTTTCTTCAATGTCCAACCTTTCTCTCTCTCTCTTTCGACATTATCTTGATAATCGTATCTCTTTCATCTACTGGCTCTTTTCCTCCCACTCAATGATTTTTTTTCTGAGTCTCACACTCACACTCGCTCTCTCTCACTCTTTCTTTGTCTCCCACTCTCTTTCTATCTCTCTCTCTCTCTCTCACTCGCTCTCTCACTCTCTCTATCACCGCCTCTCACTCAATCTCTTTATCTACATTTACCCCTCTCTCTCACTCTTCCTCTCTCACTCTCTCTCTCTCTCTCTCTCTCTCTCTCTCTCTCTGGATTCTGCTCTCTCAGCTTCTGCCCTAAATTGCTCCCCTAAAATTTATAATAAACAGTCCAAAACAAGGTTATATCTATTTATTTATTCCAAAATAAACATTTGAATCATAGAATTCCCACTTCAGAATAAATTCCGCTCGAAACAATTTGGAATTTTCATTTCAGTTCACTCCAAAGTTTCAATAATACACCAAATAAAAAATTCAAGAGATTTCAATACTTTGAATTCACTTACTGGATCTCAATAACTATCGAAGTTTCAAACTTCTAACTTGTTTCATTCAATTTCTATTCTTTATTCCAATAAAGTTGACAGCAAACACTCTTATCTCGTGGTTGATACAGTGAAAAGTGTTCAAAACAGACAAGGAGTGTTCATTATAGATCATGAAGCGAAGCAAAATTTATTAATTTTATTCAAGAACATTTTTACCATACAATTTTTAATAAAGGTTTACTACGAATTCCTAAAGATAGACCAAATCCATTTTATACACTTCAAGGTTTCGAATTATTTATTTCTTGAAATAAATGAATTATATAATGGTAGATTATCATGTTCACTTCAATTTTGAATTTTAAAGTAGTTGAATCAACAAAACCATTTGGACCAGTAGAGCTTTCCTCTTAGAAATTCATTCCAGATGAGTAGAATCATTCCATTTAATCGGAATAAGTTGAAAACTCGATCAGAGGATAGATGTTTTTTTTGTCTTTCCGCCCCATGATAAGTTGAAGGAGTTTTGAGTTCTGGCTTTGAAGGCGTATTCATGATTTTTATGTGCTTCAATATCTGAGAACACGTTATACACTTTGATACTCTGTGGATGGAGGAAACTGGAAAACCTCTTCAACAGACGGAATATTTTCCTGAGCTGAAACCAACCTGTCTCCGTTCATTCTTAGCATATAGTCTGTCCAAGCAAAGAAAACCCTTTGGCAAGATGGTAGAATGACTCAATCTCAGTCAATATTGTTTCAAAAATTATCAACTCGATCTTAAATTGTGGGAAACAATTAGATCTACTATTTAGACCACATTCATAATCCATAGACAAAAAATATTGACCAAGCTTGAGTCATTTTCCCATATTACCAGAGTGTCTTCTTTGCTTGGACAGACTTCGCTCATCCATTCATTTGCCTCTTGTAACTTCCATGAAATTTCATTAGAAAAAAAGTTGAACTTTCAACATCATTTTTTGTATCATACCTTGAAAATTCTAATAACTACGAATTTCAACAATTTCAGCCTCATGAGAATGAAGATGAAGATGAAGATGAAGATGAAGATGAAGATGAAGATGAAGATGAAGATGAAGATGAAGATGAAGATGAAGATGAAGATGAAGATGAAGATGAAGATGAAGATGAAGATGAAGATGAAGATGAAGATGAAGATGAAGATGAAGATGGAGATGGAGATGAAGATGAAGATGAGGATGAAGATGAGGATGAAGATGAGGATGAAGATGAGGATGAAGATGTAGATGAAGATGAGGATAAAGATTAAGATCATACGTGAATTTCATTCATTAAAAATTAATAATTTTTCAACCAATATTGACCGAGCTTGAGTCATTTTCCCATCTTGCCAGAGGCTCTTCTTTGCTTGGCTAGACTATAAAACAATGATGTCTTTGTAGCATGTGACCAGAAGCGCCAATCACAATTGAAACATTATTCAGGTTCACAGTACCATTAAACAGTCTCTATGGCTGAAGTCGCATTCCGGTGGGTGGATGGGTTAGGTTCTATAGAGCCCTATGGGCTTCTTTTCATAGAGCCCTAGGTTAGATGGTCTGGATAGTGTTCAGCCGCCATATTTAAATTTTCCAATATACACAATATAAACTCAAAAAACTGTGTTGTCATACCCAGGTAGCACACTTACGTGTTTTCAACGTTGTAATTTGGTTGTTACAGTTGAATAACCGTTAGAGGTTGAATTTCTCAACGTTATAAATGAGACGTTTTATTCAACCGTTTTTCCAACGTGTTTACAACATATAAAACGAGCTTGCGTGTCCGCCGCTCATAGCGCTAGAATCGCTATGATTCTTCCTTGCTTGTTTTAACGGAAATAACTTTGAATTTGAAGTTGAAAATCACTCTTAACTTATTATGCTGTTTCTTGAGCAATCTCTTAGTTTAATGATTAAACTTTATTAAGTTCAAAAAACGGGAATTTAATTGTGTTGTGGGAATGTGTTGAAATACATTTTGTGTTTTGTTTTAATAAGTGTTGTTTATGTAAGCAGTCACTTCAAGATTACCTCACATCATGGTGAGTTTTAGAAGCATTTAATTGTTAACAAAAATGACTAATTTGGATCATTCACCCTATTTGTTTGATGATTCATTTCCTAGGTAACGATGTTGACTTGAATAAAATGTAGCTTATGAGCAACTTAAAATGTTCTTAAAAAGGTTCACACTTCACATAACCTCAAACCGTCAAACATAAACAAGATTTGTGGAAGAGCTAAAATAATTTGGGTAATAGTTAGATAAAGCTTGTCATTATCTTACCTTGGGGGGAGAGTAGCCTACTATATCTGAGAACCACACGTCAATGAGTCAAATATCATCAAATTGAAGCACTGACCATAAATAAATAGCCTGGGTTAATGTTTATAATGCTACAATGCTTAATTAAGCTTATAGTATTATTAAAAGAGAATTGCTACATGGTTGAAGTAGGCCTACCTAGCCTATACCCTATTCAAATAATTTTTTCAGTGGGCAATTGATAATTAAAGTGCAATACATATTTAATTAATGTGTTAACTCACCGTGAATTTTTAATGGTACCCTTTTACTAAGATTTGATTCTTCAATTTCTCAGAATGTAATTGGCAAACTTTATTCTAGCTTATATGGATTATTGAATAAAATGTAGCTCAAAGGCTAGGTTACTAAATAAAGGTTCAATCGATTCATTTTTTTCTTGGGCTTACAAATAGACCGATTTTATGTAGGCTACATAATTATATAGGCTTAACCCATTTCAAAATATGCCAAGTTACATAATTTTCTAAATTTACAAACATGAAAGTGCAATGAGCTTGATAATTTTTATCGCATTAGCAGGATCTAAGCAATCCAATCTAAGTTACAATATTTTTTCTCTAATAAGATAGATTAGCATCTCTGATGAAATGATAGCATAGGTTGCATTATTATATGAGATTGCATTTGAATTTGAGTTAGACTTGGCTAGAATTTATTTATCATGGATTTGAGGTACAATTCATTATTGTTTGAATTAATGTTTTGCATTCTGATTTAAATAGTCTATTGATCCATTCTAGACAGGTTTTAAAATTCATAGGCTACTAAAGTTGATGAATTTGTTTCAGAGGCGACTAGTTCTAAAGAGATTGAGGATGGAGTCCAATCTTCTTTCAGGAAAAGGAGAGCAAGAAAAACCCAGCTTGATTCCTCATGACATCGAATATTAACATTACTTGCTGCAACTGACGAAAATCTCACTGAGTCCCCAAACCATCTCATAAAAAACAAAGGTTAGCTGGTCTACTTCATCAGTTATAATTTTTATCATTATTAATTTCTTGTTTCTTTCTTGGTAAAGTAGGCCTTAATAAATTCGTTGATATCCTAATTCTGTTACAATGTTATTTTCTATAGAATTATAGGCCTCTATAGAATTACAGGTTGATTTCCATAATGTCACTGCCACTTCAGATGCTGATTCCACAAAAGTAAGGGAAAATCTCCTTTATAAGAGCATTTCCAAAATTGGTTTATTACAAAAATAAGAATGGTGGGAGATTCAAGATTTTTCTTCAAAACTATATAAACAAAAGAACATTCGAAAAAACAGGTTTATAAAATAAAAATCATGAGGCTTGTATGTGTTTTAGGGAAAGAATAGCATAGAACTTTATTTTGGAATTGATTTTTAAGAGCTTTAATTGATAATAATTATTAATTCGATTCGAAATCTTCATTAATTGCTCTACGGTATATAATTAATAGACGAAGGACTGCTGCAACTGCAAATATTGACCAATGTTGTAAATAGCAGGCAAGATCCATTGAATGAAACTAAAATTTGCAGTTGCAGAAGTTCTTTGTCTATTTATGAAGCAATAAATGGAGATTCGAATTAATTTTAATTACATTAATTTTCGAATTAATTATTATTATAATCATCCAGCATTTAGTGTACTGAAATTATATCTAATAATTCTTCCATCAGTTTTAATTGATTTGAAATACCTGTTGAAAATCAGGCACCTGTATCTTATATATTTATAAAACTTTGAACCGGGAAAATTAAATTTTTTAGCAAATTTTTCTATTACGTAGTTGATTTCATTATATGCCCTTACAGGTAGGCCTACTGGAAAATTTTGAGACACTCTGTATAACTGTTGGAAATGATAATTTTCAACTAAAGAATCCTTTATCCTCCTGCATTCAGCAGTGATTTTGGGTCATATTAAAGTGATACTGGTGGCATTATTCTATTGAGATTTCTAATGGTACCTTTTGTTAAATTATCTTTGTATAAGTAGAGTAATATGCAAATGTTAGGCCTTTCATTTTCCTCCCCTCCACAATATACTCATCAACTTCTAATTGATATGATTATTGGAAAAGGTCTTTTAAATTTATATTATGTGTTTCAGTTGCTGTCGAAGGAGGTGAATCGGCTATGGGAGTTCCAGGTTGGGGGAGAAATTGAGGATTGGCTAGAATGTGCATCACCCAGAGTAGGCTACTCAGAAAAAGTTGAAGAAAAATAACAATTATCATACCGGACGTTTCTTATCACTAGCTTTTCTTGATACATTTTTTTAAATAATAATCTATACCAATTTGTAACTATTTGAACCTCATTCTATCATTCAATTTGATTGCATATTTTTCGAAATTATATTGGATCAGAAAACCATCATCTCTGGAAACTATTTCAATAGAATTGAAGCTGACTTGAAGTTATAATGAATTTTTACTTTCTCAATTGCTGAAATATATCTCAACATTTATATATGTACAGTATTTACAATAAATATTATCTTTACATTATGGAAATTGTGTGAATTCTTGTTTTCACTAAACCAGAAGCATTTTATTAGTTCTAGTAATTTTTTTACTTATCACAGATGAAATTATGAACATAGATTCAAAGTTTGGGATTTTTAAATAGCAGCAATCTTAGAATGATAAGTTTAGCACACTGAACACGGGGATTATAGTTTCGGCCAGTTGAATATCTGTAGCTAATCACAGCTGTTTTTCGATTCAATTTCAAGACAAAGGGCTCTGTTTGGCTACAGATATTTAACTGGCCGATTTTACAATCCTCATGTACAGGGCGCTTTATGCTTCAATGTTCTGTTTCATACTGAAGCATCTTGATAAACAACGTCAGCAGTACTATTGCTGCAATTTTTTGCTCAACCTTCCATAGTCATTTAATTTTATGTTTCATACTGAAGCATCTTATTAGCCTTGGTAGACAAAGTCAGCAGTACAATAGCAACAATTTGTTTCTCCAAGCTTCAATTAACATTTTTACAGAACATTTTTTTCCTATTGTGTGTTTTTAATGTTCACTCATGATTAAAATTTATGGTTTCAGTCTGGTCAAGCAAGGAAGACATTCTGGCAAGATGGGGAAATGATTTCAGCTTGGTCAATATTGGTTCAAAAATGATAAAGTTGGTCTAAAATTATAGAACAGATTGTCTTTTACAGTTTGAGACCAAATTTATTATTTTCAATCAATGACCGAGCTGTATTTATTTCCTCATTTCGCCAGAATGTTTTCTTTGCTTGTCCAGACTATACCACAATCATGTTTTCATGATGACCAGTTTTCAATGCTTATTCAACGTTGAAAAATATAACTAATTAAACTGTTTTTCAACGTCTATTTGTAGTTGAAAATAATGGTTGTCACAATATGTTTTCAACATCTATTCAACGTTGAAAATCATGTGGAAACGGCGGACATTTTATCGTATTTACAACGTTGAATTTCAACGTCATTTCATCGTTAAGGTATTACGTGTTTCTAATGTTATTTCAACGGTTTTGTGCTACCTGGGTACCATTAATTGACTGAATGTAGTGAGTTCTAGATTCAAGATGACTATTTTGCATTTTTGTATGTTATGTATGTTTGTACCGCGTTTACGACAAAACGCGGCAATGCATTCTGATGAAATTTGACAGGAATGTTCCTCTTGAAATTGCGCGTCGATGTATAAGTAAGGTTTTTTAAAATATTGCATTTCAAGGATAACATGAAAGAATAGTATATTCCGCACCTAGGGTCGAAAATGTCGGATTTCCGGCTCGAGATCGGTTTTCAAGTTCGAGTCCAAGTTGCTGGTGACCTCGCCACAGAAGGAGCAATTCGGCCTTCGTATGATGCATGTAAAACAGTTCATTTCATACCAGTGTGACGAAAAAAGAATTAACTCTATACTAAAATATTACTTGAAGAATACATGAAAATCAAACACCCTTTGAAAAACTTAAAAATTATTAAAACACAGACATGTTTCGGCACATTAGGCCATTATCTTATTATTTCATTTTTATATTATCCACATTGATAATGGCCTAATGTGCCGAAACATGTCTGTGTTTCAATAATTTTTAAGTTTTTCGAAGGGTGTTTGATTTTCATTCATTTTTCAATTATTTTAAATAGCCCTAAGTTTTAAAGTTCAGTTTTTAAAATATTACTATGCACATTTATACTTCTGAACGTAGTAGAAATCAGACTATAGAATTATTCATGCTTAACCAGCTGTCAAGTTAATCATTAATTGCATGCAATCGATGAAACTCAACATGAATAATCAGTGAATCCATGGGTGACTTCGTGAGGTCTACTGTTCACAGAACTACTAGTAATAAAACTAGTGAGGGTTGACATCTTTCGAATCTCGAATCTCCAATTATTGCTATATAAATATACAAAGGACTTTGTCTATTTCTCCAACCCTTTGTCTATTTATATAGCAATAAATGGAGATTCGAACTAATTATTACAATTATAATCCAGCAGTTGGTATACTGCAATGACTAATGATTCTTCCCTCATTGACATCTTACCAGAAAAATAGATAATGCGAGGATCTTAAAAATTGATTCCAATTGGCATCAATAATAGGGAAAACATTGAATTTGAGGTTAGAGCATCAATGTAGAAATCCAACAACAGCAACTGATTCCGCGTAGTGCATTCCAACTCTAATCTCGAACATCATGAAAACAATAACAAGGAAATTCCTTGCACATATAGACAGAAACTTTGTAGTCTGTCCAAGCAGACAAGACATTCTGACAAGATGGGAAAATGACCCCAACTCGGTCGATATTGGTTCAAAAATTTTTAATTTGGTTTCAAATTGTAGAATAGAATGTTTCCTAAGATTTTAAACTAAATTTATAACTTTTAAACCAATATTGAGCGAGCTGGGATCATTTTCCAATCTTGCCAAAATGCCTTCTTTGCTCGAACAGACTAATTCGCTATGAGCATCTACCATGCAGTAATCTGGTAGATAATAATATTTCCCCGAGGAATACAACATGTGAATCAATCTAAGTGAAGAATGGTTTACAAATAAAATCCCAGGAATTTATATTATATGTATATTAATACAAATAAAATTCCATACAAATAATGGAATCCTAGTCTCTATTTACTTCTCAACTTTTAAAGCATTACAGTATGTTTTGGATATATGCATGTATATATCGGTTGTATATGCATGTTGATTATGATTATCTTCTATTCAAGTTTAAAAATCGAATTCAGGCCTATTGGTTATGTTTGAGCAGACAGTGGGAGAGGACTATCTTTTCCTATTATCCCCCCTTCATACTCTATTTTTCTTTCTTACTTTCACCTCCATATTCTCCTAGTTCTTCTTCTTCTTCTTCTTCTTTTACAACTTCGGTCGTTCCCTACTTTTTTTTGTTATCCACCCACTTTTTACCACTCCCCCTTGTCTATCCTTTCCCTTTTCTTTTTCTTCTTCTTTCTTCTCATTCAATTTCTCCCTCCTTATTCCCTGTCAATCCTAATACTTTCCTCTTTCTCACTCTCTACGACTCTTCTTATTACCCTATTTTTCTTATTGTTCCTCATCTTTATCCTCCTCCTACCTCTTTCTTTCCATCCGCCCTCGTACCTCCATTCTTTTCCTCATGCTCTTACCCCCTCCCCCCCCCCACCACCAAAGCATAGTCGTTCACGTTCTATTGGAAAAGTTCTTACCTTGTGCAAAATCTTATCTTTCTAACTTTCCAACAACT
This sequence comes from Sogatella furcifera, assembly GCA_017141385.1. Classification (NCBI taxonomy): domain Eukaryota; kingdom Metazoa; phylum Arthropoda; class Insecta; order Hemiptera; family Delphacidae; genus Sogatella; species Sogatella furcifera. The sequence continues at coordinate 7,707,200 of CM029553.1, read as the reverse complement.
TTATTTTGACTCAGCCTTTCCAACTTTTCCCAGATAAGTTTTGATCATGAAATTACCCTCAATACTATGGATGATGATTTGTTTCTCATAAGGATGGTAATTATTTAATTCAATATAAACATACTAATTTAGTTTAACTTCACTTTATTTATGTAACTAGCCGGCAGGCTCGCTTCGCTCGCCTTCTCCGCCTAGCCAGGGGGCTCCGCCCCTGGACCCCCGACAGTATCAGCAGTGTCAGTGAGTCAAACAGGCTAGCTTCGCTCGCATAACCTCTGTCAGTGTAAGCTGAGAGCAAAATCCGTTCAGAAGGGATTCAAAACTTATTGAACACAGCATCTCTAGACCTAATCCAGACCTGTTCACCAAATTTCGACATTTTCTACGAATTTATTCTCAAAAAATCCAAGAAAAACTGAAAATTTCGAAAAATGGTAAAACGCTAATATTAAGCGTAACGTTGGGAAGTATATTGGACATAGTTTGAAACTTGATACAATATCTTCCAAATTAGTTCATCTATAATCTCGCTGAACCATTGAATTTACAGTAAGGATTGGTCGTATAAAGGCGGAAGATATGCAACACGCAATACATCTACAATTTTGAAAAACCTGATTACTGGCGTAATCTTAAACGGAATTCAAAAATATCTTAACCCAACATTTCTAGACCTTATTTGAACCTGCCGACCAAATGTCAACATTTTCTACCGATTGGTTCTCGAATAAATGAGGAAAACGCCGAATAACTCTAGAAAGAAATAAAATATTTGGCGTATCCTAGAAAAGTTTTCAAAATCCTTTCTTAGCGCGCGTCTAAACGTCCAACTGAACATGCCTGCCAAATTTGAACGCACTCGCTTCAGTGGATTTTTAGTTCTGGTGATGAATCAGTCTGTCAGTCAGTCAGTGACATTTCGCTTATATAGATATAGATGATTATGAAGATTTTGTAATATGTACTATAAAATCTTTTTTTAATGGCAATAAAATACTAAATACTAATTCCTGATATTATTAGATTGAATTAAATTAAATTATAATAGTTGTGTTCCAGAAAAGAAGATATTCCTCTCAAATTTACGATTAGAGCGTGAGTGTAACTACGCATGCGCAGATCTGAAAATTTTAGTGTAAGATCACTTCTGCTAACACCCCGTTGGTGAGATGATGTAAGATGTTATGAGTAATAGAATGTTTTTCAACATTAGTGTTAAATTCAATTTATTTTACAAATTCGATTCCAAATTTATTTTCTACAAACCATAATCATAACTTACAATCACGTTTTTCAAAAAAGAAGAAATGTTAAACGAAGACAAGATAATATCACTACTTCAAATGTATGTCCAGTTGTCCACAGCATCGCTACATTTCATTCATAAAATCTATATCTGTACTATGTGATCTTTATATTTTTCATGGTATCAACCTTCAAAATAAGAAATCTCAAAGTGTTAAGGCGATATTATGTGATTGAACGATAATATTTCCTATAACATGATAATTATATATGATCATATAGAGGAAGATGGGAATACGGAATCGTATTATCATTTATCATGATCTCATAGGCCTATGTCATAGAAAATGATATTATTGATTTGTTATAGCTTTTTCCTGAATTGTAAATATTATGTGTTCAAACAGCTCCACGAAGAAGTAGAAGAAGGAAAACAACAATAAGGGAAAGAATAAGAAAAAGAAGAGAAGAAGAAGAAGAAGAAGAAGAAGAAGAAGAAGAAGAAAGAAAATGATATGAGGAAGAAAAAAGAAAAGAAGAAGAAGAGAAATAAAAAGAAGAAGAAAAAAAGAAGAAGGAGAAGAAGAAGAAGAAGAAGAAGAAGAAGAAGAAGAAGAAGAAGAAGAAGAAGAAGAAGAAGAAGAAGAAGAAGAAGAAGAAGAAGAAGAAGAAGAAGAAGAAGAAGAAGAAGAAGAAGAAGAAGAAGAAGAAGAAGAAGAAGAAGAAGAAGAAGAAGAAGAAGAAGAAGAAGAAGAAGAAGAAGAAGAAGAAGAAGAAGAAGAAGAAGAAGAAGAAGAAGAAGAAGAAGAAGAAGAAGAAGAAGAAGAAGAAGAAGAAGAAGAAGAAGAAGAAGTAAAAGACAAAGAGTTAAAGGAAATGAGGAGATGAAAAATAGAAACTAAGAGTGAAGTACAAGGAGAAATGGATGGAGAAATGAATAGAAATTTCAAAAACAGTAGTGACCATAAAAACAAAGACCCATAAGTATAGTGGAAGTAGTATTGGTTTACATTGTTCATTTAATTAGTCTACGTGTCTCGAATGCGGACTGGAAGTTGGAATAATTTTCCGTTGCATGAAAAGAACAGAGAGGAAGAAAATTGGGTTCAGGTTGTAGAAACTTTTGTACTTCTGTCAGCTCTGAGTTTTTTCATCTGCTGCTCGTGGATTGTACGGATATTTCTGCTATTCACATTTCTGCTCATGAATATTTCCTTCTACTTCTTGGTAACGCTTTCTCTTCAAACCATTCATCTCTCACTGGTTTGTATAGCTTGATAACTGGGAATTATCAAGGATTCACAGGACTTGTACAGAAATCATCAGTGAACAAAACTCATTTATGGAATTTAACAATAATAATATTAAGAAATCGTCTGTACACGAGATATAAGCAAGCTTGCATCTAACGAATAAATCATTTTTTATAATATATCAAACAGATAATAACATTTTTTTCCAATTCGAAATATTATATGTTCATGAATAAAGTGAGATGCCAATTTACAACAACGACAAACACCTTACAGATGAAGATACATAGTCGACTCTCGATCATACAATATCTATAGAATAGTCGATGGTCGACTCTCGATAATACAAACATACGATAATACCAATATCTTGATAATACGAAATGAATCTCTGGTCTCTTGAAAAACTCTCGATGATTTGAACAACATCAATGCATTTAGGTACACTCGATAATACGAATTAAAATACACAGCCTGATCCAACTACAACACGCGATAATTCGAATTTCTTTACAAAAACTCTCGATAATACGAACTTCTATTGAACATGATCAATCCTGCATAGAATTCTCAAACATGAAAAAACCAGTCAAGCAGAAAAGAATACAGACTTTTTTATTTAAAAAAAATTGTTATATTGTTTGACTAGACGCACAGTAATATTGTATTCCATTTAAAAATCACATAATTTTATCGAAAGAGAATAATCTATAATTATATGATGAATATAAATATTATAATATAAACTGTAATCATAGTTTTGATTGATTGCATAATACTTTTATTGTTTTTCCAATTTATCTATCTCTAGTTCCTTAATTAAGATTCTCAATAATTTTTTATCGTCTTTCTTTTATAGTTTTAAAGTTCTAATAGTTTATATAGTTTAACGGTAATAGTTTATATAGTTTATAGTTTCAACTATATTTCAAAATTTGAATTTCCGTTAAACTACATTAGCAAACAATTCTGCTTCCTATAGAGTTACCTTTTTCCCTCTTCTATTCAACTTTTGATAATACGAACTCTCGATAATTCGAACTTTTTCTCTAGTCCTTCCAAATTCGTATTATCAAGAGTCCACTGTGAAAACCTCTTCAATGTTTTTAGCTGCTAGATCCAGATTATAGGTTGAGCCTACTACAGGTAAATTAGATTTACAGATTTTACAGATTACAGAATTATAGTATTCGATTTCAATGACATCGATAGAAATCCCGTTTTCTCCCAACATACAATGTCTTGTTCAATCGCAATAATTATAATTATTGCGATTGAACAATTGTCTATCACTAGATTTTTGAAACAAATAAGTTTTTCATTTTTGTTCTTTGTATAATTTTACTTTCATCAAATTTCATCGGTGTCTTTCTTATCGATTTCCACTCAATAATATCAGTTTCATACAATTTTATGGTACAGATTATGTATTATCAGAATGTATTCATATTATCAAAATACACTGGTTGAAACATTTTTGTCCGTTCTCCTGCGCTCTGGCTCATGCCTATGCAAGCTTATTACTATATTTTGAATATGATGTTTAATTATATATTTGTATTATCACATTGTATCATTCTGAAAATTGAAAATGTAAAGTCGCGCAACCCAAAATGAAAACAGTCTTGAAAGTTGAAATTTTAGGTATCATTGATTTTTCTTTCGAGGTTCATGATAATTATATAGTGATTATTTCTTGATAACGTTCTGCTGTGATGGTTTCCGTTGGAAAGATAGGCCCGACAGTTCTCCGATGAGATACACCACACAACACCACACCCCAATTTTGTGAGAATATAATGACTGTTTATGGAATTCGCGTTAATTCTCTGCAGAACATACCCTGCAATTTTGACTATTTGACTGTATTTTGACTGAAAAAACTTCTACAGAACAGATATTTGATTTCGAATATGAAATTTGTAAACCAATGACAACACCGCAACCGTTCCTCTTGGAGCTGATGTATTACGTTAATCCGGTAGATATGTAATTTTATTAACTACTTATTAGTGGCTTTATGAAAATTCCTCCAATGCAGTCCAGTCTGGGTAGAAAGATTTCGATCAGACTTTTTTGAAGAACGAAACGAATTTCATTTGAAAACGTCATTCACGCTACCTGTATCCTAAAAACGATGAAGCAAACGACATAATATGGTCGATTTGTTTGGTACTTTAGCATCTGGAAAGGCATTGTAGAAGAGTTCTTGACACTTTGCGTAGGATTTTGATCCACAGTTACTCAAAAATAAAGGAACACTTTTTCTTGCTTAAAATACATTGCGTTTCAAACTGAAAAAACAAACAGATTTCTGGCTAACTGTCGCCCGGAGGTGTGATCTAACAGTGCTATCACCTGCTGTACCACTGGATGAAAAATTCCCACACCCAAATCATACTTTACAAATAATTTATCTATCTTTCCTTCAAGGCTTCAAAAATTGGGTTGCGCTTCACGATCGCCCGTTATTTCAAATTAGAATATCGTAGTTTTACATTGGGTGTTGAATTTTTTGTCGCAATTGAATTGATTTCGCAAATTTGTGACAGCTCCCCTTTTTCTAGTACTGCTTTGTGACTGTGAGCACCGGAGTTTGAATGGATGGAAAACTGTCGCATGGACTCTTCCAGCCTTGGTAACATAAATAACGCGACCAACTCTTGCTAACTTTTTCTTACCCCAAGTCGAACCAGCGAATAACTTTTTCGCTTTTTCTGAATTGCTTTCTCGAAAGTTTGTCTCTCTCTCTCTTTCTCTCTCTCTCCCTCTCCCCCCCTCACACTCTATCTTTCTTTCTCTTCTTGCAAGGCTCAAGTTTATTGCACAGCCAGAATCTTTCTTCTTTTGTTCAGGTTTTCTGCTAAAGAAATATCCCAATCTTATCTTCACTCTGAATATCGACAAATTCCATAAATAATAATGATATTCAACAGAACTATCATCCAATATTTGACAATTTCTCATAAAAGTATTCTCTATTTTTGTATCATGTATTATTAGTTTGTATAGCACTGGCGACTCGTGCCCACGTAACAGGTGAAGTGCGCGTATTTTTTATTGTACAGTTCTTCACCTTTTTCCTGGGCACGAGCCGCCACTGTTGTATAGATAGTATACTGTTGTATAGCCGACACTGTTGTATATAGATAGTGTTGTATAAATATAGTATAGTATTATTGTATGAACGTATTCAGAAGTGACCTTTATTTTTGTATCATGTATAGTAAAGTATCATGTGTATGAAAGTATTTAGATGTATCCTTTATTCTTGTATCGAGTATAAATTCATGAAAGACACCAATTAAATAAGGGAATCTGTTGCTAAATACAACTAAGGGAAACACAAGGAGGTCTATGAGGGTGCGAATATAATAATGATGCTGATCGGACAGCTCTCTCACTATTTCAATCCCTATTTTGCTCAAAATGTTAGTCCAAACAAGATAAAATTAATTTGATTCATGGAGATATTTATTGAAGATATAAATAGTGCATTATAAAAAATAAAAATGAAAAAGGGTATTTAAAATAGAAACCAATATGAATAAATATATGTACTAGGAGACTCGAATATCATATCAAATAAGAGACAATTTTAAAGAAAAGATTTATATCACATTTAAAGAACGGGAGAATAATGTGTTTTGAGAAGTGAATTGAAGATGAAAGCACGACGTTTTCATATAAAAGTTATAAATTTGGTTTGAATTTATAGGAAACAGTATAATCTACATTATGAGTCCAAATTTAAAATCTTTATACTAATACTAGCCGGTAGGCTAGGCCCCGCCCCCTGGACTCCCGACAGTATCAGCAGAGTAAGTTTATACTCGCTTCGCGTGCCTGAGAAACCTGTGCCATTGTCAGCTGAGACGAACAGGGTCTCTTCCCTCACCTGCAATTTCCGTTTGAAAGGTTTTGCTCTGAATATCATATCACTCAACCTTTGTGCTGATTATCGGAAATCGTTCTGAATTAGTTGCTCTATTACCTCAGCTCAACCTGGGTATATGATTTGAACGTATTTAGTTCAGTAATTACCGTGAAATAAACAAAAATGCAAATTCCATTCCCAATTGGAAAACCTTATTACAGGCGTAACCTCAGAAGGGATTCGAGATTTATTGAAAACAGCATTCCTAGACCTAAACTAGAACTGCTCACCAAAATTCAACATTTTATGCCAATTGGTTCTCGAAAAATCTAAGAAAAACTCAGAGAATTCGAAAAAATAGTAAAACGCTATTGAGCGTAACCTTGGGAAGCATATCGGACATGATTTGAAACTTGAGATATCTTTTAAATTAGTTTATTTATAATCTCGCTGAACCATTGAATTTACAATAAGGATTGGTCGTATCGAGGCGGAAGATATGCAACCCGCAATACATCTACAATTTTGAAAAATTTATTACTGGCGTAATAAATAAATAATAAATAGATAGATAGATGAAAGTTTATTTCCCTAAAAACTGAAACTACTACATCAATTACAGAATATTAGAAACTCTACAATTACAGCATATACAATAGTTAGCTACAGAAACATCTTATAATGTGTCTTTACGTGTTTTAGTGTTTTCTGTGTGGAAATTGACCTACTCCACTATGGCGTGCCATGTTCTAGAGTAGGTTTTGTTTGTTTGTTTTTTGTGTGCGGATTAGTAATTAGTAGGTGTTTAGTAAGTCATTAGTTGTTTAGTTGGAATATTAGTTGTTGTTTGAAATAATGTTTTCTATGTTCTGTCTTCCTTTGCTCGTCAACCAATTGTGTACTATTGTTTTGAACTTTCTAGGATGGTTAATCTGTTTGAAATTTTCAGGAAGTAAATTGTATAATTTTGGTGCCAAATGATTGAAATGTCTTTGGTATAGTGCCTTCCTTGCAACATTGGTGATGATTGGTGATTGGCGTAATCTTTAACGGATTTCAAAAATATTTTAACACAACATTTCTAGACTTTATCTGAACCTGCCCACCATATATCTACATTTTTCAACGATTGGTTCTCGAAAAAATTTGAAAAAAGACGCCGAAAAGCTATGGAAAAACTAAATTTTTTGGATAATTCTCATGAAGTTTAAAATATCCGTATTTTGCACGCGTCTAAGCGTTCAACTGAACATGCCTGCCAAATTTGAACACATTCGCTTAAGTGGATTTTTAGTTCTGGTGATGAAGTTAGTGTCATTTCGCTTCTATAGATATAGATATTACAACTTTGAAAATCTGAAATGTCGATAATTCAGATTATTCTTTGGGCTACTGTATTTATCAGAACTTTTAATTAATGAAGATCAAAAATGATTTAAAAGGGTACTTTCATCTTCATTGATTGAGAGTTTTGTTTTTGTTATTTTTAAACAGTTTTTTCTCAAACAGAGAACCTTTTCGTAAGGTGATTTCGATAATCCGGATGGGGTTCGGTCCCAACTAATGCGGATTATCGACGTTCAAATGCAGTGGCGTAACAGCCGAGCCCGCAATGAATGGGGGGCCCGAGAGACAGGGGCCCGCGAGCTGGTGAGCTGGAAATGACACTGTATATGAAGAGGACATCATCATAGATTTTCATAGGTCATCATAGGACCTCGTCATACATTTTCTCCATCGAATACTAAGTTTTAGATGGACTCTACAATAATTATTAGAAGTATCAAAAAATAAAACAGTGAAATAAGTTAGTGAACTTTTATCAATTAAGACAGTATTACTCCACTGGCGGCTCTTGCCAACCAAACAGGTGAAGTGTCCGTATCTTTTACTGTACAGCACTTCACCTCTTTCGTGATAACGAACCGCCAGTGGAATAACTCTACTGCTTGCAATGTCCCAGATGTATGCAAAGCATTCTTTTTGTTTTTAACTATAGTCATTCTCAGAATTTAAATTGAACAAGGTCCAAGTGCCCAATGTCCAATTGAACAGCCTTACAAGTGTCATGTCACAAAAAATACTTAGTGGGCTCAGCTAATTAAGTATTGGAAGTAGAGAAATTTTCCTGAAACAGACCATTCAAGCATAAGCTTCTTCCAACTCGAAAAGATCTTTAAAATTCAATTAAAGACATTCATGTCATCTTTCTTTTCTACATTTCTTTTTCTTGTTCTGCAGTAGTTATGTCGTACGTTAATATTTTTTTAAACAAAATATTTTCATGCTCTACTGAATGTTTCTTATTCTACCTGAAGATTCGTAGTAAACCAATGTCATTTATTTTTAATGTAGGTCAACAATTGAAATTCAACTTATCCAAAGATAAAACTTACAAAAATTCAATATTTCAGTGCATGGTAACTGTACGAAAACCTTCAAATGAAATCTATTTTTGTTGAACAAATTTAATCTCGAAATAAACTTTGGTACTGTATATAGCAGCGGATTTAGAACCGGGCAGCTCAAGCCGCGCGCCTCTATCTGCCGCTTGGGAATCGTACATTTAAATAAAATTCTCTCAATGGCTGACCACCTCACACTACTCAATGTAAGCTGAGACACGCTCCTTTCAAATTCAATTCTATTGGTGGCTGACAACTTCCTCACACTATGTCGACCAATCACAAGCCAGTACAAGTCCACGCCCACAACGCCCTCTCATTGGCTAATGCCATCACGTCATCATGGCCTAGAAATGGTGGAGCTTGAAGGTGTCTAATAGGAGTCGAAGCGAATCACCCTATTGCTACTGTCTGTCATCTGCTGGCTGAATTCGGAACTAACTTTTTTCGAATGTTTTCTCAAGAAAGTTGAGGAGGGCGGTGAAAATATCTACAATCTTCAATTTGCTTGTTATTAGGTTTCCAATTTTTGTTAGTATAGGACAAGTTTGTTTTCAGTGAAGCTTGAGATTTATGATGATTCTCAATATTTTCCCTGTGGAGAATTTATAATTTTCTCACTTATGTGTTTTCAAGCAAATGAATCAATTAATAATTTAAAACTGAATAATCATTAAGTCGCTAAAACTTTTTAAGTACTCAGTACAGTATTTCCATTTCCAACTTATCCCAACCATAAATATCCAAGCATCATTTTTGAGTGCTCTCAATGATAAAGTAAGTTACAATGTTACAGTTTTGCTCAATGTAGGTAGCCTATACTTATTTTTTATTCATTTCTGTTATGCTTCTGCTTATCAAGTATTATCAAGTATGTCTGAATACATAAAAATATAAAACAATACATTACAATAAGAAAGTCCCGATAATCCTTTTTTGCCACACAACAAGCAACATTGCGATCACAAATGAGTAAACTGTGAAAATGGAAGGCAGCTTAAATCATTTTTGGCTTAGAATATGTTGGATTGTATTCGTCTGATAATGGTGGGGGGGGGGCGCCTGCAGAAATCTTGCACAGGGCGCCAAAACACCACGCGAGGGCCCTGCTGTATAACTATGTATAAAACCAACTAATCAGGTAAATAATAATATGATTTAAAGAATTATTTGAAGGCCTGATGACTGAAAAGCTTGCGCGTTTCTGGCGAAATTGAAGGGATTTCAAACTAGCAAGCTATAATTTATTGATTGTTAGGTGTGACATAAGGTTTAATGTTTAATGATCAAAATAAACAAAGACTTTTTCGGCATGAAACAATCTGTAATATGGTAAAAATTGAGTTGTGATATAATTGAATTTCTATTTTGTGTGTGTAATAAATTATGATTTTTTTTTCAGGATGAACGTATCCACTGGGAAGCGGCTTGTCCCAGTGGTAGAGAGCGTCTAATCGGTGAGATTAGATAAGCGACGTGCCTCTGTCACCACTGTTGTAACGGTGACCGGCTCCTCTGAATTCAATTCATGAGCCTCAAAAATCGCTTCCCGGTGGTTCGGAACCCACCTAAAGCAGTAGGTCCATTCATCTCTCATCATCATCCTTCCCATTACCCACGCACAGGCCCAAGAGCCCATGTGGGCATCACCCTCAAAAAAAAAAAAAAAAAAAAGCTCCCAACCAACCAGGATTCAGATAATTACGTATAAATTTACTCAATATTAAAAAATAGTATATTTCGGCCCAGCTATTACAATGGTGTCAATTGTGTGGGGTTTGTCTGCAAGAATGACAAACGTTTAAATGCCAGATTAATCAGGATAGAATTGCGATAAGAAGTATCAAAAAGTTGAGAACCACATTTCACTTGTAATTTTATTAGCAACACGAGCAGGAACATAATAGTAAAAGTTTATTGTGAGAAAATTCTGAGGTATTAAGTAGAAAACGTAATAATAATTTTTTTATTTTATTTGTGATAGCTTTGAAGTTAGTTCAGGAGACGAACCGTTTGAATTTATCGTGTAATTGAGAATGATAGTAGAGAAAAATCCAGTTTGACGTTGCATTAGGATTTAGGAAATGGATAATACAGTTTAAAATTGCGAAAATGAAATTTGAATCCAAGAAATAGTGGGAAAAATGCAAGTGAGACGATATTTCCTTTGAATTAGAGAATTGGCAACATCGAATTATAATGTAGAATACAGTGTTTAAATATTAATAGAGAATTTTTTTGTCAAATTGAGATCTTATAGGCGGTAAAATTTTGTTACATTTCGATTGATAATTTTTATAAAATTGTAGTGTAAGAAGTATCCAATGATTTTTTTTTTCAATAGCGTCCAAGTAGGTATAAAGTTGATTTTATAAATATATGTAGTTGTGTTAAGATGGAAAATCAACATGGAGAAGTGACATGGAGGAACACAGATAATGATTGAAAGTATGATCAGTTTCCGCCCGTTTATCTGAGGACTTGATGACTGCTGGACCGAGTAGGTGGTTTTTCCGAGACATTCGGATATTCTGGGCAGAAATTGGTAGAAATCAAAATTATCAAGTTTGAGATATAGTTTATAGTTTTTTCAAGGACTCAACGGGGTTGAGAAGTATTGGAATCGGGAATTCCAAGGGAGGATTGAGTTCGGGAAATTCACAGAGGAGAGGGAAAGAGAGTCTGGGATCGGGTATTCCCAGGGAGAAGCTCTGAATTCGGAAAATTCAGGAGGGGGAGAGAGAGATAACACAGTTAGGTGAACTGGTGTTATAAACATGGATCGGGTATCCATGGTTTTGGGAAATCTTAAACATAGGCATTCTTGATTACTTTTGGCTCTTAAGAGGGCAGTAGCAGAATGACCCTACAATGAGATAGAGGAAATTTTTTATGGACAAGTACACTCGTATTTAGCGGCCAAGGCTTGCAAACAGTTTACTGGCCGGAGAAAAGGTGAGAGATGGGTGATCTGATGAGAGAGAAAAGGGAAAATTGTGTAGTAATCAACAATTAGTGTGCGTGTGTGAGAGAGAGAGAGCGCGACATTAGATGACTAGGAAATAGAATAAAATACTCCTTGGACTATACAATGACAACAATTGAATTGAGATTTGGTGATTATCGTGTTCGGAGAGAATAAGAGAAGGAGGAATATAAAGGAGATAGAATAAATAAACAGTTGTAGAAACGGAATAGTAGACAATTGAATGAATATTGGATATTACTTGGAAAGTGCAAGCAAGCAGCTATTGTTTTGTAGTTATGATTCAGTAGATTATAGAGAGATAGGATAATCGATTTATTCAAATAAGCCGAATTTATTTGATAGGAGATAACGATTTTCAAAGAGACCAACGATTGATAACGATGTAGGGAATAATTTTAATGTTTTATAGAATGGCTTGTTCTAATATTGTTGTTATATCTTAAAAAATGGATATTAAGTTTAGGAGTTAATTATTAATGATGTTGATTCGATAAGGTCTCGGTCAATTATATTTTGAGCTAGAGTTAGTAGTTTTTTGGGATGTGCACATCCCTATTTTGAGAGAGTGATTGTGATAAATGTGATGAGAGATGACGACATCATTGGTGCAGTAGTTCACTGCTTCTGGGAGGACGACTTGGGGCAGAGTCAGACCGTCCGGATAACGCTGAGGCAGCGTTTCCACCAACAGCTGACCGGCTGTTAACAGTCAGATCGGACGGGGGTTCGGGCTGAGGTCACCTACCTCGAGCTAGGAGGTACTACAATCCGGTGCATGGGTCCACCTCCTCCACCACCCCATCCACATCCAGGGGATGATCCAGGTTCCAGTACCAGGCGCAGATGATGTCGACCCCAGATGAGTGTTTAGTGTCAAGTGTCCAATGCGAAAGAAAATTGAGTGTGAATGGGAAAAATCTACATCATATCGTCTTTTTTAGGGAAGGGGGTAATGTAATATGGTAAAAATTGAGTTGTGATATTATTGAATTTTTATTTTGTGTGTGTAATAAATTATGATTTTTTCCAGGATGAACCAAATAAACTCCCAACCAACCAGGATTTAGATAATTACGTAAAGATTTTGTCAATATTCAAAAATAGTATATCTCGGCCCAGCCCATTACAAATCCAATATACATTAAATAAATAAGGTATATTATTGGTCGAAGTTGTAAAAAAATCCATAGAGGTCACTTTGGGGGGCCCATAAAAATATGTTTGCCGGTGGGGGGGAGTGTTGGTAAAAACTGTTACGCCACTGTTCAAGTATAAGCCTATTGACCGAGCTGGAGTCATCTTTCCATCTTGCCAGAATGTCTTCTCTGCTTGGACGGACTAAAATAAAGTATACTCTTCGACTATATCCGTGCTTCATATCATATTGAATGAGAGACGATCTTGAAGGAAAGCTTCATATCATATCGAATGAGAGACAATATTAGAGAAAGGCTTCATATCGCATTTGAAAAACGGGAAAATAATCTGTTGAGAGGTGAATTGAAGATAAAAGCACATAAGTGCCACCATATTTCGGCTGACATTTCAGCAATAGTGACATTTCGAGAAAGCTCTCTCAGCCACACCACATTCGGGGCTGTGAGTCGGTTGCCGTTTGGGGAATTGCTGGGGTTTGGGGAGGGGTCACGGTTTTAGGGGGTCCTAAGGGGGGGGAAGTGTGTATACGGTCCAGTTTGCACATAAATCTCGACTGTGGATCTTCGCCAACTGACGCTCTGTGAATAGTCTGTCCAAGCAAAGAAGACATTCTGGCAAGATGATAAAATTACTCCAGCTCGGTCAATATTGGTTCAAAAATTGTAAATTTGGTCTTAAATTGTAGAACACAATGTTTTCTACAACGTGAGGCCATTTTATAATTTTTGAACCTTTATTCACCGACCTGAACTAATTTCCTCATCTTGTCAGAATGTCTTCTTTGCTTGGTCAGACTATATCATTGACTGTTTCCGCCATGTTCATCCAGTCTATTGCAACAAACTTCCCTTGCAGCTGGTGATTGTGAGACGGTCGGACATCCATTACACCAATTCGCCATTTCGGTCTCCAAACACTCAACTCAGACTGGACGAGACATGAATCAGCTGATCATTTACGAAATGTATGAATCAAGAATAGATCAATGCACGTCGAACCATGTTCCTTTAATACTAGTAGTTCTGTCAACAGTAGACCTCACGAAGTCACCCAAGGATGGGGCACTATTCATGAAGGGAATACTTAGTTATGTTGAGTTTCAAGTTTCTTTAATTGCATGCGTCATTGAATGCAATTAATGGATGATAAACTCGTCCAGCATGAATAATCCTAAAGTGTGAATTTTCCTATGTTCAGAAGTATAAATGTACATAGTAATATTTTAGCATGAAGGTAATTCCTTTTCCTTCCATATTATCCTTAAACTGGAATATTTCATCGACGCGCAATTTCAAGAGGAGCATTCATGTCAAATTCCATCAGTATCTATTGCCCACTGGCGGCTCGGGCCCACGTGCCCGTTTCTTTTACTGTACAACACTTCACCTGTTTCGTGGGCACGTGCCGCCAGTGCTTTTTGTTTTAAATGCGGAACAAACAAACATAAAGAGAAATGCAAAATCGTCGTCTTGAATCAATCATCAAAATTCCCCCTAATAGAAGGCCGAAGCCTAATAAAATGATAACATTACACCGTAATGCAGCCCATACACTGGTGATGCCAAACCAAACCATCCAACCACGTGATACCGAATCGGTTGGATGAGTCGGTATTCCGTGGCTTCATGAAAATTTAGTCAGCTGGTTGAATCATCAGTCAGCTGCATTCATGATTCGAAGAATTTTATGATTCTCTGGAAGTGTTTTGTGTTTACAAACGGTTTAAATAATTCAACCTAAATTTAGATTACCAAAATCTATTTCTAAAAATCTCATTTTTTATAATCCATTCTTTATTTCAATTATCAACATAAATATAGGGTAAAGTTATAATAAAATTGATTAATTCTCATTCAATTTCTACGTTCTTCTTACTTCGTTTTTCATATTTTTCCTTAGCCCTTACGTGATCACTAAATATTGTTTTAGGGCACGGCCACATGGGCAGCTTTTTGCTGCAAATTTTGTCAACACCTGTGAAGATGTTCCCGACTCGTTCAAATTTTAATAAAAATCATGCAATAATATAGTTCTAAATTCGAGTAATTTTGTACAATCAAAAGAAATTTTTCATCCCTTCTCAATTTTGAAATAATGATGATAGAAATTTTTTTTTGTTCGGATTCCAATTAAAATTACGCCATAATTCAGTACTGAATTTCGTATAAATTGAACAACCAAACAAAAAATTTCTACCCCTTCCCGTTTTATTGTAGAAGTGATTGAAAAGGGGTGACTGGACCCCATCCTGAGCCAAATACCAAAACAAAGCTGGAATTTTTTATTATTTTTATGATAGAAAATCAGCTGGTGCGGCCTGACGAGCATAAAAGTGCTGCAAATATTTGCTGCAAACGAATAGGTCACGATTCATTTTTCTCAGCAGCAGCTAGTTGAGATTTCAGTTTCATTTCAGACAGCTGAGTAATGGTGAGAGATGCGTAGGGGAGTACGTTAGGCGATATCAGCTGATTTTCTATCATTGAAATAATATTGTACAAAACATTGAATAAATTCAAAACTCTAGCTTTGTTTTGGTATTTGGCTCAGGATGGAGTCCAGTCAACCCTTTTCAATCACTTCTACCCTAAAACGGGAAGGGGTAGAAAGTTTTTGATTGGTTGTTTAATTGATACAAAATTCAGTACTAAATTATCGCGTAATTTCAATTGGAATCTGGACAAAAAAAAATTTCTATCATCATTATTTCAAAATTGAGAAGGGATGAAAAATTTCTTTTGATTGTACAAAATTACTCGAATTTAGAACTATATTATTGCATGATTTTTATTAAAATTTGAACGAGTCGGGAACATCTTCACAGGTGTTGACAAAATTTGCAGCAAAAAGCTGCCCATGTGGCCGTACCCTTAGTATCACTCAATACAATAGCACTGCGCTTCTGTGTTTTTAAATTATGTTTATTGTTGTTTTTGCATATGAATGCATATTAATTAGGTCAGCAGTAGCCACAAAATACTCAGCTTGAATTTGAAATTAGCAAAAGAATAATATTGAAATAATGCACATATGATTTATTACTCTGGCAGTGCCTATGAACAATTGATGCTATACTCCGTCCACTGAGTGTTCGGACCTAAGCTCCTCCTCCGAGGTTCTGACGTCATGATCCGACCAGCTCACAAGCGGTCGTAATTGCCAGGAACGAAGAAACTTCTAATCGATATTGGAACTTTAATATAGAATTTTTGAGTGGCCTCAGAAGAATTGATGTTTTATGGTTGTTCGACAAAATTTACATCCTTCTAACATGAGAGCGATCATTATCAATATCAATTGATAGAATATTATAGTTGATTGAACATAATATTTCATAATAATATTTTTGTTATTTTGACTTCTCAGTTCAAGCCGGGAATTTGAAACTCATTCAACTACACACTACTACAAATTCAAGTGGGTCTATATAACATAATCTAAAGTTTAAATTTGCAATAAATAAATCTCATTACTGTATGTACTTTGAATTCAATAAAACCAATATTTTTTAGAATAAATATGTTGTTTTGTTGAAGGTGAAACAAAGAACAAAACATATCCACCAAAAAATCTTCCATGAGAGGTTTGAATTATGTAAATCAGCTGAAAGAGTGCAAACTCGTAAATTTTGAAAGATTCCCTGAAAAGTGAAAGGCTTGCGTTTCCCAGATTTTCATAGCATGACTGTGACCTAGAAAGTAACAGCTGCAGTATGATGACCTTACTTGCCATTGGCTACAGCCGCTTGCAACGTCAAAATGGGGGAGGAGCTTAGGTCCGAACACTCAGTTGACGGAGTATAGTTTAATTTTAATAGAAATAATTGTGTAGACCTATGAAACGGGGATAAGTTTCATTTTTATTGAAAATAAATAAAAGCATCATTCACCTATGCTTAAAATACATCTTCCAAGTTGCCTTTGTAGAAAATGAGAAAATAAATGAATAACCGAAAGAATTTTCATATCAAACCTTCCATAATTATTATTCAAAAATGTTTTCAAATAATTGCACCAAGAGTTTATTGTATTCTAAAGAGAAATAAAAGTCAGTCTTGTTCAGCTGAGTAATCTCGGAATCATTATACCATATGTTGGTAACTGTTTTGGTTGGATGGTATCACATACGTCACAATTGGTTGGATGGTATTGGTTTGGTTTAGCTTGGCATCACCAGTGTATGGGCTGCATAAGTATAATCTACCCAAGGTTATTACCAAAGGTCTTTAATAACCTTGCAATCTACCAATATGATATTATGCATTGAGCTATTAATTTAATAAATTGGGATAGAGCGAGTAGTTGAATAATAATTCAAGTTAAACCGACATTCAGAATCATTAATGAAATGTATGGAGCACAAATCGCTCAATGCACCTCAAACCATGTCCTTTGATATTATGCATTGGGCTATTAGTTCAATGAATTTGTCCCTTATTATCAATATATACCGTTGATTATGGAATCCCTTCACTAAAGGTAGGTTTCCATTAGTACACGGCACGTGCACGAGTCGTCCACGAGATGCAATAGAAACACGTAGTTGTATGGATGAACGAAAATTATAAATCAGCTGACAAGTGGGCGTTGAATCCCTATACAGGGTGTTTGTTAACTCCCTACCAATACCCTAGGGCAGAGGTTCTCAACAAAATTTTCCCAAGGACCCACTCATCCATTTATTACATTTATGCGGACCCCCACTCCTTCTTAAATGCACAGTTATGAAAATCTTTTCATCTACAGCAAGCCACTTCATAGTGCAATCAGGAAGATTCATGAAAATTCATAACTCAATTCAATAACAAGTTGACTTTTCAAGAAAAATGTAGATTGTATTTTAATCATAATTAAAATTCTTAAAATGACCACATAACTTGCTAAAGTGGCCATTTAATTTCCAGTGTTTTGAAAATTACTGTTATTCTTGTTATTTATGATGGAAATAAAATTTATTTATTTATTATTAATTGAACCGTAATTGTAGCCTACCGTCAGAATAATCTTGAAAAACTTGAGATTGAATATTTCAGTTTGTATTTATGATAATAATTTTAGTGTTATGTAATGTTTCGATATAGAGAATACGATCCTTGTACGCCTGTACGGTACTTAAGCTCAAATGAGTTGCGGAAATAGAGGATAGGCCCACTGTTCCTAATAATATTATCACTATTTGTTCAATGAGATGAGTTGAATTTTTTCATGAAGTTCATGATTCCTGAGATGTTAGGCTCCATACTTGACACATTCACTTAAATCTGACCTCATGTCGAGTCGATTTCTAAACTTGTTTTTTTTTTTAACACATTGATGAAAGTGCTTGTTCACAACGGTAAATCGTTGCAAAGGCATGCCTTCTCTCCAAGCTATCTATAGTTCTTTCGTGCTGTTGCCCAAAAGTCAATCAAGTTCCATTGTTTCGTAATTTCCGTGGTTTCAGAACTTTGAACCCCCGCAACATGCCCCGCGTACCCCTAGAGGTCCGCGGACCACCAGTTGGGAACCGCTGCCCTAGGGCATTGTTTTCTTGGTAAAGAACATATCTAAATATCATCTACAAAATGTCCGAAAGCCCTCAATTACTCTCACAGTCGCCATTTTGGTTCTCTTTCTTCATAAAACGGAGTTCTTTGTGTGTTATGTCTTCTTTGAACCCTGATTTGTGAGGTTTGGATGCGTTTAAGACGAAAAACTTTTAATCTTCAGAATTTGATTTTCCACAATATTGAATTATTCAAAGTACCGGTAAACAATGAGGTATCATATTCCTATCCATTTCAAGTAGAAAAATACAGATTTTTAAGATCATTCCAACAACCATTTGATCTCAATAACCATCAATGTTACAAACTTATAACTGGTTTCATTCAATTTCTTAGCTGTTTTTCATGAGAATTGACTACTTTAGTACCTTCCAAAGTCGCTAAAATTTATAAAATTGAAAATCTAGATGAAAATGAGAAAATAAAAATGGTGACTGTGTGAGCAATTAATGATTCTCGTTATTTATAGTTTATAAACACCCTGTATAACTATGTGTTTCTAATGAATCTTGTACTCGGTAATTATTGTTTTTTATTCTAATTATTTTCTAGATTCTAGTTGGAATTGGGAGAGAACAATAATGATGATGTGAGGAAAACCTGGAAAATGGTTCTTGTATAATTTCTCCTTTCATAACCTTTCTCCCTCACACTTTTTATCAAACCTCCCTCTCCCACCAAAGCTCCAAACAACATTCAGACGCCATAAAAACTTTCTCAAGGTATTCCATCATACTTCCAATCCATATTACAACTTTCTTGCATCCATTCCCTCACACATATTCGCCGCTAATGCAATGTCATTTTCTTTAGAAAGTTTTCTTTTCATTCGAATGGATTTTCACGTTTAGCTCAGCCAATTTCCCAACCCACCTTTTCTTGCCGAAAAAAGCGATCCATTTTTTCAAACTGATGACTTACACTGGATGTCATAAATCACTCTTGAAAACCCACTCAAGGTTCTGGATTTTATTGTAGCTTGGCAATCCAAGCGTGCCCCCGCCCCCCGCCACAGAAACCGCTTTATACTAACCCGATCATAAAGCAGAATTAAGTATTAACAAGATTTAATGAGGTTGAGAAACATCGATATCTCACACTCAATCACAAAAATTCGATTTGAGACAAGTCGATATGTACGACCGATTGAGCTTGTATTTTTTATCAATATAAGTGGAGCTGTAAAGAACCAATACAATACAATTTCTCAAGATAAAGTTGGATGAATGCGATTGTGTAAAACTTACTCAAATCTTAGATACTGTATGGTGGTTAGAAGTGCATCAAACACAGGGTTTCACATGTTCTGAGTTTTGTATCTTCTTGATCGCGAATTAGATTTTTTCACCTAAATCTAGGTAATTCAGACAAGTAATTTAGGTAATTTAACCAATTGGGTTACTTTGGATTTAGGTCAGTTCCACACAATTTCTCTTTATAGAATTTGATTATTCACAATTCCATACAACTCCGATAAAATTGAATTCTATTATGGTTTCTGAAAACAAAGGTTCTGAAAATCTTCATTGACGTTCTATTAAAACAAAGGCTTGTCATACTGTTTCGATTAATTTCGACTAGCCAAACAGATACGTCGAATCAGAGCAAAATTTATTGAGGTTCTCAAAAACAAAACCTCTGCTGAGGTATTCGGAAACAGAACCTTCATGTTGGTGTTCAAAAATAGAAGCCTTATTGGGGTTTTAGTGAACTAAACCTTTTTTGAGGTCTTCAGGAACAAATCTCTTATTGACGTTTTCATAAACAAAACCTACATTGAAGTTTTCAAAAACTAACTCTTCAGAACAGTTCTCAAGAACAAGACGTTCATTGAGATTCTCGAAAACAAAACCTAAACAGAAGTTTTCATCGACAAAACCTCTTTAGAGGTTCTCAAGAACGAAACCTCTATGATCAATATTTCCAAGAACAAAACCATTGAGTTTAAAAAAAATCTTGTTCTGGTTTCCAAGAAGAAACCCATTTTCGTGGTTTTCAAGATCGAACAAAGCCTCTATAAAGTTTTTAAAAAGCAATAAATTCTTATAATTTTTTTCAAAACAAACAATTTTTTGTGATTCTCAACGAAAAAAAACGTTTATTGAAGGGTTTAAAAATA
This sequence comes from Sogatella furcifera, assembly GCA_017141385.1. Classification (NCBI taxonomy): domain Eukaryota; kingdom Metazoa; phylum Arthropoda; class Insecta; order Hemiptera; family Delphacidae; genus Sogatella; species Sogatella furcifera. Next base: position 7,686,609 of record CM029553.1, on the reverse strand, counting down.
TAACCTACTAATTTCGAAGTGGAGTAGAACCGTCCTCAGCAAAGGTCTCAATGGAGAGTTTGCAGGTTTATGAGTGCGATAGGTGTTACAGCGTCCCCAAGGGCATGTAAAACGATTGCTGCAGGTGAATTGAGGAGGGGGAGGACATTTTCAACCACCTCGGAAGGGAGAAGATGACCCCGGCTTAGCACATGCGCAGATCAAGTCTCACCACCCTGTATGAAATCAGTCCCTAGCGCGGCGTGCTACAAGCAACATCGGTGCTCTTGGTTAGATGTGCGTGAATGAAAATTTGCCACAAAACTGAGAGGAAACAGTGTTAAATTAGCTAAAATCAACCCTGAAAATGTTTTAAAATCACAATAAAAATAAAACTTAACCCGGTTGGTGTGATAGTAATACTATCATAGCTATTTTCGTGAGTGTGAAATTTTTTAGCGGTGATTGAAATTTTCCACCCTCAGCAGTGGAAGTATTTCGGAAACATGAGAAATGATTTCCTCAACCCCTCTAATATTACTCAGTGTAGGACATTATAGACCAACAGCTGATATCGTGGTCTACAAATTATAAGAATTAGATTATTAGAGTAATAAGCGGTTTTTGCCTACACTTTATAATAACTATTCATGATCTGTTGTGACATTTATTATTTTATTTATGGGGTATCATTATTCAATCTATCAACTACAAAAGTTATAATTATCTATCAACTTTGAGTTATCTATTTGATAACATCTTGTTAAGGATCGGAAATACTCGTGATAGCTACTGAAATAAGTGTGAAAATAGTTCTGGTTCAGTGAATAGTTTTGCAGCTATTTTGAGGTCCTTCCCAACTTTGTGTGAAAACTTTATGTGAGTGAGAACGGATTCGAGTTTCCTGCTGAAATCTTGAAGGTGAGCAGAAGTTCTTCCACAAACTCTAGCTTAGTTAAATTTCTCAACAAGGAAAATGATGGTCGAGTCCAGAGGAACACGTTTGGGTTTTCTATATTTTTCTTTCCAAAACACTATCAATCTACTGTTTCAGCGTAGCTCAAGCTGTTTATCAAAATCATCATTTGCCTCCGCCTATTGTTTTGTTGGGAACACTATTTGTTATTTCCAGAATTATTATATTTGATAGCTTCTGTATATTATTATCCTTAATAAGAGATCTCATGTCGTACAGACTGTGCAACCCCATTTAATCACGTACTTTTCTTATAATAATAATAATAATAATAATAATAATATGAAGAATTGTAATAATCATCATGATTCGTCCTATGATCATTCCTATCTCCTCTTTCTCTCACTCCCTCTTCCTCCTCCTTTCAAGGCCAAGTGTTAATGGAAAGGATACCTTTGTTATTCTTTCCCAAGAATGGACATCTTTATGTCCAAACTTCGCCTTCTCATTTAGATAATTCAATCGTAATGGATAAGGTTTCCAATAATTATAGTAGCCTACATAGTTTTCCTAAATATATGATTTCTATAACTCCGCGTTCATGTATACCCGTGTATGTTGAATAATTACTATCTTTTAAGCTAGTGTCATTTATACAAAACGTTATAGTTACTACGTGTATTCCTGTATAGAGGTTACTTACTCTTGTACATTATTACTCACAATATCTAATTGCAATCTAGAATCTAAGTGTTAATGTTCTGTTATTGTCTATATGAATCAAGAAATCTAATCTAATCTAATCTTTCAAAAAGATGTCTTTGGAAATCCCTCTTCAAGAATGAACATTTATATGTTCAAACTCCGCCATTTTATGTAGATACAGCACAAATGTAGCCTATGTTACCGTTGGCTTAAGAGTGGGCAGTAGTATAGTCTGTCCAAGCAAAGAAGAGCCTCTGGAAAGTTGGGAGACTGACTCCACCTTGGTAAATATTTGTTCAAGAATTATGAATGTTTTCTTAAGAAAAGATCAAATTGTTCCCGGCAATTTAAGATGAAAATTATGATTTTTGAACCAATATTGACCGAGCTTGAGTCATTCTCACATCTTGCCAGAGGGTTTTCTTTGCTTGGACAGACTATAGTCGGCAAACTGCCGAACGGCAGAATTATGTTCCATAAGAGCAATGTAATTTTTATCAATCTCTTGGAACAGATAGAGCCTCTATTTATGGACAGAATTCAACGTTCTTTATTTCATTGGAAAGTTAATTCAATTCTCCAGGGGCGTGACTTTCTACTTTTTCGATTTCAAGTTCAATAAGTATTATCAATTACTAGCCGGCAGGCTCGCTTCGCTCGCCTTCTCCGCCTAGCCAGGGTGCTCCGCCCCCTGGACCCCCGACAGTATCAGCAGTGTCAGAGAGTCTCGCTTCGCTCGCCTGCATGACCTCTGTCAGTGTAAGCTGGGACAAACAGGCTCGCTTCGCTCGCCTGCAAATTCCGTTCAGAAGGGATTCAAAACTCATTGAACACAGCATTTCTAGACCTAATCTGGACCTGTTCATCAAATTTCGACATTTTCTACCAATTTATTCTCGAAAAATTAAAAAAAAAAACTCTGAAAATTCCGAAAAATAGTAAAACGCTGATATTGAGCGTAACCTTGGGAACTATATCGGACATAGTTTGAAACTTGATTCAATATCTTCCAAATTAGTTTATCTATAATCTCGCTGAACCATTGAATTTACAGTAAGGATTGGTCGTATCAAGGCGGAAGATATGCAACCCGCAAAACATCTACAATTTTGAAAAACCTTTCAAAATTTTGAAAATTGGCGTAATCTTGAACGGAATTCAAAAATATCTTGACACAACATTTCTAGACCTTATCTGAACCTACCTACCAAATATCAACATTTTCTACCGATTGGTTCTCGAAAAAAGTGAGAAAACGACGAAAAACTATAGATAAACTTAAATATTTGGCGTATCCTTGAAACGTTCCTAAAATCCGTTCTTAGCGCGCGTCTAAACGTCCAACTGAACATGCCTGCCAAATTTGAACGCATTCGGTTCAGTGGATTTTAGTTCTGGTGATGAATCAGTCAGTCAGTCAGTGTCATTTCGCTTTTATAGATATAGATAAATCAATTAAGTCCATGATAAGAATAGAAAATGTAAACTGTTAAATGTAGCTAAACTTGAGGGTCCTTGGAAAAACCGGGCATGTGTGTATCACTGAAGAGAATGACTTTTTAGAGAGCGAGAAATGTTGAGTTAAAACAAAAACTGATAAGAAAGGTTAATGATTCGAATAATCATTATAATGATTCGAAACAAATAATGATTCGAAAAGAGTAGAGCGCTAGTTTTAAAATATTAAACTGAGAAGGTTATTCAACTGAATAATTGGAAGTGAATACATGAAAAATAATGAACATCTTTTGTGCTCCAAGTTCTTCTTAAATTTGAAAATGTTTGGTTTCCGATTAGCGATATTGACTTGTGCTTTGGTGTTTTTGGACCTTCTAAATTGAAAATAACTTTTCCGAATCAAAATAACTGTGAACATATTCAAGAACTTCTACCAAGTTTCCTACTCCCTACTAAACAAGTTTACGTCGGCGAGGTGGAACACCTTTTGGTCTCTCCACCAAATAAAGCCGTACGCTAATAATAATAATAATCATCATCATCATCTGACTTCCCGATTTGATTTATGAAAAACAATGTCATGCATGTGTCCCTCTCTACTTCGCTGGCACGCATCTATTATGTTCAAGTAAATCACTAAAATAGTCTGAATACATACTGGAAAGATGGGGAAAATGACTACAGCTCAGTCAATATTAGTTCAAAAATTATAAACTTGGTCTCAATTGATAGAGCAGAATTTTTTCCACAATTTTAAATTGAATTGATGATTCTAGAAGCAATATCGACTGAGCTGGAGTAATTTTTCCATCTTGCCAGAATGTCTTCTTTGCTTGACCAGACTATAATAGTGAATCTCATGAACAAAGTTCAAAGGACACATGCATGACATCACTTTTCATACACCAAATCGGAGAGTCAGATGAACATATTGATGTATTTATTCCAATTGTTTCGTTAAAAAACTTCTAATTCTATGTATGTCAAACCGGCGTTCTTTTTGAATCACCCTTTATTTGTTTATGAGGGTGAAGCCCACATGAGCTCTTAGGCTTGTGCGTGGGTAATGAAATGGATGATTGATGACGACTACTTTTTTTTATGTAGTCGAGACCGACGGCTTATCGTCTTCTCCGAAAGACGGGGTGGCCGTATTTATGTGATTGTGCTGTGGTCAAAAATTGTTTCCCCGCTTGGGACTTGAAGCAGGGCCCACCTGGTTATCAGACCGGCGCTTTACCACTCCTCCAACGAGCCACCCAATATCGATTAATATCAATCTCTAATATTCAAGTTGAAGAATAATCAAATCATGAAAAGTAATAAGTGGAATCAAAACTAATAAAGCTGAGCCGCTAACAGCGCTACATCTGATGAGAATTCATAAAAATTTTCACCCCATGCGAGCCTCTCACCCCCACCACTACTCACTCAATCTCAATGGATCTTCTTGTCCAGTCATGACAAATGGGAGAGGGACTCAGTATTTCGGTTCGGCTAAGGGAGAACGGTCACATCTCTCGTGAAGTGAACAAAATTTCATGTTTCATTGTGTTATATCTCTCACAAAATAGTGAAATGGTTGTGTAATTAGTTCAATATACATCAATGATTATCTTAAAAGTTATCAGAACATGTTATGTTCGAGGTTTTTACAATTTCATATCAAATGAATCGTATCATCAATCATATCGTTCTGGAATATCGCTTTACGATATCGAATGTATTTCATTGTTGTTAATCAGGTTGTGATATCCATATTTACTGTGTTTAGTGTGATGATTCTTATCAATTATCGTTTTAAAATCGATAATCGACTGTAATTAGTGTATAAAGTCGAGTTAATTACGAATTGTTTATCGTTGAAAATCGAATAGTTTTGCTTACGATCTTGAGAAACTTGATGAGTAATTTTATGTTATAACTCAATTATCTCAAATATATGATGGTAATCTATATTCATAAATTGATAAGATACATGTTTTGGAAAGATTATGATAGCTGGTGAGGGGTTGAGATGGGTTGTTGGGGTAGAAAGTGAATAAATTCAAGAATTGGGTCAACATAACCTCAAACCTTGAAATTAGAACAGGTTGAAGCTGGCTTATCAAAGCTTCAACCTTGAGTTAGCTATAGTCTGTCCTAGCAAAGAAGACATTCTGGCAAGATGGAAAAATGACTCCAGCTCGGTCAATATTGGTTCAACAATTATCGATTTGGTCTCAAATTTTAGGAAACATTCTGCTCTTAAATTTGTGACCAGAATTATAATTTCTGAACCAATATTGACCGAGGCACAGTCAATCCTTCATGTTGCTAGAATGTCTTCTCTGCTTAGACAGACTATATCGGCTGCTTTTTCTTTGAAGGGGGTTTTCAAAGAATGATCCATTTATTTCTTCTGAATGTCTCTGTAAATTGCTAATGAAAATTCATCATGCAATCATAATAATAATTATTATTATATAGAGTACTTATAATGATTGCATTACTTTTATCTCTCTTGCATTACGGATGTCGTTTACAAGAGCTGTTTTTAATTAATCGGAATTTTGAAATTATTCCATTCATGTCTTATGATAGTATTCGTGTTTAAATACGTTTTGATCGAATTCATGAGATTGGTATTTTAAGTAGAGGAATATAACGAATTCCTCTATATCAGGTGAATGATTTGAAATTTTCCCTGAAATTTTACTAAAAGTCAATAAATTTTGATATCTTTCGAGTTTAAATTCCATCATCAATGGAATTTATATCTACGAGTGTTGGTTTTTGATAAGAAGGATATTTGAATGAATTTAATTATATCAGGCGAACTATTCTGTAGATCCACCCTAATATTGTATCATACAATCATCGTGATATCCTTTATGTTTTGATTGCATCATGATGAAAATAATAATTTATATTCACGAGGGCTGTTTTATAAGTAGACAGGTATAAGAATGAATATTCTTCACAAATGAACAGTTTGATAGATCTTCCCTGGAATTTTATCCTGAAATCATTATGATATTGTTCACATTCTAACTGCATGATAATCGAACTTATTCTCACGAGGGTTGTTTTTTAAGTAGTGGATGTTTGAATCGGTATCATGTAAATTAATTAGTCATAAGAATGAGACAGTATGGTAGATCGTCCCGTATCTCATTCAACTTCACAGTTCAATTATTAGCTCATATTATTGTTCAAGTTCCATTTTCATCATAATCTGTTTTCAAGAGGTCAGCTTTCAAAGTAGAAGGATATTAAATTTTAAATAATCTTCTTCATATTCTGCTTGATTGAATCTGCTTTGAGATTCATTTCATACCATTATGATGACATCAATGAAGATTATAATTACTACCATTGTTACCATTGTGATTGAGTGTTAGAGTGGACATCACTGTCCAAACTTCGCCACGTCAGTAAAATAAAGTCATTCTATTCATTGCATTGTGTTATAGTCTGTCCAAGCAAAGAAGACATTCTGGCAAGAAGGGTGAATGACTCCATCACGGTCAATATTGATTCAAAAATCATGAATTTGTTCTCAAATTGAAGGGAACATTCTGATCCAAAATTTGATTTCAAATTTATGATTTTTGAACCAATATTGACCGAGCTGGAGCCATTTTCCTATCTCCCCAGAATGTCTTCTTCGCTTGAACGGACTATACATGATCTATTCTTTTAAAATAATTATGAGGAGTTTTCGATAAAAGAATTTTTTTGAATTGATTGATATCGAGTAGATTGTGCGTGTAAAGTTTCTGAAATTCAAACATGTTATTGAGACTCTAGCTGGCAGACTCACTTCGCTCGCCTTATCCGTATATCCTGGACCTTCTATGGCATTGATGAATAATTGGGAAACAGAGTTTGGTCGCTCAGAGATAGTGGATGCTACCCAACGTACCTCTTACCTCTTAATGTTATAGTGAAAGTGTTAGCGATAATCGATTATTTTCGATTTAGTTATCGATTTTATTTCAATCGATTTATTTCATGTCGGTATCGCTCATAGTTTATTCACAGTCGCTCATACAGTAATTCAATTGAAAATAATAATTTATTCTCCTCCCTATTCTCTTGAATTCTTTTCATGAAGAAAGTAGGTGATCGATTGAATGTACATTATTCATTTCTCAGTTTTATTAGCCTAATTTGAGTAACTTATTTTCTATTTCACCTGACTCCACCTCTGTTGGAACCTCTAGTAATTCTTTTATCATGTTCAGAGACATGATGCTTCATTTACGGGGCACTAAAACTTTATTCAACAAGTAATGTAGATTCGAGTTTCGATTTTGTAATAACTTACTATAGTTATTTTTGACTTCTATTATGAGATAAATTCTGTTTTTCAAAATCGTTAATGAAATTAATTTGCCTTTTTGAGTAGTTTTGAAGTTTGATGTATTGTGGCAGTTATCCATATTAAATGAAATGACAAGACGGTGTCAAACCACTGATTCATTAGAAAATCGATATACCGGTTTCGGTTGTTACACCATTAACAATCTCTGGTAAACTCCAGAGTATCTGGATTTCCCAATAAATCAGTGGTTTAACAACGTGTTGTCTTTTCATTCCAAATTAATTTGAATTGTAAAGTGGTGAATGTTCCAAGAAAAAAAAAGAGAAATATCTCTCTGCTCTAGTTTGTACAAGGAAAGAAGACCCTCTTTGAAGATGAGAAAAAGACTCCAGCTCGGTCAATTTTCGTTCAGAAATAGTGAATTTGAACTCAAATTGTGGGAAACAATTTGATCCACTTTACTAAGACCACATTTCTCATTATTGAACAAATATTGACCACGCTGGAGTCATTTTCCCATCTTGACGGAGGCTCTTCTTTGCTTGGACAGACTATAACAAGCTATCATTTATTCAAACTGAATGCGATACTTTAGTTAAGTATGTAATGAAATATTCTCATCTCCGTGAATAAACGTCATCAATAGGCCTACGATGAAATGAATATCCTTGAATCTCAAATTCAAATGAACGATTGATTGTTGTTTTTCACAACAATGAACAAATAAATAATCAATAAATAAATTCTGTTTATAGAATCATAAGTTGTTATGAAATTTGATACAAAAATGAAGTTTCGAAATTAAAATTGTTTTATCCCACTAAATTCATGGGAATTTTAATCAACAAAAAGCTCATGACTAACTGTTAATTAAGGGGGGTTTCTCATCCTTTGAGAAAGCAGTCACAATTCAAATGGGGGTTTCCAGCCAACAATGCCACACCCGGGTATTGTTATTTATCTTTTTTTTTAATTAACCCACTTTTATCCCATTAAATGACAAGGGGATCTTTTACCTTTTTAGTTCTAACTGTGAAATCGTATTTTCAATGCATGAAAAGGGTTTTGAAACTTGAGAACTGATCGAATAATTGGATAAAATAATTGGTTCTCGATCTTGTTACCGAGTCTATTCAAAAACCGTTGGGGAATGTTTTTCATCAGAAATTGGTTGTATGAATTGAGATTTTATGGTATTCATAGTATTGTATTCCATTGTATTCATGATGTGTTATTGATTGTACTACCTTCCTTTGAAAGATTGGCTTGTCGATAGTCGTTTCCCGTCTCTGGAGGAATAGTAATTGTTTCATTACACTCAAACTGATTAGCTGGATGTTTGGGATAATTATGAAGCCTGTTGTACTCTTTGTTGTGGAATAACTGAATAAACGTGAAAATGGATATGTTTTTTAGAGATGTTCTGTATCGTCACTTGGTTACGGAAGCTAGCTCATGGTTGAGAGGATCACCGTCCTAACCACACGATACCTATATCCTGGTTGAAGGTTAGTCACTTATGATAATGGTGGAGTGAATATGGAACTGGCAACCAGCTGTCAGGTCTAAACCCTTTATGAGCTCTTGAACCATTGACATACATTTACATTATCTATTATATTTGATTGTCATAAGGCTTTCATGTAAATTCAATTTATTAAATTCATAAATCGAGTGTGGAATTAATTTTGATCTCGTTTAGTGGTTTAGTCATTCAAGAATCCCACTTTAAAGAGAGAAGCATGTTGCTCTGTTCAAATGAAAAACTACTAAAAAAGATACTGTGATGGAATTGGATTCTCTCTCATTCATAATACCAATACATCCTTTGTAACTGACACAATATAAACTTGGAAATATTAAATGAATATTAAAAATGATCACTTCGTTATTATTATTGTACTGTGTGAAGGGGGCAAAATGGGGTTTCTACTTCCTGTCACCATTAATAAAATTATTTATTTATTATACATCCTCTCAATAGATAGGATGTAGCCTCTTATAGTATAATCTATATAGTTAATAGTAGAGTATGCTCTTGTAACCTATTGACAGATGATCAGATAGCATGTATTGTCCATTTCGATTCCAAATACATTATCTAGGCAGAGCTAAATGATAAGTCCAATTGACAACATCGGCTGTTGGAGCGCAGAAGTAGCAGACGAGAGGCCGCTATTACACGATAATAGTTCTATGACATACATCTATTATCAAAGATATTATAATATGTTCTCTATAGGAGAACATATGACATAGAATATGATCATTTATAATATTTAGTTCATTACACGGTAATAGTTCATCATCAAGTATTTTTGATAATGGAAATACTGTATGTCATAGAACTATTATCGTGTAATACCCGCCAAACCAATTCAACTTCTGACGCCAGCTATACTTATACTGTATTGAAAACTTCGCTTTCAGAATGATTAAGGAAGCTGTTATTATCTTAGAAATGAACGTTTACAGCACATTTGTTCAGCTTCTTCTTGGTTTTGAGATGGGGATGAATAGTGGAAGCAATGTATATCAATGGCATGATGGAATTGTATCATTGGAAGTGAAAAAGAAGATGGCGGTAAAGATAGCATGAAAAAGTGCTTGATAGAAATACATTGGCTGAGGCGTTATCTTGGTGTGGATTCGTTGAATAGACAAACAGATAAGTTATTCATTACATACAGAACAAGTGAGAGGGATTGGTGGGGGGTGGAGTGGCGGAGGGAGGGGATGTACCGATAAATAACAAAAAGGTAGGGAGAAAAGTCTCGATAAACGGTACACAGTGGATATTTGCCAACACCGCCATAAAAAACTACCGACAGATCTTTTCTTTCTAACGCTCTCTAACGCTTTTTCTCTCTCTCCCACTCATTCTATTCTCCACCCTTTGTTCGCACCTCAATCCGAAGATTTATCTCTCCCTGTTTCACCCTCCATCACTTCTTTGAACGAGCTTTTTTTCCCTCGATTTTACTTTTCTCACACACACACACACACACACACACACACACACACATACACACATCTCTCACGCTCTCTTCAATCAGTAACTTCACCTTCAACGGAAAAGAAGGGAAAATTATTTGTTGATTGATGCTTTATTGTCGAAATGAGTATTATTTAATATTTAGGTGTGGCTGGGTTCACAATCTTCACATCCACTAAGAGTACGAATATGTCGAATAGTGGAGGCTTAAGTTAGGCTTAGGGTTGAGTTTTATACTATACTATGATACTAATTTTCTCTCAGGGCTACTATATTCATTAGAACTTGAAAATAATTCAAATCAAAGTACCTGTAAGATATTGAAGACTATAAAAAAAAACTAATAAATAAGATTTCGGTGACAAGTTTGCTAGAAAAAAAAGGTTAAAGGAAGGAAATTTGGCACTTACGTTGCTGTCCAGCGAGGGAATTTCAGTGCACAAAAATACGTTGCAGCGTGGACGGTTTGAGACAGCAAGGGTCTCCAGCAAGTAGACGGTTTCGTAGCTCACGGAGCTGGTAATGTTTCCAGTAAAACGTCTGGTCAAGCACTGTTCAAGCACTGACTTGTAGAAATAGTGGAAATACTGTACTTGTTCTTCGCAATTGCAATTATGTAGTGCCAGGAAGGGGTTGGGGAAGGCAAAATAGAAAGAGAAATAAGAGAGAGAAAGTTGTAGGATTGAACAGTACCCTTTTTAAAATATTTTAATTTTTCACAACATTTTTCGGCGTTCTAGAGGCATTTTCAAGTGTGAATCAGTAACACTTGAAAATGGCTCTAGAACGCCGAAACATGTTGTGAAAAATAAAAATATTTCAAAAATGTTACTTTAAATTGCCTGATATTGATTATGATTGAATGAAAAACAGGTGGGGAGAGTAAAATTTGACGTAGTTCAGATCATAAATTCTAGTACAGTGCGCATGAGCTAATATATTTCAGCGAAAATAATCACATTCTGTGGATCTAAACTACGTAATTTTTTGATCCCCCACCCTTTTTTATTTTTCGCAAATCGGAATAACATTGTCTTTAATAATGAGCTTAGGTTATTAACACTCACTGTTTTTGTTTATCAAAGTCCTAACTATAGTTTGTCCAAGCAAAGAAGACACTCTAGCAAGATGGGAAAATGACTCAAGCTTGATCAATATTGGTTGAAGAATCATAAATGTGGTCTTAATTGTAGATTAAATTGTTTCCTACATTCTAAGAACGAATCGATGGGTTTTGAACCAATATTGACCGAGCGTGAGTCTTTCTCCCATCTTGCCAGAATGTCTTCTTTGCTTGGACAGACTATATCACAATGCAATGAATAGAATGACTTCTTTATTTTACTGACGTGGCGAAGTTTTGACAGTGATGTCCACTCTAACACTCAATCACAATGGTAGTAATTATAATCTTCATTGATGTCATCATAATGGTATGAAATGAATTTCAAAGCAGATTCAATCAAGCAGAATATGAAGAAGATTATTTAAAATTAATATCCTTCTACTTCAAAAGCTGACCTCTTGAAAACAGATTATGATGAAAATGGAACTTGAACAATAATATGAGCTTATAATTGAACTGTGAAGTTGAATGAGATACGGGACGATCTACCGTACTGTCTCATTCTTATGACTAATTAATTTACATGATACCGATTCAAACATCCACTACTTAAAAAACAACCCTCGTGAAAATTAGTTCGATTATGATGCAGTTAGAATGTGTACAATATCATAATGATTTCAGGATAAAATTCCAGGGAAGATCTTGGGTATGTGGACCCAAGAGAACTTCAGCCATAAGTACTATAAAACTGAATATTATGGAGCTATCATAATTTTACAGCAAGAAACCAATTGAGAATTCTTGTGAGTGGATAAAATCTGGAACTTAGCATAGTTTCAATTGCAACAAATATCAAAAACTTCTGAATTCCTCCATGAATAGAAATTTCACTCCACCTGATTTATTCATGAAAGCATAATAATTATCATTACCTTCTCTGCGCACATTGAATTTCTTCCAAGATCCCATAGTAATCATCTCTGAACCAGGATATTTGAAAACATCAGTTAGTTTCAAGAGTATAGACTGTACAAGCAAAGAAGACCCTCTGACAAGATGTTGAAATGACTGAAGCTCGCTCAATGTTGAATAAAAATTATCAATTTGATCTCAAATTTTAGGAAAAATAAAAATGTAAACTTATATAATTCTTGAATCAATATTGACCAAGCTAAAGTCATTTTTACATATTGCCAGAGGGTCTTCTTTGCTTGGACAGACTATAGAAACGATAACAAAACTCCACCTTCTACTAGTTTCTCATGACCTACATTCTTTTAATCATTAGAGATGTTGAAGAATCGTTCCATTATGAATTGAAAACACTGATTTTGTCATTACCCAACGCCTTAACAGGCACAAATAGGTTAGATGAAGGAGAAGAAGAAGATTTTGTCATTTATTTTAAAATGTGAACTTTGTAGCCAAGATTCTGCATATAAAATAAACTACAGTAGTTTTGATCAAAGTTTGTTTCAATTCATAGCCTACCGTGTTTTTTCCATATTTTTATCGACATGATTACCATTACACAAATCAAAACTAAATTATAAACTAGGATAGAGAAAATAGGCTGAGCTTGTGCTACTTCTTCATGAATTTTGCATGATTAGTACAATACAAGGTTATCTGGTTTCACCGCAATTCACTTAATAGTCAGTCCAAGCGAAAAAGACATTGACGGAAGAATTATTATAATTCAATTATAAATCATTATAAATGAAAAGACAAGATGTTGTCGAACCACTGATTTATTAGAAAATCGAGATACCGGTTTCGGTTGTTACACCATTATCAATCTCTGGTAAACTCCAAGATATTTTAATCAAAATCGGAAGGAAAGTTTTGGGCTAAGGCCTGTTTTTTCTTTCCTTCTATTGTATTCTTCCAATAGAACAAATATATGAATAAATACAAATTTAGTGAGCTGGACTCATTTTCCCATTTTACCAGAGGGTCTTCTTTGTCTGGAGAGACCAATAGTAGCAAATATATCATAATGAGTTCGGCTGAATGTGACTGCTCCTTAAGAGTAGGAAAGTCTTCAACTCATGATTGATTAGTGTGAACTTCAACAGGATAGCTACAGATGAGTACAACAAGGAAAATTGAATTTCAGAGAGCTTGAAGGAACTCTCTTTGGAGATCAGTGTTTCACCGTGCCAGAAATTCAAATTAACTTGTAGTCTTTGATACGTTCTCGTTGAGAGGCAACATCTTTTAATTTAGAAAATTGCTGCATACTTTCTCAATAACTCAAGAGCATCTTACACTTTCTTGACTAACAATTTTCAAGTTTGAAAGTTTTTTGTCGATTATCTCGGGGGATGGGATATTAACACTTCCCAGACAGCAATGAAAATCCAAAAATATCCAAAGTACCGGCCGATCTCTCCCAGATAAGATTTTTGGTATTGTTATTCTTTCAAGGAAACTTTGTCAATTACTCGCCAAGATCCTGCGTGGAAGAGATATGATAATTTCAAGCTATATTAATATTTTTAATCTTTTTGTAATTTTCAATACATATCTGAGTATCTGTGATGATAGAATCAGCTATGAAATGGTAGAGGAGCAGTTTGGGCATTCGCTCGTTGCACTCGCATATATACATATATTTATTTATAGATGTATAATATATAATATATAATGAATATATAATATAGATGATATATATATAGATATATATTTATATCCTAGATTTAATAGATTAATATATTCAATGAAAGATAAAAAACGAAAGATAGAAATAATATATAATCATTGAATGAAAGTTGATTATAATATTATTATTTTTGGTATTGTTATTCTTCTAAGGAAACCTTGTCTTTATTATGATTATAATACATTTATTATTATGCATTATAATTACGTGTATTTATTTAACAAGGAGGTTCAACCTTGAACCTTGTTATTTAATAATTTGATGGAAACAAGCTTTGGCAAGAAAAAACAGGTATAGTGTACCCTAATGTCGGGTTTTTCCAAGCACACTCAAAGTTGAGAAACCCTCAAATTTTTATAAACAACTGACATTTTCTATGATAAGTATAGGGAATGTAGTGAAGTGTAGTAAACTTGAGGGTCACTCAAACTTGAGTGTGCTTGGAAAACCCGGGCATAAGGCCGGGCGTATGCTGAGACGCACGTGACGCAGACCACGCGAAGTAGCCAATCACAGCTCTTTTCTAAGTATTTCCAACACAATTTTCGTTGAAATTTAGTCTGAAATTTCAGGTTAGCCAAATTTCTGTCCCAGCCAAAGGTTTCTCAATCAAAGAAATGATCCGAAAGTGATAATTTTTGGAGAATTTTCAAGGGTTCATTCGAAAAACACAGGACAGTTCCAAACTTTCATAGAAAAAATAATCTAGAAATTTAAAGCCGGAAATTATTTAACATCAACTTTCACTGTAACATTATGATAATAGAAGAAAATATTGATCTTTCTGAAGTGGGTGCTATTAATTTTTTATTCGAAAAATCACAATGGAGGGTTGAAACACAGACATTAAAATATTAATTGTCTTTTTCCCAAATTTGTATTAAAATATTCAAAATGGTAGAGGTTATGTTCAAAATTGTTATTTATTTATTCATGTTACATTTACATGTTACATTTTTATTTATTTATTTGTTAGGTGGACATTGAGAGATAAAATACTAAGGTAATTCTTGTGCTATTCTATCTTTCAAATTTAAAATATGATACTGTCCAAAATTTATAGGTTATACTATGTTCAGTTATGTTTCTTCACTTCTCAATTTTCAATCCAAACCATTCTAAACATGGCATTTTGAATTAAGATGGATTAAGCACCAAATTAAATAACGGAATTACACTCAATAAGCACTCAAAACTGTGGAATATTGGCTTCTTCTGGAAAATTTAGACCCAAAATTAAAAACAAATTCAAGATTACATTACATCGTACTTAATGATGTAACATCACAAGCTGATGTTATTTGGAAAATATTTCCAAACACTTATCACAAACCACAAATACGAACGCGAACAACATAAAACCGTGAAGAGCGAGATTTTCTTGGAAACATTTCTCAATTCCCAAGAACAATATACTACTTGAGGAGTGATACTTTGTGAACATTGATATTCAGGATAAGGAGAGCACTGATGGAACAGAAATCGATTTGCAGTGAGTTGATAAAACGCGGGATGTCATCTCGAGTTGTTCTTATCAAGTTTGAGTGAAGCTGAACGCTCACTTCAGACATGAGAATAACGTGAAAATAGTTGACTCACTTGTATGAAGAGACATCGTCAATCGCTGAACGTCTCATACGCATAGTATACACGTTTATCAGTATAGTTTGCGCCAAAAATGGAGATGGTTGGCGAATGACTGTTATCAATTTTCAGCTCTTTCAGGACAGTCGGTGAGCTGTCTTCATTGTTCGCGCGGTATTCATTTACAGTTATACTCGCATGGGGCCAATATGACCTCATTCGATTTAAGTTTTTTCTGACATTCCTAAAATAAATTTTTTGCAAATTACCTTGTTGGATTGTGTTATATCAATTAAAAGTAGATTCTATACTTTAATCCATGTGATAGAATTATTAAAATTTACTATAAAATATTTATTTGCATAAAAACCGCTTGAATCAGACTCGAACAGCTTGAAGTGGCAGTTGGTTAATCCACAGAGTTTCTTGATTCTTTCCAATATAGAAACGCACTGGCATTATTCCTCTTTCACTTTCATATTCACATCCCCATAAGACATTTCTTCAGCACTTTGTTCACTGTCACTGTTTCATTGTTACTTATTATCTCATTGTTATCTTCTAATTCAGATGAGCTTCCTTCTAACAAAAGATCTTCATCATCATTTACGGGCTCATCCAATAAGTCACTCACAAATTGTTGAAAGCTATTATCATTCATATTATGTGAATTGATTTCTCAACTGTTCTACAAAAAGAAATCCAAGATATGAGATGTAAGTGCTTAGAGAGGGGTCAAAGCAGGAATTTGGAGGCTCCTCATAGAATACTGCAAATGATAGGATAGTGGTTATATATATATATATATATATATATATATATACAGAAAAGAAATACAGAAAGAAAACACAGTTCTAGAACAATCCGGCCAACTAGTGTTCAATAAAAAAGCTGAATTGCAGATTAAAAACAAATTGAAAATCCATTGCAGTTATACTCGCATGGGGTAAATGTGACCCCAGCCTGAAACAAAAATATTTTTCATGAGAAAACCGATACAGTTACTAAAATTATCAGTCCACGTTTGTCTAGTGGACACTGGAAAAGGAAGCTACTGAGACATTCATGTCAGTGGTGTCAATTATAGAAGCAGTGCATAACACATTTTCTGTGGGTTCATATTTACCCCATACGCGAGTAATGCAGGGTTGAAACTTGAAGAAAGTCAGCTATAATGGTTCGCTCTCGAAGACTGCTTCAGACTGTTTTCACAGAGCTGAGCATGCATTGATAACAGTATATCGGGAACGTCCTCCTCAATTCTTGGCTTCGGTTCTACACGTCTATTGTACTGAATACAGTGAGTTCATGTAAATCGAGTATATAAAGTGATTGGATGAAAAGGTCGGAATCGGCTTGATATTGACCTGAATTCAAAGTTCTTATGATACGGTATTTCTCTTGGTCTATAAATTATCAATTGAAGTGCTGCGAAAGTATAATTATTATTACCTAGTTTCGAACTCAATTTTAAAGATTTGGTATAAAGACGTTTTGGACATTAAACGATAAAAAAGTATAATAAATGCAAATTTTATACAGAGAGTATTATTCATCAGTATATAGTATAGTATTAATTCGAGGTTCTGCAAAATGGATCAGGAGTAAGTAAGTAAGTAAGTAATTAATGTAAGTTATCCAAGTTGGGACAGGATATAAGAGAGAGAAAGAGATATGATATGAGAGAATGAGTGAGAAAGCCCTCATATTAGATACAAGAACAAGGCTTTCTTGCTTTCTTGAAACTCATCCAAAATTTCCAGCTCACAACTACTTTCTCCAACCCCACACCACCAAAAGTGGAGGCTACTCAAGAGTAGTCCAGAGGCTATCGCAGGGTCGAGCCAAAACCCTTTTCGGTTGAGAAAAAAGCCTAAATACCCTTTTGATGGTGACCTAGCCTGCACTCAGCGGTTTGATGGATAACACTTTTTTGCTCCTTGCATGGAAATTTTCCCGGTCTCCACCGCTAGAGGGGAGGAAATTTGAGTTTGCACATTGAACCCAGAACATGCTGAGCAATCACCAGCAATATGATTCAAGAACTTCACAATGAAGCTCGCAAGTGACTAATTTATTAGGTTGATTTTCCACTCTAGAGTACAGAAAAGTTTAGGCCTACTTTAGAAGAATCAAAGACAATGTACAGTACTTGCAGTAGTTGTTGATTCATGGTAGAACGCACTTAAGACGTCAGATGAAAAGTGGAACATCCGAGTGCCAACTCATCTCCTTCCCCCCCCCCCCACCACCACAAGCATCAAAAGACATTCGAATGAAAATGTGTCCTACAATTTGAGACTAAATTTATGAATTTTGAACCAACACTAAGCGAGCTGGAGCCATTTTCCCATCTTGCCAGAATGTCTTCTTTGCTTGAGCAGTTTATAGGCTACCATTGCTTGCTTTTTCCTGCATTTAAATACATGAATCAATTCTTATTCATAATTTGCGGATTTGGCAACCTTTCATCAACTCTAAATCGACTACTTTTGTGCATTCTACTATATAGAACGTTTTGAACCACTATTATGAGATACGTATTTTTTTCACCAAAATGTAATTTTCAATTAAAAATTAGATGCGAGGTTTTCATACTAAGACATCGATATGTCTCTGTCACAATAATAAAGTTGGCGAAAGAGTCAGGTAATCAGAGTAAGAAAAACGTCAAAAAGTAAGATCCCTCTTGTAAATAATTTTATATATATATAGCACAACACAGAGTCACTTTAAAATAATTGCAATAATATATACAGATGACACTTACACTTAGAATAAGAATAAACATTTAGAAATTAGACTTAACTTACAGTTTTGAGCCAGGGATATTTCGGCTGCATAGGCAAGCCTTCTTCAACCCAGACTCTAGTCTATGTAAGATGCTTGGAAACTCTTGGAATTGATTTAGTTTTTAGAGTGATAAAATCACTAGTAGTGGCCACTTGAATGTTTTTTTTTTCTATAGCCTAAAATACGGATTTGATTCCTTCAAATGGGTTCTAAACCTGCTAGAGGGTTAGCTTAGGCTATGACGCGGCTAAATAACGTATATAGTATATACGTTATACGTATATAACGTATATACGCGGCTAATAAAGTAATGTAGTATAAGAAGGAGCTCGCAGAGCATCATTAGAGATTTTTAAGAGAAATTCATTGTCGCTATTCCAATTGAAAACGTGGTTACAGTAGCACGTTCAGTTTTCTCTTAGATGTTTCAGTAGGAAGGCATGCATACAAAATTTGTATCATGACTAGAAATTCTTCAAATTTCGCTACTTTTGCTATCCATAAAATGTCTAGATTATGTTCAGAAGGTTTCTAGCCAAATATAGCTAATATTTTGGCGAGACTGGCCACTACTAGTGCACGAGACCGTGAATAATCTAGTAGTGGCCACTCAATAGATATTGTTGTAGAAGTTGTGGATATTGTTGTAAAAGTTTATGAAATTCGAATTTATGTTCTCCTAAGACTGTTTCAAATAGGTTACAGAGGGAAATAACTTTCTGATTGAAACTCACTTTTCTAGTGACTATTGTAACCAAAAGCATTGCATTGTCAATTCTACTCATATTAAAATAACCTCTTATTATTTCTGCCGTTTCAATCATGTTCTGGGATGTTCAAGTAGTCTATAAAGAATTGCACCAAGCAGTTCGAGAAATTAAATTGTTGATGAGCATAAAACATCATGTGGCCACTATAGAATCAGTACATGAATCATAGTGGCCACTTTAGAATCAAAATTGAGGTTCACGAAAAATGTAATGATTCATTTGTAGATTGATTTATTCGCCATTTCAAGGAATACGTCAATCTAGATGGATCTGGGCTGTATATCTATTGAGTTACAGGTGATATAACTAATGGAATAAACCCACAATTATGAATAAACTTCAGAAAAATCCTCAAACATGGTCACTACTGGTGATTTTACCTTAATTATTGATGTTTAAGCTTTCTGTTTTTAAACAAAAGTCCACAGCTCAAGATGTTTGAGTGTACTATGAACGAGGGTATAATTCTTTACTTCACTGTGACAAAAACATGTCACTATCAAATAATTTTCACTAATCATGGAGACGAATTGAAAATGTATCTAATTAGCTCTGATGATAGTTACTAATAGATTAATAATTTCAATTCAATTGTCGTTTGCAGAGCAAGACATTCTACTATAAATAGCAAGATAATCATTCGTTTTGAAAGCAGCACTTTCTACTAGACGTGAGACTAACTAGGAAGAGTGACAATGATTAATGATGACTGACTTTCCTTTGCGCTCTCCTAAATCATGTCATGCATAATCTATCATATGAATCTGCAGGACTGTAAATCATCACATCCAGCTCAGGAAAGATATTTCAAAGAATACACATATCTGTATAGTTTGTCCACGCTAAGAAGAAATTCTGACACGATGGGAAAATTACTCCAGCTCGATCTATATCGATTCAAAAAACGTGGATGAAAATGGATGGTTTTAAATTCTGGATTTGAGAATAAATTGATGATAAATTGATGAATGTTGAACCAATATTGATCGAACTGGAGATTTTTCCCATTTCCAAAATGTCTTCTTTGTTTGGAAAGACTAAGTCATTGCTCGCTTCTTCCTGCAGACTCTAATGATGAATTTTATGTGTTCAATCTTGACGTTATAGGAGACTCAACCGAGACTCAAAATCGTCAAAGTGTTTTCCTGAACGTGCGATATCTTAGGTGCAATTTTGGAATTTGAAATAAAAATCTTCAAAGATTCAGTGAGAGTCGTTTTGATTTTGAACGTTGTTGATCTAGGTCTGGTGAGTGAAATCATGGTCTTAAAATACTCTTTTATTGAGGATAATGCCCACCCCACATATTTAATGCCCACGCTTGTGTGTGGATAATAGAGTGTGTGAAGGTGATTGATGAGGTGGATGAACGACCATGTCTCTGGTGGGACTCGAACCCACGACCGGGTAGCACTAGCGAACTGAGGGTTGTAACGCCCCATACCACTCGGCCAAACCGGCCGGCACTCTTATGCCTAGTTTATACGATGTCAATTGGCGAGATAATTGCCTCATGACAATTGTCTCCTGAAATTTACAGCTGACGTAAAGTACCTATCGAATCCAGGCATTGCCAAATAAGAACTCTGATTGACAATATCAGTTATTTGCGCCTGGCATCAGTTGTCTTATGACAATTGCCTCGCCAATTGGCATCGTATAAACAGCTGGGCATTATGGAACACCTGGCACTGGTGTCAACACTGTTAGTAGAAAAGAAAAATTTAGAATTTGCAAGGTTGGTGAAATGTGTCAGATTAACTATGCAACATTTTTTTTTTTTATTCTTGACAGTTGAAATTTGTGAGTATAGTGAAATTGGACATAGTGGATAGACATATAGCCTACATCTTGAACCTTCACCGTCACTCATCCTTTGCTTGAAATACTTGGAAATCAAGTCGCAATTGTAAAGAAAGAATAAAGAACAGAAAAAACAATATTCCATTGAGAAAAATACTTGAAGGCTGCTCTGATTTCCAAGTTTCCACCCATGTACAAGGGTAGGAAATGTTTGAAATACAGAATTTATTGATGTCATAAAATAGACAAAATGAGGACTCATGGGTTTAATCAACCTTTCACAAACCCAAAAATGCAAAGATCCAACTACCCTCCACCCTCCAGGCTCTACCCACCGGCAGTGCGGCCTCAGCCTTTAAGCTTCAGATTGAGATTTAAGATTCAGATTCAGATTGGGCTTGAGATCTTTGATGCTTTAGTATAGAATTTTAGGATTTAGTAGAGATTACTGAATCTACTACTTGTACTACTTGTAGTAGGTTATATCACATACAAGAGACGAGACTAACGAAACCGCCTTAACTTCTGATGTCAGCTATAAGAGCAGTTTGATATCTTGGTATAGTCTGTCCAAGCAAAGAAGACCCTCTAGCAAGATGGGAGAATGACTCAAGCTCGGTCAATATTGGTTCAAAAATGATCAATTTGATCTCAAATTGAAGGAAACAGTTTGAACTACTGTTGAGACCACATTCATAATTCTTGAACAAATATTGACCAAGCTAGAGTCATTTTCTCATCTTGCAAGAGGGTCTTCTCTGCTTGGACATACTATATCACAGTTTCTCGAAAACTATGTATGATACATTTGGTGTGTTCCATAGGAACGCAATGCCAAAGCTTTGATAATGATGGCAGAGTACTTACCAAGGCAGTGAACAGAATTTCAAGCAGAACAGCTTCTAATTTGCATGAGAATAGATGGAAATGATATGCCTTCAGCTCCCTGAAACCCTTCTGAGGGTACTTGCACATCTACGGCACAGCAGAACGTAACCGGAATGTCATTTCTACTTAGGCTCATGACTCCTCCATAACTGCAGTAATCTCTTCTCGGATCGAGATGGAAACCTTACATTCTCAATAAACTTTATGATAAGTCTTCACGGATAGGACATTCTGGCAAGATGGGGAAATGATTACAGCTTGGTGAATATTTGTTTAAAAATGATTTTAAAAATTATTATAAATATATATAATAATTATTATAAATCTATGGAGTAGAAGAAGAATAAGAATCAAAACATGTTGAAAATCGGAAAAAGAATTGAAAGCAGAACAATAATAAGGAGCACAACAATAAAAAGCAGCAGAACAAAAAAAATAATTGGAACAAAAATAAAAAGCAGAATCAGAATAAGGAGTAGGACAAGAGGAGGAAGCAGAACAAGAGTGGAGAGAGAACTAGAAATATGGAGAAGAACAAAAATGAGTATCATAACATGTTGAAAATCAGAAAAAGGATTGAAAGCAGTACAAGAACATGAAGCAGAATAAGAATAATAAGCACAACAAAAAGCGAAACAAGAATTAGATAAATAGTCTGTTCAATCAAGGAAGACATTCTGGCAAGATCTAGAAATGACTCCAACTCGGTCGATATTGGTTAAAAAATTATAAATCTCATCTCAAATTGTAGAAAACATTCTAGTCTACAATTTAAGACCAAGCTTATAATTGTTGAACTGATATTGATCGAGCTGAAGTCAGTCTTCCATCTCGCCAGAATGTCTTCTTTGCTTGTAAAAACTGTACTAGAGTATAGAGTGATTCAGATGTAAGTCAGAACCTTGAATTGCTCTACAGCCTGGTTGAATATTTAAGACAATTCTGGTTCTTGGCTTTTTAAAAAAGTTTTAACCTTTGAGAACATGTCTCACGTCACACAAACATATTCCACCAGCAATATACAGGGTTGGTGAAAAGTATTAGAATAGTTTAATATTATTTTCTTACTGAATGGTAATTTGACAATGAGACTATACTTACATTGGGAGTTTTACTCAACCATGACGGCAAAAAATTGGTCCACCATCTTGGATCTGCCATATTAAACGAGTTCATTCTTCAAATGGGAACGTAGTCATGTTATAGCCTACAGAATTTTAATTAAGAATCTGGAAAAAATGAATAGGTACCAAAAACCTATCATCGCTATCTCAAACCTTTATAAAAATATATACTCGTAATTGGAATAGCCTATTCTGAATTTGTTACTATCTAGAAAACGTTTTGATTAATTGTTCTGCGGTGAAATCACGTATTAAAATCAAGAAGGCCTATCATAAACAGTAAAAGTAGAAAAGACATTCTGGCAAGACGGGAAAATGACCAACTTGGTCAATACTCGTCCAAATATATTAATCTGGTTTCAAATTGCAGAATGTTTCCCAGAATTTGAGATCAAATGAATAATTTTTGAACCAATATTGACCGAGCAGGGGTCATTAGTATCCATATTGATAGAATGTCTTCTCCGCTTGCACAGACTATACCATATTACCAAGCTTTGGAGAATAATGAGTTCGCCTTTTTTAATACTCAAATAACTACCACTATTATGCAAATAGTATGATGCTGAAGAACACATTTCTCTAATAATCAAGTTATAACTGATAGTTATGAAATCGTAAACTTGTATTTTCAGCTAATAGAAGTTGTAGAGAATTAAATTGTGAAGAAATAGTTAGGTGGCCATGATTCTTCAAAACCTACTGCCAAAAACAGAAGAGCCTCTTGCGAAATGGCGGAGGGAAGTGAGAGTGTAACTACGCATGCGCAGAACTGATATTTTCAGAGTGAAATCACTTCAGCCAACCTCCTGTTTTTCACACTAATCGTAATCATATTGATTTCAAGAATGAAAATATTTTTTTAATTATTGACATAGGCTATGATATGAATCATAACGTAATTATGAACTGAGACAGAAAAAATCGTCTAAACCTGTACTATTTTTTCCTGAATTTGGTTATATTATAAAACAATTTTTATTTCGAATACTGGCAGCAGTGAATGGCAGCCATGTTGCCAAAGGCTTTTCTGTGCTTGATACAACTATACCTTAAAAATCGCGATTAAAGAGAGACAAATTGGACGAAAAATAGTCACGTGGAATATCAATTTTGAGAGTGGATGATGATTTTAAAATCGAAAGAGACAATACTCTGAAATGCTTCACATTTGTTACACTGGCGGCTCGTGTCCACAAAACAGGTGAAGTGCTGTACAGTGAAAGATGTTTGTACTTCACCTGTTTCGTGGGCACGAGCCGCCAGTGATTTGTTAGTGGGTTAACATCGCACACAAGAATACTTTTGATTGTCAGCAATGCCCTGGCACTGGCGGCTCGTACCCACGAAACAGGTGAAGTGTCCGTATCTTTCACTGTACAGCACTTCACCTGTTTTGTGGGCACAAGCCGCCAGTGTCAGTCCTGGATGATAAATATATTCCTCTCATGAAGATTCATATTGATGAATATTATAATATGACATTTATGACATGATATCATCAATAAGAAGTGATGTGGAGAGTTCATAAGTGATGATATTGAAATTCTCCACAGTTCCTACACCTGAGACTTTGCAAAAAACAATATATATAATCTTCCTTTACATAACAAGGAGGATCCAATTCAACAGAATTTCAGTCTGTCCAAGCAAAGGAGACCCTCTAGCAGGATGAGAGAACGACTCCAGGTCGGTCAATATTGGTTTGAAAATTATTGATTTGATCTCAATCGTAGAAAACATTCTGATCTACAATTTGAAACCAAATTGAAAGTTTTATTACTAATATTGACCAAGCTGGAGTCATTTTCTCATCTTGATAGAGGGTCTTTTTTGCTTAGACAGACTATAACATGGCCTGTGAGATGCATTGATCTCCGTGCATCTCACAGGCCTAATTCTGTCGAGTTATATTTTTCTCGAAGCTCCACATGAAAAATTGATGTCGCTATTCCACTGTAGCAAATTGTTCGTTCTCCCTTGTTGGAATTATCGGAGTAGGCCTACTCTACACTTTCTCCGAAAAGGGGTAACAGCTTCAAATTTTTCATGTTTACCTATTAATTTAATCATTTTTATCATGTAAGTGTATTTATTGGACGAACTTAAAATTTTATGCCGGGCTCAAGCGTGATGAATCCTTAATCATTAAATGAGAGCAGTAGGTTCGAAATGAGAATCTCATACATTAATATGAGAATAATGTAATATTTGAGTGATTCAAAAAGAAATAATATAGGTGCATTTGAAAATGAATACAACGCCGAAACATGTTATTTAAAATAAGAATATTTAAAAGGATACTTTAATCCAGGTCTCTTCAACCTACGGCCCACGGCCACGTCCGGCCCGCGGATAGATTTTGTCCGGCCCACCAAGAGTTATTGCAACAGATGTTTTGAAATATATATTTATACACATTTTTGACAACAAAAGTGAGTTCAGAACTTTTCTCTTACTAGCCACTCCATTTCTATTCTTATATTCTTAATAAGTGTAGAACAAGTAACTGTGAACAAGCAGCGATGAACCATTGCAAGTTATTAGCAATGTTTTCTCTTTTTGAATCTACCTGCAAGTGTGAGCAGACATTTATAAAATGAATTTTGTTAAATCCAAATACTTGTCAGAAGAACATTTTAAATCAATCATAAGGTACGGAACCACAAAGTTTGATCCTGAATGAGCGGACTTGTCAAGTGGAAAACACATGCAATCTTCTCACTAAAAATAAGTAGGCTATTCTCTTCCAGCTTGGTAAAGTTCGTGTATTGTCAAGTTGTCTTATTACTATTAAAAAAAGTTATTATTGTTTTGTTCAACTTGCTAAATTCATCTCTTTTCCTGCTTGTGTTTTAATTGAACCTATTCAGGGCCCTCGCATAGAATGTGCAGAGTGTGCGACCGCACATGGCGCCACGGCCGAGGGGGCGCCGCGGCGGCTGATGCGAAACGGGAATTTAAAAAAAAATTGCAATAGGGCTATTAGAATAATTTTTCCACTATTTGATGAAAAACTTATTCCACCAACAACTTGAATCCACAAGAAATTATTCCTCCGCACAAACTCATTGGTTGTGAAGAATTGATCAATTGAAAACCCACGATCAATGTATGAAGCAAGCCAAGAAACGCCACTCTTGATTAAATTTAAAGTCTGTTGAATAATCACAAGCTGCTCTCCGATAAAAAAACTTCTCCCCAATATTTTTACCGAATTGTTGTAGTTTTCCAAACTTTTTTCTGGCAATTGGTCGGTGTTAGATCATGAATAGTTCAAGTTCTATTTCATCATATTCATCGTGAAACATAGGAATCAAAGAGTATGAGATGGAAGTGCAAAATCATATTCTTATCTCATTTCATTCAGTATGAAACTATTGGAGTCTAGTACTGGCCCAAGTTTTACGATAAAAGTGAAACTGAGTCTAAATTTTATGAATAGATTCTTCAAATACCAACTTTACCCCGACGGTGCAAGGCATTCCGGGGCAGAGATGAAGAAGAAGAAGAAATACTAACTTGATAAAATCTAAGCAGCCTGAATACATAAATAAATATTATATTAGCACAAGATCGTCAATTATAAATCAGCATAATTTTTTGTGTTGGCCTATGATACATCATCCGTCACCCGTCAACTGCTGCTATCTACAGTCACAAAGTTTGAAACATTCGAGACCAACTTCAGCCGCCATTTACAAGCTCATATCAGGAGCTCAATTTCAACCAATCAGAGCGGTAGTGGAAGAACTGCCTTTAAATTCTCCTCGTTCTGCTATTGGTCATCGCCATAAGCCACGCCTTGGTTGAATTTGTAAACTTTTCTAACCAATGTTTTCGGCCATTTTGATCGTAGGTGTAGCTTGGAGGCATGTCTAATGGAAGTAGAAGCAGGTCATCCTATAGCTACTGCCATCTGCTGGCTGGATTTGGAGTTATTTTGAATGTTATTCAAGAAAGTCTGATAGAGCAGTGAAAATGGCTGAAATCTCCAATTTGCTTGTTATTGAGTTTCCGATTTTCTGTTGAGACATCTTTATTCCCAGTGGAATGAGATATTTATGATGATATCCAATATTTCTTTGTGAAAAATTTATTATCCCTTCCCTTATGTGCTTTCAAGCAAACTAATGAAATAGATTGATCAATACTGTAATTAATATTTTAATGAAATATTACGGTGCGATGTGACAGTTTTGCTCAATGTAGATAACATCTAGTTATTCTTTATTCATTCGTGAAAGCTTTCGTTTATCACATATCCATGGATATTTTTATGTATTGCAATACGTGAAAATACGTTAGGATACATTAAAATAAGCAAATCCCTATAATAGACAATCCTTTATGTCACACCTTATGCAACAATGGGATTGCTTATTAGAAAAATGTGAACCTCCAAGGGAGCTAGTATCATGTTCATTTGAGTATATTGTAATATGTTTGATTGTATTCGTTTCCGATGGCGGTGGTGGGGGGCTGCCAAAATCTCGCACAGGGCGCCAAGAATCCACGCGAGGGCCCTCAATGTATTAAAAAGTCCTTCTACATAAAACATTATATTTCAACGGAAATGTAGTAATTTTACACCCCCAAAACCCCCTCGGAGGGGGGGGGGTTTGATCTTGTGTGTGTCCCCACAAGTCAAATAATACCACGTAGGCTACATACTTGTTATTGGCCCTCTAAGAATTTTAAGCCCTCTAAGAACTAACTCAATGTGACCCTTGGATAAAAAAGGTCGAAGACCCCCAAGGTAAGTAATCGATCAGGTAGGCCAGCGTCCATAAGAGCCCAGCAGTCCACTTTTTTCCAGCCGGATGACGTCACTAATTTTATTTTTTACATTATGCTTTATACATATATTTATGATTCGACATGTATCTAGAATTCCAATTTTCCAGCTGTTCCACAGAGAACTGAAAAATAAAAAAATACCACGTAAAAAGCTCAATATCAATGAAAATAATTGTGAAAATGATGAATTGAATCATTGAGTATTATTACAGTCAAATAATATGGTGATATTAGAACAATATAATGCTATTGTTGTCATAAATTGGGGCCAAAGATTCGAGAACCTGGCGCTCTCGTTGAGAAAAAAGTAAGCTTTGGTGCGTTCAAAATATGCGATTACGATTATAAAAATGAAAATGATCATATTTCACTACAAAACAACCAGGAGAACTTTAGAATATTGTTTCCTTGTTAATTGTGATGTTCTCAACCCATCAGAGTTAATTACAACAATGATATTATTCAACACTAACGAAAATAGGTTATGTTTACATTTTCATCAGCTGTGCTTTTGGGCGCTAGAGTGCGACACTGTAGAAAATTAGTGTAATCAGATTTGTGAACTATAATTTCCAGGCAAATAAACCTACACCTGATAAGATTTACTAGCCTTGGGAGACCCCTGCTTTAATCTTAAATTTTAATCTTAATCTATAAATCGAAAGTGATAAGTTAGGTATAGTTTGTCTAAGTAAAGGAGACATTCTGGTAAGATGAGAAAATGACTCCCGCTCGGTAAATATTGACTGAGAAATCATAAATTTAGTTTTAAACATCCTAATCTACAATTTGAGACAAAATTCGTAATAATTTCTTGAACCAATATTGTTCGAGCTGGATTCATTTTCTCATCTTGCTAGAATTTTTTCTTTGCTTGGACATACTATACCAGACATGAGACTAACTATGCACTGGTATCAAGAAATTCTTCAAAAATTCTCCCATATGACGTATAGATAAGTGGTGGCTCTTGAAATGCGGGAAGGAACATTAAAGAATGATTCCCGTCCAAGCAATTTTGGATACGATCCAAGTTAACAATCAATATAGTGGAGAGCCTGCTCGGGGAAGACGTAGAAGGAATGTTGAAAGAAAAAGAAGAAGAAGAAGAAGAAAAAGAAGAAGGAGAAGAAGAAGGAGGAGGAGGAGGAGGAGGAGGAGGAGGAGGAGAAGAAGAAAGGGAAGAAGAATACGAAGAAGAAGAAGAAGAACACGTACGGATTGTGTAAGAGGGGCAGATTGGAAGAGAAGAAATCTCAAGATGTTTGAAGAGGAATAAATATCATATGAGAAGATGAGAATAATTAAGATCAAACGAGGATAGAAGGAGAAGGGAGACAAGAGAGAATTTAACGGAAAAGGAAGAGAAGAAATCGAAGAAAGAAGCGGAGAACTGAAGATGGAGAGGAGAGACATAGGGAGGGAGTGAAGAGATTGAAGAAGGAAGGAAGGAAGGAGAGGAAATAGAGATGCAAGAGAAGAGAGCAGGGAATTACGAGGAGGAACTGAATAGAAGAGTAGTAACAAATTAGGGGGAAGAGGAATTGAAGAAGAAAGAGGAGGAATCAGAGAAGGAAGAGGAAACCCCGAAGAAGGAAGAGGAGAAATCGAAGAAAGAAGCGGAGAACTGAAGAAGGTAGTAGAGAAAACGAAGATGTAAGAAGAGGAACAGATAGAGGAAGAGAAGGGGCCGAGGAAAGAAGAGGAATAGAATTTTGAAGAGGAACAACGAATGATGAAAGAGGAATAAGGAGAAGGGAAAAAGAAGGAACTCACGAATGAATTCTGACATAAGTTTTTACTCTGTACGTTCCATTCTTGACATTAATGGAAGATGGTGCTATAGTCTGTCCAAGCAGAGAAGACATTCTGGCAAGATAAGAAAATGACTCCTGCTCGGTCAATATTGGTTCAAAAATTACAAATTCAGTCTCAAGTTGTAGAAAACATTCTGATCCACAGTTAAAGACCAAATATAATAATCTTGACTGAACTGGAGTCATTTTCTCATGGTGCCAGAATGTCTTCTTTGCTTGGACAGACTATATGGGCTAAGCGCTGCTGATGCTTCTGAAAGTGATCGCTTATTCTGTAGAGCCTGTATCGCTTTGGAATTGCGATCTGTCATGGGGGATTCTTGAGTGCCCTTACGGAAAATAAAGGAATCTATCATTGGATGATGATGGGTGTGGGCTAAGAATTGTTTCCTCATATGTTCAACCATGTGTGTAGTGAGTGGGCTTTATACAGTGTGTTCCGGAAAGAAGTGTTTCAGGTACCACCAGTGTCCTTCGAGCTATAAAAGCATAATTCTCAACAGTTAATTCAAAATTAAAATTTCAGTTGGACACTACACTATTTTGGAAATTTCAAATATTGAAAAATTCTCAGATTACTATTCTGAAGACTTAATTATTATACCCAAGCCTGCCAAATTTCTTAAGATGGTGACCATCCGTTATCGAGATAACGGGTGACACAGAAAAACGGGAACTTTTGAAGTAACACGTACGTGAATAGAGAAAATGTAATTGTAACCGGGGGAAATTTATATTACTCTTTCACCTCTACACACATGACACCAAATGTAACGAGTGGTCCCATAGCTATACTATTTTGTAAAATCCCTAAACTAAATCTTTTTTGAATCCTTAAGTGGTTGAGAGCATTACGTGGAATCGTTCCTCCAAATGCCAGATTATTTCTAATTAATTTTGAACACCTCTGATTATTGTAATTACCAGTACAACTACGAGACAGGAACTTGTATAAAAAACAAATATTTTGTGATATTCTATACTCTGGTTCATTGAACATTTCATTTTAATTTTAAAAATAAAACTACTAAATAAAATCAAGTTACATCAAAATTCCGTCAAGGCATATCATTCATTAAGGTTTTATCAAGTGGGAACTATATTAAGGCCTCGCTTAAGAATATTACTATTTAAATTTGAGCTAGAAAAACTACATCAAAAGTTTGGCACTCACCATAACCACTATTGAAAATCAACATACTCACACACGAATCATCACACAAACTTCCATACTTCACTTAAACTCTGAAATGAAACTAACCCACGATTTTTCCTTTGCTATTGACTTTCACAAAAACAATAATTTGCCCCTCTGAATGGATGCAGTTCCATTCAGAGAGCCGAGGCCTGTCCACGAATCACATCTTTCTGTTACCGTGTCTGAACATAGACTCCTTGCTTTTTCCAATGAAAACTTCCCCTTCCAACTTCCAACGGCACCCGGCTGGCTCCACGAGCAAAATTTTCATTTGAACCAACAAAATTCTCAGGAGTTCAATGTTCGTGCAATTCCGAGTACAGTATAGCTTTTTAACATTAAATCGAAACAGATACTCGGAAAAACACAAAAATTGCACTTTTTCAGATACATAAGCAGTGAGTTAGCAATTTAAATAGAACATAATCAACCCCTCACTGAACAATATTACTTTAAAAAAATCGAAGTTCATTCTCATAATTTCTTAATAATCCCAAACAGTTCAATAACCTGAAAAAAAGAAATATAGAACACACAAAAAACACAATAATAAATTTCAATTTTCACACTACTACATAATCATCAGTTTTAATGCTGAAAATGTGAAGTAGAATAGTTGCCATTTATAGTTCTACCAAAGAAATACCAATATTCATAGACAAAGTCTTTGAGATGACGACCATTCAAACATATACATGATGATGACTGTATGATGGAGATTGGAGAATCATAAAAAAGAAAATGACATTTTGCATTTTGCAAACAAAATTTTTTGTTTGTTTTAGCTCAAAGACCACCAATCAGTTTTCCCCCCAAATCAGTTTCTTTAGAACATCCTGTAGGACGGAACATACAGGGAAGGTTGCTCCATAACTGTCTGATATTGGTTATAATGAATAAAGAGTGGAGGAGACCACTCCACTGACGTAGTTCTGATCTAAACTGAAGTTCTGTACAGTGCGCATGCGCTAATATTTTCATCAAAAATTGTCATAATTATTATGTTGTTGATTCACATAATTTTCTAGCTCCCCATTCCTTTTCTAGTTTTTTTAAAATCGAAACAACGGAGAGAAAAATTGATACAGGATGAAGAAAAAATCGGATACGGAGAGAAAATTGGTACAAACTCGTTCGTACGAGACATTATTTTACAATATTCATGAATCGCCACAATATCGGGATGATTCCATTCCTCAATTATTAGGCGGTTTAAGAACATTTGAAAGCAATTTTAAAAATGGAAACTATTTTTTTTTTTTTTTTTTTGACTTCCTAGAACCTTTGAACAAATAACCATGAATGTAGAGCATAATATGGGCTCATAGAGTACTAAGAGCATGTTCTTTGGCGTAATTATGACCATTGACTAAACAACAAAAAACTGTTTTGAGAGAATCGAACGGTTTAATAACTACTAGCTTCCTCGTTTCTACACGTATACAGAGTGTTTCAGGAGGGATGTGCAATAATTCTCAGGCTGATTCCTTACACCAAGTAGACAAAAACGTTTCATGGGACCAACCCCCAAAACGGCTTTGTTACCGAGATAATAATGGCGGAAAATTGAGATTTTTCAAAATATATTAATTTTTCCCATTTTTTGGAGGCTTTAGTGAGGTTTCAAAATAATTAATTCCTATGTCAAATTAGCTGAGGAATCCAATGAAACCAGTTCTAAGTCACTTTAACGGTTATTGAGATAATTGGAAAAATATGCTAAAAAACGCCATTTTACATAGGAATTGATCATTTTAGAACCTTACTAAAGCCTCTAAAAAATTAGAAAAATTAATATATTTTGAAAAATTCTCAATTTCCCGCCATTGTTATCTCGTTAACAAAGCGTTTCTGGGGGTTGATATCATGGAACTTTTTTGTCTACTTGGTGTAAGGAATCAGCCTGATAAGTCTTGCACATTCCTCCTGAAACATCCTGTATATTTTTTTTATTCGGGAGAAACTTCAATTTTGTAGAGCCGAATTTACAGTTGAATATGTTCATCAACATTTTCATCTTTGTTTTCATCTTACTCAGCATCTCCACTATGAACATACCCTTGGTCCCACAGGTGGAACTTCCTCCCTAGTATCTCCTTTCTACAACTGTGGGATATAAATTTCGCCGGAAACTCTGTAACAGCCCTACAATTATTTGGAGCAGGTCCAAACTGGCCAATTCGACTCACATGGTGTAATCCGTATAACTCTGATCATTTATCTCCTTCTTCTTCTTCTTCTTCTTCTTCTTCTTCTTCTTCTTCTTCTTCTTCTTCTTCTTCTTCTTCTTCTTCTTCTTGTTCTTCTTCTTCTTCTTCTTCTTCTTCTTCTTCTTCTTCTTCTTCTTCTTCTTCTTCTTCTTCTTCTTCTTCTTCTTCTTCTTCTTCTTCTTCTTCTTTCTTCTTCTTCTTCTTCTTCTTCTTCTTCTTCTTCTTCTTCTTCTTCTTCTTCTTCTTCTTCTTCTTCTTCTTCTTCTTCTTCTTCTTCTTCTTCTTCTTCTTCTTCTTCTTCTTCTTCTTCTTCTTCTTCTTCTTCTTCTTCTTCTTCTTCTTCTTCTTCTTCTTCTTCTTCTTCTTCTTCTTCTTCTTCTTCTTCTTCTTCTTCTTCTTCTTCTTCTTCTTCTTCTTCTTCTTCTTCTTCTTCTTCTTCTTCTTCTTCTTCTTCTTCTTCTTCTTCTTCTTCTTCTTCTTCTTCTTCTTCTTCTTCTTCTTCTTCTTCTTCTTCTTCTTCTTCTTCTTGACGGCGTAGAACACCTCTGAATAACCTCCACTTAATCAGTTAGAGTGTAATGCAACAATTACTATCATTCCAGGGACGGAAAACGAGTGACTATCTTCACTAACGACAGCCAATTTCCCAAGGGAGGTATAATAATATACAAAAAGTAGGCTACATGAATAGCTTACTCATTCCACCATTAGTTCATAGAAAACTCTAATGATCGAGACGAAACTCAGTCATTGCTAGATAACGTCTCCAAACAAAGTAGACATTCTGGCTAGATGTGAAAATGACTGCTGCTTGGTCAATATTGGTTAAGAAATTATAAATTTGATCTCAGAATGTAGGAGACTTTTTAATCTACGATTTGAAATTAATTTCATAATTTTTCAACCAGTATTTACCAAGTCAAGATTATTTCCCCATTTGCCAGAATGCCTTTTTCGCTTGGACCGACTATATCTGTGCTAAAGAATGAAAGTTACCTATAAGGATGTGCAACGTTATATAAATGACCGAACCCAAATCTCTTTAAATCAAATGGTGAGGAAAAATTTCAATTTTTCTTCCCTCAGAGTGATGGAACTCTGTAATGATGTTGGGAGGGGTGAGGGGGGTTGAAGGTAAACGTCTCTTCAAATAAATGATTTCAAGTGGCTTCGAGTTTTTCTGTCCTCATTAGCTCAATTAATTCAAATGGTAAATACTGTCTCGGTCGTGATTAAGGACGGGCGTTTGAAGAACGTTTTCCGTGAATAGCGAGAGAAAATTAGAGAGAGAAAGTGGGAGAGGGTGAGAGAGAGAGAGAGAGAGAGAGAGAGAGAGAGAGATAATGAAAAGAAGAGGAAAGTGTGAGTAAAGAACAGTATGAGGGCTAATTAAATTAATTGAAGAAATAAATTGGGACGCTTCTCGGTGATGATTGTGATGGAAATTACGAACCGATAGTTTAGCGGCAGGAGAAGGAGGAGGAGGAGGAGGAGGAGGAGGAGGAGGAGGAGGAGGAGGAGGAGGAGGAGGAGGAGGAGGAGGAGGAGGAGGAGGAGTAGGAGGTGGTGATAAATGAGAAAAAAGTGGGGGAGGATGATTTGGATGAATGACGATAATTAATGTCAATAAATAATGATAATTCACTCAATGATGAGATTGTTATCGATTGTAGGCTACCATCTGCAATTGAATATTTTACTACAACTATTACATTTCTACACATTATTTCAAAATAAATCATAAGGAAGTTTCTCCACTCTGACATGCTTTCAACCACATGATCAAACTTGACCCACTTGACGAATGACCCACATGATCAAACTTGAGAATACACGCAGTGGCGTAACCCCCACGTAAACATATTTTCACGGGCCCCCCAAAATGACTTTGATTTATAGATTTTCCACTACTTCGACCAATATAAATTGTACCTTAATTATAATTTTAATTATATTCAATTAATTTTTAATATTAATATTATATTTCTTTTAATTTTAATTAATTATAATTATAATATATTTTGTACCTTATAGAATGTTTATTGGATTGTTTTATGCCAAAAAAGACTTCAAATATTTTGATCATTGAAGATTGAAGCTTATGTCAGTTCTAACTATCAATAAATTATTGCTTGCTAGCTTGAAATCCCTTCAATTTTTCTAGAAACAAGCAAGCTTCTCAATCATTAGATGTTACATAGGCCTTCAAATAATTTTTCAAATCATATAATTATTTACCGGATTAGTTGGTTTTATACATTGTTATACAGCAGGGCCCTCGCGTGGTGTTTTGGCGCCATGTGCGAGATTTCTGCATGCCCCCCATTATCAGACGGATGCAATCCAACATATTCTATAAGCCAAACATGATTCAAGCTGCCTTCCATTTTCACAGTTTACTCATTTGTAATCGCATTGTTGCTTGTTGTGTGACAAAAAAGGATTATCGGGAGTCTCTTCTTTTCACCGCCCTTCTCAACTTCCTTGAGTAAACGTTCGAAATAAGTTAGTTCCGAATTCAGCCAGCAGATGGCAGTAGCAATAGAGTTATTCGCTTCGACTCCTATTAGACATGCCTTTAAGCTCCGCCTATTCTAGGTCATGATGACGTAATGGCCAATGAGAGGGCGTTGTGGGTGTGGACTTGTACTGGCTTGTGTTTGGTCGACAGAGTAGAGGTCAGCCACCAATAGAATTGAATTTAAGAGGGGCGTTTTTCAGCTTACTTTGAGTAGTGTGAGGTGGTCAGCCACCAATAGAATTGAAATAAAATGTACGATTCCCAAGCGGCAGCAAGAGCCGCGCGGCTTGAGCTGCCCGGCTCTAAATCCGCTGCTCTATACAGTACCGTAGTTGATTCCGAAATTAATTTGTTCACCTAAAGTAGATTTCATTTAAAGGTCTTCGTACAGTTACCATGACTGGAATATTGAATTTTTGTAAGTTTTATCTTTGCTTAAGTAGAATTTCAGTTGTTGGCCTACATTAAAAATAAATTACATTGATTTACTACGAATCTTCAGGCAGAATAAAAAAAAACATTCAGTAGAGCATGAAAATATTTTATTAAAAAAAAAATATACATATATTTTATTTAAAAAAAAATATATATATATATTTCACAAATAGACAGATTTCAGTGATGGATAGGAAGAAAAACACAAATAAACTTACATTTTAAGGTGAAAATATTTCGGTGGCTGTGCCACCTTCTTCAGTTCACAGCAGAATTCTGCTGTGATTCTGTGAGGAAGGTTGTTCACATAGATTGAGAAGAGAGAGAGATTCAGATTCAGATTCATTCACTTTATTTATGTAAATTAAAAATGATAGTGATTACATCGCTTGTTTTAATAACTAAGTATAGACTATTAAAGACTATATGAGAACTTACGAGAATTATCCAAATGTGGGATTTAATAATTATGTTAACGGTACTATAACTGATGCTGTAATTACATAAAAAGGCGGAGTTTGGACATATAAGTTACAATTCTTGGAGAGGAATGCTAAACAACATACCTCCCATTAACACTCAACCATTTCTCTCTCTCAACCAGAGAGAGAAAGAGAGAAAGAGAGAGAGTGGATTAGAAAGTAAGAGGTGGATTGATTTGAAGTAGTAAGAGAGAGAGAGAAAGAGTGAGTGAGCGAGGGAGAGAGAGCGAGATGAAAAACTGTACTTTCATTAAGTTGAAGAAAGGTGCTCGACCTTCCTAGAAAGCAAGCGAGCTGTGTCTGTCCTGAGGCCCTCAAAGGAACGAAATGGCAGAACTTTCAATAATTAAATACTTCCCCTCTGTCTCGGTACAGTTTTCAGCAATTAGAAGCCCCGCCCTGTTTAGAAGAGCAGTAAGGTTGTCAACCCCTTAATAAAAAGACGATAGATTCTAAATCTAATTAATTATCTTTTGTTATCTTTTATATTTGGGTGGAGTTCATTTTTCAATTTATTAGCTATGAAATGCTAAACCTCCCAAGATAATTTTTGCCACTTCGTTAAAAGCCTTCGAATCCCGTCTACACATTCATCTGTTGATGAGAGACGCTTGTTGCAGCAATGATGGTGTGAAATATCATTAATCTAATGTTCAGTTTGTTGCAAGTTGCATGTAATTATTGTAATAATGTATTCTCAAAATCCATACTGACGTCAATGATCAATGATTTGTTCTTATCATTGGTTTTTCTGCAATTTTCGTGATCATCATGTTAATATTTATTTTTATTTCACCATTATTATTTCTATTTTCAACAATTATTACTTATCTCTAATTTCCAATCAATTATCATGTTCTTTTTTTTCAATTTAATACATTCTGTGTGATATTCTAAATCTATATCTATGAAAGCAAAATGGCACTGACTGACTGATTCATTTACCACTAGAACTGAAAATCCACTGAACCGAATGCATTCAAATTTGGCAGGCATGTTCAGTTGGAAGTTAAGACGCGCGCTAAGAGAGGATTTTTAAAACTTCATAAGGATACGCCAAATATTTTAGTTTTTCTACAGTTTATCAGCGTTTCCTCAATTTTTTTAGATCCAATCGGTGGAAAATGTTGATATTTGGTGGGCAGGTTCACATAAAGGTCTGGAAGTGTGTAATATTTTGTTACAATAGGCTTCAGCCTGACAACATTTGTCAAATTGTTCAAATGAATGAACGAATATTATCAAATTCATTGGTTATAAAAATTAAATTGAATACAAAAAAAGCATTTCTTTCATTATGAAATGTTCCGGTGTCATTGGACTTATTTTAGAGAGAGAAAGAGATTAGATTAGATCAGATAATCCACTTTATTCAAGTAGAGTACAGAATTTATGATTCCAAAGATTAAACATAAATAATTTAATTACACGATTTGTTAAAATGAAAAATGTATACAAGGATATATACTATAAATAAATATTGAATATATGAATATACACAAGGATATATAAATATTGAGTAAACTTACTCAATTATTACATATATATATGGGATCCACTATTCTTACTGTTAGGCTATAATACGAGTATGATAGTGATGTATCTACATGAAATGGCGGAGTTTGGACATAGATGTCCATTCTTGGAGAAGGATATGCAATGATTGAAAGAGAGATTGAGAGACATCAGATTAGATTACTTTACTCAAATAGATAAAGGAATTCGGCTTAGATTCTACATTGTAATGAAATAAATGAGTAAAACCAAATTGTCCTATAAACGGTGAAGTAATGAATGCAAAATTTATGCAAATTTTAATTCGAGGTTCTGCAAAATCAATAAGGAGTAATATAAAATAATAATAAGAGAGAGAGAGAGAGAGAGAGAGAGAGAGAGAGAGAGAGAGAGAGAGAGAGAGAGAGAGAGGGAGAGAGAGGGAGATGGAGAGAGAGAGGTTAACATTCAATCACTCTATTGATGTAAATGGTATAAACCAGTAAATCGGTTTAAATCCTATGAGAAAAAAATAATGAACCAATCACATTATAGATCGCTTGAGTTGGTTGATAAAAAATATGGAATTTTGTAAAATGTCTGAGATTCATAGGATTCAATAAGCAAACGGTTATATAAATATTATTGTGCTGTATTTACATTAAATGGAGCATTATGGACATACAAATGTCCATTCTTGGAGAGGGATTTTCCAAGACTTGGGACATCTCTTCCATTAACACCCAACCATTTGCTCCCTCAGAGAGTGAGTGAGTGTGAGAGAGAGATAGATTAGATTAGATTAGATTACTTTATTCGAATAGATAACAAAATTCGGCTTAAATTCTACATTGTAATATAATGAATGAGTAAAACATAATTATCCTATAAATTTCACAAAATAGAAACTTCTAGTAAAAATAAGATAAAATGGTGAAGAATGCAAAATTTATACAAAACTTTAATTTGAGGTTCTGCAAAATGAATAAAGAGTGTAAGTTATCTAAGTGAAAAGGCGAAGTTTAGACATATATATGTCCATTCTTGGGAAAGGGAGAGAGTTTGTGTGTGAGAGAGAGTGGTGGAGAGGGGGAGGCGAAGTTTAGACAAATATATGTCCATTCTTGGGAAAGAGAGAGAGTGTGTGTGTGTGTGTGTGAGAGAGAGAGTGGTGGGGAGGGGGAGAGAAATGACAGTGATGTTAAGAGAAAGAGCTAACCAACATGTCCATTGTCAGAAGACCCTCAAATGGTCCTCATCTTAAACCATCGTCATCACCTCCATCCTGTTGGATTCCGCTGAATGGACATTTTCATTTAGCGTGCGGTGGAAGGACTCCATTGATGAACGCTATTGTGGATCCAAGTACTTGCTGATCTTAATGGGTTCTCAGCGCTTTTAACTCTCTATTACTACTTGATAATAGAACTTAAACCCCTTTATACAAAGCTGAATCTTGGGGCTTAATTATCGAGACTTACTAAAATTCACTTTCTAATGAATTATTCAATTCACTCTTTAATAAAATAATTATTATTGTAATTTAGGCTGGGAAAGTTTGTTAAATATTTTGGAATATATGAAAGTAGAAGACGCTGAGCTGATAGTCCAGTCAATGAGTGTTTTTCAGAGGAAAAAACATATGAGGCTAATTTTCATCCCATCGATTACTATCATATAGACAAGTGTTCTGCCAAAAGTCCCCACCACTACCCCTCTTGCTTCTCCCTAGCACCCCCTCAAAAATTCTGTTTTGAAAAATTGAATTTATCTCAGCAACCATTGAATATATGAAACCAAATTTTTCTCATTATTTAGAAAATAAAATTCTCTTCATTTCATGTTATTACCATTTCACTCTAGTTCCCGTGGTTCAAGAGTTATACATAATAATAATAATATTCGTGTGACCTGGCTGGCTCAGGTCTGGTGTCAGAGTTTTCAGGTCGCTCCTGATCAATTTCAGGGCCTCTGACATGACTTAACCATTGTTTTTAGGCAGCTGGGACCGACGGCTTAACATGTCCATCCGAAACACGAGAGAGTGGCCAGAGAAAAATTCCTGGTCTGACCTGGGTTTGAACCCGGGACCTTTGGGTTGCAACGCCAGCGCTCTACCCACTCAGCTACGCCACCCCCAGAGTTATACATGAAAGAATGAGAGAAACCTCTAAATTTATGCCTGAAAATTTCATTATTTTCCAAATAAAAGTTTACAAGTTCGTTCTACTGGGAAATGTTTCACATAAAACTTGTAATCGATGGGGGAAAAATTAGCCTCATATGTTTTATTTCCCCTCACGGGTGTATTTCGGCACTCATTGACTGGACTATGAGATTTATATAGTTGATTATTTGAATATTGGTGTTCCTTTTTCACCCGGCAGCTTTTTAGTTTCTGAGAAATTGTACCTTTTCTTTTTTCCACTTATTCTTGTTCCAACTCTTGCAGATTCTACCTATGCAATAACCTCTCATTTGTTTATTTCTGTTGAAAGAATAATGTGTTTGATTATTG
The DNA here is from genome assembly GCA_017141385.1 of Sogatella furcifera. Lineage (NCBI taxonomy): Eukaryota > Metazoa > Arthropoda > Insecta > Hemiptera > Delphacidae > Sogatella > Sogatella furcifera. The sequence goes on along the minus strand of CM029553.1, from coordinate 7,646,076 downwards.
CGTTATAAGTTATTTCCTGGTATTATCATCATTAACAATTTCTCATCTCAATAATTTTTTTCTACGTCATGTTCTTTCCATTCCTCTTTATTTCTCACAATTTTCGTCCTTTTCACCTCTTCCTCAGATGCCCCCGATTCAAAATTATTGTGTAGCATGAAAAATCAATACAGCCCTGCATTCCATTCACTCAATTACGACATTCTGTCTCTTTTTACTTCGTTCTCTTCCCGTTACAGCACTCTCTCTGCCTCACACCTTTCGCTCTAAATCACACCACTAATTACAACCCAATTATTCTCTCTGTCAGGCAAACTACACAAACAATTCATCTCCCTTGGAATCAGAAACTCTTTCATCATAACAAGCTTGTTCCCGGTCCCCTCTTTGTTCTTGTTCTTTCACTTGTTTCTTGTTCCTGTTCTTGGTTTTGTTCATGTTCAAGTTGTTGCTCCTGTTTATGGTTCTGTTCCATATTTTTGTTGTTCTTGTTCTTGTTCTTGTTCTTGTTCTTGTTCTTGATCTTGATCTTGTTCTTGTTCTTGTTCTTGATCTTGATCTTGATCTTGATCTTGTTCTTGTTCTTGTTCTTGTTCTTGTTCTTGTTCTTGTTTTCTTCTTGTTCTTGTTCTTGTTCTTGTTCTTGTTCTTGTTCTTGTTCTTGTTCTTGTTCTTGTTCTTGTTCTTGTTCTTGTTCTTGTTCTTGTTCTTGTTCTTGTTCTTGTTCTTGTTCTTGTTCTTGTTCTTGTTCTTGTTCTTGTTCTTGTTCTTGTTCTTGTTCTTGTTCTTGTTCTTTTTCTTGTTCTTTTTCTTGTTCTTGTTCTTGTTCTTGTTCTTGTTCTTGTTCTTGTTCTTGTTCTTGTTCTTGTTCTTGTTCTTGTTCTTGTTCTTGTTCTTGTTCTTGTTCTTGTTCTTGTTCTTGTTCTTGTTCTTGTTCTTGTTCTTGTTCTTGTTCTTGTTCTTGTTCTTGTTCTTGTTCTTGTTCTTGTTCTTGTTCTTGTTCTTGTTCTTGTTCTTGTTCTTGTTCTTGTTCTTGTTCTTGTTCTTGTTCTTGTTCTTGTTCTTGTTCTTGTTCTTGTTCTTGTTCTTGTTCTTGTTCTTGTTCTTGTTCTTGTTCTTGTTCTTGTTCTTGTTCTTGTTCTTGTTCTTGTTCTTGTTCTTGTTCTTGTTCTTGTTCTTGTTCTTGTTCTTGTTCTTGTTCTTGTTCTTGTTCTTGTTCTTGTTCTTGTTCTTGTTCTTGTTCTTGTTCTTGTTCTTGTTCTTGTTCTTGTTCTTGTTCTTGTTCTTGTTCTTGTTCTTGTTCTTGTTCTTGTTCTTGTTCTTGTTCTTGTTCTTGTTCTTGTTCTTGTTCTTGTTCTTGTTCTTGTTCTTGTTCTTGTTCTTGTTCTTGTTCTTGTTCTTGTTCTTGTTCTTGTTCTTGTTCTTGTTCTTCTTCTTCTTCTTCTTCTTCTTCTTCTTCTTCTTCTTCTTCTTCTTCTTCTTCTTCTTCTTCTTCTTCTTCTTCTTCTTCTTCTTCTTCTTCTTCTTCTTCTTCTTCTTCTTCTTCTTCTTCTTCTTCTTTTTCTTCTTCTTCTTCCTCTTCTTCTTCTGGTGTGGTACACTCACACAACTTTCCTTGCCATTCATATTAGCATACGGTACCCAATACAATTATTTATACTTAGTCATCAGCAAGTGCAAATTGCATTAGGCCATTACTTCATCTCCTTCTGGTACCAACAGTGAATTTTTCACTCGTCGCTGACGAGTCATATGTATGATTTGCAATTATCACTAGCCCATGACGCCTCGCGCCTGTCGGCGCTTTGGCTAGCAAAATCAATCATTCTCAAAAATGCTGCAGATCTTCTGCGATTTTGCCAGGAACGAGACTCATGACACTCGATAGGACTTATATAGGGCTATTTTGAGTATGAATTTTTAAAAAATCGTTAGAGCCGTTTTCGAGAAAATCTTGAAAAACACAATTTTTGGCATATTATCCGCCATTTTTCAATGTTTTTTTTTAATTTCTTAGAGTCGGGTCCTAATGGTATAAGAACCTTAAGTTCTAAATTTCAAGTCAATCAGTCAATTAGGGATCGAGATATAGTGTATACAGACATACATACACACACACACATACACATACACATACATACACACACACATACACACAGACTCTTTTGGACACTTTTTTGGACTCAGGGGTCCTTGAAACGGATAGAAAACTTGAAATCGGGGTACCTTAATATTTTTTTGGAAAGCAATACTTTCCTTACCTATGGTTGTAGGTGGGGCAAGGAAAGTAATAATCTAATTCTCTCTGCGTTTATCCAATTCACTCCTCCTTTTTATACGAAGGATATTCATAATGCACATTTTCCAAGGAATATGACATATTAGGCTATAGTCGGCTATTTTCAGTTCTAATTTCTCGCGATTTCGATTCTACTCATTAATAACATCAGTCGGCCGCAAACCCAACTGAAAATTCATCAATTTCTTTCAGTTTTTTTCAATCATTACATTCTCATTTATCACCCACTCACCTTCCCCTTCCTTATGTAATCTCTATCTCTCTTTCTCTTGTTTTTTCCATCTTTATCCAACTTTTCCTCTCTTCCTCTCTCATTTTTGTTTAAGTTATCACAATTGCATAGAGTAAAATGCATTAAATCAATTTTCAGTCGAATTTTATCAGTGAAAAATTTGTTACGGTTGAGTGTTAATGGGAGGGATATCCTTGCATATCCTTCTCCAAGAATGGACATCTATGTCCAAACTCTGCCATTTCATGTAGATACATCACAATCATATTATAACAGTAAGAATATTGAATCCTATATATCTGTAATTTAGTAAGTTCCTTGTATATGTATTTCTTATTTGAACCAATCGTGTAATTAGATTTATGTTTAATTTTTGGAATCTAGGATTTGAGATCGTAAATGCTGTACTCTACTCAAATAGAGTGGATAATCAAATCTAATCTAATCTAATCTTTTGTGATCCAAGGCCAAGTGTTAATGGAAAGGATATCCTTATTATCCTTTCCCCAGAATGGACATATATATGTCTAAACTTTGCCTTTTCAATTAGATAACTTACACTCCTTATTAATTTTGAAGAACCTTGAATTAAATTTTGTATAAATTTTCCATTCATTACATCACCGTTTTTTCGTATTTTTACTAGAAGTTTCTATTTTGTGAAATTTATTAGATAACTTAGTTTTACTCATTTATATTACAATGTAGAATCTAAGCCGAATATTGTTATCTATTTGAATAAAGTAATGTAATCTTTTCTTATTTTTCTCTAACAGTTGTGTGGTAGAGAGGATTGTAAGTCCGAACTCCGCCCTTAATAAGGGAATCCAATCAACGAATCAATCTCTCATCGAGTGTTCATGAGTGTCCAAGAGAGGACATTTATTTTGAAATGACTCAGAGTCATGTAGAAATATTTGATGCATGAATAAATAAGAAATTGGAAGTACTGTGATTACTAATCGAGTACTGCCATTTTATTTAAGAGTGGGTGGTAGTGGACGGCAAACTGCCGAACGGCAAAATCAAGCCCCATAATAGGAACCATGTAATTTTTATCAATCTCTTGGAGCAAATAGAGCCTCTTCATGGACAGAGTTTCACGTTCTTCATGTCATTGGAAAGAGAATTTGATTCTTTAGGGGCGTGACTTTTCACTTTCTCGATTTTAAGTTTATTTAAAAAATTAGAGTTCAATACTTTTTGACCGAATGTAAGTGAGGTCCACTTTCAAGACGACGATTTTGCATTTCTCTTTATTATGTTTGTTTGTTTCGCATTTACGACAAAACGCGGCAATAGATTCTGATGAATTTTGACAGGAATGTTCCTCTTGAAATTGCGCGTCGATGTATATGTAAGGTTTTTGAAATATTGCATTTTAAGTATAATATGGAAGGAAAAAAAATTACCTCTATACAAAAATATTACTGTATACATTTATACTTTTGAACATAGGAGAGTTCAGACTATAGAATTATTCATGCTTAACCAGCTGTCGAGTTTATTTTTAATTGCATGTGGTACTCAACATAACTAAGTATCCCCCTCTATTCATGAATAATGCCCCATCCATGGGTGGTGACTTCGTGAGGTCACAGAACTACTAGTTTACTTAATTAATTATGCAATAATTATTGAAATAAACTAAAAATCGAAGAAGTAAAACGACAGGCACCTGAAGAATTAGATTTTTTTCCAATGATATGAAGAACGTGAAATTCTGTCTAGAAATAGAGGGGCTCTATCTGCTCCAAGAGATTGATAAAAATTAGATTGTTCTTATTAAGCTTGATTTTGCCGTTCGGAAGTTTGCCGCCCACTACCACCCAACCTTAATGTAAAAAACAGGGACATAAATTCAAACTCCACCTTTTTATCTAACAGTACTAGTTTATATTACCAACATAGCACTGCTCAAACACATAATTCCCCATCCTGGAATTACATGAATTCACGAATTTACATGATTGATGACCGGAATCGAGTTAAGGCGCCAAAGAAAACAATATTGAAAACTTGATAAATATTTTGAAAAATGTGTAAAATTCAAGCCATAAAATGACTAAGCCTTCTCACTGAGACCACTATTGACTTCGTGCTCCAATTTTTCTACCTCTCCTTTATCTTTCTTTGTCCCTCTCAATCTGTTACCACAAATCTCGTTCTCTCTCTTTCGCTAAGCGGAAGAATCTCATCCTTTTTCACTCTCCCATTCTTTTCCTTTGCCTTCCTTTGTTCCCCGTTCTTATCTGAATGCTACAGCTAACTAACTCCATTTTTATCCCGTACTTTACTTTTCTTATTCTTTAAATCTTTCTTCCCCTTTGGTGAGAATGAGATTTAAAGATCTTAAATTTCTAATATTAATCCTGAATGATTTAGAATCCTCTCAACAGGGTTTTCAAAGAATTTCATATCTTTCATCTTTTTTCGCGAATCTTTCTAGGTAGAATGTTTTCTTAGATGAAGATTTCCAAGATATTTCTAGAATTGAAGGTCACTGGCGGTTTCTCCTGGATCATTCAAACTTCTTGCAACAGATTGAGAGTCTTTTCAGACTATAATTATAATGAGCTCCATCATATATTCATCAAAAAGTTTTTCATTTTGACTGAATATTTCTGCGCAGTCCTGGAGAGTGATAATGAATTTTTCTTCCCCGATAAACTCATATTCTATTAATATTTTATAGAATATTAATATAATATTATTATATAATATTATTATATAATATTATATCATATTTTATTATATTTTATTAACGCCGGGCTGTTCAGTCACCGAATAAGATTTCGGGATAGATTCTATCCGGTATCAAACTTGTAAACAAGTATTGGAATATTCAATCATCAAACTTCTGGAAAGAATAATCAAGAAGAACTCTTTAATTGAACTGTTTCATAAAACAAAATCTATAAGGAATAAAAATAAAGAATGACTGGGGTCCGGGGATACTTCTGTATTGAGTGATATTATTCGAAGATTGTTACAAAATCCTTGGAAAATATTCCTTTAATAGGCCTATTATCTACGTCCAACTTTCCGTAATAAATAATTGGAGAGTTCTAGTCTCTTTCGAAAAATTTGTAAAGACTCACGAAATATATGAAAAATCTTTGATTTCAAATCAAAGGGTTTCAAATTTTCTTGGATCAGCTCTTCTAAAACCTCAGAAGGAAATATGTGTTTCAACCATTTATTGTGATATATTCTACAGAATGGATGAATATTCGAAAAATCATCGTTTTGAAGAATCTGAAAGGGAACTTGAGAGTTCTAAATACTTGATAAGAATGAATCTATAGACCTATTGTACTCAATTTTCTTGGATTTGTGAAATAATTTTCATCTATCATTCTAACAATTTGGTTCAAATTGTGCATGAAATTTTAACGTATTTATCATTCCAATTGTTCCTTTTAAACCGGCAAAAATGTATGAAAACGCTTAAAAACTTGAAATACTGGCATAATTTTGGAAGGATTCCAAAGATTTTTTGGGAATTTTTAGATTCAATCTGAACATTTCTACTAATTTGCATTACTCTCTGTTAATTATTCAGAAATCACTAATATGATAAAATAAGTAGATATTGTGTATATTCTTGAGAAGTTCCGTCCTTAGTGGAGGAGGAAGACGTCATCACCTTCTTCCAATTCTGAATTGTCTTGATATCCTATATTCTTGTCTCAGTGTGATTGGATGTAATTGGGTTCTAATTTTTTTTCACTAATTTTTCAGATTCTGGTGTTCCAAAAAACCGCTCCGTGATTCAACATCCACATAAGCAAATCCACTCATAAGAACATTGAAAATAATAATTATATTCAACAGGGTACCGAAAAATCATATCTCAAAAACCTAATCAGAGTAATAATAATTCATATAAGTATAATAATAATTCCAATAATTCATAGAGTTAACTTCTATCGAAATAATTCGTAGCAATAGGCTTTAAAATATTAGCTTTTTTTACAAGGATTACATATGAAATTTATATTTATTACATCCATCATAAACCAGTTATCGTACTGAATTAATATTGGGGATAGTTGATCTCAGTGTTCAGTTTTCTTAAAGTGAATTTTCTAGGAATACAGTTGAGATTCAAACATGTAGAATAATTACTTTGTATTACTAACTTCTAATCTTCTCCACTTGAAATTTAATTTTTGAATTTTTTCAAAGGTAATTTTATAGTTGATGTATTATAAGTTCATAAACTTGACTAAAAATACTTATTTAAATCTATAAGTTTCCACAAACGTCTCAAAAGTTCATAAACGTGACAAATCACTTTATGAAAAAAGTGAGAAAATCACTTTTTCAAATTTATGAAAATTTTTTCACAAATGTCTGTTAACGTTGATAACAGGTAGAACATACATAGGGGTTAAAGCTGTATCTTTCGATTTTTTGAAAATAGATTATCATATTTTGAAAGCCCTCGTTATCTCTTCGCTAGTTGATCACCAACTTGTGAGTGTTGTTAACGGAATCACGGAACTCAATCAACCTTTCAAATGACGTCATTAACCAAGAAAAATCATCGCACCTGAACAATCAGCATGCATCATAATCAACTGTTCACGCTCACCTGTCTCCTTCTAACACAAGGTAAGAAATTATACAATTAATTCATACATTATTGATACATACTTTTTCACTTCAATTAATATTCATCTACGATAATAGACTTTCATCCAGAGTTTTCACCCAGTTCAAAAAGGCTATCATCGTAAAAGAACGGTGTTCTCTCTGGAAAGCATTTACTTATTTACAGATTCAAAAGTTCCGAGACCTCATTCTCTAGAATAATATCTTTTGGAGCAGATATCGCCATTTCCACAAAAATTGAGAACCATACTGGAGCTTGAATGCATCACATTGGAATCATCTATGTATACAATGAATACATGTATACTATCATCATCTATGTATACTATGTATATAATACATCATCTATGTGTTTATGATGCATTAAAACTTGAGTTTGGTTTCCGATAAACTATTTTTGTCCAATAGATAGCCTACTTTTTCTAGGAATTGATCTTATTCATCCCCCTCATCAGTTCTACAATACAGACTACTCTCAATTGGATTAATAAATTTATATCCATTGCAAATTGACGAAAAGTCCAATTTAATTTGAAAATTAAACTACAATATTCTAGAAATATGGGAAAAGAGGTTTTGAACTTTGTTGTCTGTGTTTTTATTTTACAATTATTGAACTTATTTAAATAAATGAATGAATATGATCTCACTGTAGAATATCATAGGAGGGAGGTCGTATGTAGAGAAAAATTACCATATTTTTCCAGTATTTTCAAACAGTTTATCATTTTGTAAAGTGTTATAGAGTATTTTGAAGCTTCAAACTTGAAACTCGTATTAATTCTAACCAAGTCTTAATTCTAACCAGGGATGAGGACAATTCAATCCAGGTCTTGACAGAACCACATGGAAATGTGTCAAATTGCTGAATGTTGTTTGAAATTTACATGAATTGATGAAGTACTGGGATTAGAAGTTGTGATTGTTTAGGAATGTGATATCAGTTGTCTATGCAAAATCACTCACAAATTCTCCTTGACCTTCTACTCTCATTCTGTAGATCCGCATTTCGATCTTATTTGAAATAACATTATTATTGAAAAACACACAATTTTTAAAATGCACTGAAAAAGTACACCAAAGAAAGTGCCGTAGTTGGAAACTTGAATATATTTCACTAATTCGAAAAATTGAAGAATCCACACACACCACTACTTTGACGCAAAAAATACCCTCTGGCAAGATGGGAAAATGACTCTAGCTCAGTCAATATTTTTTAAAAAGTCTAAACAATCTGTTCTACAATTTGAGACCACATTTATAATTCTTGGAGTATTTCAAAATTCACTGATCACCTGACCCACCAATATTCGTGAAAAATAAGCTTCAAATAAAATTCGTAAATAAATTTTATTTATTCAATTAAAAAACTAATCAACACCAAATCCAATGAAAACGTTGCTCAAATTGTAGTGTCGGACGGTTCCAATCAACTAGTAAAAAAATCGTTCCGGTAGCTGGCGGTCGGAAAGAGTGCATTCCAAATGCAATTCTATGATGGTTCAAATCATATGACTTATAATGAGCTATTCAGGTTGTGAATCCAAAGGTGCCATTTTCGAAAAACCCATGAAAAACACAATTTTCGGCATATTTTTCGCCATTTTCTCCGCCATTTTTGATTGGATTTTTCTCGTTGATGGCTCAAATTGTAGGGCATAATAGGGGTATTATACACACCAATTTTCAAAACGATCAAGTCATTGGTCGATTTGTAGTGATTTTTCAAAAATTTCATTTCCCAATTTCACCCCCTTCACTTGAACCAATTTGGCTGGTTAACGAACTTGACCGAGATATTAACACTAATGATTTTTGTGCAAAATTTGGTCGCTCTCCGACAAGCCCTTCAGGAGTTAACGTGTTAACAAGAATCTGTACATATATATATATATATATATATATATATATTTATGTAGCACATCACAGAGTCACTTTAAAATAATGGTAATAATATATACAGAAGACACTTGTAGAATTGGAAAAAACATTTAGAAAGAAGACTTAACTTACATTTTTGAGCCAGGGAATATTTCCCAGAGTCTGGGCTGAAGAAGGCTTGCTTCAGCAGCCGAAATATTCCCTGGCTCAAAAATATAAGTTGAGTCTTCTTTCTAAATGTTTTTTCCAATTCTACAAGTGTCTTCTGTATATACTATTACCATTAAATATATATTTATATATATATATATATATATATAGATATATGAATTTGAACGGACATCAGATTCGTGTTCTGGGGGCTCGGAAACGTGTAAAAAATATATCGCATCATATATTTGCGATTATCCAGTCAAGACCAACAGTGCATTTTTTCAAATGAAATGCACTAAAACCAGAACTCTCTATGTGGCCTATAAGCCGAGATATAATCGAAAATACTGTATATGGCGTATTAGAGATTCCTCGCAAGACAGAGTTACTAGATGTAAAGTGTATAAAAATTTAAAAAAGATCACTGAAAGTTCATCAACACGGTAATCCCTAACTGGAAAAATACTTAATTTTCCTTCGTTCTCCCGTTATTCGCCATTTTATATTTCCATATAATATCACAATGTGATCATATGCAACATTGATCAATGTCATCATACCAAGGTATAGTGGTGCCGCGAACAGAAGAGCCTTTGGCAAGATGGCGGAGGGAAGTGAGAGTGTAACTACGCATGCGCAGAACTATAACTTCTGGGGAATAATCACTTCAGCCAACCTAATGCTTTTACACTAAATTATTGTTCCAAGAGGCTGAATCAACAAAGCACACATTGCAACTGCCAATATGATTTTGTAGTCTTCGCCATGACCTACCGTACATAATCTACTGAACAGGGCCGTGTCTCATAAATCAGCTGACTCGAAAACATTCCCTCCAAACATTTCTGATGATTATGTACTGACTACTGAGCTTTACAGTAACCTCAAATAGGTAGGCTGTTTGCAATTTGTTGGAATATTGAATGGTTTTGAAACAAGCATAATATGGATAAATAAATGAATGAATATTAGTACCTAGCCTATTATGGTCTCCTGCAAATGGTAATTATATTTTATTTAATTTTAATCTTTTCCCAGTTTGTTTTCATAACAATCTGTTGGCCATGAGCGGTGTTTAGCCACAAAAACTAAACATGAATGTTTACATATCAAATTATCAATTTTCACCACCAGAGAGCACAGACCCCGCACAGAAGTACCATACTTAAATAATATTATGAAATATTGTGTTGCAAGGAAATCATAGTCATATTGATTCCACAAATAGAAATTTATTCAATTTATGAATATATTTTATATTTTATCAAATATATTCAATAATATTTCAATTATGACAGATGGTAAGAGTAGAACAATTTTCATTTGGACTGCTGGCAGCAGTGAATGGCAGACATGTTGCCAAAGCCTCTTCTGTTCGCGGCACCACTATAATGGCTGATAATTGCCTTAATAAATTCTCGGAACATTCGAGAGAAGACTTCATTCGTTTACCATAAACATAATATTCATCCACTGGTCCACTGTATCCACGCTCACGCCTATACTTCAGTCTACCGAATTCTATTCGCTATGAGCATCTACCGTGCTGCGGCTCTGGTGGATTATCGTGTGTACTTTTATACGCGTTTTAGCTTACAAAGCATAGCGCTAAATGGGAAAAAACGCATTTATAATTAGAATGGAATTATTTGCTGCTTCATGCATTTCTCAGTAAATAGAACATGATATTTAGGATAGGAGTGTTTGTTATAGATAGTATTATATCTCATTATATTAGAAAAATCCTAGTTTTCAAGTATTTGAGAGCAGACAACCGCAAACAGATGTATTTGAGAGTCGACAAAAACTTTGAGATAACAGCTGATAAGTTATCTTACATGAAAATGAAAAATTGGCGCAAGCTCACATTTATTTGAAAAATTGAATGATATGAATATTCCTTATTAAAACATAATTAATAGAGTTTTTGCGTTGATAATAACAGCTTATTAGATTAACTAACATGAAAACTATTCATGTACATTACCTGATGTACAGGTTAGAATGGAGCACTCCATGGTCCTACTTGATCAACAAATTCTTTTGCACATAAACAAAACAATAAGGTTAGCTTCACCTATCAATATTTATTCAATGCAGTGAACCATTCTTTTTATTGATGAAACTCATGTATGGCAACTGGAAAAGTGTAGAACTTGAAATTTCCATTGCGTGTTTTATTTTTACAATCCGGAAAACAACAAATTCTCCAGGACATCATTTTAGGTTTAGCCCTATCTCCTCCAATGTTAATTCTCTCAATTTTTCGCCGAAATGATCCGCCAATAGCGCCTTGGTCGCCAAAAATATCCTTTCCACCCACTTGCACACAGCGAATAGGGAAATGTTCAACTCATCAATATTGTAGGGAAATGATGGGATATGATAGGGAATCATTGAAAATAAATGAAGTGGCAGACTACAGGAAATCTGAGGAGAAATCGGAATTCTGTCAATTACATTCTATGTTTTTTCAGCTTGAATAACACTGTGGAAGTATTTGAAAAAGTTATTTTAGGAACAATCTGTATACCTGGAATTCCAAAATGAAAGCCCTCACTCAATGAATTTCCTTTATTCTCCCATATTATAGCAGACTTTAACGAAACGGACGGTTGACCTGTAAGACTGTATCAGAACAGTGGGTGAGCGGTTTGCCAAATCATAATAAGTCGAAAGCAGCCTCGGATGTATTGTTACGCTATTTAAGACCGTTTTCAGACTGTCTTGTCAGAGCAAAGCATTAATCACAGACATTCGCCAAACGCCATTTTCATTGGAGTGTGGTAGTCTCGACCAAAGAAGACATTCTGGTTAGATGGGAAAATTACTCCAGCTCGGCCAATATTGGGTTTTGAATCATGAATTTAGTTTCAAATTGTAGGAAACACTCTGATCTTCAATTTTTGGTCAAATCTATAATTTTTGAATAAATATTGACCAAGATGGAGTAATTTTCCCATCTTGCCAGAGGGTCTTCTTTACTTGGACAGACTCATATTCTGTCCGATCAAAGAAGACATTCTGGCAAGATGGGAAAATGATTCTAGCTAGGTCAATATCAGTTTTTAAATTATAGATTTTGTCTCAAACTGTAGGAAACATTCTGATCTACAATTTGTTGTCAAATATTGATAAATATTGACTAGGTTGGAGTCATTTTCCCATCTTGCCAGAGGGTCTTCTTTGCTTGGAAAGACTTATAGTCTGTCTGATCAAAGAAGACATTCTGGCAAGATTGAAATAAGACTCCAGCTCGGTTAATATTGGGTTTTAAATTATTAAATTGGTCTCAAACTGAAAAAAACATTCTAATCAACAATTCTTGATCAAATTTATAATTTTTCAATAAATATTGACCAAGATGGAGTCATTTTCCCATCTTGCCAGAAGATCTTCTTTGATTGGACAGACTACAGACTGTCCGATCAGAGATGACATTCTGGCAAGATTGGAATAAGACTCCAGCTCGGCCAATATTAGCTTTAAAATCATGAATTTAGTCTCAAATTGTAGGGAACACTCTAATCTACAATTTTTGGTGAAATTTATAATTTTTCAATTAATATTGACCAAGATGGAGTCATTTTCCCATCTTGCCAGAGGGTCTTCATTGCTTGGACAGACTTATATTCTGTCCGATCAAAGAAGACATTCTGGCAAGATGGGAAAATGACTTTAGCTAGGTCAATATCAGTTTTTAAATTTTGTCTTAAACTGTAGGAAACATCCTGATCTACAATTCTTGATCAAATTTATAATTTTTTAATAAATACTGACCTAGATGGAGTCATATTTTCATCTTGCCAGAGGGTCTTCATCGCTTGGACAGACTTATATTCTGTCCGATCGAAGAAGACATTCTGGCAAGATGGGAAAATGACTCTAGCTTGGTCAATATCAGTTTTTAAATTATGAATCTGGTATCAAATCGCAGAAAACATTCTGATGTACACTTTGTGATCGAATTTGTAATTTTTGAATGAATATTGACCACTTTGGAGTCATTTTCCCATCTTGCCAGAATGTCTTCTTTGTCCCGGCCAGACTATTAATACAGCACTGGTTTCTCTCTTTCTACCACCCTTCTCCATCTTCATTTGCTCTCAGTGATAATTTTGTTCGTCTTTTGCAGTCGCTCTCTCTCTGCAAATACCGCTGAATTTTGTTATTTTACAAAAATGTGAGAAAGAGAATTTCTCTAGAGAAAAATGTGTTGTGTGTATTTTTTGAGATAAACTGATTTGACACCAGTGTTTGAGCACGGAACTTGTGTTTGTTAGTATGATGCAGCCACAAAAAGGTCAAAGAAGGGGGTTTCCTTTATTTTCCTCTTCGTTTTCATGTCCTTCCATCATTTTCTATAGCTGATGTCAAAAAATACGGTGGCTTCTTCTTCGTGTTCTTCTTCTTCTTCTCCGCCCACCTCTACTCCTTCTCCTCCTTCTTTTTCTCCTTCTTCTTCTCCTTCTTCTCCTTCTTCTTCTTCTTCTTCTACTTCTTCTTCTTCTTCTTCTTCTTCTTCTTCTCCTTCTTCTCCTTCTCCTTCTTCTCCTTCTTTTCCTTCTTCTTCTTCTTCTTCTTCTTCTTCTTCTTCTTCTTCTTCTTCTTCTCCTTCTTCTCCTTCTCCTTCTTCTCCTTCTTTTCCTTCTTCTTCTTCTTCTTCTTCTTCTTCTTCTTCTTCTTCTTCTTCTTCTTCTTCTTCTTCTTCTTCTTCTTCTTCTTCTTCTTCTTCTTCTTCTTCTTCTTCTTCTTCTTCTTCTTCTTCTTCTTCTTCTTCTTCTTCTTCTTCTTCTTCTTCTTCTTCTTCTTCTTCTTCTTCTTCTTCTTCTTCTTCTTCTTCTTCTTCTTCTTCTTCTTCTTCTTCTTCTTCTTCTTCTTCTTCTTCTTCTTCTTCTTCTTCTTCTTCTTCTTCTTCTTCTTCTTCTTCTTCTTCTTCTTCTTCTTCTTCTTCTTCTTCTTCTTCTTCTTCTTCTTCTTCTTCTTCTTCTTCTTCTTCTTCTTCTTCTTCTTCTTCTTCTTCTTCTTCTTCTTCTTCTTCTTCTTCTTCTTCTTCTTCTTCTTCTTCTTCTTCTTCTTCTTCTTCTTCTTCTTCTTCTTCTTCTTCTTCTTCTTCTTCTTCTTCTTCTTCTTCTTCTTCTTCTTCTTCTTCTTCTTCTTCTTCTTCTTCTTCTACTTATTCTCCTCCTCCTTTTCCTTCTCCTTCCTCCCCTTCTTCTTCTTTACTTCTAATTCGTTCGTATCGTACGGCGGCTTCGTCTGCTCCCACAGCTGTGTTGTCAATTGAGAGTTGTCAATATTCTGACTCTCATTTTTTGTCATTACGTTTGATTTACTGCTAATCAACAATTGACTATTATAAATTATTCGATACTTCCAGAGGTCGCTTGGTTTCGAACTTGATGGAAAACTTTGAATTATACACTCTAAAACAATTAAAAAAGCAAATGCTTGTATAGTCTGTCCAAGATAAGAAGACATTCAGACATGATGGGAAGATCACTCTAACTTGGTCAATATTGGTGAACTATTAATTAGGACTTTAATTGTGGATCAGAATTTTTCTCCAACTTGAGACCAAATTGATAATTGTTTAATCAATATTGACCGGGCTAGAGTCATTTTCCAGCTCTCTTATTAGATCCATTGGGATCATTAGATCCTAGATTTTAACCATTTCTGCAAGTTCTTAATTCTAAACAAAGTTTATTGAAGCGAACGGTGTGATTAGTCTCATTTCTTATTTGAATTATATAGAATTTGAGCCTATATATTTCATGGTAGTCTACATGGATGAACTGCATGGATCTGAATCTGAATTTTCATCGCACAACTCCAATTGAGTTCATGTGGGTATCATCCTCAGAAAAAGAGTTTTCCCACGCATTTCATTCATCTAAAATTCCTTTAAAATGAGTATTTGCTCGAGTTTTATTACTCAAACATTCACTATCCATTTTTCTTGCGTCCTTTCTTATTTTTCTTGTGTCCTTTCTTATTTTTCTTGCGTCTTTTCCAACCTGATGAACAAAGTGATTCTCTCAAAAGATGGAGCACTCCTCAAACAATTCACGTGACCTACATGTGAATCCGCTTAGCAGAGAGTACGCTCACTGCGGCAGTCGGATAGTCTGTCCAAGCGAAGAAGACATTCTGGCAAAATGGAAAAATGACTCCATCATGGAGAATATTAGTTCAACAAGTCTTAATTCAATCCCAAATTGTAACTGATAATAATGTTCCCTACAATTTGAGACCAGATTCATAATTTTTGAAGTTATATCGACCGAGCTGGAATCATTTCTCTAGTCTTGCCAGAATGTCTTCTTTGTTGGATGGATAGATATGGTGATGCAACAAGCTATGCAGAGCTGGTGCAAAAAATAAGGCTGTTTCGTGTACGTTCAGTATCTGTAGATTGTCTTCAAATGGTCTGATAAACTGGCAAGGATAAGCTGACTAGAGTGGTTCGTTCAAAAAAAAAAAAAAAAAAAAAAACGGTTTTCTTGTTTTGATTACTATGGTTAAAGTCGGCGCAATCTTAGTTGACGTAAACCCCCTCCACTGGAGAAATAGCTACGTTGTCATTTTACGTGAAATTGAAACATCTCATAACGCAAACACATTCAACTGAATGTTAAAAGTGACAGCGTAGCTTCGGAAAACTCACGCGGTGTTGTGAAACTCACTATTTTCATGATAAACCAGCTGTTCGCAGCTCGAATATCCAAGTCGATTAGCTTCAATAACTTCAATCTTTTTTAACATACAATGATTCATGCATATACCGCTCTCCTTACTTTGAAACTCTTGAGAGGCCAAATTACGATCTTCCGACTATTTTCGACATTTGGAAAAATAATTTCAATTGTTTTTGAACAACTTTCTCGCTTTCACCACCCACTTACCTTCTCAAACAAAAAGGTTTCTAGATCATCGAAAATTTTATGTTTTCTGTTCGAGTAGACTCGACATTAACAAACATATTCAATAATTGAAACATAATTATTGGTCGGATATGGAAAATTCAAAAACCATTAAAAAGCTCGAATTATCCTTGTCATTTTGATATAAGGAACTTCATTTTTACTACAACCCATGATTGTGAGAGAAGTGGTATACAAAAGAAAGTAATATTTTCGCGATTTTAAAATTTTTTCAAAAAAATCAAATTTCAAAAATCAAATTCGAATTTCCTTCGAATACTTCTACCCAGGAACTTTTCAATACTACTGGCATATCAAGGATAAAATTCTACGTCTAGATATGGGGTTCAATCGCGAATTTGAAGATGTTCCAATTTCACACAATCTGGCCACGCAGCTATTTTCCGGGTGAAGAGAAAAACAGTCAACTTAGATTGCGCGGACAATAATAGCCGGCAGTATTAGCTACACTCGCCTTCACCGCCTAGCCAGGTGGCTCCGACCCCAAGACCCCCGACAGTATCAGTAGTGTTAGTCAGTCAAACAGGCTCGCTTCGCTCGCCTGAAAAACCTATGTCATTGTCAGCTTAGATAAACAGGCTCGCTCCACTCTCCTGCAAATTCCATCAGAAAGTATTTGCTTTGATTATCATTTTTCACTTAACATGGTTCTTTTGGGTAATCGATCTGAATTAGTTGTTCTATTACCTCAGCTCAACCTGGTACATGATTTGAGCATATTCAAATGAAAAGACAAGACGTTGTCAAACCACTGATTTATTAAAAAATTGAGATACCTGTTTCGGTTGTTACACCATTATCAATCCATGGTGAACTGAGCCAGAGTTAAACATTCAATATCAATGGATAAGTTCCACAATATCACCTTCACAACTACTCAAAAAGTGAACGTATTCAGTTCAGTTGTTTCCGTGAAATAAACGAAAGTGCAGATTCCAAACATTGGAAAACTTTATTACAGGCATAACCTCGGGAGGGTAATGACATTGGTTGAATACAGCATTTCTGGACCTAATCTGGAACCTGTTTACCAAATTTCAACATTCTCTGCAAATCATTATTATTATAACATGACCACCTTTGCATCTATTAGAATTATAAGAACCTTTAAAATTTTTTCAATAATGCAACAACATTCAAGCATCAATTCATTGTTCAGTAGCATGGCATGATTTTTATTATTATTAGCTTGAAACATGTCATGCGTGAGACGAGAGAGAGCATTTTGAATACACGTTGACTAAAACATCTTCATTCCGCGAAAAATGTCACAGTAACAAACAATGCTGTTCATAACGTAAATGACTACAGAAACAAAATATATGTCCCAAATAGCAGACGACAAAAAAATTGGCGGTTCGCTAATGAGTGTTATCAATTCTCAGCTCTATCAGGACAGTCGGTGAACGGTCTGCGAGTGCATAGAAGGTTTTGAGCGACCTTGGGAACTCGTTTCGCTCTCGCAGACCACTTTCAGACTGTCCCGATTGAGATGAAAAGTGATAGCAGTCATTTGTTATCCGCCATGTTTTGGGGTGGTCGACTATACCTGCTAGGTGAATCTTCTGTACTTACATGCTTGTGGGGATGACACCTACAAGTTTAATTAAAAAATACAATATTTCATTAGTGGTTGTGTGGTTGTCAGGTCTGATAAATGGATTTTCCGCGTTTGAGCCAGATGTCTCGGTTTTATTTCAACAAAAGCAAACTCAACTTTGCAAGTTTGAGGAACATTGCGTATTTGTACATTGGAAATTGGAAATTTGCTATTCTTTCACAAGAAGAAGAAGAAGAAGAAGAAGAAGAAGAAGAAGAAGAAGAAGAAGAAGAAGAAGAAGAAGAAGAAGAAGAAGAAGAAGAAGAAGAAGAAGAAGAAGAAGAAGAAGAAGAAGAAGAAGAAGAAGAAGAAGAAGAAGAAGAAGAAGAAGAAGAAGAAGAAGAAGAAGAAGAAGAAGAAGAAGAAGAAGAAGAAGAAGAAGAAGAAGAAGAAGAAGAAGAAGAAGAAGAAGAAGAAGAAGAAGAAGAAGAAGAAGAAGAAGAAGAAGAAGAAGAAGAAGAAGAAGAAGAAGAAGAAGAAGAAGAAGAAGAAGAAGAAGAAGAAGAAGAAGAAGAAGAAGAAGAAGAAGAAGAAGAAGAAGAAGAAGAAGAAGAAGAAGAAGAAGAAGAAGAAGAAGAAGAAGAAGAAGAAGAAGAAGAAGAAGAAGAAGAAGAAGAAGAAGAAGAAGAAGAAGAAGAAGAAGAAGAAGAAGAAGAAGAAGAAGAAGAAGAAGAGGAAGAAGGAGAAGAAGAGGAGGAAGAATGAGAAGAAGAGGAGGAAGAAGGAGAAGAAGAAGAAGAAGAAGAAGAAAAAGAAGAAGAAGAAGAAGAAGAAGAAGAAGAAGAAGAAGAGGTCAATATGTGAAGGAAAGGAGGAAAAGAGAAAGAGACAGAAAATGAAGATTATATTTAAATTGATTACACTTCTGCTAGAGACTGTCCAAACAAAAAAGACCCTTTGGCAAGATGGGATAATGACTCCAGCTCGGTCAATATTGGTTCAAAAATTATAAATATTGTCTTAATAGAAGATTAAATTGTTCCCTACAAGTTGATAATGTCTGAACCAATATTGACCGAGTAAGAGTCACTTTCCCATCTCGCCGGAATGTCTTCTTTGCTTGGTCATACTACACCAGACATCCAGCTAGTTTTTATAGCAAGCTCCACTCTCTGTGTAATTACAAAGTATACATGTACTTACATTATGTATACACTACACATGCAGATTATGTATCCTTTGTGGAATGTACATATACTTTGCATAAGTTAGCATGTATGCTCCTAGCATAGAAGAGAGTAGTCTAGTAGCAAAGCATGTAATTACTCCACTTGACGAGTAGAGGGGCTGTGCTCTTCATTAGCATTTAGAACTGGCACACAACTCCCATCAACTGCATTTACTTATCTCAATCAGCCTCCTTCTACTTAGGACTGGGTACGAGTCCAACTTCCATGCCTATTAGCCTACTGTAGTCTGTACAATCAAAGAAGACATTCTGGCAAGATGGAAAAATCTCTCCAGCTCGATAAATGTTGGTTCGAAAATTTGATCTTAAATTGTAGGAAACATTTTGATCTACAGTTTTTGACCAGATTTATGATATTTTAATCAATATTGATCGTTCCATAACCATTTTATCATCTTGCCAGAATGTCTTCTCTGCTTGGACAGACTACTGGGTCTTCATGACGAGCTCTTTCCATAGCTAGGGATCAACTTGAGCGACATTATGCACCAGACTAATAATTAACTTCTTGTTAAATCTTCCCAAGCAAAGAAGAGCCTCTGGCAAGATGGGAAATGACTCCAGTTAGTCAATATTTGTTCCAAAATTATAAATGTGGTCTTAATAGCAGATCAAAATTGTCTCCTACAATTTGAGATCAAATTGATAATTCTTGAACCAATATCGATCGAGCTGGAATCATACTCTCATCTTGCCAGAGGGTCTTCTTTGCTTGGACAGGCTATTATATGCAGTTTATAACTACAGGGTGTTTCAGGGGACTGTGCAATACTGTTACTTGCAGGCTAATTCCTTACACAAAGTAAAGAGAAAATGTTCTGTGTGGCAAACCCCCAAAAAGCCATTGCTACCGAGATAACAATGGCGGGAGATTGACATTTTCCGAAAAATATAAATTTTTCCAATTTTTCAGAGGAATTCAGAGAGGTTGTGAATATTACAAAAATCTTAAATTCCAATCAAATATGGCAGAATCGTAACTAAACACTGAGGTTTCACTTGTGGAAAATCAGTGTTTTGCATAGGCTAATTTGTCTTCATTTGATTTCAATCAAATATCGCAATCAAACTTTATCTCATCATCTTCCTTTACATTACCCACGCACAGGCACAAAAGTGGGCACCACCTTTACAAAAGATATATATATATATATATATATCACAAATAGACAGATTTAAGTGATGGATAGGAAGAAAAACACAAATAAACTTACATTTTAAGGTGAAAATATTTCGGTGGCTGTGCTACCTTCTTCAGTTCACAGCAGAATGTTGAATCCACAGAGTCCTTAGTGCAGTAGCATAAACTGAAGGAGTACCACAGATTGAGGGAGTATGTATTGGGGGGAAGCCATGTTAGGGATTTTTTGGACAAGAGGATAATATTATAGGAAGTAAATGAATTTTTATTTGATTATTGATGGTTTTTAGTTAAAATGTGTATAAATAAAGGATAAAATGAAACTAAATTTAATTTAAAGTAAAATTGGTTGAAAGTAAGAACTATTATTGAGAATAAATTTGGATATCAGATTGAAACTAAAATTAGATTGATTGATTGATCCTGGATGTGTATGTAGGATTTTTAGAACTATTGCTGTCTGTTAAGGCCAGGGATAGATGTGGCTCCAAGCACCCAAATGAAGGCTAACTCTTTTGTTTTCACATCAATGGAGGGAGGGAGGGTGGCAAGAACTTTGATTTTGAAGCATATATATATATATATATATATATATATATAAATAAATAAAATGAAATAAATTTTGAGATGTGTGTAGAATGTAGAATTCAAACAATCATCGTCACCCCACTAACATCTATCAAGAATACAAATATGTGATTTCATATCGAGTTATAACCCTTTATTGTTCAAAAATTGTGTTTCAGTACATGTGTATTCTCCTAATTATCTCAATAACCGTTGAAGTTACAAACTTCAAACTAGTTTCATTGAATTGCTCAGTTGATTTAGGAATTCAGTTAGACACGTGAATTGATATAACTTTATATCCAATAATCACATTCTAATTTGAACTTGACTTGGAACTAATTATTCCTAGGGTAATCCTCATAAGGGTTCGGCACCTATCAAACAAGGAAAAATGTTCCCCCATTTTCATATTTAATGAATAATACGTAAGAAAATTAACTAGTAATGTAACGATAATTCATTTTATTGTACCTCGCTTATGAACCAATGCAATAATTTTTTAGTTTAATTTATTGCTGAGTGATCATACCATCAGAACCGCAATCCAGAATAATCCGATTTCAAATATTAACAAACACATTTGTGTCAAGTTGACAATATTTATTGTTTGAAAAAAGATTTGTAATTCTATTCCACATCCCTGATATGGAATATCATGTGTGACATGTTTCACATGTCCTAAACTAGAATCAATTCTGAACATGTTGACATAATTTATTTGTTTTTTCCAATATATTACTATCAAGTTGTATCGCATAATGTACACTGTACATTGGAGATGGCCAAACTTTCCTACTGCAAAAGCGCCTTAGAAAAATTCCACAAACTTTTGCAATTTCCGGTTTTTAACAGAATATCAATATCTTCTCCTCTTATTCTAATACCTTCCAATTTCATGTTGGAGTTTCGAGATCTTTACTAAATTTTTCAAAAAAATCAATTTTAGCTAAATTAATTAATTTTAGATGTTTCTGGGGTAAACTTACCTGTAGATATTATTACTATGAACTTAAATTCGAAGCGTCGTTCAAGGCCTGTTTTACACTACACGGTGATATTTCTATTATCACAGTTAATGAAAAGAGATTTAAATACGGAATCATATTTTAATTTCTCTCCATATGATCATCTATGATAATAGAACCTCTAATAACTGATAATTGACAACCTCTTCGATAAATTTCATTAGAAAATTTAATTTCTCACACCACCCTAATGAGCTGTAACTAATGTCCATTACGGTTATTGTACTCTGATTTAAACGGATTCAGAACTGACCTACTACGGGCCACCATTAACTTAAAAGGGATCGTGATCCTAAATCAGTTTTATCAGAGTATGAGAGCTTAGGCTACTAGGTATAGTCTGTCCAAGCAAAGAAGACCCTTTGGCAACAATGACCCAAGTTTCGTCAATATTGGTTAAAAATTATCGAATTGTACTCAAATTGCAGGAAACAATACGATCTATTTTTAAGATCACACTCATAATTCTTGAACTAATATTGACCAAGCTGAAACCATTTTCTCATCTTGCCAGAGGGTCTTCTTTGCTTGGACAGAATGTACAAAAGTGCATTAGGAAAATTGAGTTTGACGTTGGCTATTATGGTAGAGACTGAGAATTAACAAACTTTTTTTAGTCGCCGGGTGTAACAAAATGTCATGCTATTTTTCGAGTACAATAGAAAACGCAAGATTTTAATTGTTATTCGAATCTTATCAACTGAAAAATTCAAGATAGGTATAAAGTTGTCTGTATGTAGATCATTATTCTTAAGCCGCGTATCGACAGTCCGAGGCATGTGCTACGAATGCCTCGCTGTACAGTCTGTTGACACAAAAAAAGTACTACTACTAGTCTACTATCTACCGCGTATCGACAGTCTGAGGCATGTGCCACACATGCCTCGGACTGTCGATACCGGGTTTGCTAGCAGCGAGGCAAACGCTGCACACAATTCGCAGCGAGCAGTGCCTGTTGCCTCGCAACGCACAACGAACAATTCTACAAACTAACCTCAAAATTGTACCCCATTCCTATGCATTTTTGTGATTAAGAATTCTATTTGGGTGCAGAAAGTCTAATAGGCAATAATAAGCATTGCCTTGAATTTTTATCTACTAATTGAGCACAAACTAACCTCCAAAGCCCAAATTATCAATTGTCAGAGCTTAGTTGCTTTGTCTCCCGCTTGATGGCGCTAGTCAATTTGTTCGCGTGCTCGCATTTTTCGTTACAAAGAATGCAGATTTTTCATTATAATTATTTTTATTTTTATTATAATTATAATTATATACTATATATTACACTATAATTATAATTATTTTTGATTATTGCAGATTATATACACACATATGCCTCAGCCATGAGTTTATACTTTTTTTGCTTCACCAGACTGTACTGCGAGGCATTCGAGGCACATGCCTCGGACTGTCGATACGCGGCTTTATAGTCTATAAATCGAGTATTTATAACAACTTTATTGCTTTACCAGTGGAAAATTTTGATTGAATCAACAATTCCAATGTTAAGTTTCTTATGGGTCATCCTATAGAAAGAATTTGTTGAAAAACTGGAATCCAATTATTGAAAAACTTTTGTGGGGTAAGCCCCGGCGCGCGCAGTCGAGGGAATAATGTTGAAATTATTAATAGCCTACCGAGCTTTGCTCTGAAGCTGTGGCC
Organism: Sogatella furcifera; assembly: GCA_017141385.1. NCBI lineage: Eukaryota > Metazoa > Arthropoda > Insecta > Hemiptera > Delphacidae > Sogatella > Sogatella furcifera. The sequence continues at coordinate 7,622,757 of CM029553.1, read as the reverse complement.
GAACTGTTGAATTACATAAAATGTGTTATTGTAAAAATTAAAATCTAAATTGATCAACTCTCACAGTTTTTTGACATGAACATGTGTTAGGCCGGTATTACACGATAATAGTTCTATGATCATAGTTGATCATGTGGAAAGAGATGAAAAATAATACGAAATCATATTTTTGTCTCTTTCCATATGATCAACTATGATCATAGAAATATTACCTGCCTTATTGTGTTCTAGACTTGAATGTAACTCCATTTACTCCTGCTAGATAGCGTTGGTCAGCTAACGATAACAGCCGTTATAATGCAGTACTTGGGAATATTCCTGAAGAAATATTTAATTCTTTTATTTATCCTGCCAGAGAGTTTTCCGGGACATGAGACCTCCTTCATTCATATTTTCCCATCACAGTTATATTACAAATTTCAATGAAATTGTTAGATCCGTGGTTATATAAACATACAGAAATTGTTCGCTTAATATAATAGGACATCATTTATCGACATTTGAGAAGTAATATTATTTAGTGAAATAGTTTATATTACCCTGTAACTGATGGTTAAGTGGGTTGGTGGTAACCTTGTACTTGGCTTGATAACTTATAATAGTTATTATTCAGTTATATTATTTAGTTGAAACGCAAGTACTCGCACCCGTTGCAGATCTCGTGTGCAGATTTCGGAATTTTCGCTTTACAAGCCTGGCAGCTTGTCTAGTGTCTAATAGTATCTATATTAGTCTATAGTATCTAATAGTGACTTATAGTCCTCGTTTCAATCATCATTGACAATGATTGATATCGGTGGTGTTGGTGTATTACTTGGACTTGTGATATATTCATTACAGATGTACAGTGATGCATTTATTGTTAATTTTTTAGTTCAGTGAGAAAATTGCTAACGCTTATACTGAATAATATCAAACAATTTGAGAATGTATTCTTTAAAAATAATTATATTCTTATAAAGTTCCTTTCAACTCAATCACCTCATTGATTCACCTGTTATATTTTCTGAGTAGTATTAGTGTATTTTCATTCCCTGAATGAGTAGATTATTTCCCAATCAGTAATATTTAAATAGGGCTGAATTTTATTATAATAATTTGATAAGATGATTAAGAAAATAAGAATGTTACTTATTACACATATTATTATATTTTATAACACAAGTCTGCGATGAAAAAATTGTTCCATATTTATCTACGGTTTCTCACAGTATTTTCTGCGCTGATCACGGGAAAAATAGTGAAAAAATTCCATCACCCTTAAGTTTAGGATAGGATAGGATAGTTTAATTGTGTAATGTAGCCTATAATCGAATGAGAGTTACATTCATGTGGAAACACAATATTCCTTTCTGAACTTCATTCAATTTCAATTTTATTTCAATTTAAACACACATAAAGACACAATTAATAATATAATACAAAAATAAGTGAAACACAATAACAAAATAATACATTATTAACAAATTCAACAATTACTGTGGTGGGGTGTGCTTAAAAAGATGGAGGGGAAATACCTAGCCAATTATGGTTTCCCATGTAATAGGCAGGTAGAAGAGGGTGGAAAAGGAAAGAAGGTAAAATAATAAAGAAAAGGGAAAGGTAAGCGAGTCCACTTGATGAAAAAAAAAATACTTTTTACTAATAACAAAATCAAAAGTTTCACTAATTACTAAAGCAGACACAGAGAAAAAAAGGCAAGGCTCAAGGAATTTAGTTGCAAAAAAGTAAGTCATAAATTGCACTTGTATTTGTATTTGAATTTGTGGCTCAGTATTTGTACTATAATTCAATATTTGAACATTAATAATTGGTTAATACAGTATAAATTATGTAAATTTCAAGGGGAACAGGTTACTGAACAATGTCAGTAGCCTATACTAGGTATTTATAGAAAAGAAAAGCTTTTTATTAGAAGGTAATTTTATTAACACAATTAGCATAGACGAAAAGCTCAAGTTCCTACCTGTATAAAACCTATGAAAATTTTCAAAATAACTCGAAAAAGCATACATATTACCCATGTGAATTGGATAACCGTGATAAACCGTGTCAAACAAGTTTTAAGTTGACTTGGCAAATCAGGAAGGCCAGAACTTGAAAACATTGAGCAAAACGTTTACTGGACCCTACAAATATTTCAATTACACCACTTCACATGGGATTGGGACTGATTCACCAGCTTATGAAAGCTCTATGAACGAGGTTGCTTCAGGTAGCAGACAATTAATTCATTAATTTCTTGAATAATTGAATACAGACAGGCATAATACCCAAAACTGTTCTTCAACCAAACATTAGAAAACTGTTGAAAGATGAGACTTATTTGTCACTAAAATAAAGTACAAATGATAAAATACATTCGAGGTCGTAGTAAAAGGATCGGAAAAAACTCGAATTACAACACTTTGGTTGGTGAATTGTTGAGAGACTATGTTAGTTGGGATTCAGCATGAGGGTTGATGCAATTTTCTCCATCAATCACACCTCGACCAACTCACTATCCTTGAAATATAAGAGTTATAAATGAGGAACACAAGCAGAATGTTCTCAACAAGATTAGAGATGAGTATTGATATCAGGGCCATTGAAATGTGATGATGGGTGGGCTACTGTTGAATTTTGAAAAAGAGAAATCACAACAATAATAAAAGCACAAAAAAATGTTAGATGAAGAATAAAACATTTTCAAAAAGACTGCTAAAACAACTTTGGATCATGCTTGTTTAGACTGATTTTCTGGTTTTAACCCATGTTTGAACAATTATAAAGAAGTTCAAGATTTTGAAATTTTTAATTTTTCCCTAAAACTTCAATTTTATTTTTACGTGATGGAGGAAAACTGAAGTCATTTTTGGAATCAGCGCAGAGAAGTACTTTGATATCAGCTATCAAAATCAAAACAATTTTCACAAAATATTTTTTTGTGTAATCTATAATTGCATAAAACATTCTTAAAATATCGAGAGAGATATGTATTCGATGATTACTTTCCACACCCAACTTATCAGGCATTGATGGGTCTGTAAAGTGAGTGAGAGCAGATTGCTGAAGCGCGAGCACTGGCGTTCTAAAATGGGCGCGAGTACTGGCGTTTTAATTCAATATTTTATTCAGTACTGAATCGATATCAGGCTAGTATAGATACGGAACTGCAGCCTGGTTTGATAATAACACGAGTGCATTCGAAGGTGGCCCTTGGGAACGCGTGTACTTCGATATTATGTTTGATCGTAAATCTCGGCATCGTGTGTGAATGGCTCCACCCGTTCCATGCAGTTTCAAAGAGACCACAGGCGAAATTTATCGACCAATGACAGAGCTACAGAATTTACAGGCCATCAATATTATGAACACAGACGTTATCGTTATTCAGTGCCGGGCTTAGCTCTTCATCAGTGATTGGAACTATTCACATCGAATACTGTAGATTCTTAGTAGATGAATATGAATTTTACGTCATATGGGATGAGATGAGAGTAGCCTATTCATAATAGAGTATGTATAGTATAGAGTATTCATGAGTAGGCTACTCATGATGGAGGACTCTGTGGACACCAGGTGGACGTAGCATCCGTCATCTTGTTGCAAGAGCTTATAATTGATTGGTTAGGGAGTTTGTTAAATTGGAAAATTCGTCCATTTTAAATGAGAAGACAACAAGTTATCAAACCGTCGTTGTCCAATTAAAGTCGATAGAGGATGTAAAGAAATTTAGAATAAAACTTGGAGAATATTTGATATCACTCTCTCTGTATTCCCTACAAGAGTTTACAGAGCATAGGCCTAATGGTGGATTATGAGTTCAAGATTGTTTGTATTGTATTGCTTGTTCTATTTTGGTGAAATCTAACGTATAAAAATAATATTGACATGTTTTAATGGATACTCTTGACTTTACTTTATTTTGATGTATTTTATTACTTATTTTATAGTATTTTTGTAACGTTTATGACACTATTCTGGATGTACCTGTATATTTTAATGAATGAAGATGTTTTCAATTCAATTTAATTCAACCACTGATTTATTAAAGAATCGAGATACCAGTTTCGGTTGTTACACCATTATCAATCTCTGGTAAACTTGAACTAAGTTGGTTAGTTTTGAACTAAGCTAACACTGATTTATTAAAAAATCGAGATACCGGTTTCGGTTGTTACACCATTATTAATCTCTCAACCAACTTAGTTTTAGTTCACCAGAGATTGATAATGATGAAACAACCGAAACCGGTATCTCGCTTTTTAATAAATCAGTGTTAGTTTGATTTAAAACTTACTAACTTAGTTCAAGTTTACCAGAGATTGATAATGGTGTAACAACCGAAACCGGTATCTGGATTTTTTAATAGATCAGTGGTTTGACAACGTCTTGTCTTCTCATTTAATATGGATAACTACCACAATAACACCTTCACAACTACCTACTCAGAAAGTTCGTCAATTCTCAATATTCCATGAATAACCTTCTCATTTGTTTATAAATTTCCTACCAATTAGTCCTCAAAAACGCTGAATAAAACCTGGATATTGGGATTATTCTTGGGAAATTTGAAAAATATGTTTGTATAGTCTGTCCAAGCGATGAAGACCCTCTGGTAAGATGAGAAAATGTCTCAAGCTTGGCCAATATTGGTTCAAAAATTATTAACTTGATTTAAAATGGTAGGAAACAATTTGATCTACAATCAAGACCACATTTATAATTCTTGAACAAATATTGACCAAGCGGGAGTCATTCTCACATCTTGCCAGAGGCTCTTCTTTGTTTGGACAGACTATAGTTCGGTACATGTCTAAAGGGTCTACATCCCCTTATAGGACGAGTTCGATCGTCCTGTCGGTGTACAGTTATTTCAAACTACTGGTACCCCCATCCACTCACAGTTTTTGACTGTTACAGACGGCTCGTGTCTACAGAACAGGTGAAGTGCTGTACAGTAAAATATACGGGCACTTCACCTGTTTCGAGGGTACGAGCCGCCAGTGCAGACTATCAAATTGATAGAACATAGCACAAGTGATGAATTTGTGTTTGGTAGCGATTTTGCGATTTTTGATCGTTATTTCTGATATTTGGGTAAGATTTATACAATCGCCGCCATTTAACTTTTTCCTTAGAATCCCACTCTCTTCAACTTCCATTAATAAAAAGTACAATTTTATGATACCCTTTTTGTTGAAAAATGGCGTTTTCTAGCATATTTTCCCAATTATCTCAATAACCGTTGAAGTTACAAACTTGAAACTGGCTTCATTGAATTTCTCAGCTAATTTTACATAGGAATTTATTATTTTAGAACCCTCCTAAAGCCTCTAAGAAATTAGAAAAATTAATATATTTTGAAAAATCTCAATTTTCCGCCATTGTTATCTCGGTAACAATGCGTTTTTGGGGGTTGGTCCCGTGGAATTTTTTTGTCTACTTGGTGTAAGGAATCAGCCTGAGAAGTATTGCACATTCCTCCTGAAACACCCTGTATGTAGGGGGCTCCGCCCCCTGGACCCCCACAGTATAAGCAGTGTAAGTGAGTCAAACAGGCTCGCTTCGCTCGCCTGCAAAATTTCTGTCAGTGTCAGCAGAGACAAACTGGCTCGCTTCGCTCGCCTGCAAATTCCGTTTAGAAGGGGTTTGATATTTATTGAGCACAGCATTTCTACACCTTATCTGGACCTGTTTACCTAATTGCAACATTTTCTGCCAATCTGTTCTAGGAAAATCTAAGAAAAACTCCGAAAATTCAAAAAAATAGTAAAACGCTAATATTAAGTGTAACCTTGGGAAGTATATCGGACATAGTTCGAAACTTGATTCAATATCTTCCAAATTAATTAATCTATAATCTCGCTGAACCATTTAATTTACAGTTAAGATATCAATGCGGAAGATATGCAACCCGCAACACATCTACAATTTTGAGAAACCTGATTACTGGCGTAGTAATCTTGAACGGATTTCAAAAATATTTTAACACAAAATTTCTAGATCTTATCTGAACCTGCCCACATTTTCTATAGATTGATTCTCGAAAACGCCGAAAAACTATAGAAAAACTCAAATATTTGGCGTATCCTTGAGAAGTTTCAAAAATCCGTTCTTAGTACGCGTCTTACGGCACAACTGAGCATGCCTGCCAAATTTGAACGTATTCGGTTCGGTAGATTTTCAGTTCTGCTGATGAATGAGTGCCATTCCGCTCCTATATATAGAAATTTGTGAAAATGGGAAAAATTCTCTTGTTGATGATTGTCTGATGCTACCAATAAAGTTTAAGAAGTCGGGAACTGATGAGAAATTGAATTTTGATGAAGATCGACTATGAAAATGTACAAAAGAAGTTAAAATTATTCGCAGAATTACAATTCACTTTCTGTCAGACGAACTCTTCATCAATAACACTTTCATCAATCATATTCCACTTTATAGTCTTCTTAGACTACGGTTTCATTCATAAAAAGATGTGATGAAATATTATATAATTGTTATTTCTGAGAGTTGTTCCGAAAATATTCCTTTGAGATCGATGGAAGTGAAGAGAATGGAACTGGATATCACAATTATTATTTTGGTTGGAGCTTGAAAGGTGTTGCACACTCGATTCTGTTTTGTTTGAAGTAGTATCATGGTTAGAGTCTCTCCAAGCAAAGAAGACATCCTGGAAAGATGGGAAAAGATTCTAGCTCGGACAATATTGGTACAAAAATTATGAATATCGTCTTGAATTATAGAACGAAATGTTCTCCACAATTTGAAACAAAATTTTTAATACTTAAACGAATGTTGACCGAACTGGATTCATTTTCCCATTTCGCCAAAATATCTTCTTTGCTTGGACAGGCTATAAGATAGAAGCGTGAGTTCATCTTTCTCATATCTCGTGTCAAGTCACTATTGTATTTCAAAGCTTTTATGATCATTATAAACAGTTTTACTGTGACATTCCATCCAAAATTTCCATCTCACTCTTGTATTTTCTCTGAATTTTGTTTGAGTGTTCATGATCTTTTCAAAAGTGTTTCTGCTGGAGATAAAATTAATTGAGATGAAAAAGAGATATGAAATAGAATGGTAGGTTGGAGAGAGCTGTAATAAAATCACAATGACAGAATAAGTTCACGTGTCACAACATGATATTTTACTGGAGTTTGTGATAGAATGAAAAAAAAAGATGAATGTTATATAGTTATTTGTGCATCTAGGGACTAAAGGGCAACTTTTTCTCCCTGAGGGGAAACTGTTGTTGCCCGAGGCGTAGCCGAGGGCGACAATTTCCCTGAGGGAGAAAAAGTACTTTAGTCCCGTGATGCACACAACATTTTTCCTCCACCTACATTAATTAGCTATTGATAGGAATATATAGAGTGTCCCAAAATTAAAGTGCCAAACTCTGGGAATAAATTCTATGGCTCAAAATGAAGAAAAAATCACGATTAATCTTCTTTAAAAAAGCGATTTGTTCACCAGATATCCGCCTTTCTGCATTTTTTACAAATAAATTTCATCTTTAAATTCTTTTAACCGATCTTTATTAAACTCGGCAAGTATATTCATATAAAAGAAATCAGCTGTAAAATGAATCCAACTTGGTTCAATCTGAAATCTCAAAACTAGGAAGTACGGTAGGTAGCTGCTACTTCCCAATTTATAATTTTTGTAACTACAAACTAACAAAACTGGTGAAATAAAAGAATGACGAATGGAATGACTGGCAAGTTAACTTATATAGTAACAATAAAAGTGAAGCAAATAAGTTGATATTGCTTCCAGTTTTTAAGTGATGATACTGATAATAAAAAAAGTTATGAGAAACTAGATTGAGCAATGAAACTTCTATTTCAATTTTTGATTAGGCTAATATGTAGAACTAAAACCTAATAAAAAGAAAAAGATATTCAAGCAATCAACTGAATCACATCAAATTTACTATAATAGACTTCATTTTAATTAACGTTACATTAGACATGTATAAAAGTAGTGAAAACAATCTTTTAATCTATAAGCTACAAAAATAAAGAAAACAAAAGCATCAATAAAATTTATTTATTTCCAACAGATATCAGGCTACTAGCTCCCAGCAAGTACATACCGTATATTAGAAATGTTTAATTGTAAATTCAACTTTCAGAGACAGTTACAATGTTTGAAGGCCTATTTCGTCCACAACACAACAGTAACCGATCGTGAAAACCTGTTCATTAGGACAATTAAAATCCACATAACATAATATTTCGTGTTGATACAACTCATACAACATAATAAAGGCTATCTAATATTTGTTTAAATTCATGTTGAAAAGTCCGGTTTCCAATTGAAAAACTTCAAAACTAACGATTTTACTGACCTCAACTACCATATAAGTTGAGGTTAACTATACTTCCAAACCTCAAAACCAAAAGTCTAATTCAACAAAGACATTCTTTTATCATTGTTCCAGTATAATATGACAGTGGACTATTGATAATTAGTCGAAATTAAAACGATAAACACACTATTATAATAATAAACTTAAATTATAACACACAGATCACAAAGTACAATAAACCATTGTAGGAATGAATCAAATCATTGAATTCGATTCTATCTAATTCTAATCGATTTGATAGTCGATATTCGATAGTGATCGAGAGTTCTAGCTTTTAAATCATGAAGATTGTTTTTACTTTGGTACTATACTTCCATATGTATACATTTTTACATTTCTATAAATTTATGAATAATATACAAGTATTTAACTTTCTTCCATCATGATCCATTGTTTTATAAATATTCCTTCAAAAAATATCAGCGTAACCAACCTTTCTTCCAAACTGTGCACTCTATACTGTTTACTGTTCTACAGTTCACGCCTAAGTTCCAAATGCAGACACAAAATATCATAGAGATGCTTCCCATGTTATTTAAATGGGATTACTTTATTCCCAAGGGAATTTCAATCTTCTTTTTCTCCCGAGGGAGAGAATGAAGCGCTTTAGTATTCGATTCCGGGGAGTGAAATGCGACTTTAGATAGTAGGTGGAGGAAAAATATATTTCTCTCTTTGATATAGAAACGTGCTACAATAATTACTTTGTCTCTAGATTTTCTCTATTTCAACTGGTATAACTTTCGGCTTGAAATACACTGTATTCCTCAACTTGAGAATTTAACATAAGTTGGAAGTTTAAACAATTATTGGAGCATCATACAACTTTTATGCATGAATGAATACAGGGTGTTTCAGGAGGAATGTGCAATACTTCTCAGGCTGATTCCTTACACCAAGTAGACAAAAAAGTTCCATGGGACCAGCCCCCAAAAACGCTTTGTTACCGAGATAACAATGGCGGAAAATTGAGATTTTTCAAAAAATATTTATTTTTATAATTTTTTAGAGGCTTTACTGAGGTTCTATAATAATCAATTCCTATGTAAAATTAGCTGAGAAATTCAATGAAACCAGTTCCAAGTTTGTAACTTCAACGGTTATTGAGATAATTGGAAAAATATGCTTAAAAAACAAAATTTTCCAACAATAAGGGTTATAACTGGATAAGGAATCATAAATTTGAATTTTTTATTAATGGAAGTTGAAGAGAGTCAGATTCTGAAGAAAAAGTTAGATGGCGGCAATTGTGTAAATCTTACCCAAATCTCAGAAATAGCGATCAAAAATCGCAAAATTCGACAAAACATAGCACAAGTGATAAGTTTGTATTTAGTAGTGATTTTGCAATTTTTGATCGCTATTTCTGAGATTTGGGTAAGATTTACACAATTGCCGCCATTTAACATTTTCTTCAGAATCCGACTCTCTTCAACTTCCATTAATGAAAAATACAAATTTATGATTCCTTATCCAGTTATAACCCTTATTGTTGAAAAATGGCGTTTTTTAAGCATATTTTTTCAATTATCTCAATAACCGTTGAAGTTACAGATTTCAGATTTGGTTTCATTGAATTTCTCAGCTAATTTTACATACGAATTGATTATTTTAGAACCTGAGTGAAGCCTCTAAAAAATTAGAAAAATTAATATGTTTTGAAAAATCTCAATTTTCCGCCATTGTTATCTCGGTAACAAAGCGTTTTTGGGGGTTGGTCCCATGGAACTTTTTTGTCTACTTGGTATAAGGAATCAGCCTGAGAAGTATTGCACATTCCTCCTGAAACATCCTGTATAATCGAAAAGGGAACTGTGATTAACATTTAGAATGAAAACGTTAATTAAGTAGTCATTACTAAGATAAAGGAAACATAATAGAGATAATAATAATAATAATAATAATAATAATAATAATAATAATAACAATAATAATAATAATAATAATAATAATATTATTATTATTAAGAGAACATTACTTAAAAAAATATCATCTTAGTTTTGAGATTATGCGCGTGAACTTACAAACAAACTTGAAATTTTGCACAAAGATTTTGATAATTCAAAGAGTTGTTTGTCAAAAACCTCTGTTAAAAATTGTTATAACATTTTACCAATTCTTGTATTTCTTCAACTTCTTCAATGATGGAATGAAATAAATGAGACACACTGATAGCCATGGCCACACACCGGTCACATTTTCAAGCTGACCCAGTCGAATTTCACTATACATCTACTTTTTCTTTTCTTATAAGACCTTATGTCAAGAAATTACTGATTATTATTTATGCGATTATCAAGAAGAATACTACATGAACTTCACGAGAAATGGTTCTTGTGATTATATAAGCAATAACTTGGAAACAATTATTGATAAAATGGGTGGGGTGTCATTAGCACCACATTTATGTAATAACGAAAACTGAGAAGCTCATGAGCGTGATCAACGATATGGACCCTACCCAAAACTCATTCAAAGCTATTGTGATCAATAATGACTCTGCAACACAGCTTGCCCTCTATTTCCGGTTGAAGAGCGGTTATTTGTTGACTGTAATGTCATGTTCCACGAAAGGACATATTCAGTCAGATAGATTTCCAATTTACTGTCGAAATCCCCGGATTTTAGCGCCGAAAACGAGTTGTGGCGCCAAAATTCGACCGCAACTCTCATTAAAATTCGTCAATAGACGGCTTATCCGATTCTCTCTCCAATGTAACCTTATAATTACCATCCTATACACTTCTATCGAATCATTGCCGTTTTAATCTCTCATATACTCTCTATAATTCTCTCTCTTTTACGGTTTAGTGTCAATGGGAAGAATATCGGATATACTTCTCCAAGAATGGACATCTTTGTCAAAATTCAGCCATTTTATGTGGTTAAACCTTCATCATCACTCATTCATCCTTTGCGTAAAATACTTTGAAACCAAGTCGTAATTCAACTGAGTTGTGGTCGATATTGTAGAAACGTTCCATGATGAAATAAACACACAGATTTTGTCAAATTTTCTACACTGTTTATTTGGTACACGACCATGGTTTCATGACCACACAGGTCACATTTTCAAGCTGACTGTGTGGTCATGAAACCATGGTCGTGTACCAAATAAACAGTGTAGAAAATTGACAAAATCTGTGTGTTTATTTCATCAAATCGTAATTGTGAAGAAAGAATGAAGAATAGTATTACCAGAGATTGATAATGGTGTAACAACAGAAACCGGTATCTCGATTTTTTCAGTGGTTTGACAACGTCCTGTCTTTTCATTTATTATGGATATCTACCACAATATCACCTTCACAACTACTCAAAAACTTCAATAGGCCTACATTAATTTCAAATATATCTTTCGAACGTTTTTCTTTGTACTTTCGAACTTTGTACTAATCACCTAATTGAAATCAACATACTTACTATAAACCAGACATGAGTATTGTATATTCTGTCCAAGCAAAGAAGACATTCTGGCAAGATGAGAAAATGACTCCAGCTCAGTCAATATTGGTTCAAGAATTTAAAATTCGGTCTCAAATTGTAGGAAACACTTTGATCTACCACTGAGACCACATTCATAATTCTTGAACAGATATTGATCAAGCTGGAGTCATTTTCTCATCTTGCCAGATGGTCTTCTTTAATTGTATGGACATTGAATTGCAATCATATAATAATTATGACAATTATTGTAATCAGAATATTTAACTCATACCTTTGTTATCAAAACAAGTTCACTTTACAATTTTTTTTATCTAATCCAATCGTGTAATTCATTCATTATAAATCATCGCTATCCAGGATTCAAGATTATAAATGCTGTAATCTTACTGAATGGAGAGAATACTCCTGAAGAGTGCCTGTGGCGGAACTCCCCCCCCCCCCACCACTGGAAGGCAGATAGACAGATCGAGACGAGTCTGTCGACTAGTCAGTCGTTAATCGTGTTAACCAGAATCGATATTAATTCATCTTTCGATATCCCATCCCCACTGTCAATTATCACTCGATAGATCATGTACTTTTATGTAATACTTATTATTATTTTTTTTTTAATATTAATATATTCCCCGCAATGTTGAAGTATTGCCGAGCACTCTCATTGGATAAAGCTTCAAGCTAGCCAGGGTTGTTCTGCGATTAAAAACACTATAATATAGAGCCTATTGAATTATTTAATTCCATATACAGGGTGTTTCTGGAGGAATGTGTAATACTTTTTAAGTAGACAAAAACGTTTCATGGAACCAACCCCCAAAAACCCTTTGTTACCGAGATAACAATGGCGGAAAGTTGAGATTTTTCGAAATATATTGATTTTTTAGAAGCTTTAGTCGGGTTCTAAAATAATGTAATCCTATGTGAAATATGCTGAGAAATTCAATGAAGTTTGTTACTTCAACAGTTATTGAGATAATTTGATAAATATGCTAAAAAACGCAATTTTTCAACAATAAGGATTATAACTGGATAAGGAAACATAGAATTGTATTTTTTAATAATGGTAGTTGAAGAGAACCGGATTGTGGAGAAAAAGTTGAATGGCGGCGATTGTGTAAATCTTACCCAAATCTCAGAAATAGCGATCAAAAATCGCAAAATTGCTACTAAACACAAATTCATCACTTTTGTCAATTTCGCGATTTTTGATCGCCATTTCTGAGATTTGGGTAAGATTTACAAAATCGCCGCCATTCAACTCTCTTCAACTCCCATTAATGAAAAATACAATTTTATGATTCCTTATCCAGTTATAACCCTTATTGTTGAAAAATTGCGTTTTTTAGCATATTTTCCCATTCATCTCAATAACCGTTGAAGTTACAGACTTGTCTGGTTTCATTGAATTCCTCAGCTGATTTTACATAGGAATTCAATATATTTTGAAAAATCTCAATTTCCGCCATTGTCATTTCAGTAACAAAGCTTTTTTGGGGGTTGATCCCATGAAACTTTTTTGTCTACTTGGTGTAAGGAATCAGCCTGAGAAGTATTGCACATTCCTCCTGAAACACTCTGTATATCAACATTTTGTTCACTGTATTCTCTTTTGTATTCCATTCCTGTTCCATAATTGTTCAATATTTTGTGTTCAATATAACAACAGCTTTTCTCCAACTGGATATATCAAGCTTGGATGACTAGACTTGATTCCAGTTTGAACTTTCAAGCTTTGAAAACAGCTTGAAACGTGGTAACTTCTTAACTTGAATTCAGCTGAATTACAGCAAGACTGTAAATTTCAAACTTGAATCCAGTGTGTCAAATTGAAAATTCCAGCAAGAAATCAGCTGGATTCCAGCTTTTGGTGCTATCTGGGTAGAAGTTCATGAATTTATTAAATAAGAAATACATGATTCCTTGATGATCCAATAAGGAATGTAGCTAATTGAAAACCAAATTATTGGAATATTCTATTCAATTTGATTGAGAGCATTCATCACTTGAATAACTACTATTCATAATATAGATTGAATCAACTAATGATTTTCTCTCCTTTTTTATATTTTTCTGAATATTTTTTCTGTCTCTTCAATTCTGTGTTTTCCCATGAATCAACTGATGAATTCATGCTTCATTAATCTTATCGGAGCTAATTCGTATTCAGGGCTCTTCAGCTCTATTCAATGTCAATTTGAACCGCAGCATTGGTTGATAAAATATAGAAGTCTTGAAATATGGTGGATATCTCGGCAAAAGCTGAATCAATTATCTTAGCTGAGCAAAAGCTCATCCAATTAATCATTAATCAATTTCATCATGGTCTGATGGTTTTCAATGTCAGTGTTGCATCTATCAATAGCTGGCAGATAGTTGTGATGAAAGGTTTGCCCACTTTTGCCGACACTGAAGGCGAGCGAAGCGAGCCTGGTTTTCTCAATAACACTGCCGACACTGCCATAGTTTTTTGTATTGAAGTTTTCAACTTTGATTGTTATTGTTATAATGCACAAAATATGCTGAAAAACTGGACTTGTAATCTTAAAAAAATAGCAAGATATTGAATTTCGAGCTAGTATTTTCAAAAACTTAATCAAAAACCGTTTTCAAAGAATTAAGGCTCTATGAACTACTAGCCGGCAGGCTCGCTTCGCTCGCCTTCTCCGCCTAGCCAGTATAAGTAGTGTAAGTGCGCGCAAAAACCTCTGTCAGTGTCAGCTGAGACATAAAAGCTCGCTTCGCTCGCCTGCAATTCCAGTACGAAAAGATTTGCTCTGATCATCATATCACTCAACAGGGTACATAACGATCTTAACGATCTTAAGAGGAAAAACAGAGAGAGAGAGAGAGAGAGAGCGATTAGATGTTCTTTATTCGGTTGAAAGAGAAAGAGAGATATAACGATAGAGAAAGAGATATAGATTAGATCAGATTTCTTTATTCATTTAGATAGCAACAAAATATTCAAGCTTAGTTTCTAGATTACAAGAGTTGTAATTAAATCTATAATTTTTACTTGTTACGCTTTAATTTCGACATCTTACACTACAATTTTTACAGGTTGTTATATAATTCTATAATCAATTCAACGATAGAGGTTACTTATGGATGCAAAAATCATAGAAACGTTATTCAAACAATATGCTTCTTGCTTGCAATCTTACTTGTTGTGCATTAAAATATCTAAATGAAAAGGCGAAGTTTAGACATAAAAATGTCCATTCTTGGGAAAGGATAAGAATAACCTTTCCATTAATACTTGGCCTGTATAGAGTGATAGAGAAAGAGAGAGTGTGTGTGAGAGAGTGATCAGGTGGGAGAGCGAAAGTGATTGAGTGCGAGAAAGAAATTTAGATCAGATTATTCACTTGAGAATAGATCACAGCATTAATCATTTTTGAACCTAGATTACATTGAAAGAGAGAGAGAGAGAGAGAGAGAGAGAGAGAGAGAGAGAGAGAGAGAAAGAGTGTGTCAGTAAGTGAGACAGACATAAAAATAAAGGTAAGGGAGTAGATTGTGGAGTAATGCCAGATAATATAGAAAAAAATACAAAACAATATTGAGAGAAACTATTGTGATTAATTGACTGTGTCGATATATCGAAAACAATCAAGCAGCATTATTTTTAAATATCGATGTATAACAATTTCACACGAGCGTAAAATTGCATTCCTCTCGCCTCTCATCACTGATCAATCACTGTGAAAAAACCTGAAAATAAAAAGGGAAACTTTTCAACCGCAGCTGCAACTTTTTTATCACATGCCGTTTTTCATTGAAAAGTTAATTTGTTTCTCCATTTTACGTAGCCTACTTTTTCCATTGGCATGATAGAGATGCCATATTCAATGATTAATGTGATTTGATTACAGATAGATCACAATGTTAGGGGCATTTGTATAGACGTCTGGAAAAAAGGCATAATAACTTTGTTTTTCAAAAGGAAAATGTCATGAATAAATGTTATTTCTCAGTATTTTCCCAGGGTGTGAAAATAATAATTGCAGTCTAACCACAGGCAGGATAAAAGTTAATTATATTGCGTCTCCATTTCTATGAAGATACAGGGAAGAGTTATTAGTTTTGAATATTTGTAATGATATTACACTCAATGTTTTTCCAATCAATTCAATACTTTTCCCATAAAACGTCATTAACAGAATTGAGACGTTTTTTAAATTATTGTTGTTTCAAATTATTTTTGATATTTTCTTATACATATATGGATACTAGCCGGCATCTTATAAGTATAATTTTGTTGCTAAATTATTTTTTTTAAATTGAAATACTTGTTGAATTAAGGTCATTCTCGAATATCAAGATCTTGAAAGCCCAATATTCATATTGGGGGGGCATAAGACAAGAGGCTGACCTGAGTAACATATTTCTGAGACGAATCGTTTTCAGATTAGGCTAGCCTATATTCTTCTGGTCTTCTCAATCCCAAAATTTTAGTACCTAGCTATAATCTTCTATATAAATATTCTCAGCTGTGCAAAATTCAAGGTGTCCATCGTGTTTCGGATGGACACGTTAAGCCGTCGGTCCCGGCTGCCTAAAAACAGTCGTTAAGTCATGTCAGAGGCCCTGAAATTGATCAGGAGCGACCTGAAAACTCTGACACCAGACCTGAGCCAGCCAGGTTACACGAATATTATTATTATTAGCTGTGCAAAATATCCTATCTGCTTTTGTTCTCCAAAACCACTCTTGTTCAAAGTGAACGAAAAGGCTTAGGCCTATTTTAGCCAGCTACATACACTTATAGTATCCTATGTCCCAAGCTGAGAAGACATCATGCAAGATGGGAAAATGACTCCAGCTCAGTTAATATTGGTTCACGAATTATAACTCTGGTCTTCAATTACTATTGAGAACGATCTGCTCTACAATTTGAGACCAAATTTGTAATTTGTGAACCAATATTGACCGAGCTGGTATCATTTTCTCATTCTTCTTTGCTTGGACTGAGTATAGTAGATCAATTTATCTTCGGAAAGCACACCTTCTAGGGAAGAAGAGAGAAGAATCAAATCAAGAATGATGAGAGAAGAAAAGAGATTATAATGAGAGTTGAAGAAGGGGTTCACGAAAATAGGATGAAGAAGAAGATGAGAGAAGGATAGATGAAAGTAGGAAGAGATAAATTTAGAAAGAGATGAATGTAGAAGAACAAAATGGAGAATGAATGAATGAATGAATCGATTTATTTTTCGAATAAGAGTAAAGCTGAAAAGCTTTTTTTCCACTCTCATCCACAGAAATACATACTATTTTACATAGCTAGAGCAAAAATTACATCAAGAAATCATACATATAACTTAATACATCTTCGTAATAAATATCATAAAAAAACATTTTCAAGTCAAGCCTTACCAATTCAAAGAAGCTTATATTAAAATAAAAATTATTGTTCTACTTAATCTTATTTGATTATACTGTAAAAGTATCCCATATTATAATAGAATTACATGAAATAATATTATAGACTAGCTAATAGTCATGAAATTGTATATAATTAACAGACATGCACTTCTCTGAAGCAATAGAATGTGATTAAAAAACTGTAAAAGCTAAAGAAATTGAAATAAATGAATTAATATACAAATTAATCTTGAAAACGAGATCTCAAGGATGTTTTGAAAGACTCTAGAGTTTCTTTCTCTCTAATTTCTATTGGGAGAAGGTTCCATGCATTAATTGCAGATATCAAAAATGAATTATTATATAAAGTGGTTCTGTGTATTGTGATTTGGAGGGTATGATCTCCTTGTCTTGTCGCTCTACCGTGAATATTTCTCATAAACAAAAATGATTCTGCTAGATATGTAGGTGTTCCAGATTTCAATATTTTGTAGAGTAAACAACAAATCAAGTATTCCCGTCTTTGATTGATTTTCAAGAGGTTTATTAATTTTATGAATGGAGAAACATGATCATCGTATCTTAAATCAAATAAAAATCAAATCCCTATTTGAGAGAGAGAATTTGAGGTAGTGGATTCAAAGGAGGTGGTTCGTGGGAGTAGAAAAATGAAAACTATGTGAAAAGGATATTTTGGAGTAAAAATGTAGCACTTTCCAGAAGGAAAAGACAGGAAAGTAGTCTATTGAAAAGTATTCTTGGTTCCACATATAATGGGGGAATTCCAAGCTTTTACATTACCCTTCTATTATAGTATATCCAAGCAAAGAAGACATTCTGGCAAGATGGGAAAATGACACCAGCTCGGTCAATATTGGATCAAAAATTAGAAATTTGATCTAAAATTGTAGAGCAGAATGTTTTCTACAATTTAAAGCCAAATTCAAGATTGTTGAACCAATATTGACCGAGCTGGAGTCATTTTTATATTTTGCCAGAATACCTTCTTTGCTTGGACGGACTATATCTCCAATGTGATTCGTCTTTGTATATTCTCTGAATAGTTTCTTTCATCCGTCTCAAACTAGTTGATTCCAACTAGCTTGGCGGCTGGCGTCAGTTTGTTTTCGAAGATCAGCTCTGTCAGATCAGTCGCCAAGCGGTCTGCGAACGCGTATCGAGTCGATAGCGATCTTAGCTTAACTGTTACATTCTCACAGACCACTTCCAGACTTTTCGGAGAGTGCTGATAGCAGATAATGAACATGCGCCATCCGCCAACTTAGCTGGAGTCTACTCTATCACACTACATTCACATTTATCCTTTGAAAATGCAGAGAAGTGTTCTAAATACCGGCGGACTTGAAAATAATCTTTTGAGCTGAAACAATGTCTCTCCACAAAATAGGAATTAGAGTTTGAAAAAAGTGTGAAATTTCTGTTGTAATTGAGTGTAAAGCCGCGTATGGACAGTCCGAGGCATGTGCTACGAATGCCTCGCTGTACAGTCTGTTGACACAAAAAAGAGTACTACTACTAGTCTACTATCTACCGCGTATCGACAGTCCGAGGCATGTGCTACACTACAACAATAACATGTGCTACACATGCCTCGGACTGTCGATACCGGGTTTGCTAGCAGCGAGGCAAACGCTGCACACAATTTGCAGCAAGCAGTGCCTGTTGCCCCGCAACGCACAGCGAACAATTCTACAAACTAACCTAAAAATTGTACCCCATTCCTATGCATTTTTGTGATTAAGAATTCTATTTGGGTGCAGAAGGTTCTAATAGGCAATAATAAGCATTGCCTTAAATCTTTATCTACTAATTGAGCACAAACTAACCTTCAAAGTCCAAATTATCAATTGTCAGAGGTTAGTTGCTTTGTCTGCCGCTTGATGGCGCTAGTCAATTTGTTCGCGTGCTCACATTTTTGGTTACAAAAAAATGCAGATTTTTTATTATAACCATCTTTATTATTATTATAATTATATACTATACCATAATTATAATTATTTTTGATTATCGCAGATTATATTCACACATATGCCTCAGCCATGAGTTTATACTTTTTTTGCGTCACCAGACTGTACTGCGAGGCATTCGTGGCACATGCCTCGGACTGTCGATACGCGGCTTAATAATATTGTCTCGAGCTAATTTGAGAAACTAGAGCGCTCTTTTACAAATGAAAAGACAAGATGTTGTCAAACCACTGATTCATTTGAGAATCGAGATACCAGTTTCGTTTGTTACACCATTATCAATCTCTGGAAATCTGAAACTTAAAGTACAGAGCAGCAGTACTTATACTAACGGTGAAGCACCGCTATTGGTAGACGCTTGAGCCAATGACCGTGAACGTATGTCATTGGCCTAGACAAGCTCCTCCCCGATAAGCGGTTCATTCAAACATTACAAAATGGCGTTCCAAACAGGAAATACAATTGATGATCGATGAATAGCTACAGTAACCTACAAAATACGAGTAAAAATCGTAATTAATCTTCATAAACTGATGAACTTGATGAATCTGAATTTATTTTAAATGAGGTATGGATGATGTTTTTGAAATCTTCTTCTTCTCCGTTCTTCTTCTTCTTCTTCTTCTTCTTCTTCTTCTTCTTCTTCTTCTTCTTCTTCTTCTTCTTCTTCTTCTTCTTCTTCTTCTTCTTCTTCTTCTTCTTCTTCTTCTTCTTCTTCTTCTTCTTCTTCTTCTTCTTCTTCTTCTTCTTCTTCTTCTTCTTCTTCTTCTTCTTCTTCTTCTTCTTCTTCTTCTTCTTTTTCTTCTTCTTCTTCTTCTTCTTCCTCCTCCTCCTCCTCCTCTTCTTCTTTTTCTTCTTCTTCTTCTTCTTCTTATTCTTCTTCCTCCTCCTCCTCCTCCTCTTCTTCTTTTTCTTCTTCTTCTTCTTCTTCTTCTTCTTCTTCTTCTTCTTCTTCTTCTTCTTCTTCTTCTTCTTCTTCTTCTTCTTCTTCTTCTTCTTGGAAAGATGAGGAAAACAACGGAATGGACTAATACAGTAATATCTGACCATCTAACCGTCAGATATTACTATATTAGTTCTGCTCTTATAAGCAGAAGATTCAAAATAACATTTTTTTTTAACAACACTTTTTAGAATGCAATAAAAAAGTACATCAAAGAAAGTACCGTAGTTGGAAGCTTGAAAATATTTCACCAATTCGAAAAATTAACAATCCATATACTCACATAATTATACTCCATAATACTCATCACTACTTATACATGAATACATCTGATAAACACATTCATCTAAAAATTATTATCATTGATGATAGCGGAGTATTTCAAAATCACCTGATTCACCAATACACACTCGTAAATAGACACATCCAAATTGTTTCACTTCACTTATTGTATTTATTCAATTAAAAAACTAATTAGCACGAAATCCAATGAAAACTTTGCTCACTTTGTAGTGTCGGATGGTACTAATCAACTAGTAAAAACCAAAACTCTCTATGTTGCCTTTGAGCCGAGATATAATCGAAAATATAATATGATGTGTTATTAGAGATTCTTCGCATAAAACGTGTATTTAAGCATGCTATACACTGGGACAGTACTGTCGGCCAGTTGAATATCTGTAGCCAATCACAGCCTTTGTCTTGTCATTGAGTCAAACAACAACAGCTGTGATTTGCTACAGATATTAAACTGGCCGACAGTACTGTCCCCGTGTTCAGCATGCTTAAATAACGCCTCATATGGATAATGTAAACTTTGATTAGGGTCTGCATGGCCCCTCCTATTCACAACATTATAATAGTGTTGTTGATTATTATCGGCATAATGTTGTCATTAAATTGGTGCAATATCCATTAATAATGAGCTGCCCTATATTGAACACCAACGGGATTGGCGGATAACTCATGACTGTTATAAATTCTCAGCTCCGTCAGGACAGTCAGCGAGCTGTATGTTAGTGCTTATCAGGTGGAGACTAACCTTAGCTAAACTGTTTCGGTTTTGTAGCCTGCTTGAAGACTGTCCAAACAGAGCTGGATATCAGTCACAGTTATTTTCCAACCGCCAATTCTCTTGGCGTCTGCTGCAATCGGTGCGATTATGGATGATAGATGAGAGACTATCGCATTTGATATTGGCGTAATTTTATTCTACCAGACATTAGGGAGATCAACTTTTCCGGCTTTGAAATCTGATAGAATGTTTACTGCAGTGGGAGAGAGAGTGAGAAAGAGATTAGATTAGATCACTTCATTCAAATAGATAACAAAATTTGGATTAGATTATACATTGTAATATAAATGAGTAAAACGAAATAATCATATAAATTTAACAAAATAGTGACTTCTGGAGATTGAATTTCTCCCCGCAAAATTTCCCTTGACAACCTTTGCCAAATTTTGAGAATATTTTTTGGGATATTATTGGGATTACAGGCAAATTTGGAAAGATTCACTAATAATTTAACAGTAACAACATCACTGGCGGCCACTGGCGGCTCGTGCCCACGAAACAGGTGATGTGCTGTACATTAAAAGATACGAGCACTTCACCTCTTTCGTGGGCACGAGCCGCCGGTGCTGGCGGCTCTTGCTCACGAAACAGGTTTTGTGAAAAGGGTAAAAGTTTTTCCGTTGATGGCTCAAATTGTAGGGCATTATACACACCAATTTTCAAAACGATCAAGTTTTTGGTCGATTTGTAGTGATTTTTCTAAACTTTCATCCCCCAATTTCAACCCCTACCCTTGAACCAATTTGGCTGGTTAACGAACTTGACCGAGATATTAACACTAATGGTTTTTGTGCGAAATTTCATCGCTCTCCGACAAGCCGTACGGGAGTTATCGTGTTCACAAGAATCTGTACATATATAAATATGAGAGTATAAATATATAAATATATATTTATATATATAGATATATATATATATATATATATATATATATATATATATATATATTTATATATGTACAGATTCTTGTTAACACGATAACTCCCGAAGGGCTTGTCGGAGAGCGACCAAATTTTGCACAAAAATCATTAGTGTTAATATCTCGGTCAAGTTCGTTAACCAGCCAAATTGGTTCAAGGGTAGGGGTTGAAATTGGGGGATGAAAGTTCAGAAAAATCACTACAAATCGACCAAAAACTTGATTGTTTTGAAAATTGGTGTGTATAACACCCTTATTATGCCCTACAATTTGAGCCATCAACGGAAAAAGTTCAATCAAAAATGGCGGAGAAAATGGCCAATAATTTGCCAAAAATGGAGTTTTCATGGGTTTTTCGAAAACGGCACTTTTGAGTTCATACCCTGAATAGCTCATTATGAGTCATATGATTTGAGCTATCATAGAATTGCATTTGAAATGCACTCTTTCCGACCGCCAGCTGCCGGAGAGCTTTTTAAGTTTGAAAAGGGTATTTGTTTCATTTCATTTTATCTATCAATAATTTAAAACCGCCCTGAGTATAAAATTCAATTTTCAGTATCTGCTATCATGGAGGACGAATCGTGCCGATCGTTGGCAACAGCTGATCATTTTAAAAATTCAGAACATAGTAAATCTAACATTCCATTGGTGAATCTACAATCGTGATCACCTGTAAACAGTTATGAGACACGTCCTGATTCTTTAAATAAAAAACATAAATATTATTGGATGATAGGAGATTGATTTATTGGAATCAGATACTCTTTTATTGATAACTTAATACTTCTCATTTATTGATAACAGTTGAGGAAACCATAATTTATGGTACTAGAAAATGATGGAATCGTCGGAAAGATCAGAATCATCGTAGAAGTAGCTCTCAGATGAACTGTGAGTCTTGGAGGCTGACTGAGAAGATTGTGTGCGATAAGACTTGGATGAAGACTTGGCTCCTCCCATTCCAGCTGTCTGAAAACATCAAAAATAATATTGTTAGTGATCAAATAGACGTTTTAGTTGTTGTTTGTAGGCCTGTTGAGTTTATCACCGTTCCAAAAATTGAGAACGTTCAATTCATATTCTGAATGGAGTTCCATTATTGACGATCTCACTTAAAAACAAAATAAATCACAGAATGGTAGTGTGGTCCTATGTGAATTCTATCTTTACGTCAGGGTAAATTTTTTGTTAAAATTATGTTGAATCAATAATAACAATTATGAAATAATTTAAATTCAAATTTATTTCCACAAACAAATATCGGTACAAAACCAAAATGAATTGCAATTACATTTTGACAGTGAACTGAAAACAAGATGATCAATTCAAGATAATTTAAACATAGACCGACCGATTATAGTTGAAACTGGAATTTAAAGTGAACTTTTTTGGAGGAACCGACCCTAGCTGTATGAAAATCCCTTTGATTATAAATGAGAGGTTTAATTTTGCTGTTAACTTCTGACAAAGACAACCTTGAATTGAGTTCTGTAGCCTGCACACGCGCAATCCATTACAATTTCAATGAATGAATTATGGCAAGCACAATAACTCCATTCATGTCTTACATCTAATTTTCGCAGGCTTTTATGATTCCCCAGCGGAGGGGTGAAATTTTCCTTCATCTTTTCTTGCGGGTCGGAGCGCTTTTGTTAGTTGCTTCCCTAACCTTCGCTTTTAGTCAATTTTGGAGCAACCCATAACACAAAACACAACAAACATATCTTTCTCCTTCTCCTCCTCCTACTTCTTCTTCTTCTTCTTCTTCTACACCCCTACCTAACCTCCTACTACCTCCCCTCCTCCCTCATCTACTCCTCTCCTTTCATGTTCTATTCCTGCTCCTACCTCTCTTACTTTTACAGCTTTTTCTCCTTCTTCATTCATTCTATCTCCTACTTCACTAACTCTTTCTCCTCCTGCACATCAACCTTTCTGCTCGTTCTACTCCTATTCCTCCTTCTTATCCTCTTCTACCTCCTAGATCTCCTCTATCTTTTATCCCTACTACTTCATCTCCTCCTTCGTCAACTTCTTTATCTATTCCTTCTCCTTCTCTTCATTCTCCACCTAACCCTTTCCCTTTATCTATTCCTTTTTCTTCTCCTCCTACTCCTCCTCTTCCAATTCCTCATTTTTCATCCTCCTTATTCACATCCTCCTCCCACTACTTCTACTCTTACTCATCAACCTCCTTTACCTCTTTTTTCTTTCTTCTCTTCTTACTTTTCCAACTCCTCCCCTTCATTTAACTACTTCTCCACCTCTCACTCTTTCCCGAAGATTCCCTTCTCCTTCTGCACTAATTATCCTCTTCTTTGTCCTCTTTCTCCTCCTCCTCTTATTTCTTCCTCTTCTTATTCTTTACCTCCTCGCCCTTCTCCTTTTCTGTACCTCTATTTTCTCTTCTCTTCTTCCTCCACATATTCTCGATATTCTTCAACTCCTTCTCCTCTTTCTCCTTCTCTTAGGTGTCTTCCTCCTCCCAATCCTCCTTCTCCATTCCTTTCTTCCTCTTCTTCTTCCTTCCTTGCTCCAGCTACTCCTTCTACTCTCACTTTTGCATTGAAACGTTTTTTCTTCGGCACTTCCTCCTCCTCTTCCTCCTTTCCTTCTCCTCCTTCTTCTTCTTCTTCCTCTTTTTCTTCCCCTTCTCCTCCTTTTACTCCTCTTCCCCCTCCTCCTCCCCTTACTTCACCTCCTATTCCTCCTTCTTCTCCTTCTTCTACCTCTCCCTCTCCTTCTTCTTCTCCTTCTCCTTATCGTTCTCTTTCTCCTTCTTCTTAATCTTCTTCTCCTCCTTCTCCTTCTCCTTCTCCTCCTCCTTCTCCTTCTTCCTCTCCTTCTTCTTTTTTTTTCTTCTCCTTTTCCCTCTCCTTCTTCTTCTCCTTCACCCTCTCCTTCTTCTTTTCCTCCCTCTTCTCCTTCTCCTCCTCCTCCTTCTTCTCGTCCTCCTCCTCCTCTTCCTCCTTCTCCACAGGTAATGCATTCCGTTGAACTCTCGCGTCACCTCAGAAGTAGAACGGCTAAACGTGTAAGACGCCACAAATAATGTAGGTTTGGGAAATATTCCCTGGCATAATTTCCCCGAAGATTTCTTTGTGGCTTGCTTTGAGGAAAACAGTTCTGAAGGAGGGGGGAGAGGAGTGTTGAGAGAGTGATAGGAAGGATAGAAACAGATACGAGAAAATCCCTCACTCTTCCCTTTTTTTCCAATTCTCTTGTTTCTATACTTCAACTCTAGATGGACGGGCAAAATGAATTACAGGAATGGATGGGCTGCAGTACTGACCCAAATTTAAAAATCAGTGAAAGAATGTCAA
This sequence comes from Sogatella furcifera, assembly GCA_017141385.1. NCBI lineage: Eukaryota > Metazoa > Arthropoda > Insecta > Hemiptera > Delphacidae > Sogatella > Sogatella furcifera. Next base: position 7,597,330 of record CM029553.1, on the reverse strand, counting down.
TTATTTCATCAATTAAAAATTTACTGTGCTATGTTCAAATTATTGACCGAACGTGAATGAGGTCTAGATTCAAATCTAGATTTCTCTTCATGTTTGTTTGTTTGTTCCGAATCTACGACAAAACGCGGCAATAGATTCTGATGGAATTTGACAGGAATGTTCCTCTTGAAATTGAGCGTCGATGTATATGTAAGGTTTCTTGGAATATTGCATTTAAAGGATAATATGAAAGGAAAAAGAATCACCTCCATAATAAATTATTACTTTATACATTTATACTACTGAACATAGGAGAATTCACACTATAGAATCATTAATGCTGAACAAGCTGTCGAGTTTATTATTAATTATTGCATTCAATGACGCATGCAATTTATGTAACTTAGCATAACTCTTCAAGAATAATACCATAGCTTCCTTTAATAGAAGCTATTAAAGGAAGCTATGATAATGCCCCATCCATGGGTGACTTCGTGAGGTCTACTGTTCACAGAACTACTAGTATTTTAATAGGTGGAAAGTTATAATACATATAATTTTCTGTTTACGGACAAGGGCTCAATTGGTAAGTCAGTATATTGGGTGCATTAATCTATTTTCCTTCGATTATAAGGCACCTATACAATCATTTAGAGATTTTAATAATAAATACAATTAATTATTTATTCACTTAATAGTATAAGTTGCCTTTTCACAGATTATCCATATATTGTTGTTCATTAAATAAGAATTATCATCTAAATTCTCTATGAGAATATTTTATTCATCTATATCTATAAAAGCGAAATGGCACTGACTGACTGACTGACTGACTGATTTATTTATTTATTTATTTATTTACATTGCTGTCTTACATTCATTTATACAATACATCAATAAAATCCACAAGAGTAAAGGGTACATTATTAACACATACAAAGTTACAGGAAGTTACAGAATAAAAATCATTACATGAGTTACTGGTAACAAAATAATGCATAATACAGAAAAATAGGTGGGAGTGTCAATAGAAGGAGAAATGAATGTAAGCCCCACGAAAGCAAAGCTTGTGTGTGGGAATTTTCTGTTAAAAAAATCAATTAAGAAGATAGCTAAGTTGGTTGAATAAATTTGTCTAAAAAGTACTTAGTTGAGTTTATAGTTAACTTTGATATAAATGTCTATTGATGAAATAAGGTCAGGTATTCATTCATCACCAGAATTTAAAATCCACTGAACCGAATGCGTTCAAATTTGGCAGGCATGTTCGGTTGGACGTTTAGACGCGCTATAAACGGATTTCAGGAACTTTTCAAGGATACGCCAAATATTTAAGTTTTTCTATAGTTTTTCGGCGTTTTCTCAATTTTTTCGATAACCATTTGGTAGAAAATGTTGATATTTGGTAGGTAGGTTCAGATAAGGTTTAGAAATGTTGTGATAAGATATTTTTGAATTCCGTTCAAGATTACGCCAGTAAATCAGGTTTTTCAAAATTGTAGATGTATTGAGGTTGCATATGTTCCGCCTTGATGCGACCAATCCTTACTGTGAATTCAATGATTCAGCGAGAGTATAGATAAACTAATTTGGAACATATTGAATCAAGTTTCAAACTATGTCCGATATAGTTCCCAAAGTTACGCTCAATATTGGTGTTTTACTATTTTTCGGAATTTTCTGAGTTTTTCTCTGATTTTCCGAGAATAAATTAGTAGAAAATGTCGAAATTTGGTGAACAGGTCCAGAATAGTTCTAGGAATGCTTCGATAAGTTTTGAATCATTCTGAACGGAATTTGCAGGCTAGCGAAGCGAGCCTGTTTGTCTCACCTTACACTGACAGAGGTTACAGAGGTTATGACTCACTGACACTGCTGATACTGTCGGGGGTCCAGGGGGCGGAGCCCCCTGGCTAGGCGGAGAAGGCGAGCGAATCGAGCCTGCCGGCTAGTTTTGAATATAGCTAGATACTCAAATAGTCAATTTGGTAACACCTTTTTCTGTGTGAATTCTTCATCTTGTGTTGGTGTCAAATTTTTGGTGTCAGATTTTTGGTGTCAAAGATTCAAGTACTTGTTCTATTAATGATGTGAACAATAAATTTTGAATTTCAATTAGAAATAAAAACTTGAATAAGTATTCTATATCATTTGAGATCAATTCAATCAAAATATTTTGCATGACAAGATGGGCTACAGTCGATCCTTGATAAAACAACATTAGATGATACGAAACTCTTCATAATACGAACTAAATCCCTTGAAAAACTCTTGATAATTCGAACAAAATCAATGCATTTAGGTACACTTGATTATACAAAATAAAATTCAAAGCCTAATTCGACTGCAACACGCAATAAGTTAATTCGAATTTTTTTACAAAACTCTCGGTAATACGAACTTTTACTCAATATGAAAATGATCAAATCTGCATAAAATTCACAAATATGTTCAATCAGTTCACCTAAGCAAAGAGTTCGAAGAATTGGAGAGTAGGAAAAAGAAGAATAAAATTTAATTTATTGAATAAAGAACAAAACGCAGTAGCAAGAGTAGAAAACTACGAAATGAGGTAGAAAAAGAATAAGAAGAAGAAAAAGATGAAGAAGAGGAAGAGGAAAATAGAAAAGCAGGAGGAGGAGAAGGAAGATGAACAAGAAGGAAAAAAGGAAGAAGAAGTAGAAGAAGAAGAGGGGGGAGCAGAAGAAGAAAAAAAGGATGAAGAAGAAGAAGATAACAGGAAAAAGAAAAAGAAAAAGAAAAAGAAAAAGAAAAAGAAAAAGAAAAAGAAAAAGAAAAAGAAAAAGAAAAAGAAAAAGAAAAAGAAAAAGAAAAAGAAAAAGAAAAAGAAAAAGAAAAAGAAAAAGAAAAAGAAAAAGAAAAAGAAAAAGAAAAAGAAAAAGAAAAAGAAAAAGAAAAAGAAAAAGAAAAAGAAGAAGAAGAAGAAGAAGAAGAAGAAGAAGAAGAAGAAGAAGAAGAAGAAGAAGAAGAAGAAGAAGAAGAAGAAAAGGAAGAAGAGAAGGAAGAAGAAAGAGAGAAAGAAGAAGAAGAAGAAGAAGAAGTAGGGGAAGAAGAAGAAGAAGAAAAAGAGGGAGGAGAAGGAAGAATAAAAACGAGAAAATTAGTCCCGAGGAGGAACAAAACGCTTAGTAGAAAAAGATGTACAAGAGATAGAAGTAGCAGAAGAAGAAAAAATACAAGAAGAACAAGAATTGTTGAAATAAGTAGAAGAAGAGCAAGGAGAAGAAAAAGAATACGAAAATGAAGAAGAAGTATAAGAATAAAATGAGTGCCGCTTAGGAACAAAACGGTCAGTATATCAGGACATGCGCCCGTTTTGGACACTGTCCTCTCCTACTTGATTTATCAACGACAATTAACTGCTGTCTCCATGTCCTCCTCTTCTTCCATTCTCCTTTGTTCGTATAACGGTGTGGAATGGAGGAGAACTCGATAAAGAACGGGGAACGGGATGTGTGCCACTACTGCAGCGAGTGATACGGGTGAAATTGATGGCTGAAGATTTAGATGGCACACTCTCATGTTGATAGACTCCACTCAACTCGGATCGCCCCAATTCACGTTAACAGGAGTCGATTTCTCTCTTTCATATCGATTTACTCCTCTCTTTTACTATGTAGAAATGCGAACTTTACAAAAATATCGATATCACTATCGATTTCTACAGTATCGATAGTCAATGAAATATCGATATCACTATCGATTTCTTCAGTATTGATAGTCAATGAAATATCGATATCAAAAAATCGAACTCGAATATGTTGACAGAAGTGGATTTCCCTGTTTTAGGCTGAGGCCGAACTGCCGGTAGGTAGTCGCTGGAGGGTGGAGGGTAGTTGGTAAATCCATAGAACATACACACTATCCACAGTAATACATCGTATGAATGGTATGACGTCATTCTGTTTTTTGAGGTTATGTTGTCCATATTTAAGAATTTCAAGATGGCGGCTGAACAGATACCATTCATACGATGTATTTCTGTGGATGGTGTGTATGTTCTATAGATTTACCAACTACCCTCCACCCTCCAGTCTCTACCCACCGGCAGTGCGGCCTTACATCGATTAACTCCTCTT